>CM046877.1:334852496-336243068 GCA_025667525.1 Glebionis coronaria | reverse complement strand
AAGATCCATATTCACTTCATCACTTTAGATATTATCGATATGGATTCTACTGCTGAGTATTGTGTTAGAAATAACAACATCATGGTGGCGGGTAACAAAGAGAGACCACCAATGCTTGTGTCCGGTCTATATGCTCAATGGCAATCACGTTTTATTCGATATCTTGATCCTAAACCTGTTGATACCAAACTTAGATCGATTAGCTTTGTTTTAACGAGATTAAATCAAGCTTAACACGTAGAGAAACTTTGTGTTAACAACAATCTATGTGTTATGCGGAATTTAACACTTAGAACAAAGAACAATATTAAACACAATACAAACCAAACTTTCACTTTGATTGATTAAACTTTGCGTACAATGAAAGTGTAAAACGTATATCAAACACAAACCCTAAGACCTCCTTTTATAGCATAAGGAGTCTTGTACAATAAGCAAACTTGTCAACTATTCTAGGAAGATATATTAAGATAAACATAGAAAATACAATATACAATACGTATCTTCCTAACATATAAAAACATATTGACTAAGTATTCTGTTGTACATGGGATTTCTCTTGTCAGCGCTTGAATATCTCTTATCAGTGCTCATTCTGTCAGCGCTTGATTTACTCTTGTCAGTGTTTGAAATCCCTCTGTCAGTGGCATAGTGATGTAGCTAATTTTATTCCCAACAATCCTCCCCTAAACTTGATACTTATACTAATGTTGAAGTTTCTGAATAAAAAAAATACAAAGAGGATTCTTACAAATAAAACCTACTCCTGAATCTGAGAATATATGAATCTCATATAGTCCATGCTAAAATCACTAGTGTAGTCAACTTCAAGCCTAGTGGTGATCAACTTCTTCAACAAATTTTGTGACAGTGGATACTTCACATCTATCAACAAGAATTTTGCAAATTTTGTGGTACAAAGATAGAACACACCAGCAGCTGAATATAAGTGCCACTTTAAGCTACTCAAATCATCCAGATTCAACCAAACTGGACCAGAACATCATGGGAAAACATCCTACTAAATGTTGTCCAGATTTTTTTCCATTCAAGGAGGAAGGAGCTTTTGCCTCATACTTCTCCTTCAGTAAACTCCAAAGAGTTTCTAGATCCTCTCTATCCAGGCTGGCAAACAAAGAAATGAATGAAGTAAAAGTATGTACCTTTCCTCCAGCCCTGGTAATTACCCAAAAATCAATAGAATCCTCCTCATACTTAATAATTGGATTCTTAAAATCAAGAGGCACAACAGTAGTCATATCAGATGCTTCCAAAGGAGAAAGCACCATGTTTTTCTTCAAAAAAACCTCGTGTGGATTTAACTGATCATGATTTGGAAATTTAAGTTTGAATCCCTTATTCTTGGGTTTTGGCACAATAGAAGCCTTCTCAATCTTTATAGCTTCGTCAATTTCTTCCTGTCATTCCATAGAAAGTAACCTAAACGTATTCTGCTCACAAACACGTTCCCAAATATGAAATGAAAAGTACTCCAATTGTTCAAAATATAGCTTCTTCAATTTGGCATAATTCCATCCTGTTTGATGACACCTAAGAAGCATGTAATAAAGCTCTCTTCTGCCCCTTTTTCTCTCATAAAGCACCCTATTTGCCCTATGCTTCAAAATGATATTTTAGTCATTTCGAACTCTCAACAGATCTCCAAACCCCAAATCTTTTTTGACACAGTGATGTCTGGATTTTTGTAACCATCTCTTCCCATTTGAAATACATGGCAACTACAGCAGGCATATCAAAATCAACATGCATCTTCATCTGATTGAGCTTTTCCTTAGCTAGCTCATCATCACCATATTCCAATCTTTTTGGGTCTTCTTCCAGAATATTAGACCCATGATCACTCTCTTCTTCTTCAGCACCAGATTTATCCTTCTCATCACCTTCATATTTTAATGAGAGAATCTGTGCTTCAATACTACCTTTATTAAGCCCCTTCTTTTCTTGCTCTTGCAACTGATGAGCAAGCATTTCATCAAACTTTGTCTGGGTTGCATCTTTAGGAACATCTTCTACTACTAACACAACTTTACCCTTGTCTAGAAGATCAATAGAGGGCAAAGTAGAAGATTGTACCTGAGTAGAAGGCTCCTGTATCATGAGTGGTGGTTGGGATACACCAGTCACACGTGGAATCCTATCAGCGTTTGAAATAGGCGTGTCAGCGTTCAAATTGCCTTTGTCAGCGCCTGATAATCTACTAGCTTGTAACATCATCTCATTGAAAGACTGCTTAATGGGAGTGATCAAAAGGGAGTAGCTTATTCGTTCATCCCTGTCAATGCTTCAGCTATCTCCTTAGTCCCATACGAACCTTCGTGAGACACCTTATCACTCACATTAAATGGCTCAGTAGGTTCATCCTCCCTTTTGTAAGAATCATCTTTAGAGGAAAAAACCATAACTCTCCTTCTTCTTGAGCCAGTATCTTCTAAAACAACTATCCTCTCCCTCAATTGATTGATTTCCAGGCCTTGGTCAGTGACTTTTTGTACAAGTTCCACATTGGACTTTTGCAAGCCAATGCAGATAACCGTCTATTCTAAAATAGATAATGGTTGTAGACTGTCCTCCTCCAAAATAGGGATTTGACTCCTCAAAATGGATTCATTAGGCAAAACTCTCTCAGCTTCATGGCAAGGACCACTATAGAAGGCTCTAGTAGTCCTTTGTATTTTCTCCAAGCGAAAGTCAAAAGGTTCAGATGAGGAAGTGGATTGGTGAACATATGTTTGGAGTGGTGAGGTAACAGCGGGTGAAATGGGTGTGTCAGCGGATGAAACACGAGTGTCAGTGGCTGATGGGTTAATGTTCATAGGGTCATCTTGGTGAGGTGAAGGTGGTTATTTTTATTGGGCAGGTTCAGGTTCTTGGTGAAGTGGAGGGTTATTGGCTGCATCAATAACAGCCAACCTGGGTGGTGTCAAAGGAAAAGGTCTAAAGGGTCTGGTCTTCATGGACAGAAAAATTTTAGCTTTTTGAGTAAGGATCTTGTAAAAATTATCATGATCCCTACGACAATAACCTTGTTTCTCAAAAATCATTTGTAAAAATCTAGGGTAAGCAAGAGTCATCTTGGTACCCTTGTTTTTCAACATGCCCTCAAAAATCATATGGGAAAAATTATATTTTTTCCTAGTGGCCAAACAAACAAGAGTACAACCAAATGAATGATTGATTTCATTAAAAGATGTACACTTAGGACTAAGACACTGCAAGAGGACATGTACCAAGAACATCCAGGCTAGGGGAAATTGTTGTATTGAATACTTATTAATTTTTCCCTCAGGGGGAAACTCATAACCCAAGCCTCTAAGTCCTTCTTCTAACTGATCATGAGGTAGGGTAGTCACACCATCAGCATCATCAAGCTATAAGGTTTGACGAATAAGTGCTTCAGTGACCACCCATTTTGTCCCATGAACAGTCCCTAACAATGTAATCACTCCATCAACTGTTTCAGAACTAGTAGTGTTCCAAAACTGTTTGATGTGTGTGATCGGAATGAGATGAGCATGTGTCAAATCATACCTTAAGTTAGACGCCAAGAGATACTCAGTCATTCATGTGTATTGAGGATGATGTGTATCATCAGCCTCAAGATAGGTGATCATGTTGTGTTGATCCCTAAACCCCAACGTAGCACCAACAAGTATAAATAAAGGAGCCATGAAACTGTTTGTGAAAGGTTAGAAAGTATGAAAGTGATAATGGATGGTTATGGAGAAAATATGAGTCAATCAAGCAAGTTACCCTGTTTAAAATAGTATGAGCCGTATTTATAGGATGGAAACTAGGATACTATTGGTTGAAAGAAGAGGTAAGTTATTCAAAATATAATAATGAAAATCTTGAAAAATAATAACTTATTGCTTAGTCATTAAAGAATTTACCAAATCCCATAAAATTACGGCCCAAAATATCGCAAAAGTAACAACAAGGTGGGACCCAGTGCTCTTCAACGGTCAAAATATTAGTGTCAGCGGGAAACACCTATATTTTGTCAGCGCGGAAATTTGCCATGTCAGCATTTGAAATGTGCTTGTCAGCGGGTGAACCACTGTGTGTCAACGACCAAAAATAAAAAGTAATAAAATAATAAGACCTTAACAAAGAGGTATACCCTAATGAAGATAACTCTTACTCTGAAAATGACTGAAGTTTGGCAAGCACTGTCCAATCATGCACACTTGCATAAGCAAGATAGACATAATTGTCCTCAAGTGTCTCTTGCTAACCAATGTTCTTAAGAGTGAAGAAATCTCATATAAACCCTTTGTAACTTCCCAGGTAAGCCCATTTTTATTTACACCAAGTCTCCCAACCAACCAATCCTAATTCTAGGCCAAAAAGTCTTGGCAACATGCATAGTATATCAACTTTTGTATGCTACAGTGCCTCAAGATTTAGGAATTCCAACAATTGTTAAAAAGCCTTCATGGTTCCTAACTCTTACTCACTAGTGGACACAATCTAAAATTATGATAAGAGCACTCTATAAGTACTCAAATACCTAAAGGTTTCCTAAACCTCCCTTTAAACTTACACAGATTACAAAGAAATAATTATGAGAAATTTTTATTTAAAGATAGAAATGTAAACATTTCAACCATCATAAATTAAAATTCTTTAAGATACCAAGTCGATAAGCAACGTTGTATCCTATTGCACAATGCTCAAAAATGCCCGCATGATTAGATCAAAAACCACAAAAAGTAACATTGCTGTTAGCGGCCAAAATCCACTTGTCAACGGATAAAATGCCTCTGTCGGTGTTAGAAAATATAGTGGAAAATCTAATACCTTTACATGAGATGTTAACAATCCATATCCTGAACATATTATACAATACTCTCAAAAACACATATTTTATGGGTTGATCATTCCAATAATTGTTACCAAGTACTGGAACCTCCCAACATCAAAAGGTTTAGTTAGAAAATCAGCCACATTAACTTCCGTGTCCAATCTATCTGGATGTATTAAACCTTTTTCAAAACAACCCCTTATAAAATGATGCCTTATTTCTATGCGTTTAGTTCTCGAATGATGTAAAATATTTTTAATAAATCATAGAGTACTGTTATTATCTACGAAAATATTATTATGCATAAAACTGTACCCATAATTCAAAAGATGATTTTGAATTCATAGCACTTGCCCACAACATGCAGCATCTACTACATACTCAGCCTCAGTTGTTGAATTGGCTACCACAGTTTGCTTTTTGCATTGCCAAGATATAAGCCTGCTCGTAAGAAATTGGCATCCACCAGTTGTGGATTTTCTATCATGATTATCACCTTCATAATCACTATCCGAATAGCCAATAAGTTCCAAAGGATACTCTCTAGGATACCACAATCCCAATGTGGGAAAGCATCTAAGGTATCTAAAAATCCTTTTAACTGCATGATGGTGACACTCATTGGGTGTGACTTGATGACGTGCACATGCACATACTACAAACATGATATCAGGTCTTGAAGCTGTAAGATACATCAATGATCCAATCATTGATCTATAGTGTCTCATATCAACCTCTTTACCTTCTCCAATCTTTCCCCATGGGTGTTCCCTGTCCATAGGAGTGCTAGCCCAGTTTTCATGTGGTGAAAACAAAATTTCTTCAAAATTTCTGCCACATACTTATCTTGAGAGATGAAAACACCATCCTCTTTCTGCTAAACTTGTAGACAAAGAAAGAAGGTCATCTCTCCCATAGCACAAAACTTAAACTTATCTGTCATAAGTTTGAAGAATTCATTACTCATTCTTTGGTTAGATGAACCAAAGATGATGTCATCTACATAAACCTGGACAAGAAGAAAATCCTTTCCTTCCTTCTTTGTAAATAATGTCTAGTCTATGGTACCCCTCTTGAAGCCATTATCCACCAGGTAGGTGGAAAGTGTTTCATACTAAGCTCTAGGGGCCTGATGAAGGCCATACATTACCTTCTTTACTCTATAAACTTTATCTGGATGCTCATAATTTTCAAAACCAGTAAGTTGCATGACATAGACTTCTTCTTTGATTGTGCCATACAAAAATGCACTCTTCACGTCCATTTGGTAGACTTTGAAACCCATTTAGGAAGAATAGGCTAGGAAAATACTTATTGCTTCAATTCTAGCAACAGGTGGAAAAACCTCTTTATAATTAGTACCTCATCCTGTATATATCCCTAAGCAACCAATCGTGCCTTGTTTCTAATAACAATGCCTCTCTCATCCTTCTTATTTCATAGAACCCATCTTGTTCCAATAGGCCTGACATACCTTGGACAATCTACTAGCTCCCAAACATCTTGAATAGCAAACTGAGGAAGCTCGTCCTACATTGCTTCAACCCAACTTTCTTCTTTAAGAGCATCAAAAAACTTTTTTAGTTCTAACTGAGAGAGAAAACAGGAAAACAAACATTCTTGAACAAAAGGAGTATCTTCCTTCTTGTGAATATTTTCAATGAATCCACCTTGAGTCTTCTTAGTTTTCCTTGTTTGAACAGGAGTCTAAATATTGCCAATTATTTGGGAGGGAGGATGATCTTTGGCCACCTTTGTAAGTATTCCTCCCCTAAATAGTGAGTTGTCATGTACAGTGGACTGTATATTGCCAATATCATCTTCATTGCTACTCCCATCCCCACTTGAACTTGGAGATATGTTGTCAGCGGCTGGAACTGGGCCACTTACATCTTGATTGGGTATGGGGTCTTTAATATGTTCAAAAATATTTTTGTTGGAGGAAGAGAATAAATTTCCAAACAGGTTGTCAGTGGCTGAATCCCATGTGTCAGTGTCTGATTTGGCTTTGTCAGCGGATGAAGATGCATGGATTTATTCATCAACTATTTTCTCTTGTTGCTTCTATTCCTCCTTTCCAGCAGCATCAGATGCTTGCATAAACTCATCAGTCCATATAGGTATGGTGACATAATCAAATATGGAAGTGGGTTCAACTGCTTGTGATACTTCTTCTCTATCAACCTGTATACCTGCATTGTCAACAATGGGTGCTTCTAAATCAATTTGATTAGTCACATGCATATAATTCATGGACCTGGATAATGGCTCTTAATCAAATATCCAATTAGGTCTAGACTCATGATCACTTGGTTTACTCTCCAAGAAGTCAACATGAATGTTTTCAGTTAGAATCCTAGACTTCTTGTTATAAACCATATACCCTTTGCTATTTGTGGAATATCCCATAAAAAGTCCCTCATCACCTTTAGAATGAAACTTACCTAGGTTATCACTAGTATTCAAAATCACTACATGACTTCCAAAAGGCCTAAAGAAGTCTATATTACGCTTCCTATTCCAAAGTAATTCATAGGGAGTCTTATTATGAAACTTATTAACCAAGACCCTATTCTGAACATAGCAAGTAGTGTTCACAGCCTCAGCCCAAAAAGTAATGGGTAGATTTGCATCTGCTAACATGGTTCTAGCTGCTTCAATGAGAGTTCTATTTCTTCTTTCATCTACACCATTTTGCTGTGGAGTTCTAGCTATGCTAATGTAACACCCCATTTTGGAAATGGAAATATCACAGGAATTATGGCGTGTCATCAAAGCATACAAGGAAAAATGTCTAAACATTACTTGACCATAAAAGGAAAATACCGGAATCAAACATCGGTAGTCCAAAAGTAAAGCTCATCACACACAAACATAGTATACTAAAGGAAAGGACTAAACAATGTCCAAAACATAAGTATCATAAGAAAGGAAATGCATAATGTAAAGAAGGCTAGACAGCTTCCAGTCCATATGCACGTACTCTTAGTGTCTACGAGCGTCCCTGAATACCTGCCGTTTTGGGAACATAGAAAAGGAAAACGGCTGACCAAATACGCTCAGTGCACAGATGTACAATAAAGCATGAATAGGGTAAGCATATAACATAATAACAGCGGAAGAAAACTAAGTCCCGAGTAACCTGGTTAAGTCTTAATAAAACTGGTTTAATAGTTTGAAAGTCTTATGTTTATCTTATAAAAACTGTTTGTCATATTTTACCATTAGCCAATATAGGTCATGAAAATCCACCGTGCATGAATACTTGGAGGGGTGACCTCATCATGCAAATTAAAGGGGCTGCCTCTAATTTAATATACTGGTTTTTGGGTAGGAGGGATCAGCTCCTTGTGAAGGATGCAAGGCACACACCACATTCACCATGTAATCCTGAATAAAACATGTAACTAGGATGCACCCATACGCCCCACATGATAAATATACTATAAATGGCCAAAAGCTGAAGGGACGCCACGAGAAATCACTCCGCCGTGGTGAAGTCATAACATCAGTGCCTCTAATGTTATGGTTATGGTACCTTCATAACTAGGTGAAACTGGTCATGCATGTATATGGCTATAGGTAATCTTAATTAAACATAAGCAATCAAACTCATAACTTATACTACGGGAAAACAGTTGGCTGCATACGGGGAATCCTAATAAGGAAAGAATGTCCATACTGAAAGGACGGGAATCCGTACCTTATGTCCAGTGAACGAAGAAGATGAACTGCGTGGAATCCTACTTCCGAATCACTAGTGCTACATAAATACGTACATGAATAAGTATCTGCTTACTAAATACGTAGCTGGTTTTATGTCATGTCTTAGCTTATTTTATGTGTTCTTACCATGTTTTACTGTTTCTAAGCCTTAATCTGTGTTTTATCTTATATTCTGTTTAATCTGATTAAGTATTTCTGGTATTTCATGTGTTATTATACTTACTGTGTAATAATAAGTAACTTTCCAAAAATAGTAGGTTTCCTAAAATAGAAAGTTTCCAAAAATAGAAAGTTTCCAAAAATAGAAAGTTACCAAAAATAGAAAGTTACCAAAAATAGAAAGTTTCCAAAAATAGAAAGTTACCAAAAATAGAAAGTTACCAAAAATAGAAAGATTCCAAAAATAGAAAATTTCCAAAAAATAGATAGTTTCCAAAAATAGAAAGTTTCCAAAAATAGAAAGTTTCCAAAAATAGAAAGTTTCCAAAAATAGATTTACTGCTTAAAATAGATAAGTTTCTAAAAATAGAAAGTTTCCATAAATAGATTAGCAGCCTTAATTAAATAAGTTTCCATAAATAGATTAGCTGCCTGAAATAAATAAGTTTCTAAAAATAGGTGGTTTCCATAAATAGATTAGCTGCCTTATTTAATTAAGTTTCTAAAAATAGAAAGTTTCCATAATTAGAAATAAGCTGGTTAAATAAGCTAAGTATATAAGCCTAAGTGTTTTCATGATTATTTTCTAAGTCATATGATATAATGTATAGTTTAATAATTATTTCATGTAATTTAATTAAACTATAGGTTAAAATATTTAATTAAAGTATAACATGTTTTTAATTAAATAAGTTAAATACTTAGGTTAAAATATGTATTATTATATAATAATAATATAACCTAAGTCATGTTAATTAATTAATTATATCCATGGTTTTAAAATAATTAATTAATTATAAGTCTTAATTATACAAATACTTAGGTTAATTAATTTCATGATTATTAAATAATTAAATAACCTAAGTCATGTTATTAAATTAATCATATCATTTTATTAATTTAATTTTAACATAAGATCATAACATAAAAAAACTAAACATAAACCATGAACCGGATCTAGACTAAAAAGCATGAACCGGACATGAAATCGACACCGTACCCCGAACCAACTCGGGGTACCCCATGTTTTTCTGCTGCCGTGGGACCCACACGCACCAACCAAGACCATATGGTCTTGGTGGTGGTCGGCTTGGCAAACCGAAACCCATTCTGGTTCGGTGCAGCCTGCGGCTCAAAACAAACACCCCTTAAAACACCCTTTTGATTTTATTTAACATCAAATCATGTTAGATCCATGTTTAATTATAATGTTTTTATAAAAACAACACATGTTCTTGATTTATAAAAAGATTAAATCAAAAGAAAAGGTTTAAAAAGGTTTTACCGAATTCGTGGATCAAGAGGACGAAGAACCAACACGATCAATCACTAAAACTTCAAGATCCAAGATCAAAAATCACCTCTTATGGTGGTTGAGGGTGGCGCATAAAGAGACAAAGGGAAGGAGGTTTTAGGTTTTCTTAAAATCTTCTGTGAATGAGAAAATGAGTAGTGTAAAAAAATAATAACCCCCTTTAGTAATTTTGACAAATGGGCTTGGCCCATTTGTCCTTGTTGGCCGCGGGTAGGGACCCCACTTGGGGTACCCGTACCTTTTTCCGTGTCTCGTTGTTACGTTAAACGTTTGTGATTATTTGTGTTCGTGTTTTAAATGTTCTCGTTACGTAAATACCGTGATCTAATATATTTAATTACGCTCGTAATAAATATATATACGTAATTACTAATAGTTCGTGTTTTAATTACGTTCATGATTTCATGATCGCATGTTCGTGATTAATTATCGTCAATTAATTATTACATGATCGTGCGTAGTAAATACTTATCGTGTTCTAACACGAAACTCCTAACACGTAATCGTAATCATGCTATATTAGGAAAGTTTTAATCTAGTACGTACGATCCTAAGGGTACTATGCATGGTAAAAGCATGCGGGTTTTACAACTCTTCCCCCCTAAAAAGAATAATTCGTCCCTGAATTATAGATAAAGTAAACTAGAAAAGAAGAACATACCCGAATTCAAAATATGAAATGAGGGTAAGAAGCCCGGATAGACTCCTCTGTTTCCCAAGTGGCTTCCCGCTCGGTATGATCCCTCCATAGAATTTTGACGAATGGAATTGTCTTCTTTCTCATGACTCGTTCTTGTCTGTCAAGAACTCGTTCGGGTTCTTCTATAAAAGTGAGATCTTCACGTATCTGTTCCAGTGGATACTGAACCATGTGAAGGGGATGATACTGGTACCCTCTGAGTAAGGACACATGAAACACATTGTGCACATGCGAAAGCTGTGGAGGTAACGCCAATCGGTAAGATACTTCACCGACTCGTTCAATGATATCAAACGGTCCGATGAAACGAGGACTGAGCTTCCCTTTAATCCCGAAGCGTCTAACACCACGTGCCGGCGAAACCTTAAGGAAGACGTGATCTCCTATGTTAAGGTGTATATCCCTACGATGCTTATCTGCGTAACTCTTCTGACGTGACCGTGCCTCCTGAATTTTCTGCTTAGCTACTGCGATCTTCTCATTGGTCATCTCTATGATTTCCGTTCCTTCGAGTGTTCGCTCGCCAACCTGATCCCAGCAGATTGGGGCGCGACACTTTCTGCCATACAACATCTCAAATAGAGCACAGTTGATGCTTGCGTGCCAACTGTTGTTGTATGCAAACTCTACCAAACAAATGTATTCGTCCCAATCACCCGTCCATTACAACGCACATAACCTCAACATATCTTCCAATGTCTGAATGGTCCGCTCCGACTGTCCGTCCGTTTGAGGATGAAAAGCCGTGCTAAGCTTAAGTTGTGTACCCCAAGCTTTCTGCAGACTTTTCCAAAAGCGCGAAGTGAATCGAGGATCTCTGTCTGAGACGATGCTGGATGGTGCACCGTGGAGTCTCATGATCTCTCGTCTGTACGTATCTGCGAGTTTACTTACCGAATCTTCCTTGCGGATCGGTAAGAAATGAGCTGATTTGGTAAGTCGATCAACGATAACCCAAATTGCATCGTGCTTCCTTTTGGTAGGCGGAAGACCGGTAACAAAATCCATGGTGATTTTGTCCCACTTCCACTCTGGAATATCTAACGGTTGAAGGAGACCGCCAGATCGCTGATGCTCGATCTTAACCTGCTGGCAGGTAAGACATTTGGAGACGTAAGTGGCCACATCCTGTTTCATACCACTCCACCAAAAGTACTGCTTGATGTCATGGTACATCTTAGTCGAACCAGGATGTATAGAGAATGGGGAGCTATGAGCTTCAGCTAACAAAGCTTCCCGGAGTTCTTGGTCATCAGGAACACAAAGTCTTGTGCCCTGCCATACGATACCATCTGCATCTACTCTGAATTCTGTCTGCTTCTCCAAATTCTGTACTATCGCCCAGATTTCTCCGTCATCCTTCTGAGCTTCCTTGATCTTAGATAGAAACTCGGGTTCTACTCTAAGATTAGCCCAGTAACCGTGCTGTCCACGTACCATGATCTCGATGTCTAGTCGCTCCAAGTCTCTGATGATTTCCTCTTCTATTTTAATGCCATTGATCATTCCGGACTTCCTGCTAAGAGCATCTGCTACTACATTTGCCTTTCCGGGATGATACTGTAGATTAATGTCATAATCCTTCAACAGCTCTAACCATCTCCTCTGCCTCATGTTCAATTCACGCTGAGTGAAGATATACTTCAAGCTCTTGTGGTCCGTGAAAATGTCACATGATTCTCCATATAAGTAGTGCCTCCATATCTTCAATGCAAACACGACTGCAGCAAGTTCCAGGTCGTGCGTGGGGTAATTCTCTTCATAAGGCTTAAGCTGCCGTGAAGCGTACGCGATTACTTTCCCATGTTGCATGAGAACACAGCCAAGTCCCTTCCCCGATGCATCGCTGTAGATTTGAAATCCACCCGTACCAGGTGGTAGAGTAAGAATAGGTGTAGATACTAGCTTCTGCTTCAGGTCTTCAAAGCTCTTCTCTCGATCTTCAGTCCAGACGAATTTCTCCCCTTTCCGCATTAGTTTGGTCAATGGTAGTGCTAGGCGGGAAAAGTTCTCGACGAACCTACGGTAATAGCCAGCTAAGCCTAAGAAACTGCGGACTTCCGTCGCTGATGTCGGCCTTGGCCACTTAGTAATGGCCTCAACCTTCGCTGGATCTATAGTGATTCCTTCTGTTGATACAATGTGACCTAAGAATGCCACCTTGTCTAACCAGAACTCACACTTGGAGAATTTAGCATACAACTGCTTCTGGCGAAGAATCTGTAGTACTGTACGAAGATGGTTTTCGTGTTCCTCCTTGGACTTTGAGAAAATCAGGATGTCATCGATGAAGACAATGACGAACTTGTCCAGAAATTCATGGAAGATTCTGTTCATCAAATCCATGAACACTGCTGGAGCATTTGTCAGGCCAAATGGCATAACTACAAACTCGTAGTGGCCATAACGAGTACGAAAAGCAGTCTTAGCGATGTCCTGCTCCTTGACCCGTAGCTGATGGTAGCCTGACCTAAGATCAATCTTGGAGAAGTGTTTGGCCCCTTGGAGTTGGTCAAACAGATCGTCAATGCGTGGCAGTGGATACCTATTCCGAATGGTAATCTTGTTGAGCTCGCGATAGTCTATGCAAAGACGCATACTGCCGTCCTACTTCTTAACAAACAAGACCGGTGCACCCCATGGGGATGCGCTCGGTCGAATGAAACCTCGTTCAAGAAGTTCTTGCAGTTGATCCTTCAGCTCCTTCAGCTCTATGGGAGCCATGCGATAAGGAGCCTTGGAGATTGGTTCAGCTCCTGGAACCAGCTCGACACTGAATTCCACTTCTCGTGCAGGTGGTATGCCCGGAAGTTCTGCTGGAAACACATCTTGGAATTCCGACACTATAGGTTAATCTTGAATCGATGGAGATTCAGCATCCATGTCGTGAACCGTAGCTAGATAACCCTCGCAGCCATGTGACAGTAGTGCACGCGCTTGCAGGGCGGATATGACTTGTACAGACCGTCCGGGTATGATCCCATTATGAATGTACTCTGGTGCATTGACATCACCGAAGATAACTCGATATGAATGGCAGTCTATGGTAGCATGGTACTTGGATAGCCAATCCATGCCCAAAATCATGTCGAAGTCATTCATGTCCAGCGGAAATGCGTCGACAGGTCGAACCTTATCATCAAATTCTAGGGGAAGACTCTTGTATACATGGGTGATTAATACAGAGTCCCTCAAAGGCGTGGAAATAGTAAGCCTATTTTCTAGTGGCAAGGGAGGCATCCTAATGTTCTTAGCATAAGCAGTAGAAATAACCGAGTGAGTAGCACCCGTATCGAAAAGAACACATGCGGCTTGACCATACATATACAAAATTCCAGTGATGGTACCTGTAGACTTGTTGGCCTGGTCTCGAGATGTCGTGTAGATACGCCCGGCAGTAGGAGACGGTTTGGTATCAGCATGTCCCGATGTACCCTTCATCTCGCCCTTACGGCAATCCTTCATAATATGGCCAGGAAGACCACACTTGAAACACACATCAGTATTACGGCGACATGGTCCTGGGTGCCTACGGTGGCAAGTAGAGCAAAGAAGATGAGTGTATCCTCCAGCAGGTGCTCTGGCTGGCTGAGGACCTGATAAAACATTTTACATAAGACATGATAATTGGGTACAAAGGACAAAGCGGATAATCGTAAGATTGAATACCAGTGATAGGTGGACGGCTAGGCTACAAACCTCTCTGGTTCTGGTCCCTACCGTTTCCATGGTTCCTGGTAGAAGTTTTGCTAAAGTGTCAGAACATGAGTTATAACATAAAACATAAGGAATTGCGTAAGTATTAGGAGCTGCTGCTGTTGGAGTGCCCGGCGTTGTTACGGTAATTGTCATTACCGCCACGCCTATCCGTAGCAGAACGGTCGTTAGTCTGACCGTTTACCTTGGGCTGATGAGGCTGCTGCTGAGTAGCCGGCTGAGACCGGCCCCCAGTTTTCTGCCTGGAAGATACATTTAAGAGATGAATATTTGACATATGGAAAATATACGGATTGGTCACCGCTTGAATACGAAGGTTTACCTCTTGTCGGGTCTTTCAGCTTCACCGAACTCATCTCTCTCCTGCAGCATCTCCAGCTTACGTGCTGCGTCGGCCACTTGTGCTACAGTGTTGAACGTAGCACACACCAGATTGTTCGCGACCGACGTGCGAAGAGCCCACCTAAAGTGGTGTGCCTGCTCTTCAGGAGTACCTGCTGCCGCACCAAGGAAACCAGCCAAGCAAAGAAAGCGATGCATAAACTCGTTGCTATTCTCCCCAGCTCTCTGTCGGATCCCATGGTACTCTCTCTTGAGCTTGTCCTGTTCAGCCTTGGGAAAGAACTGCTCCATCACCCTGTCCTTGAACTGAGCCCAAGTCAAACCAGCAACCCACTCGTCACCACCTTCAGACTGCATCAATGCTAACCACCAATTGAGTACATCGCCTTCGAACCGATAGCATGCCAACCTCGCCTTGTATGCGGGGTCACAGCCCATAGCATTGAAAATCTTCTCGAGGTGAGCTAACCAGCTTTCAGCATCGCTGGGGCTATCTGTCTTCTCAAAAGCACGAGGGCGGAGCTTGTTGAATCTCTCCAGCCATACTGCTAATGTCACTGGAGGAGGAGGAGGAGGAGCTGCCTGATTCTGCTGCTGATTGTTGGCAGCTTGAACTTCAGCCCTGATGTCATTCCTCAGTTGAGGAAGCAAGGCTTGCATGGCAGCCTGAATTGCAGCATTGAGCTGCTCATGTTCGCGTGTGAGAACCATCTGACAGTATAACATAAAACATACGATTAAACAGATCAAAACATAAAATATATATATACATGAAAAAAAATGTATACTAAAATTTCACGAGAAAAATTTTATGCAAGAAAATTTTTGTGTATGAATGCATGATGCAGTTTTATGAAAACTTTTGTATGCTCGAGAGTGAACGCCTCTGGTCAGTTCACCCAATACAAAAGACATAGCGAGGGGACGCCTATGGGTCGGTCCCAAATCTAAAAGTTTCGATAAAACACATGCAACTAAATAGGGTCAGTCCTGTACCAACCATTACTTAGTCAAAAACCTTGCAACAATGACATGTATATGTATGCTTAAAAATGATGAATGCATGAAAACAACTGTCAGTTTTAGGAAGACCGTAGTGACTACCCACTAATCACAGGTCATATTTGAGAGCCTACAGGTCGAAGCCTTGGCTCTGATACCATAATTTTAACACCCCATTTTGGAAATGGAAATATCACAAGAATTATGGCGTGTCATCAAAGCATACAAGGAAAAATGTCTAAACATTACTTGACCATAAAAGGAAAATACTGGAATCAAACATCGGTAGTCCAAAAGTAAAGCTCATCACACACAAACATAGTATAATAAAGGAAAGGACTAAACAATGTCCAAAACATAAGTATCATAAGAAAGGAAACGCATAATGTAAAGAAGGCTAGACAGCTTCCAGTCCATATGCACGTACTCTTTGTGTCTACGAGCGTCCCTGAGTACCTGCCGTTTTGGGAACATAGAAAAGGAAAACGGCTGAGCAAATACGCTCAGTGCAAGGATGTACAATAAAGCATGAATAGGGTAAGCATATAACATAATAACAACGGAAGAAAACTAAGTCCCGAGTAACCTGATTAAGTCTTAATAAAACTGGTTTAATAGTTTGAAAGTCTTATGTTTATCTTATAAAAACTGTTTGTCATATTTTACCATTATCCAATATAGGTCATGAAAATCCACCGTGCATGAATACTTGGAGGGGTTACCTTATCATGCAAATTAGAGAGGCTGCCTCTAATTTAATATACTGGTTTTTGGGTAGGAGGGATCAACTCCTTGTGAAGGATGCAAGGCACACACCACATTCACCATGTAATCCTGAATAAAACATGTAACTAGGATGCACCCATACGCCCCACATGATAAATATAATATAAATGGCCAAAAGCTGAAGGGACGCCACGAGCAATCACTCCGCCGTGGTGAAGTCATAACATCAGTCCCTCTAATGTTATGGTTATGGTACCTCCATAACTAGGTGAAAATGGTCATGCATGTATATGGCTATAGGTAATCTTAATTAAACATAAGCAATCAAACACATAAATTATACTACGGGTAAACAGTTGGCTGCATACGGGGAATCCTAATAAGGAAAGAATTTCCATACTGAAAAGACGGGAATTCGTACCTTATGTCCAGTGAACGAAGAAGATGAACTGCGAGGAATCCTACTTCCGAATAACTAATGCTACATAAATACGTACATGAATAAGTATCTGCTTACTAAATACGTAGCTGGTTTTATGTCATGTCTTAGCTTATTTTATGTGTTCTTACCATGTTTTGCTGTTTCTAAGCCTTAAACTGTGTTTTATCTTATATTCTGTTTAATCTGATTAAGTATTTCTGGTATTTCATGTGTTATTATACTTACTGTGTAATAATAAGTAACTTTCCAAAAATAGCAGGTTTCCTAAAATAGAAAGTTTCCAAAAATAGAAAGTTTCCAAAAATAGAAAGTTTCCAAAAATTGAAAGTTACCAAAAATAGAAAGTTACTAAAAATAGAAAGTTTCCAAAAATAGAAAGTTACCAAAAATAGAAAGTTACCAAAAATAGAAAGTTTCCAAAATCGAAAATTTCCAAAAATAGAAAGTTTCCAAAAATAGATTTACTGCTTAAAATAGATAAGTTTCTAAAAATAGAAAGTTTCCATAAATAGATTAGCTGCCTTAATTAAATAAGTTTCCATAAATAGATTAGCTGCCTGAAATAAATAAGTTTCTAAAATTACCTGGTTTCCATAAATAGATTAGCTGCCTAATTCAATTAAGTTTCTAAAAATAGAAAGTTTCCATAATTAGAAATAAGCTGGTTAAATAAGCTAAGTATATAAGCCTAAGTGTTTTCATGATTATTTTCTAAGTCATATGATATAATGTATAGTTTAATAATTATTTCATGTAATTTAATTAAACTATAGGTTAAAATATTTAATTAAAGTATAACATGTTTTTAATTAAATAAGTTAAATACTTAGGTTAAAATATGTATTATTATATAATAATAATATAACCTAAGTCATGTTAATTAATTAATTATATCCATGGTTTTAAAATAATTAATTAATTATAAGTATTAATTATATAAATACTTAGGTTAATTAATTTCATGATTATTAAATAATTAAATAACCTAAGTCATGTTATTAAATTAATCATATCATTTTATTAATTTAGTTTTAACATAAGATCATAACATAAAAAACTAAACATAAACCATGAACCGGATCTAGACTAAAAAGCATGAACCGGACATGAAATCGACACCGTACCCCGAACCAACTCGGGGTACCCCATGTTTTACTGCTGTCGTGGGACCCACACGCACCAACCAAGACCATATGGTCTTGGTGGTGGTCAGCTTGGCAAACCGAAACCCATTCGAGTTCGGTGCAGCCTGCGGCTCAAAACAAACACCCCTTAAAACACCCTTTTGATTTTATTTAACATCAAATCATGTTAGATCCATGTTTAATTATTATGTTTTTATAAAAACAACACATGTTCTTGATTTATAAAAAGATTAAATCAAAAGAAAAGGTTAAAAAAGGTTTTACCGAATTCGTGGATCAAGAGGACGAAGAACCAACACGATAAATCACTAAAACTTCAAGATCGAAGATCAAAAATCACCTCTTATGGTGGTTGTAGGGTGGCGGCACAAAGAGACAAAGGGAAGGAGGTTTTAGGTTTTCTTAAAATCTTCTGTGAATGAGAAAATGAGTAGTGTAAAAAAATAATAACCCCCTTTAGTAATTTTGACAAATGGGCTTGGCCCATTTGTCCTTGTTGGTCGCGGGTAGGGACCCTACTTGGGGTACCCGTACCTTTTTCCGTGTCTCGCTGTTACGTTAAACGTTTGTGATTATTTGTGTTCGTGTTTTAAATGTTCTCGTTACGTAAATACCGTGATCTAATATATTTAATTACGCTCGTAATAAATATATATACGTAATTAATAATAGTTCGTGTTTTAATTACGTTCATGATTTCATGATCGCATGTTCGTGATTAATTATCGTCAATTAATTATTACATGATCGTGCGTAGTAAATACTTATCGTGTTCTAACACGTACGTAATACGTAAACTCCTAACACGTAATCGTAATAATGCTATATTAGGAAAGTTTTAATCTAGTACATACGATCCTAAGGGTACTATGCATGGTAAAAGCATGCGGGTTTTACAGCTAAACTCCCTAGATATTCCCTTATTGACACAAAAGGTAACTAGAAGGTTGTTCCTAAATTCACCACCATTGTCACTTCTAAGAGTTTTAACCACATTACTTGTCCTCTTTTCAATCTGTGTAATAAAATTGATCAAAGTCTTAACAGTATCACTCTTTAATCCGAAAAAGAAGGTCCAAGTAAACCTAGAATAATAATCAGTGACAACAAAACAATAGGATTTACCATTAAGACTTTCTATATTGGTTGGGCCAAATAAATCCATGTATAATAAGTGAAGTGGCTTAGAACTAGTGTGAACAAGCTTAGACTTAAATGAGGCCTTATGTTGCTTGTCTTTCATGTTTTTGAAATGCTTTTGAGGGAAATCCTCTTATAAGATCATGTCTCACAAGTCTATTCATGTTTTTGAAATTAATATGCCCTAACCTTCTGTGCCATAATTTACTTTCATCCACTGAGGCCTTAGCATAAAGACAAGACAAGTTGTTATTCATTTTAATGCCATTTAGATTAACATTATAAACATCCTTATGTCTTGGTGTTCTAAATTCTATGAACTTGACAGCAGGAATCTCAAAGTCTTTACTTAACAATAGGCACTCAGTATCAGTAAAAAGAACCTTATTCTTGTTGTCATATACTTGTGACCTACTAAACATATTATAATCAAGTTCTTTTACCAGAAAGACTTCCTCAAACCTCAAGTTATTGGTGATAAGTGTGCCTTTGCCAGAAATGTTGCCATAACTACCACCAAAATACACCTTATCACCATCTTTAATAGGAGTGAAATCAGTAAGGTAATATTCCTTCCCAGTCATGTGCCTTCAGCATCCACTGTCCTAATATCCAAAATCATTTACCTACTTGTGAATAACATACACATGAAGAAAACAAATTAATTTTCTTTGGGAACCCAAACCTTTGCAGACTTGGATTTATCTGGTTGTTCAACAAGAATTGATTTATGAAAGTAGGGTTTTTGCTAGGTTAAAAATTCGTTGTTCACGGTCTAATCGAATTGATCTCCGGTTGAGTGTGTGACTCAGTTGTTCTTGGTAGAAAAGAAATGGTTTGGTCGTTGTTGTAAAGTAAGAGTGCAAAACTTTAAAGTAAAAGACAAAATAATAAAAGCGATAAACTAATTAAAACTTAAATAAAGACTTTAAAAGAAATTAAGTAAATGACGAAAATATAAAAACTTTAAAAGTAAATGACGAGAAATTAAAGTTTAGCAAAACGTAAATTTAAAAACTTTAAAATAAAATAACTCTGAAAATAAACTAAGATGAACAAGTAAAAATAAAGCTATGAAAATTGGCGGGAAAAATAAGTTTAAAAATTAAATTTGAACAAAAATGTCATAAATTCGCAATATCAAAAAATAACACAATTTCGCAATTTTCTAGTGACTCAATTTCGCAATACCTAAAAAGAGGTACATAATTTTGCAATAATTGCGAAATCATCCAATAATGTCGCAATAATTGCGAAATTAAAGATTTCGCAATAATTGCAAAATTAAGGCAAAACGTCGCAATAATTACAAAATTAAGGCACAATGTCGCAATAATTGCAAAATCATGCAATAATGTCGCAATAATTGCAAAATTAAGGCACAATGTCGCAATAATTGCAAAATCATGCAATAATGTCGCAATAATTGCGAAATTGAAGATTTCGCAATAATTGCAAAATTAAGGCACAATGTCGCAATAATTGTAAAATCTAATCAGATTTCCTAAAAAATAGGAAATCGAGAAAGGACGAAAATAAGCACTAAAAACTCAACTTTTTAAGGACAGTAAGCTAAACAAAACACCAATAAGCTAACTAAAAAGCCTAGGTTAATGATAAAATTTATAAAACTTTAAACACGAACAAAGAAATGTAAAAAGCTATGAACTTTATATAAAAATATGATGAAAAAGATTGAATAAAGATCCCGAAACAAACAAGAACAAAGATTATGAAAAGGATTAAGATTAATCAAACAAGAAAGGTAGAATGAGATGATTAAAAAGCTTGAAATTAAAAGATTAAAGATTCAAGATTTAAAACAAGATTAAAGATTAAAACTTTAGAACATGAAATAAATCTAGAGAGAGAGAAAGTAGTCTAATCTACTCCTACTCCTATTCCTATCTAAAAATTAAAGACTACCTAACTAACACCCTCCTAATGACACATTAGGAGGGTATATATAGGAGGAGATGAGGCTAGGTGTTGATGCTTTCTCCTTTCACTTTGTCTCAACTCGACTTAAATTCTTTGTCTTTCTCGACTTCGTCTCGGGATTTGTCGATATAAATTGAACTCGTCTTATAATTTTCTTCTTTAATTAGACTTGGTTCTTCGACTTCATTAAACTTCCGTCTTTAGACTTTTTCTTCGATAAATCTTCAGAATAGGCCTTGGACTTCCGTTCTTTTTGCACTCTTGATCTTTTGACTTCGTCTTTTCTCGTTTTCTTCAATAAAAGCCCGTGAAAGCCTGTGTTTTCTTCCTTTTTCATCTTTTGGTCCTAAAACACAATAAAAACGCAAACCACGCATAATTTCGACTTTTACGACATAAAATACACGTTTTGGCTTGGTTATTATTATAATTAAGTGGTAAAATGATGGGTGTTTTCACACCTATCAAATCCCCTACACTTGACCATTGCAATGCCCTCATGCAATGCATTAGTTACAAAGCAAGATTTACATTTTCCATCATAATTAACCCACCTTGGCCTTTATTAAACATAATTAAAGGAAGAAAAACAAATAAAGAGATTAAAGACTTACACTGAGGCTTTGTAATGTCATGAATGTTTATCATCCTCAAGTTTCACGTTCCCCAAACCATTCTTAAAAACGAGATCATTGTTATTATAAGTTAGCAAACTAACAATCACTCATGTGGCCCAATTATTCACTTAGACTCACTAATTCCTAGGTGTATCTCTTATATTTTATTGTTGTCTTAATGATCACGAGGATGCATTGTTGACTTATTTTGATAATTTATTAAGGCCGAAAATAAAGTAGGACGAATTAATCAATAGTTAGCTAAATGACAAAATCTTTTAAAACTGCTTCTCGAGACGTCATAAAGTTCATATCTTGGCATAACTCGCTTCCCGATTTGATACCTTTCTCGGACCGATATTTGGCATTGACTTCATACTTCAAATCTTGAGAGACGTTCATGAAATAATGGTCTTCTCTTCATAATAGGAATTTCTTCACTTGTACTTTTCGAGAGATTCTTCATATTTGGACCACGACTTCTTCATTTTTCTCCAATCTTTATATGGGATTTTGATATACAATGATCCGTCTCCTTTTAGGATATGGATCTATTTATCCTCATACCTTGCTAAGGTCTTTTTGGATAGACTTCTCCAAGATCTTTAGGGGAGTATTTGCTTTTCGCCGTGTGTCTCAATCCTTCATATTGATTTTTGATAAATGATTCTTCACATCACTTGGGACCTTTAGCAACAAAATGTAGCCCTCATGCCTTGTTAGGACCTTTTCGGACTCGTCAATCTTTGCATCCCGCTTCAATAAGTTATGCCTTGGCTATGACCTCTAATTAATACCGAGCAACTTTTAATCGATCTTGGGCTAGAAGCTAAGTAACTTTTCAAATCGTACAACCTTATTTATTGCAATGAAATTTATTAACAAGCGATGGGAGAAAAAGCTCATAATCAACTCACATAAATTCATGAAAGAATACCAAACTTATAATTGACTCTATCATCTCTCGTTCTCCACAATTTAAAATCTCAAGGAATGAGACTTGTGGATGCTTAGCTAATTAATAAAAGTTTTGGGTTTTCAAGTCGTCTATAGGATCTTGCATCTTCTTAGACTCTTCCAAGTTTAGAATTTGCATTTTAAAGTTCCCTTTATAAACAACTTTCTAGGATCAATTATAGGAACTTGCGAAAAGTTCTTGTTTTTAACCCGTGAGAGTTAAGACTTTCGCGTTTTAAAGTTCCCTATATAAAAGCCTAGCAAAACTTGACTTAAACACATTAAGGATACTAGCTAGAGTAAACTTAGATAAGTAAACTCGGGTTGAGTCAAAAAATTCACAACGTTGAAAAATTAAAACCACTTTATTAAAATTTATTCTAGCAAAGAAAGTAAAAAACGATAACAAAGGAAAATACTACTAGACTACTAGGCCAAAATAGATCAAAATTTTTGAAAAATGTCGAAAAATAAATTTTCCGGTTAAAATGAGGACAAATACAAGGAAAAGCCCACTTAACTTCGATAGAAGTCCCCCTACACTTAATATAAACATTTTCCTCAATGTTTAAGCATGTGGAAGTAACCTCCCCTACACTTAGGACATTGTGTACGTTGTTTAAATCTTGCTAAGGCAGAGACAACTAAAGTGATTCCTATTTTAATATTGGAAAATATAAAATAGAAAATCAAAAGAGTTTAGGATAAAACCGGGAAGACGTGTACTCGGGATCACGGTTTGTCAAAAGTCATCAAGAATGGATCTTTGAAAGCTTGAATCACTACACATGATAAGAAAGAAAACAACAAACACATACGAGGGTCTCCCCTACACTTATTATAAAAACGGAATAAAAGGATAGATAATTGGGTTGCCTCCCAAAAAGCGCTTGTTTTTGTTAACCGAGTCACGAGCTTGACTCTTCCCCGAATTAAATGGTCCATGGTGAAGCCTCGAATGTAATACCAGGATCAAAGACCTTGTCCTCGTTCCCAGAGGAAAATACAACAGGGGAGGCAGGAGGATAAGTCTTAAAAGGTAGAAAAGTCCTCTCTACATACGAAAAGTATGTGAGATCATGATCCACGGGAGGTGGGGTGGGTAAAGGAATCAAAATGTCATCCCCAATAGACATATGATTATCACTGAGCGGCAAAGCCGTAAAGGTGTCAATCATGGAATGGTCAACGTCACCCCCTGGGTCAAAGCACTCATCCTCGGTAATGGTTTCTAAAGGTTGGGATAAAAGGTGCTCGGGAGGGGGACTTGGGACAATACCTTCATGCAGCAAATTATCAAAAATAATATCCGCCTCCGTGTCATCATCATCAATACCCGTAAGTATTGAGAGAATGTCGATTTCCTCCGTAGCTGTATCATTATTCTCAACTGAAGTAATAGACGGAGGTAAAGACTCAGAAATAGGAGCTGAATTCAACGCCTCAATTTTAGCAATAAGAAGATGAACTTTCAGTAATTTGTCGCGAAGAATAACGTCTTCCACCTCATCTACAAGACCAAGTTCAGTGGTGAACTTCTCGTATGTCGGAGAGAATAAATCAACATCGCCTTCATCGCCCGGAGGAGAAGGACAAATTTCAAAAGTGAAATTCTCATAGCATAGAGAAAAATCATCATTAAGAGCGACCTCGTCCGTAGGCTCCACAAAATTTGGTGCATCACAAACCTCATCAAAGAATTTATCAAGACCAAAATCACTAACCTAACTCTGTAAAACCCGCATGTTTTTATCATGAATAGTACCCTTAAGATCGTACGTACTAGATTAAAACTTTCCTATTATAGAATGATTACGATTACGTGTTAGGATTTTACGTATTACGTACGTGTTAGAACATGATAAGTATTTACTACGCACGAACACGCAATAATTATTTGACAATATTTAATCACGAACATGCGATCATGAAATCATGAACGTAATTAAATCACGAACTATTATTAATTACGATATTTATTTATTACGAGCGTAAATAAATATATTAGGTCACGGTAATTATTTAACGAGAACACACAAAACGCGAACACAAATAAACACGAACGAACAATTAAACATCGAGACACGGAAAACGGTACGGGTACCCCATGTGGGGCCCCCTACCCGCGACAACAATAAGGAGATGGGCCAAGCCTATCTCAAAATTTACTAAAGGGGGTTAAGGTAAAATTAGTTAGTCATTGTTTTTCACTTTAAAGAAGATTAAACAAAAACCTAAAAATATTTTCTCCTTCTCCTTCTTGTCTCCTTGTGGCCGCCGCACATAAACACCAAAAAGGGGGTGTTTGGTTTGATTTTGATCTTGGTTTTGGTGCAAGTGTTCGTGTTTGTTCATCCTCGTTTAGATCCACGCATTCGGTATACTATTTTTATCCGTTTCTTTTTTATTTGATCTAATAATTAATTAAGAACATGATGTTTTTAAAAACCTAATTAAAAACATAGATCAAACATAAAGATGGTTATTGGGTAAATAAAAAAGGGATGCTTTTAGGGGTGTTTGTTGGCCGGCGCCTAAACCGAACCCCAAGGGGGGTCTCGGTTTGGCTACTAAACCACCACCGACACCATATGGTCCCGGTTGGGTGGTGTGGGTCCCACGGCAGCAGCAAAACAAGGGGAACCCCGAAGTGGTTCGGGGTATGGTGTCAATTTCATGTCCGGTTCATGGTTTCTAGTCAAGATCCGGTTCACGGTTTATGTTAAGATTATTTTAATATAATCATATGTTAAAATTAAATTAATAAATATGACATGATTAATTTAATAAACATGACTTAGGTTATAATTTAATTATTAGAATCATGGAATTATTAACCTAAGTATTTTATATTTTATAGACTTTATAATTAATTAATTGTTAAAAACCATAGTTATAATTAATTAATTAACATGACTTAGGTTATACTATTAATAAGTAATAATACATGTTTTAAACTAAGTATTTAACTTTATTTAATTAAAAACATGACATATTTTAATTAAATACTTTTAACCTATAGTTTAATTAAATTACATGAAATAATTAATAAACTATACATTATAATCAGAAAAACACTTAGGCTTATATACTTAGCTTTTTTAACCAGCTTATATCTAATTATGGAAACTTTCTATTTTTTGAAACTTATTTAATTAAGGCAGCTAATCTATTTATGTAAACTTTCTATTTTTAGAAACTTATTTAATTCAGGCAGCTAATCTATTTATGGAAACTTTCTATTTTTAGAAACTATTTAATTAAGGCAGTTGATCTATGTATGGAAACTTTCTATTTATAGAAATTTATCTATTTTAAGCAGTAATTCTATTTTTGGAAACTTTCTATTTTTGGAAACTTTCTACTTTTAGAAACTTTCTATTTTTGGTAACTTTCTATTTTTGGAAACTTTCTATTTTTGAAAACTTTCTATTTTTGGAAACTTTCTATTTTAGGAAACCTGCTATTTTTGGAAAGTTACTTATTATTACACAGTAAGTATAATAATACATGAAATACCAGAAATACTTAATCAGAATAGACAGAATATAAGATAAACACAGTTTAAGGCTTTAAACAGTAAAACATGATATGAACATATAAAATAAGCTAAGACATGATATAAAACCAGTTACGTATTTAGTAGTCAGATACTTATTCATGTATGTATTTATGTAGCATTAGTGATACCGAAGTAGGATTCTCGTCAGTTCATCTTCTTCGTTTACTAGACATAAGGTACGGATTCCCGTCCTTTCAGTATGGACATTCTTTCCTTATTAGGATTCCCCGTATGAGCCAAATGTTTTCCCGTAGTATAAGTTTATATGTTTGACTTGCTTATGTTTAATTTAGAATACCTATAGCCATATACATGCATGACTAGTTTCACCTAGTTATGGAGGTACCATAACCATAACATTAGAGGCACTGATGTTATGACTTCACCACGGCGGAGTGATTGCTCGTGGCGTCCCTTCAGCTTTAGGCCATTTATTATATTTATCATGTGGGGCGTATGGGTGCATCCTAGTTACATGTTTTCAGCAGATTACTCAGTGTGAATGTGGTATGTGCCTTGCATCCTTCACAAGGAGCTGATCCCTCCTACCCAAACCAGTATATTAAATTAGAGGCAGCCCCTCTAATTTGCATGATGAGGTCACCCCTCCAAGTATTCATGCACGGTGGATTTTCATGACCTATATTGGCTAATGGTAGAACATGTTAAACAGTTTTTATAAGATAAACATAAGGCTTTTAAAACTATAAAACCAGTTTTACCAAGACTTAACCAGGTTATTCGGGACTTAGTTTCTTCCGCTGTTATATGTTATATGCTTATCCTATTCATGCTTTATTTTACATCCGTGCACTGAGCGTATTGCTCAGCCGTTTTCCTTTTCTATGTTCCCAAAACGACAAGTACTCAGGGACGCTCGTAGACTTTAAGCGTACGTGCATATGGACTGGAAGCTTTCTATCCTTTCTTTAGTTTATGCATTCTCTTTACTTTGATACTCTGCTATGGACACTGTTTAGTCCTTTCCTTTACAGTACTTATGTTTGTGTGTGATGAGCTTTACTTTTGGACTACCGATGTTTGATTCCGGTATTTTCCTTTTATGGTCATGTAATGTTTAGACATTTTTCGTTGTATGCTTTGATGACACGCCATAATTACGTGTGACATTCCATTATCAAAATGGGGTGTTACAATTATGGTATCAGAGCCAAGGCTTCGACCTGTAGGCTCTCAAAATATGACCTGTGATTAGTGGGTAGTCACTATGGTCTTCCTAGAACTGACAGTCGTTTTCATGCATTCATCATTTTTTTATGCATACATATATATGTCATTGTCGCAGATTTATGACTAAGTAATGGTTGGTACAGGACTGGCCCTATTTAGTCGCATGTGTTTTATCGAAACTTTTAAATTTGCGACCGACCCATAGGCGTCCCCTCGCCATTTCTTTTGTTTTGGGTGAACTGACCATAGGCGTTCACTCTCGAGCATACAAAAGTTTCCATAAAACTCCATCATGCATTCATACACAAAATTTTCTTGCATAAAATTTTTCTCTTGAAATTTTGGTATAATTTTTTTTCATGTATATATATTTTCTGTTTTGATCTGTTTAATCATATGTTTTATGTTATACTGTCAGATGGTTCTCACAAGCGAACAAGAACAGTTCAATGCTGCAATCCAAGCTGCAATGCAAGCTTTACTTCCTCAACTGAGGAACGACATCAGGGCTAAAGTTCAAGCTGCCAACAATCAGCAGCATAATCAGGCACATCCTCCTCCTCCAGTGACATTAGCAGTATGGCTGGAGAGATTCAACAAGCTCCGTCCTTGAGCTTTTGAGAAGACAGATAGCCCCAGTGATGCTGAAAGCTGGTTGGCTTACATCGAGAAGATTTTCAATTCTATGGGATGTGACCTCGCATACAAGGCGAGGTTGGCATGCTATCGGTTCGAAGGCGATGTGCTAAATTGGTGGTTAGAGTTGATGCAGTCTGAGGGTGGTGACGAGTGGGTTGCTGGTTTGACTTGGGCTCAGTTCAAGGACAGGGTGATGGAGCAGTTCTTTCCCAAGGCTGAGCAAGACAACCTCAAGAGGGAGTACCATGGGATCCGACAGAGAGCTGGGGAGAATAGCAACGTGTTTATGCAGCGCTTTCTTCGCTTAGCTTGTTTCCTTGGTGCGGCAGTAGGTACTCCTGAAGAGCAGGCACACCACTTTAGGTGGGCTCTTCGCACATCGGTCGCTAACAATCTGGTGTGTGCTACGTTCAACACTGTAGCATAAGTGGCCGATGCAGCACGTAAGCTGGAGATGCTGCAGGAGAGAGATGAGTTCGGGGAAGCTGAGAGACCCGACAAGAGGTAAATATTCGTATTCAAGCGGTGATCTATCTGTATTCTTTCCATATATGTCAATTATTCATCTCTTTAAATGTATCTTCCAGGCAGAAAACTGGGGACCGGTCTCAGCCGGCTACTCAGCAGCAGCCTCATCAGCCCAAGGGAAACGGTCAGACTAACGACCGTTCTACTACGGATAGGCGTGGCGGTAATGACAATTACCGTAGCAACGCTGGATACTCCAACAGCAGCAGGTCCTAATACTTACAAATTTTCTTATGATTTCATGTTATAACTCATATTATGACACTTTAGCAAAACTTCTACCAGGAACCATGGAAACGGTAGGGACCAGAACCAGAGAGGTTCACAGCCTAGCCGTCCAGCTATCACTGGTATTCAATCTTACGATTATCCGCATTGTCCTTTGTACCCTATTATCATTTCTTATGTAAAATGTTTTATCAGGTTCGCAGCCAGCCAGAGCACCTGCTGAAGGATTTACTCATCCTCTTTGCTCTACTTGTCATCGTAGGCACCCATGCTTCAAGTGTGGTCTTCCTGGCCATAACATGAAGGATTGCCGTAAGGGCGAGATGAAGGGTCCATCAGGACATGCTGATTCCAAGCCGCCTCCTACCACCGGGCGGGTCTACACGACATCTCGAGACCAGGCCAACAAGTCTACAGGTACCATCACTGGAATCTTGTATATGTATGGTCAAGCTGCATGTGTTCTTTTCGATATGGGTACTACTCACTCGTTTATTTCTACTGCTTATGCTAAGAACATTAGGATGCTCCCCATGCCACTAGAGAATAGGCTTACTATTTCCACGCCTTTGAGGGACTCTGTATTAATCACCCATGTATACAAGAGTCTTCCCCTAGAATTTGATGATAAGGTTCGACCTGTTGACGCACTTCCGCTGGACATGAATGACTTCGACATGATTTTGGGCATGGATTGGCTATCCAAGCATCATGCTACCATAGACTGCCATTCATATCGAGTTATCTTTGGTGATGTTAATGCACCAGAGTATATTCATAACGGGTTCATACCCGGACGGTCTGTACAAATCATATCTACCCTACAAGCGCGTGCACTACTGTCACATGGTTGCGAGGGTTATCTAACTACGATTCACGACATGGATGTTGAATCTCCATCAATTCAGGATCAACCTATAGTGTCGGAATTCCAAGATGTTTTTCCAGCAGAACTTCCGGGCATACCACCTGCACGAGAAGTGGAATTCAGTATCGAGCTTATTCTAGGAGCTGAACCAATCTCCAAGGCTCCTTATCGCATGGCTCCCATAGAGCTGAAGGATCAAATACAAGAAATTCTTGAACGAGGTTTCATTCGACCGAGCGCATCTCCATGGGGCGCACCGGTCTTGTTTGTTAAGAAGAAGGACGACAGTATGCGTCTTTGCATAGACTATCGCGAGCTCAACAAGAGGGTTCTGAGTCGCATGCGACACTTGCTGATTCGACACAAGATGCTGTACCTGCTGATTCAATACTTGCTGATTCGACACCTGCTGTTAATGCGGGTAAGGAGAGGGGTTCACTGCTGCAGGGGTGTGCTAACTTGTATACTAATGTCAATAGTCCACAGAAGGGTTCGTTTGCCTCGTTACTTCAAAACGAGGGTGGTATGAACCAAACAATTCCTAAGATGGTGAAGATATCAGAATTACGGTGTGATGAGCATGTTGAAGGAGCACGAGTTGCACTTCCGTATGCTGCTGTTGAAGAGGTTGAATCCAGATTTAAGCACACGTTATACGGGCAGTTTATTGGTAAACGTTTAGCTTTTCCATTGGTGGAAAATTATGTTAAAAATACGTGGGCACGATTTGGCTTGATACGCGTTCAATTACATGAGGATTTTTTCCTTTTTCAATTCAAGACGAAGGAAGGAATGGAAGGAGTCCTTGAAAATGGCCCGTGGTTGATTAGGATGGTTCCCATGATCTTGAATATTTGGTCGCCTACTACTGATCTGAAAAAGGCGGAGATTAAGAAAGCACCAGTTTGGGTTAAGATTCATCATGTGCCGATTGTTGCTTATTCGGAGGTTGGTCTTAGTCTTATCACGACCCAAATTGGCACTCCTATTATGTTGGATTCTTACACGAGTAATATGTGTGTTAACTCGTGGGGTCGGAGTACATATGCTCGGGCGCTCGTTGAGGTTTCAGCTGAAATGGAGTTATTGGATTCGATGGTAATTGCAGTCCCTAAAGGTCGTGAAAAAGGGCATTCATTGGTTCCTGTTGATATTGAGTACGAATGGAGACCTCCAAGATGTGCTACATGCTTGATCTTTGATCATAATAGTGATATGTGTCCGAAAGTGCATAAGGAAGTGGTTACTCATGTTACTAAAGATTTGGTGAATGATGGATTTGAGGTGGTCAAAAACAAGAAGAATAAAGGTAAGAAGAAGCAACCTCAAGTTGCAATTATTAAATTAACAAAACCAGCCCTTAATCTTCAGTTTCGTAATGTTGAGAGAGGTGAATCCTCTAAAACAAATGTGACGGGTCAGAATCCTAAGAAGGCAGATTCTTTGCTTAAGAAGGGTTTCCTGAATAACAGATCCTCGAGTTTTGTAGCTAAGACTAATGATAAGGATAAGAGGTCTCATAATTCTTTTGGTGCTCTTTGGGATAAGATGGATGATGGTACAGATTGGGAGGATGGTCTTAAGACCAAGGAAGGTGTAGTCAATGAGAGTGATAGTGAGGTTGAAGAAGTCATATCGATTGATGATCGGCATGGTTCTCATCAGCCTGGTCCATGATGATGTTTTACTTTCATTGTTCATGCACCTTTAGGTGGTTTTTTCCTATTGGTGTTATTTGTTTTGTAATCGTTTAGTAGGTCATATGGCATGTCATATGATGTAGTGGTTGTTCAGGCATTTGCTTGAGGTTAATGTAGCATTGCAGCTACATTCCATTGTACTTCAATGTTTTTGGGAATATATTTTACCGGGGTTAGGATTCCCCTTTACCCAAAAATCGCGAGCTCAACAAGATTACTATCCGGAATAGGTATCCACTGCCACGTATAGACGATCTGTTTGACCAATTCCAAGGGGCCAAACACTTCTCCAAGATTGATCTTAGGTCAGGCTATCATCAGCTACGGGTCAGGAGCAGGACATCGCCAAGACTGCTTTTCGTACCCGTTATGGCCACTACGAATTTGTAGTTATGCCATTCGGCCTGACAAATGCTCCAGCAGTGTTCATGGATTTGATGAACATAATCTTCCATGAATTTCTTGACAAGTTCGTCATTGTCTTCATCGATGACATCCTGATTTTCTCAAAGTCCAAGGAGGAACACGAAGACCATCTTCGTACAGTACTACAGATTCTTCGCCAGAAGCAGCTGTATGCTAAATTCTCCAAGTGTGAGTTCTGGTTAGACAAGGTGGCATTCTTAGGTCACATTGTATCAGCAGAAGGAATCACTATGGATCCAGCGAAGGTTGAGGCCATTACTAAGTGGCCAAGGTCGACATCAGCGACGGAAGTCCGCAGTTTCTTAGGCTTAGCTGGCTATTACCATAGGTTCGTGGAGAACTTTTCCCGTTAACACTACCATTGACCAAACTGATGCGGAAAGGGGAGAAATTCGTTTGGACTGAAGAACGAGAGAAGAGATTTGAAGACCTGAAGCAGAAGCTAGTATCTGCACCTATTCTTACTCTCCCATCTGGTACGGGTGGATTTCAAATCTATAGTGATGCATTGGGGAAGGGACTTGGCTGTGTTCTCATGAAACATGGGAATGTGATCGCGTACACTTCACGACAGCTTAAGCCTTATGAAGAAAATTACCCCACGCATGACTTGGAACTTGCTGCAGTCGTGTTTGCATTGAAGATATGGAGGCACTACTTATATGGAGAATCATGTGACATTTTCACGGACCACAAGAGCTTGAGGTATATCTTCACTCAACGTGAATTGAACATGAGGCAGAGGAGATGGTTAGAGCTGTTGAAGGATTATGACATTAATCTACAGTATCATCCTGAAAAAGCTAATGTAGTAGCAGATGCTCTTAGCAGGAAGTCCGGAATGATCAACGGCATTAAAATTGAGGAAGAAATCATAAGAGACTTAGAGAGACTAGACATCGAGATCATGGTACGTGGACAACACGGTTAATGGGCTAATCTTAGAGTAGAACCCGAGTTACTCTCTAAGATCAAGGAAGCTCAGAAAGATGATGCAGAAATCTGGGCGATAGTACAAAATTTGGAGAAACAGACGGAATTCAGAGTAGACGCAGATGGTATCGTATGGCAGGGCACGAGACTTTGTGTTCCTGATGACCAAGAACTCCGGGAAGCCTTGTTAGCTGAAGCTCATAGCTCCCCATTCTCTATACATCCTGGTTCGACTAAGATGTACCATGACATCAAGCACTACTTTTGGTGGAGTGGTATGAAACAGGATGTGGTCACTTACGTCTCCAAATGTCTTACCTGCCAGCAGGTTAAGATCGAGCATCAGCGATCTGGCGGTCTCTTTCAACCGCTAGATATTCCAGAGTGGAAGTGGGACAAAATCACCATGGATTTTGTTACTGGACTTCCGCCTACCAAGAGGAAGCACGATGCAATTTGGGTTATCATAGATTGACTTACCAAATCAGCTCATTTCTTACCGATCCGCAAGGAAGATCCGGTAAGTAAACTCGCCGATACGTATAGAAGAGAGATCATGAGACTCCACGGTGCACCATCCAGCATCGTCTCAGACAGAGATCCTCGTTTCACTTCGTGATTTTGGAAGAGTCTGCAGAAAGCTTGGGGTACAAAACTTAAGCTTAGCACGGCTTTTCATCCTCAAACGGACAGACAGTCGGAGCGAAGGATTCAGACATTGGAAGACATATTGAGGTCATGTGCGTTGGAATGGACGGGTGATTGGGACGATTACATCTGTTTGGTGGAGTTTGCATACAACAACAGTTGGCACGCAAGTATCAAGTGTGCTCCTATCGAGATGTTGTATGGCAGGAAGTGTCGCACCCCAATCTGCTGGGATCAGGTTGGCGAGCGAACATTTGAAGGACCAGAAATCATAGAAATGACCAATGAAAAGATCGCAGTAGCTAAGCAGAAACTTCAGGAAGGACGGTCACGTCAGAAGAGTTACGCCGATAAGCATCGTAGGGACATACATTTTAGCGTAGGAGATCACGTCTTCCTTAAGGTTTCGCCGGCACGTGGTGTTAGACGCTTCAGGATTAAAGGGAAGCTCCGTCCTCGTTTCATCGGACCGTTTTATATCAATGAACGAGTCGGTGAAGTATCTTAACGGTTGGCGTTACCTCTGTAGCTTTCGCATGTGCACAATGTGTTGCATGTGTCCTTACTCAGAGGGTACCATTATCATCCCCTTCACATGGTTCAGTATCCACTGGAACAGGTACGTGAAGATCTCACTTTTATAGAAGAACCCGAACGAGTTCTTGACAGACAAGAACGAGTCATGAGAAGGAAGACGATTCCATTCGTCAAAATCCTATGGAGGGATCATATCGAGCGGGAAGCCACTTGGGAAACAGAGGAGTCTATCCGGGCTTCTTACCCTCATTTCATATTTTGAATTTGGGTATGTTCTTCTTTTTCAGTTTACTTTATCTATAATTCGGGGACGAATTATTCTTTTTAGGGGGGAAGAGTTGTAAAACCCGCATGTTTTTATCATGAATAGTACCCTTAAGATCGTACCTACTAGATTAAAACTTTCCTATTATAGCATGATTACGATTACGTGTTAGGATTTTGAGTATTACGTACGTGTTAGAACACGATAAGTATTTACTACGCACGAACACGCAATAATTATTTGACAATAACTAATCACGAACATGCGATCATGAAATCATGAATGTAATTAAATCACGAACTATTATTAATTACGTATATATATTTATTACGAGCGTAAATAAATATATTAGGTCACGGTAATTATTTAACGAGAACACACAAAACGCGAACACAAATAAATACGAACGAACAATTAAACATCGAGACACGGAAAACGATACGGGTACCCATGTGGGGCCCCCTACCCGCGGCAAAAATAAGGAGATGGGCCAAGCCCATCTCAAAATTTACTAAAGGGGGTTAAGGTAAAATTAGCTAGTCATTTTTTTTTTACTTTACAGAAGATTAAAAAAAAACCTAAAAATATTTTCTCCTTCTCCTTCTTGTCTCCTTGTGGCCGCCGCACATAAACCCCAAAAAGGGTGTGTTTGTTTGATTTTGATCTTGGTTTTGGTGCAAGTGTTCGTGTTTGTTCATCCTCGTTTAGATCCACGCATTCGGTATATTATTTTTATCCTTTTCTTTTTTGTTTGATCTAATAATTAATTAAGAACATGATGTTTTTAAAAACCTAATTAAAAACATAGATCAAACATGAAGATGGTTATTGGGTAAATAAAAAAGGGATGCTTTTAGGGGTGTTTGTTGGCCGGCGCCTAAACCGAACCCCAAGGGGGTCTCGGTTTGGCTACCAAACCACCACCGAGACCATATGGTCCCGGTTGGGTGGTGTGGGTCCCACGGTAGCAGCAAAACAAGGGGAACCCCGAAGTGGTTCGGGGTATGGTGTCGATTTCATGTACGGTTCATGGTTTCTAGTCAAGATCCGGTTCACGGTTTATGTTAAGATTATTTTTATATAATCATATGTTAAAATGAAATTAATAAATATGACATGATTAATTTAATAAACATGACTTAGGTTATAATTTAATTATTAGAATCATGGAATTATTAACCTAAGTATTTTATATTTTCTAGACTTTATAATTAATTAATTATTAAAAACCATAGTCATAATTAATTAATTAACATGACTTAGGTTATACTATTAATAAGTAATAATACATGTTTAACCTAAGTATTTAACTTTATTTGATTAAAAACATGACATATTTTAATTAAATACTTTTAACCTATAGTTTAATTAAATTACATGAAATAACTAATAAACTATACATTATAATCAGAAAAACACTTAGGCTTATATACTTAGCTTATTTAACCAGCTTATATCTAATTATGAAAACTTTCTATTTTTAGAAACTTATTTAATTAAGGCAGCTAATCTATTTATGGAAACTTTCTATTTTTAGAAACTATTTAATTAAGGCAGCTGATCTATTTATGGAAACTTTCTATTTATAGAAACTTATCTATTTTAAGCAGTAATTCTATTTTTGGAAACTTTCTATTTTTGGAAACTTTCTATTTTTGGAAACTTTCTATTTTTGGTAACTTTCTATTTTTGGAAACTTTCTATTTTTGGAAACTTTCTATTTTAGGAAACCTGCTATTTTTGGAAAGTTACTTATTATTACACAGTAAGTATAATAATACGTGAAATACCAGAAATACTTAATCAGAATAGACAGAATATAAGATAAATACAGTTTAAGGCTTTAAACAGTAAAACATGATATGAACAAATAAAATAAGCTAAGACATGATATAAAACGAGTTACGTATTTAGTAGTCAGATACTTATTCATGTATGTATTTATGTAGCATTAGTGATACCGAAGTAGGATTCTCCTTAGTTCATCTTTTTCGTTTACTAGACATAAGGTACGGATTCCCGTTCTTTCAGTATGGACATTCTTTCCTTATTAGGATTCCCCGTATGCAGCCAAATGTTTTCCCGTAGTATAAGTTTATATGTTTCACTTGCTTATGTTTAATTTAGAATACCTATAGCCATATACATGAATGACCAGTTTCACCTAGTTATGGAGGTACCATAACCATAACATTAGAGGCACTGATGTTATGACTTCACCACGGCGGAGTGATTGCTCGTGGCGTCCCTTCAGCTTTTGGCCATTTATTATATTTATCATGTGGGGCGTATGGGTGCATCCTAGTTACATGTTTTCAGCAGATTACTCAGTGTGAATGTGGTATGTGCCTTGCATCCTTCACAAGGAGCTGATCCCTCCTACCCAAACCAGTATATTAAATTAGAGGCAGCCCCTCTAATTTGCATGATGAGGTAACCCCTCCAAGTATTCATGCACGGTGGATTTTCATGACCTATATTGGCTAATGGTAGAACATGTTAAATAGTTTTTATAAGATAAACATATGGCTATTCAAACTATAAAACCAGTTTTACCAAGACTTAACCAGGTTATTCGGGACTTAGTTTCTTCCGCTGTTATATGTTATATGCTTATCCTATTCATGCTTTATTGTACATCCGTGCACTGAGCGTATTGCTCAGCCGTTTTCCTTTTCTATGTTCCCAAAACGGCAGGTACTCAGGGACGCTCGTAGACTTTAAGCGTACGTGCATATGGACTGGAAGCTTTCTAGCCTTTCTTTACTGTATGCATTATCTTTACATTGATACTCTGCTATAGACACTGTTTAGTCCTTTCCTTTACAGTACTTATGTTTGTGTGTGATGAGCTTTACTTTTGGACTACCGATGTTTGATTCGGAATTTTCCTTTTATGATCATGTAATGTTTAGACATTTTTCCTTGTATGCTTTGATGACACGCCATAATTACGCGTGACATTCCATTATCAAAATGGGGTGTTACAAACTCGATGTATCACTATCCTTACACGCATTAGGGATATCAAGAGTAGGAGTAGTAATCTCAGAAGATTGGTTGAGATCATAGATATCATCCTCGTCATCATCATAAAGGTAGTATGGACGCACAAGAGGAGGAGTATAAGCACTAAGATTAGATACTTGCTCTTTTTGTCGTTGTTCCGCCCTTGCTTCGCGTATGCTATCTAATTCTTGTTGAACGTATTGAAGTGTATTCAAAAAAATGGCTCGTTCTTCTTCACTCATTCCAACAGAAGGTTGATGATCGAGGGTGTATTGTAGGGGCTCAAAATTATGAAAACTGGAATTATAGCACGGATGTGGTCCATCATAGATCATCGGTTGAAAAGAATTAGAACACGGATTTGGCTCATAATAATTCATCGGCTGACAATAAGAAGTATCGTGAGGGCCCCCACAATTGTTGCAATATGGGTATTGAGAAAAACCCGGTGTGTCATGTGGATAGCTATTACCATTGTCATAATTGTAACCCGGTTCTTGCTCGTCATGAGACGGGTATCGAATCGGACACGAAACATGCCAATGAGAATCGCTTCCACGATATATGCAAGAGGGTGGAGTAAGTGCATTAGAAGCAAAGGATGAGTTAATCGAATTGCACGAGGGACAAATTCCAAATTGTGTATTGTCGATATCATTCCCACACCGCTCACATGTACACCATTGACATGTTTGAAAACCATACAATGGTCTTCCACACCCTGCAGCACAAGCAACATACGAATTCATTAAGAACAATAGATAAGCAAGAAGAATATTTTTGGTGCAAAACTTTTGAAAAGAAATGCTTTTTATGATTTTTCAAATGTTTTTGGGATTTTTGAATTTTTTTGGCAAGAAAAATAACGTTCACGAGTGAACGGATCCCAAAATCCAACGCGTCTCTCACAAAAAACCGTTAATCTTCACGAAAAGAGCCGGCAGCGGCGCCATTTGATAGTATGATTTTTGCTAGGTTAAAAATTCGTTGTTCATGGTCTAATCGAATTGATCTCCGGTTGAATGTGTGACTCAGTTGTTCTTGGTGGAAAAGAAATGGTTTGGTCGTTGTTGTAAAGTAAGAGTGCAAAACTTTAAAATAAAAGACAAAATAATAAAAGCGATAAACTAATTAAAACTTAAATAAAGACTTTAAAAGAAATTAAGTAAATGACAAAAATATAAAAACTTTAAGTAAATGACGAGAAATTAAAGTTTAGCAAAACATAAATTTAAAAACTTTAAAATAAAATAACTTTGAAAATAAACTAAGATGAACAAGTAAAAATAAAGCTAAGAAAATTGGCGGGAAAATTAAGTTTAAAAATTAAATTTGAACAAAAATGTCATAAATTCGCAATATCAAAAAATAACACAATTTCGCAATTGTCTAGTGACTCAATTTCGCAATACCTAAAAAGAGGTACATAATTTCGCAATAATTGCAAAATCATGCAATAATGTCGCAATAATTGCGAAATTGAAGATTTCGCAATAATTGCAAAATTAAGGCACAATGTCGCATTAATTGCAAAATTAAGGCACAATGTCGCAATAATTGCAAAATCATGCAATAATGTCGCAATAATGCAAAATTAAGGCACAATGTCGCAATAATTGCAAAATCATGCAATAATGTCGCAATAATTGCGAAATTGAATATTTCGCAATAATTGCAAAATTAAGTCACAATGTCGCAATAATTGCAAAATCGACTCAGATTTCCTAAAAAATAGGAAATCGAAAAAGGACGAAAATAAGCACTAAAAACTCAACTTTTTAAGGACAATAAGCTAAACCAAACATGAATAAGCTAACTAAAAAGCCTAGATTAATGATAAAATTTATAAAAACTTTAAACACGAACAAAGAAATGTAAAAAGCTATGAACTTTATATAAAAAGATGATGAAAAATATAGAATAAAGATCACGAAACAAACAAGAACAAAGATTATGAAAAGGATTAAGATTAATCAAACAAGAAAGGTAGAATGAGATGATTAAAAAGCTTGAAATTAAAAGATTCAAGATTCAAGATTTAAAACAATATTAAAGATTAAAACTTTAGAACATGAAATAAATCTAGAGAGAGAAAGTAGTCTAATCTACTCCTACTCCTATTCTTATCTAAAAATTAAAGACTACCTAACTAACACCCTCCTAATGACACATTAGGAGGGTATATATAGGAGGAGGGGAGGCTAGGTGTTGATGCTTTCTCCTTTCACTTTGTCTCGACTCGACTTAAATTCTTTGTCTTTCTCGACGTCGTCTCGGGATTTGTCGATATAAATTGAACTCGTCTTATAATTTTCTTCTTTAATTAGACTTGGTTCTTCGACTTCATTAAACTTCCGTCTTTAGACTTTTTCTTTGATAAATCTTCAGAATAGGCCTTGGACTTCCGTTCTATTTTCACTCTTGATCTTTTGACTTCGTCTTTTCTCGTTTTCTTCGATAAAAGCCCGTGAAAGCCCGTATTTTCTTCCATTTCCATCTTTTGGTCCTAAAACACAATAAAAACGCAAACCACGCATAATTCCGACTTTTACGACATAAAATACACGTTTTGGCTTGGTTATTATTAGAATTAAGTGGTAAAATGATGGGTGTTTTCACACCTAAAAATTTATTCCCTATAACAAGCCCCTTTTCATCCCTTTGTGCCCTAAACACCCAATTTACCCCAATGGGTTTAGTGATGACCTTTTTTTAAGAAATTTAAATCTGTTGTAGGTCACAGAAATTACATTTGAATTAGGGTTTTGGTCTTGTTTAGGTCTCCATGTTAAACTAGATGAAGCTTTAGACCCTTGTCCCTTAGGTTTTAAATGCCTATTACTTGGTCTAGCATAAGGTCTGACAAAACCCAATTGTGCCATTTTCATACCAAACCTAGATTTGTCAGCGGCTGATTTGGTCTTGTCAGTGGCTGAACTGTTCTTGTCAGCGGGTGAATTAGGGTTTGCTACAGGAACCCATTGTCTGTTAGACCAGGTATTTGTCTTTTGAAAGGGTCTTTGTCCATGGATATTAGTCCCTCTAGAAAAGAAAGAAGCTGGTCTAGTGGCCTGAGGACTTGTTTGGAAAAAAGGTCTATGTTTGACCATAGTTGACCTATTGTCAACGGGTTAATTGTGTCCGCTGACACAGTTATAGGCCAAATGTGAAAAACTCCCACATGTGTAGCAAGACTTTTTAGACACAAATTTAGTCTTGGACTTATAAAACTCTGTCCCATTAACACTCACTTGGCTTTGAGGTGACCTAGGTTTTCTATACATTTCAGTATACTTGACACTAGGTTTACTTTTTGGTGTTGAGCCAAGGTTAATAGTTTTACCAGTGGTGGGGTTGGTCACAACAATGGGTTTAATTTCAACTGGTTCATCATTAAGCAGTCCACCCTTAACAAATAGAAAAGGGTGGGCTATTTTCCGTTGTTCTAGATCAGTTAACTTTTTCCTATATTCCTCAACTGGACTACGCACTCGTGGTGGAGGAATGAATTCCTCCTCTTGTAGTTCAGGTATGCCAGTCCAAGATGTTGGGAATAAAATGTAGCCAAGACACTTGGACGCTGACAAGAGGAAATTGGACGTTGATAGGAAGAAATCAAGCGTTGTCAAGACAAGCGTTGTCAAGACAAGCGTTGACAGGAAGAAGTCAATCCTTGATAAGAAGAAGTCACGCACTGATAGGATACTTAGTCTACACGTTTTATGTTTCTAGTATGTTTCTAGTAAAGATATATTCGACAATGTATTTCTTATGTTTATCTTTAGCTAAAATAGCTGATACGTAGACTCTTGTACAAGGCTCCTTAATCTATACAAGGAGGCCTTTAGGTTTAGTTCAATATATGTTTTTCACACTTTCATTGTAAGCAAGTTCGATTAATCCATCAAAGTAAAAGTTTGGTTTATCTTGGTTATGTGTTCTTAGTTAAGTTTTAATTCCGTATAATACTTAAATTGTTTTATATACAACAAAGTTTCTCTACGTGTTAAACTTGGTTCAATCTCGTTTACACAAGCTAAATCGATCTAAGTTTGGGATCAACAAGTGGTATCAGAGCTTGTTGAGGAACTTTGATCTAAAGAACACAAAAACCCTAAATCACCAAAAACCCTAATTTTCAAGAAACCTTAAAATCCAGACAACATGTCTACTACAGAGTTGACCTCCTCCTTAAGCCATAACATTAAGATCCCCATGGTAGACCCAGATAACTTTGAGTTATAGAAGTTCAATTTTGAGCAGTACCTTTAAATCCATGACAACACCCTATGGGAAATTATTGAATATGGAAACACATTCGATAAGGCTGCCAAGATTCAAGCTGCTATTACTACGAGATCAACTCCAGGCTCAAGTGAATTTGATCAAAAAGAACAACCTTAAGATGGGAGAGTTGTCTCAGCTGAGGACATTGCAAAGAGAAGGAATGACATAAAAACTTTAAGCATCCTCAAACTTTCTTTGGGACAAGCCAATCAGCACAAGTACAGAGGCTATGAGTCTGCCAAAGATCTTTGGGCATCCCTTCAAGTTACTTATGGCGGTAATGATGATACTTCCTTAGAGAAAAAGAGCAACTCTTGCATGAGTATGCTGTGTTCAAAGCTCTTTCCAATGAAAAGCTAAGTGGAGTGAGAAGCAGACTTCTTGACATCACAAGCAAGTTGTCATTTATGGGAACAGTGCATGATGATACTGATATCATCACCACTTTCCTTAAAAGTCTTGGTGATGCATGGAATATTTAAGCAAGGTCGATGATTGCTAATAATACTCACAAAAGTTCCACTTTTGATGAAGTCTACAATAAACTGAGGATTGTAGAGAGTGAAATCCTTTTGGATCAAGGAAGCAAATCTACCAATGGAAATATGGCATTCTTCTCACATAGTGAAGGCCACTTTGATCAAAGGGAGTCATACATGCACCCCGTTATTGGATCACCTTGTGTCAACTTTGGATCAAGCTCTGTCAGCGCCCTACATTTAGACGCTGACACATACAATGTTTACTCACCAAGAGTTAAGCCTGCTGGTATTGATCTAGATACAGTGTGTTCATACATTACTTCATTGCCCAATGGTTCAGTGATTACATGTGAGGACCTTGAGCAAATTAGTGATGAGCATTTGGAGGAGATGGACATAAAGTGGAGTATGGCACTTGCTAGCATAAGGGCCAATTGATGGAATAGGAGATTCAGGAAGAAGATGACTTTTAATGCTAAAGACACTGCTGGGTTTGATAAATCCAAGGTTGAGTGTTACAATTTCCATAGAATGGGTCACTTTATCAGAGAGTGTAGATCTCCAAGAAGGTCTGATGTTGGAAAGCCTTCAAGCCAAATCGTCAAGGTTGAAGACACAAAAGCTATGGTTGCCATACAAGAGATTGATGGTGTTAGCTGGGACTGGAGCTTTTTGGCCAAAGATGTGGAAGAGAACAAATCCCTGGTTGTAGAAAAGAAGGAAGAGGAGCATGTTCACTATGCTCTCATAGCACATTCTTCATCTTCATCAGACAATGAGGTATATGATGATGCATTTTGTAGTAAAGGTTGTCGATTAAACACTGAAAAACTTAACAAAAAAATTTTAAAGTTAAAATCAGATGTTGTTAATGAAAAATGCAAGTTATCTAACCATCAACTTGCACTTGTTCAAACTGAAAAGACTGTGGCTGAATATAAGAAAATGGAGCTTGACCTAAAAGATCAAACCAATGTTTTGTGTGACAATACGTCAATTTATGATCGATATTTTATTCTCAAGTATTGTTTAAAAACATTATTTTAATGTTATATTATGAACTCACTCATTTTTTGGAAGGAATTTGAGTTTAAATTTTAAAGTAGCATCGACTACGTCTAAACCGGAGGCCTCTACATTACGTGCTTACATTTACATACACCATTTTTGGTGACAGTCCGACATTTCAGGAAATAAATTTATTCTTGAATAATATTTTGGAATTTTATTTTGTGTTGGTTTATAAACCCACAAATTTATGAGAAGAAATTAGGACTTACGTTCATAATTTAATGTCCTTTACGACTAAACCGGAAACCCTAGGTTTATGTATTTACGTTTTTGAACTCCGTTTTTGATAAGACAATTTTTACTAGATTCGTTTTGTGCCATTGATTCATAATTTATAAAAAGGTTTTTCGTAAAATGACCCGAGGCCACGCAAATCGAGGAAACTAGAATCGAGGAGTACCCGTAAATTAGTGGGGATGAAACAAGTATACACTTGTCTCACCCCCACTATGGGTGGCAAGATTTTACAAGCATGAGGGACACTTGTCCTCAAAGCTTACTAAACCACCAAACTACTACCTCAAAACCATTTTCTCACTTTTCTTACATGCAATACTAGCTTAAACCTTTCCAATCTCACTCTCTCTCTTTCTTTGGACGTTCATAACCCTCCCACAATCACCATCCTCATTAACTTTTCAGCACCATAAAACACCACATTTGATCAAAAATTAAACCATGAATCTTGTGTTTAACTTGCACAAGATGGAAACCTATTGATGACATATTGATTTGAGGTGATCCTAACAACTAAAAAGAAGTTTTCAAAGGAGTCTAGGGCTGATTTTTCTCAAGGAGTTCCATATACTTTGTGATCTTGAAGGTGGTCTTGATATCTCATAAGATTGGTTACCCAAAACCAAGTCTTGTTCATCAAAAACCTCATCTTTTCATCACTATTGGTGGTATAGATATTGTTTCTTCCTATCCTCTTGTTATTTTGAATATGTAATCTTGTATTTTCTTTATTTATGTATATGTATATGATGATGAATAATGATCAAAAATATTTATGTGGTGATTTGGTATTGATAGATTTGATTAAAAAGATTGAAAACTACATGTAAAAAGGTTAAAATCTTGTTTAAATTAGTAGGCTGTATAAAACAGTAAAGAACCTTATGATAAATTATTAAAATAGCTTGGAGAAATTAATATACAGTAAGATATGAGACTTGTACATATGTGAGAGTTGGCCACTCAAAGGAATCCATAAAATGAGTGAGATATACTCTAAACAATATTGAAGTCTAAATCTGTATAGTCTGTTTTGGACGAACTGTTAGAGAAATTTAGAGGTTGATTGAGCAGTAGCTAAAGCTGAGTTAATTGTAGCACATATCATTTAGTTTGTGGTGTCCAAAAATTAGCTTCTTTCTCCTTGTAGAACTCAATATATGGTAAAAATGGTGAAAGTAAAAATCATAATCAGATTTGTATAATAAATGTATATATTATAAAATTAGCACTCAAGTAAATATAATGTAAAATGTATACCTAAAACCCACTAACTTATTTATTACATATAAATAAGTATGCACTTTAATAAATAAAAGTGACATTTTATAAAAATGACAATTTGATAAGTTTTATAAGTTATAAAACTATATACATAAGTTTTACGTCTTTTCGGTTAAAATCGAAAGATTAACGTTTTCGTCAATTAAAACTTAGACGGTCAGACCCGTCTAATGTAAACTTTTTATAACTCATATACTGATGTATAAGTACATATGACAAGTAAAAATCGACAAAACCCAAGCTTTATTGTAACAACCCAAAACCGTGGTCATTATTTAATTATATTTTTACGTATATTTTGAAATTTTTGACGAGGTTGATTATTATGACGATTGGTAATTTGATTTGGATAATGATTGAAATTTTATTTTTACGTTTTGACGAGTTGTGAGGATTATTAGTGATGACGATATTGACGGATGTCCGAGAAATTTTACATTTTATTTTAAACATGTCAATGTTTAATATTTTGACGTTTTTATTTTAATGTCGTATTAAGTCGTGCCGGGACTATATAATATCATATTTTGTGTGCGTTTTAAGTTTTAAGAAGCATTTTTATGAAACCCGAGACCCGTAAAAATTTTCAAAAGTGACTAATAGTCATTTCCCGCTTTTTAACAAAGTATTTGCACTTTGGTACAAAAGAATCACAATTGGCAAAAACTACCCTAAACTTCCAGCATATAAATTGAATTTTTAAACACAATTACACACACATTTCACTTCCGCTAGCAAAAACTTCTCTCCCCTCTCTCCTCCCTCTCTTTTCCGTCAACCACACCACCACCAAAATCACCATTTCAGAAATTTTGAACTTGATTCTTTAAAAAGCAATCAAAGACCCATCTTAGTTTCATCATTCTCCATCTTTTGGTATGAAATTTAGCCACATGCATTAACATTTTTATAAAACCAATTTTTGGATGAAATTCTTGATGTTTGATCTTGAATTCTTGTTATATGTAGGTGTTTATGTTCATATGTATATGTTTAATTGATTGCATGTTGATATTTTTGAGTTTGGTTTTTATGATTTGATCATCTAGGATGATTCAAGGTGTTATGATATGAACTAGTGATGTAGGAATGCATATAGTGGTAAAAATGAGGTTAAAATGTGGTGAAAAATTGATTTGAGTAATTTTTAAACATGTATTTTTAGGCAGATTATTAAAAGTAATTTTTTGAAAATATGAGTTTGAGTTTGAGATGAACTAGTTAGATATTGTTGTAGAGGATGTTTTTACCTTTGTTTTGGTATAAGGTAGGACTTGTAGCTCCAAACGAGCGAAAAGTTACGTTAGTTTGATTATTTCGTGTACCGGGAGATGAGTACCGACACAATATATAATTGTTGTCGATATTTGGAACGAATCTCGGGGAATATAAAATGGATTTTCAAATATGTCATGGACTGATTTTTAAGGTTAAGTAATGAAGAGATTTTGCTAGGTTCAATTGTTCGTTTCTCGGTATCTTAACGAATTGATTTCCGGTTCAAAGTACGACTCTATTGTTTTTGGTGAAACAAATATTTTTGATTGTTTTTTAAAATAAAAGTGCAAAACTTTAAAGTAAAAGACGTTATGTAAAGTAAATCTAAGTCTAGTTTAAAATAAAAGACAAGTATTTAAAAGTGTGACAAAAATTAAAAGGCACTTAATGTAAATAACGCAAATTTAAATCTAACTAAGGCAAACTTAAAACGCAACTAAAACTTAAAACTAAGGCAAGGCTAAAATAAATCTAAGGCAAATAAACTTAAAGTGCAACTAAGAAAAAGGCGGGAAAAATAAAACTTGAAAATTAAAAATAGAAAATTAAAATCAGTAACTTAAAAGAACCTGAAAAATAGCTCATCCGGAATAATACCCTCATTCGGAATAAAGACTTATCCGGAATGTCACCTTCGTTCGGAATGTTTTCCTTCACTCGGAATATTCACCAAAATCCTTGATCCGGAATAAATCCTTTATCCGGAATATGTCACTTATCCGGAATAAAGTCTTGATTCGGAATAATGGTCTTGATCCGGAATGTTCCCCTTGATCCGGAATATCTCTTGATCCGGAATATTATTCCGAATAAAACCCTTGATCCGGAATGTCTTAATATTCCGAATAAACTCCTTGATCCGGAATAATAAATTATTCTGGATGAACTTGCTTGATCCGGAATATTATTTGATTCGAAATGAGAGGTTGATCCGGAGTAACACCTTGATCCGGAATATCCTGTTGATCCGCAATGTGAGCTTGATCCGGAATAAATGGTTTATCCGGAATGTCTAATATTCCGGATGAATGGTTTGATTCGGAATAATAAATTATTCCGAATGAACTCTTCTGATCCGGAATGTTCAATATTCCGGATGAACACCTTTTATTCGGAATAATCAACACAAACCCTTGATCCGGAACTTGCTGGTGATTCGGAATAACCTGGGAAAAGACAGTAACAGAAAAGCGAAGAACAGGGAACAAGATATACACGAATCTAATCACAATTAAACAAAATCAACCACAAGATTAAATCAAACTAAACAAATAACATCTATTAATCATAAACAAACAATCCAAATCAATAAAACTAACCAAAATAACCACAATAATCAAAACACACTTAAATAAATCAATAAAAATCAAGAACATAAACATAAACAACAAAGCATCAAGATTAAAGAAAGGTAAAATGAGAGATAAACAATAAAAATAAAGATTGACAAGAATTAAAAGGAAACTTACTTGAAATTAAAGGAATTTAAGGTGCAATACAAGTATTTAAATTTGACAAGTGATTAAATGGACATGAATTTAAATGACAAGGTAAATAAAATGGAAGAAATAGTGTGTCAAACTATCCAACAAAATGAAAATGAATTAATCCTAATCTATATATAGGGGAGGTTAAGGAGTGCTTAGGAAGCTTCCTCCCTCTTTCATCTTTTCCTTAATTGCACACTTAAGTCCTTTTCTTCTTAATCTTTTGTTAATCTTGGACTTTAATGGCTTTGTCTCGGGATTTCTTTAAACTCTTCTTTAATTTTTCTTCATATATAAGACTTGAGTTCTTCGGCTTTTAATAAACTTCCGTCTTTTGACTTTTTCTTCGATAAATCTTCAGAATTGGTCTTGAACTTCCGTTCTTTTTGCACTTTTGACTTCTTGACTTCGTCTTTCGTCTTTTTCTTTGATAAAAGCCCGTGAATGCCCGTGCTTTCTCCACTTTTCACCTTTTCGTCCTAAATCACAACAAAAACGCAAACCACGCATAATTCCGACATAAATGACATAAAATACACGTTTTGGCTCGGTTATTATTGTAATTAAGTGGTAAAAAGGATGGGTGTTTACACACCTATCAAATACCCTACACTTGACCATTGCAATGTCCTCATGCAATGCATTAGTTACAAAGCATGTTTACATTTTTCATCACAATCAATCCACGTTGGCCTTTATTAAAAAAATAGAAAATTACAAACATTGAAAGTAAAGAAATCAAAAGCATACCTTGGGTTTTGGAAATGTCATGAATAATCATCATCCTCAAGTTTTCACTTTCTCCAAACCAAGCTTAAAAACGAAATCATTGTTATTATAAGTTAGCAAACTAACACGAACTCATGTGGGACAATTATTTACTTAGACTCCCTTATTCCTAGGTGTATCTCTTATATTTTATTTTTGTCTTGAATGATCACGAGGATGCATTGTTGACTTATTTCGATAGTTATTTAGGCCGAAAATAAAGTGAACGATTTAATCAATAGTTAGCTAAAGGACAAAATCTTTTAAAACTGCTTCTCGGGACCTCATAAAGTTCATATCTTGGCATAACTCGCTTCGCGATTTGAGACCTTTCTCGGACCGATATTTGGCAGCGACTTCATACTTCAAACCTTGAGAGACGTTCATGAAATAATGGCCTTCTCTTTATATAGGAATTTCTTCACTTGAAGTTTTTGAGAGATTCTTCATATTTGGACCACGACTTCTTCATTTTTCTCCAATCTTTATTTGGGATTTTGATATACAACGATCCGCTTCCTTTTTCGACTTGGATCTATTTATCCTCATACCTTGCTAGGGTCTTTTCGGATACACTTCTCCATGATCTTTACGGGAGTATTTGCTTTTCGTCGTGTGTCTCGATCCTTCATATTGATTTTCGATAAATGATTCTTCACATCACATGGGATCTTTAGCAACAAAATATAGCCCTCATGTCTTGTTAGGACCTTTTTGGACTCTCCAATCTTCGCATCCCGCTTCAATAAGTTATGCCTTGGCTATGAACTCTAATCCATACCGAGCAACTTTTAAACGATCTTGGGCTAGAAGCTAAGTAACTACTCAAATCGTACAACCTTATTTATTGCAGATAGATTTATTAACAAGCGATGGGAGAATAGGCTTATAATTAACTCACATAGATTCACGAAAGAATACCAAACTTATAATTGACTCTATCATCTCTCGTTCTCCACAGTTTAAAATCTCAAGTAATAAGACTCGTGGATGCTTAGCCTATTAAATTAAAGCTTTAGGTTTTCGAGTCACCTACAGGATCTTGCAAATTCTTAGACTCTTTCAAGTTTAGAAATCGCATTTTAAAGTTCCCTTGATAAACGACTCTCTAGGATCAATTATAGGAACTTGCGAAAAGTTCTTGTTCTTAACCCGTGAGAGTTAAGACTTTCGCGTTTTATAGATCCCTATATAAAAGCCTAACAAAACTTGACTTAAACACGTTAAGTATACTAGCTAGAGTAGACTTAGATTAGTAAAATCGGGCTGAGTCAAAATATTCATAACGTTTGAAAATTAAAACCACTTTATTAAGAATTTATTCTAGCAAAGAAAGAAAATAACTATACAAAGGTAAAAACTAATAGGCCAAAATAGATCAAAAATTTTGAAAAATGTCGAAAAATTGATTTTCCGGTTAAAATGAGGACAAATACAAGGAAAAGGCCACTTAACTTCGATAGAAGTCCCCCCTAGACTTAATATAAACATTGTCCTCAATGTTTAAGCATGTGGGAGTAAACTCCCCTACACTTAGGACATTGTGCACTTTGTTTAAATCTTGCTAAGGAAAAGACAACTAACAAGATTCCTATTTTAATATTGAGAAAATATAAAATAGTGAATCGAAAAGTGTTTAGGATAGAACCGGGAAGACGAGAACAACAGAATCACGGGTCGTCAAAAATCATCAAGAGTGGATCATTGAAGCTCGAATCCCTGAATAGTAGAAGAGAGGAAATAGCAAACACCAACGGGTCTCCCCTACACTTAGGATAAAGAAAGCTAAAAGATAGATGCATGGGTTGCCTCCCAAGAAGCGCTTGATTTTTGTTAACCAAGTCGTGAGCCTGACTCGACCTTGATTACCATAGGAAGAAGCAAGAAACATATCCACCGGGATCAAAGACATAGTTTTCGTCCATCAAATAGCACAAGCTTAAGGCGAACAAGGCAAGACAAAGAAGAGTAGGCAAGGTTCCCTTAAGCAAAGATGGAGCACGGTGGAAGCAAGGGTGAAGTGGTGCAAGCATATCTTCAAAAGTTCCAAAGATGTTTCCTTTTATTTCATCAGGTGGATACTGAGATGGCTGCGGAATATCGATACCGGGGTCGAACAACTTTTCCTTTAGGGGAAAATAGCACTCAGGCTCAGCAGAATGTGAAGAAGATCCGCGAAGAAAATGCACAACCTCGTCCTCAGAAGGTGGACAAAGAGGTGTTAACTCATACGTGCTGCTGATGTCGGTGTCGGCCGGTTGCTTTTCCTTTGAAAGAATTTTCTTCAAATCCAAAGTAGGATCAAGACGATAATCTTCAATGTCTAAAGGAGGAGCATCACTCTCATGAGGGAAGTAAGTATTGAGAAATGTAGAGAAGTCTTCCTCAAAAGAGTAATCATCTAAATTAGGATTAAGCATGGATGACGGAGGATCTTCATCATGTGAAGAATCACTCGAAAGAGTATCGGCCTCATCAAAATCATCATAAATGGGCAGGTCGGGATACTCAGAAGTACAATCATCAAAATCATCCGTATCTGAGCTAGAATCATCATCATAAGCATCAAAGATCGGTGGAGAATCATAAATGGGCGAAGGTTCCAAATTGGAGAGAGAATCATCCACATCATCTTCAAAAAGTGGATTATCGATGCAAGACTCGAATAGAGGATTGTTGTAGATGACAAAATCATCGAGCACATTAATCATATTCGCAGATTCTCGTCCATAAGATTTGCTTGTAAGCTTCTCCATTTTAAAAACTTGTGCATCATCCCCGACTCTTAAGATTAACTCACCTTCGGCAACATCAACTAAAGCTCGTCCGGTTCTTAAGAATGGCCGACCAAGTATTAAAGGAATACGAGTGTCCATTTCATAATCAACAACGACAAAGTCGACCGGAAAAGTAAATGTGCCAACTTTAATGAACACATCTTCGGCAAAACCAACGGGGTAAGCGAGAGTGCGATTTGCAAGTTCAAGAGTCATCTTTGTTGGAGTAAGGTCGGGTAATGATAGTGTTTTCCAAACACTCAAAGGCATAAGATTAATACTGGCCCCGAGATCAGCTAGGGCAGTAAAATCTTCGGTTTTGTTAAAAATGCAAGGCAACACAAAACGACCGGGATCTCCAAGCTTTTCCGGAAGTTCTTTAAGAATAATTGCAGAACATTTTTCATTTAAGCGTGTGTTGGTGAGCTCAATCAACTTATCCTTCTTGTTAAGCAATTCCTTGAATGCTTTGACAAATTTCGGCATGTGGACAAGTGCTTCAACAAGGCTAATGTTGATGTTCATTTGAGAGAGCATCTTCACATAGCTCGAAACTTGAGAGTCATCCTTGTTTAGCATTGTGGTCTTTCCTAGCTGTGAAGGATAAGGGATATTGGGTTTGGGTGGTGAAGGTGTAGGTGTAGGTAAAGGTTGCGATGTTGAAGGTGGGGTTGGTGGAGGATTCTTGGTGGGTGCTTCATCACGACGAGGCGGAGACGGTAATGGTGCACTAATACTAGGAGTAGGAGGAGTAGGGATAAATGGTGGTGGAGGAGGTGTAGATGATGGGGGCGGGATAGGTGGTCCTACGATGGTAACTCCACTACGGGTAGTAATAGCACTCACATTCGCTCGCGGATTGGTGACGGTGTTTGAAGGTAAAGAACTCGAAGTAGAAGGTTGAGCTGTGGGCAAGAAACTAGCCAGCATATTCTTTATATCATTCGTTTGAGTGCTGAAGGAGGATTGAATATTATCTCGAAGCTCGGATCTAATGTCATTTACTTGCTTGGTGATATCTCCTTTCAAATTGATAATTTGGCTTTGAAGATTATTGATTTGCTCACCTTGGGTTCTCATCAATGCTTCAACATCGGGGTTGATGGGTGGGGCTTGTTGAGCGGGTGGGTGATAAGGATTAGAAGCTCTTGGTGGGATTTGGTTGCTTCTATTGTAGTTGTTGGCGGGGTTTTGGTTTTGAGGAGAAAAACCGGGGGAAAGGTAGTTGTTTGACCGGTAACTCAGCAAATTTCGATCCCCTTGAGGTCGAGCTTGGTAATTTTCCGGTGAATAATTACCATAAGCTGCATACACGTTTTCCGGATTTCCTTGAGTAGAAGGACAATCAGTGTATGGGTGTGGACCGCCGCATGTTTCACAAGAAGGTGCTACCGCTTTAACTTGTTGTTGTTGGTTTGTAGCGAGAAGCAAGATACTTTTGTTCATTTCAGTCATCATGCATGTGAATTCGGTCATGTCGGAGCTTGCTGAAGTTGAAGAAACATTGACTCTCGGGTTGTTCCTTGAAGAAGCGGAGGAATCCCAGTTTTTGTGGTGAGTAGTCATGTTCTCAATAAGCTCTCTACACTCCTCGGGTCTCCTTTTCATAAATGTTCCACCGGTGGCTGCATTAATCGTATCACGATCTCGAAAGGTCAAACCGTTTTAGAAAGTATTAATTAATGTGACTGGAAGCATGTTGTGGTTTGGACATCGATCGATCAAGACATTATATCTTTCCCAAGCATCAAAAAGAGATTCATCGGGTTCTTGCATGAAACCGCTGATTTGATTGCGAAGGCTCGTGACCATGGATGGTGGAAAGTAGTGCGACAAAAAGCGTTGAGTCATGTCATCCCAAGTATGATTTGAATTCTTCGGGAGACGATCAAACCATTTCTCGGCGTGGTGTGATAAAGTATGTGGAAAGAGTTGTAGGCGAAGAACATCCATTGTGGCACCAGGCAACTTCATGCTTTGAGTGATTGTAATGAACTTGTCGAGGTGTTTGTTGGCATCATCATTAGGCATTCCGGCGAATAGATTAGTTTGCACTTGCTGAATCATGTGGTGCTTCAACGAACATGGTAGGTTGACAAAGCTCCTCCATTGTCCGAAGATCGGGCTATGGAAGAACATTGTTGTTATTGTTGAGGTGCGGTGGATTATTGTTGTTGTTAACACCTGCCATATCTAAATCTTCTCGAGTCTCGGGCTCTTGATAATTAGAAGATCTAGTACGCATACACCTACAAAGGTAAAAGAAAACAATACCAAACAAAAAGAGAATATATATACACAATAAAAATAAAATCTTTTTGGATTTTTTAAATTTTTAAGTTTTATGAATTTTTAATTTTTATGGTTTTTTAGAATTTTTTAAGCAAGAAAAATAACGCTCACAAGTGAATGGATCCCAAAAAGCAACGCGTCTCTCACAGAAAACCGTTAATCTTTACGAAAAGAGCCGGCAGCGGCGCCATTTTAATGAAGAGATTTTGCTAGGTTCAATTGTTCGTTTCTCGGTATCTTAACGAACTGATTTCCGGTTCAAAGTACGACTCTATTGTTTTTGGTGAAACAAATATTTTTGATTGTTTTTTAAAATAAAAGTGCAAAACTTTAAAGTAAAAGACGTTATGTAAAGTAAATCTAAGTCTAGTTTAAAATAAAAGACAAGTATTTAAAAGCGTGACGAAAATTAAAAGGCACTTAATGTAAATAACGCAAATTTAAGTCTAACTAAGGCAAACTTAAAACGCAACTAAAACTTAAAACTAAGGCAAGGCTAAAATAAATCTAAGGCAAATAAACTTAAAGTGCAACTAAGAAAAAGGCGGGAAAAATAAAACTTGAAAATTAAAAAAAGAAAATTAAAATCAGTAACTTAAAAGAACCTGAAAAATAGCTCATCCGGAATAATACCCTCATTCAGAATAAACACTCATCCGGAATGTCACCTTCGTTCGGAATGTTTTTCTTCACTCGGAGTATTCACCAAAATCCTTGATCCGGAATAAATCATTTATCCGGAATATGTCACTTATCCGGAATAAAGTCTTGATTCAGATTAATGGTCTTGATCCGGAATGTTGCCCTTGATCCGAAATATCTCTTGATCCGGAATATTATTCCGAATAAAACCCTTGATCCGGAATGTCTTAATATTCCGAATAAACTCCTTGATCCGGAATAATAAATTATTACGGATGAACTTGCTTGATCCGAAATATTATTTGATTCGGAATGAGAGGTTGATCCGGAATAACACCTTGATCCGGAATATCCTGTTGATCCGGAATGTGAGCTTGATCCGGAATAAATGGTTGATCCGGAATGTCTAATATTCCGGATGAATGGTTTGATTCGGAATAATAAATTATTCCAAATGAACTCTTCTGGTCCGGAATGTTCAATATTCCGGATGAACACCTTTTATTCGGAATAATCAACACAAACCCTTGATCCGGAACTTGCTGTTGATTCGGAATAACCTGGGAAAAGACAGTAACAGACAAAGCGAAGAACAGGGAACCAGATATACACGAATCTAATCACAATTAAACAAAATCAACCACAAGATTAAATCAAACTAAACAAATAACATCTATTAATCATAAACAAACAATCCAAATCAATAAAACTAACTAAAATAACCACAATAATCAAAACCCACTTAAATAAATCAATAAAAATCAAGAACATGAACATAAACAACAAAGCATCAAGATTAAAGAAAGGTAGAATGAGAGATAAACAATAAAAATAAAGATTGACAAGAATTAAAAGGAAACTTACTTGAAATTAAAGGAATTTAAGGTGCAAGACAAGTATTTAAATTTGACAGTAATTAAATGGACATGAATTTAAATGACAAGGTAAATAAAATGGAAGAAATAGTGTGTCAAACTATCCAACAAAATGAAAATGAATTAATCCTAATCTATATATAGGGGAGGTTAAGGAGTGCTTAGGAAGCTTCCTCCCTCTTTCATCTTTTCCTTAATTGCACACTTAAATCCTTTTCTTCTTAATCTTTTGTTAATCTTGGACTTTAATGGCTTTGTCTCGGGATTTCTTTAAACTCGTCTTTGAATTTTCTTCATAAATAAGACTTGAGTTCTTCGGCTTTTAATAAACTTCTGTCTTTTGACTTTTTCTTCGATAAATCTTCAGAATTGGTCTTGGACTTCCGTTCTTTTTGCACTTTTAACTTCTTGACTTCGTCTTTCGTCTTTTTCTTCGATAAATGCCCGTGAATGCCCGTGTTTTATCCACTTTTCACCTTTTCGTCCTAAATCACAACAAAAACACAAACCACGCATAATTCCGACATAAATGACATAAAATACACGTTTTGGCTCGGTTATTATTGTAAATAAGTGGTAAAAAGGATGGGTGTTTACACACCTATCATTAAGTATGAGGATGTCGAGTTATTTTCAAAGTTGAGTGTCGGTTTCATAACGGAGAAAAATAAATGTGTTAAAAGACTATAAGTATTGTTGACGTAAAACTGTCCGGTTTTTGTAGTTCAAATATGAGTCAGGCAGGGAACTTTAAAAGTAAAATCTTTTGGTAAGTTTTTAACAGGGCTTTCTATATATAGTAAGTGATGTTACTGATTAGTATCATAAAAATTTGACGTGTTTAAGTGGGGTAAATGAGCTTGTACATTTGGTGTGTACCGGTAGATTTTTATCGACGGTGTTAACTAATAGTAAAAATATAAAATGAAATAAAAAGGGAACTTGTATTATTTTTATTGATTGTGATTTTATGATTTTGAGTTTAATATTACTAAGTATGGATTTTATTCGAATTATTATTGATGAACGCGCCTTATTTGATAGGTTGCGGTTTTTATGTTTATCGGGCATCAACTATCGTCGAAGATCGTCATACTACTGCTATTACTACAAGTGAGTCTATAGCCTCGCTTTCTACTTGTTTTAATGATTTTAAAACCCGCGAGGGGGATACATGCTATTTGAAGTAAAATGAACACATGTCATAAGTAATTGTTGGACCCGATGTTGCCTTTGATGAGATGAATTGTATAAGTACCTAATTGCATAAGACCCTAAATTCATGAGCCGTTAACTATCTTCTGACTTGATGTTGCGAGTTGGCAATAGCCGCTTATTCTAATAATAGTACTATTGGGCTGACAACCCTATCTGAGACCAGGGCTTTACGCTGAGTAACCCGCTGGGAAGGATAATTTTACGTGCATGAGAATTGGTATTCTTGCAATTAATACCCTAGTAGGGGCACTGGTAATTTTTTCTAGTCATGCTGGCATTTGGCGTGGGTGACTATGTTAAGGGGTCGGTGTCATGAGCTTAATACAATTCGATAACTATTGTTATATATTATACCTGATTGATAGATTGTATGGCCACAATTCTATTAAACAATTTTGAATGATTTTAACGATGTGTTCAATTATGTTTTGTAAAACTTATAGACTTGCTCAACCTTTGTGTTGATGATTTTAAGCATGTATTTCAGGTACTTAAAGTTGTTGATTGCGGAGCTTGCAGGAGAAGGATTGCGGGATTGCTTTTGTAGTAGTTTGGTCTAAAACAAAATTCTTTCCCTATTGTCGTAACATATAGTAAATGGTAAAATATTTTGGTAAAAGGTTTGTTGTTTGATTAAGATCCTAGGGAAACCTATACTCTACTCTGATATATTTTAAACTGATTTTACTTAGGATTGAAGGTTTTAGACATTGATTTAAATTATTTTCCATATTTATTCTTAAATATACTGTTTTTGGGTCATTTAAAGAGTTGAGAAATGAAGTTTGTGAATAACACCCAATTGTGTATTTTCCGCTGCGCAATGTAAATTGGGGGTGTTAAAGATTGGTAACCAGAGCTTTTTAGTTATAGCGAATTAGGTCGATTTTTGAAAAATGTCCTAAACTATAACTTTGGTGTCGAAAGTATTTTATAAAAGCAACGTAACTTCTCCGCAAGGCTCCGGTAAGATTATTTGTTTTTGTTATGCTTTGTTATTATAGATGTATCCTTATAATTGTTATGAATTTTTGAGTATTTATTAAGTAAATACTGCAATGAGGTATTGGTATTAATGAAAGGACGTTGAGTGCTTTCACCATAATTTCATCATAATTTCATTTTTATGAATATTGTATAATTATCATTTGCATTGCATTGCATCGCATACATATATATTTGGCATACGTAATTCATTTGCATTTGCATGATTATGCATTGCATATATATTTTTGAATAATGACCTTATGTACTTATGAATTTTCTGTGATTTCAGAAAATGTCTGACATACCATATTACGTCAAGAAAGGGGGATTTGCTGTAGGTCAATGGAGTTTGCAAAATCAGTATGTAGGTGATCATAAGATTTAAGGTGGATGGTTAGATTACGAGGATGATACGAATGATAAGAAAAATGTTGTAGAATCTGATAGTGATAATTATTTGACTGAGAGTGAGGTTGGAAGAACTGAGATTAGAGCAGAAGTGAGAAGTTATGGGACTGATTTTGAGAAGTATCAGAAAGAGATAGATAGGCTTCGCAGGTTAAGTGAATATGTAGATCATGTTGGGTCGTATCTTGAGCCACATGAGAAGTTTCAGGATAGTGAGGTGTATGCTAATACTCATTATATGATAGATCCGCTGTGCCAAGGAGGAATTTTGAAGTATGGATTTAGGAATCCAACGTGTTTAGATCCAAAAGGGAGGTGCTGCAAGTTAGGGCCAGTTGAAGATGAAGCAGGAACAGGCCAAGTTGGAGAAAGTGATGGACCACATCCTATAGAGTGATGTAGTGATGGATTGTTGTTGTATTTCAGCTTATGTATTATTGTATTGTATTTGGATTATCTAGATGTTGTGAGGTAGTATTGTGATGGATTATTATTATTGTTGTTGATGTTTAGGATGGTAAGGGTAAGTGACATTAGCGACAAGGTTTTGTTGAGATTTTCTCGGATTTATAGATGATATCTACTATTACCCTTTAGTATTTTGATGTGTCTTTGTTATCTTTCTTTTGAGATGCTTGTGGAATTTAGGTAGTATTGTGTTGTTAGCGTATGTAGTATCCATGTTATATCTTGATGAAAAGATCCTATTCTTTCTATCTAGATGTGTATACTTATTAAGTCTCTTTCATATATGATAACAATGGAAAGAGTTGAGTGAAATATGTTTCTATCATTAGCAGGGATTCTTGTGTATGTGACTGAGTATCCTGAAATATGTCTCCAAAGGTTGCCAACCATTAGGGTAGATTATGTGATGGTGGGAATAGTTGTTAGATTGTTTGAAGCTGATAGTGCTGAGGAGACGAGATGCTGCTGAGATTGAAAATCCTGCTGTTTTAGTCGAAGATGCTGCTGAAACTGAAGATGCTACTGAAATTGAAGATGCTGCTGAGATTGAAGATGCTGCTGTTCCAGTTGGAGATGCTGCTGTTATTCTGCAAGGTTTTAAAAGGATGTCTGTGTATTGGATTATTAGGAATGAGAAGAGATGCGGTGAAGAGTGCCGTACGACTACTGATGGTAATTGGAAAGGTGCGACTATATAGATAAGTTTGAGTAACTGGTGGATGTTTTGATATATCAATAGTCATTTGTGAAGGTTCAACTAGACGAAAAGAGATGGTAATTTAAAGATTGATTCTGATTCGAAAGTAAGTGTGGCAGAAAAGGATAAAGGAATGGTATTGTTGCGAATGACAATAAGGAATAGGAATTTATTTCCTCTAATGGAAGGTAAACTTGGAATTTAATAGTCTAAGATAAGAAGAGATGATATTTAAGCAGTTGCTATGAATCGGGAAAGCAGGAGGAAGTATGATGTGTAGATCACATGTATTTTATACCACTTAAGTAATTATCTATTTACTTGATGTAAGTACGGACCAGATGGAGGTCGAGCTGCTAAAGGAATAACAAGGAATGTGGTATAAAAGTTGGTATTTCTGTGGTAATGAAATGTTGTCATTTCGGTAAAGGAGATTGAATAAAGGAATTATTCAGATAATGGAAAATCAATATGAAGGGAATGTTGCTGCTATTACAACCTATATTTTGGAAATGCTGATAAGATTTGAGATTTAGATGAAGTAATTTGTATATTCTTATCTGGTAATCATTGAGTTAGAATTTTATTAAAATTTGAAGGTGTTATTGATGGTGTATTAAATTCTGAAGGCGTTAATGAGGATATATTGAGATTTGAAGATGTTAGATTTTAGCAGAACTGAGGACAAGAAATCAGCAAGAATTTGCGATTGGTTGAAATGAGAAATTCACCGACGGAAGAATAATATATATATATATATATTAAGGAAATATTTTTGGAGCATATGGAATTAAGAAGTATAGCGCAATCAATTGAAATAGAGTTGTGAGAAAGTTAACCAGGATAAGAATGAATATCATAGGATATGATAAATAAAGGTGGAAAGAATTAAATTGGAATGTTGTGAACATTTAGTACCGATTTCAGGGAGTAATCAGTGAAATTTTTATTTGACGATTTTATTGGTCCATGATGAGAAGGTATGTAGTAGGAAACTACAATAAGTCAAATTTTCGGTGCGCTTTACTAGTAGTAGTCGGAAAAGAATGAGAAGATGAGTTGGTACTTAAGGATACTATGTGATTGTTCTACGGAATCGTAGAGTTCACTGTCGTCATGGGAAAAAGGAAGCTTTGTGTTAGCTTGGTGATGGGAGTTATGTAATCTAATTGTATATTTTAATATATGGTATTATCAGGAAGTTGAGGATGGTAATATGTTTGATTGTAAGGATTGGCAGATGAGACAATAAGGATAATCTGATTTGACTAGAAGGGTAAGTCATCGGAGAAGTAATAATGGAAGTAAGGATAGAAGATGGATGTTTTATAAATGAGATGATTGCTGTAAGGTTGAACAAACTGAGCACCAGAAATCGGTGTCCATTATCGATTGTGAATGTTTAAGTGTGACGATTAGATGATTGAAAGAAAGAAAAGTATTCTCTAACAATTGTAAAATTGTTATTATTAAAAAGGAATGGTGTGTAAAAATCCTTTGGATAAGAATTTTAGTTGGAGTATTATAGATGTTTTAGAATGTGCAATCTATGGCTGAAGTGATCGTGAAAATCTGACTAGATTGAAACGATTGAGGCTTTGTCGATACCGATGAAACCGACTGAAGCTTGTCAATTCCTTTGTGTATGCTGGGTATTATCGGAGGTTTATCAGGAGGTTTTCACTGATTGTTGAACCAAGGATACAGCTGACAAAGAAGAACTTAAATATATGAATGGAGGTAGATGTATGAATGGAATATATATTTACGTTGTGGTTGTGAGATCTGATTTTGTAGTTGAAGAAGTTGTTTATGAACGCTGAGGATAGATTGAAGTTCTATGCTGTATAATTGGTATTGGAGGAATCTGAAGAAATTGTAGAGTTGCGATTATGAGATTTGGATAATATCAAGTGGAAAGGAAAGCAATAGTAGTGTGTTGACTCGAATAAAGAAGTGTAACGGGGTTTATATGATCATGAGATTAGACATTATGGTAATTGTTTTGGGATTGAAACGTATTACTTGTATGGAATCAAGTATGAAGAAAATAAGAATAAGAGGGACTTGTGTAGGAATGCCATTCAGGGATTTTAAAGGAAGAGGAATTAAGGATTACTTAATGATGACTGAGAATTAATAATCGGTAAATTTTAGACGGGATATGTTATAGTTCTGTATTATGAAGTATGTTTCAGATTATGAAGGATAATTGTGGATACTGTCACTATCAACTAGTGAGTATTTAGTAAGAAGGAGAAGGAAAAAGGACTTATAAAATTTCTAAAGTAATTGAGAATTGACTCTTAAGTTTTGAGATAATTGGAATATTGGTAGCAACAAGCAGAATGGATGGAATGGAAAGAAAGTTAGAATCAAGGTAATAAATTACTGAAAAGGAATATCAAAGAAAGAAGATCAACAGATTGTTGTAAAATTTTGAAATAGAATGGTAATAGAAATGAAAGAGTTGAGATGTATGTTTTTGTGGGACAAAAACAGTTATTGTGATTATCTAATTTTTCTCCTATTAGATCAGAGAGTGTGTTAAGAACGCAAGGACCAGTGGTGAATGAATTGTTTAGATTAAAAAGAGAATTTCATTATTCTTAGAGTGCTTAGAGTGTCGCATGTAGTATTGAAGGGATTTTACAAATTGAAGTATTAATACAGTGTGGTTGGAATAAAGTATATTATGATATCAGGAAGTGATTTGACCATTATATATTTCAGATTTGAATATATGAGACTAACGGAGTTATTTACACAGTATATGATATGAGAAAGATGTATTAATGTACTATGGAAGGTACAGTTGGGACATAGAGATTGTTAGAATGAATGAAAGTGGAAAATGAGTATGGAAAGTATTTAAGTGACTGGTTAGAATTATGGATAATCTCATTGTATTTAGTTTGAGTGTAACCTCGGGACATAGAGGCAGAGTAAATTTTTGAATATTAGAAATCGCTGTGATAAAGTATGAGTATTGATTAAGGTTTGAACATATTATATGTGTAAACCAGAGATTGAGATTGACTTTTGGATATTAGAGATTTCTACAAAAAGTGCGAAGAATTGAGTTAAGAAGGAATATTGCGTATTTTCAGAAAGCAACGGGCAGAGTGAAAGGATGAATTGAACGATGGCAATAGAAACTTGGGATGATGATATCCTAATATTTTACTATGAGGACTAATGGAAACTAGTGAAAATGGAATCTTTATGCGATAATAATCGTCATATCAGTAGTTAAGAGGTCTAATTTGAGAACATACATAGTTGTGGTATATATATGTTGTCAGAGAGTTGTGGTATATGTATGTTGTCTGAGTTGTGGGGTACGTTGTCAGAGTATTGGGGCAGGAATGAAACTGAGAAAGTGATGCAGAAAGAAGTATGAATGATGAAGGAATATTGGCATAAAAGAAGGTGAAATTGAAAGTTGAAGTGTAGTAATAGATGTGGATATGGTGATATCATAAGAAATGAGTTGGAATGGTGTGAAAGAGGTTAGTATCTCTTGAGGATAATAGATCACGTTGACTCTAGAAGTGAGGAATTGCGAATGTGAGGCGGGTTGAGCACCGGGACGTCGCTCTCTTTTAGGAGGGTAGGATGTAACAACCCAAAATCGTGGTCATTATTTAATTATATTTTTACGTATAATTTTGAAATTTTTGACGAGGTTGATTATTATGACGATTGGTAATTTGATTTGGATAATGATTGAAATTTTATTTTTACGTTTTGACGAGTTGCGAGGATTATTAGAGATGACGATATCGACGGATGCCCGAGAAATTTTACATTTAATTTAAACATGTCGATGTTTAATATTTTGACGTTTTTATTTTAATGTCGTATTAAGTCGTGCCGGGACTATATAATATCATATTTTGTGTGCGTTTTAAGTTTTAAGAAGCATTTTTATGAAACCCGAGACCCGTAAAAATTTTCAAAAGTGACTAATAGTCATTTTCCGCTTTTTAATAAAGTATTTGCACTTTGGTCCAAAAGAATCACAATTGGCAAAAACTACCCTAAACTTCCACCATATAAATTGAATTTTTAAACGCAATTACACACACATTTCACTTCCACTAGCAAAAACTTCTCTCCCCTCTCTCCTCCCTCTCTTTTCCATCAACCACACCACAACCAAAATCACCATTTCACAAATTTTGAGCTTGAATCTTTAAAAAGCAATCAAAGACCCATCTTAGTTTCATCATTCTCCATCTTTTGGTATGAAATTTAGCCACATGCATTAACATTTTTATAAAACCCATTTTTGGATGAAATTCTTGATGTTTGATCTTGAATTCTTGTTATATGTAGGTGTTTATGTTCATATGTATATGTTTTATTGATTGCATGTTGATATTTTTGAGTTTGGTTTTTATGATTTGATCATCTAGGATGATTCAAGGTGTTATGATATGAACTAGTGATGTAAGAATGCTTATAGTGGTAAAAATGAGGTTAAAATATGGTGAAAAATTGATTTTGAGTAATTTCTAAACATGTATTTTTAGGCAGCTTATTAAAAGTAATTTTCTGAAAATATGAGTTTGAGTTTGAGATGAACTAGTTAGATATTGTTGTAGAGGATGTTTTTACCTTCGTTTTGGTACAAGGTAGGACTTGTAGCTCCAAACGAGCGAAAAGTTACGTTAGTTTGATTATTTCGTGTACCGGGAGACGAGTACCGACATAATATATAATTGTTGTCGATATTTGGATCGAATCTCGGGGACTATAAAATGGATTTTCAAATATGTCATGGACTGAATTTTAAGGTTAAGTATGAGGATGTCGAGTTATTTTCAAAGTTGAGTGTCGGTTTCATAACGGAGAAAAATAAATGTGTTAAAAGACTATAAGTATTGTTGACGTAAAACTGTCCGGTTTTTGTAGTTCAAAGATGAGTCGGGCAGGGAACTTTAAAAGTAAAATCTTTTGATGAGTTTTTAACAGGGCTTTCTATATATAGTAAGTGAAGTTACTGATTAGTATCATAAAAATTTGACATGTTTAAGTGGGATAAATGAGCTTGTACATTTGGTGTGTACTGGCAGATTTTTATCGACGGAGTTAACTAATAGTAAAAATATAAAATGAAATAAAAAGAGAACCAAACAATCGCACAAGACAATGATTGCCCAAAAAACGAAAAATAAACCAATTTAATTTACCCTAAAATCAATCAACCAAATAAAGACTTTGTTAACTCAAGAATAATCAGTGATTATTCGAGAATAATCAGTGATTATTCGAGAATAATCAGTGTTACCTAGACAAGAGTTTTCGGTTTTGTGGTTAATAGTTATTCGCTTTCATTGTTTTTTAGGGTTACACTGTGCTCCTTGAGTATTGTCTTCATTTGCAAACACTTAATTAGTTCTTTGATTGGTGGGTACCGTTTTTTGATTGTCGGTTGTCCTCTCTTGGCGGCTGACCTTATCATTTGGCGGCTGACATTATACATTTGGCGGCTGACCTTTTCTTGGGCTGACCTTAAAGCTTTTGGCGGCTGACCTCTATTCGTCGGCAAACATATTTAAGTGGTGACCTTTGACATTGTGGCGGCTGGCCTTTGGCGGCTGACTTTTGACAGTGATTAATTAAGTGGTCGGTGACCCCATTGCAGCATTAATTAGTGTTCTTTGCAACAACTTAATTCATTTTTAAGGTTCTTTTGGTGCTGCCATTAAATCGTCATTGCACTTGATTGGCTGAATAAAAGTGGTCGGTTGGTATTAGTTTATTTTTCTGGGGTTCAATTTGATTCTGTGTCGTAGGTTTGTAAGCTATGGTGGATTCGAGCAATGAAAGTAATAAGCCACTGTTTACAGGTTGGAGTGATAAGGTTAAGGTGTCTACTCTTAAGGTTTTAGTAGCGTTAGAGGAGATATCTAATTTATTTTCTATTCCTTTGAATACTGTGCGTGACATTGAAGTGTTTGCAAATGGTGTTAAGGCAAACAAATTTCCTACATGGTTTACTTTACCTAAGGAGACCACTAGGTTTTATTTTGATGTTTTGTGTGAACGCCATAAGGATCTAACTAGCAGCATTTCTTCACTCAGTTCAGGTGGTTCGAATGTGCACTCTGCAGATGTGGCTAAGAAAACAGATGACCCTATTACTAATGTTCCCTCTTCTGGTGATGTTGTGTTGGACCTAGCAGCTAAGGCTGCAACCATTAATGGGTTACAACCGTGTAATCTACATGAGGTTTTGAAATTATTTGGTGTAACGATTCGCACGGTTGGCGATGCGGGTGAATTTATGCATGAGTTAAAAATGAAGAAACATCCTTTGTGGGAATTGATCTCACATGACCGTGCTAAAGAAATTCAGGAGTTACTTTGCAAATTTGAAGCTGATATGGTTACGTCTACTAATGGAGGTATTAATGCAGTCTCTTCTTCGTTTAATTTTGAAAATGTTTGTGAAGGGGTTAATATCTCTATTCCTTGAAAGGTAGTTGACAAAGTAAATACTCGTTACCACAACACTTTATATGGTTACTTTCTTGGTAAAAGGATTGCATTTCCTGTGGTTGAGTATTTTGCTAAGAATCACTGGGTAAAACATGGTCTTAAGCGTATCATGATGAATGAGAAAGGTTTTTTCTTTTTTCAATTCGGGTCTAGTGAGGGTCTTAATGCGGTTCTGGAAGGTGGTCCGTGGATGGTTCGTAATTCACCAATTCGCTGTGCTTTTTCAGGAGTGTTAAGTTTTGGCGGCTGTCCATTTAGTCTTAATTCGTCCTTTGATTGGTGGCTGTCCATTAAGTCTTGGCGGCTGACCATTAAGTTTTGGCGGCTGACCTTACTTGGCGGCTGACCATTAATCTTGGCGGCTTACCTTAACCTTTCTTGGCGGCTGACATCCTTAATGCAATTAAAGTTTGGCGGCTGACATCTATTTAAGGGTTTCATTATTAGTGGTGCAATCATTTATTGTCGCTATTTATTTACTAGGTATCTTTGAATCCGGGTTTCGGATATTGTTTTGTTTTTACGTTTAAAAAAAAAAGTTACTGTTTGTTTAGGGTTTAATTTTCGTGGTTAGATTGAACATGGATTCGAGCAATGAAAGTGATAAGCCATTGTTTACAGGTTGGAATGATAGGGATATGGTGTCTAATCTTAAGGTTTTAGTAACGTTAGAGGAGATATCTAACTTGTTTTCTATTCCTTTGAATACTGTGCGTGACATTGAAGTGTTTGCAAATGGTGTTAAGGCAAACAAATTTCCCAAATGGTCTACCTTACCTAAGGAGACCACTATGCTTTATTATGAAGTTTTTTGCGAACGCCATAAGAATCTTACTAGCAAAACTTCTTCACTCAGTTCAGGTGGTTCGAGTGTGCACTCAGCACAAATGGCTCAGGAAATAGATGAATCTATTACTAATGTTTCCTCTTCTGGTGATGTCTTTTTGGACCTTGCAGCTAAGGCTGCAACCATTAATGGGTTGCAACCGTGTAATCTACATGAGGTTTTCAAATTATTTGGTGTAACGATTCGCACGGTTGGTGATGCGGGTGAATTTATACATGAGTTAAAAATGAAGAAACATCCTTTGTGGGAATTGAGCTCACATGACCGTGCTAAAGAAATATTGGAGTTACTTTGCAAATTTGAAGCTGATATGGTTACGTCTACTAATGGAGGTACTAATGCAATCTCTTCTTCTTTCAATTCTGAAAATGTTTGTGAAGGGGTTAATATCTCTATTCCTAGGAAGGTAGTTGAAAAAGTAAATACTCGTTACCACAACACTTTATATGGTTACTTTCTTGGTAAAAGGATTGCATTTCCTATGGTTGAGTATTTTGCTAAGAATCACTGGGCAAAACATGGTCTTAAGCGTATCATGATGAATGAGAAAGGTTTTTTTTTTCAATTCGGGTCTAGTGAGGGTCTTAATGCGGTTCTCGAAGGTGGTCCGTGGATGGTTCGTAATTCACCAATTTTTCTTAAGAAATGGACTATGAAAACGAATCTTCTAAAGGAGGAACTAACTCGTATACCGGTATGGGTCAAGTTTCATGATGTCCCGCTACAGGTATTTGAAGAGGAAGGTATTAGTTTAATTGCTTCGTTTCTTGGTAAGCTTATTATAATGGATAATTATACGGATAATATGTGCAAAGAGTCTTGGGGTCGTTGTAGTTTTGCTCGTTGTCTTATTGAGATGAACGCTGATTCGGAGTTTATAGATAACGTTACTATTGGTGTCCCTGATCTTGAAGGCTCTGGTTGTACTAAGGAATTAATTCGTGTTGAATACGAATGGAAACCGCCTAGATGTCATACTTGTAATATTTTTGGTCATTCATTTGATTCTTGTCCGAAAAATGTTAAACCTACAATGGTTGAAAAGGTGACAACTCATGTTGATAATGATGGATTCCAACAAGTGCAAAGTAAGAGGAAGAAGTACAAAGGTAATTTAGGGAATCAAGTTCCGAGAGGTGTTCCATTGAGTAAGGGTTCCCAAACAGGAAAGACGGTTGTTTTTCGTCCAAAAACTCGCTTGGATACTACAAGTACGAGTGTTGATAATAGTAGAAAGTTGAATACTAAATCTGGTCAGTCGCAGCAGTCTAGCAATCCTACTGGTCCAACCAAGGGTAAAGCTCAAATGAGCAGTGTTTCTACATCTAATAAATTTTCATCTTTGTCCATGCCTGGTATTGACGAAGGGGCTCAAGTAAGTGAGGAAGATAATGAGGAGGAGGAGGAGGGAGTCGAGGTCGTCTTTGATGAATCGGTGAATCTTCTCAACACTAATATAGGGGCAAGCACTCCAACTGGTTGATCCCATGCTGATATTTTATTATTTTTCTCGTAACTTTATGTTATCGTCTTGGTTTTTATCTAGTTTATATATTCCCAGTATTCTAGAATAGTTAATGTTTATGGCCTGTCATAAACATTTTGTTTAACAAGCTGCCTGTAGCTTGCGGTTAATGTAGTATTTTAGCCACATTCCTTGTACTTCAACGTTTTTTTTTATTCTATTTACCGGGGTCATTGTTACCCTTTTACCAAAAAAAAATGGACTATGAAAACGAATCTTCTAAAGGAGGAACTAACTCGTATTCCGGTATGGGTCAAGTTTCATGATGTCCCGCTACAGGTATTTGAAGAGGAAGGTATTACTTTAATTGCTTCGTTTCTTGGTAAGCTTATTATGATGGATAATTATACTGATAATATGTGCAAAGAGTCTTGGGGTCGTTGTAGTTTTGCTCGTTGTCTTATTGAGATGAACGCTGATTCGGAGTTTATAGATAACGTTACTATTGGTGTCCCTGATCTTGAAGGCTCTGGTTTTACTAAGGAATTAATTCGTGTTGAATACGAATGGAAACCGCCTAGATGTCATACTTGTAATATTTTTGGTCATTCCTTTGATTCTTGTCCGAAAAATGTTAAACCTACAACGGTTGAAAATGTGATAACTCATGTTGATAATGATGGATTCCAACAAGTGCAAAGTAAGAGGAAGAAGTACAAAGGTAATTTAGGGAATCAAGTTCCGAGAGGTGTTCCATTGAGTAAGGGTTCCCAAACAGGAAAGACGGTTGTTTTTCGTCCAAAAACTCGCTTGGATACTACAAGTACGAGTGGTGATAATAGTAGAAAGTTGAATACTAAATCTGGTCAGTCACAGCAGTCTAGCAATCCTAATGGTCCGAACAAGGGTAAAGCTCAAATGAGCAGTGTTTCTACATCTAATAAATTTTCATCTTTGTCAATGCCTGGTATTGACGAAGGGGGTCAAGTAAGTGAGGAAGATAATGAGGAGGAAGAGGAGGGAGTCGAGGTCGTCTTTGATGAATCGGTGAATCTTCTCAACTCTAATATAGGGGCAAGCACTCCAACTGGCTGATCCCATGGTGATATTTTATTATTTTCCTCGTAATTTTATGTTATCGTCTTGGTTTTTGTCTAGCTTATATATTTCCAGTATTCTAGACTAGTTAATGTTTATGGCCTGTCATAAACATTTTGTTTAACAAGCTGCCTGTAGCTTGCGGTTAATGTGGTATTTCAGCCACATTCCTTGTACTTCAACGCTTTTTTTGGTTCTATTTACCGGGGTCATTGTTACCCTTTTACCAAAAAAAATAAAATGAAATAAAAAGGGCACTTGTATTATTTTTATTGATTGTGATTTTATGATTTTGAGTTTGATATTACTAAGTATGGATTTTATTCGAATTATTATTGATGAACGCGCCTTATTTAATAGGTTGCGGTTTTTGTGTTTATCGGGCATCAACTATCGTAGAAGATCGTCATACTACTACTATTACTATAGGTGAGTCTATAGCCTCGCTTTCTACTTGTTTTAATGATTTTAAAACCCGCGAGGGGGATACATGCTATTTGAAGTAAAATGAACACATGTCATAAGTAATTGTTGGACCCGATGTTGCCTTTGATGAGATGACTTGTATAAGTACCTAATTGCATAAGACCCTAAATTTATGAGCCGTTAACTATCTTCTGACTTGATGTTGCGAGTTGGGAATAGCCGCTTATTCTAATAATAGTACTATTGGGCTGACAACCCTATCTGAGACCAGGGCTTTACGCTGAGTAACCCGCTGGGAAGGATAATTTTACGTGAATGAGAATTGGTATTCTTGCAATTAATACCCTAGTAGGGGCACTGGTAATTTTTTTCTAGTCATGCTGGCATTTGGCGTGGGTGACTAAGTTAAGGGGTCGGTGTCATGGGCTTAATACAATTCGATAACTATTGTTATATATTATACCTGATTGATAGATTGTATGGCCACAATTTTATTAAACAATTGTGAATGATTTTTATGATGTGTTGAATTATGTTTTGTAAAACCTATAGACTTGCTCAACCTTTGTGTTGATGATTTTAAGCATGTATTTCAGGTACTTGAAGTTGTTGATTGCGGAGCTTGCAGGAGAAGGGTTGCGGGATTGCTTTTGTAGTAGTTTGGTCTAAAACAGAATTCTTTCCCTATTGTCGTAACATATAGTAAATGGTCAAATATTTTGGTAAAAGGTTTGTTGTTTGATTAAGATCCTAGGGAAGCCTGTACGCTAATCTGATATATTTTAAACTGATTTTACTTGGGATTGAAGGTTTTAGACATTGATTTAAATTATTTTCCATATTTATTCTTAAATATACTGTTTTTGGGTCATTTAAAGAGTTGAGAAATGAAGTTTGTGAATAACACCCAATTGTGTATTTTCCGCTGCGCAATGTAAATTTGGGGTGTTAAATTTATGACATATAAGCATTAACGGGCCAAAGTAGCCTTATTGGACTATTAACCCAACAGGTTTGGCTAAAAACTAATGGACTTACTCATTGGGCTTAACCCACTTGGGCTCAACATATGAGTATAGGCCTGATATTAAAAGTATAATTGGGCTAATATTAAGTATTGGACTTTAATGGGCTTATTGGGCCTCAATATGGAATTGGAATGAAACTAGTGTAACTAGTCAAAAATTTGACTAACACATAACACTATAATGTTGAATGAAGAGATAAAATCCCATTTGATCATCATATCAAAAATTTGACTAACATCATATATACATAGCCATTATTTTTATAAAGTCATTGGACAAGAGTCTAAGACGAGTATTATTTGTCTAGGTTTCCATGATTGAATCACGTACCGTACATCCAAATCGCCGATAATCGCCTTTCCCAATCAACGTGAGGTCATAGCCTCGCACTCTTTTAAATGTTTTATGAAATGTTTTATAAATCCGCCAGGGAGATAACAAGTTAGTTTTAATAAAATAGGACACCAGTTGTCCTGATTTTTTGCTTATTGACTTGGACCCGAATGATTATATGACCCGGTGAATGATTATATGACCCGACGAATGAAATGAAATGGATTATGTCACTAAAAGTCCCATTAGCATGAATTGTGAACTACCGGGATTTGGTAGACGCTTATGCATATAATAGTACTATTTGGGGAAGATCACCCCAGTTCGCGCCTTGACGGTTGATCCCCGTCGTGCCACAATGATTGGTAAGCAAATTTATGTATGAGAAGATTTACATAAGCGTGATTATTGTGACTACACGCTGTTTTAGATGGGCAAATGAGTTTCGGGTTAGCTACCCGCTGTTTGTTATAGTAAGGTAGGAATGTCATGCGGCTTATAATAATCCAATAACGAAAATACTGCTATACGCATTGAATTACGATATATTGCCTGACTAGCAACACGAGGTCTTATTATTGATATTATGTTCGTGTTTTTGTTTACATAACCTTGTTCTTATAACAGTTTTTAAACTCTATACAACGTTATAAAACGTATTGTATGATGTATTTACGACATTGGTTCGTATAATGATTTTGATGACAAAAGCCTATAGTATGATTTACAACAAAAATTTGTATAAATGTTTTTGGCTTATTTTATGGCCTACAACAAAGAATTGTACAAACTGATTTTCGGTAATAATTTTATACCGATGATATATTAATGGATTTCATTAATTTCGAAGAATTCACTCGGTGTTTTCGCTGAACTTTTCTTTTAACATGTTTTATCTCAGGTACTTTAAGGTTATTTTCGGGAAGGCGACAAGAATTTATGGCCCGCACTTAAATAACAATTTCCATTCAAATATTTTGTAAAAATTGTATGAAATACTATGACTTGGGACCTCTGTAATTTGATATTTATGAATGGAAAATGCTTTATTATTAAACGACGCGATTTTTAAGCGTTGTCTATGATTTGAGTAATGTGCTATCCCGTAACACCAACGACTCTTCCGCTGAACTAAAGTATGAATATTTGGGGGTGTTACAGTTTGGTACCAGAGCTCTCGTTATAGAGAACGAAAGATTTTTAAAACCAAAGGTTTTCAATAAAACATTTCAAAATCTTTTAACTATAAACATTTTTCTCAAAATGTCTAAAAATCTTTTGACTATAACAGTGCCGAAGAATTCCCGAGTTACCGACAAGGCCAGACTAAGAAGTGTAATTTTAATATATATAAATCTTTTGATTGAAATTTTATTTTTACGTTTTGACGAGTTGCGAGGATTATTAGTGATGACAATATCGACGGATGCCCGATAAATTTTACATTTTAGTTAAACATGTCGATGTTTAATATTTTGACGTTTATTTTAATGTCGCATTAAGTCGTGCCGGGACTATATAATATCATATTTTGTGTGCGTTTTAAGTTTTAAAAAGCATTTTTATGAAACCCGAGACCCGTAAAAATTTTCAAAAGTGACTAATAGTCGTTTTCCGCTTTTTAATAAAGTATTTGCACTTTGGTCCAAAAGAATCACAATTGGCAAAAACTACCCTAAACTTCCACCATATAAATTGAATTTTTAAACACAATTACACACACATTTCACTTCCACTAGAAAAAACTTCTCTCCCCTCTCTCCTCCCTCTCTTTTCCGTCAACCACACCACCACCAAAATCACCATTTCACAAATTTTGAGCTTGAATCTTTAAAAAGCAATCAAAGACCCATCTTAGTTTCATCATTCTCCATCTTTTGGTATGAAATTTAGCCACATGCATTAACATTTTTATAAAACCCATTTTTGGATGAAATTCTTGATGTTTGATCTTGAATTCTTGTTATATGTAGGTGTTTATGTTCATATGTATATGTTTTATTGATTGCATGTTGATATTTTTGAGTTTGGTTTTTATGATTTGATCATCTAGGATGATTCAAGGTGTTATGATATGAACTAGTGATGTAGGAATGCTTATAGTGGTAAAAATGAGGTTAAAATGTGGTGAAAAATTGATTTTGAGTAATTTTTAAACATGTATTTTTAGGCAGCTTATTAAAAGTAATTTTCTGAAAATATGAGTTTGAGTTTGAGATGAACTAGTTAGATATTGTTGTAGAGGATGTTTTTACCTTCGTTTTGGTATAAGGTAGGACTTGTAGCTCCAAACGAGCGAAAAATTACGTTAGTTTGATTATTTCGTGTACCGGGAGACGAGTACCGACACAATATATAATTGTTGTCGATATTTGGATCGAATCTCGGGGACTATAAAATGGATTTTCAAATATGTCATGGACTGAATTTTAAGGTTAAGTATGAGGATGTCGAGTTATTTTCAAAGTTGAGTGTCGGTTTCATAACGGAGAAAAATAAATGTGTTAAAAGACTATAAGTATTGTTGACGTAAAACTTTCCGGTTTTTGTAGTTCAAAGATGAGTCGGGCAGGGAACTTTAAAAGTAAAATCTTTTGATGAGTTTTTAACAGGGCTTTCTATATATAGTAAGTGAAGTTACTGATTAGTATCATAAAAATTTGACATGTTTAAGTGGGATAAATGAGCTTGTACATTTGGTGTGTACCGGCAGATTTTTATCGACGGAGTTAACTAATAGTAAAAATATAAAATGAAATAAAAAGGGCACTTGTATTATTTTTATTGATTGTGATTTTATGATTTTGAGTTTGATATTACTAAGTATGGATTTTATTCGAATTATTATTGATGAACGCGCCTTATTTGATAGGTTGCGGTTTTTGTGTTTATCGGGCATCAACTATCGTAGAAGATCGTCATACTACTGCTATTACTATAGGTGAGTCTATAGCCTCGCTTTCTACTTGTTTTAATGATTTTAAAACCCGCGAGGGGGATACATGCTATTTGAAGTAAAATGAACACATGTCGTAAGTAATTATTGGACCCGATGTTGCCTTTGATGAGATGAATTGTATAAGTACCTAACTGCATAAGACCCTAAATTTATGAGCCGTTAACTATCTTCTGACTTGATGTTGCGAGTTGGGAATAGCCGCTTATTCTAATAATAGTACTATTGGGCTGACAACTCTATCTGAGACTAGGGCTTTACGCTGAGTAACCCGCTGAGAATGATAATTTTACGTGAATGAGAATTGGTATTCTTGCAATTAATACCCTAGTAGGGGCACTGGTAATTTTTTTCTAGTTATGCTGGCATTTGGCGTGGGTGACTAAGTAAGGGTCGGTGTCATGAGCTTAATACAATTCGATAACTATTGTTCTATATTATACCTGATTGATAGATTGTATGGCCACAATTTTATTAAACAATTGTGAATGATTTTTATGATGTGTTCAATTATGTTTTGTAAAACCTATAGACTTGCTCAACCTTTGTGTTGATGATATTAAGCATGTATTTCAGGTACTTGAAGTTGTTGATTGCGGAGCTTGCAGGAGAAGGGTTGCGGGATTGCTTTTGTAGTAGTTTGGTCTAAAACAAAATTCTTTCCATATTGTCGTAACATATAGTAAATGGTCAAATATTTTGGTAAAAGGTTTGTTGTTTGATTAAGATCCTAGGGAAACCTGTACGCTAATCTGATATATTTTAAACTGATTTTACTTGGGATTGAAAGTTTTAGACATTGATTTAAATTATTTTCCATATTTATTCTTAAATATACTGTTTTGGGTCATTTAAAGAGTTGAGAAATGAAGTTTGTGAATAACACCCAATTGTGTATTTTCCGCTGCGCAATGTAAATTTGGGGTGTTAAATTTATGACATATAAGCATTAACGGGCCAAAGTAGCCTTATTGGACTATTAACCCAACAAGTTTGGCTAAACACTAATGGACTTACTCATTGGGCTTAACCCACTTGGGCTCAACATATGAGTATAGGCCAGATATTAAAAGTATAATTGGGCTAATATTAAGTATTGGACTTTAATGAGCTTATTGGGCCTCAATATGGAATTGGAATGAAACTAGTGTAACTAGACAAAAATTTGACTAACACATAACACTATAATGTTGAATGAAGAGATAAAATCCCATTTGGTCATCATATCAAAAATTTGACTAACATCATATATACATAGCCATTATTTTTATAAAGTCATTGGACAAGAGTCTAAGACGAGTATTATTTGTCTAGGTTTCCGTGATTGAATCACGTACCGTACATCCAAATCGTCAATAATCGCCTTTCCCAATCAACGTGAGGTCATAGCCTCGCACTCTTTTAAATGTTTTATGAAATGTTTTATAAACCCGCGAGGGAGATAACAAGTTAGTTTTAATAAAATAGGACACTAGTTGTCCTGATTTTTTGCTTATTGACTTGGACCCGAATGATTATATGACCCGGTGAATGATTATATGACCCGACGAATGAAATGAAATGGATTATTATTAGTTAGGTTATGTCACTAAAAGTCCCATTAGCATGAGTTGTGAACTACCGGGATTTGGTAGACGCTTATGCATATAATAGTACTATTTGGGGAAGATCACCCCAGTTCGCGCCTTGACGGTTGATCCCCGTCGTGCCACAATGATTGGTAAGCAAATTTATGTATGAGAAGATTTACATAAGCGTGATTATTGTGACGACACGCTGTTTTAGATGGGCAAATAAGTTTCGGGTTAGCTACCCGTTGTTTGTTATAGTAAGGTAGGAATGTCATGCGGCTTATAATAATCCAATAACGAAAATACTGCTATACGCATTGAATTACGATATATTGCCTGACTAGCAACACGAGGTCTTATTATTGATATTATGTTCGTGTTTTGGTTTACATAACCTTGTTCTTATAACGGTTTTTAAACTCTATACAACGTTATAAAACGTATTGTATGATGTATTTACGACATTGGTTCGTATAATGATTTGGATGGCAAAAGCCTATAGTATGATTTACAACAAAAATTTGTCTAAATGTTTTTGGCTTATTTTATGGCCTACAACAAAGAATTGTACAAACTGATTTTCGGTAATAATTTTATATCGATGATATATTAATGGATTTCATTAATTTCTATGAATTCACTCGGTGTTTTCGCTGACCTTTTCTTTTAACATGTTTTATCTCAGGTACTTTAAGGTAATTTTCGGGAAGGCGACAAGAATTTATGGCCCGCACTTAAATAACAATTTCCATTCAAATATTTTGTAAAAATCGTATGAAATACTATGACTTGGGACCTCTGTAATTTGATATTTATGAATGGAAAATGCTTTATTATTAAACGACGCGATTTTTAAGCGTTGTCTATGATTTGAATAATGTGCTATCCCGTAACACCAACGACTCTTCCGCTGAACTAAAGTATGAATATTTGGGGGTGTTACAGTTTGGTACCAGAGCTCTCGTTATAGAGAACGAAAGATTTTTAAAACCAAGGTTTTCATTAAAACATTTCAAAATCTTTTAACTATAAACATTTTTCTCAAAATGTCTAAAAATCTTTTGACTATAACGGTGCCGAAGAATTCCCGAGTTACCGACAAGGCCAGACTGAGAAGTGTAATTTTAATATATATATATAACTTGGATTATATATATATATATATATATATATATATATATATATATATATATATATATATAGAGTGAGGTTATTCTACAAGAAATCTTATAATACAATAAATAAGGTGAATTGTGGAGGTGACATGTGTCATCTTTTCAAATCATTATTCCACATTATATTGCCATATCATGTCATTTAACTTCAAAAGAAATTGAATTTTTTTGAAAATAAATTTCGAAAAAAAAATTTCGTTAAATATTTTTTCGAAATTTAAAAAAAAAATTTCGAAAAAAATTTTCGAAAACTTTTTTTCGAATTTTTTTTTTCAAAATATTTTTTTAGAAATATTTTTTCGGATATTTTTTTCAAATTTTTTTACTGAATCACAGTTACATGTTTTAATGCATCAAAGTTAAATTTCCAAAAAAAAATTCGTAATTTTTTTTTTCAAAATACTTTTTTCGAATAATTTTTTTGGAAAAAAAAAATTTCGAAAATGTTTTTTTCATAATTTTTTACTGCATTACAGTTACATGTTTTAGTGCATCATGATTATAAATTAATGCATTACAATTTTAATTACTACATTATAGTGCATTCACCAATGTTTTATCTATGATGCACAAAAATTATAACTACGATGCGGTAAACTATTATATTAATGCACTAATAATACAAGTGATGACTAGTGATAGAATTTTTATTCTCCAACGGAAAAATATAATGCATTTAATTATAATGTATCAATGTCATAATTATGATGCATTAAAGTTCTAAATTACTACATCACTCGTGATGCACAAAACTTAATTACAATGCGATACACAATTATTATATTGTACCAAAAATAAAAGTGATATTAATGATATATTTGTATTCTCTAATGGATAACTATAATGCATTTACTTATAATGTATAATTGTTATAATTATGATGCATTAATGTTATAAATTACTCCATCATTCGTGATGCACAAAACTTAAAAATATAATGCACTAGTTATAAATTTGGTACATTTTGATTTTTACTTACTGCATCATAGTTATGCATATAGAATATCAATGTTATATTATTAGTAATCACATGTATTTTTTGTGCATGATAGTTATAATTTGACACATCGTAGTTTTAAATGTGTTGCATTATATATATGAGAATTACACCATAGTTATAAGTTTTGTGAAGGAATTATGATGCAATAACTTAAAACCGTGATCCATTAACTTATAAACATGATGCTCTAAAACGTATAACTGTGATGTGCTGAATTTTTATTGAATTGTTGTAGCGCATCACACTCCAAATTTCAGTGCATCAAAAGTATAAATATGGTGCATAAAGATAATAAATTAGTGTCTTATTCGTGATGCACTAAATTATCTAACCGTGATGCTCTATATTTTTTTTTCCATAATAGTTTAAAAAAATTTTTTGAAAAAATAAATTTGTATTTTTTTTTTATTTCGAAAAAATTAAAAAAAAAATTCGAAAAAAAATTTTTGGTAAAAATAATTTTGAAAAAAAAATTATGAAAAAATATTTTTATTTTAAATTTCGAAAAAAAAAATTTGGGAAAAAAAATTTTCGAAAAAAAAATTATTTTTTGAAAAAAAATATTTTCGAAAAAAATTATTTTTTGAAAAAAAAATATTTTCTGAAAAAAAATATTTTCGAAAAAAAATTTTTTTTAGAAAAAAAATATTTTAAAAAAAAATTATTTTCGAAAAAAAAATTATTTTTGAAAAGTTTTATTAAGGAGATGATATGGAAAAGTGATGTGTGATAATGTTGTGACACATGTCACTCCCACATCCATCCCTTCTATTTTATTTGTTCTATTATAAGAATTGTTTTATTTTACCCCAACTTTCTCTCTCTCTCTATATATATATATATATATATATATATATATATATATATATATATATATATATATATATATATATATATATATATATATATATATATATATATATATATATATATATATATATATATATATATATATATATATATATATATATATATATATATATATATATATATATATATATATATATATATATATATATATATATATATATATATATATATATATATATATATATATAGGTGGGGATACAATAGAAAGGGGCTTAAAATGAAAAGTCTAGGAAGGCATCACAACCGTTAGATTAGAACTTTTAGAAAGAAAAAGCGGAAGGGCAATTTTGTAAATAACACGAACTTTAGGGGTAAAGTTGTATTAATGCATATTATTAGTCACCCAGGCACGTTATCTTTCTCAAAAGTATTTATCCCCCCAGATCTATCATCTTCCTTCCAGTAATTCAATATTTCTCTCTTTAATCAATTTCTCTCTCTATAAATCATGTCTTTCAGTCTAAACTGCGTTATAGCGATGGTGAATACGAACGTCAAAGCTTTTAAACCTCCTCGGAATTGTATCTAAAAATCCTAATTTACCACATCTCAAAATTCGAATTACAACAATCGCATCTAGGTGTTAAGATGAAGAAGACGATTCGAGTGCATCTCAGACGACATGATAAGTTGATTTATGAACCGATTTTTTTTGCATCATTTGTTATTTTTTATTTTTTTGCTAAAAATTGATTTTTATTTATCAATTTAAGGTCGTCATTTTCGAGTTGTGTAGTAGGTCATCAAATGTCTTGAAAAAGTATTTATATGTATCTTTATGATGGATGAATTCATCTGTGATGGAGTACGTGTGTAAATGTTTCCTATATGACATAATTAGGCTACGAGGTTGTATTACGTTTCAAAATGTGTTTTTCTTCAAGGTTTTATGAATGATGCACCTTGTTTTAAACTATAATGCACTTGCTGCTTAATTGTTTGTATAAGGCTAAACGATACTACTTATAGGTTGTATTTTGTGTGGTATTATATTTGATGTAGTTACCGTAAGAGCATTGATGCAGTAGGTGTTCATGTGTATCATATAAGGTTATACTAGGTGACACATAAGATGGTTTGCTTGTCGGAAAGTGGTCGTGTATATAGTTGTATGCATGATGTATCTGATGTAAAACAATGATGCGCTCATTTGTGTCGTATAAGGTTAGGTAAAACATAGGGTGTTATTGTTGTCGAAAAGTGGTTGCATGTATATGTGTGTGCATGATGCAGTTGTCATAAAGGAGCGATGCAATAAGTATCTATTTATGTCATTTGAGGCTTGACTAGGTAGCGTATATGGTGTTTTACTTGTTGAAATGTGGTTATGTTTGTATTTTGTATTCAATCGATGGAGTTGGGTATATGAATTAATGCAGTAAGAATATATGTGGGTTTTAGTCTATGTTAGGTTATGTGCACAACATTTTAGTTTTTGAAAAGTGTTTGCGTGATATCGATGTAGCTAGTGGTAAGAATTAATGCAGTAGGGACTTGTCTCTAGCATATGGGTTTAGGTTAGTTTACGTGCACATCGAAAAGTGTACATATGTGTCTTTGTGTCTTATTTTTGTAGTTGGTTTCACAAAGTAATGTAGTACGAGCTTGTGTGTGGCGTATTACTCTAGGTTAGGTTACGGACATATCATTTTAGTCTCGCAGATAATGATGAATTGAGCTAGACCTTAGTTTTTCATATAATGATGAATTTATCCAATATAAGTGTTTTGATAGAACATAATCTATTGTTTGTGTACAAGTGGTCGACAATACCATGACTCCTAAAGCAGATGATGGTATTCATAACAAGTTGGTCAACCTCATTAATCTCAGATGAATTTATTGAAGTTGAGTCATTTAGGGGTTCTAGTCCTGTTATGTACATATCCAACAAGACTCTTGATGATATCGACTTCAATATGGGAACATTTTGTGTTGGTTGAAAAAGAACAAGAAGCGTTTATATTAACCTCATTCCGTGATTAAAATGTAGTCATAATGCTCTCATCGCCAGTGTATTTGTGGCGTTTACTTAGGATGTTAATAGTACTTTTGGATTTTCAACTATTAGATGTGATGCAGTAGTTGTATTTGAGGATGAATTAGCCTAAATATATGTTGCGTTATCTGCGAAAATAATTTTGTCACGGGCTCTTTACAAGTGTAAGTGTCCTCTATTTTTAAGGCAACACCTAGTTTTTGCATTTGGCGTAAAATATCACTGTCACCCCTTTCATCACCTTTTACAAACCTGTTTTGTTTTGGATCTTTCATCTTCCACTGGATGTCCTAACTCTTATTCTGCTACCTTTGTTTTTTACTGCAGCAAAGTCGTTTGGTTGCTGCATTAAAGGTGGTTGTTTGCTGCAACAAAGGTGCTTATTTGCTGCAACAAAGAAGGTCGTTTGCTGCATCAAATGTGTTGTTTGCTGCATCAAAGGTGGTTGTTTGTTGCAGCAAAGGTGCTTGTTTGCTGCAACAAAGATGGTCGTTTGCTGCATCAAAGGTGTTGCTTGCTGCATCAAAGGTGTTGCTTGCTGCATCAAAGGTATATGGTTGCTTCATCAAAGGTGGTTGTTTGTTGCAACAAAGGTGGTTGTTTGTTGCAGCAAAGATGGTCGTTTGCTGCATCGAAGGTGTTGATTGTTGCATCAAAGGTGGTTATTTGCTGCAGCAAAGGTGGTTATTTGCTGCAGCAAAGATGGTCGTTTGCTGCATCGAAGGTGTTGTTTGCTGCATCAAAGGTGGTTATTTGCTGCAGCAAAGGTGGTTGCTTGCTGCACAAGGATTTTTGTTTGCTGCATCAAAGGTGTTGCTTGCTGCATCAAAGGTATATGGTTGCTGCATCAAATGTATATGGTTGCTGCATTAAAGGTGGTTGTTTGCTGCAGCAAAGATGGTCATTTGTTTCATCAAAGGTGTTTCTTGCTGCATCAAAGGTATAAGGTTGTTGCATCAAATGTGGTTGTTTGCTGCATCAAAGGTAATTGTTTGCTGCAGTAAAGGTGGTTGCTTGCTGCACAAAGATGGTCGTTTGCTGCATCAAATGTGTTGCTTGCTGCATCAAAGGTATATGGTTGCTTGCTACAACAAAGGTGGTTAACAAAGGTGGTTGTTTGCTGCAACAAAGGTGGTTTTTTGCTGCATCAAAGGTGGTTGTTTGCTGCATCAAAGGCGTTTGGTTGCTGCAGTAAGGGCGTTTGAGTGGGAAGTGTGAATATTCTTATTAGTTGAAAAGAAAGGAACCAACAAACATGTACAACTGGGTTAATAAAGCAACACTGTCTCCATTGCTCATGGTGTATAACTTGTTTAGAAGTATTGATCACCATTTCTTCTAACTGTTATCGATATCCTGTATTCTTGAGAGTGGTTACATATGACACATGGTGTTCAATTTAAGTATATATCATGTTGATAAAACTTATAGTCATTCACTCCTTTGATGTTAGGCGCAAACATGTGCGTATACAAGTTTATTATAAATAATTACAAAAAGAAAGAAACTATGTCAGGTGCACCTCTAGGCTGAAATGGTCATTTTGAAGTCTCAATCACAATTTCAATGTAGTAGTTTAGCATTTTGTGGCATGCATCACAAATGAGAGGTGATTTGCACTCTTAAAATTTTATTTGCACACTCCAACAAGAAAACACACATAAAAATACATATGACAAAAATACACTTAATTAACTTTAGTAACATTAGGCAGGAAACTATGTGCCTAACTCAGCTTGCTTCCATAATCAGAAAGATCAATTGATGTCAGATGATTCAGATCACGGTCACATATGACCTATGTGCTCTTTGATTGTAGGGCTCATTACATCAAATGTATAAAGTATATTTCATCAAAATGTTATAAATTTATTGCATCAATATGTATAAATCTGATGCATCATAATGTATATAATTCGTAAAATACAATTTACAAATGTACTGCACTACACCCAACTCCTTTTTAAAAAATTGATGTAAAAACGTAACAATAATGTGCTTCCGCGCTGGCTCTGTAAGTATCTAACTCCCTTTATGATTGGTTCCGGACGATAAAAGGTCATGATCACAAACGTAACGTGTTCAATCGCTCTTCGCACAACCACCTTGGATGCCATGTCCTCTGCATTCCATATGCTGGCATACAGCCTCATAGGTTTGGTCTTGGGAATGGAACTCCATTGAGAATTTTAGCATGTAGGTGAAAGATGCCTTCGTTCTGATCGCCATTGAGAATTTTAGCACGTTCACCACCAAAAGTGATGTTCATATCCTTGTAAAATTTCCTGCAGAGACTAATATTATCAGACATGATATTGTTAAGGAAACTTCACAAGATTTAGACTGTCTCATTGTACGTTGCTTTTATCTAGATTGGTAGAGAGTTAGATAAATTTGATAGAAATATGTTTCTAGAACAATATTAAAAGCGCATCTAGAAGCATCAGGTTATCAACGTTAAAGCGTAACATCAAAGTTCAAGCATCATAGGGATAACCAAACCCAATGAGTGGAATTCCATCTAATTTAAATATTTCATTTTGGACTTAAAACGCAAAGCCTAACATCCCCTAAAACAATATCACACATATATCATTTATCAGAATAAACTAATAAAAAACCTAACCTTGCAGTAGCTTACAAACGTTTTGTGTTCGAGACTGTAATTTTGTTACAAGATTCATGGGAGAAAAATATTAATATGAATGATTAAACCATGTCATATGGTCATGTATTGTGCATATTAATATGTAATGCTCTTATAGCTTACAAACGTTTTGCGTTCAAGACTGTAATTTTGAGTTAGTTTGTTACTTTTAAGCTCATAACTTTCTAAAGATATCTAATCAAACATTCAACCTTAACTTTAGTTTCTGTTTTGTTCGGTTTATTCAGAAATCCATGACCTAATTTTTTGAAATCTCTCTTATACAGATTACATACCCAACCTGAAAAAATACACTATATCACATATACATCTTTTGAAATCTCTCTTATACATATTATATACCCGACCTGAAAAAGCACAACATTATTATTAAAAGCATTACAAAGAAAATCAACTGCATCAGCTTGTAATAGACAGTGCATTATAGGTATAAACAAATACATCAAAAATGATTTTATAGTCGGCTTATTCATAAAGTCAAAATGCATCAAAACAAAAAAATAAAATAAGTTGAGAATATACTAACAGTCTAAATTATTTGTATAGTTAGTACATGAAAGTATCAAATTACCTGCAACACTATGCTATATTAAACACATCGGAATTAAAATTCATAAAAAACTAATGAACGCTCACTGATCTACTGCATTAATGTTTCAAATCAACTGCATCACAGACTTGTGATTAGTAATTTAATTTAAACAAACTTGGGATTTAAAATCAATACCCCTAATTTATGTTGCGAACTACTAACGAGCTAAACAAAAGTAGTGGCTATGTTGCAATCATTCAATCGTCAACAACTCACCATATCTCAAGTTTGTAAAACCAATAAAGCTATAAGAGCATTACATATTAATATGCACACCGCAAATGCATCACATAAATCTAACCAATAACTGCCAAACAAACACTAATCACAAAATACTATACAACCATCTAAGTGTTCATTTTATTACTTTATATTGAATTATTCGCGTGATAACATAAAACGTGTAACTTTACTTGAACAATACGCTAACACAAAAAAATACTACCGTATTAACATTTCTATTCTCATGCATCAAATATACAACAAAACAAACAAGCTTTTTTCCACTAAAAATTGACCAAAATAAAAAAAGAAAGTTGATGCATCATAGTTTAAAGTCAGTGCATCACAGTTTTAAAATATCACATGCAATTTAATATTCACCTTATATTTGCCATTAACAAACACTTACTGCATCGGCTTATTTGAAAGCCGCATCACATATACAACACATCTGCTGCGAGGTTGCTACGAGGCTGTTGCGCGTCTGATGCGAGGCTACTGCGCGTCTATGTGAGGCTGCTACGCGTCTGTTGCGAGGCTGCTGCGCGTCTGCTGCAGGCTGTTGCGCGTCTGCTGCAGGCTGCTGCGCGACTGCTGCGAGACTGTTGCGAGGCTGCTACGCGTCTGCTGCGAGGCTGTTGCGCGGATGCTGCTGGTCTGTTGCGAGGTTGTTGCGCGTCTATTGCAGGCTGTTGTGCATCTACTGAAGGCTCTGTGCGTTTGCTACAGGCTGTTACGCGACTGCTGCGAGGCTGCTGTGCGTTTGTTGCGAGGCTGATGCGTGTCTGCTGCGAGTCGGCTGCAAATAGGCTACAACTGCCGATCGCGCTCATTCTTCTTAAGATGATTTTTATTTTAGTAAATTATATGGTCGTACGTATATAGTTGTGCCATTGTTTGGTATTTAGCGACGAATTGTATGTGCAGATCACCCAAGGCTAGACTAAAAGCTGATGAAGTTTTAATGCAACTAGAGGAGATTGGTGGCACTAGTAAAGCCAAGGACTGTGACTTAACAAAATCAACAAGGAAGCAACCTAACGTAAGCGTGGAAACGACACCAGCTTCTGGATGTTGATGACAAGAGATATTCCAAGAAGTCAAAATAGATGAATGATTATGTGTAACTGTAATGTCTATAAGCATTTTGGTTAATTTATCATTTTATATTACAGATTATAAAATCATATAGGCCGTTTCTAACAAAAACATGGTCAAAACAATTGAAGATTAACATTGTTCACATCATAGTGTAAAACTAGTGCATAACATTAATAATATATCTTTGAGACATTCTATCAAACACTTGATCTGTAACTTCTCTAAACAAGTTTTTTATCTACTGTGTTCTTAAAAAAAGTTCTTGATCTAAAAGGAAACTATAAATATCACATAAATAGATCAAATGGAAAAAAGCTTACTTTTAATTTTGAATGCTGAATTCGCTGACATCTTTGAATTGAGTTTAAATCCAAGAAAAAAAGTCTAATAAAAGACTGATTAATTAGTTCAATTATTGATGTTGAAGGTTAATATATTGGATGATGTGTCTATTGAGGATTAGTGTTAATGAAAAAGAATTAAGGAATCAAGAGAAACAAAGTTTATGAGGTTCAAAGAGAGATCGAGTCATATGAAGAAGAGTTATGAGACGGTGATATCAATTCAGAGAAGAAAAGAATCAGATAAGGAGGAGATAAAGAGTGAATCGTTAAATGACGAAAATACCCCTAAGGGGTAAATATTAGACGGGGGTTTGGAAGGACAGGTGTCAATGTGTCAGCCCTTCCTAGCCTTTTTATTTTAAGGGGCTTCTCATTTTACCCCACCTCTATATATATATATATATATATATATATATATATATATATATATATATATATATATATATATATATATATATATATATATATATATATATATATATATATATATATATATATATATATATATATATATATATATATATATATATATATATATATATATATATATATATATATATATATATATATATATATATGATGTAATTTGATTACATGATTGACTGATGATTATTTTAATATTTATACGAGGTATTTATACGACGTAGATTGTCACAAGGAACCCTAACTCTCCTAGTAAATTAATCGAAGCTATTCCCGTAGGAATTCTAGCTATCCCAGATCTAAACCAAGTTGTGGATGTTCATAATCCCAACAAAATGGTTAATATTCGTAGAAATATTGATATTAGTTGATTATGATCTTGAAGAAGAATTGGAGAGATTAAATCTGATATCGATGTCATGACGATCTTTCTTTATAGAGTGGAGTTTGAAAAAACGTTACCACCTGGAAAGGTGTCATCTGATTCGTTGTTACCCGATTCTTAAATTGAAATCGAAAGGGTGAATGTTGCACTTGAGGCTGTCATTGGAACCATTACACAAAAGCTTCATGCCACTAGTACCTTCCCGAGAAGTCTAATGGAATGTGTGAGTCATTTCATACTAGTGACTCATTTGATAATTATTGTTGTAAGAGCTATAGTATTGGAAATTAAGTGTTGTTCATATCGAACTTTTATTTCCCTTTTAAGGTCTAAGAATAAGGTTGAAAGTATTGGAGAATGAGGTAGGATCTCGCATTGAGTATAAGTTGATTGAAACTTGAATGAAGTAAAATGTAACCCGTATGGAATATGAGATTGTTAAGAGGAAGTTGTTGAGTCATGTAATTGAATTATAAAGTTTTAATTGATTGTTGATTCGTGTTAAGGGTTATTCCTAGGCCATTGTCTAATGACGAGGATGCCTAGTGTCCAAGAAATAAATTGAAGAAATCTTCTTCTGAATTATGATCGATGGATCTTCTGGGACAGGTGGAACACCTAATGACTCGTGTAGATTAGTATTCATTGTGGTATCTTTTAAAAATCCCTAACTTAACTGAGACATCAGTTGGTAGGATGAGTTCTTGGAATTGTATGACATAGTGACACGTAATGTGTTACGGTACAATTTTGACTTGTTTGTGATTAATGAAAAGACTACTTTTGATTGCTAAATCCTACATGTATCGATGTTATCTTTCTTTTATTGCTTCATCCTAATGTTCGCATTAGTGATGCAATCATTGAACAAGCACTCATATCGATTTGAGTCACGTTGTGGATTATTCTTTTTGAGTGCCATCAAGGTCATGAACCTCGTGATTATTTGGCTAAAGCTCATTTCTTATTATATTGTAGTTAGTTCTTGGTGAACAACTTTTCATCACTCTTTTGCAGATCGCTCATTGTTTTTATAAAGATAAAACAGTATCCCTTGATAAAAAATGAATTTTCATCACCATATGAATTATTCAAAGTGAGATTTATGAGTAATCGTTATCGAAATAAAGTTGTTTATGAAACACTTTGGAAAACTTAATTGTTTTTATATCAAAGAACATCTCTATAAATTCATTTTGATTCTTATTCCAGAATTAAGCATGAATATGTATATTTTAAACATGATGACAAAGTTTTGACAAACTGAGTATTGCATCGTTAATCTTAAAATTGTATATAGTTGCGCGCCTACATACAATTTGGAAGGGACCATGCAAGGCTGATTAGTAGTCACCATAAAATTGTTAATAAACATCACAGTTTCTTTGAAGTTGTGAAAGATTAAATTTTATGAGATCTGCAAGAAGTGCAAAAATAGGGACATATTGTTAGAGACACCTACATATGTGCCCGTACCATTTATTCTTTTGAATCGAATTTACTCATCTGTAGATATTGTCTTCATTGACAATTGATATCCCTTTCTTGTCCAATTCTCCCGTGGTGAGATTCTTAGGAAAAGTATCTGGTTATCGAGTATTAATACCCGACTGGGTGTATCGACGTTCCTATCATTTCTTTTGACTAGATTTCATTTGAATGACCTGGGTAACGATCCGAGGAGCTTTCGAATGCGTACTCAATTCATGAAAACATAGGATATATTCATATTCGTTAGTGTTTTCGTTTGTATATATGATTTGAAATTCTCTCGCGGAAATTATACATGGACCTTATTCTTTTAAGGTCAGTTATGTCTTCAATTATCCTTGAATTTGTGAAAGGATTATGAGTTATTATTGGTCATTTGAGAAGTTCACATCTTATCAACGACAATAAAACTGAAAAGTTGATAGTGCCAGTTAAATGGATTGATTGATTATGACATGATGTCATTGTCTTAATTGATGAGAACTCGAGTAGAATTCCCCTAAAAGATAAGATGTTGATTATAAAAAGGGATCTAAATAATTCCCGATGGGTAACCATATCCTGCAATTGGGCTTGAAATTATACCATTAATGGTTATGAACTAGCCATAGACCTTGTAATATAGAGAGAACTTAAACTAAATTTATTAAAAGATGTACCTGCTATCTGAAACTTTCTGAGGTATTTGCTGATGAATTACCTAGACTTTCGCCATTAAGCCAAGTTGAATTTGGTATTGTTTATATTCTCGGTGTTGCACCTGTGGCATGTGCACTGTACGTCAGCACAATCTGAATTAAAAGAATTACCGTACAACTAAGAGAGTTGTCGGAGAAAGCTTTTATTCTACCGAGCTCGTTATCATGAAGAGCTATGGTGTTATCATTCCTTGCATTTATGGATTACAGTTAACTGAGTAAATTGACGATCAAAATCGATATCCATTAACCAGGATGGAAGATTCGTTCGATCATTTACAAGGTTCTAGCGTATGTTCTAAAGATTTGATCCACGACGTGGTTATCAGCAATTTCACGTCCGCGAAAAAGATTATCTATTCCAATCACTACATCCAGAACTCGTAATGAATATTATGAGTTTCATATTATGTTGTTTGGATCGACCAATACACATGTAGCATCCATAAATTGGTGAACCACGTGTGTAGGCTGTAATTTGATAAATTCATGTTGTTGATAAATTCATGTTGTTGATCATTAAGGACCATCTATTTGTTTATAAGAATAGGAAGGAGTTAATAATTATTTATAAACTGCCCGGAGTTGTCCAAGCAATGAAAACCTGTACCTTGAGTATTTAGCATGTGATTAAAGGCTTAATCCTTTATATTATTTGACCGTGTGATTAATAGATAATGAAATCTATATTTACTCTTCAAAGATTAGAGCCATTTGAGACTGTGGGTTATACCAAAAAGAAAGTGAAAAAAAGTTTTGACAAATAATTATCAAAGGATTTTTTTAAGGAATCATTCCATTATACCCAAATCATTTAACTAAACTAGGAAGAACTAAGGAAAACCATTTAAACCATAACTTGAAATTTGAAACGACAATTTTTGCTTTTCAACTAAGAAAATTTTGACCAAAGTATAAACGAAGATTTTTCGAACATCTACGAATCTTATTACTTATTTTCGATAAATCAACAAAAAATTTGTTAATTAAATTCAAATTTATTTTGAACATTTCTCTATAATTGGACGAACTGAGAAATTTAAAAAATTTTACATTGACGTTTCATAAAAAATAAATATTTATTATTTAATTACTTTTAATAATTATCGACGCTTTAGACGTCGGATTGTGTAAAACTGATAAAAATAATAGTTGAGACAAAAATAAACTTAGAAAATATGAAGAAAGAAATTCTGAGTGACTTGTGATCATGAGAGTTATTTCATCAGGGAAGGTGAATGTAGATACTGACACATAATATAGAAAGGATAAAGAATTAATTAGGATGTGTTCCTTAGTAATGACTGTGCAAAATAAATTGCCGAGCAATTTAAAAATAGCTGATGCTTGTAAAAAGGATAATATAGATAATAAAAGGGTTTCACGGCTAATGTGAACCATTAGAATTGAGAATCCGATGGCGTTAAATGTATAAAAGGCCTCTTCTGGTTGCCTAAATATTGAGGATTTCGAGATTTAGTCATGTTGGAATCTCATAAGATTAAGTATTCTATTCATGGCATTTCTGATTTAATGTATCTTTATCTGAAGAAGTTGTACTGATGGCAATTTATGAAGGCGGACATCGCCTCATACATTAGTAAACGTCTAAATATTGCAAAGGTCATCATCTGAATTTGATTTGATTTGGGTCATCGGCGACAGACTGACCAAATCTACTAATATCATTCCCGTTAATGATAGATTGTCGATGAAGAAATTGACTTTTTTTATTTAAAGGAGTTGTATAAACATAGTGTGCCTGTAATGATCATCTCTATCAAGATCCTCACTTCATATCGAATTTCTAGAGATTTGCTTAGAAGTCATTGGGAGCGAACCTTGATGAGATTACTGTTTACCACCCCAATCGAAGGGACGAGGTAAAGTAACGATACAAACACTAGAAGTGTTGTTTTATGCTTGAATGATTGACCTTTGGTAATGAACCGTATAATAGTTTTTCTTATGGAGAGATTATAATTGATAATTATTGTATTAGGATCGAGATTGAATCTTGTGAGGATCTAAATATTAGAGCATCTGTAGGCATGAGTTAGGGATGAAGACATCCGACATACACCCATTGTGAGTTGGACATGTCTTTTAGGTTTAAGGTTGCCTATGATGACAAACCTAACCTTACAAAGTACCCGACTCGCGAGACCTGAAATGATTGTTGAAATTAGGATCTAATTATTGACTGTCATTAGTGGGCAGGAGGTTATGTGAAAATGAAATGTAGATCTTGAAGTACAGGATAGGTAGCGAAGTTATGCCAAAAATTTTCACCTTGGAAAAATGAACTGATGATCTTTAAGATCAGGGGAAATAAGTCCCCGTTGTATGGGACCATTGAGGTAATGTAAAAAGTTGGTTTGAAAGGCATATAAGCTGGATCTACCCTAGGACTTCAAAGGTTGCGTGAATTACGTCTCGTATATCGAACTTGATAAAATGTCTATCAAGTGAAAATCTGATTACTTCTTGATGAAGTTTTGATCGGTGAGAAGTTGCATTCATCAAAAACCCGTGAACATCATGGATAGAGAAAGTAAGTCAACATTAAGCCTCATCTTATTCCCGTAGTTATGTTTGATGGAACTCACGTATTGTAATGAATTACACTTGTGAGGAAAGACCGAACGTGGAGGAAATACCCACATGGCTTTAACTCTATAAGAAGCGAGTATTAAGATAAATTGATCTTTGAGGACAAAGATCCTGTTTAGGGGTAAATGCTTTGACAATCCGTCAATTTATGATCGATATTTTATTCTCAAGTATTATTTAAAAACATTATTTTAATGTTATATTATGAAATCACTCATTTTTTGGAAGGAATTTGAGTTTACATTTTAAAGTAGCATCGACTACGTCTAAACCGGAGGACTCTACGTTACGTGCTTATGTTTACATACACCATTTTTGGTGACAGTCCGACATTTCAGGAAATAAATTTATTCTTGAATATTATTTTGGAATTTTATTTTGTGTTGGTTTATAAACCCACAAATTTATGAGAAGAAATTAGGACTTACGTGCACAATTCAATGTCCTTTACGACTAAACCGGAAACCCTAGGTTTACGTATTTACGTTTTTTAACTCCGTTTTTGATGAGACAATTTTTATTAGATTCGTTTTGTGTCGTTGATTCATAATTTATAAAAACGTTTTTCGTAAAACGACCCGAGGGCACACAAATCGATGAAACTAGAATCGAGGAGTACCCGTAAATTAGTGGGCATGAAACAAGTATACACTTATCTCACCCCCACTATGGGTGGAAAGATATTACAAGCATGAGGGACACTTGTCCTCAAAGCTTACTAAACCACCAAAATACTACCTCAAAACCATTTTCTCACTTTTCTTACATGCAATACTAGCTTAAACCTTTCCAATATCACTCTCTCTCTTTCTTTGGACGTTCATAACCCTCCCACAATCACCATCCTCATCAACTTTTCAGCACCATAAAACACCACATTTGATATAAAAATTAAACCATGAATCTTGTGTTTAACTTACACAAGATGGAAACCTATGGAAGACATATTGATTTGAGGTGGGGTCCTAACAACTAAAAAAAAGTTTTCAAAGGAGTCCAGGGCTGATTTTTCTCAAGGAGTTCCATATACTTTGTTATCTTGAAGGTGGTCTTGATATCTCATAAGATTGGTTACCCAAAACCAAGTCTTGTTCATAAAAAATCTCATCTTTTCATCACTATTAGTGATATAGAGATTGTTTCTTCCTATCCTCTTGTTATTTTGAATATGTAATCTTGTATTTTCTTCATTTATGTATATGTATATGATGATGAATGATGATCAAAAATATTATATGGGGATTTGGTATTGATAGATTTGATTAAAAAGATCGAAAACTACATGTAAAAAAGGTTAAAATCTTGCTTAAATTAGTAGGCTGTATAAAACAGTAAATAACCTTATGATAAATTGTTAAAATGGCTTGGATAAATTAATATACAGTAAGATATGAGACTTGTACATATGTTAGAGTTGGTCACTCAATGGAATCCATAAAATAAGTTAGATATGATCAAAAGAATATTGAAGTCCAAATCTGTATAGTCTGTTTTGGACGTACTGTTAGTGACATTTAAAGTTGATTGAGCAGTAGCTAAAGCTGAGTTAATTGTAGCACATATCATGTAGTTTGTGGTGTCCAAAAATGAGCTTCTATCTCCTTGTAGAACTCAAGATATGGTAAAAATGGTGAAAGTAAAAATCATAATCAGATTTGTAAAATAAATATATATATTATTAAGTTAGCACTAAAGTAAATATAATATAAAATGTATACCTAAAACCCACTAACTTATATATTACATATAAATAAGTATGCACTTTAATAAATAAAAGGGACATTTTATAAAAATGACAATTTGATAAGTTTTATAAGTTATAAAAATATATACATAAGTTTTACGTCTTTTCGGTTAAAATCGAAAGATTAACGTTTTTGTCAATTAAAACTTAGACGGTCGGACCCGTCTAATGTAAACTTTTTATAACTCATATACTGATGTATAAGTACATATGACAAGTAAAAAGCGATAAAACCCGAGATTTATGACATATAAGCATTAATGGGCCAAAGTAGCCTTATTGGACTATTAACCCAAGGCTAAACACTAATGGACTTACTCATTGGGCTTAACCCACTTGGACCCAACATATGAGTATAGGCCTGATATTAAATGTATAATTGGGCTAATATTAAGTATTGGACTTTAATGTGATTATTGGGCCTCAAAATGGAATTGGATTAAAACTAGTGTAACTAGTCAAAAATTTGACTAACACATAACACTATAATCTTGAATGAAGAGATAAAATCCCACTTGATCATCATCATACTTATAAAGTCATCATATATACATAACCATTGTTTTTATAAAGTCATTAGACAAGAGTCTAAGACGAGTATTATTTGTCTAGGTTTCCGTGATTGAATCACGTACCGTACATCCAAATCACCGATAATCGCCTTTCCCAATTAACGTGAGTTCATAGCCTCACACTCTTTTAAATGTTTTATGAAATATTTTATAAACCCGCGAGGGAGATAACATGTTAGATTTAATAAAATAGGACACCAGTTGTCCCGATTGTTTGCTTATTGATTTGGACCCGAATGATTATATGATCCGGTGAATGATTATATGACCCGACGAATGAAATGAAATGGATTATTATTAGTTAGGTTATGTTACTAAAAGTCCCATTAGCATGAATTATGAACTACCGGGATTTGGTAGACGCTTATGCATATAATAGTACTATTTGGGGAAGATCACCCCAGTTCGCGCCTTGACGGTTGATCCCCGTCGTGCCACATTGATTGGTAAGCGAATTTATGTATGAGAAGATTTACATAAGCGTGATTATTGTGACGACACGTTGTTTTAGATGGGAAAATGAGTTTCGGGTTAGCTACCCGTTGTTTGTTATAGTAAGGTAGGAATGTCATGTGGCTTATAATAATCCAATAACGAAAATACTGCTATACGCACTGAATTACGATATATTGCCTGACTAGCAATACGAGGTCTTATTATTGATATTATGTTCGTATTTTGGTTTACATAACCTTTTTCTTATAACGGTTTTTAAACTCTATACAACGTTATAAAACGTATTGTATGATGTATTTACGACATTGGTTCGTATAATGGTTTTGAAGGCAAAAGGCTACAGTATGATCTACAACAAAGATTTGTGTAAATGTTTTTGGCTTATTTTATGGCCTACAACAAAGAATTGTACAAAATGATTTTTGGTAATAATTTTATACCGATGATATATTAATGGATTTCATTAAACTCTATGAATTCACTCCGCGTTTTCGCTGACCTTTTCTTTTAACATGTTTTATCTCAGGTACTTGAAGGTAATTCTCGAGAAGGCGACAAGAATTTATGGCCCGCACTTAAATAACAATTTCCATTCAAATGTTTTGTAAAAATTGTATGAAATACTATGACTTGGGACCTTTGTAATTTGATATTTATGAATTGAAAATGCTTTATTATTAAACGACGCGATTTTTAAGCTTTGTCTATGATTTGAGTAATGTGTTATCCCGTAACACCAACGACTCTTCCGCTGAACTAAAGTATGAATATTTAAGGGTGTTACATTTTGACTCATGACCTAAATGCTAGTATTAAGGTAAGGGACATCTTGGAGAGATCCAATGATGCTATTCAGGTTAAGTTAGATGAGGCCATCAAAAACCAAAATAATGTAGATCTTAAAATTCAAAGATTTGATAAAGCTTCTCAAACCCTAGAAAAATGTGTTAGTGAACAAAGGGATTCTAGGGATATGATTGGGATTGGGATGAAAGAGTATGCTTGTGTTCCACCACCTGCTGGGAACTTCTATGGTGTCCTTAGAAAGGATTTGTCTTGGACTGGTATACAAAAAGATGAATTTATTCCTCCACCAAGAGTTCTTACTCCAGTAGAGGAATACAAGCATAAATTAACTGATTTGGACCAATGGAAGAAAGCCAACCCTACTTTGTTTGTTAAGGGTGGCATGCTTAGTGACAGCCCACATGAGTCTACACCCATAAAAGTGACCAACCCTAATACTGGAATGACTGTTGACCTTGGCTTAAACGTTGATAGAAAACCTAGTATTAAATATGCAGAAATGTATAGAAAACCTAGGTCACCAAAAAGTCAAGTTAGTGATAATGGGACAGGTTTCTTTTCATGTAGACCTAGAGTTATGTCTAGAAAAGCCTGTTATACTTGTGGGAGTTTTTCACATTTGGCTTATAAGCGTGTCAATGCTTCAAAGGTCAACGTTGATAGAAAGTGAACCATGGTCAAACCTAAAACTTTTGTCCAGCAAAGTCCTCAAGTCATTAGAGCAGCTCCATTCTTTACTAAAGGGTCTAATACTTATGGACAAAGGCCTTTTCAAAATACCAATACATGGTCTAACAGAAAATGGGTTCATGTAGCAAACCCTAGGTTTGACGTTGATAAAGGTAATTTCAGCGTTGTCAAGAGCAATTTTAACGCTGACATGAATGTTTCCAACGCTGTTAGACCAGGTAATGCCAAATACTTGCAACCAAAGGGAAAGGGGTCTAAAGCTTATTTTAGCTTAACTTGGAGACCCAAACAAGACCAAAACCCTAATTCAGATGGGATTTCTATGACCTGTAACAGATTTCATTATATTTCAAAGGTCATAACTAAACCAATTGGGGTTAAGTGGTTGTTTAATCCAAAAAGGGATGAACAAGGGGTTGTTATAAGGACTAAGTCTGTTCTTGTTGAACAACCAAATGAATCCAAGTCTGCTCAGGCTTGGGTTCCCAAAGAAAACTAATTTGTTTTCTTTATGTGCAGGGTATTCAAAAGTAGGTGAATGATTATGGCTATTGGGATAGTGGATGCTCTAGGCACATGACCGCGAAGGAAGATTACTTGACAAACTTTACCCCTATTAAAGATGGTAACAAAGTGTACTTTGGAGGCGGATATGGGACTATCATTGGCAAAGGCACTCTTATCACCAACAATTTGCGTTTTGAGAACGTATTTCTGGTAAAAGAACTCTATTATAATCTCTTTAGTGTATCACAAGTCTGTGATAACAAAAATAAGGTTCTTTTCACTAATACTGAATGCTTGGTGTTAAGCAAAGATTTTAAAATACTTGATGAGAAATTCATTGATTATAGAACACCTAGGAATAAGGACATTTATAATGTGAATCTTAATGGAATTAGGATGAATAATAATCTGTCATGTCTATATGCTAAGGCTTCAGTTGATGAGAGTAATCTTTGGCACAGAAGGTTAGGGCACATTAACTTTAAGAATATAAATAGACTTGTGAGACAAGGTTTAGTTGATGGTTTGCCTGAAAAGGCTTTCCACAATGACCACTCTTGTGTTGCATGCCTTAAAGGCAAACAGCACAAAGTCTCCTTTAAGTCTAAACTTGTGCATTCTAGTTCTAAACCACTTCACTTGCTGCAAAAGGACTTGTTTGGTCCAACTAATATAGAAAGCTTAAATGGTAAATCTTATTGTTTTGTCATAACTGATGATTTTTCAAGATTTACTTGGACTTTCTTTTTGGCTTTGAAAAGTGAAACTGCTGATATTTTGATTAACTTTATTACCCAATTAGAGAAAAAGACTGGGAATGAGGTTAAAATAATTTGAAGTGATAATGGTGGTGAGTTTAGAAATAAGTTGTTAGATGACTTTTGTGCCAAGAAAGGGATTACTAGACAATTTAGTATAGCTATGACCCTATAACAAAATGGGGTGGCTGAAAGAAAGAATAGAACACTCATAAAAGCAGCTAGGACAATTTTGGCTGATGCTCACTTCCCCATTGCATTTTGGGCCGAGGCTGTGAATACAGCTTGTTATGTTCAGAATAGGGCATTGATCAACAAAATCCATAATAAGACACCTTATGAGTTATTTTGGAGTAGGAAACCTAATATTGGTTTTCTTAAACTCGTTGTCTGTCATGTAGTTGTCTTAGATACTAGTGATGCCTTAGGAAAGATTAGTGCTAAAGGTGATGAAGGCTATTTTATGGGATATTCAGTGCAGAGTAGAGGATATAGGGTTTACCTTAAGAAAGAAAAATGTATACTTGAAAAGGTACATGTTAGATTTTTAGAAAGTAAACCTAGTGATCCTGAGAGTGGACCAAATTGGTTATTTAACTTGGAACCTCTATCTAGAACCTTAAATTATATGCCTGTTACTAATCTAGACATTGTGAAGTTGCATTCAAATGTTGTGGAAGAACCAGTAGTTTGGATCACAAGCAGACACATTAGCACCCATACTTGAGTATGTTACCATTCCTATTTGGACAGATGCATTTGTTGCTGCTGCTTGAAAGGAAAAAGGTGGTCCACTAGTAACACCAGTTGATGAAAACATGCATGAATCTTCAAGCGTTGACAAAGGAAAATTTGGCGCTGACAAGACAAATTCAGGCGGTGATGGCTCAAACGTTGACAGCCCTAATTCAGGCGTTGATAACTCTTTTGACCAATTATTCTCTTCCAGTGTTTTTGAACAAGGTGAACCTTCCAACAGACATGGAGAGGTTCATTCAGATGATGATGGAAGGGAATTTGAATAAGAAATTGACAACTTGGAGACTGAAATTGAGGACAACACAATTATTGAAGGAGGAGTGCTTACATCTACTATGAAGAATCACCCTCTTTCTCTAATCTTTGGTGATGTGATGACTCCTGTACAAACTAGAAGGTCTCATCAGAATCATGGAGGATTTATTGCCAATATTCACAAGAAGGTTGATACCCCTCTTGTTCAAGCATGTTTGTTTGCCTGTTTTCTATCACAACAGGAACCCAAGAACATTTTTGATGCTCTCAAAGAACCAAGTTGGGTGGAAGCAATGCCAGATGAGCTTCACCAATTTGCTATTCAAGATGTTTGGGAGTTAGTTGATTGTCCCAGACATGTCAGACCTATTGGGACAAGATGGGTTCTTAGAAACAAAAAGGATGAGAGAGGAATTGTGGTCATAAACAAGGCACGTTTAGTTGCTCAAGGCTATACACAAGAGGAAGGGATAGACTATGATGAGGTTTTTGCACCTGTTGCAAGGATTGAAGCAATAAGGATTTTCCTAGCCTATGCCTCTTGCATGGGTTCACAGTTTATCAAATGGATGTGAAGAGTGCTTTTCTTTATGGCATAATAGCAGATGAGATTTATGTTATGCAGCCTCCTGGTTTTGAAGATTCTAAACATCCAGACAAGGTGTATAGAGTGAAGAAAGCAATGTATCGACTTCATCAAGCCCCAAGAGCATGGTATGGCACATTGTCCACCTATCTGGTGGAAAATGGATTCAAGAGGGGCACCATAGATTAGACTTTGTTTACAAAGAAGACTGGTAAGGATTTCTTACTTGTTCAGGTTTATGTGGATGATATCATATTTGGCTCTTCTAGTCTAAAGATGAGTGAAGACTTTTCCAAGCTCATGACAGAGAAGTTCAAGATGAGTGCAATGGGAGAGATGAACTTCTTTCTAGTGTTACAAGTTCAGTAAAAAGAAGATGGTATCTTCATCTCTCAAGATAAATATGTAGCAGAGATCTTGAAGAAGTTTGGCTTTTCTCCACATAAAAACGGGCTAGCACACCCATGGATAGGGAACACCCTTAGGGAAAGGTTGGAGATGGAAAAGAGGTGGATGTCAGGCATTATATGTCAATGATTGGATCATTGATGTATCTTGTAGCTTCAATACCTGACATTATGTTTGTTGTGTGTGCATGTGCACGCCATCAAGTGACTCCCAAAGAGTGTCATCTTCATGCTGTCAAGAGGATTTTTAGGTACCTTAGGTGCTATCCTACCTTGGGATTATGGTATCCAAAAGGGTCTCCATTGGAGCTTATTGCATATTCAGACAGTTATTATGGGGGTGATGATTGTAGTGATTTTACACACCTTTAGGAAAAAGAGGTAAATAGGGAAAGTATTAAATACGACGGTTTAGGAAAACCGTGTACTAATGACCCTTATGATGTGAAAGTTCGTTTCCTAAGGAGGTATATGTGTGTGACTAAAATGTGACAAGATTTGAGATTAATATTTGAAAGAAGGGGATGAGAAAATAGAATGACGAAGACGTGAAATTAATTACTACGACGACTAAAATTAAAACCGTAAAAAGAGCTAAAATAAAAATTAATTCTAAAAATTCCCAAAAAATTACCAAAAATCAAATTAAATAAACTAAGAGTTTACAAATGATCAAAACTTTTTCAAACCTTTTAATTAATTAAATATTAATTTTTAAATGCTAATTAAAGCCCTAAAAATCAAATTAATTATTAAAAAGCCCAAATAAATATTTTTCACTTTATAAACCTCTAAAATGATCTAAAAAGATTAAAAACTATTTTTATAAATTTTGAAACTAATTAAAACTATTTAAAATGATTAAAAACTATTAAAACTTAAAATAATTCTAAAAATTAGAAAAATGATGATAAAATTAATCTAAGAGTTGCAAAAATCCTATTTTAATGTATTAAACCTAAGAAAAATATAAAAAGTGCAAAAATGTGAAATTTGAAATTTGAAATTTAATAATAAAATAATATTAAAATAATATTAAAAATCCAAAAATTATAAAAAATTCTAAAAACTTGCAAACTAGTTTATTTTAACATAAATAATCAGAAAATGAAAGTGAAATTACTAAATTACCCCTAATGGGCTCCCAAATGGGCTAAAAACAAAAACAGTCAACCTTAATGGGCTAAATGAGCCCAAAAAGTCAAACTAGGCCCAAATTACCTAAAAAAAGCCCTATCTGACTCAAAATTCAATTCTAAACACAAAAGTCTGAAGGCCCAAAAGCTCGTTTTGAGCTTATCATAACTTAAAATGTCAACAGCTTATTCTTATTGGGCCAATAAGCCCATTAAGCAATAAGCCAATGCCATAAGCTCTGCTTAAACACACAACCTTCTTTTGAGATGCCTAAGAGATATGTGAAAAGAAATTTTGAAAAAGCACACTCAATAAGCCAGAAATAAGCAAAGAAGAATTCCACAAAACGACACAATAGTCGGGTTAAAGTTCTAGGCTGTTTCAGAAGCTCTGGTTTGTTGCAAAAGATCACAAATAGCTTAACTAAGAATAATCAATCATAAAAATCACAAAAAGCCAAGTAGGATAAGCTGTGTGAACCAATAAGCTGGCTGAAAAAGCCAAATAAGCTAGTTTTCTAGCAAAAGCTTAACCAAATGACTTGTAACCTTCCAGATTTGTTATTAAGCTAAGAAAAATGACACCTATTACAAAAGCTAAGTTGTTGCATGTACCAATAAGTAGTTCTAAAAAATAAGCCAAATTGTGCTTATTTGACCAAAAGTCAAAGTGTTCCAAAATTCACCAAATGATCAGGGATGGTTTAAAGGCTTGTTATAAGCAACTTTTGTAAAGAACTCAAGGAGGAGTCCTTGTGAATCAAGAGGTCAGTTGACCAACTGATGACAGATTTTGGCAAATAAGGCTTAATAAGCCAGTGAGCTTATAAGCCAATGAGCTTATAAGCCAGCAACAAAGCAAACCAAATAGCCAAATCTACTCACAAGCAACACAAAATCAAGTTCCAAGTGATAAACAAGTAGGGCATATACTAGAATCACAAATGCAAGTCCAAAATGTGGTGGTCAATTTGCTGATGCAACTGACCACTTCAGCCAACTTTGATAAGCTCTAGCACCCACAATAAGCCACCAAATTCAACAAACAGATAATGCACATATAGCTTATCACCTAAAATCTTCCCAAACCAGATTTCAGACCTTAGATCCAACAAACAAATATTTTTTTGGATCTGATGTGTTTGACCAATTTCAAACCACTTTTTTTCAGATTTTTCCAAAACTTGAAATCCTTTTTCCAAACATTTTGAAACTTAACCAGTGACTAAAACTCGTTGCATATGACTTGTTTAGACTCCCCAAACCCTAAGAACCAAGGGAACAAGGCCACAAGGCCTTATGATCCCAAAATGCCAAACAACCTTGTTTTAGTACTTTTTCAAACAAACTTTTTATTTTTACAAGTAACCTACTGATTTTATGGTTCTAATAGCTCAACTAGGTGACAACTAACAGATACCAACTATAAAACACAAAGCACAAACACAAAATCAACAAATCACATAGCAAAGTATAAATCAAACAATAACATGAAATTTTTTAGAGGAATCTTAACAAGAGGTTATACATATCCCCCACAACTTCCTAGGAGGATCAGCAATGCTCATTGGACCTTGTTCAACAACTAGAACAAGACCAAGGTACTTGAACAAAAGAGATGATATGTGCCTTGGTTTATTGTTCAAAGTAGAACCTCAAGGACTTGATTTCTTCAACACAAGCAACAAACAGCCCAACCAAATGCTCAAATCCCTTCACAAGCTTGGTGTCAACAAGCTTGTAAGAGCTTATGGCTTTTGGTTAAGGGTTAGTACAAGTAAATAATCAAAAACAGATGACTGTTTTCAAACTTGAAAAACCTACCAATCATAAACATCTTTCAACCACAAGATCTAAGCACACTTATAACATCAAATGGAACTCATAATTACCCTTAAACAACACCAACTTTCAAAAACATAAAAAGGAATTACAATTTTCTAAAAATACCAACTTTTATAAATTTTAAAAAGGAATTACAATGTTTACAGAGTAAAACTGGAACAAGGCTCTCTCACAAGTTGAGTGTCCTTATATAGGCCACAAGGGCAGAGATTACAAGAGAAAACCCTAGCTATGAAGTTCTTGAAATGCCCTTGAATCTTCTGGACGCATTTGATGTTTGAGCTGTCCAAATGAATCCTGATTGTTCATTTTAGCTTTGTAACCAAGCAAGGAGTGTGGGCTGTTGATTTGGCCACGTGGCATACCTTGGAGGTTAAGGTTTGATGTGATAGGTGGACGGGTTTGAATGGTGGGGTCACATGGTGAGTGGGAGTGAGTGTTTTTGGTGTGGGATGGGTTTCTGGGCGTGTGAATTAAGCGTGGGTGTGGGTAATTTGTTTTTACCCTTTGATTTAAGTGGGATGGTAACTGGGTTCATCATGGTAAACAGTAAACCATTTGATCAGTTTTTGTAGGAAAGAAAGTGTTTGGCGCGTGTTTGTCTCAGTTTAAACTTTGGGAAATGGCAGTAGTAGTCCTTGTGTTTTGGTTAAGTGTGTAAACATGGTTTTTCAGCCACAAAACATAATTCCCTTTGTTAATGAAGTTACAAACTTCATACTTTTGCCCCAAAACTTTGCAATAAGGGTCTCAAGGGTTATTTTTGCCACTTTTGAATATTTGAAGGACCAAACTTGGACATTTTTTATCTTCAAAGGTCTTCATTGTATCTTTGACTTCATGAGGGACCATTATTGGCAATTTAGAATTGTTGAGGGACCAAACTTGCCAATTCTTCAAAGTTGAAGGACCATTTTGTAATTTTGACAAACTTAAGGGACCAAACTTGTAATTATGAATATACAAGGGTTTTAAGTGTCATTTCTTCATTAATTGAGGATCAATCTTGTATATCTTCAATTCTTCAAGGGTTTCTTGGATAAATCATGAACTAGGGCCCGATTCATTTTACGGCTTCGTTTCTCGTGTTCGTTTTCCTTGTTTCTTGTGATCTTTTGTCTTTTTCACGATATTCATACCTAAAAACACAAGTAAACAAATACAAGCATATATATGGTATAATTATGACATTTTATGCATTTAAAGCTCGAAAAGAACGATGAGATCATGTATAAAAGCCATCTCATCACTCCCCCATACTAAGCCATTGCCGTGCCCTCACGCAATGCTAGAATAAAGTATCTAAGAATCACCAAAATTTAATTTTATTATCCTTTATTGAAAAGTAAAAGACTTACAATAATACTACGAAGATGTGTAAAGACATAATGTATGATTTTCATCACGAATGTGACTTTTAGGGTCAATGAATAGAAACAAGTAAATGTCCCATAGAGTAAATTTCGTCATCCTTGATTGTCATACATTCCATGCTAAGTGCAAAAACGAGATCATTGTTGGTACAAGTCACAATGCTAACACTACTCATACGTCCAAATTGTGTGATACTTTTTATCCCCGCAATCCTTGTTATTATGAAAGGAAATATGTTTCTAGAATTTTTTAACTACTTGTCATGGATCACAAGTGATTCATATTGACTTATTTGAGTATTTATTAGTCCGAAAGTAGAGTAGCATGATTTAATCGATAGTTAGCCGAAGGACAAAATCTTTTAAAACGGCTTCTCGTGTATCTCCTTAAGTTCATATCTTGGCATAACTCGTTTCACGATTTAAGACCTTTCTCGGACCGATATTTGGCATGTACTTCAAATCTTGGGAAGACGTTCTTGAAATTATGGTCTTCTCTTCATATTTTTGGAATTTCTTCACTTGACATTTTTGAGAGATTCTTCATACATGGACCACGACTTCATCATTTTTCTTCAATCTTTATTTTGGACTTTGATATACAGCGATCCGCCTCCTTTTAGGACTTGGATATATTTATCCTCATACCTTGTAAGGGTCTTTTTTGATAGACTTTCTCCATGATCTTTAGGGGAGTAATTGCTTTTCGTCTTGTGTCTCGATCCTTCATATTGATTTTGGAATAATGATACTTCACATCATCTTGGATCTTTAGCAACAAAATAGAGCTCCTCATGCCTTTTTAGGGCCTTTTTGGATCTTCACCAATCTTCGCGTCCCGCTTCAATAAGTTATGCCTTGGGTATGAACTCTATTCAACCCCGAGCAACTTTTAAACGATCTTGTGATAGAAGCTAAGTAACCTTTCAAATCATACGACCTTACTTATTGCAATTATTTTTATTCCTAATGCATTGATCTTATGGGAGAAAAAGCCATAATTAAAAACATATGAGTTTTTGAAAGAACATTTTCATGTTCTACGCTTAACATGATCACTTGTCTAACTCTATCATCTTTCGTTCTTCACTATTTAAAGACCTCTAATTAAAGAGACTCGTAAATACTTAGCCATGCAAGTCAAAATTTAAGCCAAATTTGGATTAGCTTTCATTAAGACTATATCATATCGAAGTTTTGGGTTTTCAAGCCACCTATAGGATCTTGCACTTTCTTAGAATTTTTCAAGTTTAGAGAATGCATTTTATAGTTCCCTTGATAAGTGACTTTCTAGGATCAATTATAGGAACTTGCGAACAGTTCTTGTTCTTAACTCGAATGAGCAAAGAATTTCGCGTTTTAAAGTTCGCTATATAAAAGTCTAGCAAAACTTGAATTGAGCGGGTTAAGGAATGTAAAGGGCTCCAAATTCCCATCAAGTCAAAAATTAGCTCTTATTCTACACATCGGAAAATATACATTCGTTTCTTAAAAACACTTATGAAAACTAAGAAATTTTTTAAAATTTAGCCATTTTTAGCCTTATTAGTAACAAAATTAAATGAAAGTTGGAAAAACGTGAGGGCGTAGCAAAGAAATTACCTATTCACCCCCCCCCCCCCCATACTAAAATTAAACATTGTCCTTAATGTTTCGAGTCTAAAGGTGTAGCACCCCATACTAGAGACGAAGAGTCGAATGATTAGGATCTAGCATGGAAAGGGTGATCAACAATATATCTAAAGCCGTTTATTAATTATGCTAAAAGATAATTGTTAGAACAATAAAGGATTTGTCATGGATTCGTGAAAAACTTCTTCAAGCAAACGATGGAGGCTCACTTAACGAACAGGAGAGTCTTCAATCGTAGTGATGATGATGATCTAGATAACACAATCGCAAACAACCACGAGACAACAAGTTGGAAGGGCACAAATCCTCTCTCATTATTTATTAGAAAGCATAAAAAGATAAGCATGTGATCTCCCCCACGAGGCACCTCGTTTTTTATTACCGAGTCATGAGCTCGACTCGATCCCCTCAATGCTAATTATCATTAAGGAAGGTGACTTGGTCGAGGTCATCCAATGAAGGAATTTCCCCACCAAAGTAGTGCTTAAGCCTATGTCCATTCACCTTGAAGTTAAGACTATCATTTTGAGCTAGCTCGATGGTTCCATAAGGAAACACTTGTGTAATGGTGAAAGGACCCGACCAACGAGATTTCAATTTCCCGGAAAATATCTTTAATCTAGAGTTAAAAAGTAACACTTGATCACCAACGTTAAAAACCCGATTTTTAATCTTTGCATCATGAAACTTTTTAGTCTTTTCTTTGAAAATCAATGAATTTTCATAAGCATTATCTCTTAGTTCATCCAATTCATTCAATTGTATTTTCCGGTGATCTCCCGCGTTCTTCAAGTCAAAGTTTGCATGCTTAAGGGCCCAATATGCCTTGTGCTCTAATTCAATGGGCAAATGACAATTCTTCCCATAGACTAACTTATAACGAGTACAACCGATAGGTGTCTTATAAGCGGTCCTAAAGGCCCATAAAGCGTCATCGAGTTTGTCGGACCATGAAGCACGGTTTTCTCCAATCAACCTCTCTAAAATCCTCTTCAAAGCTCGGTTCGAAACCTCGACTTGCCCACTCGTTTGCGGGTGATAAACCGTAGAAAGACGATGAGTAACTCCATATTTCTTTATGACCTTCTCGAATTGGTCATTACAAAAATGGGTTCCACGATCGCCTATAATAGCACGAGGGGTTCCGAACCGAGAGAATAGTTGCTTCAAAAACTTCACTACCACACGAGCATCATTAGTAGGTAAAGCCTTAGCTTCTACCCACTTAGAAAGGTAGTCGACGACGACGAGGATATACTTGTTACCATGAGACGATGGGAACGGCCCCATAAAGTCTATGTCCCAAATGTCGAAAATCTCACACACTTGAATTATGTTTTGCGGCATTTCATCACGTTGAGACGATTTTCCTTGACGTTGGCACGAATCACACGGCTTCACAAGTGCGTGTGCATCACGATAGATAGAAGGCCAAAAGAAACCGACATCGAACACTTTCTTAGCCGCCAGATTAGAACCGTGGTGACCACCCGTGGGTCCCTCGTGACAAGCTCTAAGGATGTTAGAAGCTTCGGCACCAAAAACACAACGTCGAACGAGTTGATTGGCCGCTAGATTCTCGGCTCCTTTTTTGTCAAGCACGGTGACATCAAATTCTTGGAGGAGGAGCATCCAATGAAGCAATCTCGGCTTAGCATCTTGCTTAGCTAAGAGATACTTGATAGCCGAATGGTCGGTATACACGATGCTTTTAGTTAAGACGAGATAAGGTTGGAATTTCTCAAAAGCATAGACCACGGCAAGGAATTCCTTTTCCGTTGTGGTGTACTTTAATTGAGCCTCGGTTATCGTCTTACTAGCATAATGGATAGGACGGAAATGCTTTTCATAACATTGCCCTAAGACGACCCCTATAGCATAATCACTTGCATCACACATGATTTCAAAGTGTAATTCCCAATTAGGAGCAACAAGAATGGGAGCTTCGATAAGTTTCCTTTTGAGAGTTTCGAAAGCTCTAACACAATCCTCATTGAAATTAAAAGGAGCATCCTTATCGGGAAGGTGTGTCATAGGTCGAGAGATTTTCGAAAAGTCTTTGATGAAACGACCATAAAATCCCGCATGGCCTAGGAAACTCCTAACTCCCTTAACGGTTTTGGGATGAGGTAACTTGGCGATGACGTCTACCTAAGCTTTATCGACGTCAATCCCCGCTTTCGAGACCTTATGTCCTATGACGATTCCTTGTTTACACATAAAATGACATTTTTCCCAATTAAGCACAAGATTGGTTTCTTCACAACGTTTTAACATTTGCTCGAGATTAGATAAACACGACGTGAACGAATTGCCAAACACCGAAAAGTCATCCATATATACTTCCATCGACTTCTGGATCATATCGTGAAATATAGCCATCATACACCGTTGAAACGTACCCGGTGCATTGCAAAGTCCGAAAGGCATCCTACGATAAGCAAATGTTCCATAAGGACACGTAAACGTAGTCTTCTCTTGATCACGAGGGTCGATAGGGATTTGAAAGTAACCGGAAAAACCATCTAAAAAGCAATAGAATTCATATCCCGCGAGTCGCTCCAACATTCGATCCATGAAGGGTAAAGGAAAGTGGTCTTTACGAGTGGCGTCATTTAACTTTCGGTAGTCAATACACACCCTCCAACCGGTCACAACACGAGTGGGAATTACCTCGTTTTTTTCATTAGGCACAACGGTCATTCCTCCCTTTTTAGGGACACAATGGATTGGGCTCACCCATGGGCTATCGGAGATAGGATAAATCATTCCCGCGTCAAGGAGTTTTAGAACTTCCCTTTTGATGACATCGTGAATTTTGGGGTTTACCCTTCTTTGACTTTGAATTGTGGGTTTGTAGTCCTCCTCCATTAAAATCTTGTGAGTACAAAATTTTGGGTCAATACCCTTAATGTCGGAAATTTTCCACGCAATTACCCCTTTATGATCCTTAAGAACTTTCAAGAGCGCGGTTTTTTCATCATTAGCAAGACCTCTTGCAATAATAACCGGAAACTTGTCATCACCTTCCAAGAATGCGTATTCAAGGTGAGATGGAAGATCTTTAAATTCAAGGATAGGCGGTTCCGCGATTGAAGATTTTTGCTCAACACTCATAACTTCCATCGGCGGAAGAAATGGTGGAATAGAAGTATCATCACTAATAATCACCTCATTTTCATTGTCGATTTCATTTGAAGTAAAATAGCCTCCTTGGAATGGAGTGAGATTTGGTGTAGAATTAGCAAGAATCGGATCCAAAATAGTGGGATTGCCACTTGACGAGCTATCGGAGAAACCTAACACTTCGTGTGAAAACTCATCGCAAACCACATCAACTAAGTCAATGTGATTGATGGTAGCGACTGCATAAACATGAGAAGGTGTCGAGTTTTGAGTAGCGTTTATAACAAGTTCCTCTTCGTTGAATCTCAAAGTAATAGTTCTTGCATGAACGTCGATAAGCGATCTCGAGGTGTCTAAAAATGGACGACCTAAAATTAGAGGAACTTGAGGATACGCGGGGATGTCAACTACTATAAAATCAACGGGATAGTAGAACTTCCCCACTTTCACAAAAACATCCTCGGCTACTCCACATGCTAAAATCGTAGAATGATGGGCATCTCGATAGACATGTTCGAAGGAGTAAGATCCGGAAGCGAAAGCGATTTCCAAATGGAAAATGACTTCAAATTAATGCTTGCACCAAGATCGGCAAAGGCGAGGCATTCTTTCATATCTTGTATATCACAAGGAATGAGAAACATTCCAGGGTCACCAACTTTTTCTGGTATGCGGTTAAGATAAACCGAAGAACAATTAGGAAGCTTTGAAAGCTTTTCCTTATAATTCATCATGCTTTTAGAAGTGGAAGCGAAACGAGGCATATATAACAACGCGTCGGCTAAACTTACATCAAAATGTACTTGTTGAAACATTTTTATAAAAAGCTCGATTTGTTGTTTGTTACGTTCTTGCAATTTCTCTTTGTTTCGTCTCGAAGGGTTAGTTAAGGGTGGTGTGGGTTGGACATTAGGGAATGGCCTTGGAATCTCGGGTTCCATGATTGGTATTGGTTCAACCATAGGTGAGGTATGAGCGGTACTTCATGGGCTTGTGATATGCTCCTTTTCGACCATCACCTCGGGCTCTTTCTCGATTTCCTTCTCCGTAGAAGTACTTGGACGAGAGATTGGTTCCTTGAAAGTTTTACCACTACGTGTAGTAATAACCTTCATTTCTCCCTTCGGGTTTGTAATGGTATCACTAGGAAGACCACCCGAGTAAGAGGGTTTACACATGATTGCTTCAAACATTTTTTCCATTCGGTCTTCAAATTTTGATTGCCTTAAATCCGCTTTTAACAATTCTTGCTTAATCTCATGTTGTCCTTGTTCCATCTTTTGTTGATTTTGTTGAATACGTTGAACGTTTCCTTCCATTTTGTTAGCATGAGTCTTAAGTTCATTAGCAAGTTCATTTTTAAGCTCGTTTTTTAACTCGGATCTTAAGCCTATCATCTCACGTTGCATATTATCAAACTTAGCATCATTTGCTTTAGCATAATCCAAAAATTCTCCATTAATATTTTTAGTGTGAGCATTTTGAAAACCTTATGTAGTGTTTTGAAAATCACGGTTTTGGTTTTGATTTGAAACTTGTCCATTCCCACTTTGATAATTCCCTTTGTTGTAGTTACGTGAATTGCCTTGATAACCACCATTTTGATTGTTGTTTCGATAGTTATTAGCATTTTGATTTGGTGGAGCTTGATTTGGGCGGGAACCTTGGCCGTTTTGGTTATAAGTTCCTGTTGCTACGTAAGCACTTGAAGTGTTACCACCGGCGGTAATGCACATGGAAAGATCATGAGCTCCACCACAAGACAAACAACTCTTTTCAACCGCTTTAACCGATGCGGAATTCAAAGAATCTTGTGCTTTCCAATGAGTCATAAGATTTGAAAACCTATCGAAAAACGATTTTCCTCATTAGCTTTCATCATGTAGGCATTAATGTTACGAGACGATGACGACGATGACGAACCCATATTGGCAACACTCGGTGTGTTACGAGGGTTATAAACCTTAGATCTATTCTCGATAATCTTTAAATCTTCATCGGTCGTTTTGCAGAAAAAAATTACCACCCGCGGCGGAATTCAAATAATCTCGTTCGTGGTCATTAAGCCCATTATAGAAAGTATCTATTTGATGCAATTCCGAAAAATCATGGTGTGGACATTCATGTAACATTTCCTTAAATCCTTCCCATGCCATTGAAAAACTCTCATTGTTACGTTGTGTAAACCTTGAAATCTCATTTTTCAAATGTGTTGTTTTGGATGGTGGAAAAATTGGTTCACAAACTTAGAAACGAGATCACCCCATGTCAAAATCAATTTGGCGGTTCTTTCTCGAGCCAAATTTTAGCGGGTCCATCTAACGAGTATGGAAACAACATCATCTTCATGGCGTCATGTGGAACATCCTTAGACTTTCTAGTTGCGGTGAGACGATTAAAATTCCTTATGTGGTAATGCGGGTTGTCTTTCTCATGACCTCTAAACTTATTTGCTTGCAACATAGACATTAAACCCGTCTTAATCTCGAAATTCTCCGCAAGGATGGCGGGAATCACAATAGCTTCTCCAAAACCCTCGGTGGGTGCTTGAAGCAACTCCATCATAGTACGATTAGCCATGATAGCTTCTTGTTCTACAATAGGTTCAACAATTGGAGTTTGTTTTTCAATCAAAGAATCTTGATTTCCTTGACTTTGACGACGTTTACGAGCTCGTTTTGCTTGATTACGAGTTTACATAAACTTGAAGAAGAATGGGAGGTGAGCAAAGAATATTCTTTTTGAATGTTTTATGGATTTTCAATTTTTTTGTGTTTTTGATTGTTTTTAATTTTTTTGGATTTTGTGTATCTTCGTAGACAACAATCTACCAAATCTCTCCTCGAATCAAACTCTTGATTAAAGAAGCCTCAAAGGAATGAAAACGATCACGTGGAGTGAACGCCTTCAAATGATTTTAGAACTTTGGTGAAAACCAAATTGTTCAAGAGGGTTTAATCACAAAGAAAACCAAGCAAATATATATGATACTTAATAATACTTTGGGCGGCAAAACCCTCGATTAGCCTTCAATCTCAAAATAATCACAAGCAAGCGGGGAAACGAGGCGCCGCGAAGCACTTAAGAGCTTTTTTCCTTATGGTATATTTTATAATACTCGCCTTATACCCACCTTATAGTTTGTATTTTTCAAAATCGAGCTTCACGAAAGTATTTATCTATTTTTGCCTTTTCCTTTTTGTTTGAGATTCGAATATAATAATTAGGAGATCAAATCCCAATTAAGGTTGTGTTTTCACACTTTTGGAGATATTTTGTATTGATTGTGATACTTAATACAATGTAGTAATAATAATTTCACAAGAAAAACAAAAAAACCGATAATACGTATTAGTAGAGTTCTACTAATACAAATACTATTTATGGTTAATATTAAAAACAACAAGAAAAATTAATCACGACACACCTCCCCGGCAGCGGCGCCAAAATGGGTTGTAGTGATTTTACACACCTTTAGGAAAAGGAGGTAAATAGGGAAAGTATTAAATACGACGGTTTAGGAAAACCGTGTACTAATGACCCTTATGATGTGAAAGTTCGTTTCCCAAGGAGGTATATGTGTGTGACTAAAATGTGACAAGATTTGAGATTAATATTTGAAAGAAGGGGATGAGAAAATAGAATGACGAAGACGTGAAATTAATTAATACGACGACTAAAATTAAAACCGTAAAAAGAGCTAAAATCAAAATTAATTCTAAAAATTCCCAAAAAATTACCAAAAATCAAATTAAATAACTAAGAGTTTACAAATGATCAAAACTTTTTCAAACCTTTTAATTAATTAAATATTAATTTTTAAATGCTAATTAAAGCCCTAAAACTCAAATTAAAATTATTAAAAAGCCTAAATAAAGATTTTTCACTTTGTAAACCTCTAAAACGACCTAAAAAGATTAAAAACTATTTTTATAAATTTTTAAACTAATTAAAACTATTTAAAATGATTAAAAACTATTAAAACTTAAAATAATTCTAGAAATTAGAAAAATGATGATAAAATTAATCTAAGAGTTGTAAAAATCCTATTTTAATGTATTAAACCTAAAAAAGTATAAAAAGTGCAAAAATGTGAAATTTGAAATTTAATAATAAAATAATATTAAAATAATATTAAAATCCAAAAATTATAAAAAATTCTAAAAAGTTGTAAACTAGTTTATTTTAACCTAAATAATCAAAAAATGAAAGTGAAATTACCAAATTACCGCAAATGGGCTAAAAAAACAGTTAACCTTAATGGGCTAAATGGGCCCAAAAAGTTAAACTAGACCCAAATGACCTGAAAAAGCCCTATCTGACTCAAAATTCAATTCTAAACACAAAAGTTTGAGGCCCAAAAGCTGGTTTTGAGCTTATCACAGCTTAAAATGTCAACAGCTTATTCTTATTGGGCCAATAAGCCCATTAAGCAATAAGCCAATGCCATAAGCTCTGCTTAAACACACAACCTTCTTTTAAGATGCCTAAGAGATCTGCGAAAGGAAATTATGAAAAAGCACACTCAATAAGCCAGAAATAAGCAAAGAAGAATTCCACAAAACGACAAAATAGTCAGGTTAGAGTTCTAGGCTGTTTTAGAAGCTCTGGTTTGTTGCAAAAGGTCACAAATAGCTTAACTATGAATAATCAATCATAAAAATCACAAAAAGCCAAGTAGAATAAGCTGTGTGAACCAATAAGCTGGCTGAAAAAGCCAAATAAGCTAGTTTTCTAGCAAAAGCTTAACCATATGACTTGTAACCTTCCAGATTTGTTATTAAGCTGAGAAAGATGACACCTATTACAAAAGCTAAGTTGTTGCATGTACCAATAAGCAGTTCTAAAAAATAAGCCAAATTGTGCTTATTTGACCAAAAGTCAAAGTGTTCCAAAATTCACCAAATGATCAGGGATGGTTTAAAGGCTTGTTATAAGAAACTTTTGTGAAGAACTCAAGGAGGAGTCCTTGTGAATCAAGAGTTCAGTTGACCAATTGATGAAATTTTTTGGCAAATAAGGCTTAATAAGCCAGTGAGCTTATAAGCCAGCAACAAAGCAAACCAAATAGCCAAATCTACTCACAAGCAACACAAAATCAAGTTCTAAGTGATAAACAAGCAGGGCATACACTAGAATCACAAATGCAAGTCCAAAATGAGGTGGTCACTTTTTTGATGCAATTGACCACTTCAGCCAACTTTGATAAGCTCTAGCACCCACAATAAGCCACCAAATTAAACAAACAGATAATGCACAGATAGCTTATCACCTAAACTCTTCCCAAACCAGATTCCAGACCTTAGATCCAACAAACAAAGATTTTATTGGATCTGATGTGTTTGACCAATTTCAAACCACTTTTTTCAGATTTTTCCAAAACTTGAAATCCTTTTTCCAAACCTTTTGAAACTTAACCAGTGACTAAAACTTGTTGCATATGACTTGTTTAGACTCCCCAAACCCTAAGAACCAAGGGCACAAGGCCACAAGGTCTTATGATCCCAAAATGCCAAACAGCCTTGTTTTAGTACTTTTTCAAACAAACTTTTTATTTTTACAAGCAACCTACTGATTTTATGGTTCTAATAGCTCAACTAGGTGACAACTAAGAGATACCAACTATAAAACACAAAGCACAAACAAAAAATCAACAAATCACATGGAAAAGTATAAATCAGACAATAACATGAAATTTTTTTGAGGAATCTTAACAAGAGGTTGTACTTATCCCCCACAACTTCCTAGGAGGATCAGCAATGCTCCTTGGACCTTGTTCAACAACTAGAACAAGACCAAGGTACTTGAACAAAGGAGATGATATGTGCCTTGGTTGATGGTTCAAAGTAGAACCTCAACGACTTGATTTCTTCAACACAAGCAACGAACAACCCAACCAAAGGGTCAAATCCCTGCACAAGCTTGGTGTCAACAAGCTTGTAAGAGCTTATGGCTTTTGGTTAAGGGTTAGTACAAGTAAATAATAAAAAACAGATGACTGTTTTCAAGCTTATTTCCAACTTGAAAACCTTACCAAACATAAACGTCCTTAAACCACAAGATATAAGCATACTTATAACATCAAATGGAACTCAGAATTACCCTTAAACAACACCAACTTTCAAAAACATAAAAAGGAATTACAATTTTCTTAAAATACCAACTTTTATAAATTTTAAAAAGGAATTATAATGTTTAAACAGTAAAACTGGAACAAGGCTCTCTCACAAGCTGAGATTACAAGAGAAAACCCTAGCTATGAAGTTTCTGAAATGCCCTTGAATCTTCTAGACGTATTTGATGTTTGAGTTGTCCAAATGAATCCTGATTGTTCATTTTAGCTTTGTAACCAAGCAAGGAGTGTGGGCTGTTGATTTGGACACGTGGCATACCTTGGAGGTTAAGGTTTGATGTGATAAGTGGATGGGTTTGAATGGTGGGGTCACATGGTGAGTGGGAGTGAGTGTTTTTGGTGTGGGATGGGTTTCTGGGTGCGTGAATTAAGCATGGGTGTGGGTAATTTGTTTTTACCCTTTGATTTAAGTGGGATGGTAACTGGGTTCATCATGGTAAACAGTAAACCATTTGATCCATTTTTGTAGGAAAGAAAGTGTTTGGCGCGTGTTTGTCTCAGTTTAAACTTTGGGAAATGGCAGTAGTAGTCCTTGTGTTTTGGTTAAGTGTGTAAACATGGTTTTTCAGCCACAAAACTTAATTCCCTTTGTTAATGAAGTTACAAACTTCATACTTTTGCCCCAAACTTTGCAATAAGGGTTTCAAGGGTTATTTTTGCCACTTTTGAATATTTGAAGGACTGAACTTGGACATTTTTTATCTTCAAAGGTCTTCATTGTATCTTTGACTTCATGAGGGACCATCATTGGCAGTTTAGAATTGTTGAGGGATTAAACTTGCCAATTCTTCAAAGTTGAAGGACCATTTTGTAATTTTGACAAACTTAAGGGACCAAACTTGTAATTATGAATATACAAGGGTTTTAAGTGTCATTTCTTCATTAATTGAGGATCAATCTTGTATATCTTCAATTCTTCAAGGGTTTTTCTTGGATAAATCATGAACTAGGGCCCGGTTCATTGTACGGCTTCGTTTCTCGTGTCCGTTTTTCCTTGTTTCTTGTGATATTTTGTCTTTTTCACGATATTCATACCTAAAACACACAAGTAAACAAATAAAAGCATATATATGGTATAATTATGACATTTTATTCATTTAAAGCCTGAAAAGAACGATGAGATCATGTATAAAAGCCATCTCATCACTCCCCCATACTAAGCCATTGTCGTGCCCTCACTCAATGCTAGAACAAAGTATCTAAGAATCACCAAAATTCAATTTTATTATCCTTTATTGAAAAGTAAAATACTTGCAATAATACTAAGAAGATGTGTAAAGACATAATGTATGATTTTCATCACGAATGTGACTTTTAGGGTCAATGAATAGAAACAAGTAAATGTCCGATAGAGTAAATTTCGTCATCCTTGATTGTCATACATTCCATGCTAAGTGCAAAAACGAGATCATTGTTGGTACAAGTCACAATGCTAACACTACTCATACGTCCAAATTGTGTGATACTTTTTCTCCCCGCAATCCTAGTTATTATGAAAGGAAATGTGTTTCTAGAATTTTTTTAACTACTTTTCATGGATCACAAGTGATTCATATTGACTTATTTGAGTATTTATTAGTCCGAAAGTAAAGTAGCACGATTTAATCGATAGTTAGCCGAAGGACAAAATCTTTTAAAACGGCTTCTCGTGTATCTCCTTAAGTTCATATCTTGGCATAACTCGTTTCACGATTTGAGACCTTTCTCGGACCGATATTTGGCATGTACTTTAAATCTTGGGAAGACGTTCTTGAAATTATGGTCTTCTCTTCATATTTTTGGAATTTCTTCACTTGACATTTTTGAGAGATTCTTCATACTTGGACCATGACTTCATCATTTTTCTTCAATCTCTATTTTGGACTTCGATATACAACGATCCGCCTCCTGTTAGGACTTGGATATATTTATCCTCATACCTTGTAAGGGTCTTTTTGGATAGACTTTCTCCATGATCTTTTGGGGAGTAATTGCTTTTCGTCGTGTGTCTCGATCCGTCATATTGATTTTCGAATAATGATACTTCACATCATCTTGGATCTTTAGCAACAAAATAGAGCTCCTCATGTCTTGTTAGGGCCTTTTTGGATCTTCACCAGTCTTCGCGTCCTGCTTCAATAAGTTATGCCTTGGCTATGAACTCTATTCAACCCCGAGCAACTTTTAAACGATCTTGTGCTAGAAGCTAAGTAACCTTTCAAATTGTACGACCTTACTTATTGTAATTATTTTTATTCCTAATGTATTGATCTTATTGGAGAAAAAGCCACAATTAAAAACATATGAGCTTTTGAAAGAACATTTTCATGTTCTACGTTTAGCATGATCACTTGTCTAACTCTATCATCTCTCGTTCTTCACTATTTAAAGACCTCTAATTAAAGAGACTCGTGAATACTTAGCCATGCAAGTCAAAATTTAAGCCAAATTTGGATTAGCTTTCATTAAGACTATATCAAATCGAAGTTTTGGGTTTTCAAGCCACCTATAGGATCTTGCACTTTCTTAGACTTTTTCAAGTTTAGAGAATGCATTTTATAGTTCCCTTGATAAGTGACTTTTTAGGATAAATTATAGGAACTTGCAAAAAGTTCTTGTTCTTAACTCGAATGAGCTAAGACTTTCGCTTTTTAAAGTTCCCTATATAAAAGTCTAGCAAAACTTGAATTGAGCGGGTTAAGGAATGTGAAGGGCTCCAAATGCCCATCAAGTCAAAAATTAGCTCTTATTCTACCTATTGGAAAATATACACTCGTTTCTTAAAAACACTTATGAAAACTAAGAAAAATTTTAAAATTTTGCCATTTTTAGCCTTATTAATAAGAAAATAATATGAAAGTTGGAAAAACGTGAGGGCGTAGCAAAGCAAGTACCTATTCACCCCCATACTAAAATTAAACATTGTCCTCAATGTTTCGAGTCTAAAGGTGGAGCACCCCCATACTAGAGACGAAGAGTCGAATGCTTAGGATCTGGCATGGAAAGGGTGATTAATAAGTGTGTAAACACTTATCCTTTTTCCACTAAAATCAAGGAAAAACAAGACCTAATCATGTGTTTAGTATCGTAAAAGTCGGAATTACGCGTGGTTTTGTGTTTTTGTGTTAAAATAGGTACAAATGATCAAAAGAAGAGAAAACACTGGATTTCACGGCAAAAGTTGAAGAAAAGTCCAAAAAGAGACGAAGAAAAAGTCAAAAGACCAAAAGTGTGCCCAAGTTCACGGAAACCGGCTAAACCGACACGGTTTTGAAGAAATGATCAAAGAAAGCCGAAATCGAGCTCGATTTAGTGGATTTAATTATTTACAAAGATTTTTGTTTTGTGGGTCCCACACTTGAAAATTGGGCCTAAAAGCCTAATAATCATTTCCCTTTATCAAATAAATTGAAGAAAGCCCAATATGGCCCATTACACAAGCAAAATACGGATTGTGAAGAAAGAAATTTGGGCCTAGCCCATTTTCTATAACATGGGGCGGTTTAGTTATTGCTGGTCAAAGTCTATGTTGGTCAACTTTCAACACAACATAAAACACACGCTTTGTTTAAAAATATTTACCCAAATAAATTAACTTCTACACAACTCCCCACTTACCCTACACTTCCCCTCACAACTCTCAATCCCCTAACACGTGTCTCCCATCAACCCGGTCAACCCCCCTACCCACTTCACTCCTTGTTTTGTTTTATCCCTATCCCACACCACACACGTATAAACTAACATTTACCCTCACCCTATTTCAATCGTTTATTAAAACGATTTTTACCATACCTCTTACTTTTCCCCATTCGATAATATCAATAAAAAAAACCCACACCAACACCTTCATCTCTCCAAAACTTACACAGCCACCATCTCACGTTTACCCCAAACCCTAATTCACAATTAATCCAAAATTACCCAATGAAAATTGGGTGTTTTACCCAAAACATGTGATTCACACGCACACAAATAAACCCCCCAAGATTTTGGAGCCTCATTAGTGGTGGTCCTCAATCCACCGTGGCATATTTTTTCTTTTGTGATTGGTTATCAACTCTCACCACCAATCATCCACCTATGATATAAGGCCACCTCAGCACACAAGAAACACAAAAACGCCACAAGGGCAATCCGTGTGCCCTAGAGTGATTTTCCACCGCTGATGAGGCTTGAAGATGAAGCTATGAAGAGGGTTTGAGGGTTTCTCCTATAAAAACCCCCTTTTCTCACATGTAATGGGCAAGCTTTTTCTTTATTTTTAATTTTTCAGTAAAATAGATTTAGGATTTAATCTTGTAATTTTAATTTCCAGTAAATGTACTGTTTCTTTTAATTAATGAAAAGTTTTACTTTTATTTAATTTCATTCTAATTTTAATTTTCTGTCAAGTTTTAATTTCATCCTTAATATTTTTTTATCTACTGTTCGGTTACTATTATTATTATGAATTAAAAAAAAGATAAAGGAAAGTGAAATACAAATATTTTCCCACACTGGGAAAATAAAAGTTTACTGTTCAAGTGCATGTTCGGGTGATTTTGTTTGGATTCGAGGGTTTTGGTCCGAGAGAAGGACAATGGTATTGATGACTTAAGGTGTTTGTTTCGATATCAAAGGGGGCTCAACGCTTCACCCTTCGACCCAACGGATTTCGTCAATAGGTTCTTCTTCCTTTTAATTTTCTTGTTTCATTTTATGCTTATTAGTCTGCTAGTTTTGCTTAATTGTTTTTGTTTATGTTTAAGTTACTGTATTATAGGATCTGTTAATTGTTTATGTGTAGTTCGGATCTGCTTGTTTTTTTAGGAATATTATTGTTTCGTTTTTATTTTGTACTGTTTAATTATTTATGTTAAGTTTATTTAGTAAATCTTCATTTGTTTACTTTGTTCAAGTTGTTACCTGCGATTGTTGCTGTTTCGTAGTTTAGATTTGCTATATCCTATGTATCAGCTTTTGTTTAAGTTTTTAACTGTTGAATCTGCTTTCGTTAAATTTTTGGTGTAATCTGTTTTTATAGCTTATTTGAGCTTGGCTTATTTTCTACTGCTTATTTGGTTGTTGGTGTTAGTCTGCTTATTATTTAGCCGTTTTGCTTATTTGAGTTTACCTTCTGTTATTTGGTTCTTCATGCTTAGTTTGATCTGTTTTTTTTTTGGCTTAAGTTCTGGATTTGCTTATTAAGTTTTAAGTTAACAGCTTAATCAGCTTATTTGTTTATTTTCTAAATTGATGTGTCTAAGACAACAGGTACTTTTGATCTGTTGTTCACTTTTGATTGTCAAAATAAATCTGTCCAAAAACTTAAAAATATATATATAGCAAATCTGGTCTGCTGGGGTTCGAACCCAGGACCTCTCGCATCACAAGCCAACAACCCAACCATCTGATCTAGCAACCCTTTTGTCTAGTACTCTACATCTAGCATTTTATATAGGTTAATTTCAATTGGCATTTTTTAATTAAATAGGTTAATTAGTTTTTAGTTCATTAAAAATTTATTTAAAAAGTATTTAAATAGTAATTTGATTTAATTCAGTTTTATAAAAAGATACAAAAAAATAGAAAAATACTATTTTATTTTATTTAAATTTACTTTTATTTAAAATAGTTTTATTTTAAGTTTTTAAATTTAGTTTTAAAATTTAGTTTTCATAAATTAAGTTTTGTTTTTTTTTAAAATAGTTTTTTTTAGATTTCATTTAAAAGTTAATTCTAGTTTAAAATTAATTAGATCAAAATAGTTTTCATTTAAAAAGGTTTTTATAAGTTTTCATTTAATTAGATTTGAAATTTTAGATTTCAAATAGTTTTTAATTAAGTTTATATAGTTAAAATAGATTTCAATTAAAGTTTTTAGATTAATTAGATTTAAATTTTAAATAGCTTTTATTTTAAATAGTTTTTAAATTAGTTCAAAAATACAAAAAATATATTTACCAAAAACAAATTAAGTCGAAACGAAAATTGGAAATCAATTCGAGTGAGTCGAGGAAAACGAACATTACTTGCTTAAATTTGGATTAACAAAATCCTAGTTTCAAATGGCGCCGCTGCCGGCTCTTTTCGTAAGGATCAACGGTTCTTTGTGAGAAAAATTGGATTTTGGGATCCGTTCTTTCGGGAACGTTATTTTCAAGCACAAAAATTTTCAAAAACCCATAAAAATATAAAATTTTCAAAATTACAAAAACATTAAAAAACCTATAAAAACCAAAAATATTTTCTCTTGCTTTTTCTTTTTAGTGTATGCGTACTCGATCAACGTCTTATTCAGAGCCCGAGACTCTCGAAGATTTAGACATGGCCGGTGTACACAACAACAACAATAATAATCCACCCCTCCCAAACAATAATAATCCACCCCACCAAAATATGAATAATCCACCCTTACCCGACCTACGAACCATGGAGGAGCTATGCCAACCTACGATGAACGGACGTGGAGGCCCGATTGCGCCAATGCATGTCACGGCTCAGGAGTTTTTGTTGAAGCATCACATGATCCAACAAGTGCAAACTAACCCATTTCGCGGAATTCCGGATGATGATGCCAACAAACACCTCGACAAATTCATTACCATCACCCAAAGCATGAAGTCCCCCGGTGTTTCTATGGATGACCTTCGCCTCCAACTCTTTCCCCACTCGCTTTCTCACCATGCCGAAAAATGGTTTGACCGTCTCCCAAAGAACTCTATTCATACTTGGGACGACATGACTCAACGCTTTTTGTCGCGCTACATCCCACCATCCATGGTCACGAGCCTTTGTAACCAAATTAGTTGATTCATGCAAGACAATGATGAATCGCTCTTTGATGCTTGGGAACGATACAATGATTTGATCGACCGCTGTCCAAATCACAACATGCTCCACGTCACTCTCATTGATACTTTCTACAATGGTCTCATTTTTCGTGATCGTGACACGATCAACGCCGCCGCCGGTGGTACTTTTATGAAAAGGAGACCGGAGGAGTGTAGAGAGTTGATTGAAAACATGACTACTCACCACAAGAATTGGGATTCATCTGCATCCTCAAGATCTAACTCGAGAGTCAATGTTTCTTCTACTACTTCCAATCCCGAGATAACCGAACTTACCCAACAAATCGCAGAGATGAACAAGAATTTCATGACTATGGCTACAAACCACTTTCAACAAGCTAAAGCCGTTTCTATTTCTTGTGACACATGTGGTAGTCCTCATTCTTACAATGATTGTCCTTCCACTCAAGGCAATTTTTCTGAAAACGTTAACGCGGCATACGGTACTTATCCCATGGGAGGCTATCAAGCTCGTCCTCAAGGAGACCGTACCTTGCTAAGTTATCGTTCAAACAACTATCTTGCTCCACCCGGTTTCCCTCCTCCAAACCAAAACCAACAACAAAGCTATAACCGAAACAACCAATCCCAACCTCGTGCTAACAATCAATATCAATCCCAAAGAAACCCATACCGACCTCAAGGAAATTCTCAAGCTTACCAAGCTCCACCTCTCAATCAACCGATGGTATTGAATCAAGACGTCGATACGTTCATGAAGACTAATCGAGAGCTGGTGACGAATCTTCAGAGTCAATTTGTCAACTTGAAGAATGACATGGCGAAACAAGGGAGCGATATTCGAGCCGAGCTAAGGAATGACATAGCAAAACAAAGCAATGAGATTCGTGCAGACATGAGAGACTCTTTCAGCACTCAAGAGGTTAACATTCGTGATATGATCGGTTCGCTCTTCCAAGGTAATCAACCCTCTTCTTCGGGTACTCTTCCGAGTAACACCGTTGCGAATCCAAGAGGGGAGATGAAAGCAATCACCACTCGTAGTGGAAAAGGGTATACGGAACCCGAGCTTCCTACACCTCCACCCGTGATTGTGAACAAGGAAAAAGAGCAACTTTCCTCACCTCCTTCACCTTCTATCCCCATTTCCCCACCACCCGTGGTTGTGAGTGATCCTACTCCCCTAAAGCCTTCTTCTTCATCCAATATACCTTATCCTTCAAGGTTGAGGAAAGAGAAGCAAAAGAGCAAGGACGATATTCAAGTTTCCAACTTTCTAAAAATGTTTAAACAATTGAATTTTAACATCTCATTTACCGAGGCTCTCGCTCACATGCCTAAATACGCTAAGATGTTTAAAGATATTCTAAGTGACAAGGAGAAGCTTCTTGACATTGCTCAGACCCAACTTAATGAGAATTGCTCCGCCGTTCTCTTAAGGAAATTGCCCACCAAACTTGGTGATCCGGGTCGCTTCTTGATTCCTTGCAACTTCCCGTGAGTAGAGAATTGCATGGCCCTAGCCGATCTAGGTGCCAGTATAAACTTAATGCCTTTAAGTGTTTGGAAGCAATTATCTCTCCCCGAGCTAGTCCCCACCAAAATGACTTTTGAATTAGCTAACCGTACGGTTGCTTATCCAGTGAGGATAGCCGAAGATGTCTTTGTTGGTGTTGACAAATTCACCTTCCCCGCGGATTTTGTTGTCGTTGACTACAAGATGGATCCTCGTGTTCCATTAATCGTTGGACGTACCTTCTTGAGGACTGGTCACACTCTCATTGATGTAGCCGCGGGCGAAATAATCATGAGAGTTGGTGACGATAAAATTGTCTTCAACATGGGTAAGATTTCTAAGCAACCTTATTCATATGAGAGTTTTAATGCTATTGATGTTCTCGATGAGGCTTGTGAAGAACACTTTCATGATGCTTGCAAAAGTACTCTCTCTTCTCTACCCAATGTTGAGACAGTTGCCTCAATTGCTCCGGCATTGACTCCTTTTGGAGAAAGTGACTTGGATGATTTCGAAGCTAGCTTGGGTCCTCTCGATATTAAGTATGATAATTCGTCCACCGATTGGGATGAAGATATTCGTACTATTGAGAGACTTCTCAATGAAGACCCGTTTTCTCCTCTTTCTCCTAAAGAGGTGACTAATGATGATCCATCGTTAGTTACACCATCTATTGAGGATCCTCCTACTCTTGAGCTTAAAGACCTACCTCCTCATCTAGAGTACGTTTTCCTTGAAGACAACGAGAGGTTACCGGTCATCATCGCGAAGGACCTGAAAGAAGAAGAAAAAGCCCGACTTATCGCCGTGTTGAAGAAACATAAAAGAGCTATCGCTTGGAAAATCTCCGACATTCGCGGAATTGATCCTCACTTTTGCACACATAAAATTCTCATGGAGGACGACTTTAAGCCCACAATTCAAAGCCAACGAAGGGTGAATCCTAAAATCCATGAAGTCATAAAAAAAGAGGTTATCAAACTTCTTGATGCGGGTATGATTTACCCAATTTCGGATTCACCATGGGTTAGTCCAGTCCATTGTGTGCCTAAGAAAGGCGGAATCACCGTTGTGCCGAATGCCAACAACGAGTTGATTCCTACCCGTCTCGTTACTGGGTGGAGAGTTTGTATAGACTACCGCAAACTCAATGATGCCACGAGAAAGGATCATTTCCCTCTTCCTTTTATGGACCAAATGCTTGAACGTTTAGCGGGTAATGAAAATTACTGCTTTCTTGATGGTTTCTCGGGTTATTTCCAAATACCCATCGATCCCCAAGATCAAGAGAAGACAACATTCACTTGTCCCTATGGCACATTTGCCTACAAAAGGATTCCTTTTGGCTTATGCAATGCCCCCGGGACTTTCCAAAGGTGCATGTTGGCTATCTTCCATGAAATGGTTGAGCAAACCATGGAAGTCTTCATGGATGATTTCTCGGTCTTTGGGGATTCCTTCTCTTCTTGCCTTGCCAATTTAGAACGTATGCTTAAGCGGTGCGAAGACACTCGCCTTGTTCTGAATTGGGAAAAATGCCATTTTATGGTAAAAGAAGGCATTGTGCTAGGACACAAAATCTCTAAAGCCGGTCTTGAAGTCGACCGTGCTAAAGTAGATGTCATAGCCAAATTACCTCCACCTTCAACCGTGAAGGGTGTGAGAAGTTTTCTGGGTCATGCGGGCTTCTATCGTCGGTTCATTCAGGATTTCTCTAAAATCGCTCGCCCGATGACCCACCTCTTGGAAAAAGATACTCCTTTTTTCTTTTCTAAAGAGTGTATCGAAGCCTTCAATCTTCTTAAGGATAAGCTAACTAAGGCACCGGTCTTGGTTACCCCTAATTGGGAGCTACCCTTTGAGTTGATGTGCGATGCTAGCGACTTTGCTATTGGTGCGGTTTTGGGACAAAGGATCAACAAACACTTCCAACCAATCCACTATGCTAGCAAAACAATGACGGGGGCTCAATTGCATTATACGACAACCGTAAAAGAGCTTTTAGCTGTTGTCTATGCTTTTGAAAAATTTCGCCCCTGTCTTGTTTTATCCACCACCATCGTATACACAGACCATTCCGCGTTGAAGTACTTGATGACTAAACACGACTCGAAGCCAAGACTTCTCCGCTGGGTTTTACTCCTTCAAGAATTCAACATTGAAATTCGTGACAAGAAGGGTGCCGAAAACCTAGCCGCGGATCATCTTAGTAGACTTGAGGATCCATATCAAGGAGATCATCCGAACAAAGAGATCAATGACTCTTTTCCCTTGAGACCTTAATGTCTATTAATCTCAATCTGGATGACACCCCGTGGTTTGCCGACATTGCAAACTACTTAGCGGGTGGTGTTCTCATCAAAGGGTTAACATCCCAACAAAAGAAGAAGTTCTTGAATGATGTTAAGACTTACTTTTGGGATGACCCTTTTCTATTCAAACAATGCGCTGACTTGATTATTCGCTGATGTGTTGACGGACCGGCAGCTTTTGACATTCTCCATGCTTTCCACAACGGACCCACCGGTGGTCACTTTGGTCCCAGCTACACCGCCAAAAAAGTATTTGACTCGGGATTCTATTGGCCCACCATTTATCGTGATGCTCACGAGATGGTTAAACATTGTGATGCTTGCCAAAAACAAGGCAAGATCACACATAAAGATGAGATGCCTCAAAATTTCATACAAGAATGTGAAATCTTTGATGTATGGGGCATCGACTTTATGGGGCCATTCCCTTCTTCTAAAGGCAACAAATACATCCTTGTCGCTGTCGACTACGTTTCTAAATGGTTTTAAGCCAAAGCTTTACCCACTAACGACGCGAGGGTGGTTTGTAATTTCTTGAAACAACTGTTTGCTCGATTCGATGTTCCTCGTGCTATTATCAGTGACCGCGGGACTCATTTTTGCAACGATCAATTTGCAAGAGTCATGGCTAAGTATGGTGTCAATCACCGTCTTTCCACCGCTTACCATCCTCAAACCAACGGTCAAGCCGAGATATCCAACCGTGGATTGAAGAGAATTTTGGAACGTACTGTGGGAGAGCATCGTGCCTCGTAGGCCGATAAACTTGATGATGCTCTGTGGGCTTTCCGTACAGCCTATAAGACACCGATTGGTTGTACACCTTATCGTCTTGTGTACGGGAAAGCATGCCACCTCCCCATCGAGCTGGAACACAAGGCATACTAGGCCTTGAAGTGGGCTAACTTCAACATCAACAAAGCCGGTGATCTTCGCAAGATTCAACTCAACGAGCTACATGAATTGAGGAATGAAGCTTACGAGAACTCATTGATCTATAAAGAGCAGACCAAGATTATCCACGATGCTAAAATCAAGAACCAAGAGTTCCACGTTGGTGATCAAGTCTTACTTTTTAACTCTCGGTTGAAGATCTTCTCGGGCAAGTTGAAGAGCCGCTGGTCTGGTCCATTCACCATCGCCAATGTTTTTCCCTATGGCACCATTGAGCTTTCTCAGCCAAATGGGCCCAACTTTAAGGTGAATGGCCAGCATTTGAAATTGAACTTTGGTGAGGACATCTCTCATGAGATGATTCCATCCCTCACCACGTTTCCCTTGAATTAGTTCGGGACCGAGTCAGGCTTGTGACTCGGTGAACAAAAACAAGCGCTCCTCGGGAGGCAACCCGAGTATCCCCTTTCCCGTTTTTCATCCTAAGTGTAGGGGGAGCTATATAGGTTGCTTGTATGTGGATGGTGATGTGATTACAGGGATAAGTGCACTCTTGGAATCTTTGAAGAACCGTGCTCCCATGTTATCCGCAATACTGGTTCTATCTCTCAACTCTCGTGATTCAATTATCTTCATACTCACATTTGCAATTGATCACTTTAGTCGTCCCCTCCTTAGCTTGGTTTAATCAACGTGCACAATGTCATAAGTGTAGGGGAGATTTTTCCCACATGATTAAACATTGAGGACAATGTTTATCTTAAGTGTAAGGGGGGCTTCTATCGAAGTTTTAAGTGGACTTTTCCATTAAAATGCCTTCATTTTAACCGGAAAATCATCTTTTTCAGCATTTTTCAAATTTTAAATTAACTTTGGCCATTTAGTCGCAATTTTTAAATTTTTATCTTTGCTTTCATATGTATATATCCCGCAATAAAGTCAAAAAAATTAATAAAGTGGTGTAGCTAGTTTTGAAATCTTTGACATATTAGGCCCGTTGCGATTATTTTGACTCAACCCGAATAGACTTATCCAAGTTTATTCTAGCTAGTATCCTTAACCATGTAGACATTAATTGGTTTATTAGGCTAAGCATCCACGAGTCTCATTACTTGAGATTTTAAATTGTGGAGGACGAGAAATGATAGAGTCAATTATAAGTCGGTATTCTTGCACTATCTCACTTGGTGTAATTATTTGCCTATTCTCCCATCACTTTCTAATAATTTATCTGCAATAAGTAAGGTCGAACGATTTGAAAGGTTACTTAGCTTCTAGCCCAAGATCGTTTAAAAGTTGCTCGGTAATGATAAGAGTTCATAGCCAAGGCATAACTTATGAAGCGGGGCGCAAAGATTGGCGAGTCCAAAAAGGCCCTAACAAGGCATGAGGATTCTATTTTATTGCTAAAGATCCAAGGTGATGTGAAAAGTATTATTCCCAAAATCAATATGAAGGATCAAGACTCACGACGAAAAGCAATCAACTCCCATAAAGATCATGGAGAAGTCTATCCGAAAAGACCCTAACAAGGTATGAGGATAAATAGATCCAAGTCCGAAAAGGAGGTGGATCGTTGTATCTCAAAATCCCAATTAGAGATTGAAGAAATAATCATGAAGTCGTGGTCAACAATGTTGGAGTACCCCTCAAAAGTCTCCAAGTGAAGAAACTCTATTAACGAAGAGAAGACCATTATCTCAAGAACGTCTCTCAAGATATGAAGTATGAAGTACATGCCAAATATCGGCCCGAGAAAGGTCTCAAATTGTGAACCGAGTTATGCCAAGATATGAACTTTTTGATATCCCGAGAAGCAGTTCTAAGAGATTTTGTCCTTTAGGTAACTATTAATCAAATCGTCCTACTTTGCTTTCAGCCTAAATAAAATATCGAAATAAGTCCAAAAATGCATCTTCATGATCATTCTAAGACAAAAATAAAATATAAGAGATACACCTAGGAATAAGGGAGTTTAAGCATGTAATTAAGCCATGTGTGTAAGTGTTTGAATTGCTAACTTATAATAACAATGATCTCGTTTTTAAGCTTAGTTTGAGGAACGTGAAACTTGAGGGTGATAAATCTTCACAGCACCAAAGCCCTAATGTAAGTCCTTGATCTCTTTGCAAGTTATTTCCATATAGCTATTTTCAAGTGAAAATGGTTTTCTATCCTTTTATTTATTTTAAAGATTTTAATTTTTCTTTGTTTAGTAATGTTAATAAGGCCAAGGTTGATTGATTATGAGAAAAATTGCTTTATCACTAAGCATTGCATGGGGGCATGGCAATGGTTAAGTGTAGGGGATTTGATAGGTGTGAAACACCCATCCTTTTACCACTTATTTCTTACTAAAACAAGACAAAAACGCGTATTTAATGTCATTTGTTTGGAATTATGCGTGGTTTGTGTGTTGGTTGTGTTTTCAGAGCCAACCGGATTAATATTGGAGAAAACTTGGGATTGCACGGGTTTTATCGAGAAAAAAGACGAAAAGACGAAGTCTATAGTCCAAGAGATGCAAAAGATTTGAAGTCAATGGGCCTATTTGAAGATTTATCGAAGAAAAGGACCAAATATGGAAGATTTACACATGTCGAAGAAACTCAAGTCTATTAAATGAAGAAATTAAAAGACGAGTTGAATTTATTCGTCGACAAATCCCGAATCGAAATCGAAAACGTCAACTTTTCTTAAAAGGCGAGAAGACAAAAAGAAAGGGAGAAAGCCCACTCACCAACCAAGGAGGAAGCCTATAAATACTCCTCCCATTCACAGTTTTCCACAATTTTTTTTTAGTTACATTTCTCCTAGTTCGTAGGAACAACCATCTCCCTTAAGGAATGGTTTTCATTTTCTTTGATTTCTTCTTGAATCTTGTAAGTTTAATCTTTCCATTTTGTTTGTTGAATCTTAATCATCAATACAAGTTTACATTTAATCTTTCTATCATCTTGTTCTTCATCTCTTTGTGATTCAAAGTTTTCAAGTTTCATTTTATTGGTTTGATCATCAAAAGTAAGTGGGTTTTGCGTTTTTGTTGTTTTGGATTGATGTTTACCTTAGGTAAATGATTAGTGGTGAAATTGGTTTAAGTTTTGATTAAAAACTTGGTGAATTTTGAGTTAAATTCGTGTGTAAAAGGATCCCCTGTTCTTCGCTATTTTGTTACTGTATCTGCCCAGATTCCGGATAGGGGGTCTGTGTTTGTACTGTTGGTTCGGAATATCAAATATTCCGGATCAAGGTTGTGATTTTGTTGTTTACTCGGAATAAAAATTATTCCGAGTAGAGTATTTATTCCGGATAGATTAACATTCCGCATAAGCACATTTATTCCGGATAGAGCAGTTTTTCCGAGTAGAGCAATTATTCAGGATAGACTGTTATTCCGCATAGCCATGTTATTCCGAGTAGCACAATTATTCCGCATAGCCATGTTATTCCGAATAGAGTTTTCTTTCTAAAACATTCCGAGTAGAGCTAATATTCCGCATAAGCACATTTATTCCGGATAGAGCAGTTTTTCCGAGTAGAGCAATTATTCAGGATAGACTGTTATTCCGCATAGCCATGTTATTCCGAGTAGCACAATTATTCCGCATAGCCATGTTATTCCGAATAGAGTTTTCTTTCTAAAACATTCCGAGTAGAGCTAATAATCCGCATAGCCATAATATTCCGCATAAGCACAAACATTCCGAGTAGAGCGACATTCCGGATAGCCATTATTCCGAATAGAGCAGTTTTCTAGTTTTATTCCACATGAGAAGAAATATTCCGAATAAGCTAAATCTCCCTGATGTTCCAGATCAAGCATTCATTCCGAATAAGTTGTTTTCTCCAAGTGTAGGTACTTACTGTTTGATTTAAATTCTAGTTTTATTCTCATTAATTGCTTTTAGTTAAATTTTATTATTTCTAGCACTTATCATTTTAGTAGATTTAGACCAAAGCTCCCCCTTTTTAGTCACCAATTACAACGATTCCACTTTTGACCGTGATCGATTCGAGAAGATACCGAGAACGAAACAACGACATATATCAATTGGGTACGAGCAACGCAAAGAAAGATCTTGCAAGCAAACCTTTTTTATTAACTAACCAAAAATCAGTTATTAAAATGGCGCCGCTACCGGGGAACGACAAACCTTTGTTTGACGAGCCTATCTATGATGAAGAATTCGAAGAGATTCACGTTCATGAGGATGAATGCTTTGACCCGGGAGGTGACATTGACCATTCTATGATTGATACCTTTACGGCTTTGCCGAATAGTGACCATCCGTTGTCTTTGGGGGATGACAATTTGTCTCCTTTACCCACCCCACCTCCCGTGGATCACGACCTCACATACTTTTCGTATGTTGAGAGGACCTTTTTACCTTCTAGGACTTATCCTCCTGCCTCTCATTTATTATGTTCCTCTGGGACCGAGGATAAGATTTTTGATCCCGGTATAACATTCGAGGCTTCCCCATGGACCATTTAATTTGGGGTCGAGTCAGGCTCGTGACTCGGTTAATAAAAACAAGCACTTCTCGGGAGGCAACCCGATTATCTATCTTTTATCTATTTTCTACAATAAGTGTAGGGGGAGCCGTGTAGGTTGTTTGTTTTGTGTGTTGTGATTGTGCAGGGACATGTGCTTAATGCTCCACTTTTGGTACTTTTGACGCGACCCGTGTTCCCGTGTTTCCCGTGTACCCGGTTCCTTCGATAAGTTTTTGCTATTGTGATTAAATCTTGTATATAAATTAAACAAATAATTGTAATCACTTTAGTTGTCCTTTCCTTAGCTCGATTTTAAACAACGTACTCAATGTCCTAAGTGTAGGGGAGTTTATTCTCCCACATGCTTAAACATTGAGGACAATGTTTATATTAAGTGTAGGGGGGATTTCTATCGAAATTTTAGTGGGCTTTTCCATGAATTTGACCCCATTTTAACCGGAAAATTTAAAAAAATTTCAACGTTTTTCAAATTTTTAATCTATTTTGGCCTTGTGGTATTTGTCTTTTATTTTCTTTTCTTTTAGTCATCGCATCGTATTTATATTTTCAAGAATAAAGTCAAAAATAATTAAATAAATAAAATGGTTTTAACGAGTTTAGATATCTTTGATATATTAGGCCCGTCGTGAATATTTTGACTCAACCCGAGTTTACTTATCCAAGTTTACTCTAGCTAGTATCCTTAACCATATGGACCTTAATTGGTTTATTAGGCTAAGCATCCACGAGTCTCATTCCTTGAGATTTTAAATTGTGGAGAACGAGAGATGATAGAGTTAATTATAAGTTTGGTATTCTTTCATTAACTTATGTGAGTTAGTTATGAGCTTTTTCTCCCATCGCTTGTTAATAAATATATTTGCAATAAATAAGGTTGTACGATTTGAAAAGTTACTTAGCTTCTAGCACAAGATCGTTTAAAAGTTGCTCGGTATTAATTAGAGTTCATAGCCAAGGCATAACTTATTGAAGCGGGACGCGAAGATTGGCTTATCCAAAAAGGCCCTAACAAGGCATGAGGATACACGAGTCCAAAAAGGCCCTCACAAGGCATGAGGATTCACTTTTTGCTAAAGATCCTAAGAGACTGTGAAGATCATTAATCCAAATAAATATGATGGATCAAGACACACGACGAGAAGCAATTACTCCCCTAAAGATCATGAAGAAGTCTATCCAAAAAGACCCTAACAAGGTATGAGGATAAATAGATCCAAGTCCGAAAAGGAGGCGGATCGTTGTATATCAAAATCCTAAATAAAGAAGAGGATAAACGAAGAAGTCGTGGTCAACGTTTGAAGCATCTTTCACTCCTAATGAAGATGTATACCAAAATGAAGAGAAGACCATAATTTCAAGATCGCCTCTCAAGATTTGAAGTTTGAAGTACAAGCCAAATATCGGTCCGAGAAAGGTCTCAAATCGTGAAACGAGTTATGCCAAGATATGAACTTTATGAGGTTTCGAGAAGCAGTTTTAAATGATTTTGTCCTTTAGCTAACTATTGATTAAATCGTCCCACTTTATTTTCGGCCTTAATAATTATCGAAATAAGTCAAAATGCATCCTTGTGATCATTCAAGACAAAAATAAAATACAAGAGACACACCGTAGGAATAAGGGGGTCTAAGTGATTAATTAAACCACAGGAGTAAGTGTTAGTTGTGCTAACTCGTAATTACAATGATCTCGTTTTTAAGCTTGGTATGGGGAACGTGAAACTTGAGGGTGATTAATATTCATAACACCAAAGCCCTAATTCAAGTCTTCGATTTCTTTACAAATAATTTCCTAGTTAATAAATTGTTATAATTTTTGTTTCCTCTTAAATTTTTATCTTTTCGTCATAGTAGTAGTAGTAATAGTAATAAAGGCCGAGATGGATTAATAATGAGAAAAATGTAACTTTATGCTTTAAAATAATGCATTGCATGGGGTCATTGCAATGGTCAAGTGTAGGGGATTTAATAAGTGTCTAAACACTTATCCTTTTGCCACTAAAATCAAGGAAAAACAAGACCTAATCATGTGTTTAGTATCGTAAAAGTCGGAATTACGCGTGGTTTTGTGTTTTTGTGTTAAAATAGGTACAAATGATCAAAAGAAGAGAAAACACGGGATTTCACGGTCAAAAGTTGAAGAAAAGTCCAAAAAGAGACGAAGACAAAGTCAAAAGACCAAAAGTGTGGCCAAGTTCATGGAAACCGGCTAAGCCGACACGGTTTTGAAGAAATGATCAAAGAAAGCCGAAATCGAGCTCGATTTAGTGGATTTAATTATTTACAAAGATTTTTGTTTTGTGGGTCCCACACTTGAAAATTGGGCCTAAAAGCCTAATAATCATTTCCCTTTATCAAATAAATTGAAGAAAGCCCAATATGGCCCATTACACAAGCAAAATACGGATTGTGAAGAAAGAAATTTGGGCCTAGCCCATTTTCTATAACATGGGGCGGTTTAGTTATTGCTGGTCAAAGTCTATGTTGGTCAACTTTCAACACAACCCAAAACACACGCTTTGTTTAAAAATATTTACCCAAATAAATTAACTTCTACACAACTCCCCACTTACGCTACACTTCCCCTCACAACTCTCAATCCCCTAACACGTGTCTCCCTTCAACCCGGTCAACCCCCCTACCCACTTCACTCCTTGTTTTGTTTTATCCCTATCCCACACCACACACGTATAAACTAACATTTACCCTCACCCCATTTCAATCGTTTATTAAAACGATTTTTACCATACCTCTTACTTTTCCCCATTTGATAATATCAATAAAAAAAACCCACACCAACACCTTCATCTCTCCAAAACTTACACAGCCACCATCTCACATTTACCCTAAACCCTAATTCACAATTAATCCAAAATTACCCAATGAAAATTGGGTGTTTTACCAAAAACATGTGATTCACACGCACACAAATAAATCCCCTAAGATTTCGGAGCCTCATTAGTGGTGGTCCTCAATCCACTGTGGCATCTTTTTTCTTTTGTGATTGGTTATCAACTCTCACCACCAATCATCCACCAATGATATAAGGCCACCTCAGCACACAAGAAACACAAAAACGCCACAAGGGCAATCCGTGTGCCCTAGAGTGATTTTCCACCGCTGATGAAGAAAGAGAATGCAAAATGACGAATTTAACGGCCTGGATGATTTGCTTGAAGATGAAGCTATGAAGAGGGTTTGAGGGTTTCTCCTATAAAAAACCCCTTTTCTCACATGTAATGGGCAAGCTTTTTCTTTATTTTTAATTTTTCAGTAAAATAGATTTAGGATTTAATCTTGTAATTTTAATTTCCAGTAAATGTACTCTTTATTTTAATTAATGAAAAGTTTTACTTTTATTTAATTTCAGTCTCATTTTAATTTTTCTGTCAAGTTTTAATTTCATCCTTAATATTTTTTTTATCTACTGTTCGGTTACTATTATTATTATGAATTAAAAAAAAGATAAAGGAAAGTGAAATACAAATATTCTCCCCCACTGGGAAAATAAAAGTTTACTATTCAAGTGCCTATTCGGGTGATTTTGTTTGGATTCGAGGGTTTTGGTCCGAGAGAAGGACAATGGTGTTGATGACTTAAGGTGTTTGTTTCGATATCAAAGGGGGCTCAACGCTTCACCCTTCGACCCAACGGATTTCGTCAATAGGTTCTTCTTCCTTTTAATTTTCTTGTTTAATTTTATGCTTATTAGTCTGCTAGTTTTGCTTAATTGTTTTTGTTTATGTTTAAGTTACTGTATTATAGGATCTGTTAATTGTTTATGTGTAGTTCGGATCTGCTTTTGTTTTTAGGAATATTATTGTTTCGTTTTTATTTTGTACTGTTTAATTATTTATGTTAGGTTTATTTAGTAAATCTTCATTTGTTTACTTTGTTTAAGTTGTTACCTGCGATTGTTGCTGTTTCGTAGTTTAGATTTGCTATATCCTATTTATCAGCTTTTGTTTAAGTTTTTAACTGTTGAATCTGCTTTAGTTAAATTTTTGGTGTAATTTGTTTTTATAGCTTATTTGAGCTTGGCTTATTTTCTACTGCTTCTTTGGTTGTTGGTGTTAGTCTGCTTATTATTTAGCCGTTTTGCTTATTTGAGTTTACCTTCTGCTTATTTGGTTCTTCATGCTTAGTTTGATCTGTTTTTTTTTTGCTTAAGTTTTGGATTTTCTTATTAAGTTTTAAGTTAACAGCTTAATCAGCTTATTTGTTTATTTTCTAAATTGATGTGTCTAAGACAACAGGTACTTTTGATCTGTTGTTCACTTTTGATTGTCAAAATAAATCTGTCCAAAAACTTAAAAATATATATATAGCAAATCTGGTCTGCTGGGGTTCGAACCCAGGACCTCTCGCGTCACAAGCCATCAACCCAACCATCTGATCTAGCAACCCTTTTGTGTAGTATTCTGCATCTAGCATTTTATATAGGTTAATTTCAATTGGCAGTTTTTAATTAAATAGGTTAATTAGTTTTTAGTTCATTAAAAATTTATTTAAAAAGTATTTAAATAGTAATTTGATTTAATTCAGTTTTATAAAAAGATAAAAATAACAGAAAAATAATATTTTATTTTATTTAAATTTACTTTTATTTAAAATAGTTTTATTTTAAGTTTTTAAATTTAGTTTTAAAATTTAGTTTTCATAAATTAAGTTTTGTTTTTTTTTAAATAGTTTTTTTAGATTTCATTTAAAAGTTAATTCTAGTTTAAAATTAATTAGATCAAGATAGTTTTCATTTAAAAAGGTTTTTATAAGTTTTCATTTAATTAGATTTAAAAATTTAGATTTCAAATAGTTTTTAATTAAGTTTATATAGTTAAAATAGATTTCAATTAAAGTTTTTAGATTAATTAGATTTAAATTTTAAATAGCTTTTATTTTAAATAGTTTTTAAATTAGTTCCAAAATACAAAAAATATATTTACCAAAAACAAATTAAGTCGAAACGAAAATTGGAAATCAATTCGAGTGAGTCGAGGAAAACGAACATTAATTGCTTAAATTTGGATTAACAAAATCCTAGTTTTAGTGATCAACAATATACCTAAAGCCGTTTATTAATTATGATAAAAGATAACTGTTAGAACAATAAATGATATGTCATGGATTCATGAAAAACTTCTTCAAGCAAACGATGGAGGCTCACGTAAACGAACACGAGAGTCTTCAATCGTAGTGATGATGATGATCTAGATAACACAATCACAAACAACCACGAGACAACGAGTTGGAAGGGCACAAATCCCCTCTAATTATTTATTAGAAAGCATAAAAAGATAAGCATGTGATCTCCCCCACGAGGCACCTCGTTTTTGATTACCGAGTCATAAGCTCGACTCGATCCCCTCAATGCTAATTATCATTGGGGAAGGTGACTTGGTCGAGGTCATCCAATGAAGGAATTTCCCCACCAAAGTAGTGCTTAAGCCTATCTCCATTCACCTTTAAGTTAGGACCATCATTTTGAGCTAGCTCGATGGTCCCATAAGGAAACACTTGTGTAATGGTGAAAGGACCCTACCAACGAGACTTCAATTTCCTGGAAAATATCTTTAATCTAGAGTTAAAAAGTAACACTTGATCACCAACGTTAAAAACCCGGTTTTTAATCTTTGCATCATGAAACTTTTTAGTCTTTTCTTTGAAAATCAATGATTTTTCATAAGCATTATCTCTTAGTTCATCCAATTCATTCAATTGTATTTTCCGGTGATCTCTCGCGGTCTTCAAGTCAAAGTTTGCATGCTTAAGGGCCCAATATGCCTTGTGCTCCAATTCAATAGGTAATTGACAATTCTTCCCATAGACTAATTTATAAGGAGTACAACCGACAAATGTCTTATAAGCGGTCCTAAAGGCCCATAAAGCGTCATCGAGTTTGTCGGACCATGAAGCACGGTTTTCTCCAATCGACCTCTCTAAAATCCTCTTCAAAGCTCGGTTCAAAACCTCGACTTGCCCATTCGTTTGTGGGTGATAAGCCGTAGAAAGACGATGAGTAACTCCATATTTCTTTAAGACCTTCTCGAATTGGTCATTACAAAAATGGGTTCTACGATCGCCTATAATAGCACGAGGGGTTCCGAACCGAGAGAATAGTTGCTTCAAAAACTTCACTACCACACGAGCATCATTAGTAGGTAAAGCCTTAGCTTCCACCCACTTAGAAAGGTAGTCGACGGCGACGAGGATATACTTGTTACCATGAGACGATGGGAACGACCCCATAAAGTCTATACCCCAAATGTCGAAAATCTCACACACTTGAATTATGTTTTGCGGCATTTCATCAAGTTGAGACGATTTTCCTTGACGTTGGCACGAATCACACGACTTCACAAGTGCACGTGCATCACGATAGATAGAAGGCCAAAAGAAACCGGCATCAAACACTTTCTTAGCCGTGAGATTAGCACCGTGGTGACCACCCGTGGGTCCCTCGTGACAAGCTCTAAGGATGTTAGAAGCTTCGGCACCAAAAACACAACGTCGAACGAGTTCATCCGCACAAACCCGAAAGAGATAAGGGTCGTCCCAAAAATAGAACTTGACGTCAAGAAAGAATTTTCGCTTTTGTTGTGTCGTCGTACCCTTGATTATGAATTTGCCCGCATGGTAATTTGCAATGTCGGCAAACCATGGGGTGGTGTCTTTAGAATCACTACACTGAGAGTCTCGAGGGGAAATGTTTCGGTGATTTCCTTGTTCTCGGAAACATCTTTGTGAGGATCTTCTAGACGAGAGAGATGATCGGCCGCTAGATTCTCGACTCCTTTTTTGTCAAGCACGGTGACATAAAATTCTTGGAGGAGGAGCATCCAACGAAGAAATCTCGGCTTAGCATCTTGCTTAGCTAAGAGATACTTGATAGCCGAATGGTCGGTATACACGATGCTTTTAGTTAAGACGAGATAAGGTCGAAATTTCTCAAAAGCATAGACTACGGCAAGGAATTCCTTTTCCGTTGTGGTGTACTTTAATTGAGCCTCGGTCATCATCTTATTAGCATAATGGATAGGACGGAAATGCTTTTCATAACGTTGCCCTAAGACGGCCCCTATAGCATAATCACTTGCATCGCACATGATTTCAAAGGGTAATTCCAAATTAGGAGCAACAAGAATGGGAGCTTCGGTAAGTTTCCTTTTGAGAGTTTCGAAAGCTCTAACACAATCCTCATTGAAATTAAAAGGAGCATCCTTATCGAGAAGGTGTGTCATAGGTCGAGAGATTCTCGAAAAGTCTTTGATGAAACGACGATAAAAGCCCGTGTGGCCTTGGAAACTCCTAACTCCCTTAACGGTTTTGGGATGAGGTAACTTGGCGATGACGTCTACCTTAGCCTTATCGACCTCAATCCCCGCTTTCGAGAACTTATATCCTAAGACGATTCCTTGTTTACACATAAAATGACATTTTTCCCAATTAAGCACAAGATTGGTTTCTTCACAACGTTTTAACATTTGCTCGAGATTAGATAAACACGACGTGAACGAATTGCCAAACACCGAAAAGTCATCCATAAATACTTCCATCGACTTCTCGATCATATCATGAAAAATAGCCATCATACATCGTTGAAACGTACCTGGTGCATTTCAAAGTCCGAAAGGCATCCCACGATAATCAAACGTTCCATAAGGACACGTAAACGTAGTCTTCTCTTGATCACGAGGGTCGATAGGGATTTGAAAGTAACCAGAAAAACCATCTAAAAAGCAATAGAATTCATTTCCCGTGAGTCGCTCCAACATTTGATCCATGAAGGGCAAAAAAAAATGTTCTTTACGAGTGGCGTCATTTAACTTTCGGTAGTCAATACACACCCTCCAACCAGTCACAACACGAGTGGGATTTACCTCGTTGTTTTCATTAGGCACAACGGTCATTCCTCCCTTTTTAGGGACACAATTGATTGGGCTCACCCATGGGCTATCGGAGATAGGATAAATCATTCCCGCGTCAAGGAGTTTTAGAACTTCCTTTTTGATGACATCGTGAATTTTGGGATTTACCCTTCTTTGACTTTGAATTGCGGGTTTGTAGTCCTCCTCCATTAAAATCTTGTGAGTACCAATTTTTAGGTCAATACCCTTAATGTCGGAAATTTTCCACGCAATTGCCCCTTTATGAGCCTTAAGAACTTTCAAGAGCGCGGTTTTTTATCATTAGCAAGACCTCTTGCAATAATAACCGGCAACTTGTCATCACCTTCCAAGAATGCGTATTCAAGGTGAGATGGAACATCTTTCAATTCAAGGATAGGCGGTTCCGCGATTGAAGATTTTTGCTCAACACTCATAATTTCCATCGGCGGAAGAAATGGTGGAATAGAAGTATCATCACTAATAATCACCTCATCTTCATTGTCGATTTCATTTGAAGTAAAATCGCCTCCTTGGAATGGAGTGAGATTTGGTGTAGAATTAGCACGAATCGGATCCAAAATAGTGGGATTGCCACTTGACGAGCTATCGGAAAAACCTAACACTTCTTGTGAAAACTCATCGCAAACCACATCAACTAAGTCAATGTTGTTAATGCAATAATGCCTAAAATGTTACTTGCATTTTTTCGGTCTTGCTTAGTTTTGATTACGACAATATGTAAAAACAAGCATTTACGAAAACAACGAAAAACGAATTCTTGAGTTCAAGTATTTTTCATTTTACCCATTTTCACTTAAGGTATGGATAAGCAAGTACTAACCTTAATCAAGTGATCAAGTGATTTAATCTTTTCTTAAAACTCACTTTTTATTAAGTGTAACAAGTTTTTATTGAACTTTCTTTTTAAGAAAATGCTTTATTAAATTTATTATTTGAAAATTTGAAAATGGCATATTCTTATTTGGTTAGGAATATTCTATCAGGATATTTTTTAAACCAGATATAACCCCACCACTAAAGGACAAAAAGGGAGCGGAGTCTAGTCCAGCGGTACCTTAGCTCCTAGGCGGTTCCTTATCGATAAGGTACCGCGGGCCGATATAGCCGTTGGCCCTTTGTTCTATAAATAGTGGACCATTCTCAACTTTTCAATTCACCTCTTTTGCACATCTCTTTTCAGATTCAAACTCTCTTCTTTAATAACTCAAATCTTTGATCATTTGTTTGATTACTACTTGTTTAAAAAGTGAATCTTGTTCTTCCATCCCTTCCTCTCCAAGTGCAAAGAGAAGAACACTATCCTTGTGAAGTGTTGAGTCCACCACCAAAGATCCATTGAAGATCTACTTTTATACATTTGTTTTTGTGTCTTAGTTGAGAAGATCCAAGTAGTTGTGTCTATTTGGAAGTTGTGTATGTACTAAGTATAGTTGTGTAGATTGGTCCTAGCTACGATTAGGGCTCGACTTTTAGCTTAGAATTGGAAATTGGTTAAGAGACATTTACGGTTTTCTCCACCATAAGGAGCTTGTTGTGTAGTGAACTCTCGAGTAAGGAGTACTCGAGGAGTGGAGTAGGAACGAGGAGTGAGCTTTGTTGCCGAACCACTATAAATCCTTGGTGTTCGGTTTGATCTTTCTTTACCCTTAACTCTTTACATTCTTTATTCTTTGTGCATATATATTTGTTAGTATTAGCTTAGTTACACTATCATTGTTCATATTATGCATAAGAAGATTTCACACATTTCCTCAAGCCTAAGTTTTTGAAAAAGGATTTTTGAAAACCAGCTTTTAACAAGTAAAATATAAGAAACTATTCAACCCCCCCCCCCTTCTAGTTTCTACAATTGGTATCAGAGCGGGTTGCTCAAGAATTTTTAAAGTATATAGTATTTTAAAACTTAAATCGATCTATGGATTCCAACAAATACCTAGAAGGTCAATCTATGCAAAGACCACCACTTTTTGAAACCGATAGTTTTATTTATTGGAAAAATAGATTTGAAACTTATCTGAAATCAAAAGATTTAGATCTTTGGCATGTTATTACCAATGGTGATTTTTTACCCTATCAATTTAATGAAGTTTCTAAAACAAAAGAATTGGTCACTTTTGACAAAGCTAATGACGACACTAAAAAGAAACTTTCAAAAAATAATGAGGCTAAAATGGTGATTTATGATGCTTTGCCTAAGAAAGAGTATGAAAGAACTTTTAAGTGTGAAACCGCTAAAGATATTTGGAACACTCTTTTAGTAACCCACCAAGGTAATAGCCAAGTCAAAGAAAGCAAAATCGATCTTCTTGTCCAACAATATGAACAATTTGTCATCTTAGAAGATGAAACTATTGATAGTGCATTTTCTAGGTTTAACACCATTATTACTAGTCTAAAAGCACTTGATGAAGGTTTTTCTAGCAAGAACAATGTTAGGAAGTTTCTAAGGGCTTTACATCCAAAGTGGAGAGCAAAAGTCACGGCGATTGAAGAATCGAAAGATCTCTCAACTTTATCACTCGATGAACTCATAGGCAACTTGAAGGTTCATGAGATGATAATTTTGAAGGACTCGGAATTAGTAAAAACCAAGAGTGAAAGGAAATCTCTTGCACTTAAAGCCAAGAAGGCACAAAGTGACCACGATAGTTCCTCGGAAAGCGATGACGAGGAGTATGCATTGGCAGTGAGAGATTTCAAGAAGTTCTTCAAGAGACGAGGTCAACACGTTAGGCAACCCAAAAATGACAAGAAATCATTCTCAAAGAATCGGTTTGCCAAGAACGAATAAGGTGATATGAATTGCTTTAGATGTGGTGATCCAAATCACTTCATTGGTGATTGTCCAAAGCCCGCTCGCGATAAGAACCACACGGCGTTCGTTAGTGGCGCTTGGAGCGATTGCGGTGAAGATGATGATGACAACCCCAAAGAGGAGAAATGTCTTATGGCTCACATTTCTAAAGAGGTACATTCCGAAACCGAATACTATAGTTATGATAGCTCCACTTTTGATGATATTGAATTTGAAGGCAAATATGATAGTTTACACAAACTTAGTCTTAAATTCATAGAAAAGAATAAAACCTTAAAATCAACCAAAACTAAGCTTGAAAATGAGATCAATGAACTTAGGGAGAAATTGGCAATACTTGAGAAAAATAAAGAAGTGGATTTAGGTTGCTTAAGTTGTGAGAAACTTAGATTAGAGAATGAAGATCTCAAGAGCACCTCCATTAAATTGGAAAAGTTCATGAAAGGTACTAGTGCTCTTGATGATATGTTAAACAAACAAGTTCATTCTAAGGAAAGACTTGGTGTAGGTTTTAACTCAAATGAAGCCTCAACTAGTGAACCAAAACAAGTCAGGTTTTCACAAAAAACGTCTGATGTACGCGGTCCCAAATTGTATGGGGCGGTTCCTTATCACTATGGAACCGCCGCCATAGATAAGGTACCGCGGCCAGAGGGTGATTTTGGTAAAAATCCTGAACTTTCTGAAAAGTCTAAGTTAGATGAAAAACCAAAGCATCTTATTTTTAATAAAGTAAAATTACCCATACTTGACGACAATGCTATTGATAAGTTCTACAAGCCATTGAGTAAACCTCTCATGGGAAATAGAAGTTTATCTAGACCATCTTCTACTCCACCTAGATTACAGAATGAGTCTAAGCCTAGAAGTAGAACGACAACGCCTAGAAGAGATAATCAAAACAATTCACGACCTAGAAGTAAAACTCCAACACCTAGAAGGAATAATCATAACTCTAAACCTAGATCAAATACACCTAGGAGAAATAATGGACAACAAAATGGTTACATGAATTACTACCCTCCTCCATTTTGTTCTCCATGGGGAACCCCTCCTTCATTCATGCATCCTAATCAAATGCAAGGGATGTTTCGAACAAACAATTTTGGACCCATGAGATATTGGGGACCAAATGTTTGATCTTGTGTGTTGTTACCTAGATATGCTTGGGAATTGATTTGGAGCCCGATGAGTGGATTAAGGATAGTGGATGTTCTAAACACATGACGGGTAATCGAAGTTTGTTCTCGCATTACAAAGCATATGATAGAGGTAACGTCACATTCGCTAGTAGTCTACGTGGTAATATCATTGGCAAAGGTACGGTTTCTCTTGACTCCATGACCATTGAAAATTTTAAGCACGTAGATAACTTAGGGTTTAACCTTTTAAGTATAGGTCAAATTTGTGATAATAAGTGTAAGGTCATCTTTTCGGAACATGACAGTGAAATCGTAAAAGATGGAAAGGTCATTGGAAAAGGTATTAGAAAGCATGGGCTTTATGTTATGAAGGTAGATAAGAAGTCAAAAGACAACATATTTCTTGCGACTATAGATGATAGTTCTACTCTTTGGCATAGGAGATTAGGTCATGCTAATATGAGTTTAATTCAATCTTTAATCTCTAAGGAGTTGGTAAGACACCTCCCCAAAATTAAGTTTGATAGTCACTTTTGTGATGCTTGTAAAGTTGGAAAGCAAGTTCACTCAAGTCACAAAGACAAGAATTTGGTTTCGACCTCTCGGTGCTTAGAGCTCCTACATATAGATCTTTTTGGACCTTCCGCCATATGGAGTTATGGAGGTAACCTTTATACCCTAGTTATAGTTGATTACTATTCTAGATTCACTTGGACTAGATTTTTGGCATCTAAGAATGAAGCTTTCGATCACTTCGAAATCTTTAGTCGAAGAATTCAAAATCAACTAGGATGTTTAATTGTCTCTATTAGGACGGATCATGGTAGGGAATTTGATAATGAAGTGCAATTTGGTACCTTTTGTGAAGCTCATGGTATTACCCATAACTTCTCGGCTCCTCGTACTCCATAATCAAATGGGGTAGTTGAAGGGAAGAATAGGACTCTCCAAGAGATGAGTAGGACGATGTTAAACGAGCAATCTTTGCCTCAAAAGTTTTGGTGCAATGCCGTGGACACATCGACTTATATTCTCAACCGAATTCTTATTCGACCTTTCCTAGGAAAGACCCCCTATGAGATTCTTAAAGGTAAGAAACCCTCATTGGAATACTTTAGGGTGTTTGGAAGCAAGTGCTTTATCCTCAACACAAAAGACTACCTTACCAAGTTTGAACCAAAGTCTTACGAAGGTATCCTTTTAGGTTATTCCCAAACTAGCAAAGCCTACATAGTGCTAAATAGAACCTCGGGGGTTATTGAAGAATCACTCAACGTAACCTTTGATGAAACCCCTCCTTCACCCAAGACACTACCATTGGTTGATGATGACTTGGATGAATTAGAAGTAGTAAAAGCCAAAGAGGTTAGAAAAATAGGAGTTGAAGACCTTAGTGTTGAAAAGGAAGTATACATTAAGGAGTCTAGGGATCATACTCTCAATAATGTCATTGGTGACTTAAATCAAAGGACCCTAAGATCTCAAGTCCAAAACCAAAGAAACTTCTTTTGTTTCGTCTCCTTGATTGAACCAAAGAATGTTAAAGAAGCTTTGACGGACGAGAGTTGGGTCATTGCGATGCAAGAAGAATTAAATCAATTCGTTGCCAATGATGTTTGGGAACTTGTTCCTCCACCTAGAAGTTCTACCATTATAGGAACCAAATGGGTATATAGGAATAAGTTATATGAGAATGGTGTTGTGTCTCGTAACAAAGCTAGACTTGTAGCACAAGGCTATAATCAACAAGAAGGGATTGATTATGACGAGACATATGCACCGGTAGCTAGATTAGAATCAATTAGAATCCTTTTATCCTACGCTTGTGCCTTAGACTTTAAGCTTCAACAAATGGATGTAAAGAGTGCATTTCTTAACGGTTTGATGAATGAGGAGGTATATGTGGGTCAACCTCCCGTCTTCATTGATTTTGAGAAACCGGATCATGTTTACAAGCTTAAGAAGGCACTTTATGGTCTCAAACAAGCACCCAAAGCTTCATATGATAGACTTAAAGCGTTTCTTGTTAAACATGAGTATACCATGGGGACATTATATTTGGCTCAACTTGTTGATGACATTATATTTGGCTCAACATGAGTATACAAAGAAGAAAGTTCTCACCTCATAATCGTACAAATATATGTTGATGACATTATATTTGGCTCAACTTGTCAAGAATTGTGTGATTACTTTGCCAAAATCATGCATGATGAGTTTGAAATGAGTATGATGGGAGAACTTAACTTCTTTTTAGGACTCCAAATTAAACAAATGGATGATGGTATTTTTCTTTAGTCAATCTAAGTATGCTAAAGAAATGCTAAAGAAATTTGGATTAGAAGAATCTAGACCAATGAAGACCCCTATGGCCTTGGATACTAAACTCACCGTAGATGATGATTGTGAGTCGATAGACAACACCAAATATAGAGGTATGATTGGTAGTTTGTTGTACCTAACGACAAGTCGACCGGATATCATGTTTAGCGTTTGCCTTTGTGCTCGCTTCCAAGAGGCTCACAAAACCTCTCACCTTGAAGCGGTTAAGCGTATCTTCCGATACATTAAAGGCACTATACATTTAGGATTATGGTATCCTAAAGGGACCGGCATAGAAACCATTGTCTACGCGGACTCGGATCATGCGGGAGACTATGTGGACCGGAAAAGCACTAGTGGAGTTTGTACCTTCATGGGTTGTTGTTTAACTTCTTGGTTCTCCAAGAAAGAAACCGCTCTTGCAATATCCACCACGGAAGCCGAGTATGTGAGTGCCGGAAAAGCATTCCAACAAGCTCTATGGATGAAGCAAGCGCTTGTTGATTACGGGATTTCTCTTGATGATGTTCCCATCATGTGCGAGAATAAAGGCGCTATAGACATTAGCAAGAATCCCGTGCAACATTCGCGAACCAAACACATAGAAATTCGACACCATTTCCTTAGGGATAATGTTCAAAAGGGGAACATTTCAATTGAGAAGGTACCCTCCGAGGACAACTTAGCCGACATTTTCACTAAGCCACTTAAGAGGGAACCTTTTAATTACTTGCGTCTAGGTCTAGGATTAATGGAACATCTTCCTTAATTTATTTTCTTTTTTGTGTGTCTTCTTGTACCACTTTGAGTCATTGAGTCTTCCAAACTCTTTTTGAAAAAAAACATTCTCTTCTCCTTTTCAAAATTCTCAAAGTCTCTTTTGAAAATGGTTGAGAAATTCGTTTGACATTGTTAATTTAATCTAAAAACGATTTTTCATAGATTCTCGCTATTAATCTAGAGCTTACATAATTCATATGTATGATGCTCTCAAACATAGCAAGAACAAGATAGAATCATGGAGGATCATTGTGTCATGACTTAAGGTCTTGTCTTACACACCTCCTACATCGATAATTTTAATCCATGTATTTTGGTCAAATCTCTATTTGGTAAGTTTGCATATGTTTTCTTTGTCTATCTTTGCTTTTAAGCATATCCCTATGATAAGTTAGACTAGAAAAATAAGATTTGCTGAAAAATCTTCCTCCAAACACCAAACACAGCCTCTGTAGGAGGTTCCATATGTGAACTGCGGTACCTTAATGATAAGGTACCGCCAACATTGATAAGGAACCGCCTACAGTGCCTTCCTTTTTCTGGTTGTTGTCTGAAACTCCAGATTTGCTCCAACATTTTTGAGAATCTTTGTTTCAAACCCTTTGACCACCCCAAAAATACCCTAAGCCTTCCCTATTTAAACCATAAGCATTTTGCATTACTTCACATCCCAAAATGTCTTATTCTCCCAATGAAAGCCTTGAATCTCTTACATTTTCTCCAATTGCTTTCAATCCCAACTCACCCAAAAACCATTACAATCCAAACCCTCCTAAGAACACTCTTAATCACATCTCTCCTTCCAAGAACGTTGATTGTGGAACATCTATTCTTCCACCACCACCCTTTAGTGTTCTTCCTCCTTCTCATGATAATGTCATGCACCATGGAATATATTGTCATTGTTGTCAATATCAACATCTTGCTATGGCACACATCTATGAGGAGCTGAGCTACATCAAGAGTCTCTTAATCAAGCCTCCTCTTCACTTTGATTATGAGATCTCCAACAAGCCACCACCACCACCCTCTGCCATTACCTTGTCTTTCATATAAGCATTGGTTGCTTATCCACAAGACACCAAATTCAAGCAAATCTTAGAATTCTAGAATAACTAGGATTAGATTTATGCATTTGGCTTGTTTCTTTTCTTTTTCCATACATCTTGGTATGATGTTTTTTTTATTAACCAATCTTGGATCTTTGTCTTTTTGTTTTCTTCTCTATTATTTTGTGACCTATTGCTATATCTTGTTGGTTGTTTCTTTTGTTCAACTAACCCTTCTATGTAGCTTGTCACCATATCTCGATTCCTCGGTGCCCCAAGCTAGGGGAGTAAGCACCAACGGGGAGTCTTTGCTAAGTCCGTTTCTTCAACACCGACTTGTGCAACCTTTTTGCATCGACAAAGGGGGAGAAATGAATAAACTCGTTTTCGAAAATCTTGTTTTTTGTGTGATTGAGTTTATGTATTGTCGGAATCAAAAAGGGGAGATTGTTAATGCAATAATGCCTAAAACGTTACTTGCATTTTTTCGGTCTTGCTTAGTTTTGATTACGACAATAAGTAAAAACAAGCATTTACGAAAACAACAAAAAACGAATTCTTGAGTTCAAGTATTTTTCATTTTACCCATTTTCACTTAAGGTATGGATAAACAAGTACTAACCTTAAACAAGTGATCAAGTGATTTAATCTTTTCTTAAAACTCACTTTTTATTAAGTGTGACAAGTTTTTATTAAACTTTCTTTTTAAGAAAATGTTTTATTAAATTAATTATTTGAAAATTAGAAAATGGCATATTCTTATTTGGTTAGGAATATTCTATCAGGATATTTTTTAAACCAGATATGACCTCCACCACTAAAGGACAAAAAGGGAGCGGAGTCTAGTCTAGCGGTACCTTAGCTCCTAGGCGGTTCCTTATCGATAAGGTACCGCGGGGTAAGATAAGGTACCGTGGGCAGATATAGCCGTTGGCCCTTTGTCCTATAAATAGTGGACCATTCTCTGCTTTTCAATTCACCTCTTTTGCACATCTCTTTTCAGATTCAAACTCTCTTCTTTAATCACTCAAATCTTTGATCATTTGTTTGATTACTACTTGTTTTAGAAGTGAATCTTGTTCTTCCATCCCTTCCTCTCCAAGTGCAAAGAGAAGAACACTATCCTTGTGAAGTGTTGAGTCCACCACCAAAGATCCATTGAAGATCTACTTTTATACATTTGTTGTTGTGTCTTAGTTGAGAAGATCCAAGTAGTTGTGTCTATTTGGATGTTGTGTATGTACTAAGTATAGTTGTGTAGATTGGTCCTAGCAACGATTAGGGCTCGACTTTTAGCTTAGAGTCGGAAATTGGTTAAGCGACGTGTACGGTTTTCTCCACCATAAGGAGCTTGTTGTGTAGTGAACTCTCGAGTAAGGAGTACTCGAGGAATGGAGTAGGAACGAGGAGTGAGCTTCGTTGCCGAACCACTATAAATCCTTGGTGTTCAGTTTGATCTTTCTTTACCCTTAACTCTTTACATTCTTTATTCTTTGTGCATATATATTTGTTAGTATTAGCTTAGTTACACTATCATTGTTCATATTGTGCATAAGAAGATTTCACACATTTCCTCAAGCCTATGTTTTTGAAAAAGGATTTTTGAAAACCACCTTTTAACAAGTAAATTATAAGAAACTATTCAACCCCCCCCTTCTAGTTTCTACAAATGTGATTGATGGTAGCGATTGCATAAACATGAGAAGGTGTCAAGTTTTGAGTAGCGTTTATAACAAGTTCCTCTTCGTTGAATCTCAAAGTAATAGTTCTTGCATGAACGTCGATAAGCGATCTCGAGGTGTCTAAAAATGGACGACCTAAAATTAGAGGAACTTGAGGATCCGCGGGGATGTCAACTACTATAAAATCAATGAGATAGTAGAACTTCCCCACTTTCACGAAAACATCCTCGGCTACTCCACATGATAAAATCGTAGAATGATCGTCCTTCTCGATAGACATGTTTGAAGGAGTAAGAGTCGGAAGCGAAAGCGATTTACAAATGGAAAATGGCATCAAATTAATGCTCACACCAAGATCGGCCAAGGCGAGGCATTCTTTCATATCTTGTATATCAAAAGGAATGAGAAACTTTCCGGGGTCACCAACTTTTTCTGGTATGCGGTTAAGATAAACCGAAGAACAATTAGCAAGCTTTGAAAGCTTTTCCTTATCATTCATCATACTTTTAAAAGTGGAAGCGAAACGAGGCATATATAATAACGCGTCGGTTAAACTTATATCAAAATGAACTTGTTGAAACATTTTTATAAAAAGATAGATTTGTTGTTTGTTACGTTCTTGCAATTTCTCTTCGTTTCGTCTCGAAGGGTAAGGTAAGGGTGGTGTGGGTTGGACATTAGGCAATGGGCTTGGAATCTCGGGTTCCATGATTGGTATTGGTTCAACCGTAGGTGAGGTATGAGCGGTACTTTGTGGGCTTGTGATATGCTACTTTTCGACCATCACCTCGGGCTCTTTCTCGATTTCCTTCTCCGTAGAATTACTTGGACGAGAGATTGGTTCCTTGAAAGTTTTACCACTACGTGTAGTAATAACCTTCATTTCTCCCTTCGGGTTTGCAATGGTATCACTAGGAAGACCACCCGAGGAAGAGGGTTTACACATGATTGCTTCAAACATTTTTGCCATTCGGTCTTCAAATGTTGATTGCCTTAAATCCGCTTTTAACAATTCTTGCTTAATCTCATGTTGTCCTTGTTCCATCTTTTGTTGATTTTGTTGAAGACGTTGAACGTTTCCTTCCATTTTGTTAGCATGAGTCTTAAGTTCATTAGCAAGTTCATTTTTAAGCTCGTTTTTCAACTCGGATCTTAAGCTAATCATCTCACGTTGCATATTATCAAACTTAGCATCATTTGCTTTAGCATAATCCAAAAATTCTCCATTAAGATTTTTAGTGTGAGCATTTTGAAAACCTTGTGTAGTGTTTTGAAAATCATGGTTTTGGTTTTGATTTGAAACTTGTCCATTCCCACTTTGATAATTTCCTTTGTTGTAGTTACGTGAATTGCCTTGATAACACCATTTTTTATTGTTGTTTCGATAGTTATTAGCATTTTGATTTGGTGGAGCTTGATTTGGGCGGGAACCTTGGCCGTTTTGGTTATAAGTTCCCGTTGCTACGTAAGCACTCGAAGTGTTACCACCGGCGGTAATGCACTCGGAAAGATCATGAGCTCCACCACAAGACAAACAACTCTTTTCAACCGCTTTAACTGATGTGGAATTTAAAGCATCTTGTGCTTTCCAATGAGTCATAAGATTTGAAAACCTATCGAAAAACCGATTTTCCTCATTAGCTTCATCATGTAAGGCATTAATGTTACGAGACGATGACGACGATGACGAACCCATATTGGCAACACTCGGTGTGTTACGAGGGTTATAAACCTTTGATCTATTCTCGATAATCTTTAAAGCTTCATCGGTCGTTTTGCACAAAAAAATTACCACCCGCGGCGGCATTCAAATAATCTCGCTCATGATCATTAAGCCCATTATAGAAAGTATCTATTTAATGCAATTCTGAAAAATCATGGTGTGGACATTCATGTAACATTTCCTTAAATCGTTCCCATGCCATTGAAAAACTCTCATTGTTACGTTGTGTAAACCTTGAAATCTCATTTTTCAAATGTGTTGTTTTGGATGGTGGAAAAAATTGGTTCACAAACTTAGAAACGAGATCACCCCATGTCAAAATCGAATTTGGCGGTTCTTTCTCGAGCCAAATTTTAGCGGGTCATCTAACGAGTATGGAAACAACATCATCTTAATGGCGTCATGTGGAACATCCTTAAACTTGCTTGTTGCGGTGAGACGATTAAAATTCCTTATGTGGTAATGCGGGTTGTCTTTCTCATGACCTCTAAACTTATTTGCTTGCAACATAGACATTAAACCCGTCTTAATCTCGAAATTCTCCGCAAGAATGGCGGGAATCACAATAGCTTCTCCAAAACCCTCGGTGTGTGCTTGAAGCAACTCCATCATAGTACGATTAGCCATGATAGCTTCTTGTTCTACAATAGGTTCAACAATTGGAGTTTGTTTTTCAATCAAAGAATCTTGATTTCCTTGACATTGAAGATGTTTACGAGCTCGTTTTGCATGATTACGAGTTTGCATAAACTTGACGAAGAATGGGAGGTGAGCAAAGAAGATTCTTTTTTAATGTTTTGTGGATTTTCAATTTTTTTGTGTTTTTGATTGTTTTTAATTTTTTTGGATTTTGTGTATCTTCGTAGATAACAATCTACCAAATCTCTCCTCGAATCAAACTCTTGATTAAAGAAGCCTCAAAGGAATGAAGACAATCACGTGGAGTGAACGCCTTCGAATGACTTTAGAACTTTGGTGAAAACCAAATTGTTCAAGAGGGTTTAATTCACAAAGAAAACCAAGCAAATATATATGATACTTAATAATACTTTGGGCGGCAAAACCCTCGATTAGCCTTCAATATCAAAATACTCACAAGCAAGCGGGGAAACGAGGTGGCGAGAAGCACTTAAGAGCCTTTTTCCTTAGGGTATATTTTATAATACCCACCTTATACCCACCTTATAGTTTGTATTTTTCAAAATCGAGCTTCACGAAAGTATTTATCTATTTTTGCCTTTTTCTTTTTGTTTGTGATTCGAATACAATAATTAGGAGATCAAATCCCAATTAAGGTTGTGTTTTCACACTTTTGGAGATATTTTGTATTGATTGTGATACTTAATACAATATAGTAATAATAATCTCACAAGAAAAACAAAAAAAACCGATAGTACGTATTAGTAGAGTTCTACTAATACAAATACTATTTATGGTTAATATTAATAACAACAAGACAAATTAATCACGACACACCTCCCCGGAAGCGGTAAATAGGGAAAGTATCAAATACGACGGTTTCGGAAAACCGTGTACTAATGACCCTTATGATGTGAAAGTTCGTTTCCCAAGGAGGTATATGTGTGTGACTAAAATGTGACAAGATTTGAGATTAATATTTGAAAGAAGGGGATGAGAAAATAGAATGACGAAGACGTGAAATTAATTAATACGACGACTAAAGTTAAAACCGTAAAAAGAGCTAAAATAAAAATTAATTCTAAAAATTCCCAAAAAATTACCAAAAATCAAATTAAATAACTAAGAGTTTACAAATGATCAAAACTTTTTCAAACCTTTTAATTAATTAAATATTAATTTTTAAATGCTAATTAAAGCCCCAAAAATTAAATTAATTATTAAAAAGCCCAAATAAAGATTTTTCACTTTGTAAACCTCTAAAATGACCTAAAAAGATTAAAAACTATTTTTATAAAATTTTAAACTAATTAAGACTATTTAAAATGATTAAAAACTATTAAAACTTAACATAATTCTAGAAATTAGAAAAATGATGATAAAATTCATCTAAGAGAATCCTATTTTAATGTATTAAACCTAAAAAAATATAAAAAGTGCAAAAATGTGAAATTTGAAATTTAATAATAAAATAATATTAAAATAATATTAAAAATATAAAAATTATAAAAAATTCTAAAAACTTTCAAACTAGTTTATTTTAACCTAAATAATCAGAAAATGAAAGTGAAATTACCAAATTACCCTAATGGGCCCCCCAAATTGGCTAAAAACAAAAACAGTCAACCTTAATGGGCTAAATGGGCCCAAAAAGTCAAACTAGGCCCAAATGACCTAAAAAAGCCCTATCTGACTCAAAATTCAATTCTAAACACAAAAGTCTGAAGGCCCAAAAGTTGGTTTTGAGCTTATCACAGCTTAAAATGTCAACAGGTTATTCTTATTGGGCCGATAAGCCCATTAAGCAATAAGCCAATGCCATAAGCTCTGCTTAAACACACAACCATCTTTTGAGATGCCTAAGAGATCTGTGAAAAGAAAGTTTGAAAAAGCACACTCAATAAGCCAGAAATAAGCAAAGAAGAATTCCACATAACGACAAAATAGTCGGGTTAGAGTTTTAGGCTGTTTCAGAAGCTCTGGTTTGTTGCAAAAGCTCACAAATAGCTTAACTAAGAATAATAAATCATAAAAATCACAAAAAGCCAAGTAGAATAAGCTGTGTGAACCAATAAGCTGGATGAAAAAGCAAAATAAGCTAGTTTTCTAGCAAAAGCTTAACCAAATGACTTGTAACCTTCCAGATTTGTTATTAAGCTGAGAAAAATGACACCTATTACAAAAGCTAAGTTGTTGCATGTACCAATAAGCAGTTCTAAAAAATAAGCCAAATTGTGCTTATTTGACCAAAAGTCAAAGTGTTCCAAAATTCACCAAATGATCAGGGATGGTTTAAAGGCTTGTTATAAGAAACTTTTGTGAAGAACTCAAGGAGGAGTCCTTGTGAATCAAGAGGTCAGTTGACCAATTGATGACAGATTTTGGCAAATAAGGCTTAATAAGCCAGCGAGCTTATAAGCCAGCAACAAAGCAAACCAAATAGCTAAATCTACTCACAAGCAGCACAAAATCAAGTTCCAAGTGATAAACAAGCAGGGCATACGCTAGAATCACAAATGCAAGTCCAAAATGAGGTGGTCACTTTTTTGATGCAATTGACCACTTCAGCCAACTTTCATAAGCTCTAGCACCCACAATAAGCCACCAAATTCAACAAACAGATAATGTACAGATAGCTTATAAACTCTTCCCAAACCAGATTTCAGAACTTAGATCCAACAAACAAAGATTTTATTGGATCTGATGTGTTTGACCAATTTCAAGCCACTTTTTCAGATTTTTCCAAAACTTGAAATCCTTTTTCCAAACCTTTTGAAACTTAACTAGTGACTAAAACTTGTTGCATATGACTTGTTTAGACTCCCCAAACCCTAAGAACCAAGGGCACAAGGCCACAAGGCCACAAGGCCTTATGATCCCAAAATGCCAAACAACCTTGTTTTAGTACTTTTTCAAACAAACTTTTTATTTTTACAAGCAACCTACTGATTTTATGGTTCTAATAGCTCAACTAGGTGACAACTAACAGATACCAACTTTAAAACACAAAGCACAAACACAAAATTGACAAATCATATGGCAAAGTATAAATCAGACAATAACATGAAATTCTTAGAGGAATCTTAACAAGAGGTTATACCTATCCCCCACAACTTCCTAGGAGGATCAGCAATGCTCCTTGGACCTTGTTCAACAACTAGAACAAGACCAAGGTACTTGAACAAAGGAGATGATATGTGCCTTGGTTGATGGTTCAAAGTAGAACCTCAAGGACTTGATTTCTTCAACACAAGCAACAAACAACCGAACCAAAGGCTCAAATCCCTTCACAAGCTTGGTGTCAACAAGCTTGTAAGAGCTTATGGATTTTGGTTAAGGGTTAGTACAAGTAAATAATAAAAAACAGATGACTATTTTCAAGCTTATTTCAAACTTGAAAACCTTACCAAACATAAACGTCCTTAAACCACAAGATCTAAGCACACTTATAACATCAAATGGAACTCAGAATTACCCTTAAACAACACCAACTTTCAAAAACATAAAAAGGAATTACAATTTTCATAAAATACCAACTTTTATAAATTTTAAAAAGGAATTACAATGTTTAAAGAGTAAAACTGGAACAAGGCTCTCTCACAAGTTGAGGAGTCCTTATATAGGCCACAAGGGCTAAGATTACAAGAGAAAACCCTAGCTATGAAGTTCCTGAAATGCCCTTGACTCTTCTAGACACATTTGATGTTTGAGCTATACAAATGAATCCTAATTGTTCATTTTAGCTTTGTAACCAAGCAAGGAGTGTGGGCTGTTGATTTGGCCACGTGGCATACCTTGGAGGTTAAGGTTTGATGTGATAGGTGGACGGGTTTGAATGGTGGGGTCACATGGTGAGTGGGAGTGAGTGTTTTTGGTGTGGGATGGGTTTCTAGGCGTGTGAATTAAGCGTGGGTGTGGGTAATTTGTTTTTACCCTTTGATTTAAGTGGGATGGTAACTGGGTTCATCATGGTAAACAGTAAACCATTTGATCCGTTTTTGTAGGAAAGAAAGTGTTTGGCGCGTGTTTGTCTCAGTTTAAACTTTGGGAAATGGCAGTATTAGTCCTTGTGTTTTGGTTAAGTTTGTAAACATGGTTTCTCTACCATAAAACTTAATTCCCTTTGTTAATGAAGTTACAAACTTCATACTTTTACCCCAAAACTTTGCAATAAGGGTTTCAAGGGTTATTTTTGCCACTTTTGAATATTTGAAGGACTGAACTTGGACATATTTGATCTTCAAAGGTCTTCATTGTATCTTTGACTTCATGAGGGACCATTATTGGCAATTTAGAATTGTTGAGGGACTAAACTTGCCAATTCTTCAAAGTTGAAGGACCATTTTGTAATTTTGACAAACTTAAGGGACCAAACTTGTAATTATGAATACACAAGGGTTTTAAGTTTCATTTATTCATTAACTGAGGATCAATCTTGTATATCTTCAATTCTTCAAGGGTTTTTCTTGGATAAATAGGGCCCGGTTCATTGTACGGCTTCGTTTCTCGTGTCTGTTTTTCCCTGTTTCTTGTGATCTTTTGTCTTTTTCACGATATCCATACCTAAAACACATAAGTAAACAAATACAAGCATATGTATGGTATAATTATGACATTTTATGCATTTAAAGCCCGAAAAGAACGATGAGATCATGTATAAAAGCCATCTCATCAGGTGACAAGTTTGATAGAAAATCCACAACTGGTGGATTCCAATTTCTTGGGAGTAGGTTGATATCTTGGAAATGCAAGAAACAAACAGTGGTGGCCAATTCTACAACTAAAGTAGAGTATGTAGCTACAACTGCTTGTTGTGGACAAGTCTTATGGATTCAGAACCAGCTGTTGGATTATGGGTATAATTTCATGCATACCAAAATTTTTGTAGACAATAACAGTACTTTATGCACTATTAAAAATCCTGTACATCATTCTAAAACAAAACACATAGAAATTAGACATCATTTTATAAGAGATTGTTTTGAAAAAGGTTTAATACAACCAGTGTAACACCCCATTTTGATAATGGAATGTCACGCGTAATTATGGCGTGTCATCAAAGCATACAAGGATAAATGTATAAAACATTACATGACCATAGGGATAACCGGAATCAAACATCGGTTCCCAAACATAAGCCCAAAATATAATAAAGCAAAAGAAATGAATGAAAGACTAAGTATATGAAGGCAAAAAGGAAAAGAAGTCTCTAGCAGCTTCCATCCTATGCACGTCCTCCAAATGCTCGAGTCTTTCCTAGGGTACCTGCCGTTTTGGGACATGGAAAGGAAAGTAACGGCTGAGCAAAACGCTCAGTGCACGGATATAGACATAGTATAAGTGACTAAAACATAATAGAGACTTAATAGCAGCGGAAATGTATAAGTCCTGGAAAACCTGGAACATGTTCATAAAACTGGTTTTATAGTTTGAAAAGCCTTATGTTTATCTTATGAAAACTGTTTAACGTATTTTACCATTAGCCAATATAGGTCATGAAAATCCACCGTGCATGAATACTTGGAGGGGTGACCTCATCATGCAAATTAGATGGGCTGCCTCTAATTTAATATACTGGTTCTGGGTAGGAGGGATCAGCTCCTTGTGAAGGATGCAAGGCACACACCACATTCACCATGAAATCCTGACTGAAAACATGTAACTAGGATGCACCCATACGCCCCACATGATAAATATAATATAAATGGCCAAAAGCTGAAGGGACGCCACGAGCAATCACTCCACCGTGGTGAAGTCATAACATCAGTGCCTCTAATATTATGGTTATGGTACCTCCATAACTAGGTGAAACTGGTCATGCATGTATATGGCTATAGGTATTCTTAATTAAACATAAGCAAATCAAACACGTAACTTATAATACGGGAAAACATTTGGCTGCATACGGGGAATCCTAATAAGGAAAGAATGTCCATACTAAAAGGACGGGAATCCATACCTTATGTCCAGTGAACGAAGAAGATGAACTGAGCGGAATCCAACTTCCGTATCACTAGTGCTACATAAATACATACATGAATAAGTATCTGCTTACTAAATACGTAGCTGGTTTCGTATCATGTCTTAGCTTATTTTATGTGTTCTTACCATGTTTTACTGTTTTAAAGCCTTAAACTGTGTTTATCTTATATTCTGTTTAATCTAATTAAGTATTTCTGGTATTTCATGTATTATTATACTTACTGTGTAATAATAAGAAACTTTCCAAAAATAGCAGCTTTCCTAAACTAGAAAGTTTCCTAAAATAGAAAGTTTCCAAAAATAGAAAGTTACCAAAAATAGAAAGTTTCCAAAAATAGAAAGTTCCCAAAAATAGAAAGTTTCCAAAAATAGAAAGTTTCCAAAAATAGAAAGTTTCCAAAAATAGAATTACTGCTTAAAATAGATAAGTTTCTAAAAATAGAAAGTTTCCATAAATAGATCAGCTGCCTTAATTAAATAAGTTTCCATAAATAGATTAGCTGCCTGAAATAAATAAGTTTCTAAAAATAGAAGGTTTCCATAAATAGATTAGCTGCCTTATTTAATTAAGTTTCTAAAAATAGAAAGTTTCCATAATTAGAAATAAGCTGGTTAAATAAGCTAAGTATATAAGCCTAAGTGTTTTCATGATTATTTTCTAAGTCATATGATATAATGTATAGTTTAATAATTATTTCATGTAATTAAAATAAACTATAGGTTAAAATATTTAATTAAAGTATAACATGTTTTTAATTAAATAAAGTTAAATACTTAGGTTAACACATGTATTATTATTTATTAATAATATAACCTAAGTCATGTAAATTAATTAATTATAACCATGGTTTTTAAATAATTAATTAATTATAAGTCTAAAATATAAAAATACTTAGGTTAAAAAATTTCATGATTATTAATAATTAAAATAACCTAAGTCATGTAATTAAATTAATCATGTCATATTATTAATTTAATTTTAACATAAGATAATAAAAAAAATAAAACTAAACATACACCATGAACCGGATCTAGACTAAAAACCATGAACCGGACATGAAATCGACACCATACCCCGAACAATCGGGGTACCCCTTGTCTTGATGTTGCCGTGGGACCCACACCAACCAAACGGGACCATATGGTCTCGGTGGTGGTCGTGTAGCCAAACCGAAACCCCCTCGGGTTCGGTGTAGGCTGCGGCCAAAACAAACACCCCTTAAAACATTACTTTTGATTTTATTAAATCCCAATTCATGTTAGATCTATGATCTAATTAGGTTTTATAAAAAACATAACATGTTCTTAATTAATAAAAGATCAAATCAAAAGAAAAAGGTTTAAAAAGATTTACCGATTACGTGGATCAAAAGAATGAAGAACAAACACGAACACCAACAATAATTCCAAGATCCAAGATCAACAGACACCCCCTTTTGGTGTGTTTGAAGGTGGCGGCCATAAGAGAAAAAAAGAAGGAGGAGGAGGATTTTAGGTTTTCTGTAAAATTCTTCTGTAGAAAAAAAATGAGTAGTGTAAATTCTTTAACCTCTTTTTAGTGAAAAATTGATGGGCTAAGCCCATCATCCCTCCCTAATTTCGTGGTAATGGGGCCCACAAGGGGTAACCCGAATGTTTTCCATGTATAAAATATTTGTGTGTTCTCGTGTTCGTGTTTTACGTGTTCTCGTTAAATATTAACCGTGACTTTATATATGTATTCGTGTTCCTAATCAATATATATACGTAATTAATAATAGTTCGTGATTTAATTACGTTCATGATTTCATGATCGCATGTTCGAGATTAATTATTGTCAAATAATTATTACGTGCTTGTGCGTAGTAAATACTTATCGTGTTTTAACACGTACGTAATACGTAAAATCCTAACACGTAATCGTAATCATGCTATAATAGGAAAGTTTTAATCTAGTACGTACGATCTTAAGGGTACTATTCATGGTAAAAGCATGCGGGTTTTACAACTCTTCCCCCCTAAAAAGAATAATTCGTCCCCGAATTATAGATAACGTAACTGAAAGAGAAACATACCCGAATCAAACTGAGAGGGTATGTAAGATTAATGAACGTACAGGTGACATGGTAGAAGGAACGTGGAACGTTACATGTCTTGAAAGGACATGGAGCGTGACGTGACTGAAAGGACATATCTAATTGATGAGAGAAAACGGATAAAAGTCCGGATGAACTTGTCCGTTTCCAAGTGGCCTCCCTATTGGAACGGTTCCTTCAGAAGATCTTGACACAAATGATAAATATTGGTCCTCCTGACCTTGACTTGGAATACGAAGAAATTCTTGGTTATCAACGGAAGGTAGATCCCCTAAATTCGATCGAGGAAAATAAGAGTTAACGTGCTAGGGTAACTGAAACGTTACGATGCAAGACAATCTGACTTAACTGATAATTAGAAACGATGCGCGAGACATAAAGAAACGTAGTACGTGAAAAATTTTGAACGTGATACGTGAAAAATTTTGAACGTGCTACGTTGAGATATGGCGAGTGTAGTATGAGTAAACATATCGTGATCCATGATACGTGTAACATATCTTGATCATGATATGAGGAACGTGGAATGAACATGACATGTGAAACATATCGTGAACATAGAATATAATGGCGGTAACGCCAAACGCTACAAGGTGAGACGTGGAGTATGACGTGAAACGTCTATCTGATGATGGAGAGTTATACTAAACTTGGGTCTGGTCTCTCAAGTTCTTGCAAAACTTCCCAGAACAAAACGAACGTAAAATCGTAAGCCCAGATACGATCATGAACGTGAATAGTGTCATGAACGCAAGCGCGAAAGCAAGTCGTGGAATCAGAATGAAGACGTGAAGTAATTTAGGAGTACAATTGCGAATCTTTGTCTGACCCGGTAGCTGAGGGATTACCAAGTGGTCGGATGAGCCTTGGCTGGAACATGTCCGATCAATCTGTTGGTTCTGAAATCCTTACGGATGTAAGGATTCTGCAGACTTGATCAAACTGTTTGCGATGACCCAGATAGCATCATGTTTCTTCTGAGTTTGCGTTAATCTGGTAACCAAAATCCATGGAGATCTTGTCCCATTTCAATTCACAATTTCAGATGATGAAAACATCCCAGTTTGTTGGTGTCCTATCTTGACTTGTTGGTATGTCAGGTACCTAGATATAAACGTAACTGTATCTTGCTTCGTAGAACTTGATACCTAGGAGTTTGCGAAACTCTGAGTCTCTGAATCTAGACTTCTCCTAGCGTAGGATTTTCTAGAACACCTAATGTAGTGTAGGGTTCTCTCCTTTAAGCATAAGCTGAGTCATGGTAAGATTAACTGTAGAAACCCATATGATTCAGCGTGTCACTGTAATCAAACAGAATTGATATTGGAAAAAAATTTCCAAGGTAAAATTTCTCTTGTCATAGAATTTGCAACATAGTGCAGATATGGTCTTCCTGTTCTTCTCTAGGCTTAGAGGAAATCAGGTTATCCTCAATGAAAACATTGATGAATTTGCTATGAGTTCATGGAAACTCATTCTTATAATGCCGTTGGAGCATTGATGAGACTAATTCAAAATCATAAATCTAGCATGACCGAGTCGTGTACGAATAGCAGTCATGGACATGTCCTGCTCTTTCCCTCGTCACTGTTGGCAGCATGATCATGAGTTCAATCTTGGAAAAGTGATTAACACTATAAGGTCGATTGGACGTGTTGTCAATACGTGGAGGAGAATAACGGTCATGAATGGTGATTTGTTTAAAAATCGATGGTAGTCAACACATAATCTTATGTTACCGTCCTTCTCCTTGAAGGATCTTCTAGAGTGTAACGGAAAATTTTGGAATAATCCGTTGGTTATGCGTAAAAGGACTTCAGTAGTCGTGTCTTACTGACAGCTAGAAAATTTTAGCGACCATGGCTAACAACGCACATGCTTGTAAGCATAGATAATTCGTACAGATTTTCCGATGGAAAATCAAGCTGAAAGTATTCAGGAGCCTAAACATTACTGTACATAATTATGAATCGTAGCATGGTGTGTTGTTCATAGTCCATAATTAGGATAAAATTCAACTCGTGTCTGTCCGAGGAAATGCGCTTGCAGCTTGGATCTCATCATTAAGCTGAAGGAAAACCTTCGTATACGTGGGAATACGAAAGGCGTCCTTCATGGTCATGAATATATGAAATATGGTGAAAGAAATGAAAGTGACATCGGCAACGTGACAGTTCTCACTGATGTGCCGGTAATGGTATCGAAATTCTTGTGTCCTGATTAATACATGGCACACAAAATGGATATACCCTTGGAGGGTACCCTGAATTTCTTAGAAATGTTTCGTAATTAGACGTGAGTCATGTGTCTTGACTCGTGTCTTGGAACTGTAAGCATGGCATATGTCTTAACTGTTGTCTTGACATGTGTCTTCAGAAAGTATACGTGAGACATGTGTCTTGACTGATGTCTTGACATGTGTCTCGAGACGTAAAACAATAGAACCACAATATTAGGTTATTATGCCAGAATTGGCGGATCGGTTGGACTACTAATCATTTGTATGTCTGATCACGTCCGCGGCCGGGGCCTTGGTTATGATTTCTAGGATAGTTGCTGTCATAGTAGTGGTTACTATCGTCCTGTCTGTCTGTTCCATGATGGTCATTCTCATGACCGTGATTCATGTAACTATTTAGCTGAGTGCCCGGCTGGTACCGGTTTGCACTCATATGGCTGAAATGACAGCTGAATGACGTGTGACATGTAACTAAGAATTAGGGACAATGATTGAGGAAAATCATCTGATGGTGAAGCATCTTCTCGTCCAATTGATTTGCTCTGACGCCTTTATCTTCGTCTTGTAGGATCTCCAGGTTGTGAACAGCATCCGCATCTCGTAGCGTCTCCGAACGTCAGCAGCATCAACCTTTAGTAACATCTCCAAGTTATGAGCGGCATCAGCAATCTTGTAGAATCTCAGCAATTGAAGATACGCCTGAGTTGATTCAGAATCGACTAGCGAATACTCGTGAAGTATTGCGAGTGGAATACACATGGATCAAGGTACGTGTAATACACATGAAATACGGTACGTGGAGTACACGTGGAATGCACATGAAATGATCGGTATGGGGTCGATTATTTATCATGATTTAAGGAAAGTATATCGGTTAAACGGTTAGGAAAAACATCATGATAACCTGGCAGTATTAGCATAGACATCATTCTGGTTGTAACGGAAACGTTAAAGTGTGGTTACACAAAATTCAACGATGATTTGCCTGACAGCATGATCAATGAAAACCAACCATGACTATCATGAAAGCAATATTCAATGAAATCTAACAATGTCTGGCAGGACAGCGTAAATAACAAAAAAGGCGTAAGACATAATCAACATGAAGACGGAATTATCATGAAGAAACATGAAACCATCTATCATGAAGAAGTGTATAACATAATCAGCATGAAACTGAAGTTAACCATGACAGTATGAAAACATACTTGACATAAAAACATAGTAACTTATGAGGGGACATGAAAAAAATTTATGCCAATTTAAATCATGAGAAAAATTTTATGCATGAAAAACAGTGCATCAATGCGTAATGTAGTTTATAAAAACCTTTATATGTGCGAGGGGACGCCTATGGGTCGGTCCCAAAACAAAAGACATGGCGAGGGGACGCCTATGGGTCGGTCCCAAAGTTAAAAGTTTCAATAAAAGCACATGCGACTAAATAGGGCCAGTCCTGTACCAACCATTACTTAGTCATAATCCCTGCAACAATGATACATGAACATAAATAAATGAAACTAATCCGTCAAAACTTATCAGAAAAAAAAAATTTATGTGACTAATTATGAACTACTGGGGTTCAGTCCACATAGCCACAGTTCACGAGGAACATTATGCATGAAACAATGACACATAACTAAATATGAAAGACGGTTGTCCATCCATATTAGTAAAACAATATTGATGAAAACATCAAGGTTAAACCCTCAAGGTGCTGAAAACATCATGGTTAAAACAACAATGCGCTGAAAACGTCAATACGTAGAATGACAAGGGTTAGATTAGGAAGCTCCTGGTGACTACCCACTAGTCACAGGTCGAGTTTTAGAGCCTACAGGTCGAAGCCTTGTCTCTGATACCATAATTGTAACACCACATTTTGATAATTGAATGTCACGCGTAATTATGGCGTGTCATCAAAGCATACAAGGATAAATGTATAAAACATTACATGACAATAGGGATAACCGGAATCAAACATCGGTTCCCAAACATAAGCCCAAAACATAATAAAGCAAAAGAAATGAATGAAAGACTAAACAAGCATAAGTATATGAAGGCAAAAAGGAAAAGAAGTCTCTAGCAGATTCCATCCTATGCACGTCCTCCAAATGCTCGAGTCTTTCCTAGGGTACCTGCCGTTTTGGGACATGGAAAGGAAAGTAACGGCTGAGCAAAACGCTCAGTGCACGGATATAGACATAGTATAAGTGACTAAAACATAATAGAGACCTAATAGCAGCGGAAATGTATAAGTCCTGGAAAACCTGGAACATGTTCATAAAACTGGTTTTATAGTTTGAAAAGCCTTATGTTTATCTTATGAAAACTGTTTAACGTATTTTACCATTAGCCAATATAGGTCATGAAAATCCATCGTGCATGAATACTTGGAGGGGTGACCTCATCATGCAAATTAGATGGGCTGCCTCTAATTTAATATACTGGTTCTGGGTAGGAGGGATCAACTCCTTGTGAAGGATGCAAGGCACACACCACATTCACCTTGAAATCCTGACTGAAAACATGTAACTAGGATGCACCCATACGCCCCACATGATAAATATAATATAAATGGCCAAAAGCTGAAGGGACGCCACGAGCAATCACTCCACCGTGGTGAAGTCATAACATCAGTGCCTCTAATGTTATGGTTATGGTACCTCCATAACTAGGTGAAACTGGTCATGCATGTATATGGCTATAGGTATTCTTAATTAAACATAAGCAAATCAAACACGTAACTTATACTAGGGGAAAACATTTGGCTGTATACGGGGAATCCTAATAAGGAAAGAATGTCCATACTGAAAGGACGGGAATCCGTACTTATGTCCAGTGACCGAAGAAGACGAAATGAGCGGAATCCAACTTCCGTATCACTAGTGCTACATAAATACATACATGAATAAGTATCTGCTTACTAAATACGTAGCTGGTTTCGTGTCATGTCTTAGCTTATTTTATGTGTTCTTACCATGTTTTACTGTTTTAAAGCCTTAAACTGTGTTTATCTTATATTTTGTTTAATCTAATTAAGTATTTCTGGTATTTCATGTATTATTATACTTACTGTGTAATAATAAGTAACTTTCCAAAATTAGCAGGTTTCCTAAAATAGAAAGTTTCCAAAAATAGAAAGTTTCCAAAAATAGAAAGTTACCAAAAATAGAAAGTTTCCAAAAATAGAAAGTTCCCAAAAACAGAAAGTTTCCAAAAATAGAAAGTTTCCAAAAATAGAAAGTTTCCAAAAATAGAAAGTTTCCAAAAATAGAAAGTTTCCAAAAATAGAATTACTGCTTAAATTAGATAAGTTTCTAAAAATAGAAAGTTTCCATAAATAGATCAGCTGCCTTAATTAAATAAGTTTCCATAAATAGATTAGCTGCCTGAAATAAATAAGTTTCTAAAAATAGAAGGTTTCCATAAATAGATTAGCTGCCTTATTTAATTAAGTTTTTAAAAATAGAAAGTTTCCATAATTAGAAATAAGCTGGTTAAATAAGCTAAGTATATAAGCCTAAGTATTTTCATGATTATTTTCTAAGTCATATGATATAATGTATAGTTTAATAATTATTTCATGTAATTAAATTAAACTATAGGTTAAAATATTTAATTAAAGTATAACATGTTTTTAATTAAATAAAGTTAAATACTTAGGTTAAAACATGTATTATTATTTATTAATAATATAACCTAATTCATGTAAATTAATTAATTATAACCATGGTTTTTAAATAATTTATTAATTATAAGTCTAAAATATAAAAATACTTAGGTTAAATAATTTCATGATTATTAATAATTAAAATAACCTAAGTCATGTAATTAAATTAATCATGTCATATTATTAATTTAATTTTAACATAAGATCATAAAAAGAAAATAAAACTAAACATACACCATGAACCGGATCTAGACTAAAAACCATGAACCGGACATGAAATCGACACCGTACCCCGAACAATCGGGGTACCCCTTGTCTTGATGCTGCCGTGGGACCCACACCAACCAACCGGGACCATATGCTCTCGGTGGTGGTCGTGTAGCTAAATCGAAACCCCCTCAGGTTCGGTGTAGGCTGCGGCCAAAACAAACACCCCTTAAAACATTACTTTTGATTTTATTAAATCCCAATTCATGTTAGATCTATGATCTAATTAGGTTTTATAAAAAACATAACATGTTCTTAATTAATAAAAGATCAAATCAAAAGAAAAAGGTTTAAAAGGATTTACCGATTACGTGGATCAAAAGAATGAAGAACAAACACGAACACCAACAAGAATTCCAAGATCCAAGATCAACAAACACCCCCTTTTGGTGTGTTTGAAGGTGGCGGCCATAAGAGAAAAAAAGAAGGAGGAGGAGGATTTCAGGTTTTCTATAAAATTCTTCCATAGAAAAAAAATGAGTAGTGTAAATTTCTTAACCTCCTTTTAGTGAAAAATTTATGGGCTAAGCCCATCCTCCCTCCCTAATTTCGTGGTTATGGGGCCCACAAGGGGTAACCCGAATGTTTTCCGTGTCTAAAATATTGGTGTGTTCTCGTGTTCGTGCTGTACGTGTTCTCGTTAAATATTAACCGTGACATTATATATTTATTCGTGTTCGTAATCAATATATATACGTAATTAATAATAGTTCGTGATTTAATTACGTTCATGATTTCATGATCGCATGTTCGAGATTAATTATTTTCAAATAATTATTACGTGCTCGTGCGTAGTAAATACTTATCGTGTTTTAACACGTACGTAATACGTAAAATCCTAACACGTAATCGTAATCATGCTATAATAGGAAAGTTTTAATCTAGTACGTACGATCTTAAGGGTACTATTCATGGTAAAATCATGCGGGTTTTACAACCAGATAGGGTTGACACAGAAGAAAATGTGGTAGATTTATTAACTAAACCTTTTGATACTGGGAGATTTCAATACTTGGTAACAAGTATTGGAATGATCAATCTTACCTAATATGTGTTTTGATCATACTAACTGTGGAAACCTTGGTTTCCTCGAATCTTTGTAAAAGTATGTACAGGATATGCATTGTCATTGATCTTTGTACAAAATTAGATTTTCCACTTTATTTGTCTAACGCTGACAAAGGGTATTTTAACGTTGACAAGTGTTAAATTGACGTTGTCAGCAACATGTTAGTTTTATGGTTTTGGATCTAATTATGCAGGCGTTGTTAGCATTGTACCAATGGATACAGAGTTGCTTATGGATGATGGTTGGAATATTTATATTCCTATCTTGACATAAATTTTTATTGCATGCATTCTATTTAGCAACTTGTATATCTTATTTTAAGGGGAGGTTTAGGAAACCTTTAAGACTTTTTGGGTATTCATATAATACTCTTATCACAATTCTAGATTGTAATCCACTGGTGAGTACGAGTTAGTTTACTAAATCGTGAGGCACTGTAGCATGCAAAGTTGATATACTATGCACGCTGCCAAGACTTTTTGGCCTAGAATTGGATGTGGTCTGTTGGGAGACTTGGGTATGATTTTTGTTGGGCTTACCTGGGAAGTTACAAAGGATTTTATGAGATAACTTCACTGTTAAGAACTTTGGTTACCAAGGGACACCTGAGGACAATTATGTCTATCTTGCTTAAGCAAGTGTGCATGATTGGATAGTGCTTCCTACCGTATATTAATTTTCAGTCTATAGGTTATCTTCACTAGGATAAATTACTTTGTTAAGGTCCTTTTTATTTTTATTATTTTTATTTTTGGACGTTGACAGTTTTATTTCCAAACGTTGTTAGGACCAATTTTGACGTTGACATGGAAAAATCCAACGTTGACAAGAATATAGCTGTTGAATGTTGATAGGTTATTTTTGACCATTGACAAACATTGGGTCCTACCCAGTTGTAATTTTTGACGAAAATTTGGGCTGTAATTTTAGGAGTTGGTAACTTTTTATTAATGCACAAGATAAGTTATATCTTTTCAAGATTTTAATCATTATATTTTGAAAAATAACTGCCTCATTTTTTACCAATCACATCACTACAAAAATTCAGGCGAATAGCCACGGACCAAATGGGTAAAAGCCATATTTTCGTGGGTAATCGAGTAATACCCACAAATTTCCCTTGATACACGACATATGGGTAAAACCTTCGAGGCTAATTGTTTGCCCACGACATTTTGGTATCGTGGGTAAGTTTACCCACGTCATTTTGTGTGGGTATTTGGCTTGCATTCATGGGTAAATAGTTTGTGGGTTTTTCTAAGTCACCACAAAACACCCATAAACATACCCGTGGGTATTTTGCGGGTAAAATTTACCACAAAACTAATCGTGGGTAAAAGTCAACTACCACAATAATCCTAGAATATAATTAACCACGGATTCGTCGTGTCTAAAAAACGTGGGTGAATTTTCCCGTCATAATTCGTGGGTAATTACCCACACATATGACCATGTGTAAATATCATGGGCAAACATGACAACGTTGCCTTGAATATTTTGTGGGTATATTTATAGCAACTTACCCACAAGTGGTTTGTGAGTAAACTATGGCTAAATATTTACGTCTATGAAAACCACACATTAAACACAAAAGGTCTCTTAATATAAAACATACGATAATAAATAGATAGTCTGAGAATTGAAACAAACCATCATTCTAATGATGTCTCAAACAAATAAAATCCACTGAAAACAAACCATAACCATCACCATAAAGATGTCTCAAACAATTAACAGAAAGTTAAATACCACTTATCAACTCACGATCATGCGACTATCATTATCATCTTCCTCTCTTTCACCTGCTCGGGAGTTACTTTCAGAGTTACTTTCACCTGCTCGGGGGTTGCTAGTCAAAGGACCTTCATGAGCATCTCCTTCATCCGTATTTTCACTATCAGAATCCGAATCCGAAAGTGTTATGTTGAAACGATTGCACACAATCTCAAGAGTTTTATTTAACTTGTTGACCATTCTCTCCATCTTCATATAATTTTTATCCCGCCCGTCGTCTGCCTTGGTAATTCCAGCTGTATCATTTCCATTTCCAGAATGCATATCTTTAAGATAATCAACTTTTTTTGACCCAACACCATATAGGTTCCTTTTCTTTGCACCACCTGCTGCCTCAATGTAAAGTTTAGTTTCATCTACATGAATTTGTGCAGAAGCTGGATCTTTATCCTAGAAGTGTGTCCATTTAATAATGAGTTATGACAGAATTAAGAACCATACTGTATAATTAGGAGCTTAAAACTTACATGAATTGTTTTTTACTTCTCATTAATAAATGTTATCTTGTCATGGCCGCTAGTATGAGTATGCAGAAAAAGCTCAAATCCCGCAGGTGGACGCTTGTATATAGATTCCTACATCACATAAGGGTAAGTAAGAGATTAATAAAATCTTTGGATACATATTGCTATAATAGTAATGATGTATTACAATTGATGCAAAACAGGACACCACTTATAGTCATGTGACTAAAAAAACTAAAGAATAAAAAAAATTGAATATACTAATCAAAATAGTGCCTTGAACTACAACTGATGCATTTCGTATATGTCAATTTTTTACAGATGCAATTTAAATGACCATTCTTGCGAATGCAGTCTATTACCTACAATAAACAATTATCATCCCGATTAAACAACATCGCTAAATAATCAATATGCAAATCTAAGTAACATGTCCGACCTGTTGGAAAAATCATATCACCCACGACCCATACTCACAGCAAAAGGCTCACTTTTTTACTTGGATTAAATGCAAACAAGGTAAAACACATTACACGATAAAAAGGGATGATTAGTTCAAGGATTATTTATTTTGGCCTTTTAAATACAGACTAGCATTCCTCGTCACATACAAGTAACTTGATATAGTTATATGCTACTGTGATATGTAGAGAAAATTCCTAATGACTCCAACAACTATTAACATACTTACCAGATTTTTGGCATGCTCGTGAAATTAGATTGAGCCTCTAGTATGAGTTGAGGAACCTTCTCCTTTTAGACGATTTTGTTTATTTTTTGCTTGAATCTCTTTATACTTTGATGTGTTCCAATGTGTTGTGAAATTTGTCCATGCGATATCATTCATGAATACAGGTTTCACCATTGTAGCTCTTATGTCTCTAAAGAAATCAGCATAGCGTCCAGAAGCTTTTGCATCCCATGCTTTCCTCACTATTGTCTCAGTTTCCGGGTCCCATGCAAAATGTTTCTATTTTAAAGCAAAGTAATTAGTATTTATAGAAGGAAAATAAATCTTAAGAATCCAATGAAGTGTAAATAATACCTTAATTTCTCCAAAATAGAAGTCTTTTGTAGATTGAGACACCTTTGTCCAAGAGTACCCGGTCTCATCAATTCTTTCTTGGAATATCTTCGTAATCTCTCGCGAACACTCGCTTGATCTGTCTAATCTGTAAAATTGAAAAAAATGGACTAAAGTAACAGAATAAGAATATGTGAATGTCAAATTATATATTTAAAGTACTTACAATCCGTTAATAACTAGCACTTGTTTTCTTCCATTTGATGAATTATTTGAGTTCTCAATGATGTTCTCAGTTGTCGTTCCATTGGTATTATCATTGATAGCTAAGTCAGTAGGGGTATCATTTGATTGTCCTTCACCGACACGATTCCTAGTTTCCGTTGGCCTACCCTCTAATGGCCTAGTCTCCGATGGCCTAGTCTCTGCTGGCCTAGTCGACCTAGTCTGGACTGGCCTACGCTCCACTGGCCTAGTCTCCTCTGGCCTAGTCTCCTCTAACCTAGTCTCCTCTGGCCTAATCTCCCCTGGCCTAGTCGGCCTAGTCTCCACTGGCCTATGCTCCACTGGCCTATGCTCCACTAGCCTATTTTATGCTAGCATAGTCTCCGCTGGCCTAGTCTCCACAGGCCTACGCTCCGCTGGCCTACTCTCAGCCGCTACAAGCCTTTTCCTTCTTCTAGCCATGTCTACAAGGTTAAAGTTTCAAATTTTTTTAAAATGTGAAAAATTAAAGCAAGATATATGCTCATTTAAACATGACTAACTAACATAACATATATGTCCTTAAATGATCACAACTAAACTGGGCGAGTAAAAGTACATGTATACTAACTACTCGAACAAAAAACCCCTAGTATTGTAATTCATGTGTCATAAAAATTATTTTTGAAAGTGAATTTGAGGCTCTAAGTATATAAAATTATAAATGATTGGACCTAAATCTTGGACTCGCACAATCTTATATACAGCTCTCGAAGTATCATGAAAAATTAACCAAAATCTAAGTCACTAGTATGAGCAACAAGCTATAGAAATAAGACCACAAAAGCTGACTCGATGATACATGCATATGTTAAGACACGCTAAACACTTCGGGGATGTTTGGTAGGATGGAATTGAGAGGTGAGAAAGGTAAAGAGAATTATTTCCATTGTTTGTTACATGTGAAGAATGAAAACATGAGATTCTCATTCAATTCCTAACCCTGGTTTTTAATTCCTCACAAAAAGTAAAGAAAGGTGAGAATAGACAATTAACAAGAGGAGCCATTCTCTGTGTCTTTCGTGTGGTGAATCAGAAAATCACGCCATATAATGAGTATATATACCAACTCACGTGCTTCTCACATTTAACAAATCCATCTTACAAAACTACAAATGAACAACTAGAAGTTCTGTCATATCATCGCCCTGATCAGCCTTCATTTTAGAAATTGAATCGAATCCTGATTAAGGTACTTTCATATTTTCCTTTTTATTTATTCATATACAAAAAAAAATACCAAGACAATTTAATCAAAACTTTAAATTAGGGTTTACATATGAAACTTGTTTATCTACATCTAGTGTGACAGTTTGTAACCCCTAAACCACTTTCAGTAAGATATGAAATTTGATTGTCTATATATCATGTAAAAGGTGAGTATCTGGTAACCTCACAGCCATCCTGAGCCTATTGTGCATGTATTCAGTTTTCATCATTAAAAATATAACCATTAAAAATCCAAACACTGGACAAATGAACATCCCCCTCTAAACATTTTCGAACATCCCCCTCTAAACATTTTCGAACATCCCCCTCTAAACATTAACTGTGTTTGTTTACAAAATATAACCATTAAAAATCCAAACACTGGACAAACAAACATCCCCCTCTAAACTTTTTCGAGGTGCTTAATACTTATAGATATCCCCACCAAGTAATTCAGTTTTTTATAAGTTAAACTGCATCTGTTCATGAGCTACATTTTCTTTATTACGTAACAAAGTATTAATTACATACTCAAATCCGATGTATGTTAGTTTTGCTAGAGGATGCATGAGCAATAATAAACGAAAATTAGGCAAGATGGTCAAGTTAATTGCGACTTTCAACGATTATCCAAGAGACTTGACGAAAAAAACTTAATTTTGCATTGTATTGGTGGGTTACGACTAACAATTATTGTGAATGCTAATTAAGACAATGCTAGTAACCTACTGGAGCTAGTTATCAGTTATCACTATAATGAAAGATTACATATGTACAAATTTCTTGTTTGATAAAGCACACAAGGTTTTTTTTTATGCAATTTTTTCTTTAATGTGGAGCACTTTCTCATTTAGATACAGTAACAAAATCTATGTATTATGATATGTTCATTGTTTATGTGGTTTTTTATTTTTTCTAGTTTTCTTTCAATCTGTGTCTATTCATGTATCTTGCTAATAATGTCCTTGTTTGATCATTGTAGCATGTTTGCATTTTCCTTGTTCTCTGTATTTTTTTACTCTTGTTGTTTGTCTAAGTCCAGGCTGGTTGTCCTTGGTTTGGCAGATAATTTGGAAATATTTCAAGTTCTCGCTTGAAGAAGCAGGTTTTTAATATTTTACCAAAGCTATCTAGTGGTTGGCGGCCCAACAACAGAAGCGCAAACTTGTGTTGTGAAAATTCATCACAGATCTTGAAACAATTTAAGGTTGATGAGATCTATGTGATATACAGTATTGGAATCATCAAAGAAGTCAAGTATACACAAGTTTTGAAGCTTTTGGATATACTAGCCTTAGAGGATATTTCTGAACTTAAAAATGACTTGAGAGTATATATTTTGTATACACAGATGATTATATCAGTTGGTCCTCTCGAAAATGTTTAGAGGGGGATGTTCGTTTGTCCAGTGTTTGGATTTTAATGGTTATATTTTGTAAACAAACACAGTTAGGTTTTTAATCCAAAGTAATATTTTGTTATATTACGTTCTACTTGTTTTCGTGAACTTAAGAAAGTTCCATCTATAATCGATTTCTTACTCGATAGTTGCATCGGAAACTATGTTTGTGTTGAGTGAGCTGTAAGCTAATTGGGTCACTATAAATATTTGAAGTGCTATGATTTAGTAGTGTATCAAGTTGCTAACAACACTTTTAAAAATGGTTTGTTGCCAAGCTTATGATGTTTGGTGGTTCATTTAATATGTTGATGTGTAGGTGTGATGTCAGTCAAACAATTGCTGATCTTTTGCATTAGGCATTGTGTGAAAGTGTGCAATCTAAGACAATAGTATTTACCTATATGCCTTTATAAGTTCATTGTTTATCTTAAAAACTACTAAAATTTGAAATGACACTTTTGACAAACTAAATTGTGATGCTGACATATCAAAGAAAGAGTCGAGTGATCTAGATAACCCCATATTCTTAGCTACCTTGTCGTCTTTTTCTTAAATGTATTCAGAAAATATGATTCTTCAAAGAAATTTTTACAAGTATTTCGATTTTGTGTGTGTAAAGGGCCTCTTTTGGTTAACCGAATAGGACACCCAAAATCTAAGAGACGGCCATGACAACACCCCTATATTATATTTACTTTAAAGCAAAGATCAGACCTTTAACATCAAGTAGCTTTCTTATGGATGTTTGTTAAGGCTTATATAAGTTTATTATGCAACAATGAAGTTATATAAGCCGAAAAATTTGAAAATAAACTACAAAAAGCGAGGTTATGAAATGTAAGCCCAAAACCCAGTAAGCCATAAGCCAAAACAAATACCCTCTTGAATGACGAGCATATATCATTCATAAACTTATTGAATAAGAAATAAAAGAAACAAATTTCTGTTTTTATAATTTACCTAAATCCATTCATATTAGAGCTTATAAATAAATAAAAAAATAGTGGGTTCATAATTGAAATTAGCGGTAAACACAAACGAATGGTTGGTTCAATTACCCAGGTAATTGTAGCTATTATTTGTAGCACAAAGAACCCTAGGTTACTAACATAAAATTGAGAAGTTAAAAATTACCTAATTAACTATAATTATGCAATTAAACACTATAAATCAAGCACCCAACACTAAATTAAAGTGTTAATTACAACTAATTACAAGAAATCATGATAAATATAATGAATGGTGTGTGAAGATACCTTATCCTACTGCTTCCTGAAAGTCCCTTGCTCTGATAAACCGTAATATAAACCATTTGTGGAAGACCTCCACGATCCCCACATATTTAGGGGCGCCAAATTATTTAACACAATGGCGCCAAATTTTTCTGGATAACCGCATCTTGTTCTAAAGAGTTAAGGTTACTAGTAATAGGTACGAGGGTTGTTTATAGTAAGTTGATACAAGGCTTTTAGATGGGGTTCAAGATTAATCTCGGAATCTTCTTGAATTGATCACAACTAAAAGTGGAATGATTGTTCTTGGTGACAAATAGGGGGTTTGGTTTTCTATTCTATTGAAAAGATAAATGAATGAAGTTATGAAATAAAACTTGAAGTTAAATTAAACAATTAAATGATAAAGCAGTAACATGACCTTACTGAAGAAATGTGCTATTCGGAATATTGAATCCATGCGGAATAATGTCCTACCCGGAATAAAGATGCCATGCGGAATAAATAAGACTACTCGGAATAAATATCTATTCGGAATAAATAAATCTACTCGGAATATTAGTGCTACTCGGAATAAGATGGCTACACGGAACAATGATCCTATTCGGAATATTATTGCTATGCGGAATAATTGGTTCTATGCGGAATAAATTAAGCTATGCGGAATAATTTCTCTACCCGGAATAAAGATGCCATGCGGAATAAAGGCCTCTATTCGGATTATACAAACATTCCGAATAGAAGAAAAGGTGAGTAGACTATCCGGAATAAACAAATATTCCGAATAATGGAAAAAGTAAACAGACTATGCGGAATAACTGGGGATGAAGAACAGTAGACAGCTAGAAACAGGGGAAAACGAATTTTAACCAAATCGAGCCAAAAAAACAAAAAGGTTTTAACCAAACTAACCAATAATCATCCATTAACCATAAACAACAAATCCCAATCATAAAAACACAAAACCCATTAACTTTAGAAGATCAAAATTAACCAAACAAGAACTTTAGAACTTTGACTAAAAAGATGAAGATGAACAAGATGAATAAAAAGATTGTATTGATGAATAAGGTTTTAACAATCAAAAGAAAGGATTAAAACTACAAGATTTGTGAACAAACAAGAATCAAAATCACCAAACATCCTAATGGTGTTGGTGATACCTACGAACAGAGAAGAGAGGAAAGGGGAATGAAAAACTAAAAAACTGTGTGAAAAGTGTGAAGAGGAATCTTTATATAGGTCTTCCATTTGGTTGGTGAGTGTACTTTCTCCCTTTCTTCTTGTCTTCTCGTCTTTTCAGAAAAGTTGACGTTTTCGATTCTGATTCGGGATTTGTCGACGATTAAATTCAACTCGTCTTTTAATTTCTTTGTTTAATAGACTTGAGTTTCTTCGACATATGTAAATCTTCCATCTTTTGTCCTTTTCTTCGATAAATCTTCAAACAGGCCCATTGACTTCCAATCTTTTGCATCTCTTGGACAATAGACTTCGTCTTGAGTCTTTTTCCTTGATAAAACCCGTGCAATCCCATGTTTTCTTCAATATTCATCCGGTTGACTCTGAAAACACAATAAACACAAAAACCACGCATAATTCCAAACAAATGATATTAAACACGCGTTTTGGTCTTGTTTTAGGAAGAAATAAGTGGTAAAAGGATGGGTGTTTTCACACCTATCAAATCCCCTACACTTAACCATTGCCATGCCCTCATGCAATGCTTAGTGATAAAACAAATTTACATTTTTCTCATAATCAATCAACCTTGGCCTTATTAACATACTACTAAACAAAAATTAAAGTACTAAGAGAAATTAAAACTTTAAAGGAAACAAAAGGATAGAAAACCATTTTCACATGAAAATAACTACATGGAAATAACTTGCAAAGAGATCAAGGACTTACATTAGGGCTTTGGTGCTGCGAAGATTTATCACCCTCAAGTTTCACGTTCCCCAAACTAAGCTTAAAAATGAGATCATTGTTATTATAAGTTAGCAAATCAAACACTTACACACATGGCTCAATTATATGCTTAAAATCCCTTATTCCTAGGTGTATCTCTTATATTTTATTTTTGTCTTAGAATGATCATGAAGATGCATTTTTGGACTTATTTTGATAGTTTATTTAGGCTGAAAGCAAAGTAGGACGATTTGATCAATAGTTAGCTAAAGGACAAAATCTCTTAAAACTGCTTCTCGGGATATCAAAAAGATCATATCTTGGCATAACTCGGTTCACGATTTGAGACCTTTATCGGGCCGATATTTGGCATGTACTTCATACTTCATATCTTGAGAGACGCTCTTGAGATAATGGTCTTCTCTTCGTAATAGAGTTTCTTCACTTGGAGACTTTTGAGGGGTACTCAAACTTTTTTGACCACGACTTCATGATTATTTCTTCAATCTCTAATTGGGATTTTGAGATACAACGATCCACCTCCTTTTCGGACTTGGATCTATTTATCCTCATACCTTGTTAGGGTCTTTTCGGATAGACTTCTCCGTGATCTTTATGGGAGTTGATTGCTTTTCGTCGTGAGTCTTGATCCTTCATATTGATTTTGTGAATAATGCTTTTCACATCACTTTGGATCTTTAGCAATAAGATTGAATCCTCATGCCTTGTTAGGGCCTTTTCGGACTCGCCAATCTTTGCGCCCCGCTTCATAAGTTATGCCTTGGCTATGAACTCTTATCATTACCGAGCAACTTTTAAACGATCTTGGGCTAGAAGCTAAGTAACTTTTCAAATCGTACGACCTTACTTATTGCAGATAAATTATTAGCAAGTGATGGGAGAATAGGCAGATAATTACACCAAGTGAGCTTGTGCAAGAATACCGACTTATAATTGACTCTATTATTTCTCGTTCTCCACAATTTAAAATCTCAAGTAATGAGACTCGTGGATACTTAGCCTAATAAACCAATTAAGGTCTACATGGTTAAGGATACTAGCTAGAATAAACTTGGATAAGTCTATTCGGGTTGAGTCAAAATAATCGCAACGAGCCTAATATATCAAAGACTTCTAAACTGGTTACACCACTTTATTAATATTTTTGACTTTATTGTGGGATATATACATATGAAAGCAACGATAAATTTTTTAAAAATTACGACTAAATGTCCAAAGTTAATAAAAAATTTGAAAAATGTTGAAAAAGATGATTTTCCGGTTAAATGAAGGCATTTTCATGGAAAAGTCCACTTAAAACTTCGATAGAAGTCCCCATACACTTAAGATAAACATTGTCCTCAATGTTTAAGCATGTGGGAAAAGTCTCCCCTACACTTATGACATTGTGCACGTTGGTTGACTCAAGTTAAGGAAGAGACGACTATCGTGATCAATTTCAAATGTGAGTATGAAGAAAATTGAATCACGATAGTTGAGAGATAGAACCGGATTTCGGATAACACGGGAGCACGGTTCTTCAAAGGTTCCAAAAGTGCATTCATCCCTGTAATCACATCACCACACAAATACAAACACCTATAGAGGCCCCCTACACTTAGGAGGTTAAAACAGAAAAGGATAGATACTCGGGCTGCCTCCCGAGGAGCGCTTGTTTTTGATAAACGAGTCACGAGCCTGACTCGACCCAATATTAGTTCATGAGGAACGTGGTGAGGGATTTTTTTTGGTAAAAGGGTAGCAATGACCCCGGTAAATAGAACCAAAAAAAACGTTGAAGTACAAGGAATGTGGCTGAAATACCACATTAACCGCAAGCTACAGGCAGCTTGTTAAACAAAATGTTTACGACAGGCCATAAACATTAACTAGTCTAGAATATTGGAAATATATAAACTAGACAAAAACCAAGACGATAACATAAAGTTACGAGGAAAATAATAAAATATCAACATGGGATCATCCAGAAGGAGTGCTTGCCCCAATATGAGTATTGAGAAGATTCACCGATTCATCAAAGACGACCTCGACTCCCTCCTCCTCCTCATTATCTTCCTCGCTTACTTGAGCCCCTTCGTCAATACCAGGCATGGACAAAGATGAAAATTTATTAGATGTAGAAACACTGCTCATTTGAGCTTTAGCCTTGTTCGGACCATTAAGATTGCTAGACTGCTGCACCTGACCAGATTTAGTATTCAACTTACTACTATTATCAACACTCGTACTTGTAGTATCCAAGTGAGTTTTTGGGCGAAAAACAACCGTCTTACCTGCTTGGAAACCCTTGCTCAATGGAACACCTCTCGGAACTTGAGTCCCTAAATTACCTTTGTACTTCTTCCTCTTGCTTTGCACTTGTTGGAACCCATCATTATCAACATGAGTTGTCACTTTTTCAACCGTTATAGGTTTAACAATTTTCGGACAAGAATCAACGAAATGACCAAAAATATTACAAGTATGACATCTAGGCGGTTTCCATTCGTATTCAACTCGAATTAACTCCTTAGTACAACCAGAGCCTTCAAGATCAGGGACACCAATAGTAACGTTATCTATAAACTCCGAATCAGCATTCATCTCAATAAGACAACGAGCAAAACTACAACGACCCCAAGACTCTTTGCACATATTATCAGTATAATTATCCATCATAATAAGCTTACCAAGAAACGAAGCAATTAAACTAATACCTTCCTCTTCAAATACCTGTAGCGGGACATCATGAAACTTAACCCATACCGGAATACGAGTTAGTTCCTCCTTTAGAAGATTCGTTTTCATAGTCCATTTCTTAAGAAAAATTGGTGAATTACGAACCATCCACGGACCACCTTCCAGAACCGCATTAAGACCCTCACTAGATCCAAATTGAAAAAAAAAGAAACCTTTCTCATTCATCATGATACGCTTAAGGCCATGTTTTGCCCAGTTATTCTTAGCAAAATACTCAACCACAGGGAATGCAATCCTTTTACCAAGAAAGTAACCATATAAAGTGTTATGGTAGCGAGCATTTACTGTTTCAACAACCTTCCTAGGAATAGAGATATTAACCCCTTCATAGACATTTTCATTAAACGAAGAAGAGACTGCATTAATACCTTCATTAGTAGATGTGACCATATCACCCTCAAATTTGCAAAGTAACATCAGAATTTCTTTAGCACGATCAGGTGAGATCAATTCCCACAACGGATGTTTCTTCATTCTTAATTCATGAATAAATTCACTCGCGTCACCTTTCGTGCAAATCGTTACACCAAATAATTTCAAAACCGCATGTAGATGACACGATTGCATACCATTAATGGTAGCAGCCTTAGCTTCAAGGTCTATTTCCTTAGCCATTTGTGCAGAATGCACACTCGAACCACCTGAACTGAGTGAAGAAGTGCTGCTAGTTAAATTCTTATGGCGTTCACACAAAGCTTTATAATAAAGCATAGTGGTCTCCTTAGGTAACGTAGACCATTTAGGAAATTTGTTTGCCTTCACACCATTTGCAAACACTTCAATGTCACGCACAGTATTCAAAGGAATAGAAAACAAATTAGATATCTCCTCTAGCGTTACTAAAACCTCAAGAGTAGACACCTTAACCACATCCATCCAACCTGTAAACAATGGCTTATCACTTTCATTGCTCGAATCCATGTTCAATCAAACACAGCCCTAACCACGAAAGATAACCCCTAACCAAACAGTAACTTTTTTTTTTTTTTTTTTTTTGATCGTAAAAACTAAATCCAACGCACTAGCAAACTTGCACTAATAATTAATTTATACCAAAACCTTAACTAAATCTCACCAACCGAGACCCCACTTGTCAGCCGCCAAACGTGAAAACAATAATTAATTAATTTATCCAACGCACTAGCAAACTTGCACTAATAATAATTTATGCAACCCTTCCAATTAATAATCAATGTCAGTGTACCAAGAACTTGCAATTAATGAGCAATTTACTCCAATGAAGGTCAGCCGCAGTAGCACTAAAATTTCACCACTTAATTTATTCAATTTGATGTCAGCCGCCAACCAAACCGGACCCACCAATCAGAATATTAAACCAAGATGCACCACTTAATGTCAGCCGACGAATTAAGGTCAGCCGCCAAATGCTTTAAGGTCAGCCGCCAAATGTAGGTCAGCCGCCAAACGATAAGCGCCAAGTGCAGCAAACAATCAAAAAACGGGACCCACCAATCAAATAACAAATTAAGTGTTTGCAAATGAAGACAATACTCAACGAGCACAGAGAAACCCTAAAAAACAATTAAAGCGAATAACTGTTAACCACAAACCGAAACTTCTTGTCTAGGTAACACATGAAAAGGAGACAATTAACCACCGACTAGAGAACCAAACAATCGCACAAGACAATGATTGCCAAAAAACGAAAAATAAAACCAATTTAATTTACCCTAAAATCAATCAACCAAATAAAGACTTTGTTAACTCAAGAATAATCAGTGATTATTCGAGAAAACAGCATCATTATAAGGTATTCGGATTAAAGGAAAAAAGAAAATTAGGTTTTGAGAAGAAGGGATTTTTTGGCAGCCATTGATGTTTTTTAAGGTTTTATGTTTGGTGAGGGATTTTTTGGCAGCCATTGAGAAGAAGGGATTTTTTGGTGAGGGATAGAATCATCTCATGAGAGATGTCCTCACCAAAGTACAACTTCGCTCGTTGGCCATTCACCTTAAAATTGGGTCCATTAGGTTGAGCGAGCTCGAGAGTACCATATGGAAAAATTTGGGCAATGGTGAATGGGCCGGACCAACGAGATTTCAGCTTGCCCGAAAAGATTTTCAACCAAGAGTTAAAGAGTAAAACTTTGTCTCCAACTTGGATCTCTCGGTTCTTAATCTTAGAGTCGTGAATGAGCTTAGTCTTTTCCTTATAGATCAAAGAATTTTCATAAGCCTCATTACGGAGTTCATTTAGCTCATTGAGTTGGATCTTGCGTAGGTCACCGGCTTTGTTGATATCGAAATTAGCCCACTTCAAGGCCCAGTAAGCCTTGTGCTCCAACTCAATGGGAAGGTGGCATGCTTTCCCGTACACGAGACGATATGGTGTACAACCAATCGGAGTCTTGTATGCGGTACGAAAAGCCCACAAAGCATCATCAAGTTTATCAGCCCATGAGGCACGATGCTCTCCCACGGTTCTTTCAAGAATTCGCTTTAATCCTCGGTTGGATATTTCCGCCTGGCCATTAGTTTGTGGGTGGTATGCGGTGGAAAGACGATGATTGACACCATACTTAGCCATGACTCTTGCGAATTGGTCATTGCAAAAATGAGTCCCGCGATCACTAATAATGGCACGAGGCACACCGAATCTAGCGAATAGCGATTTCAAAAAGTTACAAACCACCCTTGCGTCATTAGTAGGTAAAGCTTTGGCTTCAACCCATTTGGAGACGTAGTTAACGGCTACAAGGATGTATTTGTTTCCTTTAAAGGAAGGGAATGGCCCCATAAAGTCGATACCCCAAACATCAAAGATTTCACACTCTTGAATGAAATTTTGAGGCATCTCGTCTTTATGTGTGATCTTGCCTTGTTTTTGGAAAGCATCACAACGTTTAACCATCTCGTGAGCATCACGATGGATGGTGGGCCAATAAAATCCCGAGTCAAACACTTTTTTGGCGGTGTAGTTGGGACCAAAGTGACCACCGGTGGGTCCTTTGTGGCAAGCGTCAAGGATTTCTAAAGCTTCCGGTCCATCAACACATCGGCGAATAATCAAATCAGCACATTGTTTGAATAGATACGGGTCATCCCAAAAGTAAGTCTTAATGTCTTTGAATAACGTTTTCTTTTGTTGGGATGTTAACCCGTCAACGAGAATTCCACCCGCCAAGTAGTTTGCAATGTCCGCAAACCACGGGGTTTCATCAGAAGTTGAGTTGATAGACATTAAGGTCTCCAGGGGAAAAGAGTCATTGATCTCTTTGTTCGGATATTCCCCTTGATAAGGATCCTCAAGTCTGCTGAGATGATCCGCGGCTAGGTTTTCAGCTCCTTTCTTATCGCGAATTTCGATTTTAAATTCTTGGAGTAGCAAAACCCAGCGAAGAAGTCTTGGTTTGGAATCTTGCTTAGTTAACAAGTACTTCAACGCGGAATGATCGGTATACACTATTGTGGTAGAAAGGACAAGATAGGGGCGGAATTTTTCAAAAGCATAGACAACTGCTAAAAGCTCTTTTTCGGTTGTCGTGTAATGCAATTGAGTCCCCGTCATTGTCTTGCTAGCGTAATGGATCGGTTGGAAGTGTTTGTTCACTCTTTGGCCCAGAACCGCTCCAATAGCAAAGTCACTAGCATCGCACATCAACTCAATGTTGGAGTATGCTCGTGTCATAATAAATAATTATACGGCTAGAGGCATGTGAGCCTATGGGGTCACACACATATACACAGAGGTACCACTTAATATATACCGTGTTTATTGTATTTATGGTATATACTTAACGTACGTAACTCGGGATTAATATTTGGGTTAACTTATTGTATTATTAGATAATATAAATAAATGGTAATATCCACTTAAATCCCTTGGTAACCGTCCTTATTGATATTACTAGTATGATACGTTTTTTTAGTTTTGAAAAGACAAAATTGATTGGTCTTTAAATGGTTTCCATATCAAATGAGGACAATTGATTTTTTAGTCAACAAGAATATAAGTTTCATATAAGAAGGTGAAAAACCTATCAAAACAAAGGTGAATAAAAAAAAAGGGACGGCAAAACAAAATAAAAGTGTTGACTTGTTTTGTTTTGTCATTTGATTAAGCTTTAACAAAATTGTTGTTAAAGTCTTAACAAAGAGTTACGGTTATTGCGACTAGCATCGACGTGGTATACATTGACGTGTAGTGTGTTTCTACATAGAGGTGGTCTACTTTGATCACTTGAGTTTCTTGGCTAGATCTTGTGTTGGTGATTGTCTCCGGTTGATCTTACCGAATCACGCTACAAAGGTATATATTATCTCCTTTTTTATTGATTAATCATATGACTCTATGGATCCGTCAATAGGTGCTTACTCCGCTGCGTTTTGATTATATTTAACATGTTATTAATTATATTAAGCTCCTATAGTGGTATCACGAGCCATCATAGATGTCATATGATTATCGGGTATGCGTAAAAATGGCTAAATATGAGTGTTTTTTAGGGATTTGTTAAACCAATATTAAAACAGCCCCTATGGCATTATTTTCGTGGCATTATAGACTTTTAGGAGGTCTTATAATCTGTTTTTAATGATCTCATAGTCACGGTTTACGCATACTTAAATGGGTTTATTACGGGTACGTGTAAAATGACCTAAAACGCGTTTTTTTGGAACGATCCTTGAATCGGGTTTTAAACAGCTCTAATGACCATGTTTTCTGTAATTATATGATAATTACAAGGTTTATAAAATGTGGTTATAGGGTCCTAAGGTCATTGGTTACACGTACCAATCGGGGGTTTAATTAATTGTTGATTATTTCTTCGATTTCGTTGGCCAACATGTGTTTCTTGTTGTTTAAATTTATTTCCATGGCAACTACATGCATGTTTGACATGGACTTAGCCAACACCTTGTTATATTCATAATATTATGGTATTATTATGTTTCGTATGCAAAGCCGATGAAAACCTAGACCAAATGTGACATGTTGTGTGTTGATTTGCATTTAATTTTAGTTTTGGGGATTTGCCATTGTTTCGGCTTCAGTAATATGTTTTTGATGTTGGTTATAGCCATTGTTTGGGCATTTTACAGTAGGTTAATGATAGGTTAAATGTTTTTAATCATAAATCATTTGTAACCGATGCTTGGATGGGAATGGCTAAAGAATTAAAGACATATTGTGAAATTCGGAGCTGCTGAGTGACCTGCACTAAAATGTGATTTCCCGGAGTTCTATAAGGAGATAGAAGCCCAAATTTGGTGTGCTAATTCACAACTCATAGGCCTTCAAAAGTCTCAACTGGAGCTCAGGCTAGGGAATACTCCTTCTATGGGTTTTGGGCCCTACAAGTCGACTGAAATATTTAGGCAGATTTGGGCCTCATGTTCATTTTGGGTTCTACTTGCTCTTGATGGTCTTGGAGCAAGTGGGAGCCCACTTTGTGGTTATGTTGACTTACCCTTAGTTGACTTCTTGGTCCTCGTGATGGCTTACGAGATCAAGAATAGGTTTTTCATCGGTTTGAGGCTTTGCATACTTGTGGTTGTGTGTTTGCTTGTTTGCTTGATATCTTGATATTACTTGCAAATGTTTTTATAAAAACTTGAAACCAATCACAAACCATTTATAAAACTAAATCCTTGATTTAGTTTAAAGTTTAAATATGATTTAAAACTAAAATCTTGTTTTTCATAATAACTCTTAACGTGTTATGATGTTATTATTTTTTATTTTTTTGTATTGTCTAAATCTAGTATTAAATCCATTTAGGTTTTATATTAGTATTTAACATGGACAACTTGACACACATAAATTAAAACAAGATTAGATTTAAGTTAAAAATGTTTTTTAACTTGTGCTACGATGGATGAATGCATGCTTCCTTGTACACACTTGTGATTTGTAAATCAAACTTTTATACCCGTCTAAAATTTAAGTCATGCCATCCAATCGTTTGAGATCACTTGCAATTACTTTTTGCATCTTGTGAGACGGATGCAAATTGTAACCCAAGGTGATTATTATCTATGCGTGAGACCTAGACTTATTCTCGCATGTTGTCAAATTGGATGACTTAATCGGTTAAGTGGTGAGACCTTGACCGAGGCAAGGATGGGACTAAACATGCCATGTTTGATATTTTATGAATTGTTCACTTATGTCATGAGTCCCATAAGGATCTAAGAATTGCACATGATTTGCAATTGATGAACGTCATCTACCTATTGAATCTATCATTGCTAGCAGATCAACTGATGTGATGGTAGAACCTCAATGAGGATCTTAGCCTTTTCATAAAATTAATTGTTTTTATATAAACTTGGGTAGTTAATTTTTAAAGGATTAATTATTGAAAGTACTAAAACTTTGAACTTTGTTTATTTTGTAGATGACAACGAATCAATCCATTAACAATCAAATCAGATCAATTCTCGATAAGGAGAAATTGAGTGGTACAAACTTCCTTGACTGGTTTCGAAATCTGAGGATTGTCCTCAGATCAGAAGGAAAGTTGCACCACTTGGAAGAGGCCTTACCTGAAGCACCTCCTGCTACTGCCACCGCTGCTGTTCGCAATGCCCATACTAAAAGGGTTGCTGAACAACAAGAAGTGGCTGGCTTAATTTTATGTAGTATGGTCCCTGAAATCCAAAAACATTTGGAAGACTTTACTGCATATGACATGATTGAGGAACTCAAGACGATGTTCCAACAACAAGCAGAACAAGAACTCTTTGAAACGGTCAAAGCGTTCCATAACTGCAAGCAGGAGGAGGGCCAATCTGTCAGCACTTATGTGTTGAGAATGAAAGGCTACCTTGATCAGATGGACCGACTTGGCTACCCTATGCCACAAGTCTTAGGAGTGAACTTGATACTCACTTCACTTTCCAAAGACTATGATCAGTTTGTTCAGAACTATCATATGCATGGCATGGGGAAGACTATACCTGAACTGCATGCCATGCTGAAGCTTGCAGAGAAGGGTATGCCCAAGAAAGCTCCCTCTGTTCTTGCTATCAAGAAAGGTCATATCCAAAAACCGAAGCCACAAGCTAAAGGAGGCAAGGGTAAGAAGTTCAAGGGAAAAGCCACTATGGTTCATGACCCTAAACGTAAGTTCCCCCCACCTAGCAAAAAGGAGCATCCTGCTAAGGATGTAGAGTGTCATCACTGTCATGAGATTGGACACTGGAGAAGGAATTGTCCTTACTACCTGGCAGAAGTGGACAAAAAGAAGAACAAAGCCGGCACGTCCGGCACATCAGGTATCTTCATGATAGAACTCTACTCATTCCCTAAAACTAATACCTGGATATATGACACTGGTTGTGGTACTCACATTTGTAATACTATTCAGGGGCTTAGAGGGATCAGAAAGTTAAATAAAGGCGCTTTGGACTTGCACGTGGGCAATGGCAACCGTGCAGCTGTCGAAGCCATAGGGAGCTATGATCTTATCCTCCCTAGTGGAATGATTCTTGTACTAGACAATTGTCATTTTTCACCCTCTATTACTAGAGGAATTATTTCTCTTTCGCGTTTATGGGATAATGGTTTTTCACATAAATTTACTGATTATGGTACTATTCAAGTTTCCAAGGATAATGTATTTTATTTTAATGCTATTCCTCGTGATGGAATTTTTGAAATTGATATGCATAATCATGTATCAAATGAGGGTTCTATTTATATTTGTAGCAAAAAGAAGTCCAAGCACAACTTGGATTCTACTTTTCTATGGCATTGTCGACTTGGACATATAAACAAGAAACGCATTGCAAAGCTGCAACATGATGGGCTTTTAAAGTCAACTGATGATGAATCATTTGATATATGTGTATCTTGTATATCTGGCAAGATGGCAAGAAAGCCTTTTACTCATGCAAGTGAAAGAGCTAATGATCTTCTTGGGCTCATACATAGTGATGTATGTGGTCCATTTAGAACCACGTCTAGAGAAGGAGCTAACTACTACGTTACATTTACTGATGACTTCAGTAGATATGGTTATGTTTACTTGATTAAACATAAACATGAAGTTTTTGAAACGTTCAAAACCTTCCAAAACGAGGTAGAAAATCAACTCGGGAAGACAATCAAAGTATTTCGATCTGATCGAGGAGGCGAGTATTTAAGCCTTGAGTTTTTAGATCATCTTAAGAGTCGTGGGATTGTCTCACAACTTACTCCTCCCTATACACCACAACATAATGGGGTGTCAGAGAGGAGAAATCGAACCTTGCTTGACATGGTTCGATCAATGATGAGTCCAACCACTTTGCCAATGTCCTTTTGGGGCTAAGCTCTAGAGTCTGCTGCACGCATACTAAATATTGTTCCAACTAAGAAGGTTGATAAGACTCCATATGAAATATGGCACGGGAGAGTCCCGAACTTGTCTTATTTGAAAGTCTGGGGTTGTGAGGCTCTCTTTAAACGAGAAACACCAAACAAACTTGAGCCCAGATCTATCAAGTGTATCTTTGTAGGATACCCAAAGGAAACAATGGGTTACTACTTCTACTACCCACCCGAGAACAAAATATTTGTTGCTCGGTATGCGGAGTTTCTTGAGAGTAGTCTCATATCACAAGAAGCAAGTGGGAGCACCATAGACTTTGATGAAATTCAAAGTCAAGATGCACAACCTTCTGAGAACACTAGTGAACATCACCAAGAGGTTGAACATGAAAATGTCGAATCTCAAAGTGATGTTATTCCCATTCGTAGATCCGCAAGGATATCTCACGCACCTGACCGATATGGTTTCTATATCGATGCTGAGGAACATGAGTTAGGGGATCATGATGAACCCGTTAACTATAAAGCTGCATTGTCGGATCCTGAATCTGATAAGTGGCTTGAAGCTATGAATGCGGAAATGCAATCCATGAGGGACAACGAAGTTTGGATCTTAGTTGACCTCCCTCCTAACTGTAAGACGGTTGCGAGTAAATGGCTCTTCAAGAAGAAGACCGATATGGATGGCATTGTACACACCTTTAAAGCTCGTCTTGTAGCAAAAGGTTTCACTCAAACCTATGGGGTTGACTACGAAGAAACCTTCTCGTCTGTTGCAGACATTAAAGCTATTAGGATTCTTATAGCCATAGCAGCGTTCTATGACTATGAGATTTGGCAAATGGATGTCAAGACCGCCTTCTTGAATGGCCATCTGAACGAAGACGTTTATATGGTGCAACCTGAAGGGTTCGTGAATCCTAAACATCCCAGGCTTGTATGTAAGCTTCAAAGATCCATTTATGGGTTAAAGCAAGCATCTAGAACCTAGAACAAGAGATTTGATGAGGAGATCAAAAAGTTTGGTTTCACTCAAAATCCCGATGAGCCATGTGTATATAAAAGAGCTAGTGGAAGTATCGTCGTTTTCCTAGTCTTATATGTCGATGACATATTGCTCATGGGAAACAATATTCCAATGCTACAAGATGTTAAATCCTGGCTTGGAAAATGTTTTGCCATGAAATACTTGGGTGAGGCGGCGTTCATTCTAGGAATCAAGATCTATAGAGATAGATCAAGGCGATTAATCGGTTTGAGTCAAAGTGCATACATTGACAAAACTTAAAGCGGTTTAAGATGGATGCCTCCAAACGTGGGAGTCTACCAATGCAATCCAATGTAGAATTGAGTAAGACTCAATGTCCCTCCACACCTAAAGAGGTGAAGCGAATGAAAGGAGTGCCTTATGCTTCGGCTGTAGGATCCATCATGTATGCTGTGAGGTGCACTAGACCTGATGTAGCGTTCTCTCAGAACCTTACAAGTAGATACCAACAGAATCCAGGTGAATGTCACTGGACTGCTGTAAAGAACATATTAAAGTATCTTCGAAATACTAAAGATATGTTTCTTGTTTATGGAGGTGATTCAACAACTGAGCTTGGTGTTACTTGCTACACTGATGCTAGTTAGGAGACAGATCCGGATGATCTTCGATCACAAACCGGATATGTCTTCGTGATGAACGGAGGCGCGGTTGATTGGAAGAGTTCTAAACAAAGCACTACTGCGATGTCTTCTACAGAAGCTGAATACATAGCTGCTTCTGAAGCTGCAATGGAAGCAATTTGGATACGTAAATTCATTTCTGGGCTTGGCGTTGTTCCCAGTAATGATAGACCTATGGAAATGTACTGTGATAATACAGGTGCAATTACTATAGCCGATGAACCTGGAGTTCAAAAGGGTGCCAAACATTTTAGGAGAAAATATCACTACATTCGAGAAGTAATTCAAGAAGGTGATATTCGTATTCTTAAAGTTCACACAGATAACAACTTAGCTGATCTGTTTACTAAACCAATGTCTTGTACCAAACATGTTGAACATGCTAGGGGTATTGGACTTAGACCAGCTGGTAGTTTCATGTAGATTTGTGTATGTTAGTATTTGAATAATTGGGATGTAAAACAGTTTTTATTATATAATGAATTGATATATGAGATATATCGTTTTTATTTTATATCAAATGTGTTCTATATTTGCATGTTTAAATCCAAGAGTAATCTTATTATTCTAAATTATCCATTGTCGGTTGACAATATGGGAGTATTGTCGAGTTAAGACAAATGTGAGTTGGTCATATTCATTTGGAATGAATATTAATTGATGATGCCGCCAAACTCATATGTGTTCATTAGATGAACATTGGATTGACCTAACCAACGAGAATTCACTACATGGATCAGCGTCAATAGTGAGTCTCGCAAGTGGTTGAATCTCTCATCCTTAGACTTGAGATGCAAGTAGGTTTTGTATGTGTGGAATGTCAATCTTTGATATGGTTCAACGTTGTCCTGAACAAGGCTACCATAAAGACCATTTTCAGGTGCGATAAGAAGCACATGAACGACAGGTTCAGTCAAAAGAGAATTTGTTCCTCCCCATGTATTGGAGTTAGATACTACTGGGGCCCTTGATGAATTGTACAGATGTATGTGTGGCCACACCCAAATGTAATTAAGATGATACTTGATTAATTTGGTAATCTAGTTCAATATCTATATCGAGAAACAGAATAGTTAAACTTAAGAATGACTTTTGATCCATGTCTAAAGTTTAAAAGAGTATCTGAAACAAAAGGATGAATGATATTTAAACCATTTAAATAAGATGTTTGAGAAACTATCCTCGTATGTTTCAAGGGGCATTGGCGTGTTGCTAGACGCTAACCATTGCTTGTATAATTACTTGATTATTATGACGTGCGCAAGTGGGAGCTGTTGGAGTATGCTCATCTCATAATAAATAATTATACGGCTAGAGGCATGTGAGCCTATGGGGTCACACACATATACACAGAGGTACCACTTAATATATACCGTGTTTATTGTATTTATGGTATATACTTAACGTACGTAACTCGGGATTAATATTTGGGTTAACTTATTGTATTATTAGATAATATAAATAAATGGTAATATCCACTTAAATCCCTTGGTAACCGTCCTTATTGATATTACTAGTATGATACTTTTTTTAGTTTTGAAAAGACAAAATTGATTGGTCTTTAAATGGTTTCCATATCAAATGAGGACAATTGATTTTTTAGTCAACAAGAATATAAGTTTCATATAAGAAGGTGAAAAACCTATCAAAACAAAGGTGAATAAAAAAAAGGGACGGCAAAAAATAAAATAAAAGTGTTGACTTGTTTTGTTTTGTCATTTGATTAAGCTTTAACAAAATTGTTGTTAAAGTCTTAACAAAGAGTTACGGTTATTGCGACTAGCATCGACGTGGTATACATTGACGTGTAGTGTGTTTCTACATAGAGGTGGTCTACTTTGATCACTTGAGTTTCTTGGCTAGATCTTGTGTTGGTGATTGTCTCCGGTTGATCTTACCGAATCACGCTACAAAGGTATATTTTATCTCCTTTTTTATTGATTAATCATATGACTCTAAGGATCCGTCAATAGGTGCTTACTCCGCTGCGTTTTGATTATATTTAACATGTTATTAATTATATTAAGCTCCTATATTCAAAGGGAAGCTCCCAATTAGGGGTAACCAAGACGGGTGGCTTAGTTAGCTTATCCTTAAGCAAGTTGAAGGCTTCAATACACTCATTGGAAAAGATAAAAGGAGTATCTTTCTCCAAGAGGTGGGTCATCGGGCAAGCGATTTTAGAAAAATCTTTAATGAATCGACGGTAAAAGCCCGCATGACCAAGGAAACTTCTCACACCCTTCACGGTTGAAGGTGGAGGCAACTTAGAAATAACATCGACTTTAGCACGGTCTACTTCAAGACCGGCTTTGGAGATCTTGTGTCCTAGCACGATGCCCTCTTTTACCATGAAATGTCTTCACACCGCTTAAGCATACGTTCTAAATTGGCAAGGCAAGCAAAGAAAGAATCGCCATAAACCGAGAAATCATCCATGAATACTTCCATAGTGTCTTCAACCATGTAATGGAAGATAGCCATCATACACCTTTGGAACGTCCCAGGAAAATTACATAAACCAAAAGGCATGCGTTTTTAAGCAAATGTTCCGTAGGGACAAGTGAATGTGGTCTTTTCTTGGTCCTTGGGATCGATGGGAATTTGAAAATACCCGAAGAAACCGTCTAAGAAGCAGTAATAGTCATTACCCGCAAGACGCTCGAGCATTTGATCCATGAAAGGAAGAGGAAAATGATCTTTTCTCGTGGCATCATTGAGTTTGCGATAATCAATACAAACTCTCCACCCAGTAACGAGACGAGTGGGAATCAACTCGTTGTGTTCATTGGGAACAACGGTTATTCCGCCCTTCTTGGGTACATAATGGACGGGACTTACCCATGGCGAATCTGAAATAGGGTAAATCAAGCCGGCATCTAGAAGTTTGATAACCTCTTGTTTGATAACGTCATGAATGCAAGGATTAACCCTTCTTTGGCTCTGGATTGCGGGTTTAAAGTCATCTTCCATGAGAATCTTGTGAGTACAAAAGTTCGGATCAATTCCGCGGATATCAGAAATTTTCCAAGCAATTGCCTTCTTATGATCTTTAAGCACGGCGATGAGGCGAGATTTTTCGTCTTCTTTCAAGTCCTTCGCGATGATGACGGGCGACTTCTTCTCTTCTTCAAGGAACACGTACTCGAGATGGGGCGGCAACTCCTTAAGTTCTAAATCCAGAGGATTTTCGATGGGAGGCGTTTTCAAAGTCGGAGCATCGATAGCAATAACCGTGGGAGATGGTGGAGAAATATTGTCTTCTTTGAGAAGGTTCTCGATGAGACGCATATCTTCATCCCAATCGGTGGTAGAATCGTCATTAGCGAAGTTCACATCTCCCATGGTGGCTTCCAAATCTTTTCAAAGGAAATCACTTTCTCCAAATAGAGATAGTGATGAGTCAATAGAGGAAACGGTCTCAACATTGGGAAGAGAGGTAGGAATACTTTTACAAGCATCTTTAAAGTGTTCTTCACAAGCCTCATCAAGAACGTCAATACAATTAACGCTCTCGTGGGAATAAGGCTGTTTAGAAAGCTTTCCCATGTTGAAGACGATTTTATCGTCACCCACTCGCATGATAAGCTCACCCGCTTCAACATCGATGAGAGTGCGACCGATCCTCAAGAATGGACGACCAACGATCAATGGCACACGAGGGTCAATGTCGTAGTCAACGACAACGAAATCGGCAGGAAAAGTGAATTTGTCGACTCCTACAAAGACGTCTTCGGCTATCCCCACTAGATAAGCAACCGTACGGTTAGCTAATTCCAAAGTCATTTTGGTGGGGACTAGCTCGGGGAGAGATAATTGCTTCCAAATGCTTAGAGGCATTAGATTAATACTGGCACCTAGATCGGCTAGGGCCATGCAATTCTCTACTCCCGGGAAGTTGCAAGGGATTAAGAAACGACCCGGATCACCAAGCTTGGTTGGGAATTTCCTTAAGAGCACTGCAGAGCAATTCTCATTAAGTTGGGTGTTAGCAATATCAAGAAGCTTCTCCTTGTCGCTAAGAAGATCTTTGAACATCTTCGCATACTTGGGCATGTGAGCGAGAGCCTCAGCGAAGGAGATGTTGAAATTCAATTGTGTAAACATTTTGAGAAAGTTCGAAACCTGAATATCATCCTTGCTTTTGAGCTTCTCTTTCCTCAATCTTGATGTATAAGGTATATCGGAAGAAGAGGGAGTCTTAGGGAGAATAGGATCACTCACATCCTTCGGTGGAGGAGGGGTAGAAGTAAGAGGTGGAGAAATTGGGGAGGTAGAAGGATGAGGAATAGGAGCAGGTGACTCGTTTTACTTAGTCACAATCACCGGTGGAGGTATAGGAAGCTCGGGTTCCTTGGTACCTTTGCCACTGCGAGTGGTGATTGCTTTCATCTCCCCTCTTGGATTCGCAACGGTGTTACTCGGAAGAGTACCCGAAGAAGAGGTTTGATTACCTTGGAAGAAACCAGTCATCATGTACATTAAGTCAGTCGTTTGACTTGCCAAAGTGTTTCTCATATCAGCTCTCAAATCGTTTCCTTGTTTCACCATGTCTGCTTTCAAGTTGAGCACTTCCCGTTGGAGATTTTCCACAATCACATCATTGGTCCTCATGTAGGTTCAAACATCTTGGTGTAATGCGGTGGGTTGGTTGGGAGGAGGAGCATGGTATGTGGGTGGTTGATAAGCAGGTTGTTGGTAAACTTGGTTGTTTCTTTGAGGTGGATATGGTTGTTTGTGAGGTGGTATGTATGGTGCACGAGGTTGTTGTTGTTGTTGAGGAGGGCGATTGAGGTTTTGTTGTTGGTTTGGGTTGTTAGGAGGAAAACCGGGTAGTGAGAGATAGTTGTTTGAGCGGTAGCTAAGCAAGTTGCGGTCACCTTGAGGACGAGCTTGATAAGCGGCCGGAGGATAGGTACCGTATGCTGCATTCACATTCTCAGAAGGGTAGTCTTGGGTGGTGGTACAAGTGGTGTAAGAGTGAGGACCACCGCATATTTCACATGGTTGGCTAACAGCATTGACTTGAGCGTTTTTAGCATTGATGTTGTTGGTGTTGCTAGCGGTTTGGGTAGCAAGCGATTCAAGAAGCGCAGTGATTTTGTCAAGTCGCTTGTCGCTATCACTAGTACTAGCACTGGCGACATTGGTCCGAACACTCTTGGTTTGCACACGAGACTTATTTTCAACAATATCCCAAGCGGCATTGGAAGTCTTAACCAAAATATTACCCCCCGAGGCACTGTTTAGTGAATATTGGCCATTCATGCTTAAACCATTATAAAAAGTATTAATTTGGTGCACTTTGGTAAAACCATGTTGTGGGCACTTTCTCAAAAGGTCTTTAAAACGGTCCCAAGATTCACTAAAAGACTCATCGTACTTTTGTTCAAAATTGATAATTTCATTCCGCAAAGCGGTAGTACGAGAGGGTGGGAAAAAGTAGTTTATAAACTTGGTCTCCAAATCCGTCCACGTCAGAATACTTTGCGGCGGTTCCTTTGCAAGCCAATGCCGGGCTTGTCCCTCTAGGGAGAAAGGAAAAAGTTGCAAACGGATTACCTCTTATGGAACACCATTGAATTTGACCGTATTCGTGAGTTGCAAGAACCGTTCGATGCGGTCATGAGGATCATCAATGGTACGCCCCAAGAGTGGTTGAGCAGAGACCATCTGGATAAAGCTGGATTTGAGCTCAAAGTTGTTGGCTGCAATCGCGGGTATGACAATTGGATCATTGTTGCCGTCTACGTGTGCTTGCAGAAGTTCAATCATCGGGCGATTATCCGGTAGAGGCTCATTGTTGTTGTTGTTATTGTTGTTGAGAGGTGGATTGTTATTGTTTTGAGGTGGGTTATTATTGTTGTTTTGTACACCGGCAATGTCTAAGTCTTCGAGAGGCTCGGGCTCTTGATAAGACGTTGATCGTGTACGCATGCACCTAGAACTAACAAAGCTAACAAGAAATATTTTTGTTTTTTATGGTTTTTTACTTTTTTTTTATTTTTGAAAATTTTGTATTTTTTTTTTGGGTTTTTTGAAATTTTTTATGAAAAAGAAACGTTCACGGTGAACGGATCCCAAAATCCAAGTTCTCACAAAAAAACTATTAATCTTAACGAGAAGAGCCGGCAGCGGCGCCATTTGATACAAGGCTTTTAGATGGGGTTCAAGATTAATCTCGGAATCTTCTCGAATTGATCACAACTAAAAGTGGAATGATTGTTCTTGGTGACAAATAGGGGGTTTGGTTTTCTATTTTATTGAAAAGATAAATGAATGAAGTTATGAAATAAAACTTGAACTTAAATTAAACAATTAAATGATAAAGCAGTAACATGACCTTACTGAAGAAATGTGCTATTCGGAATATTGAATCCATGCGGAATAAAGTCCTACCCGGAATAAAGATGCCATGCGGAATAAATAAGACTACTCGGAATAAAGATCTATTCGGAATAAATAAATCTACTCGGAATATTAGTGCTACACGGAATAAGATGGCTACACGGAACAATGATCCTATTCGGAATATAATTGCTATGCGGAATAATTGGTTCTATGCGGAATAAATTAAGCTATGCGGAATAATTTCTCTACCCGGAATAAAGATGCCATGCGGAATAAAGGCCTCTATTCGGAATATTCAAACATTCCGAATAGAAGAAAAGGTGAGCAGACTATCCGGAATAAATAAATATTCCGAATAAGGGAAAAAGTAAACAGACTATGCCGAATAACTGGGGATGAAGAACAGTAGACAGCTAGAAACAGGGGAAAACGAATTTTAACCAAATCGAGCCAAAAAAAACAAAAAGGTTTTAACCAAACTAACCAATAATCATCTATTAACCATAAACAACAAATCCCAATCATTAAAACACAAAACCCATTAACTTTAGAAGATCAAAATTAACCAAAAAAGAACTTTAGAACTTTGACTAAAAAGATGAAGATGAACAAGATGAATAAAAAGATTGTATTGATGAATAAGGTTTTAACAATCAAAATAAAGGATTAAAACTACAAGATTTGTGAACAAACAAGAATCAAAATCACCAAACACCCTAATGGTGTTGGTGATACCTACGAACAGAGAAGAGAGAAAAAGGGAATGAAAAACTAAAAAACTGTGTGAAAAGTGTGAAGGGGAATCTTTATATAGGTCTTCCATTTGGTTGGTGAGTGTAACTTCTCCCTTTCTTCTTGTCTTCTCGTCTTTTCAAAAAAGTTGACGTTTTCGATTCTGATTCGGGATTTGTCGACGATTAAATACAACTCGTCTTTTAATTTCTTCGTTTAATAGACTTGAGTTTCTTCGACATATGTAAATCTTCCATCTTTGGTCCTTTTCTTCGATAAATCTTCAAACAGGCCCATTGACTTTCAATCTTTTGCATCTCTTGGACAATAGACTTCGTCTTGAGTCTTTTTCCTTGATAAAACCCGTGCAGTCCCATGTTTTCTTCAATATTCATCCGGTTGACTCTGAAAACACAATAAACACAAAAACCACGCATAATTCCAAACAAATGATATTAAACACGCGTTTTGGTCTTGTTTTAGGAAGAAATAAGTGGTAAAAGGATGGGTGTTTTCACACCTATCATAAGTTATACTCAATGTATTTTAAATTATATTATAATAATTATATTATATTACTATAAGTTATTCTTAGTATATATTGGAGTAATAATATTATTAGGGACAAGCATTTAGACCCGAATCCCAAAATCGAAAAAAAGCAGTACTGGTTTTCAATACCCGAATATTTTTCGGTACTGTACCGAAACTTCAAAATAACTTGAAAAAAGAATTGGAACCACTAATTCGGTACGAGATCGGTACCAAATCGGCAAAATTCGAAAAAAAGGGAAAAACCGATTTCCAGATACCGGTACCGACATCCGAATCGATACCGATATTTGAAATCCCGTTCGGTACCGTACGGTACCGGTACCAATAGTTTATGCTCGAAAAAAAATATGTGCCACACTAATTCTGTATAGGACGAGTACCGTGCTCATCCCTAAATATTACTAATATTGTTATTTAGATTTTTGGAGTGTTGTCAAGTAGATTTAGTCGGATTTTAGATCAACTTGAGTCGGATCAAAGTAACGTAAGCTTAAAAATTTTATATTCTTGTCAGACTTTTGAATATTGGTTACTCAAAATCGAATCGGATCAACTTGGACTAAGGTCTGTTTAGATTTAAGCTAACCCGTATATAGGTAAAATATATAAAGTTAACTTTTATACTATTTTAAATAGAACATCAATATAATTTATTTAAAAAAACTCCTTATTTGGGTCAACCGGTTCGACCCGAACTCCAGTTAACGACACTTTTTGAACCTGTTACATGTTACCTATTACTAGACGCTACTTAGTATTCGGGTTAATCGGGTTTTCCCGATAACCCTAATAAACCTTTTCACCAACGAAATTAACTTAGATAGGTTTAATCAGATTTAGGTCTATAAGATGTTCAAAGAAAAAAATTAGCACACACTCGACTTATACTAAAAAAATTTCTCGAGTTCGAGTCAATCAGGTTATTATGTTACTTACTATACGTGGAACACTATATGATCTTTCCTCTTTCGTAATGGGTTGTCTCATTGAATTTGTGTACGTGTATCGATTTTCCTTTTAACATTTTTTACAACATAAGTTAAACTAAGGGCGTGCTTGGTTAAGAGTATTGGGGGGTAAGGAATGGGAAAGGGAATGATTAGTAGTGCTTGGTTTAGGAAAGTATAGGTAATCATTACCCACTAATGGGTAATGAACCATTCCTCTGTAAATTGGGGATAATGGATTCAAGGTAATAGATTGACGTATGTATATGTGTGTCTCCACCTACCACCACCATCACTGACCACCACCATTGTCGCTACCACCACTCTCTTAACTCCACCACCACTCTCCGACACGACCACTCTTCGACGTCACCACCACCACTACTAACCACCATAATGGTCACTACCACCACCCTTCCGACGCCACTACGAATCTCGACACCACCGCCCCCAGCCCCCCACCCCCCCCCCCCCCATCCACACACCCCACTGCCACCAGACGCTACCATCTCACTATGGTAACGCGTTGCACGATCACCACCCCTACCATCGACCACACCAGCGACCACCACCTCTAACGATGCCACCACCACACTCTATCACCATCATTAACGGCTACTGATGTTGTCACCACTACCATCACCACACCACCTCTACCGATGTCGCCGCCACAGTTTTTGCCACCATCTCCAATCACCACCACGTCTTATATTAACCAAGCACCAAGAATGGTAACGATAATACTAAGGAATGTTCATTGCATTCCTTTGTATTCCCTTACTCTTACCCATTCCCATTCCCCTCATGTTAACCAAGCGCCCCCTAAGTATTGTCTCAAACTCAGCTTTAAGAAATTATGCATAGCTCAGCCTCGATAACGTTTCATGACGAAAGCTAGACCAGCCTAAGAAGCTCAATTACAACTCGAAACGAACTTAGGTCGTGCTTGAGTTATAGTTCCACTGGACAAGTATGACATGCCTTATACTCCAAGTTCTACATAAGAGTGGCATATTTAGTTGTTTATTTCAAATTAGTTATTATATTATAAGATATTCCATCCTCATATTTAGTGTGGAGTATTTACGATAACTTATTCAATGACACAACTAAAATACATTCTGTAGCCGTATGAAAGGTTTATGCAGTTACAACATCCACAAAAACACATACCTAAGACCTTTGATAAGATCTCGAGGTGATAGGTGAGGTGCAAGTGAAGGAGATGTAAATGATAGATGATGAACGAGATGAGATAAGTCTGGTGTGGTATATGAGTTGAGTTCCATTAGTATGGTTGTGTTGCTGATTTGCAATAAGGTTTCAAATCGACATTAGTGATCCATGTTAGTGATTCGTGTGAAGTCATTGAATCCACATGATTATATAGGTACTACATCTATGCTTGTACCATCTCACCACGACGTTTTCATCAAAAAAGTTTGGGGAAGTCCTTCAAATCTTATGTTTAATGTTTTATTTTGTATTCTGCTCTAGTCAGAGCTTTCACCTTTTCGTCGCTCGGACTGCGGGGAGTGTAGGTCGTATATTGCTCAAATCATGAGATGTGATTAGGGTGATTAGGGATGAGCACGGTACCGGTACCGTACCGAATTAATGAAACAAGTCCAAAGTATTTTCAAAATGCTCAAAAATGAAAATAAGCTATCCATCTATAAGTTGGATACGAAAAACGAGCTAGAAGTGCTTATTTGAAATCAAGTGAGTGGGAACAAGTTGAGTTATACAAATCTACTAAACCATTTTATATCAAACTTATAAGAAATGTTTATAGTAATTTGGCCTTTCATATGGTAATGCAACATACAACTAGATGGAGGATATATGCTTCCTCTTTGTTTTTGGATATTAGATATAGTATCCATTTCAATTGCTTTGACATTTTCGTTTTTTACAGTTATTATGGCAAATGCAGAATCATCTCAAGGTAGAAGACGTTCAAATGTCATCAACCAAGTTCCACATCCATTCAAGAGGAGAATGATTAGTCTTGATGGCGGAAAGTAGGCACATATATATACATCATAAATTTATATGATTTTGAAGTTATTTGGGTTCATTATGTTGCAATGTTTGCATTTATAGGCTTACTGCAATAACTATCCGTATGATAATTTATATCTTCAAGAACATGTTTAATGGTCCTTGGACCACTTGGAATGAGGTTAACAGGTCTGCGCGTGATGAATTATGGGAGCTTTTTAAGGTGTGTACCCGCATTTGGTTCTTAATAAATAAATCTAACTTTCTTTAAAAGGATGTATAAACTTCATTGATGTTGTATGAATAGGCTTTTTTTCAATGGCAAGTTGCGCCTGAGGTGTTGGTCCGTGAGGTGTGGGAGTCTAGTATGAGGAAGCTATATCGAGGTCTCATGTCAGAGGCAAGAAATGAGTCTGTCAAGATGGCACAACTAGCTGGGGTTTCGTTTGATGGTTTTGATTTTTCTGTTCTTAAGCCTTATAACCCCGAATGGATCGAGTCAATCTATTGGGAAGACATGATTGATCGGGTTTGGAACAAAAAGTCGGAATTGCTTAAGCATTATAGAGGCTCAATTTCTTTCTTTCTACTCAAGAGCGGACTCGTACGATGGCTAATAAATTATATTTTCTTGTTTAAAATCCCGAGATTTATTATCTTCAAGTAAAATAATTTATATTGTATACTCATTGGATTATATACTTAGGGATTTGTAGGGAATCGCTCGAACTCCTGCTGAGATTTTTGAACTCACACACACACGAAGATAGGGGTAAGGAACAAAGGATATGGTAGTTCATCAACTTAAGGTAATAACCCGTTGGTACATCATAAGTTATGTTCGACTGGATTTCAAGTTCGTATTGTTCATGTTAACTTTTATTTTGAACTTTCTTCTTTGTTGGGAATATCAGGAATGGTATCTTTTGGATTGTTAGTTGACTTGATTTTTATCTTATGTTATTTGATTTAAATATGCGTGTAGTAATATTTGACTTTCTATTATTATGGTAATTTTGGCTTATGACATGTTTCAAGTCTTCGTAACTCATTTGTCACAGTGTTACGTTATTTATGCTCTATTAGTTTAAGAGGTGTGGTGTTTGATTTTGGTTATGGCCAAGTATAGGAAAAACTCATATTAGAGTCTTAGGTATTTTAAGGAGGTATAGAGGTAGTAAGAAAAAAAAACCCTAAATAACATCTATGGCGGCAGAACTTTCTGTCTTGTCGGCAAGATTGTTTTCGTTCTTTGTTTAAATTGGTCTACCTGTTTTTCTTAGGGTTTTTAGGGGTTTGTTTTACTTTAATTAGTTTTTGTCTTCTATCGTCGGTTGTTTTTAATTGTTGCAACATCATTTGTCGGCTGACATTAATTCGTGGGTAATTTATTGAGTCACAATCTGTGCAATTAATTGCGTTGGGTGTCGGCTGACCTGGGTGTCGGCTGACCTTTGAGCTATTAATTGAGTCACAATTTGACATTATACCATCGTTTAATTCTGTTGTTTTTTTCATTCAGTTTTGGCGGCTGACCTCATACCCTAATATTCATCAATCTCATTTAATTGTTGATTATTATAATTCTTGGCGGCTGACCTTTAGTTCTTGATCATTAATTGTTCTTGGCGGCTTACCTTTGTCATTTTGTTTATTTCTGGTTTACGATCATTATAAAAAAAAAAAAAAGTTACTGTTTGTTTAGGGGTTCTTTTTTCGTGGTTAGGGTTGTGTTTGATTGAATATGGATTCGAGCAAAGAAAGTGATAAGCCATTGTTTACAGGTTGGATGGATGTGGTTAAGGTGTCTACTCTTGAGGTTTTAGTAACGCTAGAGGAGATATCTAATTTGTTTTCTATTCCTTTGAATACTGTGCGTGACATTGAAGTGTTTGCAAATGGTGTGAAGGCAAACAAATTTCCTAAATGGTCTACTTTACCAAAGGAGACCACTATGCTTTATTATAAAGCTTTGTGTGAACGCCATAAGAATTTAACTAGCAGCACTTCTTCACTCAGTTCAGGTGGTTCGAGTGTGCACTCTGCACAAATGGCTAAGGAAACAGACCTTGAAGCTAAGGCTGCTACCATTAATGGTATGCAATTGTGTAATCTACAGGCGGTTTTGAAATTATTTGGTGTAACGATTCGCACGTTTGCTGAAGCGAGTGAATTTATGCATGAATTAAGTATGAAGAAGCATCCGTTGTGGGAATTGATCTCACCTGATCGTGCTAAAGAAATTCTGATGTTACTTTGCAGATTTGAAGGTGATATGGTTACGTCTACTAATGGAGGTATTAATGCAGTCTCTTCTTCGTTTAATTCTGAAAATATCTATGAAGGTGTTAATATCTCTATTCCTAGGAAGGTTGTTGAAACGGTAAATGCTCGCTACCATAACACTTTATATGGTTACTTTCTTGGTAAAAGGATTGCATTCCCTGTGGTTGAGTATTTTGCCAAGAATAACTGGGCAAAACATGGTCTTAAGCGTATCATGATGAATGAGAAAGGTTTTTTCTTTTTTCAATTTGGATCTAGTGAGGGTCTTAATGCGGTTCTGGAAGGTGGTCCGTGGATGGTTCGTAATTCACCAATCTTTCTTAAGAAATGGACTATGAAAACGAATCTTCTAAAGGAGGAACTAACTCGTATTCCGGTATGGGTTAAGTTTCATGATGTCCCGCTTCAGGTATTTGAAGAGGAAGGTATTAGTTTAATTGCTTCGTTTCTTGGTAAGCTTATTATGATGGATAATTATACTGATAATATGTGCAAAGAGTCTTGGGGTCGTTGTAGTTTTGCTCGTTGTCTTATTGAGATGAATGCTGATTCGGAGTTTATAGATAACGTTACTATTGGTGTCCCTGATCTTGAAGGCTCTGGTTGTACTAAGGAGTTAATTCGAGTTGAATACGAATGGAAACCGCCTAGATGTCATACTTGTAATATTTTTGGTCATTCCGGTGATTCTTGTCCGAAAAATGTTAAACCTATAACGGTTGAAAAAGTGACAACTCATGTTGATAAAGATGGGTTCCAACAAGTGCAAAGCAAGAGGAAGAAGTACAAAGGTAATTTAGGGGATCAAGTTCCGAGAGGTGTTCCATTGAGCAAGGGTTTCCAAGCAGGTAAGACGGTTGTTTTTCGGCCAAAAACTCACTTGGATACTACAAGTACGAGTGCTGATAATAGTAGTAAGTTGCATACTAAATCTGGTCAGTTGAAGCAGTCCAGCAATCTTAATGATCCGAACAAGGCTAAAGCTCAAATGAGCAGTGTTTCTACATCAAATAAATTTTCATCTTTGTCCATACCTGGTATTGATGAAGGGGCTCAAGTAAGCGAGAAAGATAATGAGGAGGAGGAGGGAGTCGAGGTCGTCTTTGATGAATCGGTGAATCTTCTCAATACTCATATTAGGGCAAGCACTCCTACTGGCTGATCCCATGTTGATATTTTATTATTTTCCTCGTAACTTTATGTTATCGTCTTGGTTTTTGTCTAGTTTATATATTTCCAATATTCTAGACTAGTTAATGTTTATGGCCTGTCGTAAACATTTTGTTTAACAAGCTGCCTGTAGCTTGCGGTTAATGTGGTATTTCAGCCACATTCCTTGTACTTCAACGCTTTTTTTGGTTCTATTTACCGGGGTCATTGCTACCCTTTTACCAAAAAAAAAGGAGGTATAGAGGTTGTATTTGGCATGAAACCATTGCTCATACAAACACTCCTTTCGTTACAGTAGTACTGCAACACTGTATCATCTTTGAAGGAGTGTTTAGAGGACAAAAGGTAGGAGGTGCAAAATGATCCCTAGTGTGAATTTGGGCATACTTAGTTGTGAGGATGAGGTCCGCAACTTTCTTTACTTTTGGATTTGACATGACGTTCATCATTTAAAAAAGTCCAGTAGATGGAAAATGGCAAGTCTGTAATATGAACTAAGTATATCGAATAAAAATGTTAGTCCTAATGGAAGGTTACAATAAAAATGTTTGCTGCAATTTAATTGTGGGTGCGATGCAATGTTTGTTGAAATTAATTTTGAATATTGTGGAGTTTGTTGTTGTAAGTGTTCATCCGAAGTCTATATTTGGTAGCCATTTCGCATTGTTTTATGGAGCTGTTGTGGTCTTTTGCCTATTTCCCATCACAAATACCAGGTCATTGGTCCATGTCCTTTGTTCTTGCTTTTGTACTTTTAGTTTTTTTTCGGTAGAGGGGAGTTTTAGGAAAAGTTCATGAAAGACATCATGACTACATACGTTGAGAGAGTGGTCAAGAGCTCTACTGAGGCCATTGAGGCGATTCGTGAATATATCAAGTGTAATCTGATTTTTGTTGGAGGATGCCCAAAGGTGAGTTGGTCGCGTCACTGAGAAGAAGAAGCGAGTGTCCTTAAATGGGACCGGTTGGAAACCTTTTGATCTCACCCGAGTTCAACAGTTTGGCGCCGGTCTTGGTGGTCCAGCAGTACCACACTCAGCTGTATATGCATTCATTGGCTTCTTTGAAAGAGGATGAAGTCACTACTGATCAAAGGTGAACATTATTCCAACTAATTTCTGCAATTCTCTCTTCGACACCATTGGCCCGACCCATTGTCTTAACGAAACTAACGGCTGTGGACTAGATTAGTGTATATGAAACACAAATAAAGTTGCAGGACGTTTGCGGGTTTGTTCGGATGGCGATTTTATGTAAATCTTTCTTTTATTCTAAACCTTCAAGTACCATGTAATTAAGCGCGAAAAAAGTTGTATATTATTCTATATCGGCTTTATTCCTATGAATAAAGCTACTAAGGAAAGCATCCATTATAACATATCCTTCTGTAGTGATTTCCAAATATTGCACCTTATTTTCATTATTACAAAGATTTTAATAGTATGTTTTTTTCTTTTGAACAGCTAGGCGCTCCTAGTGGTAGTAGTTTTGAGTAGGTTGAGCACGGTTTCGGAACCACAAAAAACCGAACCGGGACCGAAAGAATCAAGAACAAAAAATGCTTATTTTAAGAATCGAGAACCAAACCGAAGTGCATGTTTGGTTCCGCTTCCGTTCTCGGGTTCGGTTCGGGTATTTCGGGTTCTACACGATTGAAACTGAATTTTTTCCCTATTAAATGACCTATATTGATGCAATAAAATGGATCCCAGAGAGATAGGCTACTAGCTAGCGTCATATGGCCAATGTTTTATTGTTTCTTACGGTTATATCGATCATAGCTAGGATTAGAAAGTGACGGATAAATTTTGATAGTATCTTTTATATTTATCTAGGTATTATGAGCCACCATCCCACCAGTGTCCTAACTTACGCTACTTGCTCAAGCTTTTTGTTTCATAGCTTGCTAAATGAAAGAATCATACAAAGTTTTAAAGTTTCTTAACTTTATTGGCCAAACATTGTATAAAATCTAGTATATTAGGATTTGGGCAATTTATCGGTTTCGGAGCCGAGAATCAAAGTTTTTGAAATATTTAGGAACCAAAAATCGAACCGCGATTCTAAAATTCGGTTCAGGTTGGGTCGGTTCTGGTTTGATTCTCGGTTTCGGTTTGATTCTCAGTTCCGGTTCGGTTCCCGATCCATACTTAGTCTTTGGTATATTTATTTCTTTTGGGATCCATCCCCCTTAGGTGTCAAGTGGTGCATTCTTTCTATTTGTTTCTTGTACTTTAGTTTGGTTCTTTTTAATTCATATTGACTTTAAAAAAAACAGCTGATATGTAAGTATGTATTTCTTTGGATCATTTTTTTAATAGTCTTGTTAAAAAGGGCAATTACTCATAAAAAAATACCCACACAAACAACAAGATTGATAAAATCATGGGTGTGCATATTCACCCACAAAACACCCATGTTAATTCATCCACCAATAAATATATGTATCTCGTGGGTAAATAACATTACCTACTAAATTACCCGCAAATATAGCCACGATAGTTCACGACGTGGGTAATCCGTGGGGAGTGTTTTGGCGCCAAGTTATTTACCCACATATTGCACACCAAATATAATTACGTGCCTATTTGTGTGGGTATGTTCGTGGGAAGTTTGAGGGAAAATAAAATCGACTATGAAAGACACTAGTCATGGGTAACATGTGGGTATTAGGTGGGTAAATTCCCTCCAAATGATGAGCGTGGGTAATTTTCGTGGGTATTTGCCTGAATTCTTGTAGTGCTTGTGTTTAACTCTCCTATATATTTGGCTTACTCTTTTGAAATAGGGTAACTGCTTATTCTTGTCTAACTAAATTTTCACACACATTCATCTTTCGTAACATTTATCACAACTTTCTACATTAATGGCGCCTAAGTTTAAACCGAGTGATTTGGTATTGGGGTTCAGAAGTCAGCACAACATGGTTGCCTATTTAGAGGTTGACAACACTCTGTTTCCCCAATATACTCAGATGGTGGAGTATTTAAATGCATCCCCTTTAAGGTATGCACTTTCTCATTCTCCTCTTATCCCTGTCACTCATATTAAACAGTTTTGGAATACTGTCACTTCCTCAACAGTTAATAATGTGACTACATTGACTGCTACAGTCCATGGGCTTCAATCGGTGGTTACTAAAGCCTTGGTTAGCCAGACTTTGCATCTTAATGATGCAGATGGTATAACCACTCTAACCATTGGTGAGCTAGAACAAGGAGTTGAAGCTTTGGGTTATCCTTTCCCTGAAGAGGAAACCTTAAACAAATATTCAAAACAAGAATTTCCCCAAGCTTGGAAGTACTTGATACATGTCATTCTTCAATGTTTGAGTCCCAAATGTACTGCACACAATGAAATTAACATATCTATTGAGAGTTCCATTGTGTGTATTTCTACTCGGCAAAAATATAATTTTTCTAAAATGATTTTTGATGGCAAGTGTCATAACAAGGGTAGCAAGATGACTCTTGCTTACCCAAGATTTTTGCAAATAGTGTTTGATGAACAAAGGTATTGCACCAGGGATCATGATGATTTTTATAAGATCCCTGTGCAAAAGAAAGAAATTTTTGGAAATATGAATACACCCCTAAACAAAGACTTACCCCTTACCCAAGCCATGCTTGTTGTTATTACAGCAGCACAACCTCAACCAAACCCACAACCACAACCAGACCCATTACATGAACCATCACCATCACCCCAGCATATGGAAATTGACCAAGATCCCTTCAACGCTGACACATTAAATATTATCGTTTACACTCCAAATCTAAACGCTAACACCCTATTACGACAAACCCAAACACCCCTTAACCTCCAAACTGAAACCCAATCCACATCATCATCTGTACCCCCAGACTTTAGGATGGAAAAACGCCAAAGGACTACTGGAGTGTTCTCCTCTAGTGGTCCTAGCCATGTTGTAGAGAGAACCACCACCATAAGTGTGGTTGGTGACATGGGTGGGGCTAGGACTATTGGTACTAGCTTAGATGCAGTCAAGCCATTCCTAACATAATTAAGACCCCATCTATGACCCATGACTCTACTTTGGGAAGTCAAATTCCCATTCTAGAGGAGGGCAGATTGGAACCCTGTACATTGTTGGAATTGACGGCTGTCTGCATTAGCTTGCAAAAGCAAAATGCAGACCTTGTACATACTGTCTCTACCCAAGGCCTTGAACTCAAGCAATTGAGGGAGAGGATTGTTGTTTTGGAAGCTGCTGAGACTAGGAGAAGGCAGACAAGGGTCCTTTCATCAGGGGATGATTCTTACAAAGGGGAGGAAGCTGCTACTGATCTATTTTATTTAAGTGACAAAGGCTCAAGTGGTTCTATTGGTGTGTAAATGGATGAAGCTTTGACCAGCTTGAAGGAGAGGCCAGTTATTGATGTTTTACTGGAAACTCCAACAAAGATTTCGTTTATGGAGATGCTGGAACACGTTTCTAAGCCAAGTGTTGACAAGAGTAAGTTGAGCGTTGACAAGCGGATTTTGGACGCTGACAAACCAAGCGCTGATAGGAGTAAGTTAGGCGTTGACACACAGGTTTTGAACGTTAATAGACCTGCATGTATGGTTGATGTATCCCAGTCATCAGCTATCATCAAGGATGTGTCTACACAGGTACCATCATCATCTTTACCCACCATTTATATATTAGATAAGGATAAAGGGATTATGGTAGAAACAGTAGTTCCCAAGGATGCATCCCAAGTAAAATTTGATTCCATGTTGGCTGCACAACTTGAGAAAGAAGAAAGGATGAAGGAGGCTGCTATTGAGAGTAAGGCAAGCAGTGGTGATGAGAGCATAGTTTCAAGTGTAATGATTATTGAAGAACCAGAGAGACTTGAATATGGTGATGAGTTGGCAAAGGAAAAGATTGCAGAGTTGAAGAATCAGGTAGATTATGAGATGCCTGAAGTTGCTCAAATGTACTTTGCATGGGAAAATAAGGTGATGGAGAATCCAGACATGACTTTATCAGATCAAATTTGGGGTTTGGAGATTCTACTAAGAGTTCAAAGGGATTGCAAGGTGATTCTGAAATATAAAGCTAGCAAAGTTCTTTCATAGACTAAGACAGCTAGAAGGGAGGTCTGTTACATGTTGCTCAGATGTCATCAAACAGGTTGGACCTTTAAGCAGTTGTAGGGATTGTCTTTTGATGAGTTGGAATATAAGGCTTATCCTATATGGGCAAGTGTGCAAGAGCAGAACACTATTAGACTTCTTTCAGATTAAAGAAAGGAAGAACTTGTAGAAGAGATGGAGATCCAAAAGGCTTTGGTTACACCATGACCAATGAAGAAGGGAGTTCCACTTGAGTTTCTAGAAAATTTGGATAGAGTGAATCCTAGTGAAGCTGTTATTAGAAAGAGTATTAAGCTCTCACCTTTGGAAGCTTCACATATGGTAGAAGTGTTACCTCATGACTTCAGAAACCCTATAGTTAGCTATGAAGAAGATGCAACTGTGTTTTAGATGATTGGTAGATATGGGAAGAAGGTACACACTTTTACTACTCTTATGTCTTTGTTTGCAAGCCTGGATAGGGAAGACTTGGCAGACCTTTGGAGGTTGATGCAGGCCAAGTATGAGACTGAAGCACCTACTTCAGTCAATGGAATAAAGATTTGGTCAACATTCAAGAGAATGTGTGCACCAGATGTAGAAGATCCAGTTTGGAAGGATCTTGATGATGTTAGTGGACTTCAATGGCGTCTACATTCAGCAGCTGGTGTGTATCACTTAAGTACTACAAAGTTTTCTGAATATCTTCTTGTGGATGCTGAATATCTTATGTCCAAAGAAGTTTTGAAGAAAATGGTGTCAACACAGCTGGAGATGGATTATACAAGTGACGTTTTTTTTGGTAAAAGGGTAGCAATGACCCCGGTAAATAGAACCAAAAAAAAAACGTTGAAGTACAAGGAATGTGGCTGAAATACCACATTAACCGCATGCTACAGGCAGCTTGTTAAACAAAATGTTTATGACAGGCCATAAACATTAACTAGTCTAGAATACTAGAAATATATAAACTAGACAAAAACCAAGATGATAACATAAAGTTACGAGGAAAATAATAAAATATCAACATGGGATCAGCCAGTTGGAGTGCTTGCCCCAATATGAGTATTGAGAAGATTCACCGATTCATCAAAGACGACCTCGACTCCCTCCTCCTCCTCATTATCTTCCTCGCTTACTTGAGCCCCTTCGTCAATACCAGGCATGGACAAAGATGAAAATTTATTAGAAGTAGAAACACTGCTCATTTGAGCTTTAGCCTTGTTCGGACCATTAAGATTGCTAGACTGCTGCAACTGACCAGATTTAGTATTCAACTTACTACTATTATCAGCACTCGTACTTGTAGTATCCAAGTGAGTTTTTGGGCGAAAAACAACCGTCTTACCTGCTTGGTAACCCTTGCTCAATGGAACACCTCTCGGAACTTGATTCCCTAAATTACCTTTGTACTTCTTCCTCTTGCTTTGCACTTGCTGCAACCCATCATTATCAACATGAGTTGTCACTTTTTCAACCGTTATAGGTTTAACATTTTTCGGACAAGAATCAACGGAATGACCAAAAATATACAAGTGACGTTGGCAAAGACTTGATTAGATATATTTATTTCCAACTTAATAAGATTTGTAAGGATCCTCCTTGTACTTAGTTTTTATTCAGAAACTTGATTACTAGATTAGATATCAAGTTTAGGGGAGGATTGTTGGGAATAAAATGTAGCCAAGACACTTGGACGCTGACAAGAGGAAATTGGACGTTGATAGGAAGAAATCAAGCATTGTCAAGACAAGCGTTGACAGGAAGAAGTCAAGCGTTGATAAGAAGAAGTCAAACACTGATAGGATACTTAGTCTACACGTCTTATGTTTCTAGTATGTTTCTAGTAAAGATATATTCGACAATGTATTTCTTATGTTTATCTTTACCTAAAATAGCTGATACGTAGACTCTTGTACAAGGCTCCTAATCTATAAAAGGAGGCCTTTAGGTTTAGTTCAATATATGTTTTTCACACTTTCATTGTACACAAGTTTGATTAATCAATCAAAGTGAAAGTTTGGTTTATCTTGTTTGTGTGTTCTTATTTAAGTATTAGTTCCGCATAATACTTAAATTGTTTTATATACAACAAATTTTCTCTACGTGTTAAACTTGATTCAATCTCGTTTACACAAGCTAAATCGATCTAAGTTTGGGATCAACACAAGAGAGTTCCTTTTTAAGGACACCATAAAAGTTTCCAGCATGTGGTGGGATAGCAGCATATTCTTTCATCCCAATCCCAGACATGTCCCCATGTTGTCTTTGCTCACTCACACATTTTTCTAGGGTTTGGCTAGATTTTTCAAACTTTTCAATTTTTAACCCTACATTTTCTTTAGACCTGATGGCTTCTTATAACTTAAGTTGTAAGTCTGCTCTAGATTTCATTAATGAATCCCTAGGTTCATTACTAACTTTTAGATCTCTGGTTAAAACATTAATTTGATCTTTTAGGTTAAATTCCATTTTCTTATACTCCTCAACCATCCCATCAGATTGAGCAAGTCGATAGTCTGATTTCTACATCAAAGACATCTGATTTATATTTTAAAAATTCTTTAATAAGCTTTTCAGTGTTTAACCTACATCCCTTAACACAAAATGCATCATCATATACCTCATTATCTGATGAAGAGGAAGAATTGGCCATGAGAGCATATTGCACATGCTCTTCCTCCTTGTTAGCTATCAATGGTTGATTCTGTTCCACTTCGTCAGCCATGAAAAACCAATCCCATCCAAGTCCATCAATCCCATTGATGGCTACCATAGCCTTTGATCAATCATCTTCAACCTTGATGATTTGGCTTGAATTCTTTCCAGCATCAGTTCTACGTGGAGATCTGCATTCCCTCATGAAGTGTCCCATCCTATGGCAGTTATAGCATTCAACCTTGGTTTTATCAAATCCAGCAGTCTGCTTTCCATTGAAAGTCATTCTCCTTCCAAACCTTTTGTTCCATCTATTGGCCCTTATGCTAGCAAGTTCCATACTTCACTTGATGTCCATCTCTTAAATATCAACATCAATGATTTGCACAAGATCCTCATAAGTAACTAGAGAACCATTGGGCAAGGCAGCAATATATGCACATACAGTATCCAAGTCAATACCAGCTGGTTTAAGACTTGAGGAACCAACATTGTAGTTGTCAGCGGCTAAACTTGAGCCACTAACATATGTTGATCCTATGACTGGATGAACATCCAAGCTGCTGATATGAAACATTGTCAGCGGTTTGTAAGTGATTGTGAGAGATGAATGCCACACTTCTAGATGTTGAACTTCCTCCTTGTTTAAGAATGGCTTCAGGTTCCATGGTCCTTAATTGATTATAGATATCATCAAAAGAGGCATTCATGTAAGCCTTGGTAGCAATGATAGATTTTGCATGAATCTCCTATGCATCACCAAGACCTCCAAGAAAGGTAGTTGTGATATCTTGCTCTTGAAGTTCTGTTCCTATGAATTCCAACTTGCTAGTGATGTCTTGTAGACGACTTCTTACCTCACTTAGCTTCTCATTAGGACGAGCTTTGAAGACAGTATACTCAATCATCAACTGCTTCTTCCTTTGTTTAAGAGTTTCCTCATTACCACCATAGATGACTTCAAGAGCTTCCCAAAGCTCCTTAGCAGACTCATACTTCCTGAATTTATGTTGCTCATTAGGACCAAGAGCAAGTTTGAAGTGCTTAAAGCTTTCATTTCTTTCCTTCTATCTGCCACTTCAGCAGCAGAAACAAGTCTCCCATCATCAGACTTTGCTTTGAGATCATCACCAGTCTGTCCAGCTGTCCTTCGTGTTTCAATAGCAGCTTGAATCTTTGCTTCCTTATTTAATTGATTGCCATACTCAATAACTTCCCAAAGAACATAGTTATCAACTTGTAAATATTGCTCAAAGTTGAATTTCCAAAGTTCAAAGTTATCAGGATCAAGTATTGGAATCTTGAGGGTGTGATTTGAAGATTTTGATACGACTGAGGTGGACATGATGCTTAGATAAAATTAGGTTTTAAGTGATTTAGGGTTTTTAGGGTTCTTTTGATCAAAGTTCCTCATCAAGATCTGATACCACTTGTTGATCCCAAACATAGATTGATTAGCTTTGTGTTAACGAGATTAAATCAAGTTTAACACGTAGAGAAACTTTGTGTTAACAACAATCTAAGTGTTATGCGGAATTTAACACTTAGAACAAAGAACAATGTTAAACACAATATAAACCAAACTTTCACTTTGATTGATTAAACTTTGTGTACAATGAAAGTCTAAAACATATATCAAACATAAACCCTAAGACCTCCTTTTATAACATATGGAGTCTTGTACAATAGGCAAACTTTTCAACTATTCTAGGAAGATATATTAAGATAAACATAGAAAATACAATCTACAATACATATCTTCCTAACCTATAAAAACATGTTGACTAAGTATTTTTTGTGGATGGGATTTCTCTTGTCAGCGCTTGAATAACTCTTGTCAGTACTCATTCTGTCAGCGCTTGATTTACTCTTGTCAGCGTTTAAAATCCCTCTGTCAGCGGCATAGTGATGTAGCTAATTTTATTCCCAACAAAACCAAAGGGTGATGTTCTATGTCGTTGCATCAAAGAAGGACCCTATACTCTCACTACACTCACCATTCCTGCAACTCCAGCAACCGGCACGATGCCAGGTGCCGAGGAGGAGACTATTAAGGAAACATATGAGAAGTTTACGAAAGATAACCGTGCTTGGATTGATGTAGAGAAGGAAGCAATCTATCTGATTCTTAGTGGGATTAGGGATGATATTTACTCAACGGTCGATGTGTGCTCTACTACAAATGAAATGTTGTTTGCCATTGAACGCTTGCAACGAGGAGAATCACTTAACAAGCAAGATGTCAAAATAAACTTGTTCTGGAACTTTGAGCAGTTTACTTCCATGGATGAAGAATCGATTTGTTCATATTACTCCAGATTCTATAAGATGATGAATGACATGACACGAAACAACTTGGAAGTCTACACCGTGCAAGTCAATGTGCAATTCCTACAGCTGACACGATTTGTAACTTTGGTGAAACAACAAAATAAGTTCGACGAGGTCAACTATCATACGCTCTTTGACATTTTGAAACAATTTCAGAATGAAGCAAATGAACTTCCAGCTGAAAGGATAGCAAAGACTGCTAATCTACTTGATTTGGTGTCTACCACTCAACCTTATCAAAATAATCATTCTCGGGCTCCAAAGTCATACTATACTCAATCATCATCACCAAGATACTCCACTGCATCCAAGACATCAGCTCCCACAAGATCAAGAGGTAAAGAACCTAGAGCACGATCACCACCCTCTGAGTACTCATCCGAAGAAGATAGTGATGAAGAACAAGCTCAGAAGGATAAGGAAATGGATCAACAAATTGCTTACATCATGAAGTCTTACAAAAAGATTTACAAATCCGCCAACAACAATCTCCGAACTTCATCTAATACACGGAATAGATATGTTGAGAGCCTTCCAAGGTATGATACCCGTAGGCGTGGGGAGAGTACTTAAAGGTATGATCGACGTAATCCAACGCAGGTTGAGGGTTCTACACGTTATGATCGACAACCTGCTACATATGATAATCAGAGAGTTGTTACTTTAATTGGGAATAGGGAAACGATTGGTACTCAAGTGGTTCAGCAAATTGGGATTCAGTGCTATAACTGCAACGAATTTGGGCATATGGCAGAGGAATGCAAAAAGACAAAACGGGTTAAGGATTATGCATATCATAAGGATAAAATGCTGGTATGCAAGAAGATGGATGCATGGGTCAAATTGTCAGTAGAGGAAGGAGCAATGCTTGATGACACTGATGATGAAGTCTCCGACCAAGAACTCGAAGCACATTACTCGTACATGGCAAAGGTTAAAGAAGTTCTCACAGTCACTGAAGATGACAATGGTCCTATCTACACACTGACGAGGAATATAATGTGTTTGGTGATACTCATGAGCATAGTGAGCTACCCACAACCATTACTAACACATGTATGATAGAAATGGTTGATAGCAATACCACACTCAATTCATCCGACATGTGCAATAATGAGTCTAAGGATCATCAACATGCAAATGATTATGATGATGATGAGGAGCGTATTGCGCTTGCTAACTTAATTGCTACTTTACAAAAAGATGTCAAAGAAACTAGATTGAGTCAAAAGCAATTAAAGAAGGCAAACGCTATGCTCACTTAATATTTTGAAGAAAGCAAAACTGTAGTTATAAAATCTCGTGAGTTTCTTGCAAGCTACAGAGCTGAGCTTATTCAAAAAGACAAAGATCTTGCAAGGTACAAAGGGGGTTTCATTACTACTGTAAAGGATGTTTTTGAAACTAAATACAACGAAACTCTTAAGCTTTTAGAACAAGAGAAACGTAATTACAACACCTCTTTAAGTACTGAACGACACAAAACATATCTTGCTACCACTAATGGGAATGAGCTAACTAAAAAGATTGGTTTTCATCACGAGGATAAAACTAAACTTGTCACTGCAAAACCGGTAGAGGTTGCAAACTTGCAAAAAGCTTTCAAAACTAAACAAGCTAAAAAATTGACAAAGTCGTGGAACTTGAAATGCAAATTGATTTTTATAAGAAATTTGTTTATAAAACGAATCAATCTATTCAAACCAAGAGAATGTTGGCAACTCGTTCGTTTTTCAAGGATAAACCTAGTTTTGCTAGTCCTAAGTACCTCGAGCAAGCTCAATCTGAGAACCAGCGCCTAAATCTTGAAGCGTCTCAATGCATCGATATTGATTGTCTTATTGTTAGGCTCGATAGTGATGAGTCATTAATTTTTGAAGAGGAGAGTTGATCACCAGTAAATAAAGACTTTGTGAAACCATATAATTATGCTTATGAAAATAGTCTTTATGAAATTTTCAAACCACAAAAATAGAAGTCTCGTGAGCAAATATTTTTCGAATGTGAACAAATAAGAATTAAATGGAGACATGTTTTTGCCATTAAGATAACTAATGTTTCAAAATATATTAGGTACTTGATGTATCAAGCTTCTATAATCGAGAGTAAGCAAGCACTTAGCATTCTTAAGAGTAACATTTAAAATTTCAAAAAAGGTTGTTGGCGATGACTGGAAAAAACGTGAACTTTTGAAAGGCGATAAATAAATTCCTCACGATATAACTGTGCTTGTGAAAACTATTTTGATTCCGCTTGCGGAAAGAAAAAAGAAACATGCTTTGGAATTTGAAACGTTAATAGAGCAAGAAATGTTTGATGATTTGAAATATGTGGAATCTCTTGAAAAAGAAATTGACGACCATCAACCTGAAAGAGACGAGTTTTCTATAGCATATGATCTGCTCTTGCAAGAATGCCTCTCAAAAGATATTATGTGTGTTTATATTACATCTTGTGCTGAAATAGATGGATATTCTGATGTTGCATGCAAATATCTTGATAAAGTCAAACAGTGTCAACATCTTGAGACTGAGATTTTGGAAAATGCTAATAACAAGGAGTTTATATTAATTAAAACCGATGTGATTTCCTTCAAAAACATTGTCACTCACTTGAACTTGCTTTGCAAAATAAAGTTGGAAGTTTTTCACATGATACACCTTTGGAAGTAAAATTATCTGAGTCATGTCGATTATTAAACGAAAAAAATCTTGACATTACGGTTTTGAAAGCTCAGTTACAAGAAAAAGATATAGCAATTGAAGAGTTGAAGAAACTCATTGCTAAGATGGGTGGGAAAATTATGGAACATAGAGTTATGAAACATGTTGCTAGACAACCCAATGTGTACAAGGCGACTAAACCCTCTATCTTGGGAAAACCCTTAGTTTTCTCAAATTCTTCATTTGCCACATCTAGGGTTGCTCCCAAGACAGATGGGAAGGATAGGTTACCACATATTAGTCCGAAAACGGTTATTCAAGCACAAAGCACAAATGTGATCAAACCAGAGATGTATAGATTGGCTACTAAACCCACACAAATCAAAGATAGTCAATCGCCTGAGACTTCTAGAAACACAAATAGACATGTGTCTTTTACTACAGGAGTAGTCCCCACTGCTAGTGTTAGCCAGCCTCAGCTTAAGAGCACTCAACTGAATGATAAGGTCTAGAAACACAAGAGTCAAGGGAAGATGAAGAAAGTAGAAGACCACCTAGGAATTTGAATGTTTCTAAGAATAAAACGTTTGTAATCGCATGTAATGACGATTTGAATTATTTGACTGCTTTGAATGTTAAGTTTATTTGTGTGAAATGTGGAAAATGTGGTGTTAATGCTAATCATTCTATGTGTGCTATGAATAATGTCGAAGGCGTAGACACTAGACCTAAGAATCAAATTACGATGCCTATTAGCGCTATAAACCCAAACACACGGTGATCCATTCTGGTGCAACCCCGCCTAAGAATAGTACTGCATCAGACTCCACTACTCAGAACACTAGAAGCCGAATTAGGGAATTATATGAGTCTGCTAGCAAGTCTTGGAAATGGTGGTTTTCTAATCAATTTCCTCTAGGATATAAATGGGTGCCTTAGGTTAGAAAAAAATGTGACAACGAGCGTTAGTGTGCCTTTAAGTGTTGAATCTAGGGAAACTAATGATTCAGAAATCACAACTAACACGGAATCAAATTTAGAAAATGCTCCATCGTGTTCTAATTCTTCTATAGGTGATCGAAATAATTCTCTTCATACTGCACTCCAGGTTCACCAAGCACATGACCGGGAATCTCAAGCTTCTAATTAACTTCGTGGAGAAGTTCCTGGGCACGGTACGGTTCGGAAATGATCAATTTGCTCCAATCCTAGGATATGGATATTTGGTTCAGGGGAATATCATGATCAAAATGGTATATTACGTCGAAGGGCTCAATCACAATCTTTTCTAGGTTGGTCAATTCTGTGATGGAGATTTGGAGGTTGCTTTCAGAAAGACGACATGTTTTGTTTGTGATTATGATGGGAATGATTTACTCACTGGTTCACGGGGTACAAATCTTTACACAATCCACTTAAAGACACTACTTCAACAACTCTAGTTTGCATCATGGCTAAAGCTTCAACGACTCAGGCATGGTTATGGCATCAACGTCTATCTCATCTCAATTTTGATGCCATTAACTTGCTTTCCATGAAAGATATCGTGAGAGGCCTTCTAATCTTTAAATTCATCAAAGATCATCTTTGTTCTTCTTGTAAGCTTTGTAAAGATAAACGAAGTAGTTTCAAGACAATGACTACACCAAGCTCTAAAGGATCGTTAGATCTTCTCCATATAGAATTATGTGGTCCCATGCGTGTTCAAAGCATCAATGGGAAGAAATACATTATGGTAATTTTTTATGACTACTAAACGTACACATGGAATCACTTCATAAGGTCCAAGGATGAAACACCCCAAGTTCTCATCAACTTCCTTAAGCAGATACAACGTGGTCTTGTTAATAAATTCGTTACAACCTCGAGGAGTATGTTGAAGCCGACACCGCAAGTGGGAAGACTCTGGAGATCAAGTGGTTATTATCAAGGGTTCGTTCAAGGTTTTCTCGATGATTAACGTTGGAGATCTATACTCGATGTTTATGTTCGGCCTTTTCTTTTATGTAATTATATGGTGTTTGATCTAGTCAAATGATCGTAAGTTGTGAGAACTTGAGACGGCATCATCCAATGACGTCCGATCATATAGAACACATAGTATGTAATATCTTTTTGACTTTCAACGACGATGTTTATTGAGTCTTTGAATGCGCATTGGCGAAAGTGAGATGGTGTCTTTGTATTATCTTTTGAGTAAGGACCCGCGTGTGAGCACCCTCCGAAGACGAAAATGTTTTTCTTGTTAGTTCTTTTTGATGTGTGTCCATGGCTCTCCGGCCAGTGGCTATCCTTTAATTTGCAACATTCTTTTTAACTAGACTTACCCGAAAATCCTGTCATCTATTCTTGTTGTCGAATAAGCTTCGTGTGATCCATAAAATTTTGATGTGTCGAGCTTGCCGGGTGACTGGTGGATAAGGATTTATTTATTCCTTTTTGGTGAGATACAACTTGTCGACAAGTTGCGTTTTGTAAAAGAACCAGTGGATCGAGATTCACGTGGAACGTAAGGACTTCTTTATAAAGAATGCCCTCATCCTTCCGGGTAGTGATCAACTCGTGTATGAGGTGAGTTGAGCGCCGGGACGTCGCTCCCTTGAGGTGGTGAGGATGTAAAACCCGTAAAAATAAGGTCATAATTTAATTCTATTTTTCAATTATTTTGAAGTATTTTATAACGTTAAATATTATTATGTTTAACGGTTTAAGTTAGAACCAATATTAAATATTATATTTTAATATTTTGACGAGTAACGAGGACTACTAGTGATCGTGATACCGACGGATGCCTAAATTTTATATTTTATTATCGATCGTTTCGATATTTAATATTTTCGACGATATCGTTTTAATTACGTATCGAGTCGTTATATTATTATTTTTCGTGTGCGTTTAAACTTTTAAGTATTTTAAGAAACCCGAGTCCCGTAAACATTTTGAAAATTGACTAATAGTTATTTCCCGCTTTTTAGCTAACTATTTTCATTTTTAGCCACAACTATTGCCAAATTGCAACCAAGGTCCCTCCACCACTATATAAAATGCCAAACCAAACACACACAACACATTTTCCACTCAAAAATTTTCACCCATTCTCTCTTTCTCTCTCTATTAAGCCGTAACATACACCACCCTCACAAACACATACAATTTAACTCAAGATTTAGGATGATTTGAGCTAAACCAAGGATAGACCCATGATTATTTTTGATCAAGGATCACAATGGTATAAGAAATTCTTACATGCAAGCACTTTTTATTTTCTTGATGTTGGTAGGTAGAAACCATGATCATGCATGGTGTTCTTGGCATGATCCATGGTGTTCTTGCTAAAAACATTGTTAAAAACTTCATTTTGATTCAAAGGTTTTAATTTTTATGATGATTTAGATGTTATGGTTCATGTATGTTGATGTTAAGGTATAGTAATGAACATTTCTATGGTTGGTTTTGATCAAAAAGTTGATTTTATACAAGTTTTTAATAGTCATTTTATAACAGTAAGTAAACTGTAAAATCCGAATTTTACAGTTTTTAATAGTCATTTCTGTAATGTAGCTACTGCTGTTAAAAGTAGTATTTTACATATCATGCCATTTGCTGAAGGCGAGTTACCTGTCAGATATCTTGGTGTCCCTCTCATTTCGTCCAGGCTTCTATATAGGGATTGTAAAGTCCTTGTTGAAAAACTTGAGAGTAGAGTTAATGATTGGCGCAATAAATTTCTTTCTTTAGCAGGAAGACTCCAGTTAGTTCGTTCAGTTCTTTCATCAATGCATATCTACTGGGCGTCTGTCTTTATCTTACCTGTTCGGATTATTCATGATTTGGAACAGATTATGAGAGGCTTCTTATGGTGTCAAGGTGAAATGAAGAAAGGTAAGGCTAAAGTTGCTTGGGACTCTGTTTGTACTCCGTTTTATGAAGGTGGACTTGGTATTCATAAGCTTTCTGATTTTAATACTGCTTTAATGGTTTCTCATATCTGGTGTATTATCACTCGTAAAGAGTCTTTATGGGTTAAATGGATTTATTCTTACAAGTTAAAGGATCGAAGTTTCTGGGACATTCCATGTTTAGGTGATATGAGTTGGGGCTGGAGAAAACTTCTACAGATTAGACCACGCATTCGTCAATTTATTTGGTACAAGATTAATAATGGTAGATTGGCTTCTATGTGGTTCGACAAATGGGCAGATTTATGTCCGTTACGAGACGTTCTTTCGTTTCGAAGTATTACAAGATCGGGGCTCTCTCTATCGAATAAGGTAAGGGATCTTATTACTAATGGTATTTGGCAGTGGCCGCAGGATTGGTATGCTAGATTTCCGAACATTGTCTCTATCCCGGTCCCTGTTATTAATGATGCTCAGGATGATGATTTGATGTGGCGGGATATAAATGGGGTTCTACATCCTTTTTCAGTTTCTTTAGTTTGGGACTCCATTCGAGATAGGGCTTTGATGGTTGATTGGTATCATGCTGTTTGGTTTGCTCATTGTATCCCTCGTCACTCTATCCACTTATGGTTAGTGGTTAGAAGAAAATTGAAGACACAAGATCGGCTTAGGCAATGGGATGTTGGCCCTTTGGTGGATCTAAGCCTTCTACGATGTCCGTTGTGTAAATTGGTGCCGGATTCTCATAACCATCTTTTCTTTGAATGTTCTTATTCTATGCAGGTTTGGTCTAAGGTTCGGGGCCTATGTGATATGGATAACATCCCCCCTTGGATTGATGATATTTTAGCCTATGTTATTCCAATTTCTAAGGGAAAGTCTTGTCCTAGCATCCTTGCCCGTCTTGTGTTGGCTGCTACTGCGTACTTTATATGGATGGAACGTAATTCAAGACTTTTCAAGAAAAAGCTGTTGGCCGTTGATCAGATTGTTCAGCTTATTTGTGATACTATTCGGTTGAAGTTGATTTCATTTCGTTTTAAGAAGATGTCTGCCAGGTCGAGTTTGCTGCTTGACAAATGGAGGGTGCCGAGCTCTAGAGTTCTTCATGATGGGAGTGCCGGGTGAGGGTTGTACTCTTTTTTCCTTGTCCAAGGTTTTTCCCACTGGGTTTTCTTTGGCAAGGTTTTTTAAGGAGGCAGGCTCATTTGGATATCATTTGCTCCTTTTGTGTTGTTGGTGGAAGCTGAAGACAATGTGTGACTTCATGTTTGCATCTTGGTTTCTTTCTAGTTTACTTGCATTGTAGTTCTAGATTAGTTTGTGTTTATGCCATGACATAATCACGTGTTAACATGCTGCCTGTAGCATGCGGTTAATGTGGTATCTTAGCCACATTCCTTTGTACTTCAACGCTTTTTTGGTTAATATATTTACCGGGGACACCCTTTACCAAAAAAAAGAATTTTTATGTTTTTAAAATGGCTTAACTTATAGTCTAGGGTTGTAGATAATTTTATTAGCTTTGATTTGATATAAGATAGAGCTTCTAGCTCCAAACGAGCGCGATGTTATGATGTTTTGAATGATCGTGTACCGGGAGACGAGTATCGGCACTACAAATAGTTATTGTCGATATTTGGATCGAATCTCGGGGACTCTAAATGGAAGTTTTAAAATATGTAACCTACTGGTAATGAGGTTTTTACTTTATAGGTTGAGTTTACTTTAAAACCCGCGTGTCGGTTTTGTAAACGGAGTCGTTTAAATAAGTTAAAACGGTTGTATGAAAAATTAACGTAAATCTGTCCGGATTTTGTAGTTTGAAAATGAGTCGGGTAAAGGACTTTAAAAGTAATTTCATTTGATAAACTTGTAGGAGGACTTTCTATATATATTAAGTTAGTTTATCGAGTCGTTTCACAAAAGGTTGACGAGTTTAAAAGGTGTAAATAAGTTAGTACATGTAGTATGTACCGGCGGACTTTGTTAAAAGTATAAAATGGTTAAGTAAATGTGTAGTAGAGTATAATGAAGTTATTTATATCATTTTCTCTCGAGTTTGTCGTGATTTTATGAGTCGAGTTTTATATTCTTATGTATGGTTTATTTCTCGAGTCTATTATTAATGAACGCACCTTATTTGATAGGTTGCGGTTCTCGTGTTTGAAGGCATCATCTATCATCGGCGATCGTCTCATTACCCCTATTGGCTAAGGTGAGTCTATAGCCTCGTTTGCGCAATTATATGATTTTAAAAACCCGCGAGGGGTAATACATGTTTTATAAACTTAGAACACAAGATTTTTATGGTATGCTTGTCCTTCTATGAATGGACCCGTGGTTGCCTTTAAATTGCATTAAGTGATTGCCTTTGTTAAAGCCTCAATTATGGACCGTTAACTAGCTTATGATGGGCTAGCCGCTAGTACAATTAATAGATCTATGGGGGAAGCCGCCCCGGTTCAGTTTGTGTGGACTTGTCACAGAAGCTTAGGCCCGACCTCCACACTGTTTGGACATATTGTATTGAGAAGTCAGGTATACGGCAATGTACCAAAAATCTGGAGGTAACCGACAATTAATAAATCTCCTGTCTTATTAGACCTCTAAAAGGAGTGTTTAAGGGCTCGGTTCCATGAGCTTATTGCAATTTATGCTATATACAATTATCATTGTTGATGCAAAATACTATTTGATGCTTATAAGCATGCCACAAACTTATAATCTTTGCTTGTGTTCAAATTGATTACATAAACCTATAGATTCACTCGGCATTTTTGCTAATTGTTTTACTCACATGTATTTCAGGTAATCAAGATTTGGAAGCTTGGATGTCACGGGAATGAATTTGTGCACTGCTATGTTGTTCAAACTCTTTGATTTATTTTATCGTTCCATTTTTAAAACAAACTAATATGTTGTTTTAACTTATCTTTTGGTAACGATTACTTGGGACTACGCTACTCTGATAAATGTTTTAGGAATGATACATTTGAAACGTCTCTTTTCGAGTCGTTCTTTATAAATTATGTGTTATTGTATCATTGTTTAGGGTTGGGGGTGTTAAAGTCTTCAACCTTAAGTAAGAGTAGTTCGCACCGACAGAGGAACAAAAATTTTTAATTCAACTCTAAAGAAATATTTTGAAAAATAAGGGATTGAACATGAAACATCTATTGCTCGAACACCCGAACAAAATGGTGTTGTTGAAAGACGAAACCGTACTTTTGTTGAGGCTACTCGAACATTATTATCCGCTTCAAAACTACCACTATTCTTTTGGGCTGAAGCCGTGTCAATTGCATGCTACACACAAAACCGTTCCTTATTTATTCCAAGACACGAAAAGACACCATATCACATAATTCATGATCGAAAACATTCACTCAAAAAACCTTCACGTTTTTGGATGTACTTGTTACATAATACGAGAAGGTGAATATTTTGATAATATGAAAGAATAAGGTGATGCATGTATTCTAGTGGGATATGCAACACAATATAAGGGATATAGAGTTTACAACAAGATAACAAAAATGATAGTCGAGACTATTCATATCAGATTTGATGAATTGCGAGAAATGGAACTTGAACAAAACAGTTTAAGTCTCGATCCACAGCGACAAAAGACTTCTATGCACAACCGCACGTAACTAAGAACTCAAAACCACAACAATGAACCGTCAAGTTCCAAAATGGTTCAAGAAAATATTCCAAGAACGGATATGACAGTCGACACGACAAATGAAGAGTTAGAAATGTTATATGGACCAATGTTTGATGAATATTTCATGTGGGAGAAACATGTTGTATCAAAGTCTTCCGCTGTCACTCATGATAAGTATGATGATACCGATCATCGTCAACAAAAGGATACAACTTCATCTACTTCAACACGGGTTGCTACAAATTTACCTCATCAGAATATCACATCAAAAATCGATCATACAAACACAAATCAAGCAGACCATGCATTATCGAACGATGACGATTTTCACAACCCATTTGGTACATCGATACACAAAACTAGAGAGTCTTGTACTCGACATGTAGATCCGTCAAATATGCATACGTTCTACCAACGACATCCTTCAACACATCATTGGACCCGAGATCAGCCTTTGGTTCAAGTCATTGGAAACCCTTCACAGCCCGTTCGTACAAGACGACAACTAGAAACAGATGGCGATTTTTGTATGTTTGCACTCGCTGTGAGTACAACTGAAACGAAAAACATCAAAGAAGCCATGGCTGATCATATTTGGATTGAATCGATGCAATATTCAATTTGAAAGACTTAAAGTCTGAGAACTTGTTAACAGACCATAAATGGTATTCTGTTAAATATTCGTTGGATCTGGAAAAACAAGATGGATGAAGAAAACACAATCATCAAGAACAAAGCTCGACTAGTGGCTAAAGGGTATGGCCAGAAAGAGGGTATTGATTTTGAAGAATCATTTGCACCAGTAGCTCGTATGGAAGCGGTCAGAATTTTCCTTGCTTATGTTGCACAAAAGGGATTCACTGTTTATCAAATGGATGTAAAGACGCCATTTCTTAACGGTACTTTGAAGGAAGAAGTCTATGTCATGCATCCAGAAGGATTCATCAATCCACATTATCCTGACAAGGTGTATCGTCTCCACAAAGCACTATATGGACTTAAGCAAGCTCCAAGGGCGTGGTACGATGAGCTCTCGAAGTTTTTGATATCCAAAGGTTTCTCAAAAGGTTCCATTGATCTTACCTTGTTCATTTATAAAAATGGGGATGACATTTTGCTTGTGAAGATTTATGTTGATGACATTATTTTCGGGTCTACAAATCCAAAACTTTCAAAATGGTTTGAAAAAGTAATGCATAGCAAATTTGAAATGTCTATGATAGGCGAACTAAAATTCTTTCTAGGAATTCAAGTTCACCAATCCCCACGTGGTATCTTTATAAACCAAGCTAAGTATTGTCAAGAGATAATCAAAAAGCATGGTATGACCTTATGTTACCCCGTTGGGACACCATTATCAAACACATCCCTAGATGCTGACTTGGAGGTAAATTCCATAGATCAAACGAGATATCGTTCCATGATCGGCTCCCTCATGTACTTAACAGCAAGAAAACTAGATACTGCACATGCAACATGTTGTTGTACACGATATCAAGCAAGACGCACTGAAAAGCACCACAAGGAGGTTAAACAGATCTTTTCGTACCTTAAGAATACCATTCATTTGGGACTCTAGTATCCGAAGAAACCCGGTTTCTTTCTAACGGCCTATTTAGATTCTGATCATGCAGGGTGTCTTGATACTCTAAAAAGTACTTCTGGTGGCGCACAGTTTCTAGGACAATATAAGCTCGTGGGATGCTCTTCCAAGAAGCAGGATTGTACGTCATTTTCATTAGCCGAAGAGGAGTATGTGTCTTTATATGTGTGTTGTGCTCAAGTTTTTTGGATGAGAACACAACTCACGAATTATGGCTTCCATTTTGATAAAGTACCTATGTATTGTGACTCGAAGTCGGCCATAGCCATCTCCTGTAATTCGGTACAACATTCCCGCACGAAGCACATCGATGTCATATATCACTTCATAAAGGAACAAGTTGAACGCGGTATTGTTGAACTATACTTTGTTGGAACAGATTACCAATTATTCGACTTGTTTACGAAAGCTTTATCGAAAGATAGGTTTGAGTACCTCGTTAGGCAAATTGGTATGAGATGTTTGACTACAGTAGAACTGGAAATTCTGGCAAAGTTTCCTGCTTGATTCATCTATCAAACATCTACTTGTAAATATCATTGAAAAATCAAAATACAAAAATATAAAACATATAAAAGCAAAACACAAAATAAAAAATCTTTGAAAATCTAAAAATATTCTTCTCGGCATGTCTTTCAGTATTGATAATACGGACGTGCCTAGAAATGTCGCTCAATAACGACACGGGTGTGTACATAAAGCTCGAATGAAACTTGTAAATATTTTAAAAAAACATGTCATTTTCATTTTTAATAAAGGAAAATGTCTATTTTGGACAATTTTTTCCAAACAACGGCTAGAGCAATCTATCATGGGTTGAGCTTGTCACGAAACATTCAACGTTTTGAGCTCAACACGATGGCTTGTAATCACTTTTAGATTGTAACCCGGATCTATATTCACGGGGGAGTGTACGCTTAGTGCCCTTACCCTCAACAAAAGAAGAGAAATATTCTTACACTTGAGTGAATTCGTCAAGACATTCAAAGTCTATGAACTAAAGTTTATGCTTTAGAAAAAATCATGTCACCCAAAAGAAATGGATTTTTCAAAAAGCATTGAACATAATTTTTTCAAGAGTTTTTCAATGGTTATTCAATTCAAAAATTACGTGTTCAACAACTCCTATCCTGAAAAAGCGAAATGTGGATCACATCTTCACAATGACAATTCAACTGGATCAATTTTTGAGAGGGAGCGTTCCAAAAAGTTCATGCTAGTTAGACACATTTTTCTCCTGAAGATTTTCAAAACTACTTTTAGCAATAAATTTTAATTAAATTTGGTATCTCTAATATCAAATGATTTCATATACTAGAGATAGGGGAGAATGTGATTAAAATGTGATCTAAAGACTCATGCACTTTAACTCTTACAAACATGTGAGAAACCCTTTCGATTATCGATGCACATGTGAAGGGGGAGATTTTCTAAAACGACAAAACTAGCAAGGTGTTAAATGTTTTTCAAACACTTTGTTAGTATTTAAAGTGGTTTATGGTTACTATCAAATACCCACAACATCTTTAATCCATGACGTTGTTGGTGTCAAAAGGGTGGTAAGTTTTAAGTCCTATGATCCAACTAGAACCGGAGGGATCTTCCCAGGGACAATCTAATAGATTATTAGAAGTCCATAGGAAAGATGGAGTAGAATGTGAACGTAGTTGAATGCCGACTAAGTACTAATGATAGCGCTGGAACAATCACAACAAGGTGCTAGTAATGATGTCTTGGTAAGCATTGAAGGGGCTGAAGAATGAAAAAGAAATGTAAGGATAAAGGGTGTAAAGAAAGTAGGCCTCCATACAACTTAGGCAGAAACCGGGTTAAAACATCATGAAGACAACACATCATGGACCTAGTGATGTAATGCACAACCCTTCCCCACCTGACTTAGGCTTCTCTTAAAAAGATGTTTGTTTTATTGTCACGGAGATCAACACGACTTTTATTGACTTTCTCATTCTGAGATAGTTGATATTGAATAGGTGGCATCTGCTCCAGCCTCCGACCATTAAAAGTGCACTAACTGAGTCTAGAGCCTAGAGATCAATCAAATCTCGTTAGGACACATAGAATGACGAAGAAGAGAGTCATACGCTATATCCTTGTGATATTGCTAGAACACTCGGAGTGATACTACCTAGTATTCACAATGATGAGTGGAAATCCTTCCAGTGTTAACATCAAACAACAATGTAGTAGGTCATGTGTAAGATTCTTTATGAATTGAACATGTGTAAACTGAAAGCAACAGTGGTTTGATTCTGAACTGATTCAAACTCGTTTCAGGTTTCTACGCAATATCTTTATGGTCTTGCCAGAACATTCAGAGTGATATTCATTAAGATTCACACTGATGAATGGAAATCCTTCTAGCGTCAACCTCAAACAGCGCTAGGGTAGGTAACTTGCGAGATTCTTTATGAATCAAGCTTGTGTCAACTGGAAAGCAAAAATGGTAAGATTCTTTATGAATCAAACTTGTTCCAGGAATTTGAATTGACGACTTTAATCAAGCGGATATCTATCCAATTGAGTCACTCTTTATGTTCGCAGTCTTGCTTTGAGACGGTCGAGTAAAGAGCACGGCTAGTACCACCGCGAAACCCTGTCAAGGAGGGTCTTAATTAAACCTACCTAATCACAGGTACGATATTTAATATCGTCTAACGGTCTTCACCGACTGGAGGTAAAATGCTAATGATTTAGGACGAATGTTAAAGCCATTCAGTCCGCGTCTATGTTTTGTCTCAAGAAGGTGGCGTTACGGTGTACTCAGCAAAGTAAAAGATTCAAAACCACATACTCATGCCCAAAGACATACTCAACAATCAAGAAAGCAAAAGTCTTCTGCAACTCTGATGATCAAAGCAAGCTTTCAAAATGATGAATAGTGTTAGCATGTGAATGAAGACACAAGATCGCAAGATGGCAAAGACAAGTTAAGGATGGTTTGCAGATCTTAAGTTTAAAGATAAAGTCGAAAGACAACGACAAAGGCTCAAAGATCACAACATGAAGGAACAAGACTACTATTACACATTCAAGACTCATTTATGGAGAGATTAGTAATCTCTTTAAATATCCATACGTCAAAGAGGAATGACCTCTCATTAGGGGAGATTGTTAGCCTCAAAATATTAAGTCAAACAAGAATGATCGGTCATAGGTTTATAATGTATTGTTTATTAGAACATTGTAATAGGTAGTCGTGTAATACGGGCTTGATGGCTAGCTTAAAAGGCCTCTTTCAAGGTACTAAGCAATTTATTCAAGCGTTACCCAATCAAATATATAGCCCATTATGCCACATGTAGGCCCGACTATATATACCTCTCCTAGCATGTTAGGAGAGGTTAAGCCATTTCATTTTATCTAATCTAATTTCACATAGTAAATCATCTCTCTCTCTCTATACTTTCTCTCTCTAGAATTCATCTATTTTCATCTTTATTTCTTATCATCTAACCATAGTAAAGTGATAAAAATGGGAACAACAGATTGATTTACTCTTGTGTTCAAATGTGATTTGCTAAACCTATGGACTCGCTCAACATTATTTGTTGACTATTCTAAGCATGTGTTTCAGGTAATCGGAGGTGATGATGGTGGAGCTTGCTTGGGAAGTGTGCGGGTTAGCTTTTGGGAATGTTTGGTCTAAAACTCTTTTCTTTCCCTGTGTTATGAACAATTTGTATTATGTTTTTGTGTGAAGCAAAACAGTGTAGTTTGATGGTTGAACTCTTGGGGGACTTAAAACGCTACTCTGGTTGTTAAAACTTTTCTTTATTTGCGATTGAATGTTTTAGACAAATGTTGTAAATATATGTCATTTTTATTTCTTAAACGTCTCATTTTGAGGTCGTTCGTAGTATTTTGAGTGATGATTCTTGTGTCTAGCACCCAAATGTCTTTTCTGCTGCGCAATATATTTGGGGGTGTTAGAGTTGAGGCTATCACTAAATGGTTGAGGCTGACGTCAGCGACTAAATACATGGTTTTCTAGGGTTAGCTAGTTTTTACCGTAGATTTATTGAAGGCTTCTCACGACTGACCGTACCCTTGATTAAGTCATGCGTTATGGTGAGAAATTGTTCCTAACAACAGACGATAGAAGTGCTTCGAAGAGATTAAGCAGAGTTTAGTTTCTACACTTATTCTTGCTCACCCATCTGGTACATGTGATTTTTAGATTACAGTGATGTTTCTAAGAAAGGTTTGGTTATGTAATCATGCAGCATGGGATGGTAATCGCCTATGCTTTACGATAGCTAAAGCCCTATGAAGTGAGTTATCCTACTCATGATTTAGAGTTAACATCCGTGGTTTTCTCACGCAAGATATGGAGGCACTATCACTACAGGGAGTCATGTGACATCTCAGAGGAGAAATGATACTTTATATGTTATTATCGATTGTTTGACCAAGTTTGCACATTTGATAAGGGTACGGTTACACGGTATTCCATCGACGATCATATCCGATAGAGATTCACGTTCACGTTTACGTTCCCGTTCACCTTCATGACTTAGTTTACGTTCATGTTATTGTTTCACCTCACGATTTACGTTTCATGCATCAGTTCTGGAAAGGCTTACAGAAAGCTTGGAGAAACCATGCTCAAGTTTAGTACAATTTTCCATCCTCAAACAAAAGCTCAGACCAAAAAGTCCGCCGTTGCAAAGGAAAATCTTATGGAAGTTTGTACTCACCAGAAAGGTTATGATGACAAGCATCGTAGATCATTAGAGTTTTCAGTCTGATGATCGTGTATTCTTGAAAGTATCACCTCCACGTGGATTTAGACGTTTTGTTATCAAGGGCAAGCTTAGCCCTAGTTTCTTTTGGAGCCTTCAACATTCTCGATCTTGTCGATGAGGTTTTGTATTGTTGACGTTACCTCCTCAGTTATCACACATTCACTATATGTCTCATGTATCACGTTCATGATATGTTTCACGTATCACGTTCACGATATATCTCATGTATCACGTTCACGATATGTTTCACATATCACGTTCACAATATGTTTCACGTAGCACTGTTAGGTCAGTATTTGCTGACCTTGAAGCAACTCTAGGATTTGAATATAAAATCCCCTAAGTGTTTCATGTTCACCAGAAAGGTGATTCTGCTGATGCGTGACCAGAGAAACAAAGATTCCTACTGAAGAATGTTTAGCTAAAGGATGTTCAGCTTTCCTCTTCCAGAGAACTTAGAAGCCAAATGAGTCTTTGCTTCAAAGACTAGGCGGTCTAGTTACTGAAGAACAAGTCCTGAAGAAGAGCTTTCAGTTTAGTTTGGCTTGACAATACCAAACTGAATGATGTCGATCTCCTCTACAATACTGAAGACACTTCAATATTCTGAAGGTTTATATTAGGCGAGAAAAGATTTACTTTAAGTCAAAGTAGGAAAGAGGTTGCTTGTATTGTTAGCTATAAGGACAACCTTTATCTTTTCTAGATTTTTTATTCTGTATGATGTACTGTTTATCTAGCATGGACATCAACGAACCACTGGATAAACCTTTGCATGAGTAACTATGAATGTAAACCCTATTTATAGCTCTGCCTATATAAGGAGTGCATTTGGGAGAGAATCTGTTAACCTTTACAAGAGAAAGAATCTCTTATTAACCTTCTCTCCCAATACCATCCAACCATATAGCCAAACGTTTAGGTTGGAACTTAAACTATTAACTTTGGTTGAAAGTTTAAGTAGAGGAGATCACCCCACATTGTCATTCAACCACTTTGTTATTCCGCAAACAAAGTGGGTTATAGATTATTTATTGAATTTTAATAAAACTCTATACGTTGAAAAGTTAATTTGTATTGTTGTTTTATTTGTTCTTAGTTCTTATTAATTGATAAAACAACACACTTGAGTCTTAATAACTAGTTACTACTTAAGGTTGATAAGTAGTACTGAGTTAAAAGAGACCAACAAGTGGTATTGATGAGATGCTTTTATACATAGTCTCATCGTCCAAAAAGGGATTTAAATGCATTAAATATCATCAAAATACCCCAATATATGCTTGTGTTTGTTGCTTGTGTATTTTAGGTACGGATATTGAGAAAATGACAAAAGATCACAAGAATCATGCAAAAACGAACACGGGAAACGAAGCCGCACATTGAACCAAGCCCTAATGAAGAATTTTCCAAAGAGAACCCTTGAAGATTTGAAGATTTATGAAGAAGGATCCTCCAATATTGAAGAATTGACACTTTATACCCTTTTATCTTCATAATTACAAGATTGGTCCCTAAAAGTTGTCAAAATTGCAAAAAGGGCCCTCCACTTTGAAAAATTGGCAATTTTAGTCCCTCAACAAAACTAAAATGTCAATATTAATCCTCCTCAAAGTCAAACATATCAAGAAGGACTCCAAGTTACAAGAATTACAAATTTGGTTCTTTGAAAATATCAAAATTACCAAAAGGACCCTTGACTTTGAAGAAATGGCAAAAATGGTCCCTCATTAATCATGACTTGGAAATTTCAGTCCTCCAAGAAGTCATCAAGACAAGTCAAGACCATTATCTATGAAGAAAATGCCAAATCAGTCCTTCAAAAATCAAGAATTGGCAAGAAATACCCCTGAATTCACTTTACAAAACTTTCTGGGGCAAAAGTGTGAAAAGAAAAACTTCAACAACAAAGGAATCCAGATTTTGTTTATTTATTTGCAAGTGAAAGGCAAAAGAAAGATGAGGGGTAAATCCTGGCAGACATACAAACTTACCTAGACCAACCCCTCCCTTACATGTGTCCCACTACCACCAAACAGCCAATCACATTGTCCCCTAGTGCCACCTCATTTCCCATTCACTCTTTATTTAACTAATCACAACTTATTAGTTAATTTGGCGCCTAACACATTGTTTAAACATAAAAACAGATCAAACCATTGTTCTTGAAGTTCATAAGCAGATTTGGGTATTTGCTTAATACTGGATAATACCCCTTAATTCACTCCAGATTTGTGATTAAGGTGTGACTAAACACAACCCCACCTTAAACCCTTGGCCACGTCACCATACCAGCTCACATGATAAACCCTTCTACACCACATTTGGGGAAAAAGCCAAAAGAAGCCAGGAAATCAACAGCTCATATTCCAGCTTACTCTTTAAGCTTGATATACACCATTGGATGCATTTTCACACTTGCCACCTCCACAAAACGCCATTCTCAGTCACATGTTCTTCAAAGCTCAAAACAAGACAAGGAGCATTTCTGGGACTTCACAAGCATTAGGGTTACATTTTTTTAGCCTTGCACTAGTTCATTGTAGCCTATATAAGGCATAGGACTCATTTCATTTCAGTTTGCTCTTAAATTTTCCTTGGTTCACAAATATGTAAATCTCATATTCAGTTAATGAAATGTGTTTGAATTTGTTGAAGAAAACTCAAGTGCCATTCTTAATATCTGTTTATTGTTGTTAATGTTTACTAGTTCTTAAATCTCAAACCTGTTTTCAAAAGGAGTGTGCAAAAGTTTGCACATTTTCCACTTTTCTTGATATTTTGCTAAGTCTAGTTAAAACCTTGGAATTCTTTGGCTATATGGCTGATCATAGCATCCTGATATTGAGTTATCAAGGTTTGGTGAAGCTTATAACTTGGGGATAATCAAGTGTGGGGAACTAAGGTTGCATTAATCAAGAATTTTTCACTTTTCTGATTTTTATATTGTGCTCTTAACCTTGTTGATTCTTAGCAAGGTTGTTTGTGGAAGCTTGTACTTATTCTTGCTAGTACATAAGCTCAAAATTCGTGGCTGTGGATGTACATCCATGAGGTACACACCTTTCTACCCAAAATCTGTTAAAATCTTGATTTTTGGTGAATTTGTGTGCTACTTGTGTTCTTGCTGAATTTATGGTCTAATCTTTCTTAAATCTGCTTAATATATCTGTTATTGTGCTTATTTGGGCTTGGGTGGTCTTGGATAACACTTTTGATTTGAAAAATTTTGATTTGAAATGTTAAAAGGGTGTTTGGGATTACCTGTTTGAGATCATAACTTGATATTGTGTTGTTAGAAGTTTTTGTTTGTGCTTGTTATCTGTTAAATACTTGGTTGAGTGAATATTGTTGCAAGTTTTTGGGCTTGAAACCTCAAATCATACATTGTGCTATATCTTGTTGAGTTTGACTGATTTTGACCTAAGATTTTGGTAAAATCTAGAATTTATGCATGCTTAGGGTTAAAAGTTGTTAAAAGATCATTTATATAACATATGTGATAGATCTTAGTGATTGAATATGGCTTGTTGGTCAAGTGCATCAGCAAAAGTAAAATATGCTTGTGTTAGTATTCATCAGTAACCTTCATCTGCTTGAATCTTGATTTAGGCTTTGAGCCATTGCATGAAAATTGTTTAAACTTGTTCATTTAATTTTATAATAGCTTGTGTTTGCTTTTCGTGCAATTTGGTTGGCTGAATATTGCTAAAACAGCTTTTAAGTTCATAATTGCTTATGTGTTCATGTCTAGTGCATATCTGGTGATGTTTTGATTAAACTGTACTAATTGGCTGATTGTGATTGTGATTTCTTTGTTGTGATTGACTCCTCTTGATCCACAGATCATTTGGGTGCCTTTTTGTAACTTGAATCTCCAAAAAAGTCACTAATGACAAAAAAGTCAAAAAGTCAAGCAGTGGAAAAAGTTTCCACTGCTCAACACCCAAAACTAGCCCCTTTTGGCTTATCCAGACCTGCAACAACTTATTTTTGTGATAGATCTTCATTATTTGACCCATTTGATTGAACTAGAGCTTATTAGACTTTGACTTTGACTTTTTGCTAGAAAACCAACTTATTTGACTTTTTCATAAGTGCTTATTTGCTTATTCCTGCTTATTGAGTGAACTTATTTGAAAACTTTTTGTTGATTAAGCTTAGTTAAGTCATTTAAAAGCTTTTCAAACTTGAATCAGCTCTTGGGATAGCCTAGAACTCAAAAACGACTATTTTGTCGTTTTCTGTAGATTGCTTATTGCATTTTCAGGCTTATTCCTTTGGTTTATTTCAAATTTCTTTTTACAGAAGTCTTAAGCAACTCAAAAGAAGCTTGTGTGTCTAATTTGAGCTTATGGCATCAGCTTATAGCTTAATGGGCCAAAAAGCCCATTAAGAATAAGCTGTTTGGTATAAGTCAGCTTATTTCACATTTTCAGCTTTTGGGCCTTTGAAAGTGTTTAAAATCAAATTTTGAGTCAAATAGGAGTTTTTGGGCTTAATTGGACAATATTTTTCTTATTGGGCCTATTTGAGCTCATTAAGGGGTTTGTTTGGACTTTTGGCCCATTTGGAGGCCCATTAGGGGTATTTTTGTAATTTCAAGTTCATTTTCTTTTTATTTAGGTTAAATTAAGCTAGTTTGCAAGTTTTTAGAATTTTTTATAAATTTTGTATTTTTAATATTGTTTTATTATTATTTTATTATTAAAAATTAAAATTTTTGTTTATTCAAGTTTTTACATTTTTCTTAGGTTCAATACATTATGTTAGGAATTTTACAACTTTTAGAATATTTTTATTGTCCTTAGATTAATTTTTATAAGTATTTTAAGTTCTAATAGTTTTTAATTGTTTTTAAATAGTTTTAAATTAAGTTAGGGTATTTTAGAGGTTTACAAAGTGATAAATCTCATTTTGGGTTTTTTGTTAATTAAATTGATTTTTAGGGTTTTAATTAGCATTAAAAAATCATTATTTAATTCAATAAAAGGTTTAGGTGATTTTTGATTTTTTGTAAACTCTTAATACACTATTTAGGATTAATTGCAATTTTCTAGGAAATTTTAGGGTAAATTTTTTAATTTGGTACTTTTTACGGTTTTACGTGTACGACCTTTTCGTCTTAGTGTAATCCGTCATCGTAACCGTCATTCTCTTCTTATCCCATTCTCTATTTTCTTTCTCATAATCATATAATCACATAATTAATCATCTCATTACACACACACCAAGCCTCCTTGAGAACGATCTCCACTTTGGGTCATAACTCGTGATTTTCCTAAATCACTTGTTAATACTTGCCCTAATTTTACCTCCTTTTCCTAAAGGTGTGTAAAAACTTCAACTATCATTTTGGCGCCGATGCCGGGGAGGCGTGTTGTGTTTTGATTTGGCAATTGTTGTTTTTATATGTAGCCACAATATCTATTGTATTAGTCGCACTCTACTAATACGTATTATCGGTTTTTCGTTTTTTGTTTGAATATTATTAATATATTGTATATGTAGAACAATAAATTCACAAGTACTCCAAAAGTATGAAAACACAACCTTGACTTGGGAGGTCATTACCTAATCATTGTATTCGAATCTCAAACAAGAAAGAAAGGCAAAAATAGATAAATACTTTCGTGAAAGAAAGGCAAAAATAGATAAAAAGGCTCTTAAGTGCTTCGCGCCACCTCCTTTCCCCGCTTGCTTGTGAGTATTTGATTTTGAGAGCTAATCGAGGGTTTTTCCGCCCAAAGTATTATTAAGTATCATATATACTTTCTTGGTTTCATTGATTAAACCCTCTTGAACGTTTTGGTGTTCCACCAACGTTCTAAAGTCATCGAAGGCGTTCACTTCACGTGATCGTTTTCATTCCTTGAGGCTTCTTTAATCAAGAGATTTGATTAAGGAGGAGATTTGTAGATTTTGGTCTACTTAATACAATCACAAAAATCTAAAAAAAGTAAAAACAATCAAAAACCACAAAAAATTGGAAAAATACAAAACACAAAAAAGAATCTTCTTTGCTCACCCCCACGTTGTACGTGACATTTATGCTTACTCGTAATCGAGCAAGACGTGCACGTAAACGAAAAAACCGAAAGGAGTCAACACCTACTCCTAATCTTTCTAGTGAGGAGTCTCCTATTGACGACCCTATTGTAAGAGAAGAACAAACCATGGCGAATCGAACTATGATGGAGTTACTTCAAGCACCCACCAAGGGTTATGGAGAGGCTATTGTAATTCCCTCTATCCATGCGGAGAATTTTAAAGTGAAAACGGGTTTGTTGTCAATGATCCAAAAGAACAAATTCCGTGGTGATGAAAAGGACAACCCACACAACCATATCCGCCAATTCAATCGTCTTACCGCCACTTGCAAGTTTAAGGATGTTGCTAATGACTCGATTAAGATGATGCTTTTTCCGTATTCTTTAGCGGGGCCCGCTAAAATTTGGTTAGAAAAAGAGCCACCCAATTCTATATTGACGTGGAAGGATCTCGTTTCAAAATTTGTGAACCAATTTTTTCCGCCCTCTAAGACTACGCATTTAAAAAACGAGATTTCAAAATTTTCTCAAGAATTTAATGAGAGTTTTTCAACGGCTTGGAATAGGTTTAAGGAAATGTTACATGAGTGTCCTCATCACGGTTTTTCAGACTTGCATCAAATTGACACGTTTTACAATGGACTTAATGATCATGAAAGGGATTACCTTAACGCCGCCGCAGGTGGTAATGTTTTGTGTAAAACGATTGAGGAAGCTTTGGTGATAATTGAGAATAGATCTAAGGTGTATAGTCCTCGTAGCACGTCGAGTGTTCGTAAGGCTTTGTCTTCGGCTTCACCTTCTTTGTCTACTACCATTGATGCTTGCCAAATTGAGGCGAACTTGGAAAACAAAATTTTTTATAAGCTTAAAGGTCTTTTGATTGAGTTCAAAGTTGGAGAACCAAGTGCTCCCTTTACGGTTAAAGCGGTTGAGGTTTCATGCATGTATTGTGGTGGAGGTCATGATTTCTCCGAGTGCATTACCAACGGTGGTAACACTTCGAGTGCCTACGCGGCCACGGGAACTTACAACCAAAACGGTCAAGTTACCCGCTCTAATCAATTGACTCCACCGGGTTTTGGTTCAAATCAAAATGCTAACAACAACTATCGCAACAATCAAGTTGGTTTCAAAAACAGTTACAACAAAGGAAACTATGGTAATCAAGGGGCTAATAATCAAGTTTCAAACAAAAATCAAAATGATTTTCAAAACAACAACAAGAGTTTGCTAACTTTGAAAGATCTTCCAAATGAATTTGTTGAATACGCTAATGGGAACGATGCTAGGTTTGACAACATTCAAAGAGAAATCATTAGCCTAAGATCCGAGTTTAAGAACGACTTGAAGAAAGAGTTGAAAAATGAGTTAGCAAATGAGCTTAAAATCCATACCAACAAGATGGAAGGAAATGTAACTAGGTTACAACAAAACCAACAAAAAATGGAACAAGGGCAACATGAAATTAAGCAAGAAATGATTAAGACCGAGAAGAGGCAATCCATGTTTGAGGACAAAATTTAATCTATGTTTGAGGCAATTATGTGCAAACCGTCTTCGAGTAGTCTTCCTAGTAACACCATATCAAACCCTAAGGGTGAGATGAAAGTGATTACCACACGTAGTGGTAAGACACTTAAGGATCCGACTCCTCAACCAATTGCTCCTACGAAGGATGCAATTGAGGAAGAACCCAAGGTGGTGGTCCAAAAGGAGCATGTCCAAATCCCACGAAGTACCGCTCATGCCACACCTATGGTTGACCCATTACCAACATTGGAACCCGAGATTCCAAAGGCTATGCCTATGCCTCAACCCACACCACCTTTGCCCTATCCATCGAGACTTAGAAAGGAGAAACGTCAAGAGCGCGACAATTATCAATTTGAGCTTTTTATGAAAATGTTTCGTGATTTGCACTTTAATTTGAGTTTCGCCGATGCTTTGGTCATGATGCCTCGATTTGCCGCTAACTTTAAGAGTATGTTGAACAACAAGGAGAAATTGCATCAATTGTCTAGTTGTTCATCGATTTATCTTAATCGCATACCTCAAAAAGTCGGTGATCCCGGTAAATTCTTGATCCCTTGTGCAATCCAAGATATGGAAGAGTGTTATGCCTTGGCCGATCTTGGTGCTAGCATTAACTTGATGCCACTTGCAATATTCAAGTCGCTCAATCTTCCTAATCTTACTCCTTCACTAATGTCTATCGAGTTGGCCGACCATTCCATGATTCCCGCATGTGGATTGGCGGAAGACGTTTTTGTTAATGTGGGAAAGTTCTATTATCCGATAGACTTTATCGTTGTCGATATTCCCACGGATCCTCAAGTTCTTCTCTTTTTAGGTCGTTCATTTTTAGATACGTTTATGGCTTTGATCGATGTTCATGCTAGAAAGATCACCTTACGTTTCAACGACGAGGAACTTGTTATAAACGCAACTCAAAACTCTCAAATTTCTCATGTTTATTCCGTTGCAACCATAAACCTCGTTGATATGATTGACGTGGTTTGCGAGGAATTTTCACAAGAAGTTCTAGGTTTTGGTGATAATGAAAATAGTGGCAATCCCACTATGTTAGATCCTATTCTTGATAACTCGACACCAACCTTCACTCCATTTAAAGGTGGTGGTTTTACGTTGGAAGAATTCGATGTTCCACGTACTTGTAACGAAGACCTCGACAACGATGAGGACTTCTCGATTATCAAGGATTTTCTCAACGATTTCCCATTCCCTCCACCCGAGGAGGTTATGAGTATCGAGACCAAATCTTCAATTGAGGAACCACCTATCCTCGAGTTGAAAGATTTACCTCCTCATCTCGAATATGTCTTTTTGGAGGAGGGCGACAAGTTGCCGGTTATTATTGCGAAGGAACTTTCGGATTATGAAAAAACCGCACTTGTCGATGTTCTAAAGGATCACAAAGGGGCAATTGCGTGGAAGCTATCTGACATTAAGGGAATCGATCCCAAATTTTGTACCCACAAAATCTTAATGGAGGAGGATTACAAGCCTGCAATCCAATGTCAAAGGAGGGTGAACCCCAAAATTTACGACGTCATCAAAAAGGAAGTCCTTAAACTCATTGACGCGGGAATGATTTACCCTATTTTCGATAGCCCTTGGGTGAGTCCTATTCATTGTGTCTCTAAGAAGGGAGGAATGACCGTTGTGCCAAACGATGCCAACGAGTTAATTCCCACTAGACTCGTGACCGGATGGAGAGTGTGCATTGACTATCGTAAGTTGAATGAAGCCACTCGTAAAGACCATTTTCCCTTGCCCTTCATGGACCAAATGTTGGAACGTCTTGCGGGAAACGATTTCTATTGCTTTTTAGATGGTTTTTCTGGTTACTTCCAAATTCCCATCGATCCTCGTGATCAAGAAAAAACTACGCTTACGTGTCCATATGGAACGTTTGCCTATCGTAGAATGTCATTCGGACTTTTCAATGCACCGGGATCCTTTCAAAGGTGCATGATGGCTATTTTTCATGATATGATCGTGAATAAGATGGAAGTCTTCATGGATGAATTTTCCGTGTTTGGTAATTCGTTCACTTCGTGTTTATCGAATCTTGAGAGAATGTTGAAGCGTTGTGAGGAAACCAACCTTGTGCACAATTGGGAAAAATGTCATTTTATGGTTAAAAGTGGAATCGTCTTAGGGCACAAGGTTTCGAAAGCGGGGATTGAGGTAGATCAAGCTAAGGTAGACGTCATCGCCAAATTACCTCATCCCAAAACCGTTAATGGAGTTAGGAGTTTCCTAGGCCACACGGGCTTTTATCGTCGATTCATCAAGGATTTTTCAAAGATCTCTCGACCTATTACACATCTTCTTGAAAAAGAGGCACGTTTTGTCTTTGACGAAGATTGTGTACGAGCCTTTGAAATCCTTAAGAGGAAACTTACCGAAGCTCCCATTCTTGTTGCTCCCAATTCGAACCTCCCCTTTGAGCTCATGTGTGATGCTAGTAACTACGATATTGGGGCCGTATTAGGGCAACGTCATGAAAAGCACTTCTTGCCTATTCACTATGCTAGCAAGACGATGACCGAGGATCAACTAAAATACGCTACAACTGAGAAGGAGTTCCTTGCCGTGGTGTATGCATTTGAGAAATTTCGACGTTATCTCGTCTTGACGAAATGCATAGTGTATACGGATCATTCGGCTATCAAGTATCTTATGCCTAAACAAGATGCTAAGCCAATATTACTTCGTTGGATTCTCCTCCTTCAAGAATTTGATCACAAAATCGTTGACAAAAAAGGAACCGAGAATCTAGCGGCCGATCATCTTTCTCGTTTGGAAGATCCTCACCAAAGTGTTTACGAGCCCAAGGAAATCACTGAAACATTTCCGCTCGAGACACTTGGTGTAGTGAATTCTAAGCTTGATTCTTCAACCCCATGGTTCGCGGACTTTGTAAATTACCATGCGGGCAACTTCATCATCAAGGGTATGACGACTCAAGAAAAACGAATATTCTTTCGTGACGTCAAGTTCTATTTTTGGAACGACCCTTACTTGTTTCGAACTTGTGCGGATCAAATCATCCGACGTTGCGTCTTTGGCACCGAAGCTTCTAACATCCTTAGATCTTGTCATGAGGGACCCACCGGTGGTCGCCACGGTGCTAATCTCACGGCTAAGAAGGTCTTTGATGTCGGCTTCTTTTCGCCTACTATTTACCGAGATGCACATGAGCTTGTGAAGTCGTGTGACTCGTGCCAACGACAAGGAAAAGCCTCACAAAAAGATGAAATGCCACAAAATATCATCCAAGTGTGTGAGATCTTTGACGTTTGGGGCATAGACTTTATGGGGCCGTTCCCATCATCTCGTAGTAATAAGTACATCCTTGTCGCGGTTGACTACCTATCTAAGTGGGTGGAAGCTAAGGCTTTGCCCACCAATGATGCTCATGTGGTAGTCAAGTTTTTGAAAAGCTTTTTTTCTCGGTTTGGAACCCCTCGTGCGATCATAAGCGATCGTGGAACCCATTTTTGTAACGACCAATTCGAAAGGGTCCTAAGGAAATATGGGGTTACACATCGTCTTTCTACGGCTTATCACCCACAAACGAGTGGGAAATTCGAGGTTTCAAACCGAGCTTTGAAGAGGATCTTGGAGAGATCCGTTGGGGAAAACCGACAATCTTGGTCGGATAAGTTGGACGATGCTTTATGGGCCTTTAGGACCACTCATAAGACGCCCATTGGGTGCACTCCTTATAAGCTTGTGTATGGGAAAAATTGTCACTTGCCAACTGAATTTAAACACAAGGCTTATTGGGCCCTAAAGCATTGTAATGATGATATGGAGACCGCGGGAAAACACCAGAAAATGCAGTTAAATGAATTGGATGAATTAAGCGATATTGTTTATGAAAATTCATTGATTTATAAAGAAAAGACTAAAAAGTTGCATGATTCTAAAATTAAAAACCGGGTTTTTAACATTGAGGATCAAGTTTTGCTTTTTAATTCTCGTTTGAAAATCTTTTCCGGTAAGTTGAAATCCCGTTGGTCCGGTCCATTCACCGTGACTCAAGTTTTTCCTTATGGGACCATCGAGCTAGCTCAAAATAATGGCCCCAATTTCAAGGTGAATGGACATAGGTTGAAGCACTACTTTGGCGGGGAAGTTCCATCATTGAACTACCTCGACCAAATCACTTTCCCTAATGATAATTAATATTGAGGGGATCGAGTCGAGCTCATGACTCGGTAATAAAAAACGAGGTGCCTCGTGGGGGAGTCCCATGCTTATCCTATGTACATATTATCGCTTTCTAATGTAGTAACGTGTGGGGATTCGTGCCCTTCCAACCTTTGTTCCGTGGTTGTTTGTGAATTGTGGATTTTAGATGATCATTATCTTCACGATTGGAGCCTCTCGTGTTCGTTTTATGGGAGCACTCGATCGTTTGCTTTGATGACTTTCTCAATATCCATGATATATCCTTTGATGTTTTAACCTTAGGTGTATAGAACACTTCATAAACGGCTTTAAATTTAACGGTTACACCCTTTCCATGCAAGATTAAGCATTCGACTACGTCTCTAGTATGGGGGTGTTTGCACCCCTAGACTCGAAACATTGAGGACAATGTTTAACTTTAGTATGGGGGGTGAATAGATACTTGCCTTTCTAAACATTCACGCTTTCCAAAGTGTATCTTTTTGTTTATCGTTTTGTTGCAAAATAAGGCTAAAAATGGACAAATTTTAAAATTTTTCTCATGTTTCATAAGTGTTTGAAGACACGAATGTAGGTTTTCCGATGGCGAGAATAAGAGTAATTTTTTACTCGACCGTGCGTGTTGAGCACTTAGCTTTGATTCCTTAACTTTACATTAGGCTAAGTCTCTTAAATGAGAAAGAGAAATGATAGGGTTAATTATAAGTTACTATGCTAAACGTAGAGTACTCGTATTCTTTCAAAAACTCATGTGTTCTCGTTGTTTGCTTATTCTCCCTTCGCTTGTAAATATTTTTTGCTTAATAAATATTGACTTAGCGGTTTAGTCTTGATTGTTGGGTTTCTAGTCTTTTCTAGTAGCTTTCGTGTAATTAAATTGGGAAAACACTAAGGTATCGCCAGCGTCACGGTTTTGAAGTATTGGCACCCGAATAAATAAAAGCTTCACCCGATAATAAGATTTCAAGTGCTCACCTAAATCAAGCAAACAATTTGAAGCCCCACAAGGCCGAAAAATCTATGCAAAATTGAAAGTGAATCAAGCCTTAATCTTTGAAGCTTTAAAGATCCAAAATTCGCCTTAGCGTGAGGATATACGTCTTTGGCTAATAAAACTACCGATGAGGTGGATAATAAAAGGCAAGGCGAGACCGAAGTCATAATAAAAGATTCATGGCGAAGTTGAATAAAAGATGGAGGTAAACCAAAGATAATAAGGCCCTACCGTTAGGGGGCGTATAAAAGTCTTGGTAATAAGTCTCATGTTCAAAACCGTTATAAAACCGTGTTTATCGATCCTTCTTGTTGACCTAATTTTTTGACATCGTTGTCTATTAGGAGGGGTTATTGAATTGATGGTCTTGGTTACACCGTTAGGACTCTATTTTTAGACCTAAATCTCTATTATCGCATAAGTCAAACAATGTATCCTCGTGAAACATTCAAGACATAATAAAATATAAGAGATACAACTTAGGAAATTAAGAGGATAAGTACGCGATTAGGGCATATGAGTAGTGTTAGCATTACTCACTTATAATGACAATGATCTCGTTGCACGCTTGGCATGGAATTGGGGTGAAAATCGAGGACGATGAAATTATTTCTAACGAAGCATTCACGTGTTCTTATTCTATGAACCTAAACGTCCCATTTTGTGATGAAAATCATACATTATGTCTAAAACGCAAGTAGTAGCAATAGTAGTAGTGTAGCTAGTTTATCATTCAATAAAGTGAATAAAAATTATTTTTGGAGGTGCTATGATACTTTATTCTAGCATTGCGTGAGGGCACGACAATGGTTTAGTATGGGGGAGTGATGAGACTGCTTTTATACATAGTCTCATCGTCCAAAAAGGGCTTTAAATGCATTAAATATCATCAATATACCCCAATATATGCTTGTGTTTGTTGATTGTGTATTTTAGGTACGGATATTGAGAAAATGACAAAAGATCACAAGAATCATGCAAAAACGAACACGGGAAACGAAGCCGCACATTGAACCAAGCCCTAATGAAGAATTTTCCAAAGAGAACCCTTGAATATTTGAAGATTTATGAAGAAGGGTCCTCCAATATTGAAGAATTGACACTTTATACCCTTTTATCTTCATAATTACAAGATTGGTCCCTAAAAGTTTGTCAAAATTGCAAAAAGGGCCCTCCACTTTGAAGAATTGGCAATTTTAGTCCCTCAACAAAACTAAAATGTCAATATTAATCCTCCTCAAAGTCAAAAATATCAAGAAGGACTCCAAGTTACAAGAATTACATATTTGGTCCTTTGAAAATATCAAAATTACCAAAAGGACCCTTGACTTTGAAGAAATGGCAAAAATGGTCCCTCATTAATCATGACTTGGCAACTTCAATCCTCCAGGATGTCATCAAGACAAGTCAATACCATTATCTATGAAGAAAATGCCAAATCAGTCCTTCAAAAATCAAGAATTGGCAAGAAATACCCCTGAATTCACTTTACAAAACTTTTTGGGGCAAAAGTGTGAAAAGAAAAACTTCAACAACAAAGGGATCCGGATTTTGTTTATTTATTTGCAAGTGAAAGGCAAAAGAAAGATGAGGGGTAAATCCTGGCAGACATACTATTGGGAATCTAAACTTGTTAGATTCCCTGATCATAGATTTAAACATAATTAGGCTGTTAGATAGTCCCTTGCCTGTGCCTAGGAGGCAGGCAAGTTTCGTAAGACTCACAGAGATCCAAGTCTCTGTGAGCAACCTCAGAGGAGTCCATGTCAGAGACATTGTCAAGGAATTCAAAGATTACTTGAAGACATACTCATTGGCTGTGATGGATAACAACCAAGATGTATCAGGGACTCTAAGGGGTTGAGGGTTAACAGGGGTGGCAATACCCTGTTAACACTTAGCACACTTTTGACATGCCATTTGTGTATTCGAGACTGATACACAGGATTTTGACACCCCGTATAAAAATTAATTAAAGTTCGTTGTGTTGGTCTAATCTAATTGATCTAGGTTCTCTATGTGACTCTATTGTTTTTGGTGAAACAAATATTTTTGGTTGGTTTTAAATTTAAATGTGCGAGACTTAAAAGTAAATGTCGTTGAAAGTAAAGTGGCGTGAAATTAAATCTAAATCTACTTAAAATAAATGTGCGATATTTAAAAACGTGACGGAAAGTAAAATGATTAAATGACTGATAATTAAAGTGTGGCGGAAATTTAAATTAAACAAGTATAAAAATATAAGCTAGAATTAAACAAGACAAAGTATGAAGAAAAACCTCCCAATCGGAATGTATTCCGATCAGCCTTACCCTGACCTGATCGGAATATTGCGTCGGAATACTAATCGGAATTGCTGTCACTAATCCCAATCGGAATACCACAAACTCTCCTCAGATCGGAATGAAGGAAACCTACCTGATCGGAATGTTGGAGTGGACCTGGTCGGAATGTCGTTCGGAACCCGTGATCGGAATAGCTGTCACCTTACCCACGATCGGAATACCCAAAATAACACCTCAATCGGAATAAGTACTGGTCCTCCAATCGGAATGCTGTCACACTTACCTGATCGGAATACCACTACCTTGCCCTGATCGGAATACCAAGAAACACCCCCCAATCGGAATGTTAAAACCCTTTTCCGACCTAGCAATGAGCTATGGTCGGAATGTAATTCCCTTTTCCGATTGGTCAGATCGGAATGCGTAGAAAGAAGCTAAAAATAAGCTAAGTAAATAAGCTATGATTCTAATAAGCACAAGACTAAAACACTAAGGCAAACCGAATGAAAATAAGCTACTAGACTGAAATTTAAAGACTTTTAAAACAAGAAAAGAATAAGCTTTAAGAAAAACAAACTTTTATATAAAAATAACTTTTATAAAAACTATATAAACTTGAAAATAAACAAAATAAGCTATGAAAATAAATGATTTAAAACAATCAAAAAGCATATAAAACAAAGATTAAAGGAAGAATGAGATCAACAAGATAAAGTAAAGGTGCGAGTAATTAAATGAAAACTTACTTGAAATTAAATGAATTTAAGGTGCAAGACAAGGTAATTAAATTGACAAGAAATTAAATGACAAGGAATTTAAATGTGGAAGACTAATTGTCACTATTAGCCAACAAGAAAAAATGATTAACAATCCTAATCTATATATAGGGGAGGATTAGGAAGCTTCCTCCCCTCCTTCCTTTCTTCATAATTGCATCATCTAATGACAAAATGGCGCCGCTGCCGGCTCTTTTCGTGAGGATCAAAAGTTTTTTGTGAGAGACGCGTTGGCTTTTGGGATCCGTTCACTTGTGAACGTTATTTTTCGTGTCCAAAAATTTTCAAAAATACAAAAACATTTGAAAAATCATAAAAAGCATTTCTTTTTCTAAGTTTTGCACCAAAAATATTCTTCTTGCTTATCTATCTTTCTTTATGGATTTTTATATCCATTGCGTCCGGTGTGGGAAACAATTATCTGGGAACAACTCTTGTCAATGGTGTACATGTGAGCGGTGTGGAAACGATCTCGACAATACACAATTCCTATTCGGATTTTGTCCTTTGTGCAACTCAACTAATTCACTCTTTTTGAACCCACCTCCTCCCATGCATCTATTGTGGAAGCGATTCTCATTGGCATGCTTCGTGCCCGGTTCAATACCCGTATGGTCACGAGCAAGAACCAGGGTACAATTATGACAATGGTAATAGCTATCCACAAGAGGCACCCAGTTTTTCTCCATACCCATGGTGCTATATTTGTGGGGGGCCCTCACGTTGCTTCTTTTTGTGATCCGTCGCAAATCTTTGAGAAAGTACCGTGCTATCATCCTAGTGTCTATAACCGTGAGCCCCCACATCACACCCTCAATCATCAATCCTCTCAGCAAACTAGTCTTGATCAACAACTCACTTCTTTGAATGGCATTCTAGAAAGTCTAGCTCAACTCTGAGCTGACTTACATCAGGAAAGGCAACCGTTGCTTGATGTGGACGAAACCTTGAAAACCACCGACACCTTTTGAGCCAATTTAGTCGTTTTCCCTTCTTTTCTACACCAAAATGTTTAATTACAGCGTGGGATAGAATTGGTGAATTTGAACATACTCGGGGCGATGAACAACAAAAGTTGCTGCATGAGCTTCTTAAAGATGTGGAGGTTATCAAGGAAGAGTTAGCCGACTACGTCACTCCTAACTGGACTCGTCCCATCTATTATGATGATGATGACGACGATTATGTCTACACTTTCAACCAATCTTCTGAAGTTGCTGCTCCTACTGTCGATGTTCCTACTGCATCTAAGGATCTAGATTCGTTGAATGAGCTTAGTGATGTTGGTCTCGACAAAGTATTGGATGATGAGGTTTGTGACTTACCTGCTATGGATCTTGAGGACGATGTTGCTCTTACGGAAGCGGTCGATCCTAGTGATGACGATTTTTCTCCAAGCTATGAGAATTTCACCTTTGAAATTTCTCAATCTCCACCGGGAGATGCAGACAATGACGATTTATTCTCTCCGGTTTACGAGAAGTTCACCGATGAACATGATCGTGTGGATGAGGTGGAAGACGTGCTTCTTCGCGATAGATTACGGAAAGTGCACCTTCTTATTGCTCAAATCGAAGCGTTGACTTCTCCTCCTCTTTCCAAGTCTTTACCTCCATCTATTCCTCCCGTTGAAGATAATGACCCATTGCTGGAAGAAATCGATATTCACTCCATCCCTCCAGGTATTGATGATTCTAACACGGAGGGGGACATTATTTTTGATAATTTGCTGCAGGAAGATATTGTCCCAAGTCCCCCTCCCGAGCACCTTTCATCCTCCCCTTTAGCCACTAGCTCGGAGGATGAGTGCTTTGACCCGGAAGGTGACATTTATTATGCTATCATTAATCACATTACGGCTTTGCCGTTTGCTCAGCATCCATTGTCTTTGGGGGAGGACAAAGTGCTTACCTTACCCACCCCACCTCCCGTGGATCTTGAATTCACATACTTCTCGTAAGTTGAAAGGACCTTTCTCCCATTCAAGACTTATCCCCCCGCCTCTCCTTTGTTGATGTCAACCGGGAACGAGGACAAGGTCTTTGATCCCGGTATTGCATTTAAGGTTTCCCCATGGACCATTTAATTCGGGGACGAGTCAGGGTCGTGACTCGGTTAACATAAACAAGCGCTTTTTGGGAGGCAACCCAATTATCTATCTATTTTCACCATAAGTGTAGGGGGAGCCCCGTGGTGTTTCTTGCTTTCTTTCTTATCATGTGCAGGGATTAGAGCTTCAAAGACACACTCTTGATGACTTTTGACGAACCGTGATTCCGTGTTCCCTTCTTCCCGGTTCTATCCTAAACTCTTTTCGATTCACTATTTTATATTTCACAATATTAAAATAGGAGTCTCTTTAGTTGTCTTTTCCTTAGCGAGATTTAAACAACGTGCACAATGTCCTAAGTGTAGGGGAGTTTACTCCCACATGCTTAAACATTGAGGACAATGCTTATGTTAAGTGTAGGGGGGACTTCTATCGAAGTTAAGTGGCCTTTTCCTTGTATTTGTCCTCATTTTAACCGGAAATTTTGATTTTTCGACATTTTTCAAAATTTTTAATCTATTTTGGCCTAGTAGTATAGTTGTTTTTACCTTTGTATAGTTATTTTCTTTCCTTATTAGAATAAGTTTTAATAAAGTGGTTTTAATTTTCAAAAGTCGTGAATATTTTGACTCGACCCGAGTTTACTTATCTAATTTTGCTCTAGCTAGTATCCTTAACATGTTTAAGTCAAGTTTTGCTAGGCTTTTATATAGGGAGATATAAAACGCGAAAGTCTTAACTCTCACGGGTTAAGAACATGAACTTTTCGCAAGTTCCTATAATTGATCCTAGAGAGTCGTTTATCAAGGGAACTTTAAAATGCGCTTTCTAAACTTGAAAGAGTCTAAGAATTTGCAAGATCCTATAGGCGACTCGAAAACCCAAAACTTTGATTTAATAGGCTAAGCATCCACGAGTCTCATTCCTTGAGATTTTAAACTGTGGAGAACGAGAGATGATAGATCCAATTATAAGTTTGGTATTCTTTCACCAAGAACAACTAATCTCACACAATTAACCGGAAATCAATTCGAGAAGATACCGAGAAACGAACTTTTTCAACGAGTAAAATCCATTTATTAAAATGGCGCCGCTGCCGGAATTATGAAGAAAGGAATAATGACAAAGGATTAGGAATACTGGAAATAAAGTACAATCGGAATAATCAAAACCCTTTTCCGATCGGGTGATCGGAAAAAGGGGGTCTGGTCGGAATGGACAAATCGGAAAAGGGTTTAATACCCTTTCCGATTGCTAACTAGATCCAAAACTTAAGTAAAAGGAAATAAGCTATGGAAATAAGCTATTTACCTAAACTAGAACGAATCTAAAGTGAGATGAACTCAATAAGCATGAATAACAACTTATCAAAACTTTAAATAAACAAACTTTTAAAATCAAACTATAAAAAGATGAACTTTTAAGCACGAAAACATGAATGAACAACACGGATCATATCATAATCGCACCAAAAGCAAACAAGAATCAAGAAAGGAAGATGAAAGATTAAGACAAGAAAAGCAAAGATTAAAGAACAAATAATGAAAACTTACTTGAAAATTAAATGATTAAGAGTGCATAACAATTAATTAAAGTGAAAGAAATGAAAATGACAAGTATGAAAATGGTGGAAGTGGTGGTTTGTCAAACCACCCAACAACTAGAAAAATGAAAACTAATGGTCTATTTATAGAGGTGATTAGGGAGGGGCTTAGGAAGCTTCCTCCCTCTTTCCTCTTTTCCTTAATTGCGTCATTAGGTCCCTCCTTTCTTTAATCTTCTTAAATTTTGGACTTACATGATTTTGTCTCGGGATTTCTTTGAACTCGCCTTGTATTTTCTTCATAAATAAGATTCGAGTTCTTCGGCTTTTAGTAAACTTCTGTCTTTTGACTTTTTTTCTTCGATAAATCTTCAGAATTGGTCTTGGACTTCCGTTCTTTTTCCACTCTTGATCTTTCGACATCATCTTTCGTCTTTTTCTTCGATAAAAGCCCGTGAATGCCGTGTTTTCTCCACTTTTCACCTTTTCGTCCTAAATCACAACAAAAACACAAACCACGCATAATTCCGACATAAATGACATGAAATACACGTTTTGGCTCGGTTATTATTGTAATTAGGTGGTAAAAAGGATGGGTGTTTTCACACCTATCAGAGACTATGAAGAAAAAGGAAACTGTTTTGACAACTGTTTCCTTAAAGCATTATGGAAGACTACCAAGAATAGAAGGACATCATGTGACTGATGTGGGAACTTGTAAAAGATTGTGTAGTCACCATCAAGTACTATTTAGGTCAATCTCGTAACACTATAAATAGGATGTGTATCCATGCATTAATTTTTAAAACTTTGAGATATTCATAACATTATTGCATATAACTTAGTTAATCAAACAGCTACGACTGTATTCATAAGTTAGGGTTTATAGTTGTTCAAAGTGTGCACAACACATTGTCATCAAACGGTGTTATCCATAACACTTGTAATTCTTTATTATACAATAATAAGATTACGTTTGAAAAGTAATACCTTGTGTTGATTAAGTTAAGATTAGGGTTTCTAGCATTGATTAGGGACTTTCAATTGGTATCAGAGCGGTGTTTGATATTAAAACCTTCAAAAAAAACATCGTTCTCAGTTTTATAATCAAGATCCACCATGTCAGAAACTTCTAACCCACCACAATCACCTTCCACAAACCCATCTTCACCAAGACTCAACCCTCCTGCCAATGACGATGATCTACCCCAACTTCTTGACTCAAGAGGTGGATCACACGTCACTAGTTTACCAGTCTTTGATGAAGAAGATTTTGCCAGTTGGAAGAGTCAATTTCTTGTGTATCTCGATGGACTTGAACCTTTTCTTCTAGAAATTTTAGAAAATGGCCCTTATATTCCCATGGCGCTTACATCCACTGAAGAAAACCCTATTCCCAAACCTCTCAAACAATGGACTCCAGCTGATAGAAAATTGGCAAACCAAGGTAAACGTCTCAAAAGCATCATAATATCCTGTCTTCCCAAACACATCATGAAGTCTGTCATTCAGTGTCCCACAGCCAAACAAATGTGGACAGACCTCATCCTTGGCTATGAAGGACCCTCTGAAACAAGAGAGACAAAGATTCAAGCACTCAGACTTCAGTTCAATGCCTTCAAGTCACTTGAAGGTGAAAAGGTTCAGCAAACCTATACAAGGCTGAAGATTCTTCTCAATGACCTAGCTATGAATGATGTCACTATTGGTCAAGCTGAGATCAATGCCACATTTGTCAACAGCCTTCCAAGAAAGTGGCTGAGTATGAATCAGACTCAGAGAGCTAACAACTCAATCAAAAATGATACCCGTGCTCAGCTTTATGGAAAGTATAATTATGAAGAAGGGCTGATTGATACCATTTACAAGCCAGAGACTGAAAGATTTGTTGTCCAAGGACCATCTTCTAAAGCCTTGATCTCTGCAACACACCCTCATGACAGTGATTCTGATGTTGAAGAAGACACTCGCAGCAGCCAAGAGTTCTTGACAGACCTTAATGCAGAGTTTTATGAAAGAGCCTTGCTAGCCAACCAAAGAAGATTCTTCAAAAGATCAGGAAGAATAGGATCAGCTAGTAAACCAACTGACAGGTCAAAAGAAACTTGCTTTGCCTGTGGAAAGGTTGGACATTTCCAAAAAGACTGTCCTTCCACCAAGACATCTTCACCCTCTTATCCATCATCTTCATCCAAACCTTACAAGTTCAAACAACATAACAACTCATCTCACCAATCCAATTCATCAGACACTGAGAAGAAGGATTACAAAAATAAGTACAAGGCACTTAAAGCTGAGTTAGAGCAAATGAACTTGAAGTTGAAGCTCGGTCCAAAAAGAAGGGTGGTGATAAAAAGACAGAGAAAGGGTTGGTTGCTAAAGCTTATGATTGGAATGATGAGCCACTGGCCTCAGATGAAGAAGATACCACCAGAGTCAGGGCTTTCATGGCGATAGCTGAGGATGAACCTGCTGTTGGAAAAGGTGATGCAAGATCAGGACAATGGGTTGACATCACAATGAAAAAGGTACACAGGCTTTTATCCATGTCTGATAGTGATGAACGTAAGCATGTCCTTGATTACACCATTGTTGATTTACACTTTGTTGAGGAACAAAGAAAGAACCTACTTGATAAGTTTCACTCTGTTAAATCTAAACTGCTAAATGCTAAATCTGAATGTGAAACTCTCAGGCGGGTTAATTTAGAGAAAATATCCCTGCAAAATGAAGTAGCTAGATTAACCTTGAAAAACATTGCTTTAAATGATCAAGTCTCTGAATTAAACAAGGTTATTGAAAAATGGCTGTGTGCTAGGTTCACTATAGATCAATTGCTTAATGATGAAGTGCATGCTGACTTAAAAAGGGATATATCTGCTAAGAAAAATAAGCTGAGAATTCTCACCAAACCCAAAGACATTGTCTTCAAATCTACAGAGACAATTCATATGTCAGATACCACTTTGACTAATGACCCTGTCTCTGAAGATGTGACTGAGTTACCACCTCTGACCAAACTCTCTGGAGTTGAACCTAGTAGTTCCTCTCGAGCTGCTAAGGGTGAACTTAGATCAGATATTGAGAAACCTCCAGCTAAAGTTTTTCATGTGCCTGCTAAAATAACTGGTAAACAAGTAGCTTTTAAGCCTGTTGCTACTAAAGCTGTGAATAAGGTTGACCCTACCACTGAAGATCGCATGTTGTCTCTAATGAAAGAAGTAGAACTCTTGAAACAACACATTAAGCCTTCCGCTGAATGCTCTACTTCACATGAACCTAAGTCAGTCCTAGGTAAACCCAAAGGGGAAAGGTTAATCAAACCTTATTGCAATGTATGTAAAAACTCTCACCATATGACTTTAGATCATGACAGACACATGGCAGCTAAAAGAGCTCAGACACCCTCTAGGGATAGACCACAGAGTTCCAAAAGACAACAGGGAAATTACAAACATTATCCTCCCTGTAAATTCTGTGGGTTCACAGACCATCACTCAGACGAGTGTGGTGACTTCCCTGGGTGTGATATCTGTGGAAGTTATAACCATGAAACAGTGAATTGTCCCTCCCAACGCCAGAAGTTCTACAGGAACACAAGAGTTGCTAATCAGCAATTCAGGGAACCCACTGGAAAGTGGGTTCACCATAGGAACTAACCTGTTTCTATGTATCTGTGCAGAAATATCTCAAGGAATCGGTATGGTATCTAGACAGTGGCTGCTCTAGACACATGACAGGGATTCAACAATACATGCACAGATACTCAAAAGAGCCAGGTCCTAAAGTGGTGTTTGGAGATAACTCTTCAGGTGACACAGAAGGATATGGCTCAGTGAACTGCAATGGGATTACATTTACCAGGGTTGCATATGTGAATGGTCTTAAACATAATCTTATTAGCATCAGCCAATTGTGTGATGCTGACTATAAGGTTTTGTTTACTAAGACTCAGGGAACCATATTCAACAAAAACAATGATGTTGTGCTTATTGCACCTAGAAGAAGAGATGTTTATGTCATCAACATGGCTGTTTGCTCTGAAGACAGCTCAAATTGTTTTCTTGTTAAAGCCTCTGAAAGTGTCAATTGGCTGTGGCACAAAAGACTGTCTCATCTCAACTTCAAGAACATCAACAAGATAGCCACACAAAACCTGGTTGCTGGTCTACCTTCAGTAATGTTTTCTAAAGACAAGACTTGTTCTGCCTGTGTCAAAGGAAAGCATCACAGGTCTTCATTCAAGACTAGGCAATCATTCTCTATTGACAAGTGCTTACATCTCCTTCACATGGATTTGTTTGGGCCTGTCAAACCTCAGACCATTAATCATAACAAATACACCTTGGTCATAGTTGATGAATTTTCAAGATACACATGGGTGTTCTTCCTCAGAAGGAAAAGTGATGCAGCTGAAACCATCATGTCCTTCATCAGACAGGTTGAAAATATGAATGATGTTAGAGTCAAAGCTCTAAGAAGTGATAATGGTACTGAATTCAAGAATCATCAACTTGAATCTTTTTGTGATGAAAAAGGGATTTCACATAACTTCTCTTCAGCTGGCACCCCTGAACAAAATGGTGTGGCTGAAAGAAGAAACATGACTTTGATTGAAGCAGCCAGAACTATGTTGAATGGTGCAGCCTTACCAAAGCAATTTTGGGGAGAAGCTATTCACACTGCCTGCTACACACAAAACAGATCAATCATTGTCAAAAGACATGGTAAAACTTCCTATGAAGTTTTCAGAAAAAGATCTCCAGATGTCAGCTATTTTCATGTGTTTGGATGATGTCAGCTATTTTCATGTGTTAACATTACTACGAGCCTATAACTACATTGTTGGAGTGACCGAGACTTTCTATATACGTAAAACGTATTTCCAACAATCTCCCCCAAAGGGAGGTCACTCCAAATTTACAAAGTCCTAATCTAGCATGTTAGATCTTGTTCTTGAGCTCGTAGTCTTCTTTTCTTTCTTTTTCTTCCTTTTGTGAATATGTGTTGAATGATATCAGCCTTTTGTTTGGAACACGTTCTTTTGGCCTTTCACGTGCAGTCTTTATTTTCTTGTGATGTTCGCCTCTTTGTGACTTCATGTCCCACACACTTATCCTTTGTTGAATTCTTGAAAGTTTCAGAGTCGATACAGCGGAAGACTTTCAGGTCATACTTTCTTGAATTTGCAGAAGTATTTGATGCAGAAGGAATAAGCATGTGAGGACGTCTTCAACAGGTACACCGCAACACCACCGTCTTCAACAGGTACACAACAACGCCACCGTCTTCAACAGGTACACAGCAACGCCACCGTCTTCGAATGCAGCAACATAATAAGACACGAATAAAATGGCTTTGACATGTTATTCTAATTCGGTAGCGTTTTACCTCCGGTCGGTGAAGACCGTTGGACGATATTAGATATCGTACCCGTGACGAATAGTTTCAATTAAGTAACTTCCTGACAGGATTTCGCGGGTAAACCCGTTCTCTTTATTCGACAGTCCAAAGCTGACTGCGAACATAAAGAGTGAATCATTTGGATTAAAAATCCTTATGATTGAAGTCGTCAATTCATGAAACCTGGAACAAGTGAATTTCAATTAAGATATTCACCATCGTTGCTTTCCAGTTGTCACAAACTTGATTCAAATTGAATCTTGCTTGTCACCTACCAAGTGCTGTTTGATGTTAACACTAGAAGGATTTCCACTCGTCACTGCGAACACTAAAGAGTGTCACTCTGAGTATTCTGGCAAGATCATACGATAATGCGTAGAGGCCTGGAACGAGTTTAAGTTCAATTAAGAATTAAACTACTGTTTCTTTCCAGTTGTCACAAGATTAGTTCTTAAAGAACCGCACGTGTCACCTACCATGAGCTTGTTTGATGTTGGCTCAAGCAGGATTTCCATCTTCACTGTAATACTTGCGTATCACTCGAATGTTAGGGCAATATTACAAGAATATTGTGTAGGACTCATAAAAGATCTCTTATTTTTCACAGTGTGTGAAGAAGCAAGGAATAAATGGAAAGTGTCTGTCACACCCCACCATGGCGGAATATGGGGCGCGACGTATGGATATCATCACAACATGGCGTGTCTATAGAGATAACTATATGAAATAAGAAATGTCATAAAATGGAGACACAAAGTCATGACAATATCTCATCAGACTCAGGAGTCTAGGTAAGTAGGTAACAGTCATACCGCTTACCCAAGACAAACAAATAACATAACCAAACAAGTATATGTGTGCCACAGTATCACTTATTAAAAGAACAAATAAAAACTAAGAAGGAAACGGGGATTCTCCTTCTATATGCATTCCTAAGCTTCTCCAATCCTAGCCACTTATGTTCTCATGCTTAACCATAGTATCACCTGAAAGAGACACTAAAACACGTCAACATAAAGTTGGTGAGAGTCATAGGTTTAGACTCCAACGCTAAATCATTTACAAGCTGTGAATAACAACCATCAACACAATAACATATGGACAATGTGCTACAATTATGTATTAACAACTAGCATTCAAGATCAATCATTCCAAACCAAAATCCAAGGCTCCTACCTTGCCAAACAACATGGTACCATAGATGATCACACTATGTACCTATCCCAAGGCCACTACCTTGTCAAACCACAAGGCCACTACCTTGTCAAACCACAATAACTGAGACGACACGTGTCCCCCGATCCAAATCATACACAATCAAAAATCACATAGCAGTTAATCACATAATGTACACACAAGTCCATCTCAAATCACAAACACATTCACAGCATCAATTTAGAAAATAACTCAACACAGTGTCTCTTCCATCCCATCTGGAAGTCAAAATTAATATTAAACATGGGACTATGAAACTCACCTGATAGCTTCTTCACAAGTCCTCACACTAGCAACAAGCTAACAAACCAAAAACACGAAATCAATACACGAACCAATCCCTATGATGGCTCATCAACCTACGATAGACATCTAGTCTATTCCCGTATAATTACCTCATTGTTAAGCTCCAATCACCCCATTACCCTTCCTTAACAAGTCCCTAACTTGGTTAAGTTTAATAGCTATCCCGTTCATAATTTTACACAAAACAGTCCCAGTTTTAGGTCTCAAAACTTTAAGTCAAACGTCCACTTAAACATACCCATGGTTTCTGTAAAAGGAATATTCACACGTTTATACATGTTAGCTAAAACCTCCCACTTGCCCCAACCTTAAAGCTACTGTTAAGGCCCAGATATATGTGTATATATTGCTACCTATCCAGAATTCACTGATTTTAAACGTATGAAAAGTTCATTACCATTAGAGGGTCTTACCCTAAACCACAATCTTAGACCAAGTGCAGATCCTTACTACAATATATAAACCATCTCTCATGTTCGTGAGAAGATCCCAATGCAACCCTAAGTACCCCAAACAACCCAAAACTTAAAAAGAAAACAGGCTGAATTTAAAACTGTTTTGACCTCCGACTGTTGTAACCTGTTTTTGACCCACTTCCCGACCTCCAATTTAGTTCTCGTTTCTTGATTTAGAAAGCCAACTTAATTACCTATCCTGGGCTAGTTTGATCGCATCTTGAATGTTCCTAGAACTCGAGATATGATCAAAACAATAGACTTAAAATTCTGCCCAGTTTTTAAAAACGGGTTTTAAACAAATTGATCTAATTAATCACCTATAACCCTTCTAATACAAGCCCTAGATTATATGCTCATCATATTATGATTAATACATCATTAATCTACTGTTTTTATATAAACCTTAACCCTTAATCCATCATAAGAATGATTAATTAAACATAAAAACAATTTAATTAAAAAGGTTAATGAAGGTTTTTACCTTAAATCAATGGAAGATGAAGAAAACCTAATTTTTTTGAACCATAATTCTCCTCTATGAAACCCACGAATTTTTCTTTGTCTCCAGGGATTTATGTTTTTTTTTATTTATTAGATAACCTTATATAGTGTGTACATAAAATCCTAGTCCAAGTATAACACCTAACTTTCCTTTTTTTTTTCCCTTTTTCCCTTTTTCTCTTTCTTTGGGCGTCTAAACCGACCCAAACAACCAATAAATTCGTTTTTTTTTATTTTTATTATTTAATATTATGTCAATAATATTATCTTAATTTTCCTTAATTTATTTCAGCTCCTAAAGCTTCCAAAACCTCAAAACCGTAAAACTAGTCAAATTTACGCGTTTTATCGTAAAAGACGTAAAATATACACTTTTATAAAAAATCTCAAATTTTGAAATAAACTTTATAACCAAGTCCTAAATGACTTAAAACCATCCCGAAAAATATTCATATGGATAATTACCTCACCCGATACCTCTAAATGCTAAACCGTAAATCCTAAAAAAATACTATTACTATAATACTTATACGTATACGTAAACACCACAATATCACCATTTTCATTTCATAGTCACCACTTGTGAGCTCATGAACATGAAATAACCGTTCCTCGATTTACTTATGAGTACTCTATACTCATAAACGATAACCACACCAACCTCGTTCACACAAAATAAACACGTAAACACACAATTCAAGTAAGCACATATAAAATAACCTAAAAGTAAGACCAAGTGACAAACCCAAAACCACGGTTGTCACATCACTCCCTCCTAATAGAAATCTTGTCCCGAGATTCACTCCCAAACTCAAACTTATTCTCAGCAAACAAACGAGGATGCATATCCCTGATAAAACCTTCACGTTCAAACGTGAACTCAGTTTACACGAAAATAATCTCAACCAACAACACATGAGCCTTAACCGTCCGCGAGGAAACTTATCAAAACCATAAAGTTATGTAACCAACCTAACTAAATCTCGCAACTCATCAAACAAGAACTATCTTGAAACCAAGTTAGGAGCCGTCACATAACTCAACGGGTTTAAAACTGTCACCCCGATTTCAGTCTTACTCATAAATACCATAAATCAAAACTCATCAAAATATAACCACGTATAATAAGGTCTAAAGAAATCTCAAATTCCTTCCCAACTCATCTCTATGTTAACCCTCCAAGTGTTCATTACCGAAAATTACCCAAAACACGAGTTTAAACCATGTTGTCCGAAAATTAACCTTGAACTCAACACTTGTACAATTAATTCGACCAAGCTACTGACTTCCAATTACGAAACTTTCTGAATATTTGGAATGTATGTTCCGAGTACATAATTTTAGGCTTTTGAATCACCCAAAAACCTTTCAAAACGAATAAGTTATGACCAAAACGATTTTTCTCAAAATCGGACTAGGCTAGCGACAGTTTCTAACAGTTAGCGACATATTTTGACAGTGTAGCGACAGTTTTTGCCTACTCCGATTTATACCAAAAAAAAAACGATTTTTAGACCCTAAACCCCCCCCCCCCCCCCCCCATTAATTACCAAAACTAGAACCTAATTTATTTTAATTCCAGAAAATTAAAACTCTATTAATTAAATGATTTTAACATATTTCACTAAATAAGAACAAAATTTTTAACTTAATAACAATAACTTTAGGTGATCAAAACCAAAATATTTTAAAATAACCGAGTCATGCTTATATGTTAAAGAATTAATATTCCACCTTATTTGAAACATGATCCTGACACTTCCTTATTTCACCGACTACCAACAACTATTTTTTTTCAATTTGCAAGTTCTATTTTTTTTACCATGTATAACTCGAAACAAAAGACATCGTTACCCCAAAAAGAAATCTCCACCATCTCAAAATCCTTCACGCCAAAAGTACCGTACAAACAAACACGTGAAATGAGGACCCGAGAAATGCGCTACTACAGAAGTTGAACATCTCAAAGAGAAACGAGCTAGCAACCATCCCAAGAATACAACCGGTAAGTAGAAAATAATTTTACATACATAGGCATAAGCGTACATACACTCAAATCCATCCAACATATACTATACAAGCATGTATTAACTCTCTTTCATGCAATCATACTTGAAAGTCCAGTGGTGCTGTGGCACATATATAATTATGTAGGCCTCCATAATTATACATGTTCCCTTTCACCAATGTACTCCCTCCTATGATGACACTTATAAGAAATTAATACTAAACATAACACATAATCCAACAACTCACAAGCACATAACCACACAAGATAAGATCCAAAACCCCATGTATTAAAATAACATAGCCAATGCACGAAACACATAAACTCGTAGTCCAGCTGAACCAGCATAGACAAAATTTAAAATGTATAAAGAACATGAAAACATACTTAAGCGAAATCCAACAATGACTAGCGTATACGACCATGGTTCCACCCGCACTAATCAAAACTCGTAAAGAAAATAACATGTAGTTAAGTATGAACCATAGTAGTTCATAACCTAACAAATACTGCGAAAATAATATTCAAACACATCAATTACTATAAAATGCACACATACTCCTATGACGCCTATATGCAGGGACCCTTAAGCTATAGACTACGCTACACGACTAGGCAACCTAATTCTCTATAACCATTGTCTCAGATACCATTCTGTCACACCCCACCATGGCGGAATATGGGGCGCGACGTATGGATATCATCACAACATGGCGTGTCTATAGAGATAACTATATGAATAAGAAATGTCATAAAATGGAGACACAAAGTCATGACAATATCTCATCAGACTCAAGAGTCTAGGTAAGTAGGTAACAGTCATATCGCTTACCCAAGACAAACAAATAACATAACCAAACAAGTATATGTGTGCCACAATATCACTTATTAAAAGAACAAATAAAAACTAAGAAGGAAACGGGGATTCTCCTTCTATATGCATTCCTAAGCTTCTCCAATCCTAGCCACGTATGTTCTCATGCTTAACCATAGTATCACCTGAAAGAGACACTAAAACACGTCAACATAAAGTTGGTGAGAGTCATAGGTTTAGACTCCAACGCTAAATCAATTACAAGCTGTGAATAACAACCATCAACACAATAACATATGGACAATGTGCTACAATTATGTATCAACAACTAGCATTCAAGATCAACCATTCCAAACCAAAATCCAAGGCTCCTACCTTGCCAAACAACATGGTACCATAGATGATCACACTATGTACCTATCCCAAGGCCACTACCTTGTCAAACCACAAGGCCACTACCTTGTCAAACCACAAGGCCACTACCTTGTCAAACCATAATAACTGAGACGGCACGTGTCCCCCGATCCAAATCATACACAATCAAAAATCACATAGCAGTTAATCACATAATGTACACACAAGTCCATCTCAAATCACAAACACATTCACAACATCAATTTAGAAAATAACTCAACACATTGTCTCTTCCATCCCATCTAGAAGTCAAAATCAATATTAAACATGGGACTATGAAACTCGCCTGATAGCTTCTTCACAAGTCCTCGCACTAGCAACAAGCTAACAAACCAAAAACACGAAATCAATACACGAACCAATCACTAAGATGGCTCATCAACCTATGATGGACATCTAGTCTATTCCCGTATAATTACCTCATTGTTAAGCTCCAATCACCCCATTACCCTTCCTTAACAAGTCCCTAACTTGGTTAAGTTTAATAGCTATCCCGTTCATAATTTTACACAAAACAGTCCCAGTTTTAGGTCTCAAAACTTTAAGTCAAACGTCTACTTAAACATACCCATGGTTTCTGTAAAAGGAATATTCACACTTTTATACATGTTAGCTAAAACCTCCCACTTGCCTCAACCTTAAAGCTACTGTTAAGGCCCAAATATATGTGTATATATTGCTACCTATCCAGAATTCACTGATTTTAAACGTATGAAAAGTTCATTACCATTAGAGGGTCTTACCCTAAACCACAATCTTATCCCAAGTGCAGATCCTTACTAAAATATATAAACCATCTCTAATGTTCGTTTGAAGATCCCAATGCAAACCTAAGTACCCCAAACAACCCAAAACTTAAAAAGAAAACAGGCTGAATTCAAAACTGTTTTGACCTCCGACTGTTGTAACCTGTTTTTGACCCACTTCCCGACTTCCAATTTAGTTCTCGTTTCTTGATTTAGAAAGCCAACTCAATTACCTATCCAGGGCTAGTTTGATCGCATCTTAAATGTTCCTAGAACTCGAGATATGATCAAAACAATAGACTCAAAATTCTGCCCAGTTTTTAAAAACGGGTTTTAAACAAATTGATATAATTAATCACCTATAACCCTTCTAATACAAGCCCTAGATTATATGATCATCATATTATGATTAATACATCATTAATCTACTACTTTTATATAAACCCTAACCCTTAATCCATCATAAGAATGATTAATTAAACATAAAAACAATTTAATTAAAAAGGTTAATGAAGGTTTTTACCTTAAATCAATGGAAGATGAAGAAAACCTAATTTTTTTGAAGAACCCTAATTCTCCTCTATGAAACCCACGAATTTTTCTTTGTCTCCAGGGATTTATGTTTTTTTTATTTATTAGATAACCTTATATAGTGTGTACATAATATCCTAGTCCAAGTATAACACCGAACTTTCCTTTTTTTTCCCTTTTTCCCTTTTTCTCTTTCTTTGGGCGTCTAAACCGACCCAAACACCCAATAAATTCGTTTTTTTATTTTTATTATTTAATATTATGTTAATAATATTACCTTAATTTTCCTTAATTTATTTCAGCTCCTAAAGCTTCCAAAACCTCAAAACCGTAAAACTAGTCAAATTTACGCGTTTTACCATAAAAGACGTAAAATATACACTTTCATAAAAAATCTCAAGTTTTGAAATAAACTTTATAACCAAGTCCTAAATGACTTAAAACCATCCCGAAAAAATATTCATATGGATAATTACCTCACCCGAGACTTCTAAATGCTAAACCGTAAATCCTAAAAAAATACTATTACTATAATACTTATACGTATACGTAAACACCACAATATCACCATTTTCATTTCATAGTCACCACTTGTGAGCTCATGAACATGAAATAACCGTTCCTCGATTTACTTATGAGTACTCTATACTCATAAATGATAACCACACTGATAGGTGTGTAAACACCCATCCTCTTACGACTTATTTCTTACTAAATCAAGACCAAAACACGTATTTAATATCATTTGTTTGGAATTATGCGTGGTTTTTGTGTTTATTGTGTTTTTCAGAGCCAACCGGATGAATATTGAAGAAAATATGGGATTGCACGGGTTTTATCGAAGAAAAAGACTCAAGACGAAGTTTATTGTCCAAGAGATACAAAAGATTTGAAGTCATTTGGCCTATTTGAAGATTTATCGAAGAAAAGGACCAAAGATGGAAGATTTACATAAGTCGAAGAAACTCAAGTCTATTAAACGAAGAAATTAAAAGACGAGTTGAATTTAATCGACGACAAATCCCGAATCAGAATCGAAAATGTCAACTTTTCTGAAAAGACGAGAAGACAAGAAGAACGGGAGAAAGCCCACTCACCAACCAAAGGGAACACCTATATACATGGTTCCCTTCACACTTTTCATTGAGTTTTTAGTTTTTCATTTTTTCCTTCTTTTTCTCTCTTTTTGTTCGTAGGCTTCACCAACACCATTAGGGTGTTTGGTGATTTTGATTCTTGTTTTTCAATCTTGTAATTTAATCTTTCTCTCTTGTTTGTTAAAACCTTAATCAATCAATATCAATCTTTCCATTTCATCTTGTTCATCTTCATCTATTTGGTTAAAAGTTAAAGTTCTTATTTGGTTGATTTGATCTTTAAAAAGTTATTAGGTTTTAAGTTTTTATTGATGGGATTTGTTGTTATTGGTTAGTATATCATTTGTGTTTAGTTTTATTTAAGTTTTGGTTGAAAACTTGGTGATTTTTGGCTTAAAATCGATTTCCCCTGTTTTTCGGTATCATACTGTTCTTGAAGTATTCCTAGGTTCCGGATGAACAAAACGTTCCGAATGAAAGTGTTTTTCAAAAGTTCCGAATAAGTTTTATGTTAAAAAGTTCCGAATCAGTCTTTAAGTTCAGAATCAGTTTTATCTTCAAAAGTTCCGAACCAAGTTCCGAGTGAACTTCCGGACGAAAGTTCCGAGTGAACTTCGGGACGAAAGTTCCGAGTGAACTTCCGAGTCAATCTTCCGGATAAACTTTCGGAAGAAAGTTCCGAGTAAATGATTTTTCAAAGTTCCGAGTAAATGATTTTTCAAAGTTCCGAATGAATGACTTTTAAAAGTTCCGAATCAATTTTCCTTAAAAGTTCCGGATCAACTTCCTAGTCAATTCTTCCGAACCAAACGTCCGAGTGAAGTTCCGAGCAAAGTTCCGGACGAAAGTTCTTCCGAGTAAAGTTGCGAACGAAGTTCCGGATCAAAACTTCCGAACCAAGTTCCGAGTGAACTTCCGAATCAAGGTCAACTTCCGAATCAATTTTCTTTTGAGCATTTTTACGTCTTACTTTCTGTTTCTTCTTAATTACTGTTTCTTCATTTTATATTTACATTTTAATTTTAATTCTAGTTTTATTAATTGTCATTAAATTAATTGTTTTTGATTTAAGTTTTCATGTTAATGTATTTAAACACTTTTAGTAGATTAGAAAACCAACCCCCCTTCTTAGTAACCAAGAACAATCATTCCACCTAGAACCGAGATCAATTCGAGAGGATATCGAGAGAATTTAGAACCCATAGCAAAACCATAAGTATGAAATGGCGCCGCTGCCGGCTCCTCTCGTTAAGATCAACAGTTTTTTGTGAGAACTTGGATTTTGGGATCCGTTCCCCATGAACGTTAATTTTTCATAAAAACTTTCACAAAACACAAAAAAAATATAAAATTTTCAAAAATCCTAAAAATTAAAAAACATAAAAACCAAAAATATTTTTGCTTTGTTTTTGCTTTGTTAGTTCTTTTGCAGGTGCATGCGTACACGCTCCACGTTTTATCCCGAGCCCGAGACTCTCGATAACTTAAACATGGCCGGTGTACAAAACAACAACAATCACCCACCTCAAAACAACAATAATAACAACAACAACCCACCTTTCAACAACAATAATAACAACAACAATGAGCCTCTTCCGGATAATCGCCCGATGATTGAACTTCTGCAAGCTCATGTAGATGGCAACAGTGATCCAATTGTTATACCAGCGATTGCAGCCAACAATTTTGAGCTCAAATCCGGCTTTATCCAGATGGTCTCTGCTCAACCATTCTTGGGGCGTACCATTGATGATCCACATGACCACATCAAGAGATTCTTGCAACTCACCAATACGGTCAAATTAAATGGTGTTCCACAAGAGGTAATCCGTTTACAACTTTTTCCCTTTTCTTTAGAGGGACAAGCCCGACATTGGCTTGCTAAGGAACCACCACAGAGTATTCTTTCGTGGACGGATTTGGAGACCAAGTTTATCAATTACTTTTTCCCACCCTCTCGTACTACCGCTTTGCGGAATGAAATCATAAATTTTGAACAAAAGTACGATGAGTCGTTCAGTGAATCTTGGGGGATCGTTTTAAAGATCTTTTAAGAAAATGCCCACAACATGGTTTTACCAAAGTGCACCAAATTAACACTTTTTATAATGGTTTAAGCATGAATGACCAAGATTCACTAAACAGTGCCTCGGGGGGGGGGGGGGGGGGGGGGGGGGGGGTAATCTTTTGGCTAAGACTTCCAATGCTGCTTGGGATATCATTGAGAATAAGTCTCGTGTGCAAACCAAGAGTGTTCGGACCAATGTCACTAGTGCTAGTACTAGTGACAGCGACAAGCGACTTGACAAAATCACTACGCTTCTTGAATCGCTTGCTACCCAAACCGCCAACAACACCAACAGCATCAACGCTAGAAACGCTAAAGACGCTCAAGTCAATGCTGTTAGCCAACCATGCGAGATATGCGGGGGTCCTCACTCTTACACCACTTGTACTGCCACCCAAGACTACCCTTCTGAGAACGTGAATGCAGCTTATGGCACCTATCCTCAACCCGCTTATCAAGCACGTCCTCAAGGTGACCGTAACTTGCTTAGCTACCGCTCCAACAACTACCTCTCACCACCCGGTTTTCCTCCTAACAACCCAAACCAACAACAAACCCTCAATCGCCCTCCTCAACAACAACAACAACCTCGTACACCATACATACCACCTCACAAACAGCAACAACCACCTCAACGAAACAACCAAGTTTACCAGCAACCTGCTTATCAACCACCCGCATACAAGGAGAACGAGTCACCTGCTCCTATTCCTCATCCTTCTCCTTCCCCAATTTCTCCGCCTCTTACTTCTACCCCTCCTCCACCCAAGGATGTGAGTGATCCTATTCTTCCGAAGCCTTCCTCTTCTTCCAATATACCTTATCCATCTAGGTTGAGGAAAGAGAAGCTCAAAAGCAAGGATGATATTCAGGTTTCGAACTTTCTTAAAATGTTCAAACAATTGAATTTCAACATCTCATTCGCTAAGGCTCTCGCTCACATGCCTAAGTACGCAAAAATGTTCAAAGATCTTCTGAGTGACAAGGAAAAGCTTCTCGATATTGCCAACACCCAACTTAACGAGAATTGCCCTGCAGTGCTCTTAAGGAAATTGCCAACCAAGCTTGGTGATCCGGGTCGTTTCTTAATCCCTTGCAATTTCCCGGGAGTAGAGAATTGCATGTCCCTAGCCGATCTAGGTGCCAGTATTAATCTAATGCCTCTAAGCGTTTGGAAGCAATTATCTCTCCCTGAGCTAGTCCCCACCAAAATGACTTTGGAATTAGCTAACCGTACGGTTGCTTATCCAGTGGGGATAGCCGAAAACGTCTTTGTAGGAGTCGACAAATTCACTTTTCCTACCGATTTCGTCGTCGTCGACTACGAGATGGACCCTCGTGTGCCCTTGATCGTGGGTCGTCCATTCTTGATGACCGGTCACACTCTTATCGATGTTGAAGCCGGTGAGCTTATCATGAGAGTGGGTGACGATAAAATCGTCTTCAACATCGGAAAGTTGTCTAAACAACCTTATTCATACGAGAGTGTTAATTGTATTGACGTTCTGGATGAGGCTTGTGAAGAACACTTAAATGATGCTTGTAAAAATATTCCTACCTCTCTTCCCAATGTTGAAACCGTTTCCTCTATTGATTCATCACTGTCTCTATTTGGATAAAGTGATTTGTTTTGGAACAATCTTGAAGCCACCATGGGAGATGTGAACTTAGCTAATGACGATTCTCCCACCAATGAGGATGAAGACATGCATTTCTTTGAAAACCTTCTCAACGAAGACAATCTTTCTCCACCATCTCCCACGGTTATTGCTATCGATACTCCGACTTTGAAAACGCCTCCCATCGAAAATCCTCCGGATTTAGAACTTAAGGAGTTGCCGCCCCATCTCGAGTATGTGTTCCTTGAAGAAGAGAAGAAGTCGCCTGTCATCATTGCTAAGGACTTGAAAGATGAAGAGAAAACTCGCCTCTTCGACGTGCTTAAAGATCATAAGAAGGCTATTGCTTGGAAAATTTCTGATATTCGCGGAATTGATCCTCACTTCTGCACACACAAAATTCTCATGGAGGACGACTTTAAGCCCACAATTCAAAGCCAACGAAGGGTGAATCCAAAAATCCATGAAGTCATCAAAACGGAGGTTATCAAACTTCTTGATGCGGGTATGATTTACCCTATTTCGGATTCACCATGGGTTAGTCCAGTCCATTGTGTGCCCAAGAAGGGTGGAATAACCGTTGTTCCCAATGAACACAACGAGTTGATTTCTACCCGTCTCGTTACTGGGTGGAGAGTTTGTATAGACTACCGCAAACTCAATGATGCCACGAGAAAGGATCATTTCCCTCTACCTTTTATGGACCAAATGCTTGAACGTTTAGCGGGTAATGAATATTACTGCTTTCTTGATGGTTTCTCGGGTTATTTCCAAATACCCATCGATCCCCAAGATCAAGAGAAGACAACATTCACTTGTCCCTATGGCACATTTGCTTACAAAAGAATGCCTTTTGGCTTATGCAATGCCCCCGGGACTTTCCAACGGTGCATGTTAGCTATCTTCCATGACATGGTTGAACAAACCATGGAAGTCTTCATGGATGATTTCTCGGTCTTCGGGGATTCCTTCTCTTCTTGCCTTGCCAATTTGGAACGTATGCTTAAGCGGTGCGAAGACACTCGCCTTGTTCTGAATTGGGAAAAATGCCATTTTATGGTAAAAGAAGGCATCGTGCTGGGACACAAGATTTCCAAAGCCGGTCTTGAAGTAGACCGTGCTAAAGTCGATGTTATCGCTAAGTTGCCTCCACCTTCAACTGTGAAGGGTGTGAGAAGTTTTCTGGGTCATGCGGGCTTTTACCGTCGATTCATCAAAGATTTTTCTCAAATCGCTCGCCCGATGACCCACCTCTTGGAAAAAGATACTCCTTTTATCTTTTCCAAAGAGTGTCTCGAAGCCTTCAACTCGCTTAAGGATAAGCTAACTAAGGCACCCGTCTTGGTTACCCATAATTGGGAGCTGCCTTTCGAGTTGATGTGTGATGCTAGTGACTTTGCTATTGGTGCGGTTCTGGGACAAAGAGTGAACAAACACTTCCAACCGATCCATTACGCTAGCAAGACAATGACGGGGGCTCAATTGCATTACACGACAACCGAAAAAGAGCTTTTAGCTGTTGTCTATGCCTTTGAAAAATTTCGCCCCTATCTTGTCCTTTCCACCACAATCGTTTACACCGATCATTCCGCGCTGAAGTACTTGTTAACTAAGAAAGATTCCAAACCAAGACTTCTTCGCTGGGTTTTGCTACTCCAAGAATTTAAAATCGAAATTCGCGATAAAAAAGGAGCAGAAAACCTAGCCGCGGATCATCTTAGTAGACTTGAGGATCCTTACCAAGGGGATCATCCGAACAAAGAAATCAATGATTCTTTTCCCTTGGAGACCTTAATGTCTATCAATTTGAATTCTGATGAAACCCCGTGGTTTGCGGACATTGCAAACTACTTAGCGGGTGGAATTCTCAAGGAAGGGTTAACATCCCAACAAAAGAAAAAGTTCTTCAACGACATTAAGACTTACTTTTGGGATGACCCATACCTATTCAAACAATGTGCCAATTTGATTATTCGCCGATGTGTTGATGGACCGGCAGCTTTAGAAATCCTTGACGCTTGCCACAAAGGACCCACCGGTGGTCACTTTGGTCCCAACTACACCGCCAAAAAAGTGTTTGACTCGGGATTTTATTTGCCCACCATATATCGTGACTCTCACAATATGGTTAAACGTTGTGATGCTTGCCAAAAACAAGGCAAGATCACACATAAAGACGAGATGCCTCAGAATTTCATTCAAGAATGTGAAATCTTTGATGTTTGGGGTATCGACTTTATGGGGCCATTCCCTTCTTCTAAAGGAAACAAATACATCCTTGTAGCCGTTGACTACGTTTCAAAGTGGGTTGAAGCCAAAGCTTTACCCACTAATGACGCAAGGGTGGTTTGTAACTTTTTGAAATCTCTATTCGCTAGATTCGGTGTGCCTCGTGCCATTATTAGTGATCGCGGGACTCATTTTTGCAATGACCAATTTGCAAGAGTCATGGCTAAGTACGGTGTAAATCATCGTCTTTCCACCGCCTACCACCCACAAACTAATGGCCAGGCTGAAATCTCTAACCGAGGATTAAAGCGAATTCTGGAAAGAACCATGGGAGAGCATCGTGCCTCATGGGCTGATAAACTTGATGATGCTTTGTGGGCTTTTCGTACCGCTTACAAGACTCCGATTGGTTGTACACCATACCGTCTCGTGTACGGGAAAGCGTGCCACCTCCCCATTGATTTGGAGCACAAGGCTTACTGGGCCTTAAAGTGGGCTAATTTTGATATCAACAAAGCCGGTGACCTACGCAAGATCCAACTCAATGAGCTCAATGAACTCCGTAATGAGGCTTATGAAAATTCTTTGATCTATAAGGAAAAGACTAAGCTCATTCACGACTCTAAGATTAAGAACCGAGAGTTCCATGTTGGAGACAAAGTTTTACTCTTTAACTCTTGGTTGAAAATCTTTTCGGGCAAGCTAAAATCTCGTTGGTCCGGCCCATTCACCATTGCCCAAATTTTTCCATATGGTACTCTCGAGCTCGCTCAACCTAATGGACCTAATTTTAAGGTGAATGGCCAACGAGTGAAGTTGTACTTTGGTGAGGACATCTCTCAGGAGATGATTCCATCCATCACCACGTTCCCCATGAACTAATTTTGGGTCGAGTCAGGCTCGTGACTCGATTATAAAAAACAAGCGCTCCTCGGGAGGCAACCCGAGTATCTATCATTTTCCGTTTTAACCTCCTAAGTGTAGGGGGACATGTATAGATGTTTGTATTTGTGTGGTGATGTGATTTCAGGGATACATGCACTCTTGGAACCTTTGAAGAACCGTGCTCCCGTGTTATCCGAAATCTGGTTCTATCTCTCAACTATCGTGATTCAATTTTCTTCATACTCACATTTGAAATTGATCACTTTAGTCGCCTCTTCCTTAACTTGAGTTAACCAACGTGCACAATGTCATAAGTGTAGGGGAGACTTTTCCCACATGCTTAAACATTGAGGAAAATGTTTATCTTAAGTGTAGGGGGGACTTCTATCGAAGTTTTAAGTGGACTTTTCCATTAAAATGCCTTCATTTAACCGGAAAATCTTATTTTTCAACATTTTTCAACATTTTTCAAATTTTTAATTAACTTTGGCCATTTATTTGTAATTTTTAAATTTTTATCGTTGCTTTCATATGTATATATCCCGCAATAAAGTCAAAAATATTAATAAAGTGGTGTAGCGAATTTAGAAATCCTTGACATATTAGGCACGTTGCGATTATTTTGACTCAACCCGAATAGACTTATCCAAGTGTATTCTAGCTAGTATCCTTAACCATGTAGACCTTAATTGGTTTATTAGGCTAAGCATCCACGAGTCTCATTACTTGAGATTTTAAATTGTGGAGAACGAGAAATGATAGAGTCAATTATAAGTCGGTATTCTTGCACAAGCTCACTTGGTGTAGTTATTTGCCTATTCTCCCATCACTTGCTAATGATTTATCTGCAATAAGTAAGGTCGTATGATTTGAAAAGTTACTTAGCTTCTAGCCCAAGATCGTTTAAAAGTTGCTCGGTAATGATAAGAGTTCATAGCCAAGGCATAACTTATGAAGCGGGGCGCGAAGATTGGCGAGTCCGAAAAGGCCCTAACAAGGCATGAGGATTCCATTTTATTGCTAAAGATCCAAAGTGATGTGAAAAGCATTATTCCCAAAGTCAATATGAAGGATCAAGACTCACGACGAAAAGCAATCAACTCCCATAAAGATGATGGAGAAGTATATCCGAAAAGACCCTAACAAGGTATGAGGATAAATAGATCCAAGTCCGAAAAGGAGGCGGATCGTTGTATCTCAAAATCCCAATTAGAGATTGAAGAAATAATCATGAAGTCGTGGTCAACAAAGTTGGAGTACCCCTCAAAAGTCTCCAAGTGAAGAAACTCTATAACGAAGAGAAGACCATTATCTCAAGAACATCTCTCGAAGATATGAAGTATGAAGTACATGCCAAATATCGGCCCGAGAAAGGTCTCAAATCGTGAACCAAGTTATGCCAAGATATGAACTTTTTGATATCCCGAGAAGCAGTTTTAAGAGATTTTGTCCTTTAGCTAACTATTGATCAAATCGTCCTACTTTGCTTTCAGCCTAAATAAACTATCGAAATAAGTCCAAAAATGCATCTTCATGATCATTCCAAGACAAAAATAAAATATAAGAGATACACCTAGGAATAAGGGAGTTTAAGCATATAATTAAGCCATGTGTGTAAGTGTTTGATTTACTAACTTATAATAACAATGATCTCGTTTTTAAGCTTAGTTTGGGGAACGTGAAACTTGAGGGTGATAAATCTTCGCAGCACCGAATCCCTAATGTAAGTCCTTGATCTCTTTGCAAGTTATTTCCATATAGCTATTTTCAAGTGAAAATGGTTTTCTATCCTTTGTTTACTTTAAAAGTATTAATTTCTCTTAGTACTCTAATTTTTGTTTAGTAGTATTTTAATAAGGCCAAGGTTGATTGATTATTAGAAAAGTGTAAAATTGCTTTATCACTAAGCATTGCATGAGGGCCTGGCAATGGTTAAGTGCAGGGGATTTGATAGGTGTGTAAACACCCATCCTCTTACCACTTATTTCTTACTAAAACAAGACCAAAACACGTATTTAATATCATTTGTTTGGAATTATGCGTGGTTTTTGTGTTTATTGTGTTTTTCAGAGCCAACCGGATGAATATTGAAGAAAATATGGGATTGCACGGGTTTTATCGAAGAAAAAGACTCAAGAAGAAGTTTATTGTCCAAGAGATGAAAGAGATTTTAAGTCATTTGGCCTATTTGAAGATTTATCGAAGAAAAGGACCAAAGATGGAAGATTTACATAAGTCGAAGAAACTCAAGTCTATTAAACGAAGAAATTAAAAGACGAGTTGAATTTAATCGACGACAAATCCCGAATCAGAATCGAAACGTCAACTTTTCTGAAAAGACGAGAAGACAAGAAGAACGGGAGAAAGCCCACTCACCAACCAAAGGGAACACCTATATAAAGGGTTCCCTTCACACTTTTCATTGAGTTTTTAGTTTTTCATTTTTTCCTTCTTTTTCTCTCTTTTTGTTCGTAGGCTTCACCAACACCATTAGGGTGTTTGGTGATTTTGATTCTTGTTTCTCAATCTTGTAATTTAATCTTTCTCTCTTGTTTGTTAAAACCTTAATTAATCAATATCAATCTTTCCATTTCATCTTGTTCATCTTCATCTATTTGGTTAAAAGTTAAAGTTCTTATTTGGTTGATTTGATCTTTAAAAAGTTATTGGGTTTTAAGTTTTTATTGATGGGATTTGTTGTTATTGGTTAGTATATCATTTGTGTTTAGTTTTATTTAAGTTTTGGTTGAAAACTTGGTGATTTTTGGCTTAAAATCGATTTCCCCTGTTTTTCGGTATCATACTCTTCTTGAAGTATTCCCAGGTTCCTGATGAACACAAAGTTCCGGATGAACAAAATGTTCCGAATGAAAGTGTTATTCAAAAGTTCCGAATAAGTTTTATGTTAAAAGTTCCGAATCAGTTTTATCTTCAAAAGTTCCGAACCAAGTTCCGAGTGAACTTCCGGACGAAAGTTCCGAGTGAACTTCCGAGTCAATCTTCCAGATAAACTTCCGGACGAAAGTTCCGAGTAAATGATTTTTCAAAGTTCCGAGTAAATGATTTTTCAAAGTTCCGAATGAATGATTTTTAAAAGTTCCGAATCAATTTTCCTTAAAAGTTCCGGATCAACTTCCGAGTCAATTCTTCCGAACCAAACGTCCGAGTGAAGTTCCGAGCAAAGTTCCGGACGAAAGTTCTTCCGAGTAAAGTTTCGAACGAAGTTCCGGATCAAAACTTCCGAACCAAGTTCCGAGTGAACTTCCGAATCAAGGTCAACTTCCGAATCAATTTTCTTTTGAGCATTTTTAAGTCTTACTTTCTGTTTCTTCTTACTTACTGTTTGTTCATTTTATATTTACATTTTAATTTTAATTCTAGTTTTATTAATTGTCATTAAATTAATTGTTTTTGATTTAAGTTTTCATGTTAATGTATTTAAACACTTTTAGCTGATTAGAAAACCAACGCCCCCTTCTTAGTAACCAAGAACAATCATTCCACCTAGAACCGAGATCAATTCGAGAGGATATCGAGAGAATTTAGAACCCATAGCAAAACCATAAGTATCACACACCAACCTCGTTCACACAAAATAAACACGTAAACACACAATTCAAGTAAGCACACATAAAATAACCTAAAAGTAAGACCAAGTGACAAACCCAAAACCACGGTTGTCATAGTGTCCTAATGAGACTTTTGATGATCTCGTGGCTCTAGACTCGATAGTGCGTTTTGATTTAGTGATCGATGGCTGGTGAGGAGTGCCACCTATTCAATATCAGTCTATTCGGAGTGAATAAACCAATAGATAACGTGTTGATCTCCGTGTGATTAAAACAAATACCTTTTGAGAGATATCTGAGTTAGCTGGGGAGGGTTGTGCATTGCATCACTGGGTCCATGATGGCTTTCTTCAATATCGAGAATCATTAACTAATGATCTCAATAGCATATGTATTGACCCGGTTTCTGCCTAAAGTTGTAAGGAGGGCTTCTTTCTTTACACCCTTTATCTTTACAATTCTTTTTCATTCTTCAACCCCTTCAATGCTTACCAATACGTCATCACTAGCACCTTGTTGTGATTGTTCCAGTGCTAGCTTAAGTACTTGGTCGGCATTCAGCTACGTTCACATTCATTCTCCATCTTTCCTAGGACTTCTAGTTCTATCTAGGGAGTTGTCCATGGGAAGATTCCATCGGTTCTGATGAATCATTGGACTAATACCTATACCTACCACCCTTTTGTCACCACATCCGTCGTGAGTTAAGTGTGTTTTGGGTTGATATAGTCACCATGAAAAATCTTTGAAAAAATCAATTAAAGCACTTGTGATATTAAAATCAAAGTTTTTGTGCCTTAAGTGTTTTTATCATCAAAAACGCTCCCCCTTAACTTGTGCATTACACATGTTAAGTTGGTTTATCTTTAAAGCCTTTTTCATTGTTTTAGTCAAGTATCATTAAGTCTCCTTAATACCATTTTCTCCCCTTTCCAAAATGTTAACCATCAATATTTTGGATATTAATGGATTAACCGGTCTTTGGGTAATAAAATAAAATTAGATGATGGCCAAAGAACATATTAATGCTCCCCCTCAAATTAATGAGGGTAAGTTGTAGTGCTTGAGTATGATTTGTTTGAAAAATTTAGAATCTCGAGAGAAATTCTTGAAACAATATCATACTTTTACACTACAACAAGCCACAAAAGCTGATAAAGCAAAAAGATAACATATTCACAATTATAGACATATGGAGTTGACCTGTTATAAGACGAACTAAAATTAATTGGTTCGTTCCGTGAACCGATGGTGAGCTCCATATGGTCGTCCACCGACGAATCGTTCTATGCTTCGTAGCAACCGGCGCTTCCTGAGAAGTTCTTCAATCTTCTTGATTGCGTATGTTGCTCCTCTTTTGCATTGGCTTGTCCAGGTGTACTGGACGGCTGGAAGCGGTAGTTTGGCATTGAGAACCGTCAGATCATCTCGAACATGCTTGAGCGTACCATCGCTGAATTTGTGTAGTTCGGAGAATCGCATGTATTGCATGACGTCAGTCTCATTTGGATAAAAGATCCCTGCTCTCGGCGTTGTGGTCCCCATATAAGCCTTCTTGTTCTTATGGAAATTGCTGAGTGGTGTTGTATGGGGACGTTCCAAGTTTAACTACTTCTGATAACTCTCCACTCCAAGTTGAAAGTCTTCCACACGATTTTGAATGACGATTTTTCTAGCAAATTGGCGAAAGTTGGAACTCAATGCAATGACTATCTCAGATGGTAAATGGTCAACTTTCTCCTGGGCCAATAACAACAGAAGATCTTCGATGTCTTCAAGTTGAAGATACTGGAGATCACTTTCGTCAATTCGGTATTCTTTTTCATCAGTACGTTTGAACACGATTACATTCAAGTAATCATAGCCGAATACCGTCTGAGTGGTTGCTCCTTGAATGCTTTTGATCCTGTGAGTCGAGACAATAGAAGCACCTCTCTTAGGACGATGGAAGTGATTGTAAGCTAACTTTTTCTTTTGATTCCAGTGAGATATGCCAAGTGATGCATAAGTGTCATAAAACTTAAGCAATTTCTTTCTCCATATTGAATCAGGTACTTTATCCTCTATCCATGGAACATTCTCCAACTTAACAGCCTTGACCATAGTGAGTGACGTGGCATATTTATGTGCTCCATTTTCAAGGTATTCAAGATCGTGAGTGACAAAGTGCTCTATTGGTATTGTTGCAGAACCGGCAATGACCGTTGGTGTAAGAGGTCGTAATACGGAAGTCTGAATTCCTGTAGTTGTCGCTCTCATTGCCTTGTTAAGCTCATTCAAATGATATTCTGCTTCATTATGGCTGATCTTCAACGTATCAAAGAAGTCCACGTTTGTAGCTGCCATTTTGATCAGATCCGGAGTCATTGTCGGTTTCCCATGAGAATACCGTAGAAAGGCCAAGAAATCGATAGGGTTGTTGATGAATTGAGTCAGCTCCATGTCAGTTGCAGTGTCAAAAGGATGCTGTGGTGCTGCATTTGTTAGCCAAAGTTGTTCCTGTACCGTGTCATCGATGATTAAAGATTCAGCAAACGTTGGTTCTGGTACATTTATGTACCACTCTCATTTTTCGTATCGGTACAGCGGAAGGGTCTTTCAGAGTGTTACGGGATAGCACAATAACTCCAATCATAGACAACACATAAAAATGGTTGTTAACATACATTCATTCGATAAAAAGTTATAAAGCGTACAACAGGTCCCAAATTATACAGGTCATTAAGTTTACAAAACATAGATCGAATGAACATTTTTAATATTATGTGGGCCATCAGAGTCGATCTCCATCCGGATTACCTTCAAGCACCTGAGATAAAAACATGCAAAAATCATATTAGCGAATGCCGAGTGAATTCATAGAGTTTAATGAAAACTGTTATATAAAACAATCATTTAAAATCAGAACACAAGTATAATATCGGAAGTAGGTCCTCATATTGCTAGTCAGGCAATATATATCAAGCATACATCTGAAACCGTCCATGAGACCGTAGTCTCTATATTACCATGATAGGTAGTATATTCATCGTTAATAGCGTCGTTATTATATATAGAATACATTATTATTTGGATTAGGATTATTATTAGCCGCATGACATTGTTACCTTACTATGAAAACAGCGGGCCGCGAACCCGACAAACAATTTGCCCATCTAAGTTAGCGTGTCGTCACAAAAATCACGCTATGGAATCTTCTCACACATAAATTCGCTTACCAATCAATGTGGTACGACGGGGATCAACCGTCAAGGCGCGAACTGGGGTGATCGTCCCCAAATAGTACTATCAAATGCATAAGCGTCTACCAAATCCCGGTAGTTCACAATTCATGCTAATGGGACTTTAAGTGACATAACCTAACTACTAATAATCCTTTTAGTCTCGTTTATAGGGTCATAGCATCATTCGGGTCCATATCATTAAGCATACAATCGGGACTACTTGTGTTCTATTTTTATCAAAATCTAGCATGTTATCTCCCTCGCGGGTTTACAAATCATTTTATAAAACATTTAAAAGAGTGCGAGGCTATGAACTCACGTTGTTAATGAAAGGCGGATTATCGGCTACGGGCGTGCTTCGGTCACGGAAACCTATATAAATAATAATCGGTCTTAGACTTTGTCCAATGACTTTAATCAAAATAAAAATATACATATGATGATTTTGTACATATTATGATGATCAAGTGGGTTTATACATCCTTGTTTACTCATTTTAGTGTTTACGTTTCGGTAACGTTTTACTAGTTTGCTAGTCTTAACTATTTATCTATTTTAAGTCCAATAAACCTATTATAAGTTCTTTAACTTGTTTTAATCCATTTTATACCTATATTATCAGTATATATATTTTCCATGTTGGGCCCAAATGGGTTAAGCCCAATAAGTTCTTTTTACAAGTTTTTATCTTATTTAGTCCAATTATTAGTCCAATATGTTTAGTTAGCTCGTTAATGTCCGTATTTCTTATAGTTCGGGTTTTATCGGTTTTTACTTGTATTAGTTACCTATATATCAGTATATGACTTTTATAAACTTTACATTAGACGGGTTTGAGCGTCTAAGTTTTATTTGCCGAAAAACGTTAATTTTACGGCGATAGCCGAAAAAGTCGTAAAAATCAAGTTTATAGTTTTATTACTTATAAATATTATTTCACCACCATTTATATAATTTATCCATTTAATTAACGTTTTATATATTTATATAAATAAGTTTTATAAGTTAGTGGGTTTTTATTTTTACATTTTATACATTAAAATGTGAGTGCCTATATAATAATAATAAACATTAATTCTTAAAAATCCGATTTTTATCTTCATGTTCACTATTTTTGCCATATCTAGAGTTCTATAATGAATTAGAAGCTCATTTTTAGGTTACATGTTCTTCATATTATGTGCTACATTTAACTTAGTTATAGCTACTGCCCATTTTAAGTTTATCATGCCTTAACAGTCCCTACAAAACTGCTTATTCAGATTAGACCACCTAACTTGTTTTGCTCATATCTCACTCATTATTTTGATTCCATTGCATGGCCAACTCTCACATGTGTATAACATCTTGTACTTACTGTAAATGGATCATACCATGCAATTTTATCAGTTCATGTTTTAGTTTTTTACTGTTTTTATACAGCAACTAAATAATCAAGATTTTAGCCTTATTTCTTATAGTTATCAACCTTTTTAAGCATATCTATCAACACTTGATCCCCACACAACATTTTTATCATCATATATACATCATATACATATACAAAATGAAAGAAAATACATTTGTTCTTTACAAAATAACAAGAGAAAAATGGAGAGGATGATCTTCTTTACCAACCAAGTGTATTCCTTGTTTTTGGAAGACAAGAACTTGATGAATACAACAAGTAACTCCAAGACCATCAAATATCAAGAACATATGTTGGAAAATCAGCCCTAGGACACAAGCAAATCACCTCCAAAGTTGTTAATATGGCCACCAAATGATCAAGGCTTAGAGATAACTCCTTAATAGAGCTAGTAAACATGTGTTTCATGGCTAGAAGAGATTAAAAGGGGTGTTTGTTGCTTAATAGTGGACGGCAATGGGGAGGGTGTTGAGAGAGTTTGGTGTTGATTTGCATGTAAGAAAATGGTGGAATGAAAAGTGTAGCTAGTTTTGAGATAGTGGGGTGTAAGTAAGCTTAAGGTGTAAGCTAAGCTTACACATGTAATAAGCTAGCTAACTTGATGCCACCTCCATGGTGTGGTGTCAAGTGTGCCGTCCAACCTTAGCTAGTGGGGTGGGACAATGTATTTTGTCCCATCTCACTAGTTTACGGGTATTTCTCGATTCTAGTTTTCTCGATTTGCGTGCCCTCAGGTCGTTTTACGAAAAACGTTTTTATAAATTATGAATCAACGTCACAAAACGAATCCAATAAAAATTGTCTCATCAAAAACGGAGTTCAAAAACGTAAATACGTAATCCTAAGGTTTCTGGTTTAATCGTAAAAGACGCCAAATTATGCACGTAAGCCCAAATTTAAATCCGTAAATTGTGAGTTCGTCAACCAACACAAAAATAAGTTTCAAAATATTATACGAGAAAATATTTCACTACCTGAAAATGTTAGATTGTCACAGCTTTTCCTCCTAAAAGGGATCAACGTCCTCGTGATCCATTTCATTTGGATGTCCGTTTCTTATTGAAATCGAAGAGGTGCGGATATTTCTTCCACATTTCATCCTCTCGTTCCAAAGTATACTCTGATCCATGCTTTGAATTCCATCGGATCTTGACAATAGGTATCCGACTTTGCTTCAGTTGCTTTACCTCACGGTCCATAACTTCTACGGGCTCTTCGATAAAATGCAACTTCCCATCTATTCGAACCTTACCTAACGGAATTTTCTCATCACTCACTGCTAGACATTTCTTCAGATTAGATACATGGAATGTGTTGTGAACACCATGAAGTTCTGGGGGTAACTCTAGTTTGTAAGCCACCGGACCTACTCTAGATAAAATCTTAAAGGGTCCAATATAACGGGGATTCAATTTCCCTCGTTTTCCAAATCTTATAACGCCTTTCCATGGCGATACTTTCAACATTACTCGGTCACCCACTTTAAACTCCATTGGCTTCCGCCGCACATCCGCGTAACTTTTCTGTCTACTACGAGCAGTCAACAACCTATTCTTAATCTGAACTATCATCTCCGTAGTCTCCCCGATCAATTCTGGTCCCGTGAGCTGGGTATCCCCAACTTCACTCCAGCATACATGAGATCTACACTTCCTACCATACAAAGCTTCAAACGGTGCAACCTTAATACTAGAATGGTAACTATTGTTATACGAAAATTCTGCTAACGACAAATGTTTTTCCCAATTCTTTCCAAAATCTAACACACAAGCTCTCAACATATCTTCCAGTGTTTGTATCGTCCTTTCACTCTGACCATCAGTCTGGGGGTGATAAGCAGTGCTCATGTCGAGATTCGTTCCGAAAGATCTTTGGAGAGATTTCCAAAAATTCGATGCGAATCTAGGATCTCGATCTGAAATGATCGATACAGGCACTCCATGCTTGCATACAACATTATCAAGGTATATTCGAGTCAGCTTCTCCAGTGAGAACTGCTCTTTAACCGGAATGAAGTGTGCTGATTTGGTCAGTCTGTCGACAATAACCCAAATCGAGTTGTTTCCAGATGATGTTCTAGGAAGCTTGGTGATAAAGTCCATCGTAATTCGCTCCCACTTCCATTCAGGAATCTTTGGTTGTTGAAGTAGTCCTGATGGCTTTTGATGTTCAGCTTTGACTCTAGCACAAGTCAAGCATTGAAGAACATACATAGCTATGTCAGCTTTCATATTCGGCCACCAGTACAACTTCTTCAAATCATGGTACATCTTATCAGATCCTGGATGAATGGAATACTTAGATTTATGGGATTCTAACATAATCAAATCTCTTAAGCCTCCAAACTTAGGTATCCACATACGACCTCTTAAGCATTTCACTCCATTAGCTCTAACCTCTAAAGGATCTCCTTCTCCTCGGAACCCTTCATTAACAAAATTCTCCTTATTACAAGCTTCTATTTGCGCATTTCTAATTTGCTCGGGCAAATTATTGTGCACGGTCAAGACTAGAGAACGCACCCTGATAGGCTCTCTATCTTTCCTGCTTAATGCATTGGCAACAACATTGGCTTTTCCTGGGTGATATTTTATATCACAATCATAATCACTTAACAACTCTATCCATCTTCGTTGCCTCATATTCAATTCCTTCTGATCGAGAATATACTGTAGGCTTTTGTGATCGGTGAATACCGTACACTTGGTGCCATACAGATAATGTCTCCACAACCTAAGAGCAAAGACTACAGCTCCTAACTCAAGATCATGAGTAGTATAATTCTCCTCATTCTTCCTTAATTGCCTAGAAGCATAAGCTATCACTTTCTCTCGCTACATCAAAACAGCTCCATAACCTCTAAGAGATGCATCACAATACACTACAAAATCTTCACTCCCGTCGGGTAATGATAAGATTGGCGCATTACATAATTTTTGCTTCAATGTCTGAAATGCTCCATCTTCATCACTTCCCCAAACGAAAGGTTTATTCTTCTGGGTAAGCTTAGTCAAGGGTTTAGCTATTAAAGAGAATTATTTAATGAATCGCCTATAATAGCCAGCCAATCCTAAGAACTGTCGTACTTCCGTTGGCGTTGTCGGTGCATACCAATTCTTAATAGCTTCAACCTTTGCAGGATCAACATGAATTCCATCTTTGTTAATCACATGACCAAGAAATTGCACAGAATCTAACCAGAAATCACATTTCGAAAACTTAGCATACAACTTTTCATCCTTCAACAATTTCAAAACAATCCTCAAATGTTCTCTATGTTCATCTTCATTCTTAGAATAGATTAGAATATCGTCAATAAACACAATCACAAATTTATCCAAGTAGGGCTTGCACACTCGATTCATTAAATCCATGAAAACCACAGGTGCGTTAGTTAACCCAAATGGCATTACTTGAAATTCATAGTGTCCATAACGAGTTCTAAATGCAGTTATAGGAATATCTTCTTCACGGACGCGAAGTTGGTGATATCCTGACCGCAAATCTATCTTAGAATACACACTAGATCCTTGCAGTTGATCAAACAAATCATCAATCCTAGGTAAAGGATATCGATTTTTAATTGTCAACTTGTTCAGTTCCCTATAATCAATGCACATACGAAAAGATCCATCCTTCTTCTTAACGAACAAGACTGGAGCTCCCCAAGGCGACGAGCTCGGTCGAATAAAACCTTTATCAGACAACTCCTTAAGTTGCTCAGATAACTCCTTCAATTCAGAAGGGGCTAATCGGTAAGGCGCACGTGCCACCGGTGCAGCACCAGGAATTAAATCGATTCGAAACTCTACTTGCCTTATCGGTGGAAGTCCGGGTAAATCTTTAGGAAATACCTCAGGAAATTCACAAATAATAGGTACATCTTCCAATCGTTTCTCCCTAGACTCATTCCCGGTCACTTGAGCTAAGAATAACTCACAACCGTTCCTGATGTACTTTTGGACTTTAATACATGAAACGATTTTCAAACGGGATTCACCTCGATTACCATCAATTACCAACGTCCTATTCCTAAGAGGAATCTTAACCTTCTTCTCTCCACATAAAATAGTAGCATTATTCAACGACAACCAATCCATACCAATAATAATATCAAAACTACCTAATTCTATCAACATCAAATCAATCGGAAAGGAATGGTTCAAGAGATTTATAGAGCATCCTTCTAATAGCTTATTAGTTTTCACTAATTTACCATTAGCCAATTCCACCTCGTAACTGGTACTTATCTCAACAGGTTCAATATCAATAAGGGCACTAAATTTAGTGGATACAAAGCTCCTATCAGCACCCGAATCAAATAAAGCAACAACATAATGATTGTTGAGTAAAAACGTACCGGTAACGACATTCGGATCCTCTTTCTTCACCTCAATTGTTCCAAGTTGGTAGATACCACCCTGGGGGTTTCTTCCAGGTACAATCGCTTTCAACTTGGGGCATTTCGATTTCCTATGACCTTCTTCATTACAGTTGAAGCAAATGGTTCCCTTCTTACACCTTTCAACCTTGTGTCCAAGCTTTCCGCAAGTTCAACACTTCCAGCAGTCGCCAGCATGCCTCTTGTTGCCACACTTAGGACATCTATCATCGTTGCGCAGTGCATTGTTGGTAAGAGCATTTGCATTCCCCTTTCTCTTGTTCTGACGGCGATTGAAATTCTTCCTATTATCACCTCTATCTACACGATCACCGTCTCCCTTCCTTTTCTTACCTACACGGGCTTCATCTTCCTTATCCTGAATTATCTGTCCAATGAGTTGGTAAGCCATTCGAACAGCATCATCAATGGTCAGTGGTTTAGATGATGTCACGTCCCCCCGGATATTCCTGGTCAACCCTTTAATATATTGCTCAATTCGGATCTCTTCGGGTTCAACCAATCGAGGACATAGCAAGGCCAACTCATGGAATCGGTTTGTGTAACTATCGATGTCCACACCTTTCATTCTCAGATGAATCAACTCTTGTTCTAACCTAATGATCACACTACGAGGACAAAACTCCAAAGTCATCCACTTCTTAATTTCAGCCCAAGGAGTAGCATTAGCAGCATCAAGACCCATGAAAGCAATTCTCCCGTTCCACCAAGTCAACACACGACCTTTAAGAGTAGCCATAGCAAAAGTCACCTTATCTTCCTCCTTACACTTACTAATCCGAAACATCAACTCAATCTTCTCAATCCACTGGCTTAGTCCTACAGCACCTTCAGTTCCATTAAAAGGTAGAGGTTCACACTTCATGAACGTCACATAAGTACAACCACCAACTTCAGGTGCATTAGTTCCAAGTCCTCCTACATTTCCTCCAGAATTAACATTCACATTATTAGCATTCAAATTCACATTATTACCGCCAATTCCACTACCGCCACCTCCACTACCGCCGGCTCCACTACCGCCAGCTCCACTACCGCCAGCTCCACTACCGCCAGCTCCACTACCGCCAGCTCCACTACCGCCAGCTTCATTTCTAGCATTTGCCATATATTCAGTCATAGATGCGGTAACTTACTCCGTAATAATCCTACGTACATCATCCTCAGTCACAGCCTTCTTGGGCGGCATAGTTCTATAATTTCACAATTTCAAAGTATTAAGCATTCACCCAACAAAGGATTCATATAATATGGATTGAATTCATAATCAAGATACAAATAAGGCACAATATGGAATTCAAGACAAGATACATATTTCATTCGATTTGAAACAAAAGTATTGTCTTAGTTACATCCCATATCAAAGTTCTAGCACTATACACACTCAAAATTCATGCCAAGACTATTACTAACAAGTCGGTTTAGTAAAAGCTACAAAAGCACAAAAGATATAAAGGTCACTACTAAACACAGACTGGTCTACTGAGAACCGCCAGATGGTCCATCATCCATCGTCTTCTGAATCTTCGTCGGACGATCACTAGACACATCTTCAGCTAGGCGCTTACGGATCACTCCTCTTTCAACCATGTCAGCATAAAATCTACTGTTCCAACCCACGGATATATTCAACTCCTTTTCAGCTTTCTCACGCATCTCACGAGCTACATTCAACTGAATCTCCATAGTATTCACCTTTTTCTTCATAGCAGCATACTCACCACTTTCCAACACCGATAACCTCCTAAAAGCCTCATTCAAACCACGCTCAACATCACTCAAATCCAAACTAAGCAATTCCCGCTCTTTCTCGCCAACCTTAGTCTTCGACTCCAAATAAGCAACATGAGTCTGAACAACACCTAATCCGACCTCTGCCATACAATTCTTAACACGGGAAGCATCTAGATCACGTCTCAAGGCCGATGGTGCAAGACCATCAATATGAGTAGCCTCTCGAGCACTAGACGACTCTCCTATCTCACATCTACGAGTAGCAATACCATCAGTACCGTCAGGTGCATCATCATCCTCATCCTCCTCTGATTCAGAATTAGATTCAGATGATTCAGACATTTCATCCCTAGGCAACTCATCCTAAGAATCAGACAAACAAACTGGTGGGGGCAAAGGCTCGCCCTCTAGAACATCATAAGGATAAATAAGCTCAGCTTCCTCATCGTCATCAACCTCAACATCTATACCTACATCCTCCTCGACATCCTCGTCGTCAATCTCATCATCTAAATTATCTAACCCAATCTCCTCATCATTCTCAATATCAACATTCTCAATCTCATTCTCTACCAAGTCAACCTGAGGGGCAATCTGATCTCCTAGTCCTAACTCGGGCTCGGGAACCTCAAATGGTTCCTCCTCATCATCGATATCATAATCTACTAAGTCTAAATAAGGATCATCATCTACATTAGGTTCGGGAATAGCATGGTTTTCTACAGGAATATTAGGGTCAGCCATGACAATCTGCATTTATATATATATCTCGTATTAGGATAACATACTAGTTAAACAATTACATAATGAAATCACGATATATACATATATATAAATTAAATTATATATATCAAAATATATATCTTCTCAATAGGGCTTGTTGGTAATGTCGGAGATCTCTGGCACCGTTATAGTCAAAAGATTTTTCAAATATTTTCTCAAATGTTCATTGTCAAAAGATTTTGAAAAGTTTTGTTCAAAACCTTGGTTTTTAAAATCTTTTGTTCTGTATAACGAGAGCTCTGGTACCAAACTGTAACACTCTCATTTTTCGTATCGGTACAGCGGAAGGGTCTTTCAGAGTGTTACGGGATAGCACAATAACTCCAATCATAGACAACACATAAAAATGGTTGTTCAAGGTTTAACATACATTCATTCGATAAAAAGTTTTAAAGCGTACAACAGGTCCCAAATTATACAGGTCATTAAGTTTACAAAACATAGATCGAATGAACATTTTTAATATTATGTGGGCCATCAGAGTCGATCTCCATCCGGATTACCTTCAAGCACCTGAGATAAAAACATGCAAAAATCATATCAGCGAATGCCGAGTGAATTCATAGAGTTTAATGAAAACCGTTATATAAAACAATCATTTAAAATCAGAACACAAGTATAATATCGGAAGTAAGTCCTCATATTGCTAGTCAGGCAATATATATCAAGCATACATCTGAAACCGTCCATGAGACCGTAGTCTCTATATTACCATGATAGGTAATATATTCATCGTTAATAGCGTCGTTATTATGTATAAAATACATTATTATTTGGATTAGGATTATTATTAGCCGCATGACATTGTTACCTTACTATGAAAACAGCGGGCGGCGAACCCGACAAACAATTTGCCCATCTAAGTTAGCGTGTCGTCACAAAAATTACGCTATGGATTCTTCTCATACATAAATTCGCTTACCAATCAATGTGGTACGGCGGGGATCAACCGTCAAGGCGCGAACTGGGGTGATCGTCCCCAAATAGTACTATCAAATGCATAAGCGTCTACCAAATCCCGATAGTTCACAATTCATGCTAATGGGACTTTAAGTGACATAACCTAACTACTAATAATCCTTTTAGTCTCGTTTATAGGGTCATAGCATCATTCGGGTCCATATCATTAAGCATACAATCGGGACTACTTGTGTTCTATTTTTATCAAAATCTAGCATGTTATCTCCCTCGCGGGTTTACAAATCATTTTATAAAACATTTAAAAGAGTGCGAGGCTATGAACTCACGTTGTTAATGAAAGGCGGATTATCGGCTACGGGCGTGCTTCGGTCACGGAAACCTATATAAATAACAATCGGTCTTAGACTTTGTCCAATGACTTTTATCAAAATAACAATATACATATGATGATTTTGTACATATGATGATGATCAAGTGGGTTTATACATCCTTGTTTACTCATTTTAGTGTTTACGTTTCGGTAACGTTTTACTAGTTTGCTAGTCTTAACTATTTATCTATTTTAAGTCCAATAAACCTATTATAAGTTCTTTAACTTGTTTTAATCCATTTTATACCTATATTATCAGTATATATATTTTCCATGTTGGGCCCAAATGGGTTAAGCCCAATAAGTTCTTTTTACAAGTTTTTATCTTATTTAGTCCAATTATTAGTCCAATATGTTTAGTTAGCTCGTTAATGTCCGTATTTCTTATAGTTCGGGTTTTATCGGTTTTTACTTGTATTAGTTACCTATATATCAGTATATGACTTTTATAAACTTTACATTAGACGGGTTTGAGCGTCTAAGTTTTATTTGGCGAAAAACGTTAATTTTACGGCGACAGCCGAAAAAGTCGTAAAAATCAAGTTTATAGTTTTTATTACTTATAAATATTATTTCACCACCATTTATATAATTTATCCATTTAATTAACCTTTTCTATATTTATATAAATAAGTTTTATAAGTTAGTGGGTTTTTATTTTTACATTTTATACATTAAAATGTGAGTGCTTATATAATAATAATAAACATTAATTCTTAAAAATCTGATTTTTATCTTCATGCTTACCATTTTTGCCATATCTAGAGTTCTATAATGAATTACAAGCTCATTTTTGGGTGACATGTTCTTCATATTATGTGCTACATTTAACTTAGTTATAGCTACTGCCCATTTTAAGTTTATCATGCCTTAACAGTCCCTACAAAACTGCTTATTCAGATTAGACCACCTAACTTGTTTTGCTCATATCTCACTCATTATTTTGATTCCATTGCATGGCCAACTCTCACATGTGTATAACATCTTGTACTTACTGTAAATGGATCATACCATTCAATACAGTTCATGTTTTAGTTTTATACTGTTTTTATACAGCCAACTAAATAATCAAGATTTTAGCCTTATTTCTTATAGTTATCAACCTTTTTAAGCATATCTATCAACACTTGATCCCCACACAACATTTTTATCATCATATATACATCATATACATATACAAAATGAAAGAAAATACATTTGTTCTTTACAAAATAACAAGAGAAAAATGGAGAGGATGATCTTCTTTACCAACCAAGTGTATTCCTTGTTTTTGGAAGACAAGAACTTGATGAATACAACAAGTAACTCCAAGACCATCAAATATCAAGAACATATGTTGGAAAATCAGCCCTAGGAAACAAGCAAATCACCTCCAAAGTTGTTAATATGGCCACCAAATGATCAAGGCTTCAAGATAACTCCTTAATAGAGCTAGTAAACATATGTTTCATGGCTAGATGAGATTAAAAGGGGTGTTTGTTGCTTAATAGTGGACGGCAATAGGGAGGGTGTTGAGAGAGTTTGGTGTTAATTTGCATGTAAGAAAATGGTGGAATGAAAAGTGTAGCTAGTTTTGAGATAGTGGGGTGTAAGTAAGCTTAAGGTGTAAGCTAAGCTTACACATGTAATAAGCTAGCTAACTTGATGCCACCTCCATGGTGTGGTGTCAAGTGTGCCGTCCAACCTTAGCTAGTGGGGTGGGACAATGTATTTTGTCCCATCTCACTAGTTTACGGGTATTTCTCGATTCTAGTTTTCTCGATTTGCGCGCCCTCGGGTCGTTTTACGAAAAACGTTTTTATAAATTATGAATCAACGTCACAAAACGAATCCAATAAAAATTGTCTCATCAAAAACGGAGTTCAAAAACGTAAATACGTAATCCTAAGGTTTCCTGTTTAATCGTAAAAGACGCCAAATTATGCACGTAAGCCCAAATTTCACTACTTGGAAATGTTAGATTGTCACAATTTAAGTCATCAAATTCCATATCAACGTCATGCTGAACTGCTGATGGTGTTGAAGGTTGATTTTGTATCACCGGTATATCATCGTGAGGTTCTTCTTCAAGCATTGGCTCTGTCGGTTCTTCTGCTTGAATATAGTCTACAGATTCATTGTGAGAATCAGTAGTAAAAGTTGGTGCAGTAGATATACTTGTATCGAGTTGCTGAGTTTCTGGTACAGTAGACTCTATTGTCTTTTCATCGGTTTCAGCAATTTTTTCTACAGCTTCCTCTAACCCCTTCTTAGTAGCTTTGTCACTGTCATCATTATTAGGCTCTTGGGAATTAGTACCTGTTTCGTCATTCTGATCACCCTTGTTGGTTCCATTACCGTCGTCATTATCATCATCGTCATCCTCATCGTCACATGTATCTTCGTCCTTATCTTTATCGTCATCCTTATCCTCTTCTTCCTCATCCTTTTCTTCCTCCTCATCTCCTTCCTTATCTTCTTCCTCATTTTGTTCATTGTCACCATCATCCTCCTCATCGTTACCCTCATCTTCTTCCTCCTCTAGTTCATTTTCATCGTCAGACTCAGAGTCGGTAGTGTTTGCAGGTTTCTCTTCAAGAATTGCTTTGTTGAGATATTGCAGAACTTTGCTTTTGTATTTCGATTTATGAGCTCCCATATCTAGCAGACGTGTCTGTAGCAATGTCATTAGTTGAAGAGTAGATAAACCATTACCGACAAGATGTGGTAGTTGTTGATCAACATAAGACTTGACTTCGCGTCGAATGATCGTGGTCATCTGCTCGTCAATTGACCCGAGAAAAGCAGCATTTTCTTTATCCCGAGTTTTCTTCTCTTTAAGAAATGATCTATGTTTTGCTTTAAGTCTAGACACTCTTTCTGTTAGTTTCTGAAGTGTAGGCTCATCATGTTGTGGTTTCTTGGGAGGAGTGGTGATCCTTTCAGTCAATGTAGCTATTTGTGTAGCTTGAGCCTCCAGCTGTTGTTGAAGAGACTGGATCAGTGGATCATTGACTGTGAGGAAGGGATTGGATGTGGATGATACTTGCGGTTCTTCTGGTGGAGGTGTAACCATAACTGTTAAAGTGGTGGTGGATGATACTGGTTGTTAAAGGATAGGTGTTGATGTAGATACAGTGATTGGGGTGGTGGTTGATACAAGTTGTTCAGCTGCGGATGACGGTGTAGATTTAGTGGTGATGATGGTGGTTGATACTGGTTGATACTGGTTGTGCAGCAGGTGCCTGGGTGATAACTGGTGTGATGACCTCACTGATGACCGGGGTGGATAATGGTGGAGTGGTGGTGGATGTAACAGTAATAATGGGAACATCTACCATTGCTTCGTTTGTTGACGGATCAGTGTTTGTGACCTCAACGCCCTCCCCTTCCAAATTAAGATATTTTAAAACGTCATCAGAACCAGAAGTAGACTTACTTTGAAGTTGAGTCTCTGGTATGAGAGTTGCATGAGCATCATCGTTTAACACCATGTGAGTTGGTTCTGGTAAAGAAGTGGTAATATTGGCGTCTCGATACATCATACTTGTATCTGTGTCTGCACTACTCTCACGTTCTTCACTCGGCTCACGACTTTCAAAGTGGTAGTTATCAGCATCTTCATAAGCATCTTCCTCGATAGGATCTTCATAAAATGCCAAGTCAGCATCAGGATTGCCGAATTCTGCTAAGTCCTCAAACATTCGTGAACCTGATCCTGTGGAAAAAGCTTCCTGTCTGCTTTGTTGAAGAACAATACGCAGTCGTTTGGCTTCAGAAATTTGTTGTTGAGCAGGTTCTTCGGAAGCAACACTTGCTTCTTTACCCTTGGTCTGCTTTGCTTTCTTTGTCTTTCGAAGTGGTATTTCTTCATGTTCTTCCTCTGTTTGGGTCATCTCAGCATCTTCAGCATCTTCATCAACTAAATGCTCTTTCCCTGTGCCTTTGTCTTTTAATGAAACAGTCGATTGACGCTTGGAAATTCTTTTCTTTTGTTTTCCTTTTTGTGTCTCTGCTTGTTTTTCGGAAGGATCTGCATTTGCTCGTTTAAATTGTGCTTCAATATCTTTAAGCATCTCTCTGTAGTGATCACTTTCCTTTATACCTTCATTCATCATGATTGCTGGCACTGGAGCTGGTCTGAGTTTATATTTTGTGAATTGATTATCCGCAGTCATAGTGTCTAACACATCGTCATCATCGTGAGTATGGTAGAAGAAGTTCCCGCGATGATCAATATCTGGGTCACTCTTCATGAAGTGATTGATAATGAGTTTTGTGAACCTTGGAAATGGAAGATGCACCGCTTTTCTCTTGGAACTTGTGAATTGATGACAAAATTCTTCCCAAAGTTGTAAAGCATAATCCACTTTAGATCCGGTGTAGAAACCCCAAAAGATAACTGCCTGAGCGGGTCGCATTGCGTCTGATCCGCGAATCTTGGAAGTAAGGCACTTCACTAAAGTGATGACAATTGATTTCCAAGGTTGTCCAATATGTGACGTGTTAAACTGAGAAAGAAAACCAATTTCACCCTCATAGTTCAATTCTCGGATTACTCTAAGTAGTTCTTCTGCATCTGGATCAGGAACAAAGTGTTCCCCTTTTGCAAGCTTTGGAAGCTTAAATAGTTGCCTAAACTGATGCAGGTCAAATGTCAAGGCTTTGTTGTTCTGAGTAAAGGAAATTATCTTCTTTGACAATTGCTTTGCTTGTGTGATTGAGACAGTTGCCCAAAATTCATGCATGTATACTTCCGGAACCGATGCAGTGACACGTAATGCATCCTTTATTGGTGAACAATCGAGGATGTCTGTTGCGATTTTGAATGCCGCCAAAGAAGGATCAAAATCTTCTCTCAAACGAAAATTGTTTGGTGCATGTTGCATTCGAGCATTAAGTGGAACAAGGATAAGATCTAATTGTTTTTGTTCTTCTTCGGTTATCGACATTTTCCTACTTTTAGATAAATACAAGCACACTTGATATATACACATATATATCTCATAAACATGTAAATTCTAAGCATGGGATATAAATCACAGCAAATTATCACCACATATGTTTGAGTAGCAAAAGCAAGCATAGATCATATGGACCAAGTTCATACATTCAGAATCACATAACGAGATATAAAAGGCAAGGACATGGCAAAACTAAGTCCATTATAGTGCTTCACATATCTTAAAACTTAGCAAATGTTGTCCATTGTAAAAATGCGTCATGTTATACCCATCGTAGTGAATTCATCGTATTATACCCATCGGACTGGACACATCGTGCCAACCCATCTTACTCTTTCCATCGCATTGGTGCAATTTTGCTAACCCATCGTACCCTACCCATCGCACCCTACCCATCGCATCCTACCCATCGCATCCAACCCATCGCATCCTACCCATCACATCCTACCCATCGCATTGGAGCGATCGTACTGAACCATCGCATTGGTGCCATCGTAACAGACCCATCGCATCGATCCATCGCAACGAACCATCGCAACGAACCATCGCAACGATCCATCGCAACGGACCATCGCAACGATCCATCGCAACGGACCATCGCAACGATCCATTGCAATGAACCATCGCAACGATCCATTGCAATGGACCATCGCAAAAGGCCCATCGTAATGAGCCATCACAGCGAGTGGATTTGGTAAAGCCATCGCAATCAATGCGATGAGAATGGATCGTAGCCGTAGATCGCATTCTTGGTGATAGAACCGAGGTAAATCTTAAGTGAGCGATTACGGGACAAGGACGATGTTATAAGCCAACCTGTTAATATACAATGTATATCTAGGAAATATGAACACATCCCAGCTCTAAAAACTCATTTTTATCAACAATCAAGAAACCCTAAATTGGTTCAGATTCGTATGGATATTTGTATGAGTTAATGGTATGAGCATGAGATATAAATATCTAACAAACATAAGCACAAATAAATATAGTTATACCTAGATCAGAGATTAACAAAGGCACGATAAGATGGGGTGTGAAGCTATAACAATGGCGGAAGAGTGTGTTTTGAGTTTTTGTGAAGACAGTCAAACGAGGAGGGGGGGTGGTGGGATATTTATTTGAATGTGGTCAAATCAAGTTGCAATAAATTGCAATTTGGTCCCCCCTTAGTTGCAAGTTTGCAATTGTGTTCCCCCAAGGTGTAAAATGTTTAACCAACACATGTAACAACACGTGAAATAGCTAACACCTAAACCTGTAACGTCTTATCTTAGAAAGCAAACACGACAACAAACTCCTAAAGCTTAATTTCAAACAGGCAATACCTCAAGCCACATAAAATAACAAAGTATATAGAGATGAGAATGGCCAGTTTATAGTTTCTGAAAATCCTTTTTGAAGATGAATTTTAATTCCAAAAGCAATATAATATTTGCTCCCCCTTAAACATTGACCCGTTTTCTATTTAAAGAGCTGTAGTCATTGTTTTTAGAAGAACAAATATACGAGAAGACTTTTTCCGGGTTAGTGATTTTAAGAACGATTCTGGTGGCAATAAGATTTCTCTTATTTAGACAAAATAAGTGCACTGAAGCGTACACGAATTTGTGCTAGACCAAGTTATAAAGTAAACTTGGTCCCTTACAAGGTTTTAAAGTAAACCTTGCCCGAGAAAATTAATTCCCATTATGAGCCAACGTTTTCAAAAGAAATACGTGACTTTAATGCAAAAAGCGGGTTGCAGTCTGAAATAACTACAAGCCATAATGCGCATGTTTTAAAACTTGTACAACTTTTATACGGTCTCTATTTATGGCGCCGTGTCAATGTTAATCGACATTTCTAAAGCCGTAAATATTACCGTACTAAAAGACATGCCCGATTTGAAAACGAAAAATATTTTTGGATTTTCTTGATTTTATATTTTTTATGGATTTTCTATGTTTTATATTTTTTTATGGTTTTTCTATATTTTATATTTTTGTATTTTTCTTTTGTTAGTTTAAATATATACGATAATATACAAAATCACGATCAAAGGATACTTGAGAATAGTTTACCACTACTATTCTTCAGATTCTTCTGCCAACTCCTTAAGTGTCGCTGGTGAAAATGATTTCATGCCTAGCTTTTCGATCAAAAACTCGATACGTCCTCGATCTAAGGCCTTTGTGAATATATCTGCCAGTTGATACTCAGTGTTGACGAAGTATAGTTCGATCACTCCATTTTCCACTTGCTCCTTGATGAACTGGTAACGGATGTCAATGTGCTTTGCTCGAGAGTGTTGAACGTAGTTGCAGCATAGAGCGATTTCACTTTTGTTATCACAGTACATCGGGATTTTGTTGAATCCAAGACCGTAGTCAGTCAATTGTGACCTCATCCAAAGAACTTGAGCACAACATCCGGACATAGCAATGTATTCAGCCTCAGTACTTGATATCGCAGCGCTTTTCTGCCTTTTTGATTCCCAACTAACAAGTCTATCTCCAAGAAGTTGCACACTGCCAGAAGTGCTACGTCTGGTATCTTGACACCCGGCATAATCCGCATCTGCATATGAAATTAGTGCAATAGAGGAATCCTTCGGATACCACAGACCACGACGAAGTGTTCCTTTTAGATACCGAAAGATCCTTTTCACAACATGTAAGTGCTTTTCGGTAGGCCGAGCCTGATACCGGGCACACATGCCTATAGCAAATTGCAAATCAGGCCTGCTAGCAATCAGATAGAGAAGGGTGCCGATCATTCCACGGTAAAGTTTAGGATCGACAGCTATCCCTTCCTTATCTTCATCTAACTTGGATCTCTCCACCATTGGAGTATCCACGGGGTCACAGTTTTCAAAGTGATATTTCTTTAAGGATTCAAGAGAAAATTTGGATTGATTAATGAAGATGCCTCTGGGATTCTGAGAAATTTGCAACCCTAAGAAAAATGAAATTTTTCCCATCATCGACATCTTAAAGCGTGTGGACATAATTTTCTCAAAACGGTCAGACAAACGTTGATTAGTAGCAGCAAATATTATATCATCAACATAAATTTGTACCAGTATCATGTCGTTGTCCTCCTTGAGAATGAATAATGTTGGGTCCACTTTGCCTTTGGAGAAGCCTTTGGAGATGAGATACGACGATAAGAGATCGTACCACGCGTGTGGAGCTTGTTTCAACCCGTAAAGAGCCTTCTTGAGCTTGTACACGTGATTAGGATACTCTGAATTGACGAATCCATTCGGCTGGTTTACGTAGACATCTTCCCTTAATTCACCATTGAGAAATGCCGTCTTAACATCCATTTGGTAGACGATCATATTCAGGTGAGCAGCATAAGCAAGGAATAGTCTAATTGCCTCCAATCGTGCAACAGGAGCAAAGGATTCTTCAAAATCGATACCCAAAGCTTGTTTGTAACCTCTAGCAACCAATCTAGCTTTGTTTTTCAGCACACTACCTAACTCATCGAGCTTAACCTTGTATACCAACAACAATGTCAAGATTTCAACGTTGCTAGGTAACGGAACTAATTCCCACACTTCAAGACGTTGGAATTCATTAAGTTCCTCTTGCATGGCTTCAATCCATGATGATTTGGTCATGGCTTGTTGCCAGATTTAGGTTCAGTGTCTGAAAGAAATGCATCAAAATAGCAATATAATGCATGTTCTTGGAGTTGATGGCGTGTTAAGACTGGTCGATCGATGTCACCAATAATATTGCGGATTCGGTGATCCTTTGTCCATTTAGTGTTGTGTGTTTCAATCCGTGGTGGTCGGGAGTGAACGATTGCAGGAGCTTCCTCTGAGGTAGACGCACCGGTAGGGTCTTCAGGTATATGTGAACCAAAGAAGGGAAGCTCTTGTAAGTGAGCATATTCCAGATCGTGATCATATAGGTCCTCTTCAACATCATTAGGAACGAGTGGGGGTGATGATTCAGGTGTTGTTTGAGAATTGGTGGGGGATGGGACATCATGTTCAAGAGTAACAGTAGATGCTTCAGATATATTTCCATTAACTTGAGCAACAACTTCGGGAATCGGAGCTACTGCTACAGGTGCTGGAGAATCATTACTCGGTGGATCGAAGAATCATCAAACATAGGTTGAAATAACTTATCCCACTCGGACCTTGTTGGTGGTATAAATGATGGAGAAGTAGGATTGTTGGGAATTAATCCGGAACTGATTGTACAGGTTCCCATCTCGTGTAATGCGGGTTCAGAGCTGTGTTGCTCAGAAGCCATCGCTGTCAGCTCATCAAAATCGACATCCAAAGTTTCTACTATCTTGCCAATACGACGGTTATAAATTCGGTAAGCTTTCTTTGCAGGCGAGTATCTAATGAAAATTCCAATATCAGCCTTCGGTTGAAGTTTTCCCAGATTCTCACTATTTGTATTTGGATAGCAAAGTGCACCAAACACATGAAGATATGAAATATCGGGTTTGTGTCCATGAAGTAGCTCATATGGAGTTTTACCATGACGTTTGCGAATAATGGAGCGGTTTTGGGTATAACATGCGGTTGCCACTGCTTCAGCCCATAAGAATAAAGGAGCATTCGCATAAGTCAACATAGTTCGAGCAGCTTCCATAAGTGTACGGTTACGTCTTTCAACGACACCATTTTGTTGTGGAGTGCGAGCCACAGATGTTTCATGAGAGATACCAACCTTTTCATAATAATTTTGAAGAGTTTGATTAACGAACTCAGTGCCGGTATCAGTCCGAATGCGGCGAACAGTAGCATTACGACGTACTTGCATCATCTTTAAGAAAGTAATGATATATTCTGGTGCTTGATCCTTGGATACTAAAAACTTTACCCATGTAAACCTTGAGAAATCATCCACTATGACGAGGATGTATTTTCTACCACTCACACTAGCCGTACGCATTGGCCCGCAAAGATCCATGTGCAAGAGATACAGTGGTTCTTGGTTGGTGTCTTCTGCTTTAGGTTTGTAAGATTTCTTGGTGCTTTTCCCTAATGAACATGCGGAACATAAATGATCCTTGTCGAACTTAAGTTTTGGAAGACCACGAACAAGTTCGTTTCTAGCCAAATGGTTAATAGCATCAAAGTTAAGATGAGATAACCGTCGATGCCACAACCATGACTTGGTCTTAGATGCTTTGGAGAGTAGGAAAACAGGAGAGGCGGCCATCATGTTTTGAATAGACAAAGTATAGAGATTATCCCCTCGAGAACCCTTTAACAAATCATTTCCTGCAAGATCGCGAATGAAGCAAGTATGTTGTCGAAAGGCCACTTCAAGGTTTGAATCGCAAAATTGTCCTACTGAGAATAGATTGTGACCAAGTCCCTCCACATAATAAACCCTTGAAATCGTGACATTCCCAATTTGATATTCACCATAACCCATGATCTTTGCAATATGGTCGTTGCCGAATTTAACCGTTCCTAGAAACTTGCTGACGAAATTTCTGAGCATCGAGCGGTCTCCAGTCATATGTTTGGAGCACCCCGAGTCCAAATACCAAAGAATAATTTGGACGACCTGAAAATATTACCAAACACAGACGATGTATCGGATTCTAATTGTTCTTCTAAGTTAGCAGGTACATATATAATTATCTTAGATTTGCTATCAGACGAAACTTTAGGTTTCCAGATTTTCTTACTAGTGGTTGGCTTAGATTCTAGTTGTCTAGTATTCTGAGGTACTTTTTGACTGGGGACATTACCACTGATAGGCACAATAGTGGGGGCAGACCTAGTTAAAGGGCGCTTTTTCCATTTCTTAGTGATAGTGTTCCTATTTAAAGGACGCTTAGACCTAACTTCCGTGGATGTGATCCTAGTTAAAGGGCACTTAGTTCCATTAGCAGTAAAGGTCCTACCAGTGGGTTTCCATTGCCACCCAACTTGGGTAAATTTCTTCCCTGTTGGAATCCATTCAAGATTGTTCTTAATAGCATACATTTCATTCACGTGATCAACAAGGCATAAATCATGACGCTGAGAAAACATGCATTCATTACAATTCCAACATTTCTCATTAGAATTCACATTTTGCTTAGGTTTCCACTCATAAAGAGAACCTTTTGTCTTAGCTACATGATTCTTTTTATTTAAAACTGAAATAACATTCCCTAGGGTGCACTTCTACTTTCTTCTTCTCAGTCCTATTAGTGGAAGGCTTGATCCTATCTTTCTTGTCTTGAGATCCTTTAGCCTTAGTGGACACAGTTACTCCTGTAGAAGACAAGGGAACATTAGTTACAGATTTTGACTTAGCCTTGATGGGTGTGTTTAAAACGGGCTTAGCTCCTGGGGTCTTATTAAATGGAGTAATGGCAATGGTGGTTTGTTGTTTAGATGGTACAGATATCGGTTGCCCAATGTACTCTAAGTATGCTAAACAGTCTTGAACGCGATCAACATATAATAAAAGCTCATATACGCTATGACTTGTGGGATTACGTTCACGCATTTCATCAATAATCTCTCTAGCTAGATCAGCATGTTCTAAAGCATTTTTCATATATGTGGCAAACTTAGTGGGACTTTTCCTAAATTTAGGATCCCGATATAGCACACGTGGGTTGGGTTTGGGAGCACTAGAGGTCGAGGCAGAGACAGTAGCTGAATTATCAACACTTTCTCGTCCTTTGAGTTGAAGTGTCTCCTTTAATTCTGCTATAACCATGTTTTTGTCTATGATCTGAATTTTTAGGTCAGAGGATTCCTCACATTTCCTGTTCAGTTTGTCAATTAATGACTTTTGTTCTGTCACATTAAAAGCGAGGCGTTCTTCTATTGAACCAGAATTTTGTGAGTCACCCTGCCTTACTTGTTCATGCTTGATAGGTGTGAAAACACCCATCCTTTTACCACTTATTTCTGGCTAAAACAAGACCAAAACACGTATTTAATATCATTTGTTTGGAATTATGCGTGGTTTTTGTGTTTATTGTGTTTTCAGAGTCAACCGGATGAATATTGAAGAAAACATGGGATTGCACGGGTTTTATCGAAGAAAAAGACTCAAGACGAAGTCTATTGTCCAAGAGATGCAAAAGATTTGAAGTCATTATGCCTATTTGAAGATTTATCGAAGAATAGAGCCAAAGATGGAAGATTCATATATGTCGAAGAACTCGAGTCTATTAAACAAAAGATTATAAGACGAGTTGGAATTATTCACCGACACTTCTCAAATCCGGGTCGGAAACGTTTATTTAGAATAAACGTAAAGACTAAAGAAGAAAGAAGAAAAGAAGCCCAAAACCAAGGCCATTCACAAAGCCCACAAGACATGCCTATAAATAGGACTTTACTTCACAAATTTGGAGCACTTAGTTAGTTTTAGTTAGTTTTTTGTTTTTCATTCTCTCTAGTTTTAGAGAGAGAAAGTTCTAAACTTTCTCTCACTAGTTTTCATCTTTTTCTCTTTCAAAATCAAACCTTTGTATTGTTTTTCATTAATCAAGTTTAGTTTCAAGCTTTTAATCTTTAATCTCATTCTTCCTTTCTTTGATTTTGATTGATTTTGGTACAAATCTCGTATGATCCGTGTTGTTCATCAAGGATTTTGTGCTTAAAAAGTTAATCTTTTTATGTTTCCTTAAGTTTCTACACGAATAAGCTTTAAGATCTTTGTACTTATTGGCTTATTTGTTGGATTTGCTTATTTACTTTTTAAAGTTTTCTTAAAAAGTTTATCTTTTTATCATTTGATTTATGTTTTTTCTTATTTGAAGTTTAGATAAATTGTTATTTGAGCTTATTTAATCTGATTCTTTATGGATTCGTGCTTGTTTGGGTATTAGCTTATTCCATAGCTTATTCCCTAGCTTAAATTTCGGATCAAAGGAACAAATCGAAAAGGTTGTAAACCCTTTTCCGATTGGGATTTCCCGACCAGACCCCCCCTTTTTCCGATCGTGCTGATCGGAAAAGGGTTTTGAGTATTCCGACGGTGAGTCATTTTTCCCATATTAGACCATTTTGATTATTCCGATTTGCATTTTCTTCAGCATTCCGATTTAGACCTTTTTCAAACATTCCGATTATTTAAGGTTTTTAATTATTCCGATCTGCCTTTATTGATTATTCTGATCAGCTTAATTTTTGCTTATTCCGACTGTGCAAGTTTATAACATTCCGATTGGTCCCATTTCCTGTATTCCGATCACCATCATTGCCTACATTCCGATCAGTAGATCAGAATATATTCCGATCACCCTTCGTTAGTGATATTCCGATTTGGGTTAAATTGTTTATTTAATTTCTTGTTTTTGCAAAGCTTTCAAGTGTTAGTTTTATTCATTGTCCAAGTATTTTTCTAATCTTACCTTTAAGTTTTCAAGCATTTATTTTTAAACTCGTCTAATCTTTTAAAGCTTTAAGTTTACTCTTCGACACTTACTTATTTGTCATTAGTTTAAAATAGATAAACGAACCAACAACTTTTTATTAACCAAGAACAAATCATTCCACTTAGAGCCGAGATCAATTCGAGGAGATACCGAGAGACGAATCTAGAACCCCATACAAAAATCGCAGAGTATCAAATGGCGCCGCTGCCGGCTCTTCTCGTCAAGATCAACAGTTTTTTGTGAGAGCTTGGATTTTGGGATCCGTTCCCCGTGAACGTTACTTTTTCATAAAATTTTCAAAACCCCCAAAAAAATATAAAATTTTCAAAAATCCTAAAAATTAAAAAACATAAAAACCAAAAATATTTCTGCTTTGTTTTTGCTTTGTTAGTTCTTTTGCAGGTGCATGCGTACACGATCAACGTCTTATCAAGAGCCCGAGCCTCTCGAAGACTTAGACATGGCCGGTGTACAAAACAACAACAATAACCCACCTCAAAACAATAATAACAATAACAACCCACCTTTCAACAACAATAATAACAACAATGAGCCTCTACCGGATAATCGCCCGATGATTGAACTTCTGCAAGCACATGTAGATGGCAACAATGATCCAATTGTCATACCCACGTTTGCAGCCAACAACTTTGAGCTCAAATCCGGCTTTATCCAGATGGTCTCTGCTCAACCATTCTTGGGGCATACCATTGATGATCCACATGACCACATCAAGAGATTTCTGCAACTCACGAATACGGTCAAATTCAATGGTGTTCCACAAGAGGTAATCCGTTTACAACTTTTTCCCTTTTCTTTAGAGGGACAAGCCCGGCATTGGCTTGCTAAGGAACCGCCACAAAGTATTCTTACGTGGACGGATTTGGAGACCAAGTTTATCAACTACTTTTTCCCACCCTCTCGTACTACCGCTTTGCGGAATGAAATCATTAATTTTGAAGAAAAGTACGAAGAGTCTTTTAGTGAATCTTGGGATCGTTTCAAAGATCTTTTAAGAAAATGCCCACAACATGGTTTTACCAAAGTGCACCAAATTAACACTTTTTATAATGGTTTAAGCATGAATGACCAAGATTCACTAAACAGTGCCTCGGGGGGTAATCTTTTGGCTAAGACTTTCAATGCTGCTTGGGATGTCATTGAGAATAAGTCTCGTGTGCAAACCAAGAGTGTTCGGACCAATGTCGCTAGTGCTAGTACTAGTGACAGCGATAAGCGACTTGACAAAATCACTCCGCTTCTTAAATCGCTTGCTACCCAAACCGCCAGCAACACCAACAGCATCAACGCTAAAAACGCTCAAGTCAATGCTGTCAACCAACCATGTGAGATATGCGGGGGTCCTCACTCTTACACCACTTGTACCGCCACCAAAGACTACCCTTCTGAGAATGTGAATGCAGCATACGGTACCTATCCTCAACCCGCTTATCAAGCTCGTCCTCAAGGTGACCGCAACCTGCTTAGCTACCGCTCCAACAACTATCTCTCACCACCCGGTTTTACTCCTAACAACCCAAACCAACAAAAAAACCTCAACCGCCCTCCTCAACAACAACAACAATCTCGTGGACCATACATACCACCTCACAAACAACAAAATCCACGTCAAAGAAACAACCAAGTTTACCAGCAACCTGCTTATCAACCACCCGCATACAATGCTCCTTCCAACCAACCCACCGCATTACACCAAGACATTGGAACCTACATGAGGACTAATGATGTGATCGTGGACAATCTCCAACAGGAAGTGCGCAACTTGAAAGCAGACCTGGTGAAACAAGGGAACGATCTGAGAGCTGACATGAGAAACACTATGGATAGTCAAACGAATGACTTAAAGAACATGATGGCTAGTTTCTTCCAAGGTAATGAACCCTCTTCTTCGGGTACTCTTCCGAGTAACACCGTTGCGAATCCAAGAGGGGAGATGAAAGCAATTACCACTCGCAGTGGAAAAGGTACTAAGGAACCCGAGCTTCCTATACCTCCACCGGTGATTGTGACTAAGGAAAACGAGTCACCTTCTCCTATTCCTCATCCTTCTCATTCCCCAATTTCTCCACCTCTGACTTCTACCCCTCCTCCACCCAAGGATGTGAGTGATCCTTCGATCCCAAAGACTTCCTCTTCTTCCGATATACCTTATCCATCTAGGTTGAGGAAAGAGAAGCTCAAAAGCAAGGATGATATTCAGGTTTCAAACTTTCTCAAAATGTTCAAACAATTGAATTTCCACATCTCCTTCGCTGAGGCTCTCGCTCACATGCCTAAGTACGTGAAAATGTTCAAAGATCTTCTTAGCGACAAGGAGAAGCTTCTTGATATTGCTAACACCGAACTTAATGAGAATTGCTCTGCAGTACTCTTAAGGAAATTGCCAACCAAGCTTGGTGATCCGGGTCGTTTCTTAATCCCTTGTAACTTCCCGGGAGTAGAGAATTGCATGGCCCTAGCCGATCTAGGTGCCAGTATTAACTTAATGCCTTTAAGCGTTTGGAAACAATTATCTCTCCCTGAGCTAGTCCCCACCAAAATGACTTTGGCATTAGCTAACCGTACGGTTGCTTATCCAGTGGGGATAGCCGAAGATGTCTTTGTAGGAGTCGACAAATTCACTTTTCCTGCCGATTTCGTTGTCGTTGACTACGACATGGACCCTCGTGTGCCATTGATCGTTGGTCGTCCATTCTTGAGGACCGGTCGCACTCTCATCGATGTTGAAGCCGGTGAGCTTATCATGAGAGTGGGCGACGATAAAATCATCTTCAACGTGGGAAAGTTATCTAAACAACCTTATTCATACGAGAGTGTTAATTGTATTGACGTTCTGGATGAGGCTTGTGAAGAACACTTTATTGATGCTTGTAAAAATATTCTTACCTCTCTTCCCAATGTTGAGACCGTTTCCTCTATTGATTCATCACTGTCTCTATTTCGAGAAAGTGATTTCTTTTGGAAAGATCTTGAAGCCACCATGGGAGATGTGAACTTAGCAAATGACGATTCTCCCACCGATTGGGATGAAGACATGCATTTCTTTGAAAACCTTCTCAAAGAAGACAATCTTTCTCCACCATCTCCCACGGTTATTGCTATCGATGCTCCGACTTTGAAAACGCCTCCCATCGAAAATCCTCCAGATTTAGAACTTAAGGAGTTGCCGCCCCATCTCGAGTACGTGTTCCTTGAAGAAAACAAGAAGTCGCCTGTCATCATCGCGAAGGACTTGAAAGATGAAGAGAAATCTCGCCTCATCGCCGTGCTTAAAGATCATAAGAAGGCAATTGCTTGGAAAATTTCCGATATCCGCGGAATTGATCCGAACTTTTGTACTCACAAAATTCTCATGGAAACTTTAAACCCGCAATCCAGAGCCAAAGAAGGGTTAATCCTAAAATTCATGAGGTCATCAAACAAGAGGTTATCAAACTTCTAGATGCCGGCTTGATTTACCCTATTTCGGATTCGCCATGGGTAAGTCCCGTCCATTGTGTGCCCAAGAAGGGCGGAATAACCGTTGTTTCCAATGAACACAACGAGTTGATTCCCACTCGTCTCGTTACTGGGTGGAGAGTTTGTATTGATTATTGTAAGCTCAATGATGCCACGAGAAAAGACCACTTTCCTCTTCCCTTCATGGATCAAATGCTCGAGCGTCTTGTGGGTAATGACTATTACTGCTTTTTAGATGGTTTCTCTGGGTATTTTCAAATTCCCATCGATCCCAAGGACCAAGAAAAGACCACATTCACTTGTCCCTATGGAACATTTGCTTACAAACGCATGCCTTTTGGTTTATGTAATGCTCCTGGGACATTCCAAAGGTGTATGATGGCTATCTTCCATGACATGGTGGAAGACACTATGGAAGTATTCATGGATGATTTCTCGGTTTATGGCGATTCTTTCTCTGCTTGCCTTGCCAATTTAGAACGTATGCTGAAGCGGTGTGAAGACACTCGCCTTGTTCTTAATTGGGAAAAATGCCATTTCATGGTAAAAGAGGGCATCGTGCTAGGACACAAGATCTCCAGAGCCGGTCTTGAAGTAGACCCTGCTAAAGTCGATGTTATCGCTAAGTTGCCTCCACCTTCAACCGTGAAGGGTGTGAGAAGTTTCCTTGGTCATGCGGGCTTCTACTGTCGATTCATCAAAGATTTTTCTCAAATCGCTCGCACGATGACCCACCTCTTGGAAAAAGATACTCCTTTTATCTTTTCCAAAGAGTGTATCGAAGCCTTAAACTCGCTTAAGGATAAGCTAACTAAGGCACCCGTCTTGGTTACCCCTCATTGGGAGCTGCCTTTCGAGTTGATGTGCGATGCTAGTGACTTTGCTATTGGAGCGGTTTTGGGCCAAAGAGTGAACAAACACTTCCAACCAATCCATTACGCTAGCAAGACAATGACTGGGGCTCAATTGCATTACACGACAACCGAAAAAGAGCTTTTAGCTGTTGTCTATGCCTTTGAAAAGTTCCGCCCCTATCTTGTCCTTTCCACCACAATCGTTTATACCGATCATTCCGCGTTGAAGTATTTGTTGACTAAACAAGATTCCAAACCAAGACTTCTTCGCTGGGTTTTGCTACTCCAAGAATTTAAAATCGAAATTCGCGATAAAAAAGGAGCTGAAAACCTAGCCGCGGATCATCACAGTAGACTTGAGGATCCTTACCAAGGGGATCATCCGAACAAAGAAATCAATGATTCTTTTCCCTTGGAGACCTTAATGTCTATCAACTCGACTGCTGATGAAACCTCGTGGTTTGCAGACATTGCAAACTACTTGGCGGGTGGAATTCTCGTTGACGGGTTAACATCCCAGAAAAAAAAGAAGTTCTTTAACGACATTAAGACTTACTTTTGGGATGACCCGTATCTTTTCAAACAATGTGCCGACTTGATTATTCGCCGATGTGTTGATGGACCGGCAGCTTTAGAAATCCTTGACGCTTGCCACAAAGGACCCACCGGTGGTCACTTTGGTCCCAACTACACCGCCAAAAAAGTGTTTGATCGGGATTTTATTGGCCCACCATCTATCGTGACGCTCACGAGATGGTTAAACATTGTGATGCTTGCCAAAAACAAGGCAAGATCACAAATAAAGACGAGATGCTTCACAATTTCATTCAAGAGTGTGAAATCTTTGATGTTTGGGGTATCGACTTTATGGGGCCATTCCCTTCATCTAAAGGAAACAAATACATCCTTGTAGCCGTTGACTACGTTTCAAAGTGGGTTGAAGCCAAAGCTTTACCCACTAATGACGCAAGGGTGGTTTGTAACTTTTTGAAATCGCTATTCGCTAGATTCGGTGTGCCTCGTGCCATTATTAGTGATCGCGGGACTCATTTTTGCAACGACCAATTTGCTAGAATCATGGCTAAGTATGGTGTAAATCATCGTCTTTCCACCGCTTACCACCCACAAACTAATGGCCAGGCTGAAATCTCTAACCGAGGATTAAAGCGAATTCTCGAAAGAACCGTGGGAGAGCATCGTGCCTCATGGGCTGATAAACTTGATGATGCTTTGTGGGCTTTTCGTACCGCATAGAAGACTCCGATTTGTTGTACACCATATCGTCTCGTGTACGGGAAAGCATGCCACCTCCCCATTGAGTTGGAACACAAGGCTTACTGGTCCTTGAAGTGGGCTAATTTTGATATCAACAAAGCCGGTGACCTACGCAAGATCCAACTCAATGAGCTGAATGAACTCCGTAATGAGGCTTATGAAAATTCTTTGATCTATAAGGAGAAGACTAAGCTCATTCACGACTCTAAGATTAAGAACCGAGAGTTCCAAGTTGGAGACAAAGTTTTACTCTTTAACTCTCGGTTGAAAATCTTTTCGGGCAAGCTGAAATCTCGTTGGTCCGGCCCATTCACCATTGCCCAAATTATTCCATATGGTACTCTCGAGCTCGCTCAACCTAATGTACCAAATTTTAAGGTGAATGGCCAACGAGTGAAGTTGTACTTTGGTGAGGACATCTCTAAGGAGATGATTCCATCCCTCACCACGTTCCCCATGAACTAATTTTGGGACGAGTCAGGCTCGTGACTCGGTTATCAAAAACAAGCGCTCCTCGGGAGGCAACCCGAGTATCTATCCTTTTCTGTTTTAACCTCCTAAGTGTAGGGGGACCTCTATAGGTGTTTGTATTTGTGTGGTGATGTGATTACAGGGATAAGTGCACTCTTGGAATCTCTGAAGAACCGTGCTCCCATGTTATCCGAAATCCGGTTCTATCTCTCAACTATCGTGATTCAATTTTCTTCATACTCACATTTGAAATTGATCACTTTAGTCGTCTCTTCCTTAACTTGAGTTAACCAACGTGCACAATGTCATAAGTGTAGGGGAGACTTCTCCCACGTGCTTAAACATTGAGGACAATGTTTATCTTAAGTGTAGGGGGACTTCTATCGAAGTTTTAAGTGGACTTTTCCATGAAAATGCCTTCATTTAACCAGAAAATCATCTTTTTCAACATTTTTCAAATTTTTAATTAACTTTGGCCATATAGTCGTAATTTTTAAATTTTTATCGTTGCTTTCATATGTATAAATTCCGAAATAAAGTCAAAAATATTAATAAAGTGGTGTAGCTAGTTTAGAATTCTTTGACATATTAGGCCTGTTGCGATTATTTTGACTCAACCCGAATAGACTTATTCAAGTTTATTCTAGCTAGTATCCTTAACCATGTAGACCTTAATTGGTTTATTAGGCTAAGCATCCACGAGTCTCATTACTTGAGATTTTAAATTGTGGAGAACGAGAGATGATAGAGTCAATTATAAGTCGGTATTCTTGCACAAGCTCACTTGGTGTAATTATTTTCCTATTCTCCCATCACTTGCTAATAAATTATCTGCAATAAGTAAGGTCGTACGATTTGAAAAGTTACTTAGCTTCTAGCCCAAGATCGTTTAAAAGTTGCTCCGTAATGATAAGAGTTCATAGCCAAGGCATAACTTATGAAGCGGGGCGCGAAGATTGGCGAGTCCGAAAAGGCCCTAACAAGGCATGAGGATTCAATCTTATTGCTAAAGATCCAAGGTGATGTGAAAAGCATTATTCCCAAAATCAATATGAAGGATCAAGACTCACGACGAAAAGCAATCAACTCCCATAAAGATCATGGAGAAGTCTATCCGAAAAGACCCTAACAAGGTATGAGGATAAATAGATCCAAGTCCGAAAAGGAGGCAGATCGTTGTATCTCAAAATCCCAATTAGAGATTGAAGAAATAATCATGAAGTTGTGGTCAACAAAGTTGGAGTACCCCTCAAAAGTCTCCAAGTGAAGAAACTCTATTAACGATGAGAATACCATTATCTCAAGAACGTCTCTCGAAGATATGAAGTATGAAGTACATGCCAAATATCGGCCCGAGAAAGGTCTCAAATCGTGAACCAAGTTATGCCAAGATATGAACTTTTTGATATCCCGAGAAACAGTTTTAAGAGATTTTGTCCTTTAGCTAACTATTGATCAAATCGTCCTACTTTGCTTTCGGCCTAAATAAACTATCTAAATAAGTCCAAAAATGCATCTTCATGATCATTCTAAGACAAAAATAAAGTATAAGAGATACACCTAGGAATAAGGGAGTTTAAGCATATAATTAAGCCATGTGAGTAAGTGTTTGATTTGCTAACTTATAATAACAATGATCTCGTTTTTAAGCTTAGTTTGGGGAACGTGAAACTTGAGGGTGATGAATCGTCGCAGCACCGAAGCCCTAAGGTAAGTCTTAGATTCCTTTGCAAGTTATTTCCACATAGCTATTTTCTATCCTTTTGTTTACTTTAAAGTTTTAATTTCTCTTAGTACTTTAATTTTTGTTTAATAGTATTTTAATAAGGCCAAGGTTGATTGATTATGAGAAAAGTGTAAATTTGCTTTATCATTAAGCATTACATGAGGGCATGGCAATGGTTAAGTGTAGGTGATTTGATAGGTGTGAAAACACCCATCCTTTTACCACTTATTTCTGGCTAAAACAAGACCAAAACACGTATTTAATATCATTTGTTTGGAATTATGTGTGGTTTTTGTGTTTATTGTGTTTTCAGAGTCAATCGGATGAATATTGAAGAAAACATGGGATTGCACGGGTTTTATCGAAGAAAAAGACTCAAGACGAAGTCTATTGTCCAAGAGATGCAAAAGATTTGAATTCATTATGCCTATTTGAAGATTTATTGAAGAATAGAGCCAAAGATGGAAGATTCATATATGTCGAAGAACTCGAGTCTATTAAACAAAAGATTATAAGACGAGTTGGAATTATTCACCGACACTTCTAAAATTCGGGTCAGAAACGTTTATTTAGAAGAAACGTAAAGACTAAAGAAGAAAGAAGAAAAGAAGCCCAAAACCAAGCCCATTCACAAAGCCCACAAGACATGCCTATAAATAGGACTTTACTTCACAAATTTGGAGCACTTAGTTAGTTTTAGTTAGTTTTTAGTTTTTCATTCTCTCTAGTTTTAGAGAGAGAAAGTTCTAAACTTTCTCTCACTAGTTTTCATCTTTTTCTCTTTCAAAATCAAACCTTTGTATTGTTTTTCATTAATCAAGTTTAGTTTCAAGCTTTTAATCTTTAATCTCATTCTTCCTTTCTTTGATTTTGATTGATTTTGGTACAAATCTCGTATGATCCGTGTTGTTCATCAAGGATTTTGTACTTAAAAAGTTAATCTTTTTATGTTTCCTTAAGTTTCTACACGAATAAGCTTTAAGATCTTTGTGCTTATTGGCTTATTTGTTGGATTTGCTTATTTACTTTTTAAAGTTTTCTTAAAAAGTTTATCTTTTTATCATTTGATTTATGTTTTTGCTTATTTGAAGTTTAGATAAATTGTTATTTGAGCTTATTTAATCCGATTCTTTATGGATTCGTGCTTGTTTGGGTATTAGCTTATTCCATAGCTTATTCCCTAGCTTAAATTTCGGATCAAAGGAACAAATCGGAAAGGTTGTAAACCCTTTTCCGATTGGGATTTTCCGACCAGACCCCCCCTTTTTCCGATCATGCTGATCGGAAAAGGGTTTTGAGTATTCCGACGGTGAGTCATTTTTCCCATATTCCGATTAGACCATTTTGATTATTCCGATTTGCATTTTCTTCAGCATTCCGATTTAGACCTTTTTCAAACATTTCGATTATTTAAGGTTTTTAATTATTCCGATCTGCCTTTATTGATTATTCCGATCAGCTTAATTTTTGCTTATTCCGACTGTGCAAGTTTATAACATTCCGATTGGTCCCATTTCTTGTATTCCGATCACCATCATTGCCTACATTCCGATCAGTAGATCAGAATATATTCCGATCAGTAGATCAGAATATATTCCGATCACCCTTCGTTAGTGATATTCCGATTTGGGTTAAATTGTTTATTTAATTTCTTGTTTTTGCAAAGCTTTCAAGTGTTAGTTTTATTCATTGTCCAAGTATTTTTCTAATCTTACCTTTAAGTTTTCAAGCATTTATTTTTAAACTCGTCTAATATTTTAAAGCTTTAAGTTTACTCTTCGACACTTACTTATTTGTCATTAGTTTAAAATAGATAAACGAACCAACAACTTTTTATTAAACAAGAACAAATCATTCCACTTAGAGCCGAGATCAATTCGAGGAGATACCGAGAGACGAATCTAGAACCCCATACAAAAATCGCAGAGTATCAACGCTCTCCTAGTATAGAATTAATTATATTTTCTAGGACATGATTTTTAGTCTCTGCAGCCTCTAGTTCCGTTTTTGTTTCTAGTAATTCTCTCTTAATTCTCATCATCTCGTCCTCTAAGTTCTGAACCATCTGAATCATCTTGTCACTTGTCTCAACGGAGTTTCCACCATCATTTAGTTTTGAAAGAGTTTCATTTTTAGATTGATTCTCAATTTCAAGAGATATAGAATGTTGTTGAAGCTCATTAAAACTTTTTGAGAGTGTATTATACGAATCTTGAAGCTTTAAAAATTCAGCCTTGGATTCATGACAAGAATGATTTTCTACAGTATTCACATGTTCAACAGTATTCACAGATTCATGCACATCATCACAAATATTCACAGTAGATGAAATTTCATGAGTATATTTAACAGTAACAACTTGCATCACTTCGAGAGACACCATATGTTCTAAAAAGAGGTCATATTCTGATAAAATATTTTCCTTTTCAATTAAGTGTTGTTCATAAGCATCATCCATTTTATTGAAAACTTTTTGAACTTCACCAATTTCAAAACTTAAATTACACGCTTGATCATAGACTCCTTGTTTAATATGGTCCACAAACGGAACGATCTCTTTCTTAAACACCGTTTTCATGTGTTCGAACGCCCATTCTCTAGCGGTTTGAGCCGTTGAAGTCGTTCATTCCAAAATGACATTGTCAAACTCGGTAAGGTACTGCCCAATCTCTTCCAAGCTGAGCTTTACCGTACTAAACGGTGGAAGATTCTTAGGAATTTCCTTTGGTTTGTCCGAGTTAACGAGTGTAGGAATTATACTAAGGCATTCTCTAGTAGGCATGAAAGTGGATGTTTGGAGAGATCTCTTTTTCATATTAAAACGAATTCTAAGATCTATTGTGGCATTTTTTGCATTCATTTGAGCATAATCATATTCAGGATATGTAGAAAGTAATTTTAACTGCTGCTCATCATATGGTGTCATACTATCAGAATCATTTGAGAACACAATCGAATCTAATACCAATCCTGACTTTGTTGCATCATAAAGTCGTGGGTTGTGGTTAAGCGCTTGCTTTGCATACCTCGGGTTAGGTGGTAAGTCTATAAGACGCGATAGATTGAACTCTTTAAATGATGCATGAAACAAGTGTACTAGATGTGAAGCAGCATATTGTTTTAAAAGCTTAATTTCCGTTTCTTTTATTCTTTCAGACGTTTTAATTTCCATTTCAAGCTGTTTGGACTCAAGAATTTTAAAATCCGTTTGAAGTTGTTGAAAATTAGTAACGACTGACTCTTTTTCTTTAAGTTCATTCGAAAGATTTTCTCTTAAACTCTCAATTTCTAGCAGATTGTCCATTTGAACTTTCCTAAACCTATCAAATTCAGGATTGGTTAAGGTAGTGGACACAGGAGTCACTTCCAAGGTTTTATTTTTTTTGGTAAAAGGGTAACAATGACCCCGGTAAATAGAACCAAAAATAGCGTTGAAGTACAAGGAATGTGGCTGAAATACCACATTAACCGCAAGCTACAGGCAGCTTGTTAAACAAAATGTTTATGACAGGCCATAAACATTAACTAGTCTAGAATACTGGAAATATATAAGCTAGACAAAAACCAAGACGATAACATAAAATTACGAGGAAAATAATAAAATATCAACATGGGATCAGCCAGTTGGAGTGCTTGCCCCTATATTAGAGTTGAGAAGATTCACCGATTCATCAAAGACGACCTCGACTCCCTCCTCTTCCTCCTCATTATCTTCCTCACTTACTTGACCCCCTTCGTCAATACCAGGCATTGACAAAGATGAAAATTTATTAGATGTAGAAACACTGCTCATTTGAGCTTTACCCTTGTTCGGACCATTAGGATTGCTAGACTGCTGTGACTGACCAGATTTAGTATTCAACTTTCTACTATTATCACCACTCGTACTTGTAGTATCCAAGCGAGTTTTTGGACGAAAAACAACCGTCTTTCCTGTTTGGGAACCCTTACTCAATGGAACACCTCTCGGAACTTGATTCCCTAAATTACCTTTGTACTTCTTCCTCTTACTTTGCACTTGTTGGAATCCATCATTATCAACATGAGTTATCACATTTTCAACCGTTGTAGGTTTAACATTTTTCGGACAAGAATCAAAGGAATGACCAAAAATATTACAAGTATGACATCTAGGCGGTTTCCATTCGTATTCAACACGAATTAATTCCTTAGCAAAACAAGAGCCTTCAAAATCAGGGACACCAATAGTAACGTTATCTATAAACTCCGAATCAACGTTCATCTCAATAAGACAACGAGCAAAACTACAACGACCCCAAGACTCTTTTTACATATTATCAGTATAATTATCCATCATAATAAGCTTACCAAGAAACGAAGCAATTAAAGTAATACCTTCCTCTTCAAATACCTGTAGCGGGACATCATGAAACTTGACCCATACCGGAATACGAGTTAGTTCCTCCTTTAGAAGATTCGTTTTCATAGTCCATTTCTTAAGAAAAATTGGTGAATTACGAACCATCCACGGACCACCTTCCAGAACCGCATTAAGACCCTCACTAGACCTGAATTGAAAAAAGAAAAAACCTTTCTCATTCATCATGATACGCTTAAGACCATGTTTTGCCAAGTGATTCTTAGCAAAATACTCAACCACAGGAAATGCAATCCTTTTACCAAGAAAGTAACCATATAAAGTGTTGTGATAACGAGTATTTACTTTGTCAACTACCTTTCTAGGAATAGAGATATTAACCCCTTCACAAACATTTTCAAAATTAAACGAAGAAGAGACTGCATTAATACCTCCATTAGTAGACGTAACCATATCAGCTTCAAATTTGCAAAGTAACTCCTGAATTTCTTTAGCACGGTCATGTGAGATCAATTCCCACAAAGGATGTTTCTTCATTTTTAACTCATGCATAAATTCACCCGCATCGCCAACCGTGCGAATCGTTACACCAAATAATTTCAAAACCTCATGTAGATTACATGGTTGTAACCCATTAATGGTTGCAGCCTTAGCTGCTAGGTCCAACACAACATCACCAGAAGAGGGAACATTAGTAATAGGGTCATCTGTTTTCTTAGCCACATCTGCAGAGTGCACATTCGAACATTAGTAAGAGGGAACATTTCCAAGGTTTTAACCTTGTCCTTATGCAAAGCAAGCTCGGACAATAAAGTCTGATTAGCATTCATGGTTTCAAGGATCGTATTATTCATTCTGCTAAGCAAAGATGCCGGGAACCTAACCAAATCAGGTTGAGCAGACGAATTGATAGTCGTAAGAGCTCCCGGTTGTGGTTCACTCAAAGTCTGAGGACTTGCAATGTTATTGCTATCATTGTTTATCTCGTCGATTGAGTTACTAACCACCGGAGGCTGTTCCGAATACTCAGACATTTGCTCAACTTGATAAGGTACAATACTAGTATATGTAGTAGTATTTGGTACCTCAGAAATGGTATCAGCTCCATATAGTGAAAGGTTTGCCATAAGAGCTGCTTTGGCGGTGTTAAGATCATCACAATCAGATTCATATGCATCCAAATCATCACATTGATATGCAGCATTGTTGGTGATGACTGTTGTGAGACCATCAGTTTCCACTACTCCCGGATCTGCAAGGAATGCCAATTCTTCTTCATCAAGCTCACGGCCTTGGGCTTGAGCATTCACCAGGTAAATCTTCTCCTTAAACCATGTGTCGTCCCTTCTCCTCTTAGGCTGCTTGCATTCTCGGGCCATGTGCCCTTCCCCTTTGCAGTTGTAGCAAATAACCACCTTTATTTTACCAGTGTTCTTTGCCCTTGTAGCAGTAGTAGTGGATGAACGTGCACCAGCAGTAGACGAATTCGATCTCCCTTGAAGTGGTTGCACCATGACTCTTCTGTCATGAATTGTTGCATGTTGTCGAGAGTTAGACGAGTTCCTTAACTGATTGTTAGTTGTTGCTGGACCTCGGTAACATCGTTTGTTCAATGTTTGACTTAAGTAAGCAGACATCAGAGCAAGGATTTCAGTAGGGCTATCTCTTTGTCTAAATTCAGGGACAGGGATGTCATCTTCACAGTAGAAAGCTGGTGCTGCTTGAGCTACAGTCTGATTGGTTGGAGTACTGACTTGTTGTGAGTAATGAGGTTGAGGAACCTTAAGTTGTGGATAGGTACTAACAAGGTTGGTGGGAGGTTGATACAGTGAATACTGGTGTGAAGCATAAGGTAATGGGTGTGAATCTCCTTGTGATGATGATGTTGCTGGTTGGTGATAAGATGTTGGCGGCGGTGGCAGAATCGAGTACTATGGGAAGCTTGGTGTTTGATACACAGGTTGATATGAAGATTTGTGTCCTAAAGCAAGCTGAGAGTTGTGGTATGACAGTGTAGGATGGTTTGCCAATAATGCCATTGGTTCATGATAAGGTCCTTGAGAAATTCGGTTTTGGATCACATGCTTCTCATGTTGTTGTAAGAAAGCATAGAGTTGATCTAAATTGGACTTGTGTAGATCACGAATCATTTTGACATCTGTGACATATTGACTCCATTCAGGGGGTAATGTGTTCAAAAACTTGGTGTTTAACTGAAACTGTTCAATCCTAAGATTATAGACATTCATGTCATTCATCAGAGTGGTAAAACGCCAGTAAAAATCATGAAGAGTCTCCCCTGGAATGTATTTGAACCTATCAAACAAATCATACAGTTGACATTCTCGTTCTTGCTTAGTGAGAGATGTCCCTTGTAGAAAAACCGCAAGTCGATCCCAAAGATTCTTTGCTACTGTATGTTCACTCACCATTCGAAAGATATCGGGTGGAAGGGCTTGAAGAATTGTCTGAACAGCCCTTTCATCGGCATCTGCAATGATTTTATTGGCATCGGTTAACTCATGATACTCCCTTGGTCTTGTCACATTGTTGACTGTAACCTCTCCCCAATCTAATGGTTCTTTATCAATTGATTGAAACATAAGTCGACCATTTTGTTTGCCCATGATATATGTTCTCATACAGCCTTGCCATGCTTCAAATAGATCTTTGATGAGCAAAGGCGGGCGAGTATCGGTACCCGAAATGATCGATATATCGGTGAGTGAAGTCATAGTTGGCATAAATGAATGTGAATTCATTTTGTGATCCCTTGAAAAAATATTATCAAATATGATCGAGCAATGAAATAAGATTATGTGTTTTAATGTTGTGTAACTAAAGATATTAAGATCTTTTGATTGTGTGTTTTTGCTAATGTCTCCAAATAAAAACAAAGATGGAAAATCCTCTAAGTGTTGAAAAACTATGGCTGATCGTACTCTAATCGGACTCCCAGATCGTGTTGCGATCGTACTCCCCTATCCTAGTGAGCTATCGTACTACCCTATCCTGATCGTACCCCGATCGTAGTGAGATTGATCGTACCCCGATGGTAGTGAGATTTATCGTACCCTGATCGTAGTGAGACTGATCGTACCCTGATCGTAGCGAGACGGATCGTACTCTGATCGTAGTAAGACTGATCGTACCCTGATCGTAGTGAGAGTGATCGTACCCTGATCGTAGCGAGAGTGATCTTACCCGGATCATAGCGACCTGATCGTACTATGGATCGTGCTGATGGATCGTACTCAGAAATGGGTTCTTGATCGTAATGGTAGATCGTACCTATAGATCGTACTACTTGATCGTAATGGTGGATCGTAGCGTTGATCTAAGTTATGATCGCAACAATGGATCGTGACTAAGGATCGCAAGTAGAAACCCCCAGGGTTTATGCAAACACAAATCAGATCGTATCCCTAAATAACAGTCCGAGACTTGAGATCACCAAGAAAGAAAGGATTTTTACCTTGAAGAAACGTGATTCTAACCAAACGAATATCACCAAATCGTTACTAGAACTATTTAGAAGATATGTAGATCACTTGGAATCAAAGAACACGAAAAAATTTTGTAACTTCTGGAAAAATCAATCAAAAACACATGAACACACTTAAAAAAGTACGAACAACACAAAACCAATCTTTATTTCATCCCATGGCTCTTGATACCAATTGTAGAACAATGATAATCTTTATGAATCAAGAGGGTTGATGTTTTTCTAGAGAGAGAAACTTAGAGAGAGAAGTGAAAGAAACTTGTAATATGAAAAGTAGAAAATGAACAAACCAACACCTCTTTCCATGGTGGAAAGAGGTTTAAATACCCCAAGTCCTTAATGGACTTGGGCTTCCGGCCCATGAACATGCTCATGGGTCGGGCTATTTAATAAATGAAACTTAACATTACTACGAGCCTATAACTACATTGTTGGAGTGACCGAGACTTTCTATATACGTAAAACGTATTTCCAACAAGATATGTGAAAGGCATATATGGATATGTAGTTACATGACCCCAAGGGTCTTATTTATAAGCTAGTTGATGGCATGGAGTGAATGCATGGCTTGGAGCCAAAGACAAAGACTTGGAGCGAAAGCATGTCTAGAAACTTCTTGCATGTATGTAGACACATTTTTTCCTAGACAAATGTTGGAGGCAACTTCACTCATGATGGAGGCAAATCAACTCCCATGTGATGGTGGCAACTTCACTCTTGCCAGTGGCAAGTTGGATGTATGTTGAATATCTTTATTTGCTCCTTGGAAATACTTGTTCTTGCACCCGAAATTAATCTTCAAAGGCTTGTAACTTGTACACGGGTCTTGAACTTGACTAGGATTGTTCGTACTCGTACAATTCTTCATTTTTATGTTGTTTTATACTCCATTCCTGCAATTGGCTACACAAAGACTTGCAAACATAATTGGGCACAAATATGCACAAAAGTATCATATAATTAACCAATATACATGTACAAAAGTACGGATAATGCTCCTAAAAACATGTTGGATTTAGGCGTTATCAAATCCCCTCACACTTAAGTTTTGCTTGCCCTCAAGCAAGAAGAAAAGAAAATTAAATCCAAAGGTACATGTATTTTTACAAAAATTCGATGCAAGTCTACCAAGTACAAGTACAAGATAAAACTCATCGACTTAAGTTTTTAAGGTTGAAAAATTGAGATATAAAGTCAATACCCATAAAAATCTAGAAAGTCTTTTATTTCTAACTATACTACACTAATAACATATGAATTGAAGCACCATGTATCATGACTTAGCACATTGGCTAATCGATATCTTTTATTTCTTCTTCTTCCTTCAACTTCATAACATTATAGCTCACTGGCTACTTATTTGTCTTTTTGACTTTTTTCTTTCTTTTTTTTTCTTAGTTAAACTCCTAGCCATGGATCAACATACTTGCAAAGTTCATGTTGTATTGACAAACATGGAACTTGCAACTTTCTCCTATGTTTTTTTGGATTTTTCTTCTACTATTATATAAGACTTTGACTTGGGTAATTTTGACACAAAAATACATCTCAAATTTTCAAAAATTATCGATTGGATTATTTCTTAATTATTTATATACATTGCTTGAAAGTTTTTATTTACGAGGGCAAAAAAAGAACAGAAGTTTTAAAATAGCCCAAAAATATGGCAATTAAGCATCTTTTTCTCGATTTCCCTACAATCCCCTCACACTTAAGTTTAGCATTGTCCTCAATGTGATAAAACTGAACAAAAGCAAGGGAATGAGAGAAAAACCAGAATCATGTGCATATCATGCATCATACAAGAGTTGTGTCTTTTCGCCTTCAATTTGCGGTACCTACAAAAGAGATAAAACACACAAAAATACGAAAAAAACACTCTATTTTTGGGTTTTCATAGGTTTTTATAAAAGCGACACATGCTACACCCCCTCACACTTAAGCAAAACATTGGTTAAAAATGTGGGGTGTAAGCATGAATTTATTTTTAAAAGGAAAATCACACTTAAAAATTGAAAATTAAAAACACACATGTTGCCTCCCGAGAAGCGCTTATTTTTTTATAGAGTCATCAGCCTGACTCGTACTTCTTTTTATTTTTCTTTATTTTCTTTGTGCAGAAAATGTTCACTCCACTCCTCATGGTATAGTTTAACACGGTGTCCATTAACAATGAAGCTTCCTCCATTCTTGTCATACAATTCAACATAACCGGACGGGTATCCATGTTTTACTATAAAAGGATCGTACCACTTTTGTTTAAGATTGGGGGATTTGAATTTATAGCGCATATTAAACCAGAGAACTTTATCTCCTTTCTTAAATTCTTTTCGGATTCGAAGTTTCTTGTCGTGATAAGCTTTGGTACGTGCTTTGTATAATTTTGAATTCTCATAAGCTTGGAGTCTTAATTCATCGAGTTCAAGCAGTTGCAAGGATCGGTTTTCTCCAGCGATTTTGAGATCGGGATTATAGCTTCTCAATGCCCAATAAGCACGGTGCTCGATTTCGAATGGCAAATGGCACGTTTTACCGTACAATAAACGATAAGGTGTTGTGCCAATTGGTATCTTATAAGCTGTTCCGAAAGCCCATAGAGTGTCGTCAAGTTTCCTTGACCAAACGGAAGGATTGTCCTTAACCGTTTTTTGAGTATTCGTTTTAAAGCTCTATTGGTATTTTCAACTTGTCCACTTGTTTATGGATGATACGCGGTTGCAAAGCGATGGGTGACTCCATAACGCTAAGATTTTCTCCATTTGTTTGTTGCAAAAATGGAAACCTCGATCACTAATTAAAGCTTTCGGCATTCCATAGCGAGAGAAAAGCTTTTTCAAAAAGTTGATTACGGCTCGTGAATCGTTCGTGGGTAAAGCCTCGGCTTCGGCCCATTTGGACACGTAATCAATAGCGACTAAGATATATTCGAACTTATGGTATTTGGGAAAGGGTCCCATGAAATCAATTCCCCATACGTCAAATATTTCGCTAACTTGGATGCTGTTTTGAGGCATTTCGTCTCTTCGTGAGAGGCTACCAGTACGTTGGCAAGCATCACAATTTTTTACTAGAGTATAGGCCTCTTTAAAAATTGTTGGTCAATAAAAACCAGCATCGAAGACTTTTTCCGCGGTGGTGGAAGGACCATAATGTCCCCCAATAGGGCCATGATGACATTCATCAAGGATCTTCCTTGTTTCCGCACCATAAACACATCTACTAATCATGCCATCGGGGCATACCTTGAAAAGATAGGGATCTTCCCAGAAATAGTGTTTTAGGTCGGAAAAGAATTTACATCGTTGGTGATAGGTTAAACCTTTTCTTAGAATTCTCCCAACGAGGTAATTTGCAAAATCTGCAAACCACGGAGATTCATCCGTAGAGATTTTCATAAGAGTTTCATCGGGAAAATAATCGCCGATATCTTCATCCCTTAACTCTTATATGTTTGGATTTTCAAGTCGCGACAAATGATCGGCTGCGATGATTTCTGCTCCTTTCTTGTTTTGGATTTTGATGTCAAATTCTTGGAGTAGCAAGGTCCATCTAATAAGACGCGGCTTAACATCTTGTTTTGAGAATAGATATTTCAACGCGGAATGATCGGTGAATACAATCGTTTTCGACAACACGGGATAGGATCGGAATTTGTCGAAAGCAAAAACTACGGCAAGTAGTTCTTTCTCGGTGATTGTGTAGTTGAGCTGCGCGCTATTAAGAGTTTTGCTCGCAAAGTGTATAAGACGGAAATGTTTTCCTTCGTGTTGTCCTAATACGGCTCCTACAGCGAAATCGCTTGCATCACACATAAGTTCAAACGGTCGCGACCAATCCGGTGAAACCATGATCAGTGCATTCGTTAACTTGTCTTTAAGCTTGTCAAATGCCTTTATTCATTCTTCATTGAAATCAAAGACTATATCTTTTTCAAGGAGTTTGGTCAGCGGTCTAGCGATTTTGGAAAAATATTTTATGAATCGGCGGTAGAATCCCGTATGACCTAGAAAACTTCTAACGGCTTTAACGATAGTAGGTGGTGGTAATTTGGATATCACTTCGATCTTGGCTTTGTCTACTTCCAATCCGGCTCCGGAGACTCTGTGTCCAAGCACAATTCCTTCAGTCACCATGAAGTGACATTTCTCCCAATTGAGCACGAGATGAGCTTGTTTGCATCGGATGAGCATGCGCTCTAGATTAAAAAGGCAAGACTCGAATGAGTTTCTGAAGACTAAGAAATCATCCATGAAAACTTCCATGGATACTTCGATCATGTCTTGAAAGATTGCGATCATACACCTTTGAAAAGTCGTAGGTGCATTGCAAAGATCAAAAGGCATACGCTTATAAGCGAACGTTCCAAAAGGACACGTAAAAGTGGTCTTGTCTTGATCGGATGGTTTGACATGTATTTGAAAATATCCGGAAAAGCCATCGAGAAAACAAAAGAATTTGTTCCCCGCTAGTCTTTCCAACATTTGGTCCATGAATGGTAGAGAAAAATGATCTTTTCGTGTGGCATCGTTCAATTTGCGGTAATCAATACACATACGCCAACCGGTAACGGTTCTTGTAGGAACAAGTTCGTTATTTTGGTTGGTCACAACAGTCATTCCTCCTTTTTTGGAACACAATGAATAGGACTAACCCAAGGACTATCCTCTATGGCATAGATGATTCCTACCTCAAGGAGTTTGATGATTTCAGCTTTTACTATCTCCTTCATGTTTGGGTTAAGTCGACGTTGCCTCTCAATAACGGGTTTGGCATCGTCTTCGAGATTGATCTTGTGTTTGCAAAAATTTGGGCTAATACCCAATATATTGGATGTTTTCCAAGCAAATGCTTCTTTGTGGTTTTTGAGCATAGAAATGAGACGTTCCATCTCATCTTTCTCGAGCTTAGATGAGATAATCACCGGAAGGAGTGAGTCCTTCTCTAGATAAGCGTACTCGAGATGTTCGGGAAGAGGTTTCAACTCGAGATCTGTCGGTGGATCATGAATAGATTTGTGAATTATAAAGTTCGATTTCGAAGGCAAAACTTCAAACGGCTTGTTTTCCTCTTCTTCGAGGGTTACTTTGGAATCAAGGGCCATGAATTCTTCGAATTCACGATCACGATCGATATCGCTAATCTTTTCCGAAGTTGTTTGGAATGGTGCGTTGTCATCAATCAATGCGTCCAACTCTTCTTCCGTTACTTCATCGATAACATCCACGTGGAAGCACGTGTCATCATTGGAATGGGAGTGTTGCATAGATTTATCTATTAAGAATGTGACTCGATCGTCACCAACTCCATGGTTAAGTTCTTTATTCTTCACACGATTGATAGCATTGGCGGTGTGCAAGAATGGTCGTCCTAAAATGAGAGGGACTTGATGGTCTTCCTCCATCTCAAGGATTACGAGGTCGGCGGGAAATATGAATTTGCCAACTTGAACAAGCATGTTCTCGGATATCCTAATGGGATATTGGTAGGTGTGGTTAGCCAAACGTATACTCATACTCGTAGGTTTCAAAGTATTATTTGAAAGATTCTTGTATAATGAGTATGGCATAAGATTGATGCTTGCGCCTAGATCGGCCAAGGCGTGACATTCGATATTGTTGTTTAGGGTGCATGGTATGAGAAAGCTTATTGGATCTCCGAGCTTTGGTGGAAGTTTGCTTTGCAAGGCTGCAGAACATTCTTCATTTAGAAACGCAGCAGAGATTTGCTCCGTCTTACTATGGTTGCTCACAAGATCTTTGAGGAATTTCCTATAGTTGGGCATACCTGTTAAGATATCAAAAAGTGGAACATTGATCTTAACTTCCTTGATCATCTTAAGGAATTTGGCATTACGAGCCTCCGTCTTTTCTTTTCGTAGGCGTTGAGAATACGGAATTTTTGGTTCATACGCCTTCGGTGTTGGTGTTGGAATGGGTGTGGTTTGTTTTGGTTTGGGTTTGGAAGGAGGAACGGTTTCTTCCTTCTAGGGCTCATCGGCCTCGTCTTCACTTTCATCGGCGAAAGTGGGAGCTTTGGTGTTCGGGTTTTGTGGTGGATCATAACTCAGCCCACTCCTTGTGAATACGGCATTCACATGTTCATTACGGGCGGGTGGTGGGCGGTATGGTTTATCCGTAGATGGTTTTGGGTTTGTTTGAGTGTTGCTTGCTAGCGAACCACTTGGTCGATTGGCTAATTGATCGGTGATTCAACCGAGTTTGGTTTCGAGATCATTAATAGTTGCGGTGTGGTGTATTTGTCCTCTTTCAACGTTGGCTTTGAGATCGAAGAATTGGTTCTTGATGAACGTTTTTGTCGATTTTTGAGATTCTATGAAAGCTAACAACATTTTCTCTAGGGTCGAGTCTTCGGGTTTCTTTTCGTTTGATGAACCAGAATTATCGTTCTCACGAGGTTATGAGTTACGATTTTTGTTTTTGGGATACTCACGCCATATGCCGGAATTTCTACCATAGTAGTTACCTCGATAATCATGTAACACCCCCAATTTCACAAGGCAGCGGAATATCAACATTGGGCGTTACTTCATAGCACATCACACTCAGTCATAGCAAAACGACCTCAAAAGAGACGTTTTATATAATAAACCATTCGATAATTTTATTAAATCAGAGTTAACTAAAAAAGAGATCCCACCAATTTATACAAACCTTAAGAAATAATAAAGATTTGTCAAATGTATCGAATGGAAATTGTTTGTTTTGCCTTTACTTTATCCTACGCGGCTCCATGCTCCAGCTGCTCTTAAACCTACACACCTGAGAATACATGCTAACATGTCAACACAACGGTTGAGTGAACTCATAGGTTTTTAATAAACAATAATGGGTTTTTAAATAAACCATAAAGCTTTTGAACACAAGAATCTCATCCATTGGTGATATTGTAACACATAGAATATCAATATTCCACACTATTACGCTAAGCTCATGACACCGGTGCCTTAATCAATAAATTTGCCCTAGTCAGGTATTTGGCCAAATATCCCATACCTCACGTACAACACACCCGACTAAGCCTCCAACTCACAAGTGCGACTTGTCCGGGTGGGGGTCATCATTCCCAATGGATCCATTTGTCTGTACGAGCGCCTACCCATCATAGGTAGTTAACGGTTCAAGATTTATAGGGACTTCTCACTGGCAATAAGCAACTTCGCCTTACTAATAGTGGCTCATTACCTATACAATCAACGCTTGTGTTAATTTTTCAAAAGCATTCAATCAAAAGTCATTACTTTTATTAACAGTAGCTTGTATTCGTTCAAAGCATATATTCCAACAACGAATGTTTATTCACAATCATGTATCCTTTCAAAAGGATACAACACGTACGCTTATTTACCAAGAACATGTATTCCCCCTCGCGGGTTTATAAACACATATAAAGTAGTAAAAGCGAGGCTATGAACTCACCTGATGTAGCTATCACACGTTTATCGAGGATTAAACATCCAATAGTCGATACACGATTTCACGAGATATCAATCGCTCATTGATCGAGAACGAGATGCCCAACGGTCGACATATAACCGAACGAGACCTAATATACGAGGCGCGTCTAAGGCTCGAGACTATACATAAGTCATATATATATGTAAATAGTTCACTTTAGCAAGTTTGGACATTGTATATGTTTTATAAAACTTTGTATAAACCTTTGGTAACAATTTATCATGAATTATCCCGTTATGACAATTAAGCCCATTAAATCCCATTAGTGGCCCATTAAAAGGTTTATATAACTTAACTCATTTTCAAACTCAGTTTTAACCACCAAATACTTTATTAATCTCAGGTACAATAATGGCCCAATAAGCCATTATAAGTGTAAGTTGGGCTTTTGAGGCCCAAATCCACTTCATATGCATTATGGTTCTAAAGCGCCTCAAAACGACATCAACTTAATATTATTCGATGGTCGAGTCTCGGGTCTTATAGTTATCAGTATGTAAATGAGTCCTTGTTTCCCATATGTGGGTTATACCACCTGGAGTTATATAAAAATCATCAAGTTTTACGTTAATTAAATATAGTCCAATCCTTACAATTTTCTCGACATGCCTAGTAGATTAGATCGTTTATCCTAAATCGTAAGTCGTCGAGGTGAGTTCTTTATATCATAGTTATACTCTAGCCATGTACTTTACTGATGTCAAGTCTATTTAATCATAGATTAATGAACCGTTTTCATACCTAGAAGTGTTGGCTGTCATTCGCAGCCAAATTCATTTCCACCATTTCGTCTGTCATTTCTAAACCGTAATGAATTGATAAACTATCCAACTGATTTTATTTGTTTATGATTTTATCTACAACGCATTGTCTTAACTTTTTCATTTTTTTTATGAATTCTTATAGGATTGTTGATAAGTGTGAAAACACTCATCAATTATGATCTAAATACCACTCAAAACACAGTCGAATACCTTATATTTAACTGAAAATTGTCAGAATTACGTGGGTATTGGTGTTTTTGTGTTTTCAGGTAAAGTAGATGAATTTTGGAGCAACACGTTTTAAGGGATTTATTTGAAGAAAAGACGAAGAAAGGGACGAAAGATGCTTTCAAGGACCATATTTGCCATTATTCACCAAGATGGAGGGCTTAAGTTGCAACTTTTACAAGACACGAAGGATGAAAAAGAGATTACTTAAAAAGTTTATATACCATTTGAAAGAAAGATGAAGTGGAGGGACCAAAAATAGAAAACAATGGGAAAAGTATTATTTACTTTGGTCATTTGACCAAGACCGGTCAAACACACCCACACAAACGTCTCCTTCATCTCCAACGTGAAGAGAGAGAAAGAATACGCCGGTTTCTTATCTTCCACCTCCATCGCACCTGCAAACAAAAATCAAGGACGATCCATGAAGATTCAGGCGGAGAGTATAACTACAAAAATACTCCTATTGATCTCCTCTACATGAAGACATCAATTCATTTGATCAAGAGTTGAAGATAAAGAAACACCCAAATCGGATTGAAGATGAAGAACGAGTCAATCCTCGTATTAAACACGTGGCATTCAATCACTGGCTTAACCACGTCATACACCCTCTTCTCGACGGCTATAAATAAAAGTGAAGGTAGGAGTAGTTAATCTTTTCAGTTAAGTCAATTAGTTAGGTAGGAGTAGTTAATCTTTTCAGTTAAGTCAATTAGTTAGTTAGTTTACTTCTCTTTCATTTTTCATGTTTGAATTTGTAACTGAATCAGTTTAATCTTGTAACCGTTTAGTTTTTTTTTCTGCCATTAATGAAAGTGAAGCTTTTGATATATGTTTTTCTTCTCCTACTTTCATGAATCTGTTTTGAAATAGTTACTGTACACAGTTTTGAGTTACTAATCTACTTTTTGATTCAATTTGTTCATAAGATCTCATCTTTAAATCTGCTTATATTCTCGATTTAGTAAATCAGTTTGAGTTTCTCACTTCGTCACTGATTTCAGAATTTTATGGTTAAATTCAGTCAAGTTGTCGGATAAGTAGTTGAAACTTACAATTTTCATATTTGTTTCTTAAAATTGATAGATTTTGTGAATTGAATCGGAAGAGAGACTTTGTAAGTGGTAAGATAGATAATAGCTATTACAGAGATTAGTTTGGGTCGCTTTATTACTGTATTTGCAGGTGAGAGATGACTAATAAGCTGTTATAGCTGAAATAACAAGTTTCTGATCAGTGATAGCATGTTTCATCATCGAAGGATTAGTTTTGTTTCTCTTCGTATTTGTTTCAGTTTTGCAGGTTAGAAGATTTAAAGGTGTTTGGATTCGCCAGCGTTTAGATAGCAGGTTATCAGTCGAGATTGATAGTTGTGTTTGATTTTTGAAGGTGTTATTTGTTTTAAGCCGGTTTAGCGCCGCGCTTCTCGACATCAAAGGGCTGGCCTGGATGCTCAGGTTAAGCTCATTTTTATATTCTGTCATTTTTAAATTCAGTCTGCTAGATGATAATTGTAGCATAAATTTTACTTGCAATCTGATTTGTTGTTATATTCTGCTCTTGTTATATTCTGCTCTTGTTATTTTCTACTAGTATTAGCGTAATCTTGTTAGTTTGATACATGTTTCAAGTTTGCAATCTGTTTTGGATTTGAGAATGTTATTACTGTTATAGCTTTGCTTTCTAGTGTCTAGCATAAGCTGTGATCTTTAGCGTTTGGGTTTACCTGCTAGTGATTTGATTTGGTTGATAGGATTAGTGAAATATAGTTGTAAAAATATAGTTTGAAAATGATTTTAGTATAGTCAGACTATCAAAAAACGTCTTTCTGTCTAATGTGCAAATTAGTGTAGTCAAGTTTCGAATTACACACGTTTGGTCCCTGATGTTGTAGCGTATTATTTCAGTTACAGTCCCCTCGTTAGATAGATAGTTTGAACACGTTAGGTAGTTAACACATTTGGTCCTTCATAGTGATATTGCCCATTTCAGTCACAGTCCGTAGGGTGACAGTTAGTTAGGAAGTTAGTACTTGTAGTTATAATCTCATCACATCTGTAGTCCTTATCCAGTTAGATAGTTTGTTGGGCCAGTCTAAGTTCATGTTGGATCTGGTTATATTTTGGACTCGTAGTAATTAGAATTTGAATTGTGCAAATACAATTTGGAAGTTTTTATCCTTCGTTTTTTTTATGCAAGTACTTTTTAGAATTTACATTTGTTAGACACATTTATTCTTAATTTGTTATTGCATTTCTAGCTTTATCAAAATTTACTTTTAGTTTGAATGGAAATCTGTTTTTAGATTTACAATTTAAATTTTGTAATTTTACTTTGTAGTTTAAATTTGCGTTTTACGTTTTTTTTAATATTTTGTGCATCTAAATGTCGTACTTGCAACGTGTTTTAGCGTAGTACGTATACGTAGGTAGTATATTAGCTATTTTTACATTTTTACGTGTTTTGTGCCAATTAGACATAGATTACCAATCAAGATTTTTTAACCAAAAACAATTAAGTTGAGCTTAAAAACGTTATATCAATTCGGATTGAGTCGAGAAAAACGAACTAAAAAGACAAATATTAAATGGCGCCGCTGCCGGTTCTTTTCGTGAAGATTAACGGTTTCGAGTGAGACGATTGGATTTTGGGATCCGTTCACTTTGTGAACGTTATTTTTTACGTATTATAAATCAAAAAGATAAAAAAAAAATCAAAAAGATAAAAATACAAAAAAAAAATAAAAAATCAAAAAAATCAATTCTTTTCCTAAAGAATTGAACCAAAAAAATAAAAAATCCAAAAAGTAATCTTTTTCCTAAAAGATTACACCCAAAAATATATATTATATCGTTTTCATTGTTTTTACGTACATAAAGTATTTTTCGTAAAAAACAAATAAATACAAAAATATTTTTGATATATTATTATATGTAAATACATATACGTATAAGAACAACCAATACACATATCTTCCATAAGTATTGCCGAGGCAATACACCGTGTTGAGGGGCGTTCCGGTCCTTGACACGCGTATCGATCCAATTTAATTAAGCAAGAATAGATAAATACTTCCAATAGGCAATAATTCGAAGAATACAAACTACAAAGTGAATAGAAAGGCGATGTGCTATAAAATGCCATCTAAGGTCAATAGGTACTTAAGTGCTTCGCGCCACCTAACCCCCCGTTCACTAGTGCGTATTCTAAGAAGGAAGGCTTTATTGGGGGTCTTGCACCCAAGTAGTAATTATATATATTATACTTTCTTGTGGATATTTCATATCGAAACTCAAAGAGGATAATCGTTTTCTCTTCAAAGTCGACCGAGGGATACTCCCTCATTCCTCGTGTTTACTTACACGTGTACTCGCACATGTGTAAACATACCACCTTTGGTGTATTACTTCCTTCCCCGAGGAAGCTTTTAAACGTCATTATACTTGTATATACATTCGGCCACCTTGTTAAACATGGATACTCGTTCCATGTTGGAGATTTTGCAACAACGATCCACCAACGCTAATTATTCGCCTTGTTCGACTTGTGGTGGTCCACACGATACTTATTTATGTGATCAAAACAATGGCTATTATGGGGAGGGATATGCTTACAATGGAACCGAGAACCCTAATTTCAACCTAAGACTCAAATGGACTACACTTGTAATGACTATATGGGATATTCCGGTTTTTCATCACAACCTCCCCATCATTTCATGATCAAACCTTTAATGAGCCATACCAAAACCAAGGATTTTCCAATTATGAAGGTTTTCAAAACAATGATAATTTTCAAGGCTATAATCAAGAAACCTTTCATAATCAAGGATTTTCAAATAATGAAGGGTTTCAAAATGATGCAAATTTTCCATGCTATAATCAAGAGATTTATCAAAATCAAGGATTTTCAAATCATGTAGATTTTCCAAATGAGAGAAATTTTCAAAACTTTAATCAAGGGGATATTTCACAATCTCAAATGGACTCAATTTTTCAAAAGATTGATGAACATGTTAGAAAATTTAAAGAAATGCAAGAGGAAACTGATAGGCAATTCTTAGTTTTGGAAACACAACTCTTGCAAAACTTTACACCTCAAGGAGCTTTACCATGTGATATTGAGCCGTCTTTGAGAGTTGATGATGAGGGTTTTCAAAATGAAGGAAATTTTCAAGTTTACAATCATGAGAACTTTCATAATCATGACTCTTTTCAAAACTATAATCCACCTACTTATGGAAATCCACCTCCACCCCCTTCTTCGACTTACATATGCGAGTTTTGTGGAAAAACAGAACACCATTATGGTTTCAATTGTAGACTTAGTGATCACAATGAGCTTGCGGTTGAACTCGAGCAACAAGGAAGACACCATGAATATATTTTAACGCTTTTTATACGTATGGAAAAGATGAGCCTCAAGGAGATGAAACTTGAGTCTCGTTGGTTAAGGGAGGATATCGAGTCTCTCGAGGATAATGTAAGGAACAAGGTGTTTTATAATCAGCAAATTGGTGATACATATAGAGAATCAGTGACCAATTTCTCTCGTTTTCTCAAGGAAAAGTTAGACGATTTACTCTTTAAGATTGATAAACATGAAGAAGAAGAACAGTTTTTTGCTAATCATGCTCGTTTGCTTAAACAAAGATGAGATGAAGATGACGAGGGCCCTTCGATTTGTATGACACTTAATGATGACACACCTTCATCACCTTTACCTCACGTGGAACCAACCGACTCTTTCACCATGGGGGACGAGCCTCTTAGCACTAATACAAACACCGATTTGGATGAATTAACCTTTTCTAGTGTTGAGAACCTTATCCCAATCCAAAGAGAGCTTGAGTGTGTGTCCAATGAACCATATGATGAGCTTTGTGTTGATACCTCTTCTCCTCATGATCACATTGAGATTTTATCACATATTGACCTTCATGCTACTACTAGTGATTTTGGTGACTTTGATCTTGATGAATTGTTTAAAGAAAGGGATAATGAGATTGAGGAAGAGTTTGTGCAAGACTTGCCACAAATAGAGGATGATGAATGTGATTCTAGTGAAGCATCTTATGAGATATCATCCGATGACTTGTCTTGTCACGGTAACATTGCTAATTTGGATGAAGAGTTTTCTCCTATAGGGAATATGGATCCTTCTCCTCTCCCACATTATGATTCTTGTGATGAAACCTTTGATGATCCTTATGATAGTGATGAGTCCTTTACATTTGATGATGAATCCATGTCTTCTATGACTCCTTCACCTATTCCTCTAAGTGATTTTGTGATGCATTCGAATCCTCTTTATGAAACATCATTTGATAACCCACTTTTCCATCATGATGAAGAAACCAATGAGGATTTTAGTGATGATGAACCTTCTCTTTGTGATACACCAATATATGATGATTATAGTGATAATGAGTTTTCCACTTGTGAATCTCCATTTTTTGATGATCACACTTCCTTGAGTTTTAAGGAGTCACCAATCTTTGACAAACCAATCTATGATTACTATAGTGATGAGGAGGGGTCTATCATTGATGAGAATGAGGAGATTCTAAAGACTGAAAGATTGCTTAGTGAAGATGAATTGATAGATAAACAAATTGAAGATTATCTTAAGAGAGATGATATTGTGGTTGATACATCTTCTTCTAATTGGGAAGAGGATATTCGTCTTATTGAGAACATGCTTTTTGGGACCCTAGAGCCTACACCTTCTCCACAAGACACTATTAATCTTGATCCTCCTTTTACTATGCCTTCTATGGAAGATTACCCACCTTTTGATGATGATGAGGAGCCCAATATGGATATACTTGTTATGAATGTTTTGATTCCTACACCTTCATTGTCTCATGATGCTTTGATATCTAAGGGGGAATCTTATATGGTTGATACAAGTTCATCTCTTTATTTTCCCATGAAGGGAAAGATTTTTGATCCTGGGATACGTAAATTTGAGACACCTTGGTTTTCATCTACTCGACTTAAGAGTGTGATTTCTATTGAGATGGAACTCTTGTTTGAGCCTACTTTGTTGATGCTACCTACTTTGGAGTTGTTCGAGTGTAGAGATGGAAACTATGTATTTGATCCTGGGGTGCTTCCTATATGAGAGCTTTCGTATGTTGGACAAACTTGAGACACGTTGGACCGTTCCATTTATCGAGGCGGATATTGTAAATCTTATAGTAAATGGCAACGTGCTAAGTTTGAGTGTATCATGTGAGATGTGCTTCAAAGTGATATCTTTTATTCTCCATGATGGTTTCCCCAAGGACAACTTAATTTGGGGCCGAGTCGAGCTAGCGACTTAGGGTTAAAAAAACTCAAGCATTGAATAAATAGGTTAGAAAACGTAGAGTAGATCTAATAGGTTAGGTTTAATTAAAAGGATTTTATAGTAGATTTGAAGTGGAAGGGTGTCCTTTCTTCGTCTTTTGGTGTTTGTTTCAAGGGTTGCTCTCTCTCATTTCATGCTTGGAGCTTATGGAGGAGGCCCATGTATCTGGTTCACTTCGATTAAGTTTTTGCTATCGTGATATTCAACATTTGTGCTTAAAATGAATACCCTTTAGTTGTCTCTTCCTTAACTTGGGTTAAGCAAAGTAATCAATGTCATAAGTGTAGGGGAGTTTACTCCAATACTCTTAAACATTGAGGACAATGTTTATCTTAAGTGTAGGGGAGACTTCTATCGAAGTGACCTTACCTAGACCATTGCCTTAACTTCATGATAATTGAGAAAAGTAAATTTTCAAACATTTTTCAAATTTTTGATCTACTTTGGCCACCAAAAATATGCATTCATAATTTTTGCATCAATCATTTTTCATTTTGCATAACACATTTGCATTGTATATATCTTTTCTTTTATTTTTCATCAAAAAATATATAAAAGAGAAAAAATATAATAAAAACATGGTTTAACAAATTTAGACTTCTTTGACATATTAGGCCCACCATAGATATTTTAACTCAACCCGAGTTTGCTTATCTTAGCACTCTCTAGCTAGTATCCTTAACCATGTAGTCCTTCATTGGTCTATTAGGCTAAGCATCAACCAATCTCATTATTTGAGATTTTAAATTTGTGGAGAATGGGAAATGATAGAGTTGAAGCAAGTATAAAAGGGCTAGATAAACTTCATGATAATTACTTGTGGCTAAACCCTTCTCTTCTTTACCTCTATTTTCTTCGCATGTATATATATGTTAATAAATAATCAAGAACGGTTTTAATTGGTTTGTAATCTCTTATGCGTTTTTGACTAATCATTCATGGTTGATATAAGTACGTCTTAAGATTTTAAGTTAGAAACGTTTTATGTGTACTAGACTTATGTCATGCTCAATATTTAGCGGGTGTTTTTCCTTTTATTCTTTTCAACTTTCTTTGTGAGGAATAAAGAAAAATAAGAGCGGCTTATGAAAAAAATATGAGTGGCTAGAAAAAAAAAGAAAGAAAAAGAAAAAAAAAGAAAAAGAAAAAAATATATACAAGACTCCCAAGAGGAGCAGTGTGGTGTTAATTATAGTGACTTTTGAGTTCCAATATTACCTTGACGGGTTGCGGGGATTCAATAGATTGCTCCAATCCAATATTACCTTGACGGGTTGCGGGGTTGAAGATCCAAAGTCTCAAAAAGATGGCGGATGTAAATTATTGCGTGAGTTTTATTTTTCTTTCCTTAGCGAGTGTGTAGCTACTTATGAAAGCATGACATGAGGAATTTACACATAAGGCGAATGACTTACTACTCTTGAAATGGACTTATATTAATTGTGAGCAGTTTTTCAAGTAATGGATGAGAGGATTACTTAGGATTAAAACCGTGCTTCCTTATTTTTGGATTTTACACTTCTTATATTTCACACTTAAATAATGACAAATTTGCCCACAAGCAATTTTCTCAAATAATAACCGGTTCCACATTTAATTGTCATGAATAAGTTGATGCACTTTTTACTTGTGAATACAATGATCCCATTTTTAAGCTTGGTATGGGGAAAGTGAAACTTGAGGGTGATAAATGTCCATGGTACCAAAGCCCTAATCTAAGTTATTGATTTCTTTATGAGTCATTTCCATCAGACCTATTTTAAGAAAATTCAAAAATATATAAATAGAATTGTTTTCTTTGCATTGCATTGTAAATATTCAAAACCATTCATCATGTAGCATAGTATAGTTTATTAAATCATAAAATGGCCAAGGTGGGTTAATTATGAGAAAAGTGCACTTTAGAGCTTTGAAATGCTGCATTGCATGAGGACATGACAATGGTCAAGTGGAGGGGAGTTGATAAGTGTGAAAACACTCATCAATTATGATCCAAATACCACTCAAAACACAGTCGAATACCTTATATTTAACTGAAAATTGTCAGAATTACGTGGGTATTGGTGTTTTTGTGTTTTCAGGTAAAGTAGATGCATTTTGGAGCAAAGACACGTTTTAAGGGTTTATGGTTGTGCACATTGTATATGTGCTGGTTATAGCCCATGTAACGGGCCGAGATGTTAGGACTTCACCTACATCCGATTGTACTTCAACGTTTTTTGGTGTAATATATTTTACCGGGGATAGTCCCCTTTACCCAAAAAAAAAAAAAAAGACGAAGAAAGGGACGAAAGATGCTTTCAAGGACCATATTTGCCATTATTCACCAAGATAGAGGGCTTAAGTTGCAACTTTTACAAGACACGAAGGATGAAAAAGAGATTACTTAAAAAGTTTATATACCATTTGAAAGAAAGATGAAGTGGAGGGACCAAAAATTGAAAACAATGGGAAAAGTATTATTTACTTTGGTCATTTGACCAAGACCGGTCAAACACACCCACACAAACGTCTCCTTCATCTCCAACGTGAAGAGAGAGAAAGAATACGCCGGTTTCTTATCTTCCACCTCCATCGCACCTGCAAACACAAATCAAGGACGATCCATGAAGATTCAGGCGGAGAGTATAACTACAAAAATACTCCTATTGATCTCCTCTACATGAAGACATCAATTAATTTGATCAAGTGTTGAAGATAAAGAAACGCCCAAATCGGATTGAAGATGAAGAACGAGTTAATCCTCGTATTAAACACGTGGCATTCAATCATTGGCTTAACCACGTCATACACCCTCTTCTCGACGGCTATAAATAAAGACGAAGGCCCTCATTTCTAGCGGTTAGACTAGGAGTAGTTCTCACATAGTTGTAGGTAGGAGTAGTTAATCTTTTCGTTAAGTCAATTAGTTAGTTAGTTTACTTCTCTTTCGTTTTTCTTGTTTGAATTTGTAACTGAATCAGTTTAATCTTGTAACCGTTTAGTTTTTTTTTTCTGCCATTAATGAAAGTGAAGCTTTTGATATATGTTTTTCTTCTCCTGCTTTCATGAATCTATTTTGAAATAGTTATTGTACACAGTTTTGAGTTACTCATCTACTTTTTGATTCAATTTGTTCATAAGATCTCACCTTTAAATATGCTTATATTCTCGATTTAGTAAATCAGTTTGAGTTTCTCACTTCGTCACTGATTTCAGAATTTTATGGTTAAATTCAGTCAAGTTGTCAGATAAGTAGTTGAAACTTACAATTTTCATATTTGTTTCTTAAAATTGATAGATTTTGTGAATTGAATCGGAAGAGAGACTTTGTAAGTGGTAAGATAGATAATAGCTATTACAGAGATTAGTTTGGGTCGCTTTATTACTGTATTTGCAGGTGAGAGATGACTAATAAGCTGTTATAGCTGAAATAACAAGTTTCTGATCAGTGATAGCATGTTTTGTCATCGAAGGATTAGTTTTGTTTCTCTTCGTATTTGTTTCAGTTTTGCAGGTTAGAAGATTTAAAGGTGTTTGGATTCGCCAGCGTTTAGATAGCAGGTTATCAGTCGAGATTGATAGTTGTGTTTGATTTTTGAAGGTGTTATTTGTTTTAAGCCGGTTTAGCGCCGCGCTTCTCGACATCAAAGGGCTGGCCTGGATGCCCAGGTTAAGCTCAGTTTTATATTCTGTCATTTTTAAATTCAGTCTGCTAGATGATAATTGTAGCATAAATTTTACTTGCAATCTGATTTGTTGTTATATTCTGCTCTTGTTATATTCTGCTCTTGTTATTTTCTGCTAGTATTAGCGTAATCTTGTTAGTGTGATACATGTTTCAAGTTTGCAATCTGTTTTGGATTTGAGAATGTTATTACTGTTATAGCTTTGCTTTCTAGTGTCTAGCATAAGTTGTGATCTTTAGCGTTTGGGTTTACCTGCTAGTGATTTGATTTGGTTGATAGGATTAGTGAAATATAGTTGTAAAAATATAGTTTGAAAATGATTTTAGTATAGTCAGACTATCAAAAAACGTCTTTCTGTCTAATGTGCAAATAAGAGTAGTCAAGTTTCGAATTACACATGTTTGGTCCCTGATGTTGTAGCATATTATTTCAGTTACAGTCCCCTCGTTAGATAGATAGTTTGAACACGTTAGGTAGTTAACACATTTGGTCCTTCATAGTGATATTGCCCATTTCAGTCACAGTCCGTAGGGTGACAGTTAGTTAGGAAGTTAGTACTTGTAGTTATAATCTCATCACATCTGTAGTCCTTATCCAGTTAGATAGTTTGTTGGGCCAGTCTAAGTTCATGTTGGATCTGGTTATATTTTGGGCTCGTAGTAATTGGAATTTGAATTGTGCAAATACAATTTGGAAGTTTTTATCCTTCGTTTTTTTATGCAAGTACTTTTTAGAATTTACATTTGTTACACACATTTATTCTTAATTTGTTATTGCATTTCTAGCTTTATCAAAATTTACTTTTAGTTTGAATGGAAATCTGTTTTTAGATTTACAATTTAAATTTTGTAATTTTACTTTGTAGTTTAAATTTGCGTTTTACGTTTTTTTTGATATTTTGTGCATCTAAATGTCGTACTTGCAACGTGTTTTAGCGTAGTACGTATACGTAGGTAGTATATTAGCTATTTTTACATTTTTACGTGTTTTGTGCCAATTAGACATAGATTACCAATCAAGATTTTTTAACCAAAAACAATTAAGTTGAGCTTAAAAACGTTATATCAATTCGGATTGAGTCGAGAAAAACGAACTAAAAAGACAAATATTAAGTTATCAGTCCGTTTACACAGCATGTTCAGATTTTACACTTTTTATCGTTTCGGCCATATCTAATTCATCGGGCATCGTCACGAGACGAGCGACTAGGCCAAATAGCCATAAAACAAAGGCCCATAACCCTATATTATTTATAATATTAAAACCTACTGATTTTTGTAAAACAACCGCGTTTTACTACTGATATTAAAACAGTTCTAACACCTTGTTACACAACAAGTTTACTATTGTTCAAAAATGTCTAACCTCTTTATACAATGCCCAAAAAATATTAAATTGTAAATATATCATTTATAAACAAATTATATCAGTAGGAGTTACTTATTAAATAAAGAAAATAAAAGATGAAGATGATTAGTAGTTCTTACAAAGGATGTGATGAAAAATCACAAGATAATTGATCAATGCTTTTAGCTTCAAATTCAATTCAAATTTGTCCCTGGAAAAAAACTAGTGAGTAGCTTTATCAATCGAGTCATGTACTACAAGTGATGAAATTTTGTGATGGCTAGACGTTTTGTTTAATACTCAACAACAAAAAGAAACATATGAAATATAGATGTACATGAGATGATTGACTATGTTATTTGATTCATGTAAGACGCGTATGGTATGTTAATACGTGTCAACAACATGTTCTTTTCCTTTCTTTCTTTTACATATAAGATATGAGATGAGATATGTATAAAAATCTTGCCCCACAATTCGCTAAAGCGGGTATTATTGATGTCTGATATTTTTGACGTTACGCGATTTAAAAGATACGCGTTAACCACGAAAAATAAACTCTCAATATAAAACAAAAACGTCGACATTCGATGAACATTAATATTTTTATATATAAATGAGGGCTTATAATTTAAAATACGTTAACGCGTTATATAAACGAATATCACCTAAAGGCTTAACGTAAATTACGAAGAATGCTCGTAAAATGAGAAATTAAAACGGCGACAATAGAAAATATTTTTATGTCATAACGAGGATATTTACGGTCGATGACGGACATAGACTTCGTCGATGAATAATAAATGGCACGTACATGATATGTTAATGCCCTAACCTTGTCGGTTAACCGAGAATTTAATATTATTCGTCGAACGAACATGAAAAATAAAAGGCGAGTAGTAAATATTTGTCCAAATATTAGAAATAAAATTAAAGCTCAGTCTAAATATTGAATTTAATGTTCGGGTTACTACATCATCTACCCCTTTAGGAAGCGATGTCCCAGCGCTTAATTCGTCTCAATAGTCTTCGGTTTAACGGCGAAGATGTGAGGAATAGAAAAGTCATTACCGAGGTTCCTAACGAAGGTTGGATGAACAAAACACAAAGCGGTGAGTATATGTAACGGCACAAGTGAACAACTTGAATGTATCTTCATACATAACTCGAAGGAGAAGCCATTGGAAGCGGAAAATTAACAAGTCGTCAATTTTTGGAAGTGCTTGAAGGTACATAACTACTAGCTTATCAAGTATGTGGCGGTCGATATAAGTTCGAAAAAAATACACATGACAAGTGTTGAGTCGAAAGGAGTAGGCGCATTTGAAAAAAAATCTTCAATGCGAGAATCAATTCAATACAATCGGTGATCACGTCGATCTAATTAAAATACATATCGTCCACGGGTCTGATAAAAACAATTACGTCGTAAAATAAAATCTCATGGATCACACATAAGTCCATCGAAACGTTACAAAATAATCAAGACCAGGTAATTAGTACTAGTCATACAAAATCACCTAATTGCATTGATCTCGAACATGCAAACTTATTCCATCAAAAGCGAATTCATCGACACGAAAATCGTTCGGAGTATACATTACTCGATCGGAGGAACTATGATCCAAATCAATATAAAAGCAATCATTAAGCACATATAATCACATTACGACATGCTTGCAAAATAGCCAAGCCATGCCAAATCTAATAAGTTCAATCAAGTTAAATCATGCTTGCTAAATAGCCATGCTATGATCAATAAGAATATTTGACAGGATTTTCGGATAAGTCCAGTCAAAGGAAAGTTTGAAAGTTAAAGGATGTTCACGATCTTGATTGCATAGATTCATATCGAACAATATTTTCGTCATCAGAGGGTACTCACACACGGATCCATACGCAAATGACATTGCAGGGTGCTCACACACGGATCCATACCCAAAAGATATTACAAGGTACGCGTTATCCAAGATCAGACGTCATTTCACAATGTCGCTTCGAGCTCGCACAATGTGTGACCAATCGACTGAATCACATATCATATAAAAACATAACAAGCAAAGGTTTTGCACATAAATCTCAAATATGGCTATCCACTGTTAACCATCGGGAAAGACTCTAGCGAACCCTTGACAATAACAAGTAAAATTTCAAAATCATTACATCCAAGATAATTTTTCGTTGATGACTTAATTGTCAATCAAACCACAAATACACACTTAAATCCTGGTTTCGATCAGACAAGTCGTCTATTCTCGGAACGGGTAACGGTTCTTATCAATTAGCATATAAAGCTCGCGATAGTCGGGACATATTAGACATGGTCCATAAAGACAAATAATAACTCGAGAGAAGACTAATGAGTTACTCCTACATAGACGATAATCAATAATAACCATAATGACGAAGGTAATAAACGATACATACCAACGAAACATGAGTCGAAGAAATACGTACGTATACAAGATAATCACAAATCAAGTCCGACACACTTGAGTCCACTCATTTATAAACCTTTGTTTACATTGAAAGGCGTCCCAATCCATGAAAACAAGAACTATAAATTTATGGTTAGGGAACTTATAACTTTCTTGTTCAAATAAAAAGGCGTCCCAATTTATTTCAACAAGACGATTATAAATCCTCCTACTCAGGTAATACCGTCACAAAACACGATATAATAATAAAATTAGATGCCACGACAAGTACAGGGTGTCAATAAATTTACTTCATGATTTCTATATTCAAACGTCCCATTCCATCTGAATAAAGAAACCATAAACAATCTAAGGTCCAGTGGTTTAAAACTTTCTTATTCAAATGTCCCAATCCATTTCAATAAGAGAACCTTAAACAACACATAGTTGGGTGATTTAAAATCTTTATATTTAAATGTCCCATTCAATTTAAATATAAGGTCTTAAGTCACTCAACTAGATGACAACTATGAGCATATCTTTGTTGTACCCAAATATATATAGTTGATTTAGGTATATATATATTTTAGGTCCAACATTGGCATCCTCCTTTTCGTCAATAAAATGTAATCATACTGTGACAATCCGTCAATTTATGGTTGATATTTTATTCTCAATATCTATTTGAAAAAATTATTTTTAATGTTGTAATATGAACTCACTTATTTTTGGGAAGTAATTTGGATTTACATCTTGAAGTAGAATCGACTAAGTCTAAACCGGAGGATTCAACGTTACGTGCTTACGTTTACATACACCGTTTTGGTGACAGTCCGACATTTCAGAAAATAAATTTATCCGTGAATATTATTTTGGGATTTTAATTTTGAGTTAGTTCATAAACTCACAAATTTTTGGTCATTCATTTAATTCTTGTCCGAAAAATGTTAAACCTACAATGGTTGAAAAGGTGACAACTCATGTTGATAATGATGGATTCCAACAAGTGCAAAGTAAGAGGAAGAAGGACAAAGGTAATTTAGGGAATCAAGTTCCGAGAGGTGTTCCATTGAGTAAGGGTTCCCAAACAGGAAAGACGGTTGTTTTTCGTCCAAAAACTCGCTTGGATACTACAAGTACGAGTGGTGATAATAGTAGAAAGTTGAATACTAAATCTGGTCAGTCGCAGCAGTCTAGCAATCCTAATGGTCCGACCAAGGGTAAAGCTCAAATGAGCAGTGTTCCTACATCTAATAAATTTTCATCTTTGTCCATGCCTGGTATTGACGAAGGGGCTCAAGTAAGCGAGGAAGATAATGAGGAGAAGGAGGAGGGAGTCGAGGTCGTCTTTGATGAATCGGTGAATCTTCTCAACACTAATATAGGGGCAAGCACTCCAACTGGTTGATCCCATGCTGATATTTTATTATTTTTCTCGTAACTTTATGTTATCGTCTTGGTTTTTATCTAGTTTATATATTCCCAGTATTCTATAATAGTTAATGTTTATGGCCTGTCATAAACATTTTGTTTAACAAGCTGCCTGTAGCTTGCGGTTAATGTGGTATTTCAGCCACATTCCTTGTACTTCAACGTTTTTTTTTTGTTCTATTTACCGGGGTCATTGTTACCCTTTTACCAAAAAAAATAAAAATAAATAAACTCACAAATTTACGAGAAGAGATTAGGACATACGATTTTAATTTAACGTCCTTTACGACTAAACCGGAAACCTTAGGATTACGTATTTACGTTTTCGAATTCCGTTTTTGATGAGACAATTTTTATTAGATTCGTTTTGTGCCGTTGATTCATAATTTATAAAAACGTTTTTCGTAAAACGACCCGAGGGCACGCAATCCGAGGAAACAAAAATCGAGGAATACCCGTAAATTAGTGGGATGGGACAAAACTAATTTATCCCACCCCACTACAAAGGGACGGCCCAAGCTAGGACACCGCATCAAAGATGTGGCATCTTTACACTAGCTTAAGTTACACTTGTAACTTAGCTTCATTTTGAAGCCACTAACTTGTCAAAACAACTAGCAAAACCATTTCTCCATTTCTCACTCATGCAAACAACTCATTTTCTCTCCACTCTCCCTCATCTTGCCGTCCCATATCATCACCACAACACCCCATTCATACAAAATTCAACCATAAATCCTATGTTATTTACATATATGATGATGCCCTTTTGAAGCCCTATTGATTGGTTCAAGTTATAACATCCAAAGAGGAGTTTCTATGGAGTCTTAGGGCTGATTTTCCACAAGAAGTTCTTGAAGAATGGTGGTCATGAAGATGGTCTTGGTTTATCACAAGTTGTGTGATCAAAATCCATGTCTTGATCACAATCTACATCATCATGGTGGTATAAAGATTGTTCTTCCCATCCTCTTGTTATTTTGATTATGTAATCATGTTTTTTCTTTCCTATTGTATATGTATATGATGAATATATGATGATAAAAACATTGTGTGGGGATTTGGTGTTGATAATCATGGGTAAAAAGATGAAAAACTATATGTAAAAAGGTTAAAATCATGCTTAAATTGATGGCTGTATAAAAAAGTAAAGAATCATATGATAAACTGATAAAATGGATTGAATAGATTAATATACAGTAAGCTATGAGTCTTGTACACATGTGAGAGTTGGTCATGCAATGGAATCATTAGGATGAGTGAGATATGATCAAAACAAGTTTAGAGTACAAATCTGAGTACACTGTTTTGGACGATTTTTATAAAATACTTAGAGGCTGATTCAACAGTAGCCATATAAGAGTTAAATGGAGCACATATCATGTAGTTTATGCCACAAACATTTGAGCTTCTATCTCCATATAGAACTCTAGATATGGTTGTTTTGGTGAACATGAAAGTAAAAATCAGATTTTGGGAAATTAAAGTATAATAGTATTATATAAGCACTCAAATAAAAATAGTATAAAATGTGAATTAAAACCCACTAACTTATATCATACATTAATATAAACATGTATAAGGATAAATAAATGGACATTTTATAAAAATGGTAGTTTGATAAGTTTTATAAGTTATAAAACTATAAACATGATTTTTACGACTTTTTCGGCTATTACCGTAAAATTTACGTTTTTCACCAATTAAAACTTAGACGATCGAACCCGTCTAATGTAAAGTTTTTAAAACTCATATACTGATATATAAACATATATAACAAGTAAAAACCGATAAAATATTAACGGGCTAAGTTAACGTTAGTGGACTAATCATACCAGAAACCATCTGCAGTGGATTTGCCCTCCTAACCAAATCCACACCATTGGTCCTCTCCCAGCTCATGGGAGGATGAATAGTGCGACCCGGATAAAGATCTCTTTACATTTCCTTCTATCTATCCATAGCAGCAGTTGCCATTACTGCTCAATCAGATGAATAGTGTGACCCGGATAAAGATCTCTTTGCATTTCCTTCTATCCATCCATAGCAGCAGTTGCCATTACTGCTCAATCGGATGAATAGTGCGACCCGGATAAAGATCTCTTTCCATTTCCTTCTATCCATCCATAGCAGCAGTTGCCATTACTGCTCAATCGGATGAATGGTGCGACTGGGATAAAGATCTGTTTGCATTCCCTTCTATCCATCCATGGCAGCAGTTGCCATTACTACTCAATCAGATGAATAGTGCGACCCGGATAAAGATCTCTTTGCATTTCCTTCTATCCATCCATAGCAGCAGTTGCCATTACTGCTCAATCGGATGAATAGTGCGACCAGGATAAAGATCTCTTTTCATTTCCTTCTATCCATCCATAGCAGCAGTTGCCATTACTGCTCAATCGGATGAATGGTGCGACCCGGATAAAGATATCTTTGCATTCCCTTCTATCCATCCATAGCAGCAGTTGCCATTACTGCTCAATCGGATGAATAGTACGACCTGGATAAAGATCTCTTTGCATTCCCTTCTATCCATCCATAGCAGCAGTTTCCATTACTGCTCAATCGGATGAATAGTGCGACCCGGATAAAGATCTCTTTGCATTCCCTTCTATCCATCCATAGCAGCAGTCTCCGCTACTGCTCAATCGGATGAATAGTGCGACCCGGATAAAGATCTTTTGGTATTCCTTTCTATCTATCCATAGAAGCAGTCTCCGTTACTGATGAGTCGGATGAATAGTGCGATCCGGATAAAGATCTCTTTGCATCGCTTTCTGTCCACCCGTAGTAGTAGAAGCCTCCATTACTACTCAACTGGACGTATAAGAGTAACCTAGGAGTAGACCACTTCGCCTTAACGTCACCATCCGTTCCTAAGAGAGTGTCCGAAATGAACCATATACTTAGAACATCTTTCACTTAAAAGATAACTACGTTTTTAGTAGCTTTGAGGACAAAGCTAAAATAACGGGGTGGTGCAATAAAATCCATGATTTTACCAAGATTTGATGTAATAAAATTCCACCCAATAATCCTAAAACCCTCTCTCATGTGTATATTTCTATAAGTTGTGTGTGAACTTGTCCATTTAGGTACTTCTACTTTTACATTCATATTTGTTGTAAATAAGTTACATAACTTAAACCTTGTACCTAAGACTAGCAGAACAAGTAATAAAAATGTATAATCAATACTTGGCTATACACAACACTAAATCAAAGTTGGAAAACATGCTACATATACTATATGTAGCCGTGTATGTATGTGTGTATGCATACCATGAACATGTTTAAAACCTTCTTGGACTAGCCCAAGACCATATACTCCTTTTGTGCTAGCCCAACATAAGCCCAAACTAAATCCCATTACCCTTTGGTTAGCTATACACGGCACACATGCATATGTGGAAGGATAAGAGATGCTTTGGAAAGACAAGAGCCTACACTTGGCACAAGTGTTCTTACCAAGGCAATCATTCCTTTTGTACTGGCTTTCTCTTTCCCCTTTAAGCCGAAAAACACACACATACATTCTCTCATTCTCTCATGCAACTTAATCTCACTTCTCTTTTCATCTTTCTCTCTCAAATGATTCGGCCTTAAGCGACAAACATACAAAGTTGTTCATTAAATCCACTAGATCCTTGTCCCATCTTAACTACTAATCATTTAGTAGCATCATCATCTTTGGAATCACTATAACAAGCCCTAGCCGAAACCTTAAAGGTCACGGCTTGGTTATAGTTAGGGTTTCCATCGTCTTCTAGATTAGATCTCTAATCTCCTTGTTCATCAAGATCTTCCTTGGTAACTTTAAGCAAGAAAGGTATACTCCTTATGCTTCTTCATTTTTACTTGCATGCATCATCATTCATCTATAAACACATGTAAATAACTTGTTAAAATCAAGATTTGATAAGGACCATGACCATAAAGGTCACGACATATATTTGAGCACCATTAGTCATGGTTAAAATATTCTTAATAAAGAAACTTATGACTACTACTCTATGTTTTAACTTGATTTAAAATCATATGAATCATTTTGTGAATTTAAATAAAGCCGCGGGTTACAAGCCTCACTTTTGGGATTTTGGTTAACTAATAATCATAGATCTCATAAGTGAATTTGTGTAACTCGAAAATCATGAAAACCATGACCTAAAGGGTCACGGCATAATTAAGTGGTTAACTTATGATTTATGTACTAAGTTTTAATGATGGAAAATGTATTATGACATGTGAAATGGAATACTAAAAATCACTAAAATGAATTATGTGTACATGTATAGCCGTGGGCTATATATATTCTTGAATGGGTTTTATATGTACATGCATGCTTATATAAGACCTAGATATAATGATACGAGTATAACTTAACATGATAAACATAAAACAAGCATATAGATATTATGGGAACATTGGGAGAAAACAATATAGCCATGAGCTATATGCTATTTTCTTGGAATTGTGGTAATCTTGGAAACATGCAAGAAACCTAGATAATCATGTTGTATTCTTATAAATATTTACTAGACATAAAACTAGCTAAAAAGTTCATCTTGGAAACACCAAGATTTAAAATTACAACCGTGGGCTATGTGTATGTATGTATGGACTTATGACTTGATTTCTTAATTTGTACATAGCTAGATCTTATTTTGGGGACACTTATAAGTACATGCAACCTTAAAATAAGTTTTGACTCATCTTAATAAGCTATAATTAAATATAGCCATGAGCCATAAGCTCATACTTGTTGATCCCAAACTTAGATCGATTTAGCTTTATGTATACGAGATTAGATCAAGTAATACACTTAGAGAAACCTTTGTATATGATTATGAATCTAAGTGTTATGCGGAATTTAACACTTACACAAGAACACACAAGATGTAAACAAACTTTCACTTTGATTATCAATACCAAACTTGCTTACAATGAAAGTAGTTTACGAATGAAAACTTATATGAAAACTTATATTAAACATTAACCTAAAGGTCTTCTTTTATAGACATAAGAAGCCTTGTACAATAATCTACGTATCAGCTATTCTAGGTAAAGATAAATATAGAAAATACATTGTTGTTCCTATCTTTACTAGAAGTATTCTAGAATATAATACATGCGTAGAATATATCTTCCATCAGTGCTTGTCTTCAATGTGTCAACGCTTGACTTTATCTGGTCAACGCTTGAGCTGTCAGCGCTTGTTTTATTCTTGTCAACGCTTGATTTACTCTTGTCAGCGCTCAAGTGATCTGGCCTTAATTTATTCCCAACAATCCTCCCCTAAACTTGATATCCACTCTTATGATCAAGTTTCTGAATAAGCATTAAGGACTAGGAGGAATCTTACAAACCTTCTCATATTGATAGTGAATAAATCTGATCAAATCTTTTGCCACGTCACTTGAATAATCTATTTCCAGCTGAGTGTCCTTCATCTTCTCCAAAATAGCATTGGATATGAAATATTGACCATCCACAAGTAGATACTCAGCAAACTTTGTAGAACTCAAATGGTAGATACCAGCAGCTGAATATAACCTCCATTGAAGACCACTGAGGTCATCTTCAAGATCCTTCCAAAGTGCAGGATCCTCATCTTTTGGTCCACACATTCTTTTGAATGTGGTCCAAAGTTTTATTCCATTAGCTGAAGTTGGTGCTTCAGCCTCATACTTGGTCTCCAGCAACCTCCAAAGGTCCACCAAGTCTTCTCTATCACAACTTGCAAACAAAGATATGAGAGTGGTAAAAGTGTGTACCTCTTTGCCAAATCTGCCAATCTTCCAGAACCCACATTCATCTTCTTCATAGCTCACAATTGGGTTCCTGGAATCTAATGGTAACACTTGCACCATATCTGAATCTTCTAAAGGTGAGAGCTTGAGACTCTTTCTGATGATAGCTTCACTTGGATATAGTGGATCCATATCTTTGGGAAACTCAAATGAAATTCCCTTCTTCACTGGCCTGGGAACAATCATAGCTTTCTTGAGTTCCATTTCTTCTGCAAGTTCTTCCTTTCTTTCATCTAAAAGAAGTCTGAGAGTGTTTACTTCCTGCACTCTCACCCAAATAGGATAAGCCTTGCTTTCCAATTCATCAAATGTCAAAGCCTTCAACTTCTGATAAGGCCATCCAACTCCATGACATCTAAGCAACATAAAGTATAGCTCCCTTCTATCCCTTTTCAACTCTGAGAGAATATTACTTGCCTTGTGTTTCAAAATTACCTGGCAATCCTTCTGAACTCTAAGTAGAATCTCCAAACCCCATATTTGATCTGAAATGGTCAAGTCTGGATTCTCCATACATCTGTCTTCCCAAGCATGATACATTTGAACCACCTCTGGCATGTCAAAGTCAACCTGCAATTTCAATTCTCTCAACTTTTTCCTAGCAAACTCATCACCATACTCAAGCCTTTCTGGTTCTATAATCATCACACTTGAGTCTGAGCTAGCTCCATCACTTCCTTCTTCTGAAGTCACAATAAATGGTGACTCCTCCTTTTTATCCTGTTCCATGATTTGTGCAGCTAATCTTCTATCAAACTCAACTTGAGTTGCATCCTTTGGAACAATCTCTTCTACCATTATACCCTTACCCTTATCTGATGGTGCAATGGTTGATAAGGTAGATGGTGATACCTGAGTAGAAACCTCCTTGATGATAGATGATGACTGGGATACATCACCTTCATGTGCAGGTCTGTCAACGCCCAACTTTGTCCTATCAGCGCCCAAAATATTTCTGTCAGCATCCAAATTCTCCATGTCAACGCCCAAATATCCTCCCTCAGCGCCTTTTGTAACCTCTCTCAACATAGCTGTAAATGATAAATTTAAGTTGGTAGGAGAGACTAAGGACGTATCAAAACTTGTTTGTTTCTTCAAAGTTGTAAGGGCCTCAGCAACATCCATTGAAATTGACCATCATGACTGCCCTTATCACTCAGATTTATTGGATCTTCCTCCCCTTTGGAAGATTCCTCCATACCCCTCCTAGCACGATCACTTTCCAAAACAACAATCCTCTCCCTCAATTGCTTGAGTTCAAGGCCTTGTGAGCTGACAACGTGTACTAAGTCTGCATTTTGCTTTTGCAAGCTTATGCAGACTACCGTCAATTCCATAAGAGTCATTGGTTCCAGTCTGCCCTCTTCTAAAATGGGGATTTGACCTCCCAAGTCAGATTCATTGGGCATGGATGAGGACTTAATGATGGTGGGACTGCCTTGGCCAGCTTCTAAGCCAGAACCAATAGTCCCAACCTCATCCAGGTCACCAGCCACACTTGTGGTGGTGGTTCTCTCTGCTACATGGCTAGGACCACCAGAGGATACCTTAATGGGGAAGAGGGCAGACTGGAACCAATGACTCTTATGGAACCAACAATCCTCTCCCTCAATCCTCTCCCTCAACTGCTGCATGAGAAAGAGCATACCTTAATGGGCAGACTGGAACCAACAATCCTCTCCCTCAACTGCTGCGTGCGAAAGAGCATACCTTAATGGGGATGCGTTCAAATACGCCACCATTTGTGTGTATTGGGGAAATAGAGTATCATCAGCTTCAAGATATGCAATCATGTTGTGTTGAGATCTAAACCCCAATTCCAATTCTGATGGTCTAAACTTTGGTGTCATTGATGAAAGCTGTTAATTTTAAGTGAAGAAGATGAAGTTGATAAGAGAAATATGTGTTAGACTAGAATTATAGATACCCTGTTTAAAATAGGAGCCAAATTTATAGAAGAAGAAATTGCATGTGATAGGCCCAAAAATAGGCAAGTATTTTAAAAATCAATCATGAAAATATTGAAAAGTTATAAGTTATCTCATGCATTAAATGAAAAGTAACAACTCCCAAAATTACGGCCTAAAAATATGTCAAAAAGTAACAACTGGGTAGGTCCCATTGAGTGTCAACGGTCAAAAATAACCTATCAACGCCCAACGGCTATAATCTTGTCAACGTTTGCCTATAGCCATGTCAGCGTCCAATTTGGTCACAACAACGCTTGGAAAATTCTTGTCAGTGTCCAAAAATAAAAATGTTTTAAAAATGAAAAAGGACCTTAACAAGTAATTTATCCTAGAGAAGATAACCAAAAGTTGATAATTATTATAGGGCGACAAGCACTGTCCGGTTATGCACACTTGCTTAAGCAAGATAGACATAACAGTCCTCTAGTGTCCCTTGCTAACCAAAACTCTTAACAATCAAGTTACCTTATAAAATTTCTTGTTACTCCCAGGTAAATCCCATAACAAAATTATTCCCAAGTCTCCCAACAGACCACAACCAATTCTAGGCCAAAAATGTCTTGGCATCATGCATAGTATATCAACTTTGCATGCTACAGTGCCTCATGATTTAGTAAAACTAACTCATACTCACCTGTGGACACAATCTAGAATTGTGATAAGAGTATCATATGGATACCCAAACATCCTAAAGGTTCCTAAAACCTCCCCTTAAACTATGATACAAAAGTTTGCTAAAATCATGCATGAACATAAAAAATTTATGTCAAGATAGGAATGAAACATTCCAACCATCATCCATAAATAAAAACTTGTCCAAATGCTTCTCCATTGATCCATAAGCAACTCTGTATCCAATGGTATACTGCTAACACCATCTGCACATTTAGATTGAAAACCACAAAACTAACATTGTTGCTGACAACGCCCCGATAACACATGACAGCGTTGAGGGAAGCTTTGTCAGCGTTTGACAATTATATTGCTGACAACGTTGCAAAAACACTTATCAGCGTTCAAGCAACCTTTGTCAGTGTTAGAAAAATATAGTGGAAAATCTAAATCATCAATGAGACCAATAATAATGCATCATCTTGTACATACTTTTACAAAAAGACTTCAAAACATATATTATGTGAGATTGACCATTCCAATACTTGTTACCAAGTATTGAAATCTCCCAGCATCAAAAGTTTTAGTTAGTAAATCTGACACATTTTCCTCAGTGTCAACCCTATTTGGTTGTATTAAACCTTTCTCAAAGCAATCTCTTATAAAATGGTGTCTTATTTCTATGTGTTTAGTTTTAGAATGATGTATAGGATTCTTAATGATGCATAAAGTACTATTATTGTCAACAAATATCTTAGTATGCATGAAATTATACCCATAGTCCAACAGCTGGTTCTGAATCCACAACAATTGGCCACAACATGCAGTTGCAACCACATACTCTGCTTCAGTTATAGAATTAGCCACCATTGTTTGTTTCTTGCATTGCCAAGATATCAACCTGCTCCCAAGAAACTGACATCCACCAGTTGTGGATTTCCTATCAAATTTATCACCTCCATAATCACTATCTGAATATGCAATTAGTTCTAATGGTGAATCCTTTGGGTACCACAAACCAAGACCAGGATAGCATCTTAGATACCTAAAGATCCTCTTCACAGCATAAAGGTGACATTCTTTGGGAGTCACTTGATGGCGTGCACAAGCACACACAGTAAACATGATGTCAGGTCTGGAGGCAGTAAGATACATCAAGGATCCAATCATGGATCTATAATGCCTGACATCAACATCTTTCCCATCTCCAATCTTTCCCCAAGGGTGTTCTCTATCCATAGGAGTAGTAGCCCTCTTTTCATGTGGAGAAAAGCCAAACTTCTTCAAGATCTCAGCAACATATTTATCCTGGGAGATGAAGATACCATCTTCTTTCTGCTGAACTTGTAAACCAAGAAAGAAGTTCATCTCCCCCATAGCACTCATCTTGAATTTGTCTGTCATAAGCTTGGAGAAATCCTCACTCATCTTTGGATCAGTAGACCCAAAAATGATATCATCAACATAGACCTGCACAAGCAACACATCCTTGCCTTTCTTCTTTGTAAACAATGTCTGATCTATGGTGCCCCTCTTGAAGCCATTGTCCACCAAATAGGTAGACAAAGTACCATACCATGCTCTAGGGGCTTGATGAAGGCCATACATAGCCTTTTTGACTCTATACACTTTATCTGGATTCTCTGGATCCTCAAAACCAGGAGGTTGCATCACATAAATTTCCTCAACAATAGTTCCATAGAGGAAGGCACTCTTGACATCCGTTTGATAGACTGTGAAGCCCATGCAGGATGCATAGGCTAGAAAAATCCTAATAGCTTCAATCCTTGCAACTGGTGCAAAGACATCCTCATAGTCTATCCCCTCCTCTTGTGTATAACCTTGAGCCACTAACCTTGCCTTCTTTCTGACCACAATGCCTCTTTCATCTCTTTTGTTCCTGAGAACCCATCTTGTCCCTATAGGTCTGACATATCTGGGACAATCAACCAGCTCCCAAACATCCTGAATTGCAAATTGGTGAAGCTCATCCTACATTGCTTCCACCCAACTTGGTTCTTTGAGAGCATCAAATATTTTCTTCGGTTCCTCTTGTGACAGAAAACATGCAAACAAACATGCTTGCACAAGAGGGGTATCAACCTTCTTGTGTATATTAGCAATAAACCCACCAAGACCTTGATGAGATCTGCTAGTTTGAACTGGAGTCATAATATCACCAATGATCTGGGAAGGGGGGTGATTCTTCATTGTGGAAGTGAGAACTCCTCCTTCAAAAAGTCTGGTGTCCTCAACCTCATTCTCCATGTTGCTAATATCTTCTTCATCAGACTCTCTTACATCAACATGAGGATGAACCTCTTCATATATATTAGAAGGTTCACCTTGTTCAAAATTGAAAGAGAAAAGATGTTCAGTATTGTTGTCAACGCCTGAATCTTGTTTGTCAGCGCTTGGGCTAATAACGCTTGAAGTGTGGTTGTCAACGTCTGAACCATCAACGTTTGAATTGGTCTTGTCAGCGCTAGATTTGCCTTTGTCAGCGCCTGAAGGACCATGCATGTTTGTATCTGGTGGTACTTGGAAACCACCATTATCTTGTCCAGCAGCAGTAGCAGCAGCAAAAGCATCTGTCCAAATGGGAATGGTAACATATTCTAGGATAGGAGATGTCTTTTCTGCTTGTGATCCAACCTTTTCATGAACCTGAGTACCTGAAACATCAACAACTTGTTCCTCCAAAACATTTGAAGTTACCTTCACAATGTCTGGATTAGTGACAGGCATATAATTTAAAGTTCTAGATAAAGGTTCCAAGTCAAACAACCAATTAGGACCACTTTCAGGATCACTAGGTTTATTCTCTAAAAACCTAACATGTACTCTTTCAACTATACGTTTGTCCTCTTTAAGATAAACCCTATAACCCTTGCTCTGGACTGAATACCCCATGAAGTAGCCCTCATCACCTTTTGCACTAAATTTCCCTAAGGCATCACTAGTATCCAAGACTACTACATGACAACCAAAAGGTCTGAGAAAACCAATATTAGGTTTTCTTCCCCAAAGTAACTCATAAGGTGTTTTGTTCTGAATTTTGTTAACCAATGCTCTATTTTGCACATAGCAAGCTGTATTAAGAGCCTCAGCCCAAAAGGCTATAGGAAAGTGAGCATCAGCCAACATTGTTCTGGCTGCTTCAATTAGGGTTCTATTTTTCCTCTCAGCAACCCCATTTTGTTGTTGGGTTCTAGCAATACTAAATTGCCTTGTAATTCCTTTCCTGGCACATAAATCATCTAGCTTCTTATTCCTAAATTCTCCACCATTATCACTCCTAAGCATTTTAACCTCATTGCCAGACCTCTTCTCAATCTGAGTGATAAAATCAATTAGAACATCAGTTGTGTCACTCTTCATAGCTAGAAAGAATGTCCAAGTAAACCTAGAAAAGTCATATGTGATAACAAAGCAATATGACTTACCATTCAAACTTTCTATATTTGTTGGACCAAGGAGATCCATGTGAAGCATATGAAGAGGTCTAGAACTAGTGTGCACCTGTTTATACTTGAATGAGACCTTGTGCTGCTTGCCTTTAAGACATGCAACACAAGAGTGGTCATTGTGGAAGGCCTTCTCAGGCAAACCATCAACTAAACCAAGCCTCACAAGTTTATTTATATTTTTAAAATTTATGTGCCCTAGTCTCCTGTGCCACAAATTACTCTCATCTACTAAGGCCTTAGCATAATAACAAGACATATTATTATTCATTTTAATCCCATTCAAATTCACATTATATATGTCCTTATGCCTAGGTGTTCTATACTCAATATATTTCTCATCATGGATCTTAAAATCCTTGCTGAACACCAAACACTCAGTATCAGTAAAAAGAACTTTATTTTTGTTATCACAAACTTGTGATACACTAAACAGGTTGTAATCAAGTTCTTTTACCAGGAAGACGTTTTCAAAATGCAAATTCTTGGTGAGAAGGGTTCCTTTGCCTGTGATAGTACCATATCCGCCTCCAAAGTATACCTTATCACCATCCTTAATGGGAGTGAAGTTCGTCAAGTAGTCTTCCTTCCCTGTCATGTGCCTTGAGCATCCACTATCCCAATATCCATAATCATTGACCTGTCGTTGAATGCCCTGCACATAAAGAAAACAAATTAGTTTTCTTTGGGAACCCAAGTCTTAAAAGACTTGGATTCATCTGGTTGTTCCATAAGAGCAGACTTAGTTCTCACAACAACCCCATTCTCATCCTTCTTAGGATGAAATACCCAGTTAACCCCAATAGGTTTTGTAATGACCTTTGAAATGTAATTAAATCTGTTGCAAGTCATTGAAATCCCATTATCATTAGGGTTTTGATCTTTCTTGGGTCTCCATGTTAAGCTTGAAGAAGCTTTAGACCCCTTACCTTGTGGTTGCAAATATTTAGGTCTGGTCACGTTTCTGTCAGCGTTAGAATTTGTCCTGTCAACGCTGAAATTACCCTTGTCAGCGTTGAACCTAGGGTTTGCTACAGAAACCCATTACCTATTTGACCAGGTGTTTGTCTTTTGAAATGGTCTTTGGTCCATGAGTGTTAGACCCTCTAGTAAAGAATGGGGCAGGTCCAATCACTTGTGGACTTTGCTGCACACAAAGTTTGGGTCTGACAACGTTTGACTTCCTAACAACGTTGACTTTGTTCCTGTCAACGCTGAAATTGTTCCTGTCAGCGCTGGCTTTGGGAGTGTTGACACACTTGTATGCCAAGTGTGAAAATCTACCACATGTGTAACAAGCTTTTCTAGACACAACCTTAGGTCTAGAAGAGAAGAAGCCTGTTCCATGATTGCTAACTTGGCTCTTGGGAGACCTAGTATTCCTATACATCTCTGCATATTTAATGGTAGGTCTTCTAACAGTGTTTGAGCCTAGGTCAACAGCTTTACCAGTGATTGGGTTAGTAACCTTAATGGGTGTTGACTCATTTGGACTTTCACATAGCAAGCCACCCTTGACAAATAAAGTAGGTTTAACCTTCTTCCACTCATTCAGGTCAGTCAATTTTTGTTGATACTCTTCAACTGGAGTGACAACTCTTGGTGGAGGAATGAATTCCTCCTCTTGGAGCTCTGGCAAACCAGTCCAAGATAGGTCCTTTTGTTGGACACCATAGAAGTCACCAGCTGGTGGTGGAACCAAAGAGTAATCATTCATCCCAATCTCAGTCATGTCCTTAGGATCCCTTTGTTTAGCTACACAGTCTCCTAGGGTTTGGGTGGCTCTATCAAATCTTTGAATTTTTTTTTTTGGGTAAAGGGGACTCACCCCGGTAAAATATATTACGCCAAAAAACGTTGAAGTACAAACGGATGTAGGTAAGGTCCTAACATCACGGCCCGTTACATGGGCAACAACCATACACACAAGTGCAACAACTCAAATCCTATCTAAGAGTGACATACCACTCTTAGGACTACCAAATAAGTCTAGAAACAAAATAAATAAACATTTAAAAATGTTCCTAACTTATATATCCACGTAGTGGTATCCAGGATATCAAGCTAAACAAACAGCTGGTGAAAGTTCCTAAAACCACGGATAGGGCAGCAGAAGCTCCAGAACGTGTGTTTATGTCGATGCAAGCCGACACCCTACAATATTGATGACCATACCACATATCACTTTAAACCATGCAAAGCCCATGTACGTGTGATAGGAAGGCCAACATTATCTTTATTCTTAATGGCCTCATCTAACTTAGCCTGTAATTCACCATTAACCCTTTCCATGATGTTTCTAATATCCATACTAGCCTCCAACTCATGTTTTAAGATATTAATTTTATCTTTTAAGCCAAATTCCATTTTCTTGTATTCAGAAACGGTTTTCTCAGTTTCAGTAAGAGCTAGTTGGTAATTAGACAATTTACATCTTTCAGTACTCACATTATCTAATAATCTTAACACCTCTTTGTTAAGTCTTTCAGTATTTAACCTACAACCTTTGCTACAAAAAGCGTCATCATATACCTCATTATCAGATGAAGAGGAGGAGTGTGCCATTAGAGCATATTCAACATGCTCTTCTTCTTCAATATCAGCAACCAAAGCTTTATCCTCTTCAACATTCTTAGCCAGATAGCTCCAATCCCATCCCATACCATCAATTCCTTGAACTGCAACCATGGCTTTGGAATCCTGAGCTTTGACAATCTGACTTGAGGGTTTACCAGCATCAGATCTTCTAGGAGATCTGCATTCCCTCATGAAGTGCCCCATACGATGACAGTTGTAGCATTCAACTTTGGATTTATCAAATCCAGCTGTGTCTTTAGCATTGAAGGTCATCTTCTTTTTAAACCTTATGTTCCACCTATTTGCTCTTATACTAGCAAGAGCCATGTTCCACTTGATGTCCATCTCTTCCAAGTGCTCATCACTTATCTGCTCAAGGTCCTCATATGTAATCACTGAACCATTGGGCAAAGAAGCAATGTAAGCACAAACAGTATCCAAATCTAAACCAGCAGGTTTAACTCTTGGGGAGTCACTCTTAAATGTGTCAGCGTCTGAATAGGAGACGTTGACAGGACTTGTTCCAGCGCTGACATATGATGATCCAGTAACTGGATGTATGTAAGAGTCCTTCTGATTGAATTGACCTTCACTATGAGAAAAGAAGGCCATGTTACTGGTGGTATACTTGCTTCCCTGCTCTAAAAGAGTTTCATCTTCCAACAGCCTTAGTTTGTTGTAGATGTCATCAAACGAGGAGCTCTTGTAAGTATTGTTGGCAAGAATAGATCTTGCCTCAATCTTCCATGTCTCACCAAGACTTTTAAGAAAGGTGGCATTAATGTCAACATCACCAACTTGTGTCCCCATGAAGGACAACTTGCTTGTAATGTCAAGCAATCTGCTTCTTACACTACTCAGTTTCTCATTGGGTTGAGCTTTGAAGACAGCATAATCATGCATGAGTTGCTTTTTCTTTTCTTCCCTAGTGTCTGCATTGCCACCATGTGCAACTTCAAGAGCTGCCCAAAGATCCTTAACAGATTCATGGCCTCTATATTTATGCTGGTTTTCTTGTCCCAAAGAGACTTTCAGAAAATTTAGGGCTTTCATGTCAACCCTTCTCTTTGCTATGTCATCAGCAGCCACAGCTCTACCATCTCCAGGTTTTTCTCTCTTATCCTCTTCAGAACATCCAGCAACAGCTGTTCTTTGAGCAATGGCATTAAGAATCTTTTGGGATTTATCGAATGTGTTTCCATATTCAATAACCTCCCAGAGTGTGTAGTCATAGATCCCCAGATATTGTTCAAAGTTGAACTTCCACAAGTCAAAGTTGGTTGCATCAAGCATGGGAATCTTGATGTTTGGTAAAGCTGAGGAGGAGGAGGTGATTGCTTCAGACATGATGTTGTTAGGGTTTCTGAGAAAATTAGGGTTTTGGTGATTTTTAGGGTTCTTGTGTTCTTTAAGATCAAAAGTTCCTCAACAAGCTCTGATACCACTTGTTGATCCCAAACTTAGATCGATTTAGCTTTATGTATACGAGATTAGATCAAGTAATACACTTAGAGAAACCTTTGTATATGATTATGAATCTAAGTGTTATGCGGAATTTAACACTTAAACAAGAACACACAAGATGTAAACAAACTTTCACTTTGATTATCAATACCAAACTTGCTTACAATGAAAGTAGTTTACGAATGAAAACTTATATGAAAACTTATATTAAACATTAACCTAAAGGTCTTCTTTTATAGACATAAGAAGCCTTGTACAATAATCTACGTATCAGCTATTCTTGGTAAAGATAAATATAGAAAATACATTGTTGTTCCTATCTTTACTAGAAGTATTCTAGAATATAATACACGCGTAGAATATATCTTCCATCAGTGCTTGTCTTCAATGTGTCAACGCTTGACTTTATCTTGTCAACGCTTGAGCTATCAGTGCTTGTTTTATTCTTGTCAACGCTTGATTTACTCTTGTCAGCGCTCAAGTGATCTGGCCTTAATTTATTCCCAACAATACTAGAGCTTATGACTTGCATGCAACATTATAACACATCTAGATCTCATTTAGTACATCAAATAAAATAAACTATGAGTTTTATTCTTTTATTAAGGTTTAAAACTAAATATGGATAAGCTAATAATAAGCTTATAAGAAAATCCTAGATTAGTACTTACATGAAATCAAAAGTAGTATTGATGGACTGATTAAGCCCATGCAACATTAATCCAAGACTTAATGGACCTAATAAGCCCATTTCATAATCCTAGTATCTTAATGGACTTAAGATTATACTTAGGCCCGTTTAGTTAATTAATGGACTTAAAAATGTATTTAAGCCCAATAAATGTTTTAAAGGCCCATTTAAACAAGTTAGTGGACTTAAAATATATTTATGCCCACTAGATGGACCATTAGATATATTAGCCCATTTAATGAGCCCATATAATGTTTTGAATGTTTAAATAAAAGTTTTTATAATAAAATATAACGTATAAAAACTTTTGGATTAAAATGACAACTTATGAAACTTGAGGACTAAAACCGTGACTTATGAAACTTGTTTTGATAAATTTTTTTTTGGTAAAAGGGTAGCAATGACCCCGGTAAATAGAACCAAAAAAAGCGTTGAAGTACAAGGAATGTGGCTGAAATACCACATTAACCGCAAGCTACAGGCAGCTTGTTAAACAAAATATTTATGACAGGCCATAAACATTTACTAGTCTAGAATACTGGAAATATATAAGCTAGACAAAAACCAAGACGATAACATAAAGTTACGAGGAGAATAATAAAATATCAACATGGGATCAGCCAGATGGAGTGCTTGCCCCAATATGAGTATTGAGAAGATTCACCGATTCATCAAAGACGACCTCGACTCCCTCCTCCTCCTCATTATCTTCCTCGCTTACTTGAGCCCCTTCGTCAATACCAGGCATGGACAAAGATGAAAATTTATTAGATGTAGAAACACTGCTCATTTGAGCGTTAGCCTTGTTCGGACCATTAAGATTGCTAGACTGCTGCACCTGACCAGATTTAATATTCAACTTACTACTATTATCAGCACTCGCACTTGTAGTATCCAAGTGAGTTTTTGAGCGAAAAACAACCGTCTTACCTGCTTGGAAACCCTTGCTCAATGGAACACCTCTCGGAACTTGATTCCCTAAATTACCTTTGAACTTCTTCCTCTTGCTTTGCACTTGTTGGAACCCATCATTATCAACAGGAGTTGTCACTTTTTCACCGTTATAGGTTTAACATTTTTCGGACAAGAATCAACGGAATGACCAAAAATATTACAAGTATGACATCTAGGCGGTTTCCATTCGTATTCAACTCGAATTAACTCCTTAGTACAACCAGAGCCTTCAAGATCAGGGACACCAATAGTAACGTTATCTATAAACTCCGAATCAGCATTCATCTCAATAAGACAACGAGCAAAACTACAACGACCCCAAGACTCTTTGCACATAGTATCAGTATAATTATCCATCATAATAAGCTTACCAAGAAACGAAGCAATTAAACTAATACCTTCCTCTTCAAATACCTGTAGCGGGACATCATGAAACTTAACCCATACCGGAATACGAGTTAGTTCCTCCTTTATAAGATTCGTTTTCATAGTCCATTTCTTAAGAAAAATTGCTGAATTACGAACCATCCACGGACCACCTTCCAGAACCGCATTAAGACCCTCACTAGATCCAAATTGAAAAAAGAAAAAACCTTTCTCATTCATCATGATACACTTAAGACCATGTTTTGCCCAGTTATTCTTAGCAAAATACTCAACCACAGGGAATGCAATCCTTTTACCAAGAAAGTAACCATATAAAGTGTTATGGTAGCGAGCATTTACTGTTTCAACAACCTTCCTAAGAATAGAGATATTAACCCCTTCATAGACATTTTTAGAATTAAACGAAGAAGAGACTGCATTAATACCTCCATTAGTAGACGTACCCATATCACCTTCAAATCTACAAAGTAACTTCAGAATTTCTTTAGCACGATCAGGTGAGATCAATTCCCACAACGGATGTTTCTTCATTCTTAATTCCTGCATAAATTCACCCGCGTCACCAACCGTGCGAATCGTTACACCAAATAATTCCAAAACCGCATGTAGATTACACGGTTGCAAACCATTAATGGTAGCAGCCTTAGCTTCAAGGTCTATTTCCTTAGCCATGTGTGCAGAGTGCACACTCGAACCACCTGAACTGAGTGAAGAAGTGCTGCTAGATAAATCCTTATGGCGTTCACACAAAACTTTATAATAAAGCATAGTGGTCTCCTTAGGTAAAGTAGACCATTTAGGAAATTTGTTTGCCTTCACACCATTTGCAAACACTTCAATGTCACGCACAGTATTCAAAGGAACAGAGAACAAATTAGATATCTCCTCTAACGTTACTAAAACCTTAAGAGTAGACACCTTAACCGCATCCATCCAACCTATAAACAATGGCTTATCACTTTCATTGCTCGAATCCACCATAGCTTCAACAAATCGATCAAACGAACCACTAAATAATAACCCAACGCACTAGTAACAAGAAAACAATTTATTAAAGCAAAATAATATAAGCCGACCACTAAAAAATGCCTTGCGATTAAATAATACCTTGCGATTAAATAAAACCGAAACCCTAACACTAATTAATACGAACCTTAAATTATAACTTGCACCACTTAAAGTCAGCCGCCAAGATGCACCACTTAAATATGTCTGCTGACGAAAAAAGGTCAGCCGCCAAATGCTTTAAGGTCAGCCCAAGAGTCAGCCACCAAATGTAAAAGGTCAGCCGCCAAATGATAAGCGCCAAGTGAGGACAGCCGACAATCAACGGGACCCACCAATCAAATAACTAATTAAGTGTTTGCAAATGAAGACAATACTCAACGAGCACAGGGAAACCCTAAAAAAGAATTAAAGCGAATAACTATTAACCACAAATCGAAACTTCTTGTCTAGGTAACACATGAAAAGGAGACAATTAACCACCGGCTAGAGAACCAAACAATCGCACAAGACAATGATTGCCAAAAAACGAAAAATAAAACCAATTTAATTTACCCTAAAATCAATCAACCAAATAAAGACTTTGTTAACTCAAGAATAATCAGTGATTATTCGAGAAAACAGCATCATTATAAGGTATTCGGATTAAAGGAAAAAAAAAATTAGGTTTTGAGAAGAAGGGATTTTTTGGCAGCCATTGATGTTTTTTAAGGTTTTTTTTACTTTGTTTTGATAAATTAGTAAACACAAGGACTAAAAATGTAAATATCCGAAAGTCTAGGGTTTAATCAATACAATCCGTGGCATATTAAACCCTAGGGACCATTTTGGGAAGTTTCTAAAAGTTGTTTTATCATTTTATAACCCTAAGGACCATTTTTGTATTAATCCGAAACTTAAAGAAGCCCTAGGGGCTGTTTTGTCATTTTAGGGAAGTTATAAAACCTATATATAACTAGGGGACTAAATCTGCCATAAGGAGAAACTTTAACAAGCCCTAGGTACCAAATGTGTAAAATCCGAAAGTTATACTTTGTTTAAAATATGGAGGGACTAGTTTTGCCATGTACCAAAACTTTAACAAGCCCTAACCCTAATTCTATTTTTAAATTTAGTAAAACTTAATTAAAACCTAAACCATAAGGATTAATGTATAAATTCTTAAATCTTGTAATTGATAAATTAATTTATAAATGTTAAATAATTTATGGGAACTTTTAAGTTAAATAAAATATATTTTTTATTTTTTTTTTAAATAAAATATTTATATTTTTGCTTATTAAAATAAATTGTATAAACAATATGGATATGTATTATCAATGCATGAACTCATATACTTTTAGGATATAAAATTATATGAACGTTAAATAAATTGAATACTAATATTATAAGTGAAACACCTTATGTTTACTTAAATACGAAACATAATTGTAAGTTTAAATGATTATTACTAATACATTGACTACGAACGTGAACTAATATTTTAAGTAGAACATTTTTATGTTTACTTAAAAATGAAACTTAATGATAAGTTTAAATGGATATTAGTAATACATGAACTGCGAACCTAAACTAATATTTTAAGTAGGACATTTTATGTCTACTTAAATAAAAAACTTAATTGTAAGTTGGATGGTTATTATTAATACATGTACTACGAATGCCAACTGATATTATGAGTTAAACATTTTATGTTTACTTAACTATGAAACTTATATAGATAAGTTTAAATGGATATTGTTAATACTTGTACTACAATTATTTAGATAAATATTGTAGCATTAATAAACTGATTAAAAATCTGTATAAGCATACACATATGTTCTTTGTACTATCTATTAAGACTGTACTATTTGATTAGGCATAACTTTTGGCGTGAGCATTATTTGGATATTCGTGTTATACAGCTATTGCTAACTCCCAGGTGAGTTTATAGTCCCATATAAACTATTGATAAACTTTTCCTCTACGGGGGAGAAAACATGCAACTATTTTAAATGGACATAACTGAATTGTATAAACTTGACTATGATTGACTATTATAGAAACTGTTAAATTGTTGTAAACCGCCTGAATGTTATAAATAGATCTATTAGGGATTGACCATCCCCATCTGGGGGAGTCATGCTCACTGTGCCTTGGCCGGGACAACAGATGTATACCATGTTGGAACTAGGTTTGGGTGTGTTTTTGTAAGACACTACGTCCTCATCTGTTGAGGACTATGGAAGGTTAAGCTTCAGTTTCGAGAAATAGCAAATGTAATCTAATTTTTAGTAAAAATGCTTTGTGCATTGTTACTTCTATGATTAATGTATGTCCAAACTAATTATTGTTAAACCTGTAAATTCACCAACTTTATTTTGACCCTCTTAGCATGTTTATCTCAGGGAAATAAAGTAGTACGATATATGTGCATGGACTCAAGCATCTATGTAATCTGCATTGTAGGAATCGTCAAGGGTTCCATTTGGGGAAAATGAACAATCTACTCATGTCATGTCAAAGACAATTTTTATTAATTTGTTTAATAACCATGTAATCTGTTTTGAATAACTCCTTATCTTATGCTCTATGAACTATGTGCTATCGATCCACCCTTGTGACATATCCGTTGATAATTCCGCATATTTTGACCCTACCCGGGGTGTCACAATAGACAAACCAATAAAGCAAATAATATCAAAACCAGACGTCGCAGGCAGATTACAGAAGTGGAGCGTCCTACTTGGAGAACACAACATTACGTACAGACCACATAACGTTGTCAAAAGACAAATCCTAGCGGACTTCATCATTGAAAAACTAGAAGAAGGTGAACAGACATCTATACAGGAGGAGGGCGACCAAGACCCATGGATCTTATTCACTGATGGATCCTCCTGCACAGACGGATCTGGCGCAGGCCTTATCCTCACCAACCCCGAAGGTATGGAATTTACGTACGCACTACGTTCGAGTTCCCAGCTACAAATAATGAAGCAGAGTATGAGGCACTCATAGCAGGCCTATGGATCGCAGCCCGTATGGGTGTACGCATCTTGAGGCAAATGTGGAGTCCCACTTAGTGGTGAACCACATACTAGGCGAGTACGAATCCAAGGAGGAAAATATGATACAGTACTTACAGAAAACTAAGTCATTAATCAAGGGCTTCAATAAGTTCCTGATATGTTAAGTACCAAGGGGTGAGAACAAAAAGGCTGACACCCTCAGTAAGATAGCATCCACCAGCTTCACACACTTATCCAAACAGGTGTTGGTAGAAATCCTCAAAGAAAAATCCATAGAGGAGGAGGAAGTTGCATCGATCATAGAAGAAGTAGGTCCTACATGGATGACACCAATCATGGAGTACTTGAAAAATGGATTACTCTCACCAAATGAAACAAAGGAGCGATGGATACGCAGATGCTCGAGACATTTTGAGGTTAGGGAAGGGATCCTTTATAAGCAGTCATTCCTCCAACCATGGTTACGATATGTAGGACCGTAGGAGGCGTAAATGTCATCAGCGAGATACACGAGGGATCCTGCGGCATGCACGCATGACCCAGGTCAGTGGTGGCAAAAGTGCTCCGCAGCGGATATTACTGGCCAACAATGCATTCTGATGCGCGGACGCTCATTTCAAAGTGCAACGACTGCCAAGTGCACAAAACAGTGTCGCGCCATCCCCAGCAAGAACTAATACCTATTACCTCTCCTTGGCCATTTTATAAATGGGGAATCGATCTCGCGAGACCTTTCCCTATGGCATCCGGAGGGATTAAGTTCCTAATAGTCGCAATGGACTACTTCACGAGGTGGATTGAGGCCAAAGCGGTAGCAACAATCACTAGCAACCAATTGAAAAGGTTCGTTTGGAATAATGTAGTATGTCACTTTGGGTTACCGGGGGAAATCATCTCCGATAATGGGAAACAATTCGCGGAGAACCCATTTAAAGACTAGTGCACGAAAAACAACATAAAGCAGCGATTTGCATCCGTAGCCCATCCACAATCTAATGGGCTAGTTAAAAGAGCAAATAGGAGCCTGGGGGACGACATCAAAGTGCGACTGGGGGAGGAGAACAAGAAATGGGTTGATGAATTATCACACATCTTATAGGCGCATCGCACCATGATAAAAACCGCAACCGGAGATACCCCCTTCGCCCTAACATACGGGGCGGAGGCGGTTATTCTAGCAGAAATAGGATTGCCAACACTCCGCACAGCGAAAGTTGACATGATTACGAACGACGATGAATTACGGTTGAACCTCGACATAATTGATGAAAGGCGAGAGTTAGCAGCGATCAATGAAGCAAAGGCAAAATCTAAAATGAAGGCTTACTATGACACTAGGGTACAAAATACTTCGTTCATTCCAGGAGACTTTGTATACCGTGCGAACGCGGCTAGCCGCGCAGAAAATATAGGAAAGCTTAAACCCAAGTGGGAGGGGCTGATGAGATGGCATTTATACATGATCTCATCGTTCTTTTCAGGCTTTAAATGCTAAAAATGTCATAAAAATACCATATATATGCTTGTGTTTGTTTACTTGTGTATTTTAGGTATGCATATCGTGAAAAAGACGAAAAAAAATAACAAGAAACAAGGAAAAACGAACACAAGAAACGAAGCCGCATAATGAACCGGGCCCAAGTTATGAATTTCCAAAGAAAAGTCCTTGAAGTATTGAAGATGTTCAAGAATGATCCCTCATCAATGAAGAAATGACACTTAATACCCTTGTATATTAATAATTACAAGTTTGGTCCCTTAAGTTTGTCAAAATTACAAAAAGGTCCCTCAACTTTGAAGAATTGGCAAGTTTAGTCCCCCATAAATGAAGATTTGTCAACAATTTTCCTCATCAATGTCAAACATACAAGAAAGGTCATTCAACTATCAAGCATGTTCAAGTTCAGTCCTTGAAGAACCAAGAAAATGACAAAACAAACCCTTGGAATCCCTTTTGGAAAAGTTTTATGCCAAAAGTGTGAAAACCAAAACTTATTTAACAAAGAAAACAGGTTTGGTTACACTTAAAACTTCAAATCCAAGAAAAAAGAACTTCTAGGGACCAAAGTTGCTACAATCAAAAGTTCAAACGAAAAAGGCGCCATAACAGTTACTTTACCAATTACAGTTACTGTATCACCTTCTTATTACCCAGGTTTAAAAAGACTCAAAATAGAGGGTAAATTCAATTTCTTGAACTCACGTGTGATTCACCTCACACGAATCATATCCCACTCCTAAAACATTCATTCCCACTAACAGAGAGACCCCACAAGTCTTCCGTTGCACCACTTATGAGGCGACACTTTTCCTAAAAAATGACAGGTGGCCAATCGCGACACTTTTCCTAAAAAATGACAGGTGGCCAATCTAACGACCCATAACCATTACTTGGTCCCAAAGAAAAAATAGATGGTTGTGATCATCCAAAGACATCTCATCAAAAACTAGAATCAAGGGCACATTCAGGTTTTTCAGCACTTAAGGTTTAGGATTTGTAGGATTCTATAATCATCTTCCAACTAGTATAAAGAGAGCCCCAATCTGTGGTGAGCCTCTTGTTCCAGACATTGCTATAATCTTTTTTAATTCCTTTTTATTCAAAAAAAAGTTGGTATTTTGTCTCAAATATAATTCCTTTTTATCTTGTTAAAAGTTGGTATTGAGTCTAGCAAGTCTGAGTTCTATAATCTTCTTGTTCGAGTTAAGCAGTCGTTTTTGAGGTTTTAAAAGATTTCAAGGTTTTTGAAAAAGTGTTTTATGTTTTACTATTGGACCAAAGGGGTTTTCAAAATCGTCTTTGGGGTAAGATTTTGGTTACAAGTTTGTGGGCATCTTGTTTAAGGTCCTTGGTTATTAGTGATCCCTTAATAGCTTTTGACCAGAGATCTTGAAGTTGAACATAGACACCAAGTTTTGTTACTATATTATATCATATCTTGTGCTTTAATCCTTGTTTGTTGAATCTTAGCAGGGGGATGCTAGAAGTTGTTTTGCTACTACTTAAGCTCAGTTTTACAAGGTGTGGATGTGCACCTTGGAGGTTTTAACCTTCAAAATTCTTGATTTCCTTTTTATTATCATTTTATGCCTTTTATGTGAAATTTTTATGATCTGAGTGTTCTATGGGATAGACTTGAGTTTATAGTGTTTTGAATATGTGTTTAGTCCATTTTGAACTTATTTCAATCTTAATCTTGCTGATTAATCTAACCAAAACAAGTCATAGATCACATAATATAGTTAAAGGGGTGTTTGGCTTAGTGATTTATTTGGTTTGGTTGACACATAGATCAAGTAGAAACTAGCTTAACATACTCTTTTATACTAAATTTAGGAAGTATTGTAATCTGTTTGGAGATTGGTAGTATAACTTCAATTCTTTGGTTCATTTTTTATGTAAAAGTAGCATAGATATTCAGCAGGGTATAAACTAGGGTGTTCTAGTGATTTATGTCATAAAATCTGGTTTTCTGTTAGGGTATATGTTAATGTAGGGCTGTGTGTTTGTTAAGTGTGATTTGGTTAGGGTTTAATCAAGTATTTGTGGTTTGAATCTCACTTGAGTGCCAAGTATATCAACAAAGTTACCCAGACACTATACCTAGATATCAATAACTGTATCTGGCCATTTTTTGTGTGATTTTGTATTGAATCTGGTGTTATTTTGCTTGATGTAACTCCCCACAACCCAACTGGTTGTGGGGGTGCCTGTGTATTCCAAAGAATCCATCAAAACAAGCCAAAAATCACTCAATTCATATTTATGAGGACCATTAGTGGGAAAAAGTTCCCACAGTTTGCTTTGTTATTCCCACTGCCATACTAAAAAACAAAAACCAAAAGCCTGTCACTATCAGTTTCTTTCTATTTTGTCTTTAGTGCCTTTAAATCATAGTTTTTCAGGTTTTAATTTTTTTCTCATGATCTTTGATTTATTTTAGTAATTTTAGAAAAAGAAATTTTTATTATCTGATCAGTTTACTATTTATTGCATTATTTTGAATTTAAATTAGATTTTTATTATTCTGTTTTTACCATTTAGTGCCAAAAAGTATTGAATTTCTGTTTTTCCAATTTTCTTGTTTTAAGTAAAGTATTTTAAGATTTTTAGAAAAGAAATTTCATTTTTAACTTTATTTAATCATTTTCTAGAATTATTTTAAGTTAAATTATTTTTTAATAAATCTGTTTTTGTTTTATTAGGGTGAAATTAATATTTTTTCAACTTTCTCATTTTTTTCTCTTTAAATACATTAAGTTTTGATTTTTGGAAAAGAAAAATTATTTTCCTCAACTTTTAATTAATTGCAAGGATTATTTCAATAATTTTATAGTTTTTTTCCATTTAAAAATAGTAAAAACGTTTTAGAATATCAAGAAAAATACTTTTTAGTTTTTATATAATATAAGTAAGATTCTCATTTGATAAAATCATATTTTGGATTTATTTTTAATTTTATTGAATTTTAAAGCTTTAAATAACATTTAAAATTGAATATTAAATTGGAAATAAGTTTTAAAATATTTGTATCTAATTTTTATTCTTATTTATATTATTTTAGATTTGTTTTTTATTTTTAATAGTTTTTATATTAAATTTATAATTTCGTCACGTTTTTACGTTTTACGTTTTATCATTCGTCATAGTTTAATTTTAATCGTTATCCGTCGTTTTCTTTCCCCTCTTTCTTTCATCAATATTAATCCAAAATAATACAAGTTTTTCACACACAATAAACCTCCTCGAGAAACGAACTTTCACCTTTGGGTCATTAGTGCTTGATTTTCCTAAATCGACACTTAATACTTACCGCATTTACGCTTTTTTCCTAAAAGGTTGCAATTTACCACAATCATTTTGGCGGTGCTGCTGGGGAGCTGTGTCGTGATTAATTTGGACCATTTTGTTTTTAATATATAACCATAAATAGTATTTGTGTTAATTAGAACTCTATTAATACGTATTATCGGTTTTTCCTTTTCTTTGTGAAATATTATTACTATATTGTATATGTATCACAATTAATCCAAAATATATCCAAAAGTGTGAAAGCAGAACCTTAATTGGGATTTGATCTCCTAATTATTGTATTCGAATCTCAAACAAAAGGGAAAAGGGCAAAAATAGATAAAACTTTCTATTAGCTTGATTTTGAAAAATACGAACTTTAAGGTGAATAGATAGGCAACGTGCTATAAAGGCCGTTAAAGGGAAGCTAGATACTTAAGTGCTTCGCGCCACCTCATTCCCCTCGTTCACTTGTAAGTATTTGATCTTGAAGGCTAATCGAGGGTTTTGCCGCCCAAAGTATTATTACGTATCATATATATTTGCTTGGTTTCTTTGTGATTAAACCCTCTTGAACAGTTTGGGTTTCACCATCGTTCTAAAGTCAATCGAAGGCGTTCACTCCACGTGATCGTTTTCATTCTTTGAGTCTCCTTTAATCAAGAGTTTGATTCGAGGAGAGATTGGTAGATTGTTGTGTACATAATACACACAAAATCCAAAAAAATAAAAAACAATCAAAAACACAAAAAATTGAAAATCAACAAAAACCCCAAAAGAATCTTCTTTGCTCACCTCCACGTTCTACGTCACATTTATGCAAACTCGTAATCAAGCAAAACGAGCTCGTAAACGTCGTCAAAAGGAAGGAAATCAAGATCCTTTGATTGAAGAAGAACCTCCAATTGTCGAACCCGTTGTAGAACCAATAGTTACCATGGCTAATCGTACTATGATGGAGTTTCTTCAAGCACCCACCGAGGGTATTAGAGAAGCTATTGTGATTCCCTCCATCCTTGCGGAGAATTTCGAAATCAATACGGGTTTAATAAGCAAACAAGTTTCACGGACATGAAAAAGACAACCCACATTATCACATACAGAATTTCAATCGTCTCACCACAACAAGCAAGTTTAAGGATGTTTCACATGACGCCATTAAGATGATGTTGTTTCCATACTCGTTAGATGGACCTGCAAAAATTTGGCTCGAGAAAGAACCACCAAATTCGAGTTTGACATGGGGTGATCTCGTCTCTATGTTTGTGAACCAATTTTTCCCGCCATCTAAGACGACACATTTGAAAAACGAGATTTCAAGGTTTACACAACGATCTAATGAAAGTTTTTCATTGGCATGGGAACTATTTAAGGAAATGTTACATGAATGTCCTCACCATGATTTTTCCGAATTGCATCAAATTGATACTTTTTATAATGGGCTTAAAGATCATGAACGAGACTATTTGAATGCCGTCGCGGGTGGTAATTTTTTCTGCAAAACGACCGATGAAGCTTTAAAGATTATCTAGAATAGATCTAAGGTTTATAACCCTCATAACACACCGAGTGTTGCCACTATGGGTTCGTCGTCATCGTCTCGTAACATGAATGCCATACATGATGAAGCAAAGGAGGAGAATCGATTTTTCGATAGATTTTTGACGCTTATGACTCATTGGAAAGCACAAGATGCTTTGAATTTCGCATCGGTTAAAGCGGTCGAAAAGAGTTGTATATCTTGTGGTGGAGCTCATGATTTTTCCGAGTGCATTACCACCGGTGGTAACACTTCGAGTGCTTACGTAGCAACGGGAACTTACAACCAAAACGGCCAAGGTTCCCGCCCAAATCAAGCTCCCCAAAATCAAAATGTTAACAAATATCGAAACATCTATCGAAACAACAATCAATGTGGTGGTTATCAAGGCAATCAACGTAACTATAACAAGGGTAATTACCAAAGTGGGAACAATGGGCAAGTGCAAAATCAAAACCAAAACCGTCATTTTCAAATTACTACACAAGGTTTTCAAAATGCTCACACTAAAAGTATTCAAGGAGAATTTTTGGATTATGCTAAAGCAAATGATGCTAAGTTTGATAACATGCAACGAGAAATGATTAGCTTAAGATCCGAGTTGAAAAACGAGCTGAAAAACGAACTTGCTAATGAATTTGTAACACCCCCAAATTTACACAATTTAATACAGCGGAAGACTCGTTGGTGTTACGGGATAGCACATTACTCACATCATAGACAACGCTTAAAAATCGCGTCGTTTAATAATAAAGCATTTCCATTCATAAATATCAAGTTTACATAGGTCCCAAGTCATAGTATTTCATACAAGTTTTACAAAGTATTTGAATGCAAATATTTATTTAAGTGCGGGCCATGAATTCTTGTTGTCTTCCCGAGAATTACCTTCAAGTACCTGAGATAAAACATGTTAAAAGAGAAGGTCAGCGATAACGCCGAGTGAATTCATAGAGTTTGATAAAACATTTAATATATCATCGGTATATAATTATTACCGAAAATCATTTTGTACAAATATTTATAATAGGCCATAAAATAGCCAAAGTCATTTTATACAAATCCTTATCAAAATCATAATATAGGCGTTTGCCTTAAAAGTCATTATACGAACCATTGTCGTAAAAACATTATACAATACGTTTTATAACGTTGTATAATGTTAAATAAAAACCGTTATATGAATATGGTTATGTAAAACCAAACACGAACATAATATCAATAATAAGACCCTGTATTGCTAGTCAGGCAATATATCATAATTCAGTGCGTATAGCAGTATTTCGTTATTTGGATTATTATAAGCCGTATGACATTGTTACCTTACTACAACAAACAACGGGTAGCTAGCCCGAAACTCAATTTTCCCATCTAAGTTAGCGTGTCGTCACAATAATCACGCTTGTGTAAATCTTCTCATACATAAATTCGCTTACCAATCAATGTGGCACGACGGGGATCAACCGTCAAGGCGCGAACTAGGGTGATTGTCCCCAAATAGTACTATTATATGCATAAGCGTCTACCAAATCCCGGTAGTTCACAATTCATGCTAATGGGACTTTTAGTGACATAACCTAACTTTAATAATCCATTTAATTTCATCTATCGGGTCATTTAATCATTCATCGGGTCATACAATCATTCGGGTCCAAATCAATAAACAAACAATCGGGACAAATGGTGTCCTATTTTATCAAAACTAATATGTTATCTCCCTCGCGGGTTTATAAAACATTTCATAAAAACATTTAAAAGAGTGCGAGGCTATGAACTCACGTTGATGTGGGAAAGCCGGTTATCGGCAATTCGGATGTACGGTACGTGCTTCAATCACGGAAACCTAGACAAATAATACTCGTCTTAGACTCGTGTCCAATGACTTTATAAAATAACAATTATGTATACATATGATGATTTTATATATGATGATGATCAAGTAGGTTTATACATTCTCATTTACTCATTTTAGTGTTATGTGTTGACAACTTTTATACTTGTTTCACTAGTTCATCTTCTTTACTTGTCAAGGCCCATTAGGCCCATTATAAGTCTATTACCTTATATTGATCCATTTTATACTTTTAATATCAGTATTATGCTTCACATGTTAGGCCCAAGTGGGTTAAGCCCAATAAGTAAATTTATAAGTGTTTAACCCATTTAGTTGGATTATTAGTCCAATAATGCTAACTTAGCCCGTTAATGTCCATATGTTATATAGTTCGGGTTTTATCGGTTTTTACTTGTATTAAAAGTACTTATATATCAGTATATGACTTTTAAAAAGTTTACATTAGACGGGTCCGATCGTCTAAGTTTTAATTGACGAAAAACATTAATTTTACGGTAATAGCCGAAAAGACGTAAAAATCATGTTTATAGTTTTTATAACTTATAAAACTTACCAAACTACCATTTTTATATAATGTCCATTTATTTATCCTTATACATATTTATATAAATAAAATATATAAGTTAGTGGGTTTTAATTTCACATTTTATACTATATTATTTTGAGTGCTTATATAATACTATTAAACTTTAATTTCACAAAATCTGATTTTTAGTTTCACTTTCACTATTTTTAACATATCTTGAGTTCTATAAAGAGATAGAAGCTCACTTTTGGATGACATAAACTTCATATTATGTGTTACAAATAACTTAGTTTTAGCTACTGAGCATACAAGTCTAAGTATCTCTAACAGTCCTTACAAAATAGACTATTCAGATTGATACACTAATTTTGTTTTGATCATATCTCACTCATTATAATGATTCCATTGCATGGCCAACTCTTACATGTGTACAAGACCTAATACTTACTGTATATTGATTCCACTTTTCCATTTTATCAGTTTAACATATGGTTAGTTACTGTTTTTATACAGCTAACTTATTAAGCAAGATTTTAACTTTTTTTACATATGGTTTTCCATCTTTTTAACCATGTTTATCAACACTAAATCCCCACATAATATTTTTAATCATCATTCATCATCATATACATATACATAAATAAAGAAAATACAAGATTACATAATCAAAATAACAAGAGGATAGGAAGAAACAATCTCTATACCACCATTAGTGATGAAAATATGAGTTTTTGATGAACAAGGCTTGGATTTTGATGGCAAAACTTGTGATAAACCAATATCATCTTCAAGTCCACCAATATTTATAATCTCCTTGTGGGAAATCAGCCCTAGGACACCAAGAAACCTCCTCTTTGTATGTTAGAATCACCTCCAATCTCCATAACTTCAAAGGGTATTCAACTTGTGCAAGTTAAACACATGATTCATGGTTGAATTTTTGATCAAATTGGGTGTTTTGGGAGCATGGTGGACGTTCATAGGGAGCCGAGAGAGTTTGTGTGTTGTTTGCATGTTGTAAATGAGATAATGGTTTAGTCTTGGCTAGTTTTGTGTGCTAGTGGTTTGGAAAGAAACAAGGACAAGTGTCCTTGTTTACTTAAGTAAACTTGACACATCAAGAGTGTGTTGTGTACTCTTGGATGCCACTTGTATAGGGGTGGGCAAGTGTAAACTTGTCCCATCCCTATTAATTTACGGGTATTCCTTAATTCTAGTTTCCTCGATTTGCGTGCCCTCGGGTCGTTTTACTAAAAACGTTTTTATAAGTTATGAATCAACGGCACAAAACGAATCTAATAAAAATTGTCTCATCAAAAACTGAGTTCGAAAACGTAAATACGTAATCCTAAGGTTTCCGGTTTAGTCGTAAAGGACGTTAAATTATAATCGTAAGTCCTAATCTCTTCTCGTAAATTTGTGAGTTTATGAACCAACACAAATTTAAAATTCCAAAATAATATTCATGGATAAATTTATTTACTGAAGTGTCGGACTGTCACCAAAAACGGTGTATGTAAACGTAAGCATGTAACGTAGAATCCTCCGCTTTAGACGTAGTCGATGCTACTTCAAGACGTAAACCCAAATTTCTTCCCAAAATGAGTGAGTTCATAATATAACATTAAAATAATGTTTTTAAATAATACTTGAGAATAAAATATCAACCATAAATTAACGAATTGTCACAGCATTTACCCCTAAACATGATCTTTGTCCTCTAAGATCAATTTATCTTACTACTCGCTTCTTAAAGAGTTAAAGCCATGTGGGTATTTCCTCCACATTCGGTCTTTTCTCACAAGTGTAATTCATTACAATACGCGAGTTTCATCAAACATAACTACGGGAATACGATCAGGCTTAATGTTGACTTACTTTCTCTATCCATGATGTTCACGGGTTTTTGATGAATGCAACTTTTCGCCGATCTAAACTTCATCAAGAAGTAATCAGATTTTCACTTGATATACATTTCATCAAGTTAGATATACAAATCATAATTTACGCAGCCCTTGAAGTCCTAGGGTAGATCCAGCTTATATGCTTTTCAAACCAACTTTTACATCATCTCAATGGTCCCATACAACGGGACTTATTTCCCATGCTCTTTCAGATCATCTATTCATTTTTCCAAAGTAAATTTTTTTGGCATAACTTCGCTACCCATCCGGCACTTCAAAATCTACATTTCATATTCACATAACCTCCTGCCTACTACCGGTAGTCAATAATCAAATTCTAATTTCATCAATCATTTCAGGTCTCGCGGGTCGGGTATTTTGTAAGGTTAGGTTCGTCATCATAGGCAACCTTAAACCTAAAAGACATGTCCAACTCACAATGGGTGTATGTCGGATGTCTTCATCCCAACTCCTGCTTACAGATGCTCTTATATTTAGATCCTAACAAGATTCGATATCGATCCTAACACGATAATTATCAATGATAATATTTCCAAAGGAAAGCGATTATACGGTTTATTACCAAAGGTCGATCATTCAAGCATAAAACAGCACTTCTAGTATTTAGTATCGTTACTTTACCTCGTCCCTTCGATTGGGGTGGTAAACAGTACTCTCATCAAGGTTCATTCCCAATGACTTCTGAGCAATCTCTAGAAATTTGATGCGAAGCGAGGATCTTGATAGATATGATCGATACAGGCACACCGTGCTTACATAACTCCTTTAAATACAAAAAGAGTCAATTTCTTCATCGAGAATCTATCATTATCGGGAATGATATTAGCAGATTTGGTCAGTCTGTTGACGATGACCCAAATCGAATCAAATTCAGATGATGACCTTTGCAATAGTTTAGACGTTTACTAATGTATGAGGCGATGTCTGCCTTCATAATTTGCCATCAGTACAACTTCTTTAGATAGAGATACATTTAATCAGAAATGACATGAATAGAATACTTAATCCTACGAGATTCTAACATGACTATATCTCAATTATATCTAAATTGCTCGGCAATTTATTTTGCACAGTCATTATTAAGAAATACATCCTAATTGGTTCTTTATTCTCTCTATATTATGTGTCAGTATCTACATTCACCTTCCCTGATGAAATAAATATCATGACCGTATTCATTATAAATTTCTTTCTTCATATTTTCTAAGTTTTAATTTCGTCTCAACTATTATTTTTATCAATTTTAATCAATCCGATGTTTAAAGCATCGATAAATAATTCAAGTAATTAAATAATAAATATTTAAATTTATGAAACGTAAACGTAAAAAGTTTAAAATTTTCTCGGTTCGTCAAATTATAGGAAAATGTTCAAAATAAATTTGAATTTAATTAGCACGATTTTTGTTGATTTACTGAAAAATAATTAGTGAGATTCGTAAATGTTCGAAAAATCGTTGTTTATACTTTGGTCACAATTTTCTTAGTTGACAAGCAAAAATTGTCGTTTTAAATTTCAAGTCATGGTTTAAATGGTTTCCTCAATCCCTCTTAGGTTGTCTTGAGGTATACACAAACATTTACCCCTAAACAGGAGTTTAGTTAAATGTTTTGGGTATAAGGGAATAATCCCTTTAAAATCCTTTGTTAAAACATTTGTCAAAACATATTTGCACCTCCTTTTTGGTATAACCCTAAGCCTTAATGGCTCTGATTTTTGAAGAGTCGATATATATATATATATATATATATATATATATATATATATATATATATATATATATATATATATATATATATATATATATATATATATATATATATATATATATATATATATATATATATATATATATATATATATATATATATATATATATATATATATATATATATATATATATATATATATATATATATATATATATATATATATATATATATATATATCTTACCATCATTAATCAAACGATCATTTTATGAAAAGGGTCAAGCCTTAAATCACACGTTATATATTCAAGGTACAAGTTTTCATTGTTCGGCCAATTTAGGGCAGTCTATAAATAATTATTAACTCCTTCTTATTCTTATAAACAAACAAATGGTCCTTAATGATCACAAGCATGAATTTATCAAATTACAGCCTACACACGTGATTCACCAAATTTATGAATGCTACATGTGCATTGATCAATCCAAACAACATAACATGGAACTCATAATGTTCATCACGAGTTCTGGATGTAGTGATTGGAATAGATAATCTTTTTCGCGTACGCGAAGTTGATGATAACCATGCTGAGGATCAAATCTTTAGAACATACGCTAGAACCTTGTATATGATCGAACAATCTATCATCTTGGGTAGTTGATATAGATTTTAATCGTCAATTTACTTAGTTCACGGTAATCAATAAATATAAGAAATGATAACACCATAGCTCTTCATGATGACGAGCTCGGTAGAATAAATTCTTTCTCTGACAACTCTCTCAGTTGTACGGTAATTCTTTTGATTCAGATGGTGCTGAAGTACAGTGCACATGCCACAGGTGCAGCACCGGGAATATAATCAATACCAAATTCAACTTGCCTTAATGGCAAAAGTCTAGGTAATTCACCAGCAAATACTTCCTAAAATTTCAGATAACAGAAACATCTTTTTAATAAATTCATATTAGGTTCTTTATAGATTATAATATCTATGACTAGTTCATAACCATTCATGGTATAATTTCAAGTCTAAATGCAGGATAAGGTCACCTATCGGGAATTATTTAGATCACTTTTGATAATCAACATCTTATCTTTTAGGGGAATTCTACTCGAGTTCCCATCAATTAAGACAATGTCGTCATGTCATAATCAATCAATCCATTCTACTGGCACTATCAACTTTCCAGTTTCATTACCGTTGATAAGATGTGAACTTCTCAAAAGACTAATAATAATTCATAATCCTTCACAAATTCAAGGATATATGGAGACACAACTATCATCAAAAGAGTAATGTCAACGCATAATTTACGCGAGAGAATTTCAATTAAGATAAAGACGAAAACATTTAATGAATATGAATATATCTCATGTTTTCATAATTTGAGTACGCATTCGAAAGCTCCTCGGATCGTTACCCAGGTCATTCAAATGAAATCAAATCAAAAGAAATGATAGGAACATCGATACATCCAGTCGGGTATCAACACTCGGTAATCAGATACTTTTCCTAAGAATCTCACTATGGGAGAATTAGACAAGAAAGAATTGTCAATTGTCAAATAAGACAATTTCCATAGATGAGTAAATTCGACTCAGAAGAATAGATGCTACAGGCACATATGTAGGTGTCCCTAACACTATGTCCATATTTTTCACTTCTTGCATATCTCATAATATTTAATTTTTCACAATCTTCAAAGAAAATGTAGTGTTTATTAATCAGTTTTATGGTGACTACTAATCAGCCTTGCATGGTCCATTCCAAATTGTATGTAGGCGCGCAACTATATACAATTTCAGGATTAACGATGCAATACTCAGTTCGTCAAAATTTTATCATCATGTTTATAATAAAAACATTTTCATGCTTAATTCTTAAATAAGAATCAAAAATAAATTTACAAAGATTTTCTTTGTTATGAAAACAAATAAGTTTTCCAAGGTATTTCATAATCAACTTTATTTCAATAATGATTATTTATAAGTCTCACTTTAAATAATCCATATAGTGATAAAAATTCAATTTTCTCAAAGGATACTGTTTTATCTTATAAACACAATGAGTGATCTGCAAAAGAGTGATGAAAAGTTGTTCACCAAGAACTAACTATAATATAATAGGAAATGAGCTTAGCCAAATAATCATGAGGTTCATGACCTCGATGGCACTCAAAAAGATTAATCCACAACGTAACTTAATTCGAGATGATTACTTGTTCAATGGTTGCATCACTAATGCGAGCATTAGGAAGAAGCAAGAAAAGATAGATAACATCGATACATGTAGAATTTAGCAATCAATGGTAGTCTTTTCATTAATCACAAACAAGTCAAAATTGTACCGTAACACATTATGTGTCACTATGTCATACAATTCCAAGAACTCATCCTACCAACTGATGTCTCAGTTAAGTTAGGGATTTTTAAAAGATACCACAATGAATACTAATCTACAAGATTCATTAGGTTTTCCACATGTCCCAGAAGATCCATCGGTCTCAATTCAGAAGAAGATTTCTTCAATTTATTTCTTGGACACTGGGCATCCTCGTTAGTGGACAATGGCCTAGGAACAACACTTAACACGAATCAACAATCAATTAAAACCTTATAATTTAACCACAGAACTTAACGACTTCCTCTTAACAATTTCTTATTCCATACAGGTTAAATTTTTTTATTTTTTTATTTACATTATTCAAGTTTTAATCAACTTATACTCAATGCAACATCCTAACTCATTCTCCAATACTTTCAATTTTATTCTTAGACCTTAATAGGGCAATAAAGTTCAATATGAATAACACTTAATTTCCAATCCTATAGCTCTTACAACAATAGTTATCAAATGAGTCACTAGTATGAAATGACTCGATCATTCCATTAGACTTCTCGGAAAGGTACTAGTGGCATGAGGCTTTTGGGAAATGGTTCCATTGACAGCCTCAAGTGCAACATTCACCCTTTCGATTTCAATTTAAGAATTGGGTGACAACGAATCAGATGACACCTTTCCAGGTGGTAACATTTTGTCAAGCTCCACTCTATAAGGAAAGATCGTCATGACATCGATATCAGATTTAATCTCGCCAATTCTTCTTTAATATCACAATCTACTAATATCAACATTTCTACGAATATCAACCATTTGTTGGTATCATAAATATCCACAACTTGGTTTAGATCTAGGATAGCTAGAATTCCTACGAGAATAGCTTCGATTAATTTACTAGGGGATTTAGGGTTCCTTGTGACAATCTACGTCGTATAAATACCTCGTATAAATATTAAAATAATCATCAAACAATGATGTAATCAAATTACATCGTATATATATATATATATATATATATATATATATATATATATATATATATATATATATATATATATATATATATATATATATATATATATATATATATATATATATATATATATATATATATATATATATATATATATATATATATATATATATATATATATAATCCTAGTTACATATATACTAAAATAACACTTCTCAGTCTAGCCTTGTCAGTAACTCGGGAATTCTCCGGCACCGTTATAGTCAAAAGATTTTTAGACATTTTTAGAAAAATGTTTATAGTTAAAAGATTTTGAAAAGTTTTATTCAAAACCTTTGTTTTAAAAATCTTTCGTTCTCTATAACGAGAGCTCTGGTACCAAACTGTAACACCCTCAATTTTACACAATTTAATACAGCGGAAGACTCGTTGGTGTTACGGGATAGCACATTACTCACATCATAGACAACGCTTAAAAATCGCGCCGTTTAATAATAAAGCATTTCCATTCATATATATCAAGTTTACATAGGTCCCAAGTCATAGTATTTCATACAAGTTTTACAAAGTATTTGAATGGAAATATTTATTTAAGTGCGGGCCATGAATTCTTGTTGTCTTCCCGAGAATTACCTTCAAGTACCTGAGATAAAACATGTTGAAAGAGAAGGTCAGCGATAACGACGAGTGAATTCATAGAGTTTGATAAAACCATTAATATATCATCGGTATATAATTATTACCGAAAATCATTTTGTACAAATCTTTGTAATTGGCCATAAAATAGCCAAAGTCATTTTATACAAATCCTTATCAAAATCATAATATAGGCGTTTGCCTTAAAAGTCATTATACGAACCATTGTCGTAAAAAAATTATACAATACGTTTTATAACGTTGTATAATGTTAAATAAAAACCGTTATATAAATATGGTTATGTAAAACCAAACACGAACATAATATCAAGAATATGACCTCGTATTGCTAGTCAGGCAATATATCATAATTCAGTGCGTATAGCAGTATTTCGTTATTTGGATTATTATAAGCCGCATGACATTGTTACCTTACTAAAACAAACAACGGGTAGCTAGCCCGAAACTCAATTTGCCCATCTAAGTTAGCGTGTCGTCACAATAATCACGCTTGTGTAAATCTTCTCATACATAAATTCGCTTACCAATCAATGTGGCACGACGGAGATCAACCGTCAAGGCGCGAACTGGGGTGATCGTCCCCAAATAGTACTATTATATGCATAAGCGTCTACCAAATCCCGGTAGTTCACAATTCATGCTAATGGGACTTTTAGTGCCATAACCTAACTTTAATAATCCATTTCATTTCATCTATCGGGTCATTTAATCATTCATCGGGTCATACAATCATTTGGGTCCAAATCAATAAACAAACAATCGGGACAAATGGGGTCCTATTTTATCAAAACTAATATTTTATCTCCCTCGTGGGTTTATAAAACATTTCATAAAAACATTTAAAAGAGTGCGAGGCTATGAACTCACGTTGATGTGGGAAAGCGGGTTATCGGCAATTCGGATGTACGGTACGTGCTTCAATCACGGAAACCTAGACAAATAATACTCGTCTTAGACTCTTGTCCAATGACTTTATAAAAATAACAATTATGTATACATATGATGATTTTATATATGATGATGATCAAGTGGGTTTATACATTCTCATTTACTCATTTTAGTGTTATGTGTTGACAACTTTTATACTTGTTTCACTAGTTCATCTTCTTTACTTGTCAAGGCCCATTAGGCCCATTATAAGTCTATTACCTTATATTGATCCATTTTACACTTTTAATATCAGTATTATGCTTTACATGTTAGGCCCAAGTGGGTTAAGCCCAATAAGTAAATTTATAAGTGTTTAGCCCATTTAGTTGGATTATTAGTCTAATAATGCTAACTTAGCCCGTTAATGTCCATATGTTATATAGTTCGGGTTTTATCGGTTTTTACTTGTATTAAAAGTACTTATATATCAGTATATGACTTTTAAAAAGTTTACATTAGACGGGTCCGATCGTCTAAGTTTTAATTGACGAAAAACGTTAATTTTACGGTACTAGCCGAAAAGACGTAAAAATCATGTTTATAGTTTTTATAACTTATAAAACTTACCAAACTACCATTTTTATGTCCATTTATTTATGCTTATACATATTTATATAAATGAAATATATAAGTTAGTGGGTTTTAATTTCACATTTTATACTATATTATTTTGAGTGCTTATATAATACTATTAAACTTTAATTTCACAAAATCTGATTTTTAGTTTCACTTTCACCATTTTTATCATATCTTGAGTTCTATAAGGAGATAGAAGCTCATTTTTGGATGACATAAACTTCATATTATGTGTTACAAATAACGTAGCTTTAGCTACTGCTCAATACAAGTCTAAGTATCTCTAACAGTCCTTACAAAATAGACTATTCAGATTGATACACTAATTTTGTTTTGATCATATCTCACTCATTATAATGATTCTATTGCATGGCCAACTCTTACATGTGTACAAGACCTAATACTTACTGTATATTGATTCCACTTTTCCATTTTATCAGTTTAACATATGGTTAGTTACTGTTTTTATACAGCTAACTTATTAAGCAAGATTTTAACTTTTTTTACATATGGTTTTCTATCTTTTTAACCATGTTTATCAACACCAAATCCCCACATAATATTTTTAATCATCATTCATCATCATATACAAATACATAAATAAAGAAAATACAAGATTACATAATCAAAATAACAAGAGGATAGGAAGAAACAATCTCTATACCACCATTAGTGATGAAAAGATGAGTTTTTGATGAACAAGGCTTGGATTTTGATGGCAAAACTTGTGATAAACCAATATCATCTTCAAGTCCACCAATCTTTATAATCTCCTTGTGGGAAATCAGCCCTAGGACACCAAGAAACCTCCTCTTTGGATGTTAGAATCACCTCCAATCTCCATAACTTCAAAGGGTATTCAACTTGTGCAAGTTAAACACATGATTCATGGTTGAATTTTTGATCAAATTGGGTGTTTTGGGAGCATGGTGGACGTTCATAGGGAGCCGAGAGAGTTTGTGTGTGGTTTGCATGTTGTAAATGAGATAATGGTTTAGTCTTGGCTAGTTTTGTGTTGCTAGTGGTTTGGAAAGAAAAAAGGACAAGTGTCCTTGTTTACTTAAGTAAACTTGACACATCAAGAGTGTGTTGTGTACTCTTGGATGCCACTTGTATAGGGGTGGGCAAGTGTAAACTTGTCCCATCCCTATTAATTTACGGGTATTCCTCGATTCTAGTTTCCTCGATTTGCGTGCCCTCGGGTCGTTTTACTAAAAACGTTTTTATAAATTATGAATCAACGGCACAAAATGAATCTAATAAAAATTGTCTCATCAAAAACGGAGTTCGAAAACGTAAATACGTAATCCTAAGGTTTCCGGTTTAGTCGTAAAGGACGTTAAATTATAATCGTAAGTCCTAATCTATTCTCGTAAATTTGTGAGTTTATGAACCAACACAAATTTAAAATTCCAAAATAATATTCACGGATAAATTTATTTACTGAAGTGTCGGACTGTCACCAAAAACGGTGTATGTAAACGTAAGCATGTAACGTAGAATCCTTCGGTTTAGACGTAGTCGATGCTACTTCAAGACGTAAACCCAAATTTCTTCCCAAAATGAATGAGTTCATAATATAACATTAAAATAATGTTTTTAAATAATACTTGAGAATAAAATATCAACCATAAATTGACGGATTGTCACAGAATTGAAAAATCATGCTAATAAAATGGAAGGAAATGTCCAACGTCTTCAACAAAATCAACATAAGATGGAACAAGGTCAACATGAGATTAAGCAAGAGTTGTTAAAGGCGGATAAAAGGCAATCATAATTTGAAGATCGAATGGCTAGTATGTTTGAAGCTATCATGTGTAAACCCTCTTCCTCGGGTGGTCTTCCTAGTGATACCATTATAAACCCGAATGGATAAATGAAGGTTATTACTACTCGTAGTGGTAAAACTTTAAAAGAACCAATCTCTCGTCCTAGTACTTCTACAAAGAAGGAAATCGAGAAAGAACCCGAGGTGATGGTAGAAAAAGAGCATATTACAAGCCCACGAAGTACCGCTCAAACCACAACTACGATTGAACCAATACCAATTATGGAACCCGAGATTCCAAGGCCGTTGCCTATGCCCCAACCCACACCACCCTTACCTTACCCATCAAGACGAAACAAGGAGAAATTCCAAGAACGTAATAAACAACAAATTGAGTTTTTTTATCAAAATGTTTTAACAAGTGCATTTTAATGTGAGTTTAGCCGACGCGATGTTATACATGCCTCGTTTCGCTTCCACTTTCAAAGGTATGATGAACGATAAGGAGAAGCTTTCAAAGCTATCTAATTTTTCTTCGGTTTATCTTAACCGAATACCGGAAAAAGTTAGTGAGTCCTGGAAGTTCTCATTAATAACTAGGTTTTTGCCTATTTAAAAAGATTCGTTGATGTGTGTCTAATCGAATTAATAACTCAGTCGTTCTTTGGTGAAACAAAAGTTGTGTCGTTGTAGTAATTAAAATGTGCAAAACAATTAAAGTAAATGACTTAAAAGTAAATCTAAGTCTAATTAAAATAAATGGTGCAAGTATTTAAAAGCGTGACTAAAATTAAAGGGCACTTAAAGTAAATAACGCAAACTTAAATCTAACTAAGGCGAACTTAAAACGCAACTAAAACTTAAAACTAAGGCAAGGCTAAAATAAATCTAAGGCAAATAAACTTAAAGTGCGACTAAGTAAAAAGGCGGGAAAAATAAAGCTAGAAATTAAAAAGCAGAAACTTAAAAACTGAAATTAAAAGAACCTGAAATTCAGCTCATCCGGAATAATACCCTGATTCGGAATAAACATTCATCCAGAATGTCACCTTCGTTCGGAATGTTATTCTTCACTATGAATATTTCCCCAAAACTTTTATCCGGAATAAATGTCTTACTCGGAATATGTCACCTATCCGGAATAAACACCTCTATTCGGAATGTTGGTCTTGATTCAGAATGTTGTTGTTGATCCGGAATAATTCTTGATCCGGAATAATATTCCGATTAGAACACCTTACTCGGAATATGTCACTTATTTCGAATAGAAGCTCTTTATCCGGAATATCTCCTTTATCCGGAATATTCTTGCTGATCCGGAATGATTGGCCTATCCGGAATGTTCTGCCTATTCGGAATATTTGGCCTATCCGGAATGTTCTGCCTATTCGGAATATTCTGTCTATTCGGAATAATTCCCTTATCCGGAATATTGGATATTCCGGATGAACCACCTTGGCTAAAACCTTGATCCGGAATAAAAGTCTTATCCTTAATGTTTTAATATTCCGAATGAGATGCTTTTTAAATCCTTTACTCGGAATACTAGCTTGATTCGGAATATTCCTGGGAAAGTTCAGAAACAGAAAACAAACACCCCGAAGAACAGGGAACAGATATTCACACGAATCTAATAAAATCTAAGCAAAATCATCCACAAGATTAAATCAAACTAACAAATAAACATCTATTAATCATAAACAATCAATCCAAAACAACAAAACTAACAAAACTAATCAAGATAATCAAAACCCACTTAATAAATTTGACAAAAACTCAAGAACATGAACATGAATAATAAACATATAAATCAAAGATTAAAGAAAGGTAAAATGAGATCAAACAATAAAAATAAAGATTAACAAGAATTAAAAGAACACTTACTTGAAATTAAATAGTAATTAAGGTACAAGACAAGTATTTAAATTTGACAAGTAAATAAATGACAAGATAATTAAAAGTGGAAGAACTAATTGTCACTATTAGCCAACAAAAATGAAAAGATTAATCCTAATGACTATTTATAGGGGAGGATTAAGGGGTGCTTAGGAAGCTTCCTCCCCTCTTTCCTTTCTCCTTAATTGCATGCTTAGTCCTTCTCTTCTTAATCTTTTGTTAATTGCACCATTAGTCCTTAAGCCTTTTAATCTTCTTAATCTTGGACTTTAAATGGCTTTGTCTCGGGATTTCTCCAAACTCGTCTTGTAATTCTTCAATAAATTAGACTTGAGTTTTTCGACTTTTGATAAACTTCCGTCTTTTGACTTTTTCTTCGATAAATCTTCAGAATTGGTCTTGGACTTCCGTTCTTTTTGCACTCTTGACTTCTTGACTTCGTCTTTCGTATTTTTCTTCGATAAAAGCCCGTGAATGCCCGTGTTTTCTCCACTTTTCACCTTTTCATCCTAAATCACAAAAAAACACAAACCATGCATAATTCCGACATAAAAGACATAAAATACATGTTTTGGCTCGGTTATTATTGTAATTAAGTGGTAAAAAGGATGGGAGTTTACACACCTATCAAATCCCCTATATTTGACCATTGCAATGTCCTCATGCAATGCATTAGTTACAAAGCACGTTTACATTTTCATCATAATCAATCCACGTTGGCCTTTATTAAAGAGATAGAAAATTATAAACATTCAAAGTAAAGAAATCAAAAAGCATACCTTGGGTTTTGGAAATGTTATGAATAATCATCATCCTCAAGTTTTCACTTTCTCTAAACCAAGCTTAAAAACGAGATCATTGTTATTGTAAGTTAGTAAAATAACACGAACTCATGTGGGCCAATTATTCACTTAGACTCCCTTATTCCTAGGTGTATCTCTTATATTTTATTATTGTCTTGAATGATCACGAGGATGCATTTTTGACTTATTTCGATAGTTATTTAGGCCGAAAATAAAGTGAACGATTTAATCAATAGTTATCTAAAGGACAAAATCTTTTAAAACTGCTTCTCGGGACCTCAAAAAGTTCATATCTTGGCATAACTTGCTTCGCGATTTGAGACCTTTCTCGGACTGATATTTGGCAGCGACTTCATACTTCAAATCTTGAGAGACGTTCATGAAATAATGGTCTTCTCTTCATATAGGAATTTCTTCACTTGAAGTTTTGAGAGATTCTTCATAAATAGACCATGACTTATTCATTTTTCTCCAATCATTATTTTGGACTTTGATATACAACGATCCGCCTCCTTTTACGACTTGGATCTATTTATCCTCATACCTTGCTAGGGTCTTTTCGGATACACTTCTCCATGACTTTTGGGGAGTTTTTGCTTTTCGTCGTGTGTCTCGATCCTTCATATTGATCTTTGATAAATGATTCTTCACATCACTTGGGATCTTTAGCAACAAAATATAGCCCTCATGCCTTGTTAGGGCCTTTTCGGACTCGCCAATCTTCGCATCCCGCTTCAATAAGTTATGCCTTGGCTATGAACTCTAATCCATACCGAGCAACTTTTAAACGATCTTGGGCAAGAAGCTAAGTAACTTTTCAAATCGTACAACCTTATTTATTGCAGATAAATTTATTAGCAGGCGATGGGAGAATAGGCTTATAATTAACTCACATAAATTCACGAAAGAATACCAAACTTATAATTGACTCTATCATCTCTCGTTCTCCACACTTTAAAATCTCAAGGAATGAGACTCGTGGATGCTTAGCCTATTAAATCAAAGTTTTGGGTTTTCGAGTCGCCTATAGGATCTTGCAAACTCTTAGACTTTTTCAAGTTTAGAAATCGCGTTTTAAAGTTCCCTTGATAAACGAATCTCTAGGATCAATTATAGGAACTTGCGAAAAGTTCTTGTTCTTAACCCGTGAGAGTTAAGACTTTCGCGTTTTATAGCTCCCTATATAAAAGCCTAGCAAAACTTGACTTAAACACGTTAAGGATACTAGCTAGAGTAAACTCGGGTTGAGTCAAAAGATTCACAACGTTTGAAATTTAAAACCACTTTATTAAAGATTTATTCTAATAAGGAAAGAAAATAACTATACAAAGGGAAAAAACTAATGGGCCAAAATAGATCAAAATTTTTGAAAAATGTCGAAAAATTGATTTTCCGGTTAAAATGAGGACAAATACAAGGAAAATACCACTTAACTTCGATAGAAGTCCCCCTACACTTAATATAAACATTGTCCTCAATGTTTAAGCATGTGGGAGTAAACTCCCCTACACTTAGGACAATGTGCACTTTGTTTAATTCTTGTTAAGGAAAGGACAACTAAAAAGATTTCTATTTTAATATTAGAAAATATAAAATAGTGAATCGAAAAGAGTTTAGGATAGAACCGGGAAAATGGGAACACGGAATCACGGGTCGTCAAGAATCATCAAGAGTGGATCATTGAGCGCTCGAATCCCTGATTAGAAGAAGAGAGGAAATAGCAAACACCAACGGGTCTCCCCCTACACTTAAGGTAAAAACAAAGAAAAAGATAGATAGATAGTCGTGTTGCCTCCCGAGAAGCGCTTGTTTTTGTTAACCGAGTCACGAGCCTGACTCGTCCCCGAATTAAATGGTCCATGGGGAAACCTCAAATGTAATACCGCGATCAAAGACTTTGTCCTCGTTCCCGGAGGAATATAACAAAGGAGAGGCAGGAGGATAAGTCTTGAATGGTAGGAAGGTCCTTTCAACATACGAGAAGTATGTGAAATCATGATCCACGGGAGGTGGGGTGGGTAAAGGAATCACATTGTCATCCTCCAAAGACAATGGATGCTGACCAATTGGCAAAGCCGTAAGGTTATCAATCAAAGAATGGTCATTTCCACCTCCCGGGTCAAAGCACTCATCCTCATTCCCCGGAGAGTGAAATTGATACATCACCCGCTTGGGCGTGCATTCAGTGGGATGAGGGGGCAATATAGTAGGAGAATTAAGAGAAGAATTACCTTCCACCTGCGATACCTTTCCAGTAGAGTCAGAACTCTCCACCTCTGCGATAGAAGGGGGCATGGCTAACAAAGCATGCTCATCAATAGTAGGAGAATCAGAGCTATCAATGTCCTCAATCCCTTCGACAAAGGGAGGATTCACCTCACTAGATATGTAATCGTCATCAAAATCAAATAAAGGGTTCGAATAAATCTTGAAAGTTTCCTTCGGAACGTCTTAATCAGATAGTGACTCGTCATCACTAGAAGTAAAATCATCATCTTGATCAAAAAGGGGATTAGAGAAAGCCAAATAATCCTCTCCCAAAGTGTTGGTGGAAGGAACATCATCAAAATAAAGTGCATCATACTCATCGTCACTGTCGGATGTCAACTCAGATTCACTTGGAATTGGGACAAGGTTATCAGCACTAGACGTATTGAATTCGTCGGATTCCTTTGCAGGAATTGTGCTAATATCCTCATCCCTTAGGATGGTTGAATCCTTAGGCTCTGGCAAGTCGGGAGAAGGAATAGCATTCTCATCGTTCCATGAAATAGGACTCTCATCGTCATCACTGTCATAATAATAATATGGAGGCACAAGAGGAGGAGTATAAGCATTAAGTTTAGATACCTGCTCTTATTGCTGATCCGCTTGACATTTCTCCATCATCTTGTTGCAAGCTTCTTGAACTTTTTGAAAGGTGTCAAAAAGTTGGGCCATTTGCTCAGGAGGAAGTGCACACAAGGGTTGATGATTAACGGTGTGATGTGGGGACTCAAAGTTATAAACACTGGGATGATAGCACGGTGGTTTCTCAAAGACCTTCGACGGATCACAAGAAGAAGCATCGTGAGGGCCCCCACAAATATAGCACCACGGGTATGGAGAAAAACCCAGTGCGTCTTGAGGATAGGGATTGTCATAGACAGGAGAGGGTGGGAAAGTATTGTAAGAGTTGAAGTATGAATTTGTTGAATTGCAAAATGGACAAAATCCAAATTGTGTATCATCGATATCAAAACCACACCGCTCACAAGTACACCATTGACATGTTTGGAAACCATGCCATGGTCTCCCACACCGTCCGCAAGACGAATCCATGAAGAATTATAAATGAGAAGGGTAAAGAAAAGAATTAAACATAATAGAGGATAAAGAGGAATATTTTTGGTGCAAACTTTGAAAAAGAAATGCTTTTTATGATTTTTCAAATGTTTTTGGGATTTTTTGAAAATTTTTGACACGAAAAATAACGTTCACAAGTGAACGGATCCCAAAAAGCAACGCGTCTCTCACTGAAAACCGTTAATCTTTACGAAAAGAGCCGACAGCGGTGCCATTTAATAACTAGGTTTTTGCCTAATTAAAAAGATTCGTTGATGTATGTCTAATCGAATTGATCCTGGTTTAAGTTTGCGACTCAGTCGTTCTTTGGTGAAACAAAAGTTGTGTCGTTGTAGTAATTAAAATGTGCAAAACAATTAAAGTAAATGACTTAAAAGTAAATCTAAGTCTAATTAAAATAAATGGTGCAAGTATTTAAAAGCGTGACTAAAATTAAAGGGCACTTAATGTAAATAACGCAAACTTAAATCTAACTAAGGCGAACTTAAAACGCAACTAAAACTTAAAACTAAGGCAAGGCTAAAATAAATCTAAGGCAAATAAACTTAAAGTGCGACTAAGTAAAAAGGCGGGAAAAATAAAGCTTGAAATTAAAAAGCAGAAACTTAAAAACTTAAATAAAAGAACCTGAAATTCAGCTCATCCGGAATAATACCCTGATTCGGAATAAACATTCATCCAGAATGTCACCTTCGTTCGGAATGTTATTCTTCACTAGGAATATTTCCCCAAAACTTTGATCCGGAATAAATGTCTTACTCAGAATATGTCACCTATCCGGAATAAACACCTCTATTCGGAATGTTGGTCTTGATTCGGAATGTTGCTGTTGATTCGGAATAATTCTTGATCCGGAATAATATTTCGATTAGAACACCTTACTCGTAATATGTCACTTATTTCGAATAGAAGCTCTTTATCCGGAATATCTCCTTGATCCGGAATATTCTTGCTGATCCGGAATGATTGGCCTATCTGGAATGTTCTGCCTATTCGGAATATTTGGCCTATCCGGAATGTTCTGCGTATTCGGAATATTCTGTCTATTCGGAATAATTCCCTTATCCGGAATATTGGATATTCCGGATGAACCACCTTGGCTAAAACCTTGATCCGGAATAAAAGTCTTATCCGGAATGTTTTAATATTCCGAATGAGATGCTTTTTAAATCCTTTACTCGGAATACTAGCTTGATGCGGAAATTCCTGGGAAAGTTCAGAAACAGAAAACAAACACCCCGAAGAACATGGAACAGATATTCACACGAATCTAATAAAATCTAAGCAAAATCATCCACAAGATTAAATCAAACTAACAAATAAACATCTATTAATCATAAACAATCAATCCAAAACAACAAAACTAACAAAACTAATCTAGATAATCAAAACCCACTTAATAAATTTGACAAAAACTCAAGAACATGAACATGAATAATAAACATATATATCAAAGATTAAAGAAAGGTAAAATGAGATCAAACAATAAAGATAAAGATTAACAAGAATTAAAAGAACACTTACTTGAAATTAAATGGTAATTAAGGTGCAAGACAAGTATTTAAATTTGACAAGTAAATAAATGACAAGATAATTAAAAGTGGAAGAACTAATTGTCACTATTAGCCAACAAAAATGAAAAGATTAATCCTAATGACTATTTATAGGGGAGGATTAAGGGGTGCTTAGGAAGCTTCCTCCCCTCTTTCCTTTCTCCTTAATTGCATGCTTAGTCCTTCTCTTCTTAATCTTTTGCTAATTGCACCATTAGTCCTTAAGCCTTTTAATCTTCTTAATCTTTTGACTTTAATGACTTTGTCTCGGGATCTCTTCAAACTCGTCTTGTAATTCTTCAATAAATTAGACTTGAGTTCTTTGGCTTTTAGTAAACTTCCGTTTTTTTACTTTTTCTTCGATAAATCTTCAGAATTGGTCTTGGACTTCCGTTCTTTTTGCACTCTTGATTTCTTGACTTCGTCTTTTGTCTTTTTCTTCGATAAAAGCCCGTGAATGCCCGTGTTTTCTCCACTTTTCACCTTTTCGTCCTAAATCACAACAAAAACACAAACCACGCATACTTCAGACATAAATGACATAAAATACACGTTTTTGCTCGGTTATTATTGTAATTAAGTGGTAAAAAGGATGGGTGTTTACATACCTATCACAATTCAAAGTCAAAGAAGGGTAAACCCTAAAATTCACGATGTCATTAAAAAATTGGTTTTAAAACTTCTTGACGCGGGAATGATTTATCCTATCTTTGATAGCCCATGGGTGAAGCCAATCTATTGTGTCCCTAAGAAGGGAGGAATGGACGATATGCCTAATAAAAACAACGAGTTAATTTCCACTCGTGTTGTGACCGGTTGGAGGGTGTGTATTGACTACCAAAAGTTAAATGACACCACTCGTAAAGACCACTTACCCTTGCCCTTCATGGATCAAATGTTGGAGCGACTTGCGGGAAATGACTTCTATTGCTTTTTAGATGGTTTTTTCGGTTACTTTCAAATCCCTATCGACCCTCCTGATCAAGAGAAAACTACGTTTACGTGTCCTTATGGAACGTTTGCTTATCGTAGGATGCCTTTCGGACTTTGTAATGCACCGGGAACGTTTCAACGGTGTATGATGGCTATTTTTCATGATATGATCGAGAAGTCGATGGAAGTATTCATGGATGACTTTTTGGTGTTTGGTGATTCGTTCACGTCGTGTTTATCCAATCTTGAGAAATTGTTAAAACGTTGTGATGAAACCAACCTTCTGCTTAATTTGGAAAAATATCATTTTATGTGTAAACAAGGAATCGTCTTAGGGCACAATGTCTCGAAAGCGGGGATTGAGGTAGATAAAGCTAAGATAGACGTCATCGCCAAATTACCTCATCCCAAAATCGTTAAGGGAGTTAGGAGTTTCCTAGGCCACGCGGGCTTTTATCGTCGTTTCATAAAAGATTTTTCGAAAATTACTCGACCTATGACACACCTTCTTGAGAAGGATGCTCCTTTTAACTTAAATGAGGATTGTGTTCGAGCTTTCGAAACTCTTAAGAGGAAACTTATCGAAGCTCCCATTCTTGTTGATCCTAATTCGGAATTACCCTTTGAAATCATGTGCGATGCAAGTGATTATGCAAGTGGGTCCGTTTTCGGGCAGCATCATGAAAAGCACTTTCGACCTATCCATTATGCTAGTAAGACGATGACCGAGGCTCAAATGAAATACACTACAACGGATAAAGAACTACTAGCTGGGGTATATGCTTTTGAGAAGTTCCGACCTTATATCGTCTTAACAAAAAGCATCGTGTATACGGATCATTCGGCTATCAAGTACCTTGTAAAACCCACATGCTTTTACCATGAATAGTACCCTTTAGATAGTACGTACAAGATTAGAACTTTCCTTTTATAGCATGTTTACGTTTCACGTATAAGAATTTTAAGTATTACGTACGTGTTAGAACACGATAAGTATTTATTACGTATGAACACATGATAATTATTCAAATAATAATTATAATCACGAATATGCGATCATGAAATAATGAACGTAATTTAATCACGAGCTAATATTATTTACGTATATATATTTATTACGAACACGAATAAATATATTAAGTTACGATTAATAATTAATTAGAACACGTAAAACACGAACGCGATAAAACACGAACACACACTATAATATTTAGACTCGAGAAAAGTACAGGTTACCCCATGTGGGGCCCCCTACCCGCGGCTACAACAAAGACATGGGCCAAACCCATAATAATTTTACTAAACATGATATATTTAATTAAATACTTTTAACCTATAGTTTATTTAATTTACATGTAATAATTAATAAACTATACTTTATAACTACATGACTTAGAATAATAATCAGAAAACACTTAAGCTTATATAATTAGCTTATTTAACCAGCTTATATCTATTTATGGAAACTTTCTATTTTTAGAAACTTATTTAATTAAGGCAACTAATCTATTTATGGAAACTTTCTATTTTTAGAAACTTATTTAATTAAGGCAGCTAATCTATTTATGGAAACTTTCTATTTTTAGAAACTTATCTATTTTAAGCAGTAATTCAATTTTTGGAAACTTTCTATTTTTAGAAACATTCTATTTTTGGAAACTTTCTATTTTTGGAAACTTTCTATTTTTGGAAACTTTCTATTTTAGGAAACCTGCTATTTTTAGAAAGTTACTTATTATTACACAACAAGTATAATAATACATGAAATACAAGTAATACTTAATCAGAATAGACATAATATAAGATAAACACAGTATAAAGCTTAAAACAGTAAAACATGACATGAACATATAAAATAAGCTAAGACATGATATAAAACCAGTTATGTATTTAGTAATCAGATACTTATACACGTATGTATTTATGTAGCATTAGTGATACTGAAGTAGGACTCTCTTCCGTTCGTCTTCTTCGTTCACTGGACATAAGGTACGGATTCCCGTCCTTTCAGTATGGACATTCTTTCCTTATTAGGATTACCCGTATGTAGCCAACTGTTTTCCCATAGTATATATTTATATGTTTGCTTGCTTATGTTTAATTAGTATACCTAAAGCCATATACATGCATGACCAGTTTCACCTAGTTATGGAGGTACCATAACCATAACACTAGAGGCACTGGTGTTATGACTTCCCCACGGCGGAGTGATTGCTCGTGGCGTCCCTTCAGCTTTTGGCCATATTATTATATTTTTCATGTGGGGCGTATGGGTGCATCCTAGTTACATGTTTTCAGCAGATTACTCAGTGTGAATGAGGTGTGTGCCTTGCATCCTTCACAAGGAGCTGATCCCTCCTACCCAAAAACCAGTATATTAAATTAGAGGCAGCCCATCTAATTTGCATGATGAGGTCACACCTCCAAGTATTCATGCACGGTGGATTTTCATGACCTATATTGGCTAATGATAAAATATGTTAAACAGTTTTTACAAGATAAACATAAGGCTTCTCAAACTATAAAACTAGTTTTATTAAGACTTAACCGGTATTATTCGGGACTTAGTTCTTCCGCTGTTATATGCTTATATGCTTATATTATTCATGCTTTATTGTACATCCGTGCATTGAGCATATTGCTCAGCCGTTTTCCTTTTCATGTTCCCAAAACGGCAGGTACTCAGGGACGCTCGTAGACTTTAAGCGTACGCGCATATGGACTGGAAGCTTTCTAGCCTTTCTTTACTTTATGCATTATCTATACTTTGATACTCTTTCCATGGACCTTGTTTAGTCCTTTCATTTACAGTACTTATGTTTGTGTGTGATGACCTTTACTTTTGGACTACCGATGTTTGATTCCGGTATTTCCTTTTTATGGTCATGTAGACATTTATCCTTGTATGCTTTGATGACACGCCATAATTACGCCTGACATTCCATTTATCAAAATGGGGTGTTACAATTATGGTCTCAGAGCCAAGGCTTCGACCTGTAGGCTCTCAAAACATGACTTGTGATTAGTGGGTAGTCACTATGGTCTTCCTAGAACTGACAGTCGGCTTTCATGCATTCATCATTTTCATGCATACATATATATGTCATTGTCGCAGGTTTATGACTAAATAACGGTTGGTACAGGACTGGCCCTATTTAGTCGCATGTGTTTTATCGAAACTTTTAAATTTGGTACCGACCCATAGGCGTCCCCTCGCCATGTCTTTTATTTTGGGTGAACTGACGATAGGCGTTCACTCTCGAGCATACAAAAATTTTCATAAAACTGCATCATGCATTCATGTACAAATTTTCTACATAAAAATTTTCTCTTGATTTATTGGTATAAATTTTTTTCATGTATATATATTTTATGTTTTGATCTGTTTAATCATGTATTTTATGTTATACTGTCAGATGGTTCTCATACGCGAGCAGGAACAACTCAATGCAGCAATCCAAGCTGCAATGCAAGCTTTGCTTCCTCAACTAAGGAATGACATCAGGGCTGAGGTTCAGGCTGCCAACAATCAGCAGCAAAACCAAGCATCTCCTCCTCCTCCTCTAGTGAAATTGGCAATATGGCTGGAGAGATTCAACATGCTCCGTCCTCGAGCTTTCGAGAGAATAGATAGCCCCAGTGAAGCTGAAAGCTGGTTGGCTCACATCGAGAAGATCTTCGATGCTATGGGTTGTGACCCCGTGTTCAAGGCGAGGTTGGCATGTTACCGGTTCGAAGGAGATGTGTTAAACTGGTGGTTAGCATTGAAGCAGTCTGAGGGAGGTGATAATTGGGTGGCTGGTTTGACATGGGCTCAGTTTAGAGATAGGGTGATGGAGCAGTTCTTTCTCAAGGCTGAGCAAGACAAGCTTAAGAGGGAGTACCATGGGATCCGACAAAGAGCTGGGGAGAATAGCAACGAGTTCATGCAGCGGTTTCTTCGCTTAGCTGGTTTCCTTGGTGCAGCGGAAGGTACTCCTGAAGAGCAGGCACACCACTTTAGGTGGGCTCTTCGCACATCGGTCGCAAACAACTTGGTGTGTGCTAAGTTCAACACAGTAGCACAAGTGGCCGATGCGGCACGTAAGCTAGAGATGCTACATGAGAGAGATGAGTTCGGGGAAGCTAAGAAACCCGACAAGAGGTAAACAATCGTATTCAGGCGGTGACCAATCCGTATTCTTTCTATATATGTCAATTATCCATCTCTTTAAATTGTATCTTCCAGGCAGAAAACTGGGGACCGGTCTCAGCCGGCTACTCAGCAGTAGCTTAATCAGCCCAAGGGAAACGGACAGACTAACGACCGTTCTACTACGGATAGGCGTGGCGGTAATGATAATTACCGTAACAACGCTGGACACTCCATCGGCAACAGGTCCTAATACTTACGCATTTCCTTATGATTTCATGTTATAACTCATAATTCTGACACTTTAGCAAATCTTCTACCAGGAACCATGGAAACGGTAGGGACCAGAACCAGAGAGGTTCACAGCCTAGCCTTCCAGTTATCATTGGTATTCAATCTTACGATTATTTGTATTGTCCTTTGTACCCTATTATCATGTCTCATGTAAAATGTTTTATCAGGTCCTCAGCCAGCCAGAGCACCTGCTGGAGGATATACTCATCCTCTTTGCTCTACTTGCCACCGTAGGCACCCAGGGCCATGTCTTCGTGACATTGACGCATGCTTCAAGTGTGGTCTTCCTGGCCATCGCATGAAGGACTGCCGTAAGGGCGAGATGGAGGGCACATCGGGACATGCTGATACCAAGCCGCCTCCTACCACTGGACGTGTCTACACGACATCTCGAGATCAGGCCAACAAGTCTACAGGTACCATCACTGGAATCTTGTATATGTATGGTCAGGCTGCGTGTGTTCTATTTGATACGGGTGCTACTCACTCGGTCATTTCTACTGCTTATGCCAAGATGTCACACCCCACCATGGCGGAATATAGGGCACGACGTATGGATATCATCACAACAATAGCGTGTCTATAGAGATAACTAAATGATATAAGAAATGTCATAAATGGAGACACAAATGTCATGACAACATCTCAACATGCAGGAGTCTAGGTAAGTAGGTAACAGTCCTACCTCTTACCCAAGACAAACAAATAACACAAACAAAACAAACATATAGGTGCCAACAGTATCACTTATTCAAAGAAACATAAAAGTAAACTAAGAAGGAAACGGGGATTCTCCTTCTGTATGCATTCCTAAGCTTCTCCAATCCTAGCCACTTATGTTCTCATGCTTAACCATAGTATCACCTGAAAGAGACACTAAAACACGTCAACATAAAGTTGGTGAGGGTCATAGGTTTAGACTCCAACACAAGACAAGTCATAAGCTGTGAATACCATAAACCAATAAACATATGGACAATACGCTACAATCATGTACTAACAACTAGCATTCAAGTTCAATCAATCATTACAATTCCAAGGCATCACGCCTTACCAAGAATCACAATTTCCAAGGCATCACGCCTTACCAACAATCACAATTTCCAAGGCATCACGCCTTATCATTAATCATAGGTCCCATAGGCGCCCATACACCTATGTACCTTTCCAATCCAGATCACACACAAACAAGAATAACATAGTAGTTAATCACATAAATGTACACACAAGTCCATCTCAAACCTTAAAACATTCACAGCATTAATTTAGAAAATAATTCAACACAGTGTCTCTTCCATCCCATCTGGAAGTCAAAATCAAAAGTAAACATGGGACTATGAAACTCACCTGATAGCTTCTTCACAAATCCTTGCACTAGCAACAAACTAACAAACCAAAAACACGCAATTAATACACGAACCAATCACTAAGATGGCTCATCAACCTATGATGGACATCTAGTCTATTCCCGTATAATTACCTCATTGTTAAGCTCTAATCACTCCATTACCCTTCCTTAACAAGTCCTTAACTTGGTTAAGTTTAATAACTAACTCGTTCATATTTTACCCAAAACAGTCCCAGTTTTTAGGTCTCAAAACTTTAAGCCAAACGTCCAATTAAACATACCCATGGTTTCTGTAAAATGAATATTCATACCCTTAAATATGTTGGCTAACACCTCCCACTTTCCCTAACCTTAAAGCTACTGTTAAGGCCCCGATATACATATATCTACTTTTGTCATTCCAGATTTCCTGATTTTAAACGTACTAAAAGTTTGTTACCATTAAGGGATCTTACCCTAAACCACAACCTTAGCCCAAGTGCAGATACTTACTACAATATATAAACCATCTCTCACGTTCGTGAGAAGATCCCAATGCAACCCTAAGTACCCCAAACAACCCAAAACTTAAAAAGAAAACAAGCTGAATTCAAAACTGTTTTGACCTCCGACTGTTGTAACCTGTTTTTGACCCACTTCCCTACCTGCAATTTAGTTCTAGTTTCTTGCATTGGAAAGCTACTTCAAATATCTTTCCAGGGGTACTTGGATCGTAAAATAAGAGTTTGTAGAACTCCCAATATGATCAAAACAATTGACTCAAAATTCTACCATGTTTTTAAAAACGGGTTTAACAAAATCATCCTCATTAATTAACCCTAATCCCTCTAATTACAAGCCCTAATCTATTTAATCATTATAACACCATTAATATAACATTAATTTAATGTTCTTAAATTAAACCCTAACCTAAATCCATCATAAGATGATTATAAAAACATAAAAACAATTAAATTAAAAAGGGTTATGAAGGTTTACCTTTGATTTATGAAAACCCCCAAAATTATGAAGAACCCTAAAAACCCTCATGAAAACCCACGAATTTTTTTAATCTCTAGGGAATAATAGTGAATTTTGATTGTGATTAAAAACAATATATAGGGTGTACATAAAATCCTAGTCCAAAAATAAGCCCACTTTCCGTTTTTTTCCTCTTTTTCCCTTTTTCCCTTCTTTTCTGCGTCCAAAACCGAATATGCACCCTTAAAATTCGTTTTTTTCCTTATTATTATTAATATATGTATTCATAATATTACCTTAATTTTCCTTAATTTATTTCAGCTCCTAAAGCCTCCAAAACCTCAAAACCGTAAAACTAGTCAGTTTTTACGCGATTACCGTAAAAGACGTAAAATATACACTTTTAAAAAAAATCTCAAATTTTGAAATAAACTTTATAACTAAGTCCTAAATGACTTAAAACCATCCCGAAAAATATTCATATGGATAATTACCTCACCCGAGACATCTAAATGCTAAACCATAAATCCTAAAAAAATACTATTACTATAATACTTATACGTATACGTAAACACCACAATATCACCATTTTCATTTCATAGTCACCACTTGTGAGCTCATGAACATGAAATAACCGTTCCTCGATTTACTTATGAGTACTTCTATACTCATAAATGATAACCACACCAACCTCAATCACACAAAATAAACACGTAATCACACAATTCAAGTAAGCACACATAAAATAACCTAAAAGTAAGACCAAGTGACAAATCCAAAACCTAGGGTTGTCACATCACTACCTTCTTATAGAAATCTCGTCCCGAGATTTACTCCCAAACTCAAACTTACTCTCAGCAACCAAACGAGGATACATATCCTTGATAAAACCTTCACGTTTAAATGTGAACTCAGTTTATACTAAAATAATCTCAACCAACAACACATGAGCCATAACCGTCCGCGAGGAAACTTATTAAAACCATAAAGTTATGTAACCAACCTAACTGAATCTCGCAACTCATCAAACAAGAACTGTCTTGAAACCAAGTTAGGAGCCATCACATAACTCGACGAGTTTAAAACTGTCAACCAGATTTCGGTCTTACTCATAAATACCATAAATCAAAACTCATCAAGATATAACCATGTGCTTTAAGGTCTAAATAAATCTCAAATTCTATCCCAACTCATCTCTATGTTAACCCTCCAAGTGTTCATTACCCCAAAATACCTAAAACACAAGTTTAAACCATGTTGTCCGAAAATTAACCTTGAACTCGACACTTGCACAATTAATTCGACCAAGCTACTGACTTCCTATTACCAAACTTTCTGAATATTCAAAAAGTACGTTCCGATTACACAATTTTAGGCTTTTGAATCACTCAAAAAGCTTTAAAAACGAATAAGTTATGACCAAAACGATTTTACCTAAAATCTGCCCAGACATTAGCGACAGTTTCTAACAGTTTAACGACGAATTTTGACAGTTTAGCGACAGTTTCTGCCTACTCCGATTTATACCCAAAAAACGATTTTAAACCCTAATTTATTTTGATTCCAGAAAATTAAAACTCTCACCCATCATATGATTAAATACATGACTTTAACATATTTAATTTAATAAAAAAAAAATTCTAACTAAAGAACAATAACTTTAGGTGATCAAATCCAAAATATTTTAAAATAAACAAGCCATGCTTAAATGTAAAAAAAAAATTATATTCCACTTTATTTCAAACACGTTTTCGACACTTTACCCTCATTTTATGGACTACCAACAACTAATTTTTTTCTTTTTTTACTATTTGCAAGTTCCATTTTTTTTACCATGTAAGACTCAAAACAAAAGATGTCGTTATTCCAAAATAAATCTTCACCCTCCCAATAGCTTCTACACCAAAAGTACCGTACAAACAACCACGTGAAATGAGAACTCGATAAATGCACTACTACAGAAGTTGAACATCCCAAAGAGAAAAGAGCTAAAAAACCATCCTAAGAATACAACCGATAAGTAGAAGGGATATATACATATATAGGCATACGCGTACATACACTCAAATCCATCCAACGTATACTATACAAACATGTATTAACCCTCTTCCATGCAACCATACTCAGGAATCCATTGATGTTGTGGTACTTGTATAACTATGTTGGCCATCATACTTATACCAGTCCCCTTTCACTAATGCACTCCCTCCTATGATGACACTTATAAGAATTAATGCTACACATAACACATCAGCCTACCAACTCAAATAAGCACATAGATCCTACCACTCATATAAGCACATAACCACAACATAAAGTAAGATCCAAAATCCATGTATTAAAATAACGTAGCCAATGCATGAAACATATAAACTCGTAATCCAGCTGAACCACCGTAGACAAAATTCAAAATGTATAAAGAACATGAAAACGTAATTAAACGGAATCCAACAATGACGAACGTATACGACTATAGTTCAACCCGCACTATTCAAAACTCGTAAAGAAAATAACATGTAGTTAAGTATGAACCATACTAGTTCATAACTTAACAAATATCGCAAAAATAACATCAAACACATCAACTATTATAAAATGCACACATACCCCTATGACGCCTATATGTAGGGACCCTTAAGCTATAGACTAGGCTACGCGACTAGGTAACCTAATTCTCTATAACCATTGGCTCTGATACCATTCTGTCACACCCCACCATGGCGGAATATGGGGCACGACGTATGGATATCATCACAACAATAGCGTGTCTATAGAGATAACTAAATGATATAAGAAATGTCATAAATGGCGACACAAATGTTATGACAATATCTCAACATGCAGGAGTCTAAGTAAGTAGGTAACAGTCCTACCTCTTACCCAAGACAAACAAATAACACAAACAAAACAAACATATAGGTGCCAACAGTATCACTTATTCAAAGAAACATAAAAGTAAACTAAGAAGGAAACGGGGATTCTCCTTCTATATGCATTCCTAAGCTTCTCCAATCCTAGCCACTTATGTTCTCATGCTTAACCATAGTATCACCTAAAAGAGACACTAAAACACGTCAACATAAAGTTGGTGAGACTCATAGGTTTAGACTCCAACACAAGACAAGTCATAAGCTGTGAATACCATAAACCAATAAACATATGAACAATACGCTACAATCATGTACTAACAACTAGCATTCAAGTTCAATCAATCATTACAATTCCAAGGCATCACGCCTTACCAACAATCACAATTTCCAAGGCATCATGCCTTACCAACAATCACAATTTCCAAGGCATCACGCCTTACCAACAATCACAATTTCCAAGGCATCACGCCTTATCATTAACCATAGGTCCCATATGCGCCCATACACCTATGTACCTTTCCAATCCAGATCACACACAAACAAGAATCACATAGTATTAATCACATAAATGTACACACAATTCCATCTCAAACCTTAAAACATTCACAGCATTAATTTAGAAAATAATTCAACACAGTGTCTCTTCCATCCCATCTGGAAGTCAAAATCAAAAGTAAACATGGGACTATGAAACTCACCTGATAGCTTCTTCACAAGTCCTTGCACTAGCAACAAACTAACAAACTAAAAACACGCAATTAATACACGAACCAATCACTAAGATGGCTCATCAACCTATGATGGACATCTAGTCTATTCCCGTATAATTACCTCATTGTTAAGCTCTAATCACCCCATTACCCTTCCTTAACAAGTCCTTAACTTGGTTAAGTTTAATAACTAACCCTTTCATATTTTACCCAAAACAGTCCCAGTTTTTAGGTCTAAAAACTTTAAGTCAAACGTCCACTTAAACATACCCATGGTTTCTATAAAATAAATATTCATACCCTTACATATGTTGGCTAACACCTCCCACTTGCCCTAACATTAAAGCTACTGTTAAGGCCCCGATATATATATATATATATATCTACTTTTGTCATTCCAGATTTCCTGATTTTAAACGTACTAAAAGTTTGTTACCATTAAGGGTTCTTACCCTAAACCACAACCTTAGCCCAAGTGCAGATACTTACTAAAATATATAAGCCATCTCTCACATTCGTGAGAAGATCCCACTGCAACCCTAAGTACCCCAAACAACCCAAAACTTAAAAAGAAAACAGGCTGAATTCAAAACTGTTTTGACCTCCGACTGTTGTAACATGTTTTTGACCCACTTCCCTACCTCCAATTTAGTTCTCGTTTCTTGCATTGGAAAGCCAATTCAAATATCTTTCCAGGGGTACTTGGATCGTAAAATAAGAGTTTGTAGAACTCCCAATATGATCAAAACAATTGACTCAAAATTCTGCCCAGTTTTTAAAAACGGGTTTAACAAAATCATCCTCATTAATTAACCCTAATCCCTCTAATTACAAGCCCTAATCTATGTAATCATTATAACACCATTATTATAACATTAATTTAATGTTCTTAAATTAAACCCTAACCTAAATCCATCATAAGATGATTATAAAAACATAAAAACAATTAAATTAAAAAGGGTTATGAAGGTTTACCTTTGATTTACGAAAACCCCCAAAATTATGAAGAACCCTAAAAACCCTCAAGAAAACCCACCAATTTTTTTAATCTCCAGGGAATAATAGTGAATTTTGATTGTGATTAAAAACAATATATAGGGTGTACATAAAATCCTAGTCCAAAAATAAGCCCACTTTCCTTTTTTTTCCTCTTTTTCCCTTTTTCCCTTCTTTTCTGCGTCTAAAACCGACTATGCACCCTTAAAATTCGTTTTTTTCCTTTTTATTATTAATATATGTATTCATAATATTACATTAATTTTCCTTAATTTATTTCAGCTCATAAAGCCTCCAAAACCTCAAAACCGTAAAACTAGTCAGTTTTTACGCGATTACCGTAAAAGACGTAAAATATACACTTTTAAAAAAAATCTCAAATTTTGAAATAAACTTTATAACTAAGTCCTAAATGACTTAAAACCATCCCGAAAAATATTCATATGGATAATTTTTTTTTTTTGGTAAAAGGGTAGCAATGACCCCGGTAAATAGAACCAAAAAAAGCGTTGAAGTACAAGGAATGTGGCTGAAATACCACATTAACCGCAAGCTACAGGCAGCTTGTTAAACAAAATGTTTATGACAGGCCATAAACATTAACTAGTCTAGAATACTGGAAATATATAAACTAGACAAAAACCAAGACGATAACATAAAATTACGAGGAAAATAATAAAATATCAACATGGGATCAGCCAGTTGGAGTGCTTGCCCCTATATTAGAGTTGAGAAGATTCACCGATTCATCAAAGACGACCTCGACTCCCTCCTCCTCCTCATTATCTTCCTCACTTACTTGACCCCCTTCGTCAATACCAGGCATGGACAAAGATGAAAATTTATTAGATGTAGAAACACTGTTCATTTGAGCTTTACTCTTGTTCGGACCATTAGGATTGCTAGACTGCTGTGACTGACCAGATTTAGTATTCAACTTTCTACTATTATCACCACTCGTACTTGTAGTATCCAAGCGAGTTTTTGGACGAAAAACAACCGTCTTTCCTGTTTGGGAACCCTTACTCAATGGAACACCTCTCGGAACTTGATTCCCTAAATTACCTTTGTACTTCTTCCTCTTACTTTATACTTGTTGGAATCCATCATTATCAACATGAGTTGTCACATTTTCAACCGTTGTAGGTTTAACATTTTTCTGACAAGAATCAAAGGAATGACCAAAAATATTACAAGTATGACATCTAGGCGGTTTCCATTCGTATTCAACTCGAATTAATTCCCTAGTACAACCAGAGCCTTCAAGATCAGGGACACCAATAGTAACGTTATCTATAAACTCCGAATCATCGTTCATCTCAATAAGATAACGAGCAAAACTACAACGACCCCAAGACTATTTGCACATATTATCAGTATAATTATCCATCATAATAAGCTTACCAAGAAACGAAGCAATTAAAGTAATACCTTCCTCTTCAAATACCTGTAGCGGGACATCATGAAACTTGACCCATACCAGAATACGAGTTAGTTCCTCCTTCAGAAGATTCGTTTTCATAGTCCATTTCTTAAGAAAAATTGGTGAATTACGAACCATCCACGGACCACCTTCCAGAACCGCATTAAGACCCTCACTAGACCCGAATTGAAAAAAGAAAAAACCTTTCTCATTCATCATGATACGCTTAAGACCATGTTTTGCCCAGTGATTCTTAGCAAAATACTCAACCACAGGAAATGCAATCCTTTTACCAAGAAAGTAACTATATAAAGTGTTGTGGTAACGAGTATTTACTTTTACAACTACCTTCCTAGGAATAGAGATATTAACCCCTTCACAAACATTTTCAGAATTAAACGAAGAAGAGACTGCATTAATACCTCCATTAGTAGACGTAACCATATCAGCTTCAAATTTGCAAAGTAACTCCAGAATTTCTTTAGCACGGTCATGTGAGATCAATTCCCACAAAGGATATTTCTTCATTTTTAACTCATGCATAAATTCACCCGCATCACCAACCGTGCGAATCGTTACACCAAATAATTTCAAAACCTCATGTAGATTACACGGTTGTAACCCATTAATGGTTGCAGCCTTAGCTGCAAGGTCCAAAACAACATCACCAGAAGAGGGAACATTAGTAATAGGGTCATCTGTTTTCTTAGCCACATCTACAGAGTGCACACTCGAACCACCTAAACTGAGTGAAGAAATGCTGCTAGTTAGATCCTTATGGCGTTCACACAAAACTTCAAAATAAAACCTAGTGGTCTCCTTAGATAAAGTAAACCATTTAGGAAATTTGTTTGCCTTAACACCATTTGCAAACACTTCAATGTCACGCACAGTATTCAAAGGAATAGAAAACAAATTAGATATCTCCTCTAACGTTACTAAAACCTTAAGAGTAGACACCTTAACCTTATCACTCCAACCTGTAAACAGTGGCTTATTACTCGAATCCACCATAGCTTACAAAACTACGACACAGAATCAAATCGAGACCTCTAAATGCTAAACAGTAAATCCTAAAAAAAAATACTATTACTATAATACTTATACGTATACGTAAACACCACAATATCACCATTTGCATTTCATAGTCACCACTTGTGAGCTCATGAACATGAAATAACCGTTCCTCGATTTACTTATGAGTACTTCTATACTCATAAATGATAACCACACCAACCTCAATCACACAAAATAAACACGTAATCACACAATTCAAGTAAGCACACATAAAATAATCTAAAAGTAAGACCAAGTGACAAATCCAAAACCTAGGGTTGTCACAAAAGAACATTAGGATGCTCCCCATGCCACTAGATAACATACTGAGTATTTCCACGCCTTTGAGAGACTCTGTACACATAACCCATGTATACAAGAGTCTTCCCCTAGAGTTTGATGATAAGGTTCGTCCTGTTGACGCACTTCCGCTGGACATGAATGAATTTGACATGATTTTGGGCATGGATTGGCTATCCAAGCATCATGCTACCATAGACTGCCATTCATATCGAGTTATCTTCGGTGATGTTAATGCACTAGAGTACATTCACAACGGGTTCATACCCGAAAGGTCTGTACAAATCATATCTACCCTGCAAGCACGTGCACTACTGTCACATGGCTGCGAGGGTTATCTAGCTACGGTTCACGACATTGATGTTGAATCTCCATCAATTCAGGATCAACCAATAGTGTCAGAATTCCAAGATGTATTTCCAGAAGAACTTCCAGGCCTACCACCTGCACGAGAAGTGGAATTCAATATCGAGCTCATCCCAGGAGCTGAACCGATTTCCAAGGCTCTTTATCTCATGGTTCCCATAGAGTTAAAGGAGCTGAAGGATCAACTACAAGAACTTCTAGAACGAGGTTTCATTCGACCGAGTGCATATCCATGGGGCGCACCGGTCTTATTTGTTAAGAAGAAGGACGGCAGTATGCGTCTTTGCATAGACTATCGCGAGCTCAACAAAATTACTATCAGGAATAGGTAGCCACAACCGCGTATAGACGATCTGTCTGACCAACTCCAAGGGGCCAAACACTTCTCCAAGATTGATCTTAGGTCATGCTATCATCAACTACGGGTGAAGTAGCAGGACATCACCAAGACTGCCTTTCGTACCCGCTATGGCCACTACGAATTTGTAGTCATGCCATTCGGCCTGACCAATGCTCCAGCAGTGTTCATGGATTTGATGAACAGAATCTTCCATGAATTTCTGGACAAGTTTGTCATTGTGTTCATCGATGACATCCTGATTTTCTCAAAGTCCAAGGAGGAACACGAAGACCATCTTCGTACAGTACTACAGATTCTTTGCCAGAAGCAACTATATGCTAAATTCTCTAAGTGTGAGTTCTGGTTAGACAAGGTGGCATTCTTAGGTCACATTGTATCAGTAGAAGGAATCACTATGGATCCAGCGAAGGTTGAGGCTATTACTAAGTGGCCAAGGCCGACATCAGCCACTGAAGTCCGCAGTTTCTTAGGCTTAGCTGGCTAATAACGTAGGTTGGTGGAGAACTTTTCCCGCTTAGCACTACCATTTACCAAACTGATGTTGAAAGGGGAGAAATTCGCCTGGACTGAAGAACGAGAGAAGAGATTTGAAGACCTGAAGCAGAAGCTAGTATATGCACCTATTCTTACTCTCCCATCTGGTACGGGTGGATTTCAAATCTAAAGTTATGCATCGGAGAAGGGACTTGGCTGTGTTCTCATGTAACATGGGAAAGTGAATGCGTACGCTTCACGGCAGCTAAAGCCTTATGAAGAAAATTACCCTACGCATGACTTGGAACTTGCTGCAGTCGTGTTTGCATTGAAGATATGGAGGCACTACTTATATGGAGAATCATGTGACATTTTCACGGACCACAAGAGCTTGAAGTATATCTTCACTCAGCGTGAATTGAACATGAGGCAGAGAAGATGGTTAGAGTTGTTGACGGATTATGATATTAATCTACAGTATCATCCCGGAAAGGCGAATGTAGTAGCAGATGCACTTAGCAGGAAGTCCGGAATGATCAACGGCATTAAGATTGAGGAAGAAATCATAAGAGACTTGGAGCGACTAGACATAGAGATCATGGTACGTGGACAACATGGTTACTGGGATAATCTTAGAGTAGAATTCGAGTTACTCTCTAAGATCAAGGAAGCTCAGAAAGATGATGGAGAAATCTGGGCGATAGTTCAGAATTTGGAGAAGCAGACGGAATTCAGAGTAGATGTAGATGGTATCGTATGGCAGGGCACGAGACTTTGTGTTCCTGGTGATCAAGAACTCCGGGAAGCCTTGTTAGTTGAAGCTCATAGCTCCACATTCTCTATACATCCTGGTTCGACTAACATGTACCATGACATCAAGCAGTACTTTTGGTGGAGTGGTATGAAACAGGATGTTGCCACTTACGTCTCCAAATGTCTTACCTGCCAGAAGGTTAAGATCGAGCATCAGCGATCTGGCGGTCTCCTTCAACCGTTAGATATTCCAGAGTGGAAGTGGGATAAAATCACCATTGATTTTGTTACTGGTCTTCCGCCAACCAAGAGGAAGCACGATGCAATTTGGGTTATCGTAGATCGACTTACCAAATCAACTCATTTCTTACCGATCCGCAAGGAAGATTCGGTCAGTAAACTCGCCGATACGTATAGAAGAGAGATCATGAAACTCCACGGTGCTCCATCCAGCATCGTCTCAGACAGAGATCCTCGATTCACTTCGCGATTTTGGAAGAGCCTGCAGAAAGCTTGGGTACACAACTTAAGCTTAGCACGGCTTTTCATCCTCAAATAGACGGGCAGTTGGAGCGAACGATTCAGACATTGGAAGTTATGTTGAGGTCATGTGCGTTGGAATGGATGGGCGATTGGGACGATTATATCTGTTTGGTGGAGTTTGCATACAACAACAGTTGGCACGCAAGTATCAAGTGTGCTCCTTTCGAGATGTTGTATGGCAGAAAGTGTCACGCCCCAATCTGCTGGGATCAGGTTGGTGAGCAAACACTTGAAGGACCAGAGATCATAGAGATGACTAATGAGAGGGTCGTAGTAGCTAAGCAGAAACTTCAAGAAGCACGGTCACGTCAGAAGAGTTACGCCGATAAGCATCGTAGGGACATACATTTTAACGTAGGAGATCACGTCTTTCTTAAGGTTTCGCCGGCACGTGGTGTTAGACGCTTCGGGGTTAAAGGGAAGCTCACTCCTTGTTTCATCGGACCGTTTGATATCATTGAACGAGTTGGTGAAGTATCTTACCGTTTAGCGTTACCTCCGTAGCTTTCGCATGTACACAATGTGTTTCATGTGTCCTTACTCAGAGGGTACCAGTATCATCCCCTTCACATGGTTCAGTATCCACTGGAACAGATACTTGAAGATCTCACTTTCATAGAAGAACCCGAACGAGTTCTTGACAGACAAGAACAAGTCATGAAAAGGAAGACGATTCCATTCGTCAAAATCCTTTGGAGGGATCATACCGAGCGGGAAGCCACTTGGGAAACTGAGGAGTCTATCCGGGCTTCTTACCCTCATTTCATATTTTGAATTCGGGTATGTTCTTATTTTCTAGTTTACTTTATCTATAATTCGGGGACGAATTATTCTTTTTATGGGGGAAGAGTTGTAAAACCATCATGCTTTTACCATGAATAGTACCCTTTTGATCGTACGTACAAGATTAGAACTTTTCTTTTATAGTATGTTTACGTTTCACGTATAAGAATTTTAGGTATTACATACGTGTTAAAACACGATAAGTATTTATTACGTATGAACACACGATAATTATTCAAATAATAATTATAATCACGAACACGCGATCATGAAATCATGAACGTAATTTAATCACAAGCTAATATTATTTACGTATATATATTTATTACGAACACGAATAAATATATTAAGTCACGATTAATAATTAATTAGAACACGTAAAACACGAAAGCGATAAAACATGAACACACACTATAATATTTAGACTCGAGAAAAGTACGGGTTACCCCATGTGGGGCCCTCTACCCGCAGCTACACTAAAGACATGGGCCAAGGCCATAATAATTTTACTAAACAAGGGAATTATGAAAAACTTGTGTCATTATTCACAAAATCAAGAAATAACAAAAAGCCTAAATCTTTTCTTCTTCCTTCTCATTGGCCGTCGGATTCAAGGACACAAGTAGGGGTGTCGGGTTGATTTTGATCTTGGAATTTTGCATGGATTTGTGTGTGTTCATCCTCATTTGTTTCACTAATCAGTATAACCTTTTTAACCTTTTCTTTTATGTTTTGATTTAATGAATCACATAAATTCATGATGTTTTTAAAAACTAATTAAAAAAATTATTAAAACATGTCTATGATCATGGGGTAAATCAAATCAATGGTTTAGGGGTGTTTGTGGTCTAGCCGACGCCTAACAGAGCCCATGGGGGGGGGGTCTCGACTTGGCTTATTAACCACCACTGAGACCATATGGTCTCGGTATGGTGATGGTGGTCCCACGGAAGCAGCCAAAAACAAGGGAAACCCCAACCTTGGTCGGGGTATGATATTACTTACGGGTTCGGTTCATGGTTTCTAGTCACGGGTCCGGTTCATAGATTATTTTTAAGGTTTATGATTTTACTAGTTATGTTTTAAAATTAAATTAATAAAACATGACATGACTAATTTAATGTACACGACTTAGGTTATAAATTTAATTAATGGATCATGAATTTTAACCTAAGTATTTATATTTAATTAGACTTTATAATTAATTAATTATTAAAACTATGACTATAATTAATTAATTAACATGACTTAGGTTATATTATTAATAGTTAATAATACATGTTTTAACCAAAGTATTTTACTTTTATTTAATTAAAAACATGATATATTTAATTAAATACTTTTAACCTATAGTTTATTTAATTTACATATAATAATTAATAAACTATACTTTATAACTACATGACTTAGAACAATAATCAGAAAACACTTAAGCTTATATAATTAGCTTATTTAACCAGCTTATATCTATTTATGGAAACTTTCTATTTTTAGAAACTTATTTAATTAAGGCAGCTAATCTATTTATGGAAACTTTCTATTTTTAGAAACTTATTTAATTAAGGCAGCTAATCTGTTTATGGAAACTTTCTATTTTTAGAAACTTATCTATTTTAAGCAGTAATTCTATTTTTAGAAACTTTCTATTTTGGAAACTTTCTATTTTTGGAAACTTTCTATTTTTGGAAACTTTCTATTTTTGGAAACTTTCTATTTTAAGAAACCTGCTATTTTTAGAAAGTTACTTATTATTACACAACAAGTATAATAATACATGAAATACAAGTAATACTTAATCAGAATAGACAGAATATAAGATAAACACAGTATAAAGCTTAAAACAGTAAAACATGACATGAACATATAAAATAAGCTAAGACATGATATAAAACCATTTACGTATTCAGTAATCAGATACTTATACACGTATGATTTATGTAGCATTAGTGATACTGAAGTAGGACTCTCTTCCGTTCGTCTTCTTCGTTCACTGGACATAAGGTATGGATTCCCGTCCTTTCAGTATGGACATTCTTTCCTTATTAGGATTCCCCGTATGCAGCCAACTGTTTTCCCATAGTATAAGTTTATATGTTTGATTGCTTATGTTTAATTAGAATACCTAAAGCCATATACATGCATGACCAGTTTCACCTAGTTATGGAGATACCATAACCATAACACTAGAGGCACTGGAGTTATGACTTCCCCACGGCGGAGTGATTGCTCCTGGCGTCCCTTCAGCTTTTGTCCATATTATTATATTTATCATGTGGGGCGTATGGGTGCATCCTAGTTACATGTTTTTAGCATATTACTCAGTGTGAATGAGGTGTGTGCCTTGCATCCTTCACAAGGAGCTGATTCCTCCTACCCAAAAACCAGTATATCAAATTAGAGGCACCCCCTCTAATTTGCATGATGAGGTCACCCCTCCAAGTATTCATGCACGGTGGATTTTCATGACCTATATTGGCTAATGGTAAAATATGTTAAACAGTTTTTACAAGATAAACATAAGGCTTTTCAAACTATAAAACCAGTTTTATTAAGACTTAACCGGGATTATTCGGGACTTAGTTCTTCCGTTGTTATATGCTTATATGCTTATATTATTCATGCTTTATTGTACATCCGTGCACTGACCGTATTGCTCAGCCGTTTTACTTTTCATGTTCCCAAAACGGCTGGTACTCAGGGACGCTCGTAGACTTTAAGCGTCGTGTATATGGATTGGAAGCTTTCTAGCCTTTCTTTACTTTATGCATTATCTATACTTTGATACTCTTTCCATGGACCTTGTTTATTCCTTTCATTTACAGTACTTATGATTGTGTGTGATGAGCTTTACTTTGGGACTACCGATATTTGATTCCGGTATTTCCTTTTTATGGTCATGTGATGTTTTAGACATTTATCCTTGTATGCTTTAGTGACACGCCATAATTATGCGTGACATTTCATTTATCAAAATGGGGTGTTACACACCTCTTCTCTAAGATTGATGCTAAACCGAGATTGCTTCGTTGGATTACCCTCCTACATGAATTTGATGTCTCCATACTTGAAAAAAAAGGAGACGAGAATCTAGTGGCCGATCATCTCTATCGTTTAGAAGATCCTCACAAGAATGAGTTCGAGAACAAGGAAATTACTAAAACATTTCCTCTCGAGACTCTCGGTGTAGTGAATTCTAAGGACGACACCACATGGTTTGCCGACATTGCAAATTACCATGCAGGCAACTTCATAATCAAGGGTATGACGACACAACAAAAGAGAAAATTCTTTCGTGACGTCAAGTTCTATTTTTGGGATGACCCTTTTCTCTTTCAGGTTTGTGCGGATCAGCTCGTTCGACGTTATGTCTTTGGTACCGAAGCTTCTAATTTCCTTAGAGCTTGTCACGAGGGACACACGGGTGGTCACCACGGTGCTAACTTTATGGCTAAGAAAGTGTTCAATGCTGGCTTCTTTTGGCCTACGATCTATCGTGATGCACACGCACTTGTGAAGTCGTGTGATTCTTGCCAACGTCAAGGAAAATCCTATCAAAAGGATGAAATACCGCAAAATATAATTCAAGTGTGTGAGATTTTAGACGTTTGGGGCATTGACTTTATGGGGTTGTTCCCATCGTCTCATGGAAACAAGTATATCCTCGTCGTCGTTGACTACCTATCTAAGTGGGTGGAAGCTGTGGCTTTGCCTACGAATGATGCTCGTGTGGTAGTGAAGTTTTTGAAGCAACTATTCTCTTGGTTTGGAACCCCTCGTGCTATTATAAGCGATCGTGGAACCCATTTTTGTAATGACCAATTCGAAAAGGTTCTAAAGAAATATGGGGTTACACATCGTCTTTCTACGGCTTATCACCCGCAAACGAGTGGGCAAGTCGAGGTTAAGGTCGATTGGAGAAAAGCGTGCTTCATGGTCTGACAAACTCAATGACGCTTTATGGGCCTTTCACACCGCTTATATGACACCTATTGGATGTACTCCTTATAAGTTGGTTTATGGAAAGAATTGCGACTTTCCTATTGAATTTGACGGCATATTGGGCCCTAAAGCATGCCAATTATGACTTGAAGACCACGGGAGATCACCGGAAAATACAACTTAATGAATTGGATGAATTACAAGATAATGCTTATGAAAATTCATTAATTTTTAAGGAAAAGACTAAAAAGTTTCATGATTCAAAGATTAAAAACCGGGTTTTTAACGTTGGTTATCAAACGTTACTTTTAACTCTCGTTTGAAGATATTTTCCGGGATATTGAAATCTCGTTGGTCTGGCCCGTTCACCATAACACAAGTGTTTCCTTATGGGACCATCGAGCTAGCTCAAAATGATGGTCCTAATTTCAAGGTGAATGGACATATGCTTAAGCACTACTTCGGTGGGGAAGTCCCTTCTTTGGACGACCTCAACCAAGTCACCTTCCCCAATGATAATTAGAATTAAGGGTATCGAGTCGATCTAATGACTCGGTAATAAAAAACGAGGTGCCTCGTGGGGGAAATCCCATGCTTATCCAGGTATATATTATCGCTTTCTAATGTAGTTAATGTGAGGGGATTTGTGCCCTTTCAACTCATTATCTCGTTGTTGTTTGTGAATGTTATCTCATCATCATCGCCAGATTGAAGACTCTCGTGTTCGTTTACATGAGCCTTAATCGTTTGCTTGAAGAGTTTTTCACGAATCCATGACATATCCTTTATTGTTCTAACAATTATCTTTTAGCATAATTCATAAACAGCTTTAGATATATTGTTGATCACCCTTTCCATGCTAGATCCTAAGCATTCGACTCTTCGTCTCTAGTATGGGGGTGCTCCACCTTTAGACTCGAATCATTGAGGACAATGTTTAATTTTAGTATGGGGGGTGAATAGATACTTTCCTTGCTACGCCCTCACGTTTTCCAACTTTCATTGTCTTGTTTTGTTGCAAATAAAGCTAAAAATGGCAAAATTTTAAAATTTTTCTTAGTTTTCATAAGTGTTTCAAGACACGAATGTATATTTTTTGATAGGTAGAATAAGAGTTAACCTCTTAATTTTTGACTTGATGGGCATTTGGAGCCCTTTACATTCCTTAACCCGCTTGAATCAAGTTTTGCTAGACTTTTATATAGGTAACTTTATAACGCGAAAGTCTTAGCTCATGCCGGTTAAGAACAAGAACTTTTCGCAAGTTCCTATAATCGATCATAGAAAGTCACTTATCAAGGGAACTTTAAAATGCATTCTCTAAACTTGAAAAAGTCTAAGAAAGTGCAAGATCCTATAGGTGACTTGAAAACCCAAAACTTCGATTTAATATAGTCTTAATGAAGCTAATCCAAATTTGGCATAATTTTGACTTGCATGGATAAGTATTCCCGAGTCTCTTTAATTAGAGGTCTTTAAATAGTGAAGAACGAGAAGTGATAGAGTTAGACAAGTGATCATGCTAAACGTAGAACATGAAAATGTTCTTTAAAAAAATCATATTTTTTTAATTGTGGCTTTTTCTCCCAAAAGATCAATGCATTAGGAACAAATTAATTGCAATAGGTAAGGTCGTACGATTTGAAAGGTTACTTAGCTTCTAGCCCAAGATTGTTTAAAAGTTGCTCGGGGTTGAATAGAGTTCATAGCCAAGGCATAAGTTATTGAAGTGGGACGCGAAGATTGGTGAAGTTCCAAAAAGGCCCTAACAAGGCACGAGGACTCTATTTTTTTGCTAAAGATCCAAGATGATGTGAAGAATCATTATTCCAAAATCAATATGAAGGATCGAGACACACGAAAAAAAGCAATTACTCCCCTAAAGATCATGGAGAAAGTCTATCCAAAAAGACCCTAACAAGGTATGAGGATAAATATATCCAAGTCGTGGTCCATGTATGAAGAATCTCTCAAAAACGTCAAGTGAAGAAATTCCAAATATGAAGAGAAGAACATAATTTCTAGAACCTCTTCCAAAGATCCGAAGTATGAAGTACATGCCAAATATCGGTCCGAGAAAGGTCTCAAATCGTGAAACGAGTTATGCTAAGATATGAACTTATTACGAGAAGCCGTTTTAAAAGAGTTTGTCATTTAGCTAACTATCTATTAAATCGTGCTACTTTATTTTCGGACTAATAAATACTCAAATAAGTCAATATGAATCACTTGTGATCCATGAAAAAAGTTAAAAAAATCTATATACCTTTCCTTTCATAATAACTAGGATTGCGGGGAGAAAAAGTATTACGCAATTTGGACGTATGAGTAGTGTTAGCAGTGTGACTTGTACCAACAATAATATCGTTTTTACACTTAGCATGGAATGTATGAGAATCAAGGATGAGGAACTTTAATCTATGAGACATTCAGTTGTTTTTATTCATTGACCCTAAAAGTCACATTCGTGATAAAATTCATACATTATGTCTTTAACACATCTTCGTAGTAGTATAGAAAGTTTTACTTTTCAATAAAGGGGAATAAAATTGAATTTTGGAGATGCTTAGATACTTTATTCTAGCATTGCGTGAGGGCACGACAATGGTTTAGTATGGGGGAGTGATGAGATGGCATTTATACATGATCTCATCGTTCTTTTCGGGCTTTAAATGCTAAAAATGTCATAAAAATACCATATATATTCTTGTGTTTGTTTACTTGTGTATTTTAGGCATGGATATCGTGAAAAAGACAAAAAAAATCACAAGAAACAAGGAAAAACGAACGCGAGAAACGAAGCCGCACAATGAACCGGACCGAAGTTATGAATTTCCAAAGAAAATTCCTTAAGGTACTGAAGATGTTCAAGAATGATCCCTCATCAATGAAGAAATGACACTTAATACCCTTGTATATTAATAATCACAATTTTGGTCCCTTAAGTTTGTCAAAATTACAAAAAAGTCCCTTAACTTTAAAGAATTGGCAAGTTTAGTCCCTCATAAATGAAGATTTGTCAATAAACTTTCTCATCAATGTCAAACATACAAGAAAGGTCCTTCAACTATCAAGCATGTTCAAGTTCAGTCCTTGAAGAACCAAGAAAATGACAAAACAAACCCTTAGAATCCTTTTTAAAAAAGTTTTGTGCCAAAAGTGTGAAAACCAAAACTTATTTAACAAAGAAAACATGTTTGGTTACACTTAAAACTTCAAATGCAAGAAAAAAGAACTTCCAGGGACCAAAGTTGCTACAATCAAAAGTTCAAACGAAAAAAGGCGCCATAACAGTTACTGTAGCAATTACAGTTACTGTATCACCTTCTTATTACCTAGGTTTAAAAAGACACAAAACAAAGGGTAAATTGCAATTTCTTGAACTCACGTGTGATTCACCTCACACGAATCATATCCCACTCCTAAAACATTCCTTCCCACTAACAGAGAGACCCCACAAGTCCTCCCTTGCACCACTTATGAGGCGACACGTTTCCTATAGAATGACAGCTGGCCAATCTAACGCCCCATAACCATTACTTGGTCCCAAAGAAAAAATAGAAGGTTGTGATCATCCAAAGACAACTCATCAACAACTAGACTCAAGGGCACATTCGGGTTTTTCAGCACTTAGGGTTTAGGATTTGTATGATTCTAGAATCATCTTCCAACTAGTATAAAGAGAGCCCCAATCTGTGGTGAGCCTCTTGTTCCATACTTTGCTATAATCTTTTGTAATTCCTTTTTATTCAAATAAAAGTTGGTATTTTGTCTCTAATATAAATCCTTTTTATCTTGTTAAAAGTTGGTATTGAGTCTAGCAAGTCTGAGTTCCTTAATCTTCTTGTTCAAGTTAAGCAGTCGTTTTTAAGGTTTTAAAAAATTTCAAGGTTTTTGAGAAAGTGTTTTATGTTTTACTGTTGGACCAAAGGGGTTTCTCAAAATAGTCTTTGGGTTAAGATTTTGGTTGCAAGTTTGTGGGCATCTTGTTTAAGGTCCCTGGTTATTAGTGATCCCTTAACAGCTTTGAACCAGAGATCTTGAAGTTGATCATAGAGACCAAGTTTTGTTACTATATCATATCATATCTTGTGCTTTAATCCTTGTTTGTTGAATCTTAGCAGGGGGAATCTAGTAGTTGTTTTGCTACTACTTAAGCTCAATTTTCCAAGGTGTGGATGTGCACCTTGGAGGTTTGAACCTTATAAACTCTTGATTTCCTTTTTATTAACATTTTATGCATTTTATGTGAAATCTTTATGATCTGAGTGTTCTATGGGATAGACTTGTGTTAATAGTGTTTTGAATCTGTGTTTAGTCCATTTTGAACTTATTTCAATCTTAATCTTGCTGATTAATCTTACCTAAACAAGTCATAGATCACATAATTTAGTTAAAGGGGTGTTTGGCTTAGTGATTTATTTGGTTTGGTTGACACATTGATCAAGTAAAAAGTAGCTTAACACACTCTTTTATACTAAATTTAGGAAGTATTGTAATCTGTTTGGAGATTGGTAGTATAACTCATATTTCTTTGGTTCATTTTTTTTATGTAAAAGCAGCTTAGATATTCAGCAGGGCATAAACTAGGGTGTTCTAGTGTTTTAAGTCATAATTTCTGTTAGAGTTTATGTTAATGTATTTAATAAGTGTGAAAACACTTATCCTTTCACCACTTAAAACAAGTAAAAACGAGACCAAAACGTGTATTTAATGTCTTAAAAGTCAGAAACATGTATGGTTTGTGTTTTTATTGTGTTTTAGGACAAAAAAATAAAAAAAGGAAGAAAACGCGGGCTTTCACGGGCTTTTATTGAAGAAAAAGACAAAAGACGACGTCAAAAGATCAAAACTGCAAGAAGAACGGAAGTCAAGGGCCTATTCTGAAGATTTATCGAATAAAAAATCTAAAGACGGAAGTTTAACGAAGTCAAAGAACCAAGTCTACTAAAATAAGAAAATTAGAAGACGAGTTCATTTTATTTATCGACAAATCCCGAGACAAAGTCGAGAATGACGAGTTTATTGTCAAGACGAGAAGCCAAAAGAAAGAAAGAAAGAACCACAATCACCAACCACTCCTCCAACTATATAAACACTATTTTCCTTTATTTGTAGAGTAGTCTAGTTATTTTTATTAAGTTTTAGGAGTAATACTTTCTCTCTCTAGTTTTTCTTTCATTTTTCATAAGCTTTTGAATCTTAATCTTGTATTTGGATATTAATCATCTTAATTAATTCAAGCTTATTATATATTTCTCATTCTTTCTTTCTTAATTATAATCTATTGTTTTGATTTGGTTAATCATGTAGTTTGCTTAATCATGTTGATATTTTGATTAATTTGTTTATGTGATTGTTCTTATTGATTTGGTGTGTTTGATGTTTTAGCTTATTGTGCTTTTTGATTAATTAGTGTTCAGTTTATTTTCAATTAAGTGGATGATATGAGTGATTTTACTCATATCAATTGTAGCTTAAAACAATGAATAAATGCATAAATATCATGATTATTGCCTTGTATATGCGTGTTTTGTTGTTTGATGTGTGTAGGTACCAAGTTCTCGAAAATCGACAAAAACCGACGCGCGTTTGAAGAAAAGATCAACAAAGCCAAAGTCAAGGTCGATTTATGCACGGATTCAAGTATTTTGGGCCAAGTGGGTCCCACATGTTTGTATTGGGCCTAAAATCCCAATTATGGAAGTATTTATATACTTTTGGTAAAAAACCCAATTAAAGCCCATTTACTAATTAAAGACGTGGGAAGATTTGTTGGTCAACAAGTTCAAGCCCACATAGAAAGAAAGACACAGTGGAGTTTAAATACTTGCCAAAAATATGGTCCAAGCCCATCATACCAAATAATTAGAAACGGTGGAACTAAGGAGTTATATACTCCTTTGGTTAAGACTCTCGGTCAAAACACTTTAATAAAGAAAATAAAAGAAAGTCGAGTGAAAGAAAGAAGACGCAGAAGAGCTATCACCACCCACAAACCCTAATTTTTAGGGGTTTTCTCCAATCAAATCGCGAGTTAAATTCACGCAGTTTTTCAGAATATTCAAGGCAAGATGAAGCGCGTGTGTATCATTGGATACCAAGAACAATGCGCCACGTGGCTGTTTGATGCGTCACTCCTCAACTGTGATTGGTTGATTCACTTTCAACCAATCATTTAACCAATCATATCAAGCCACATAGGCTCCAAAGTAGCACAAAGATTGCCAGCCTGGCAATCCAAGAGAAGGTGAGTGTTTTTCAGCCCTTGGATCTTAACAAACAGGAAAGATAAAGAAAGATATTGATCATACGGTCAAAAATCGTCATCAGCAATCACACTCACCCTCTACCTCTCCTATATAAACCTCTTTTATTTTTTATGTGAAGCATCGCTTTTTCTTTCCTAGTTATAATGGTAGTTTTAATTTAGACTTGTATTTTTCTTTTAATTAAAGTTGTAATAAATCTTTGAGTTAATAAAATTCGTTTTTCAGTTTTGATAAAGCTTTTAATTCTCGTGAGTATTGTGTTTAAATTCTTGCAAATCTGAAGATATTACTTTTTTATAACTGAGTAATATTTGGGTAAGCTTAAATGTTAGCTTATTTGAATGTTTAGAGAGATTAAAGGAAATATATTCATTCCTACTGAATGAGTATTAAATTGGTATGTTGGTTCGTGATTATATATGTGGTTCGAGTTTCTGGTTCAATAGTTAGTTTTCAGATTAAGTTACGGTAGCTAGAAGCTGTTGGGGAAGTTTAATTGGCATCGAGTTCGAATAAGGTGGCTCAGCGTAATTCCTTCTTCTCAACGGTTTCTTCAATTTAAAGGGTTAAGCTCTAGTTTATTATTTCTATAATGTTTAGTTTAATCTGTTTGATAAATGAGTTTGAGGATTTGCTTTGATACGTTTGGTGTTAATCTGCTTATAAATAATGATTTATGATTAGTATGGATATGTTATTTGTTTTAAGTTTGCTGATATTGATTTCAAAATAGATATTATAGGCATTAGATTGAGTAACTAGGATCATAGAAATTAAGCTGTGCGTTTGTAATACTGTGTTGACTGTTGGTTTTGCTTTCTGCTGTACTTTCTTATGCTGATTATTTCTATTAAAAAATGTTGAAGTTAGTATTGAGTGTTTGAAATCAAGTTATCTGGATCTGAATTTCCTGTTGATTTGTATTACAATTGAGTGAGTGTTATACTTGAAATAGTTAGATGTATCTCTTTTAATTGGTATAAGATGCTCAGTCGAACCTATTCTACAAACTTAAATTTTTCAGTAGTCTTTAATTGGTGCTCGTGTCCTCTGTATTAACTGTTGCTGTTTAGAATGTAGTGGTTGTCGTTTTTCTATCTCATCGTATTTTAATGCTTACTATTTGATAAGTTTCTACGATATGGTTACCGCTTGATCTGTGGTGAGTAGTCACTATAGTAATCTGTTCTTGATGTTGATTTATTTTCTCTAATTGCTTTTAATTGGTTTATCCCCTAGTTATGGTTTCAAGTGGGTTAAGTTGAAGTTTGGTACCGTTACTTATTTGAGCTTTTGAGGCTGTGATGGTGTTCGTTGTTGGTTAATTGTTCTGTGATTTCGTTCACTATGTAGAACTTCCTATTTTCTGAGTTAGTTTGATAACCAGTGTTTGGCAACTCGTTTTTCTGTTAAGATGTATGAATAGGGCTACTGTCATTGATCTTGATTAGCTGATCTTTAGTCGATTCCTGTGTAACTTTGTTGAATTGCTGTAGGTGTTGAGTAATTTGTTTTCCTATTATTGCTCTTTGCTTTTCGTCTAGAGGAACGACTGTTCATCTTTGTTGTGTTAATATTCGTTGAAGTCTTCTGCTGAATGTATGTTTATATTGCTGATATAGAGAGATTTGACTGTATTAGTTTTATCAGTTGGTTTAAAAAGAATTTTATTAACTGGTTTTTAGAGCTGCTAAGTTGGCTCTTGATGTGGCTTAAGTTTTTGTTAACTGGTATTTATGTTACAGATACTTTGCTTTAATTTTGATTTACTATTAGACTTTGAGTTTGCTGATACACGAATTACACTAATATTGTGTTTAGTAAGTAATATTAATTTCAGAGATTGTGAGTTGCCTTATTTGGCTTACTGGTTATCTGATTCACTCTACATATCAAAACATTAAAAACACAAAACCCACTTACTTTTGAAGATCAAAATCAACCAAATAAGAACTTTAAGACTTTGAATCAAAGAACAAGATAAACAAGATGAACAAGATGAAATTGAAAGATTATATTGATGATTAAGGTTTAAACAATCAAAGGAAAAGATTAAAACTACAAGATTTGTGAAAACAAGAATCAAAATCACCAAACACCCTAATGGTGTTGGTGATACCCACGAACAAAAGAAAAGAAAAGAGGAAAACTAAAAACTGCCTAAATTTTGTGAGGAGATCTCTTTATATAGGTCTTCCATTTGGTTGGTGAGTGGGCTTTCTCCCTTTCTTCTTGTCTTCTCGTCTTTTCAGAAAAGTTGACGTTTTCGATTCTGATTCGGGATTTGTCGACGATTAAATTCAACTCGTCTTTTAATTTCTTCGTTTAATCGACTTGAGTTTCTTCGACATATGTAAATCTTCCATCTTTGGTCCTTTTCTTCGATAAATCTTCAAACAGGCCCATTGACTTCAAATCTTTTGCATCTCTTGGACAATAGACTTCGTCTTGAGTCTTTTTCTTCGATAAAACCCGTGCAATCCATGTTTTCTTCACTATTCATCCGGTTGACTCTGAAAACACAATAAACACAAAAACCACGCATAATTCCAAACAAATGATATTAAATACGTGTTTTGGTCTTGTTTTAGTAAGAAATAAGTGGTAAAAGGATGGGTGTTTACACTCCTATCACCCTTTAATTTACAAATTCTGTTCATTCATTTCTCGAAACATTTTGGAAAGTTTTTCTTGCAAGTTATTATCATATAGAAAACTACCAACGTCTTTTTGCAAAGCAAGTTCAAGAGAATGACAATGTTTTTGAAGGAAATCAGTTTTGTGTTGAAGTAACTCAAAAGCCTTTTTATCAACATTTTCTTTACGTTTCGAAAGCTCAAGTTCAAGACGCTCACATTCTTTGATTTAATCAAGATATTTGCATGCACCATCAGAATATTCATCGATATCAGCACAAGATTGAAGAGTAACACACAAAATATCTTTGGAGAGACATTCTTCTACGAGTAGATCATATTCGTTTGAAAAATCTGATTTGTCATTTTGGAGTTCATCAATTTCTTTTTCAAGAGACTCAACATATTTCAAATCATCAAACATTTCAGACCGAATCAAGTTTTGAAACTCAAGAACATGTTCTTTTATTATCTTCGTATTTGGTATTAGAAGTTCTTTCACAAGCACAGTTATGTCGTGAGGAATCTCGGTTTTCCACTTATCCTTTTGACGTTTTTCCCAATCGCTTTCGACAATTGATTGAACATTTTCAATGTGGTGTTTAAGAAAACTAAGTGTTTTTCTACTTTTGATTTTAGAAGCATCTAGAGGCAAATAGTTAATATATTTAAAAACATTAGTTTTCCTCTTAGCGGCAAACGCTTTCTTCCATTGAATTCTTCGTTGTTTACATTCTAAAAAGAATTCCTCACGAGACTTCTGTTTTTGTGGAGTGAAAAGACCATAAAGACTGTTTAGATAAGCATAGTTATATGGTTTCACAAAATCTTTATTGACCGGTGATCTACTCTCCTCATCCCAAAGGGACGTCTCTTCACTATCGAGGTTAGCTACTAGGCAGTCATTATCAGTCCATTCGGACTCATCAAGATATAACTTAGGGTTAGCAGCTTGAGCTTTCTCGAGGTACTTGGGGGTGGCAAAGCTAGGTTGACCCTTGAAAACGACGGAGGTGCTATCATTCTAACAGTTTGAATAGAGTCATGAGTTTTATAAACAACTTTTTTCAAAAAATCAACTTGTTCTTCGAGATCCTTTACTTTTTCAGTATCTTTGCTTTGTCTATTTTTGAAATCTTGTTTTATTGTTTCAACCTCTTGTTTCTTTTCGTCAAGAATTTTAGCAGAATCGTTGGTGTTCATAGAAAGCCTCTGTTCAAGTTCATTAACTTTTGTTGTGGCAAGGTACGTTTTTTGACGTTCATCACTTAATAAAACATTAAATTGACGTTTTTCTTTAGTTAACAAAGCAAGAGCTTCGTTGTATTTATTTTCAAACTCGTCTTTTTTAACGTTGGTGACACGACTTTTGTACCCCTCATGCTCGTTGGTCTTTTGAAGAAGCTCAGCCCTATAACTATCAATAGTCTCACTAGATTTTATAAGAGCGGCTTTGCATTCTTCAAAGTTTTGATTGAACGCTGCGTTTGCCTTCTTTAGTTGCTTTTGACTCTTTCTATTTTCATTGACATCTTTTTGTCTTGAATCTTCATATCTCAAGTCAATTCACCCGTTGTGCGAGGACGAGTATTTGTACCTTCCGTCACTGTACCATAATCTAATGGTCCATTGAGCACCGATGCCCAAATGAGATGTCCATTATCTTTTTTCAACATTTAAAGTTCCATTTGGGAAGTCCAATCCTCGTACATAGATTTTTCCAACATTGGTGGACGATTATCCGTACCGGAGAGGATGGACTTATCCGTAAGAGATGTGTACTCCATTTCGATAAGTTAAGATTTACAAATATTGATCGAACAATGTGAGAAAGTAAATGTGTTTGTTGTTGTGTGTAAAAGCCGAGAAATAATGTTGAAATCCCCTAAATTATGTTCTCGATAAACCAAAAATTCCAAGTCAAAATTGCACACGATTTTTTTAAGGAAAAATTTTGGGTTGTCGGAATATTGATCGGAATAAAGATCGGAAAACTGTCGGAATATCAGTCGGAAGACCGTCGGAATAAGCCTATCGAAATACCCTTGATCGGAATGTCCCTAATCGGAATACCCTTGTCGGAATGTCCCTAATCAGAATACCCTTTTCGGAATGTCCCTAATCGGAATACCCGTGTCGGAATGTCCCTAATCAGAATACCCTTGTCGGAATGTCCCTAATCGGAATACCCTTGTCGGAATGTCCCTAATCGGAATACCCTTGTCGAAATGTCCCTAATCGGAATACCCTTGTCGGAATGTGCCAAATCGGAATACGATCGGAAACCTTAAACCCTTTTCCGATGACACTGATCGGAATATATCCCACTTTTCTTGGACAAAACTCAACCAATTCGAGATTTTAAGCCAAAAAATGATCAAAACACCCAAATGTTTTGTGTTTTTAGCCAAAGTAACTATACCAAATCTCTACCACAACTATGTAGAAGATTTGTATCAAGAAAAACCATAAAAAACAAAACAAAAAAAAAATTGGTTCGTGTAAAATGGATCAAAATATGCGTATGAATCAAGAACACAAACACATAAACAATACACTCATCTCATGGCTCTTGATACCATTTGTAGGATATGTAAATCTTGCTTATGTTTTAGAGAGAGAAAGATAGATGATTTTACACTTCTAGAGAGAGAAAGTTTAAGAACTATGTGTTATTTGTAATGAAATCACCACCCTCTCCATCAAAGGAGAGGGTTTATATACCAAGCCCATAAGATAGGCTTGGGCTTACATTTGGGCCGTCCATACATAACATGGACTAGGCCTTTCCTTGTTTGATATATTAAAAGATATCTAGCCTACAAGCTATTACTTAATATATTGTCGGAGTGACCGAATCTTCCTAAATACGTAAAAACGTATTTCCAACAAACATAGACCTCTTCCTTGATTTTACCATTAAGAAATGCCGTCTTCACATCCATCTGATAGACGATCATATTCATGTAGGCTGCATAAGCGGGGAATAGTCTAATAGCTTCCAAACGGGCAACAGGTGCAAAGGATTCCATAAAGTTAATGCCTAATAATTGCTTGTATCCACGAGCTACTAGTCGAGCTTTGTTCTTCAATATTCCGCCTAACTCATCGAGTTTCACCTTGTAAACCCATTTCAAAGTGAGTAATTGCACTTGATCCGGGCATGGGACAAGTTCCCATACTTCAAGACGTATAAATTCATTAAGTTCTTCTTGCATAGCTTCTATCCAACAGGATTGAGTAAAAGCTTCTTGCCATGTCTTAGGTTCAACTTCAGTGAGAAAAGCATCAAAATGACAAAACATTGCATTTTCTTGTAACTAACTTCGTGTGGATACTGGACGATTAGGGTCACCAATAATAGAATCTATAGGATGATCCTTTGTCCACTTGCTGTCATGTTCACGAATCCGTGGATTGGAGTTAATCGTAGTAGGAGCTTCCTCTGAGGTGGACGACCCGGCTTGATTATGAACGGGAATTGGTACACCAAAGAATGGAAGTTCACGCATTTGAGCGAATTCCAAATCGTGATCATCATCATCCTCCTCATCATCAATAGGCATGACATGGGTAGTTGAAACATGTGTTGGTTGAGAATTACTCGTTGAAGGTATAGCTTGACCAATTGTAGGTGCAGATGTATCTGATTGTGCTTCGGTTGCTGGATCGACAACTTCGGTTACCGGAGCTATTACCTCAGGTTCTGGAGCAACAATACTTGGAGGAGTAAAGAATTCATCAAAGAACGGTTGAAACAACGTATCCTATTCAGTCCTAGAAGGTGGTGTAAATGATGATGAAGTAGGGTTGTTTAGGACAAGACCAGAACTAATGTTACTGGGTCCCATTTCATGAAGTGCGGGTTCAGAGCTTCTTTGCTCAGAAGCCATTGCTGTCAGCTCATCAAAATCAACATTCATAGTTTCAAGGATCTTACGAGACTTACGATTGTAGATTCGGTATGCCTTCTTTGCGGGTGCGTAACCAATGAAAATACCAATATCAGCCTTTGGTTGAAGTTTTCCCATATTGTCACCATCATTATTTGGATAGCAAAGAGAACCAAATACATGAAGATATGATAAATCTGGTACTTTTACATGGAGAATCTCATAAGGTGTTTTGCCATGGCGTTTACGAATTAGTGACCGGTTTTGGGTGTACACTGCTGTCGATACTGCTTCTGCCCATAAAAACAATGGAGCCTTTGCGTAAATTAACATCGTCCGAGCAGCTTCCATAAGTGTGCGATTTCGCCTTTCAACGACACCGTTTTGTTGTGGAGTGCGTGCAACGGATGTTTCATGAGATATGCCAACTTCTTCGTAATAACCACGCAAGATTTGATTCACAAATTCGGTTCCATTATCTGTACGAATGCGTCGGACAGTAGTGTTGAGACGCACTTGAATCATCTTGAGAAATCCGATGATGAATTTAGGTGCCTCATTTTTTGTTGTAAGAAATTTCACCCATGTAAACCGAGAGTAATCATCGACAATGACGAGGATGTACTTTTTACCACTAAGACTTTCAACACGCATTGGCTCACAAATATCCATATGCAACAAATAAAGTTTCTCTTGGTTGGTGTCTTCAGTCTTGGGTTTGTATGATTTCTTAGTGCTTTTCCCCATTGTACATGTGGAACACAAATGTTCCTTGTGAAATGAAAGTTTAGGAAGACCACGAACAAGTTCGTTTTTCACCAAATGATTAATAGCGTCAAAGTTAAGATGAGATAACCGTCGATGCCATAACCATGAATTAGTCTTTGATGCTCTGGAGAGAAGAAATATGGGAGAAGTGGCCATCATGTCTTGTAGAGACAAAGTGTACAAATTATTCCCTCGAGTACCTTTCAATAAATCAACCCCTTCCAAATTACGAATGAAGTAGGTATGCTCTCAAAAAGCAACTTCTAGGTTTGCATCACAAAATTGTCCCACAGAAAATAAGTTGTGACCGAGACCTTCCACATAATACACTCTTGAAATAATAACATTCCCAATATGATATTCACCATAACCCATTATCTTTGCAATATGATCATTTCTAAATCGAACCGTACCAAGAAACTTGCTGACAAAATTTCTGAGCTGAGAGCGATCTCCGAGTAACCTGAGTCCAAATACCAGAGAACAATTTGGACCACCTGTTTTCAATAACAACAGTAGACAATGCATTGGAAACTATTGGTTCCTGAGTGTTAGCAGATATAGATATAAGATTATCAGAAGTGCTAACATTTGTGTGACCCTTAGATTTCCTACGTTTTCTAATGTGAGTTTTAGCACTAACAGGTTTTACTGTTCCAAGTTTCTTAGGTTTTGGAGTATTAGTGGGCACTACAGTGGGAGTAGACCTATTTAAAGGGCACTTGGTTCTTACGGTAGTGTTGGTGTTCCTAGTTAAAGGACACACTTGTGTTTTGGTAGCCTTAGTACTCCTAGTTAAAGGGCGCACTTTCTTCGCTTTAGTGGGAGTGATCCTAGTTAAAGGGCACGCATTTCCTACTATAGTAAAAGTTCTACCAGTGGGGCGCCACAACCAACCAACTTGGGTTAACACTTTCCCAGTCAGTTTCCATTCTAATCCATTTTTCCGGGCATTCATCTTATTCACATGGTCAATAAGGCAAGAATCATGAAGACTAGAAAACATACATTCATTACTATTCCAACATTTCAAATTAAAATTCACAGTAGGCTTAGAACGCTGCACAACCGTAGAGCCTTTAGGTTTAGCTACATGATTCTTTTTATTCAAAACAGAAATAACATTCCTATGATGGGCTTCTACTTTCTTCTTCACTTGACTACTATATGGGGGCAAGATCCTATCATTCTTCTTGTTTCTTTTAAGCTTAGATCTTTGAGCCTTAGTAGTGGTGCTTACTCCTGTAGAAGGCAACACGGGAATATTAGAAGCTCGTTTTGATTCCGCCTTATCTTTAGTGACCAAAGTTTGAGATGGTTTAGTTCTAGGGCCCTTATTAAATGGTGTGACGGCAATAAGGTTCCTTTTGATTGCACTAGAGGACGATGCTGAGACAGTGGCTGCGTCATCCACAACATTCTTACCTTTTAGAGTACGAAGTGTTTCCTTTAACTCAGCCAAGGCCAGATTCTTATCACAAATTTGTTCCCTCAAATCAGATATTTCCACCGAATTCCGATTCAATTGTTCAATCAATAATTGATTCTTTGCAGTGGTATTAGCCCATGCGGGCTTTACTGAATCGAAGAGTCATGTATCTTTCTGTTTAAATTATCAACTTTGGACAAAATCTTGGAAACTCGATTATCTAGATCAAGTTTAAAATTCTCAGCGGCCTCAAGTACGTTCACACAGTTAAGCTCCTTAGATTTCTCTATGTCTATCGGCAAAGATTTAGCAACTTTGTCACTTGACTGACGCTGTTTTGATTGTCAATTCAATCGAAAATTCTTTTCAAAGTTTGCATCATCGATATTAACACCTTCGAATGACGTTTCAAAGATTTCTTGAATAAATTGTTGCTTGCATTCAAGCGAAATACAATGTGTTTGAATCTCATCAAAACGTTTTGAAAGCGAAGAATATGAATCTTGAAGCTTTAAAAATTCAGTGTCAGATTCGTGACAAGTACTATCTACCACATTATCCACAGATTCAACATTACGCACAACAGAATCATTATCAACACTTTTATTCACACAGACGGAAACTATATCATGAGACATCACACTCTTCAGAAGCTGATCATTTTGGCGTGAAACCCGTTCTATTTCAAGTAAACGGTTTTCATAAGCATCATCCATTTCATTGAAAACACGTTTAACTTCTTCTATTTCCAAACGCAATTCTTGATCAAGATTACTAAGACAAGCTTTGACATTCTCTACAAACGGAACAATTTCGTCTCGGAACGCAGCTCTAGTGTGCTCAAGGTTCCATTCACCTTCAGTTATGGCTGTGGCCGTCGTACGTTCCAAAATGACCTTATCAAAATCGGCTAAGTGTTGGTGTACCGCTTTTAAGTTAACGGATGCCTTACTTACCGGTGGAATTAACTTTGTTAAATCCGTTTTGACAAGTGTAGGAGACGTACTAGTAGGGTTTTCATTTGACAAACTTTGGGGCACAAGAACTGTAAGTTCAGTTAATTCCTTTTGTAAGCGAATACGTGTATTTTTAGAAAGTTGATCTTTATTATGCTTATCATAATCAATCGTATGGAATTTTGAAAACATTTTAGAATGAGTTTCTTCCATAAGTGATTATGTCTCCTTAGGTGGTAAATTTTGAAGACGCTTAAGTTCGAGTTCTTTAAATGATTTAGTTAAAAGATGAACCTTTTCTGTGGAAGTGTATTGTTTTAAAAGTTGTTGTTCCTTGAATTTAAGAAGTTTGGTAGCATTAATTTCTGATTCAAACTTTTTAGACTCGAGAGGTTCGAAATCCATTTTAAGTTTCTGAAAATCATTGACAACCGACTCTTTTGCTTTTAATTCATTGGAAATGTTAGCTTTTAATGATTCTATTTCTTTCAAGTGTTCAATCTTTTCAAAACGAAATTGGTCAAATTCAAAACATGTTATTTTCTCTGCTTGAGGGACCATTTCAAAAGTTTTGACCTTTTCTTTATGCAACACAAGCTCAGCAGTTAGGGTGGAATTCGTATCTATGGATTGTGTGAGAGCCATATGCATTTGATCAATAATATGTTTAGGCACCATGACCAAATCATGTTGAGCATAAGATTCCATACCCGTCGTAGCATTTGGTTGAGGTTCACTCAAATGTGTAGGATTGGGTACCACATCATTTGAGTTACTAGTTTCCGAATGCTGTTCGAGGTTGTCATTTTCATGCCCAACTTGATGTGGGTTATCATCATTACCAAGATTGGTTGTGGTGGGTACCTCACTGACGACATCAGAACCGTAGTGAGAGAGATTAGCAATGAGAGCAGCTTGGGCAGAGTGAATGTCATCACAATCCGAATCATATGCGTCAAGATCATCTGCATGATAAGCTGCATTAGAAGTGGAAACGACTGCAATGCCTTCAGTATATGTTGCCCCTGGGTCTGCAAGAAATGCTAAATCCTCTAAATCCAAAATCTTTCCCTTAGACTGAGCATCAACCAAATACATTTTCTTACGAAACCACGCTTTATCCCTTCTCCTTTTCGGCTGAGTGCATTGCCTAGCCATATGACCTTGTCCTCGGCAATTGTAGCAAGTCACAACCTTTTGAGGGCCAATGGGGCTTCCATTTCCATTAGCTTGAAAATTCACAGCTTGAGCATTCACAGTCCTTGTAGGAGGTCCATATGAATTTCGCCTTCCTGAATAGGTTGCACTATTACTTGACCATCTTGAACAGTAGCTTGTTGTCGAGGATTTGAAGAGGTGCGGAGCTGATTGTTTGATTGTGGAAATCCTCTAGTTGCAACAAGTTTTGACAAGTAGGCAGTAAGATGGTTTAAAACATCAGCTGGCGTATCATTTCGAGTAAAGACCGGTGCTTGGATTGGTGGAAGTTCATTAGAGTAGAAGGCTTGTGATGGTTGTGCTTCTATTGGAAAATATCCTTGCTGAGGAGTATAGCCCATTGGAGAAGTGTTGGCTTGTGATGGTGATGTCTGATATGGTGGTTGCTGTGGAAAAGATTGTTGATGAACACTTTATGGAAATGCTTGATGTGGCATCATTGGTGGCTGATAAGATGGTTGCTGTGGTTGTTGATAGGCGTGTGGTGGTGGCTGCTGCAAGTATGATGGATGTTGATAAGTATAAGTCAAGTTTTGTTGAGAAGCATACATGGCAAGTGGATCATGAACTTGAGGTTTAGACAACCGAGCCTCGATCACATGGCATTCGTGTTGTTGAAGAAAAGCTTGAAGTTGATCCACATTGGTGTTATGCAGGTCCTTAGCCAATTTAACATCCGTCACGTACTTTTTCCATTCTGAAGGAAGAGTGTTCAAATACTTGGTGTTCAATTGAAACGTAGGAATTTCCATGCCATAGATATTCAGTTCATTCAACAATAGGGTAAATCTCAAATAGTAGTCACTGAGAGTTTCCCCGGGAACATAGGCAAACTTATCAAAAGTATCATAAAGCTTACACTCTCGTTCTTGTTTAGTTAACGAGGTGCCTTGCATTAGAACACGAATTCTATCCCATAACTCTTTGGAAACTTTATGTTTGCTGACGAGTTTGTAGACATCTGGAGGAAGGGCTTGGAGAATGATGTTTGTAGCAAACTTATCACATTTGTCTTGAATCTTCATATCTCCAGTCAATTCACCCGTTGTGCGAGGACGAGTAGTTGTACCTTCCGTCACTGTACCATAATCTAATGGTCCATTGAGTATTGATGCCCAAATGAGATGTCCATTCTCTTTGTTCAACATGTAAAGTTCCATTCGGGAACAATGTGAGAAAGTAAATGTGTTTGTTGTTATGTGTAAAAGCCGAGAAATAATGTTGAAATCCCCTAAATTATGTTCTCGATAAACCAAAAATTCCAAGTCAAAATTGCACACATCGAAATTTTTTAAGGAATAATTTTTGGGTTGTCGGAATATGGATCGAAATAAAGATCGGAAAACTGTCGGAATATCAGTCGGAAAACCGTCAGAATAAGCCTATCGGAGTACCCTTGATCGGAATGTCCCTAATCGGAATACCCTTGTCGGAATGTCCCTAATCGGAATACCCTTGTTGGAATGTCCCTAATCGGAACACCCTTGTCGGAATGTCCCTAATCAGAATACCCTTGTCGGAATGTCCCTAATCGGAATACCCTTGTCGGAATGTCCCTAATCGGAATACCCTTGTCGGAATGTCCCTAATCGGAATACCCTTGTTGGAATGTGCCAAATCGGAATACGGTCGGAAACCTTAAACCCTTCTCCGATGACACTGATCAGAATATATCCCACTTTTCTCAGACAAAACTCAACCAATTCGAGATTTTAAGACAAAAAATGATCAAAACACTCAAAAATTTTGTGTTTTTAGCCAAAGTAACTATACCAAATCTCTACCACAACTATGGAGAAGATTTGTATCAAGAAAAAACCATAAAAAACACAAAAAAAAATTTTGGTTCGTGTGAAGTGGATCAAAATAGGCGTATGAATCAAGAACACAAACACATAAACAATACACTCATCCCATGGCTCTTGATACCATTTGTAGGATATGTAAATCTTGCTTATGTTTTAGAGAGAGAAAGATAGATGATTTCACACTTTTAGAGAGAGAAAGTGTGACAACCGCGGTTTTGAGGTTCGTCACTTAGTTTTATTTTGTGCTAGTTACGTGTCTTTACGTGTTTATGTGCTAATTGGTGTGTATAGATTGTGGTTTGGATATCGTTTCCGGTACGGGGTACCTTGTGAGTGAAATGATGTGTGATGATTTCATGTTCATGAGCTCACATGGTAGTGACTATGAAATGAGATGGTGTTATTTAGTGGTTTACATATATGTATATGTATTATTGAAAATCGTATTTTTACGATTTACGGTTTAGCATTTCGAGGTCTCGGATGAGGCATTTAGTCACGAGAGTATTTTTCGGGATGGTTTTAAGTCATTTAGGACTTCGTTAATTAGTTTATTTCATATTTCAAGAGTTTTTACAAAACTTTATATTTTACGTCTTTTACGGTATACGCGTAAATTTGACTAGTTCTACGGTTTTGAGGTTCGGGAGGCTTTAGAAGCTGAAATAAATTAAGGGAATTTAAGGTAATAATAATTAATATTTAATTTACAGTAATATAGTTAAAAAAAAAGTCGGCCATAGGGTGTTGGGCTTGGTTTTGGGCCAAATTTTGCTTAAGGAAAGGAAGGGGAGCCCAGTTTGAGTACTATTAGGGTTCCTGGTTAGTTTTAATTACCCATATTACTCCCTTTAGCCCTCAAAACGATTTTTCTTTCTCCCAAACCTAATATGAGTCGTGATTAACAATGGTGGATGAAGAAAACCCAATTATTCAATTATGGTTTAAGGTATGCGCTAAAACTATGCTTAATTAACGTTTAATTTACGTATGTAACCTAATATGATGGATTAGGGTTTGATATTCATAATTTTTAATTAGATATTGTTAATAATCTGTAATTAATGATGTAATTAATAGGTTTTTATCATTGGAAATTGTTTTTAGGTTTTAATTAGGGTTTATGTATAATTAATTAGGTTAATTTAATTAAATTCGTTTTTTAAAAACTGGGCATAATTTTAGGTCAATAGTTTTGTCGATATCTAGAGTTCTATAAACTCTTATTTTGCGGTCCAAGTATCTATGGAAAGGTATTTGAGTTGGCTTTCAAATGTAAGAAACGAGAACTAAATTGGAGGTAGGGAAGCGGGTCAAAAATAGGTTACAACAGTCGGAGGTCAAAACAGTTTGAAACCAGCCTGTTTTCTTTTTATGTTTTGGGTTGTCTGGGGGTACTTAGGGTTATATTGGGACTTTCAAAAGAACATGGGAGTTGGGCTAAGACCCCCTAATCATAACAAACTTTTTGTATTTTCAAAATCAGTAAAATCCGGATAGACAAAAGTATATATATATATATATCGGGGCCTTAACAGTAGCTTTAAGGTTAGGGCAAAAATGAGGAGTTAGATAACATATTTAAAGGCATAGGGTTTCCTTTACAGACGTCATGGGTATGGTTAGGTGGGCGTTTGGCTTATAGTTTGGAGACCTAAAAACCGGGATTGTTTTGGGTAAAATGTTAACGGGATGGGTTATGAAGTAAACTAAGTTAAGGGCTTTATAGAGGGGTGTAATGAGATGCTTAGAGCATATAACTGAGTTATATATATGGGAGAAGGTTAGATGTCCATCATAGGTTGATGAGCCATCTTAGTGTTTGGTTCATGTTTTGATTTTGTGTTTTTGTTTGTTAGCTTTTTGCTAGTGCACGGATTATTGGGAGAAGCTCAATCAGGTGAGTTTCATAGTCCCATGTCTACTAATGATTTTGACTTTCAGATGGGATGGAAGAGACACTGTCTTGTTTTTATAAATTATGCTGTGAATGTTTTGTGTTTGGTGATGGACTTGTGCATACTTATGTGATTAACTGCTAACTGATTCATGATTGTTTTGTGATTTGTCTTGGTACCAAGGGGATGTTGACAAGGCGGGGCCTTGGGGAGGTACATAGATGTGTGAGCATCTATGGGACCATTGTATAATGACAAGGCGGTGCCTTGGGATTGGTACGTTGGTGTATGGGCGCCTATGGGACCATGGTGTTTGGTAAGGCTGGGAGCCTTGGATTTGGATTTGGTTTGGTTTGTTAAATCTTGAATATTAGTCGTTAATGCATGTTTGTATCACACTGTCCATATGTTCTTTTGTTAGTGGTTGTTGTTCACAGCTTATGGTTTGATTTTGGCGTTGGAGTCTAAACCTATGACTCTCACCAACTTTATGTTGACGTGTTTTAGTGTCTCTTTCAGGTGAGAATGTGGTTAAGCTTGAGAATAGAAGTGGCTAGTTTTGGAGGCATTAGGATTGCATATAGAAGGAAATCCCCGTTCCTTCTTAGTTTCTTTTGTTTGTTTAATAAGTGATATTTTTGACACCTATATGTTTGCTTTGTTTATGTATTGTTTGTCTTGGGTAAGAGGTAGGACGGTTACCTACTTGCCTAGACTCCTGCTTTGTTGAGATATTGTCATGACATTTGTGTCACCATTTTATGACATTTTTTAGTTCATTTAGTTATCTCTATAGACACGCCATGTTGTGATGATATACATACGTCGCGCCCCATATTCCGCTATGGTGGGGTGTGACAGAATGGTATCAGAGACAATGGTTATAGAGAATTAGGTTGCCTAGTCTAGTAACCTAGTCTATAGCTTAAGGATCCCTACATATAGGCGTCCTAGGAGTATGTGTGCATTTTATATCAATTAAATTTTTCTGGATGTTATTGGTTTTTACTTGCGATGTTTGTTAAGTTTTGACTAGTATGGGTTGAACCATAGTAGTTCATACTTAGCCACATGTTATTTTCTTTTCGGGTTGTGACTAGTGCGGGTTGAACCATAATCGTCCACGCTAGTCATTGTTGTATTTTGCTTAAATTGTACATTATAGTACATAATTTGGTACAAGGTAGTTTCTATCTTTTGTTGAGTTATTTTATGTACTTGGTGTATGTCATTTTTCTTTTGATGTTTAAGTCATGTTCCCTAAGAATCGTGTGGTGGTTCGAGTTACTAGGAGTACATGGGTAGGAAGGATTTTAAGGTGTTTCCATTCTGATGGGCGACATGACTTATAATTGATTATGTTTTCATTTTGGATTTTGTCTATGTTGTTTTAGCTAGACTATGGATTTCTATATTCCAAGAGTTTGACTATGTAATTTTATTAGTTGGATTTTTTGACCTTATTGTTTATGTGGTTATGTGCTTAGGTGAGTTGATGAATTTATGTGTTATGTGTTGTATTGATTCTTACAAGTGTCATCATAGGAGGGAGCATTGGGGAAAGGGTAATTGTATAAGTATGGTGACCAACATAGTTATACAAGTACCACAACTTCAATGGGTTCCTAAGTATGATTGCATGAAAGAGGGTTAGTACATGCTTGTATATGATGAGATGTGGATTATTGGTATAAGTAGCTAACATCGATAAACTAATTATACTTCATTTTTTATATATTAGATTTAGGAATGCTCCTGGAATATGGTCAAGGGAACAAGTAGATGCGTGGAAACAGATCGTTTTTTGTCAGTTATTGTACCCTGGAAAGGTTTCTGATGAAAGTAGGTGATTTTATATTTCAGAACAATGCGATGAACCAATCACATAACTATTAATCATTTTACTAGCTAGTGGAAAACTAGTCTTTGTTTGGTAATAATCTGAATAAAAAACAGGTTTTGACCCAAATTCGGGAGATCTACCAGTCGAAATGAAAGGCAGATTCTTTTTCACCTTTCTTATACCACGGAGAATTAATAGCGATGAAGTTGGTCAAGTTTTAAATGATTTTAAAGTTGCAGCAAGAAACGCTATGGAAGCAGGTAAATAAATATAACAAGTTATTTTCAATTGACCAAAATACATATTCATATATATCATGGTTTGAGCGTTATATGATTTACAAAAAAAATAATATTAACAGGATTTGATGGAGTGGAAATCCATGGGCCTCATGGTTATGTAATTGACGAAATTGTAAACGATCAAGTCAATGATCAAAGTGACAATGAGTATGGGGGTTTCTTAGAGAACCGATGCAGGTTTGCTCTTGAAGTAGTGGAAACCGTTGCAGATGAGATTGGAGCTGATAAAGTTGGCATCCGTCTCTCACCGTTTGCACACTACATGGACTCAAGAGATTCAAGCCCAGAAACTTTAGGGGTTTACATGGCTAGATCACTAAACAAATACGGGATTCTATATTGCCACATGGTGCAGCCAAGAGTTAAAGACATGCAAGGACGAAAAGTGAGCTTGGAACCCATGAAACGGGCTTTTAATGGTGCATTCATTGCTGCTGGTGGCTACAAGAGGGATGATGGTAACAATGCTATAGCTGGAGATCATGCAGATCTTAGAAAGTTGGAAGCTACCCATTTTGTAAGGGGTTAGAAGGGGGATACATTGGCCTTCCATTTTTCTGTAATTTCTTATACTGATCATCAAATGTAAGTGAGATCTATTTATAGGCAAAGAAAAAAGCTATTTACAATCAACCCAAAGTTATGTGGCAGTTTTGCGAAGCACAAGTTACAAGCAACTTGAAAACTATTTTTCCAGGTTGGTTTAAAATTCTGGCTTAAAAAAAGGATTACTTAGATTTATAAGCCAAGCACATGTTCACCGTAAGAGGAGGATGCCATGATACTATATACAAGTATACAACTATTTGTTAAAGACTGTAATCATATTTTGAATTTGAGCCAATTACACGAATTAATGGTCCATGTGTGATGTGGAGTATCTCAACTCAAATGATACATTTAGTCGATAAGTATCACGCATTAAACAAGATATGACAATTTCTAATTAACGTTCCATATTTATTGTTGTTCTTATGTTAACCAATAAAGTGCACGTACGGCCCTCTTGCTTTGTCGGCACATCCATCCAGGCATCCAGCGAGAACTCTCTGCGCGCACGTACTTCCAAAGGATTAACGAGCAAGCACTGGCAATGTAAACTTCATAATGGTTGGGATGTAGAAAATATGTTTTTCTTTCTAAGATAGTTCAAAGATTGCTTTTATCCATGTGATACTACCAGCCCTGCTATGGCGGCTACGGGCGATGCGTGTCTACTTTCAAGTCAAGTAAAGGCTGATATTAGTATGACACATAACATACAAGGGTTTGCTGATTTACTCAAGGAACATATAAGACCTAAACGAGTCATTAAGGTTGCCCATATTACGGATTTCGAGAACGTCTCGGGTGCGGATGTGGCTATTCCTCTAAAGGCGGTTGACGAGGTTAAGGCTCATTTTTCTAATACTTTGTATGGCTATTTCATTGGTAAAAGAGTTGCTTTTCCGTTAGTGGAGAGGTATGTGATGAATACATGGGCAAAGTATGGAATCGAGCGAGTTATCGTTCGAAATGGTTTTTATTTGTTTAAGTTTAAGAATAAGGAGGGGATGGAGCAGGTGATTGAAAGTGGTCCCTGGATGATCAGGTTAGTCCCTATTATTCTCAATATTTGGAAGCCTAGTACGAAGCTTGTAAAGGAAGAGGTTACTTCTGTTCTGGTGTGGATCAAAGTCCATAACATTCCTATTGCTGCATATTCAGAGGTGGGTCTTAGTATCATCTCTTCTAAATTGGGTAAACCTATTATGTTGGATAGTTATACATGTGACATGTGCATTAATCCTTGGGGACGATGTACATATGCACGTGCTCTTGTTGAGGTCTCGTCAGATCGTGGTCTTGTGGATTCGTTAGTTGTTGCTATTCCTCTTGAGGATGGTACTGGGCATTCTATGGAGAGGGTTGAGGTAGAATATGAATAGCCGCCTCCACATTGCTTGGAATGCAAAATTTTTGGTCATTCATGTGCTCAGTGTCCGAAACGTGTCGTTACTATGGATCATGAAGCTGAAGCACGTGCTACTTACCATAGTCAAAATGATGAGTTTACTGAGGTGAAAAACAGGAAGAATAAAGGAAAACAAGTTGATCAGCAGTGGAAACCTAAACCGGTTGCTGGGTTGAAACTTACTAAACCAAAGGTTTCTTATTATAGGCCGCCGACTAAAACAGGTATGGAGAAGAAACAAGGAAAAAAATCTGAGGTTAATGTTGCATCAACTTCTACATCCAATCTGTTTGAGGCTCTGAACTCAATTGGGGAAGATGGTTCGATGGATCCAGAACAAGGAAAGAAGAAGAAAATTGGCTCAAGTTTAGTTATTAATGAATCTGATGACGATGATATGTTTGATCCAAATGATAGCTACGCAGATAAATATGATTTTAGTCTTACTAATAAGAATAGAAAATAGCTATTTTGGTCGATCGTAAGATAGGCATGTCTATCTTATGTAGGTGATTGGTTCTTAGCTAGTTTATGGCTTGTTTGTTGCCCATGTAACGGGCTGTGGTAAGGGATTCACCCTTATCCTTTTGTACTTCAATGTTTTTTTGGTTATATATCTTTTACCGGGGACAGTCCCTTTACCAAAAAAAAAAGATTGCTTTTATCCACTAAAAAATTGAAATATGAAAGAATAAAAAATATAAGTAAAACTTTAGTCTTTCCAGGTTCAAAATGGTGTGTTACAAAATATAAATATTAAAACTTTAGTCTTTCCAGGTTCAAAATTGTGTGTTACAAACTTCATAACGGTTGTGATGATGCTCCTTAATTAACAATTGGATGTTCATCTCATCTTCGCCAGATATGAAGTCCTTAATAATTACTTAAATATAAAGACGACTAGTGGAATAAATTATGTCCAAGATACCGGAGAAAAATAGTCTTGTTATACATTGTGAAGGTAGAAATCATATATATATAAATGAAGTTTAGTTTATAGCAATCACCCGTGTGGGGGGCTAGATATGCTAGCGGCTTCAGCAATCAAAAAGCCACCTTCGGTTGCTCTTTGTGAGTAGTATAAAATTGCATTTGACTGAGGAACTCCATTGCATGATCTAAACCTTTTCAACGGTGCCAACACGACCCTATAAATGATCAAAGAAACCTCATATCAACTCTTAATATTTGTTATTTGGACATACATTATTCTGTTGTCGTATAGTTGAGGAGTCATGGTTTGGATTTCATGTGGGAGGTGCACGATGAATAGATTCATCGCACGTACAGTACAATAAGTGATTTTAACACTAGACATAATTGTAGGTGTTGTACCAAACGCGTAATACTGCCCATTTCATTTACAGCAAGTTAAAAATGTATTACTTTCAACAAAAAGCCAAAGAGATTATGCATGGTTTGAATCTAGCTTCTAAAATTAAGTATATTATTCTGAGGATGCACCTAGGGTCTGAAAAAATCCCATGGTTTTGGTCTTAAATCGTTAGTTCATTACATATGCAAACAAATAATTAAAGCAGTGCATGTATAGTATATGGGTTTATGTAACGGTTGCCTACTATATGGATATTTTTGAGTGTGTTATTGTTTTGGTTTATAGTCATGTTGTGTGATTATGGGGTCACACGATATGGGCTGGTTTTAGTGATGGGTTTTATGCCTTGTGGTAAGATGGTGGTTACTCGTAGAAAAAAAAACGAGTGTATGACACGATTGCGGATGTATATATACTACTATGTGTTAAGTTATGGTATATGGTCGTTCACTAGTTATTATAACTTGAACGTACCTTGTGTTTGTTCGTGTTTTATGGTGCTGGAGTTTGATGGAGTTCCAACGACGCTTTGAGTCTTTTGGATGTGTGTCTACATTCCGGTTTGTATTTTTATTAATGCGAACTACTAAATTTTCTTGCAAATAAGTCTGGCTAATTATAGGAAACGGTTTTGAAAATAATTTTTAAGTGTATGGTATGATATCGTAACTTACATTTTTTTAGTTGTAGTAGTAAGTTATAAAAAAAGTTGTCTTGAAAATAATTGGATTAGTCTTCTATGTAACATGTGATAATATATTTTAAAGGGGTAAAGAAATTTTACAATAATTTTCTTAAGTGGAGTTAAAATTTTAGAATAATTTAACTAAGACGGAAAGAGTAAAAAAAAGGAGATTTTATTATAGTAATGATAATAATAACACCACACCTTGTAAACGTGTAGTAGTTTAGTTATAACCAACCTAAATGAAAAAAACAGTGTATTTTATAAACATGTATTGGTTTCATAATAACAAATGAAATAAGTTTAATATGGGTAAACAAGATAATGGTTAGAATAAGATTGTAGTATACTAACTAGTTGATATCTTGATAGAATGATGAAGATAAAGGATGAGTTATTGGTTAAAAATGAGTATGATTGATGTTAGTAGTATTGGAGTTTGGTTCTTATGAGAAGTAACTAATTGGGACGAAAGTTTAAAAATTTTCTAAGGTATCGAGATTTGGTAATACTAATCGTGAAGAGTCTAAATTTTTCGTTGTTGGCACACTCCATTGATCTTTCGGATTAAATTGTTTTGTTTTCAGTTGTTTTGGCTAGGGTTCGTTTTACCCTATATTTTATTGGGACACGATTGTTTGGAATTCTTTTGTTGCACGTCATGGCTGATTTAGTTATGCGGTTGTGGAAACGTTAGGATGAGAGGATAAAGTTGGGTAGTATTACTTATGGTTAGATATTAGAATGGAGAAATGTGTTTCGGTTTAAAGGTTGTGTTGAAGGAATGTAAGATTTGTGGAGTTTGGAAACTTAGATTGGTTACGGGAATAAGAGAGTAAGTAAAGTTAGTTGACTGGTAGTGGGAACGAGAAGTCATGCTATGAGAAGTTGGTTGAAGTACCATTAGGAGATTGATGAAAGTACTAGCGGATGTGAGGGTAGAGTAGAAAGTTTATACTAATGGAAAGGTTGGGTAAATAACACGCAAGGGATTCGTATAGTTATGGAGGCAAGGTAGTAGTAGACACGTGAAGGAAAACAGGAATGTGAAAGAATGATTGGTAGGAGGCTGATTAACGGTGAAGTACAACAAGTAAGGAAGAGTGATCCATTGAGGGTTGAAGTACTTTTAGAAATATTGTGGTAGATGGATTGAAGTTAGAAGCTATTGGTAGTGTGAAGTTCCTAGGTAACATCATGGAGACGAGAAGGAGTGCGTAAAGAGCTACATCGCGAAGCAAGGAGCTGAGAGGACTATGTGTCGGCTGCAAGAAGGATGCAAGAGATTTCGAAGGAGTCACAAAAGTTGCAAGGACAGGAAAGGTGACAAGCACTATGATGGGAAATTTACGTATGAATCGTGACGAAGAAGGGCAGATCGAGTATCAGAGTGGAGCTACAAAGAGCTGAACCGGTGGATCGTGATGAAATGAATACATGACATGGGAGATTAAGAACTCGTGGAAGTAACAAGGGGAGTCGAGTGACTAGGCGGATAGAATTTTTGTGGCAATCAATATCGAGGGATGATAAGTGAAGTTGAGCTTAATAAGTTTCGTGGAGAAGTGATTAGAGAGTCAGTTTTGTGAAGGGGTTATGAAAGATCTTTGGAAGAGACAGCTATGCATTATCCAATGCACTAGTGATTTCCATAGATTTGATGAATGAAGTATGTAATTTTTGTTGGATGGGATAGTGTAGGAATAAGGGAGAACCATGGAAGGAGAGAACCAAGTATTCCTAGAAGATGATGATTGAAAATGCCTCATGTTGGGTGCAAGATCAAAATAGAAGTATGAGATTTGAGTAAGAATTCAAAATGTGGCTTAGTAGACAAATGGAAACTAATGTGGGTATAAGATGAGATTGTGATCCGCATGGAATAACATGAAACTCTAGTTTGTCCCTATTAGGAGGGAGTAGGAGAACTGGTTGTGAGAAAAAAAAACAAGTGAAGCTACTTGGAAAATTTTGGCGTATAGATGACTAGATAGACTTAGTTAGTATAGTTGGATTGTTATATCTGCCTAGAATGCTAGAGGCATTTAGGGTACGAGACGTAGAGAATGATCTATACAGATCATGAACGTCTCCAACACACATTTAATCATCTTGATTGAACATTTGGAAAAGGTGATGGGTGGAGTTAAGTGATGAAAGAAAATTGCAAGGCCAAGTACCATCTGAGAAAAGCAAGCATGGTTGATGAGACATGGAATAAGAAGAATGAAGTGAAGCTGAGACGAACTTGAACTATATAGATGATGTATTAGGGTGGTTTGGATGAAGGATGTAGGTTGCACGAGTTGAGTTGTCTAAAGCAGAGAACGCGTCAACTGGTATGTTGCGTGGCTTGGACAATCATATGGAGACAAGTGACGTAGACTATACTTCCTACATAGATAGGATTAGCTTAGAAAGGGCGATGTAAGGACAAAATTGGAGAAAGGGATACATAATGGGGTGGAGGAATAAGTACGACGAGAGTTGGGTGATAGTCGATAGACTAACTAATTCATCTCATATTTCAAGAGGAATGAGAAGTCACGTAGTTGAGAAATTGGAAGGATTGCGTACGGTGTGATGGAATAGAGGGTTTTGCGTAAAAGTTAGCCTAATATGTATGGAATGCCTTATGAAGGATTATGGCAAGGGAAGAAACGATGGGAAGCATCACATCGTGATGTATGGTAGGAGTTGAGGAAGAAGAAGGAAGTGTGTATAGAAGCGAAGCATGAATGAAATAGGTCGAGATAGGAACCGAAGGTAAAACTTTGGTAGAGCTTAATGAGTAGAATAAAGCACAACGCAGGCTAATACTGTCGTAGTATGGAAAAGGAAATGGCACTGACCTATACTGATTGTTTGGGAGGCTTAGTATCGATAATCGAATGGATGAGGAGTTATAGGTGTGATGTGCCATAGGGACGAAGGGATTTGTTAATGAAATAATGACTAAAAACGTTACTTGCATTTTTCGGTCTCGCTTAGTTTTGATTACGACAATATGTAAAAACAAGCATTTACGAAAACAACGAAAAATGAATTCTTGAGTTCTAGTATTTTTCATTTTACCCATTTTCACTTAAGGTATGGATAAACAAGTACTAACCTTAATCAAGTGATCAAGTGATTTAATCTTTTCTTAAAACTCACTTTTTATTAAGTGTGACAAGTTTTTTATTAAACATTTTTTTAAGAAAATGTTTTATTAAATTAATTATTTGAAATTTGAAAATGGCATATTCTTATTTGGTTAAGAATATCCTTTCAGGATATTTTTTATATCCAGATAAGACCTCCACCACTAAAGGACAAAAAGGAGCGGAGTCTAGTCCGGCGGTACCTTAGCACCTAGGCGGTACCTTATCGATAAGGTACCGCGGGCAGATATAGCCGTTGGCTCCTTTGTCCTATAAATAGTGGACCATTCTCAGCTTTTCACCTCACCTCTTTTGCACATTTATTTCCAGATTCAAACCCCTTCTTTAATCACTCAAATCTTTGATCATTTGTTTGATTATTACTTGTTTAAGAAGTGAATCTTGTTCTTCCATTCCTTCCTCTCCAAGTACAAAGAGAAGAACACTATCCTTGTGAAGTGTTGAGTCCACCACCAAAGATCCATTGAAGATCTAATTTTATACACTTGTAGTTGTGTCATAGCTGTGAAGATCCAAGTAGTTGTGTCTATTTGGAAGTTGTGTATGTACTAAGTATAGTTGTGTAGATTGGTCCTAGCTACGATTAGGGCTCGACTTTTAGCTTAGAGTCGGAAATTGGTTAAGCGACGTGTACGGTTTTCTCCACCATAAGGAGCTTGTTGTGTAGTGAACTCTCAAGTAAGGAGTACTCGAGGAGTGGACTAGGAACGAGGAGTGAGCTTTGTTGCCGAACCACTATAAATCCTTGGTGTTCGGTTTGATCTTTCTTTACCCTTAACTCTTTACATTCTTTATTCTTTATGCATATACATGTGTTAGTATTAGATTAGTTACACTATCATTCTTTATTCTTTGTGGATTTTTTTTTAGTATTAGTATAGTTACCCTATCATTGTTCATATTGTGCATAAGAAGATTTCACATATTTCCTCAAGCCTAAGTTTTTGAAAAAGGATTTTTGGAAACCAAGTTTTAACAAGTAAATATAAGAAACTATTCAACCCCCCCCCCCCTCTAGTTTCTACAATTGGTATCAGAGCGGGCTGCTCAAGAATTTTTAAAGTATATTGTATTTTAAAACTTGAATCGATCTATGGATTCCAAGAAATACCTAGAAGGGCAATCTATGCAAAGACCACCACTTTTTGAAACCGATAGTTTTATTTATTGGAAAAATAGATTTGAAACTTATGTGAAATCAAAAGATTTAGATCTTTGGCATGTTATTACCAATGGTGATTTTTTACCCTTTCAATTTAATGAAGTTTATAAAACAAAAGAATTGGTCACTTTTGACAAAGCTAATGACGATACTAAAAAGAAACTTTCAAAAAATAATGAGGCTAAAATGGTGATTTATAATGCTTTGCCTAAGAAAGAGTATGAAAGAATTTTTATGTGTGAAACCGATAAAGATATTTGGAACACTCTTTTAGTAACCCACCAAGGTAATAGCCAAGTCAAAGAAAGCAAAATCGATCTTCTTGTCCAACAATATGAACAATTTGTCATCTTAGAAGATGAAACTATTGATAGTGCATTTGCTAGGTTTAACACCATTATTACTAGTCTAAAAGCACTTGATGAAGGTTTTTCTAGCAAGAACAATGTTAGGAAGTTTCTAATGGCTTTACATCCAAATTGGAGAGCAAAAGTCACGGCTATTGAAGAGTCGAAAGATCTCTCAACTTTATCACTCGATGAACTCATAGGAAACTTGAAGGTTCATGAGATGATAATTTTGAAGGACTCGGAATTAGTGAAAACCAAGAGTGAAAGGAAATCTCTTGCACTTAAAGCCAAGAAGGCACAAAGTGACCATGATAGTTCCTCGGAAAGCGATGACGAGGAGTATGCATGGGCGGTGAGAGATTTCAAGAAGTTCTTCAAGAGACGAGGTCAACACATTAGGCAACCCAACTATGACAAGAAACCATTGTCAAAGAATCGGTTTGTCAAGAACGAAAAAGGTGATAGGAATTGCTTTAGATGTGGTGATCCAAATCACTTCATTGGTGATTGTCCAAAGTCCGCTCGTGATAAGAACCACATGGCATTCGTTAGTGGCGCTTGGAGCGATAGCGGTGAAGATGATGATGACAACCCTAAAGAGGAGAAATGTCTAATGGCTCACACTTCTAAAGAGGTACATTCCGAAACCGAATATTATAGTAATGATAGCTCCACCTTAGATGATATTGAATTTGAAGGCAAATATAATAGTTTACACAAACTTAGTCTTAAATTCATAGAAAAGAATAAAACCTTAAAAACAACCAAAACTAAGATTGAAAATGAGATCAATGAACTTAAGGAGAAATTGGCTAAACTTGAGAAAAATAAAGAGGTTGATTTAGGTTGCTTAAGTTGTGAGAAACTTAGATTAGAGAATGAAGATCTCAAGAGCACCTCCATTAAATTGGAAAAGTTCATGAAAGGAACTAGTGATCTTGATGATATGTTAAACAAACAAGTTCATTCTAAGGAAAGACTTGGTCTAGGTTTTAACTCAAATGAAGCCTCAACCAGTAAACCAAAACAAGTCAGGTTTTCACAAAAAACGCCCACTGTACGCGGTTCCAAATTGTATGGCGCGGTTCCTAATCACTATGGAACCGCGACCATAGATAAGGTACCGCGGGCAGAGGATAATTTTGGTGAAAATCCTGAACTTTCTAAAAAGTCTAAGTCAGATGAAAAACTAAAGCATCTTACTGTTAATAAGGTAAAATTACCCATACTCGACGACAATGCTATTGGTAAGTTCTACAAGCCATTAAGTAAACCTCTTATGGGAAATAGAAGTTTATCTAGACTATCTGCTACTCCACCTAGAGTATGGAATGAGACTAAGCCTAGAAGTAGAACGACAACGCCTAGAAGAGATAATCAAAACAATTCACGATCTAGAAGTAAAACTCCAACACCTAGAAGGAATAATCATAACTCTAAACCTATATCAAATACACCTAGGAGAAATAATGAACAACAAAATGGTTACATGAATTACTACCCTCCTCCATTTTGTTCTCCATGGGGAATCCCTTCCTCATACATGCATCCCAACCAAATGCAAGGGATGTTTGGAACTAACAATTTTGGACCCATGAGATATTGGGGACCAAATGTTTGATCTTATGTGTTGTTACCTAGATATGCTTGGGAATTGATTTGGAGCCCGATGAGTGGATTAAGGATAGTGGATGTTCTAAACACATGACGGGTAATCGAAGTTTGTTTTCGCATTACAAAGCATATGATGGAGGTAACGTCACATTTGCTAGTAGTCTACGTGGTAATATCATTGGAAAAGGTACGGTTTCTCTTGAATCCATGACCATTGAAAATGTTGAGCACGTAGATAACTTAGGATTTAACCTTTTAAGTATAGGTCAAATTTGTGATAATAAGTGTAAGGTCATCTTTTCGGAACATGACAGTGAAATCGTAAAAGATGGAAAAGTCATTGGAAAAGGTGTTAGAAAGCATGGGCTTTATGTCATGAAGGTTAATAAGAAGTCAAAAGACAACATATGTCTTGCGACTATAGATGATAGTTCTACTCTTTGGCATAGGAGATTAGGTCACGCTAATATGCGTTTAATTCAAACTTTAGTCTCTAAGGAGTTGGTAAGACACCTCCCCAAGATTAAGTTTGATAGTCACTTTTGTAATGCTTGCAGAAGTTGGAAAGCAAGTTCACTCAAGTCACAAAGCCAAGAATTTGGTTTCGACCTCTCGGTGCTTAGAGCTCCTACATATGGATCTTTTTGGACCTTCCGCCATACGGAGTTATGGAGGTAACCTTTATACCCTAGTTATAGTTGATGACTATTCTAGATTCACTTGGACTAGATTTTTGGCATCTAAGAATGAAGCTTTCGATCACTTCGAAATCTTTTGTCGAAGAATTCAAAATCAACTAGGATGTTCAATTGTTTCTATTAGGACGGATCATGGTAGGGAATTTGATAATGAAGTGCAATTTGGTGCCTTTTGTGAAGCTCATGGTATTACCCATAACTTCTTGGCTCCTCGCACTCCACAATCAAATGGGGTAGTTGAAAGGAAGAACAGGACTCTCCAAGAGATGAGTAGGACGATGTTAAACGAGCAATCTTTGCCTCAAAAGTTTTGGTGCAATGCCGTGGACACATCGACTCATATTCTCAAACGAATTCTTATTCGACCTTTCCTAGGAAAGACCCCCTATGAGATTCTTAAAGGTAAGAAACCCTCATTAGAATACTTTAGGGTGTTTGGAAGCAAGTGCTTTATCCTCAACACCAAAGACTACCTTACCAAGTTTGACCCAAAGTCTTACGAAGGTATCCTTTTAGGTTATTCCCAAACTAGTAAAGCCTACATAGTCCTAAATAGAACCTCGGGGGTTATTGAAGAATCACTCAACGTAACCTTTGATGAAACCCCCCCTTCACCCAAGACACCACCATTGGTTGATGATGACTTGGATGAATTAGAAGTAGTTAAAGCCAAAGAGGTTAGAAAAATAGGAATTGAAGACCTTAGTGTTGAAAAGGAAGTAAACATTAAGGAATCTAGGGATCATACTCTCAATAATGTCATTGGTGACTTAAATCAAAGGACCCTAAGATCTCAAGTCCAAAACCAAAGCAACTTCTTTTGTTTTGTCTCCTTGATTGAACCAAAGAATGTTAAAGAAGCTTTGACGGATGAGAGTTGGGTCATTGCGATGCAAGAAGAATTGAATCAATTCGTTGCCAATGATGTTTGGGAACTTGTTCCTCCACCTAGAAGTTCTACCATTATAGGAACCAAATGGGTATTAAGGAATAAGTTAGATGAGAATGGTGTTGTGTCTCGTAACAAGGCTAGACTTGTAGCTCAAGGCTATAATCAACAAGAAGGTATTGATTATGACGAGACATATGCACCGGTAGCTAGATTAGAATCAATTAGAATCCTTTTAGCCTACGCTTGTGCCTTAAATTTTAAACTTTAACAAATGGATGTAAAGAGTGCATTTCTTAACGGTTTGATCAATGAGGAGGTATATGTGGCTCAACCTCCCGGCTTCATTGATTTTGAGAAACCGGACCATGTTTACAAGCTTAAGAAAGCACTTTATGGAATCAAACAAGCACCCAAAGCTTGGTATGATAGACTTAAAGCGTTTCTTGTTAAACATGAGTATACCATGTGAATGGTAGACAATACACTCTTTACAAAGAAGAAAGGTCCTCACCTCATAATCGTACAAATATATGTTGATGACATTATATTTGGCTCAACTTGTCAAGAATTGTGTGATGACTTTGCCAAAATCATGCATGATGAGTTTGAAATGAGTATGATGGGAGAACTTAACTTCTTTTTAGGACTCCAAATTAAACAAATGGACGATGGTATTTTCTTTAGTCAATCTAAGTATGCTAAAGAAATGCTAAAGAAATTTGGATTAGAAGAATCTAGACCAATGAAGACCCTTATGGCCTCGGATACTAAACTCACCGTAGATGATGATTGTGAGTCGGTAGACAACACCAAATAAAGAGGTATGATTGGTAGTTTGTTGTACCTAACGGCAAGTCGACCGGATATCATGTTTAGTGTTTGCCTTTGTGCTCGCTTCCAAGAGGCTCCCAAAACCTCTCACCTTGAAGCGGTTAAGCGTATCTTCCGATACATTAAAGGCAATATATATTTAGGATTATGGTATCCTAAAGGGACCTGTGTAGAAACCATTGTCTACGCGGACTCGGATCATGCGGGAGACTATGTGGACCGGAAAAGCACTAGTGGAGTTTGTACCTTCATGGGTTGTTGTTTAACTTCTTGGTTCTCCAAGAAACAAACCGCTCTTGCGATATCCACCACAGAAGCCGAGTATGTGAGTGCCGGAAAAGCATGCCAACAAGCTCTATGGATGAAGCAAGCGCTTGTTGATTACGGGATTTCTCTTGATGATGTTCCCATCATGTGCGATAATAAAGGCGCTATAGACCTAAGCAAGAATCCCGTGCAACATTCGGGAACCAAACACATAGAAATTAGACACCATTTCCTTAGGGATAATGTTCAAAAGGGGAACATTACTATTGAAAAGGTGCCCTCCGAGGACAACTTAGCCGATATCTTCACTAAGCCACTTAAGAGGGAACCTTTTAATTACTTGCGTCTAGGTCTAGGATTAATGGAACATCTTCCTTAAATTCTGTTCTTCTTGTGTGTTTTCTTTTACCACTTTGAGTCTTTGAGTCTTTTAAACTCCTTTTGAAAAATCTTCTCCTATCCTTTTCAAAATTCTCAAAGTCGCTTTCGAAAATGGTTGAGAAATTCGTTTGACATTGTTAATTCAATCTAAAAATGATTTTTCATAGATTCTCGCTATTAATCTAGAGCTTACATAATTCATATGTATGATTCTCTCAAACATAGCAAGAACAAGATAGAATCATGGAGGATCATTGTGTCATGACTTAAGGTCTTGTCTTACACACCTCCTACATCGATTTTTTTAATCCATGTATTTTGGTCAAATCTCTATTTGGTAAGTTTGCATATGTTTTCTTTGTCTATCTTTGCTTTTAAGCATATCCTAATGATAAGTTAGACTAGAAAAATAAGATTTGCTGAAAAATCTTCCTCCAAACACCAAACCCTGCTTCTGCAGGCGGTTCCATATGTGAACCGCGGTACCTTATTGATAAGGTACCGCCACCCTCGATAAGGAACCGCCTACAGTGGCCTTCCTTTTTCGGGTTTTTGTCTAAAACTCCAGATTTGCTCCAACATTTTTGAGAATCTTTGTTTCAAACCCTTTGACCACCCTAAAAATACCCTAAGCCTTCCCTATTTAAACCATAAGCATTTTACATTACTTCACATCCAAAATGTCTTATTCTCCCAATGAAAGCCTTGAATCTCCTCCATTTTCTCCAATTGCTTTCAATCCAAACCCACCCAAGAACACTCTTAATCACATGTCTCCTACCAAGAATGTTGATTGTGGAACATCTTTTCTTCCACCACCACCCTTTAGTGTTCTTCCTCCTTCTCATGATAATGTCATGCACCATGGAACATATTGTCATTGTTGTCAATATCAACATCTTGCTATGGCACACATCTATGAGGAGTTGAGCTACATCAAGAGTATCTTAATCAAGCATCCTATTCACTATGATTATGAGATCTCCAACAAGCCACCACCACCACCCTCCGCAATTACCTTGTCTTTCTTATAAGCATTGGTTGCTTATCCACAAGACACCAAACTCTAGCAAATCTTACAATTCTAGAATAACTAGGATTAGATTTATGCTTTTGGCTTGTTTTCTTTTTCCATACAACTTTGTATGATGTTTCTTTTAGTAACCTATCTTGGATCTTTATCTTTGTGTCTTTCTTCTCTTTTATTTATTTTTTTATGTGACCTATTGCTATATCTTGTTGGTTGTTTCTTTTGTTCAACTAACCCTTCTATGTAGCTTGTCACCATATCTCGATTCCTCGTTGCCCCAAGCTAGGGGGAGTAAGCACCAAGGGGGAGTCTTTGCAAAGTCCGTTTCTTCAACACCGGCTTACGCAACCTTTTTGCTTCGAAAAAGGGTGAGAAATGAATAAACTCGTCTTCGAAAATCTTGTTTTTGTGTGATTTTATGTATTGTCGAAATCAAAAACGGGGAGATTGTTAATGCAATAATGACTAAAAACGTTACTTGCATTTTTTGGTCTCGCTTAGTTTTGATTACGACAATATGTAAAAACAAGCATTTACGAAAACAACGAAAAACAAATTCTTGAGTTCAAGTATTTTTCATTTTACCCATTTTCACTTAAGGTATGGATAAACAAGTACTAACCTTAATCAAGTGATCAAGTGATTTAATCTTTTCTTAAAACTCACTTTTTATTAAGTGTGACAAGTTTTTTATTAAACTTTCTTTTTAAGAAAATGTTTTATTAAATTAATTATTTGAAATTTGAAAATGGCATATTCTTATTTGGTTAAGAATATCCTTTCAGGATATTTTTTATATCCAGATAAGACCTCCACCAATAAAGGACAAAAAGGAGCGGAGTCTAGTCCGGCGGTCCTTAGCACCTAGGCAGTACCTTATCGATAAGGTACCGCGGGCTAAGATAAGGTACCGCGGGCAGATATAGCCGTTGGCTCCTTTGTCCTATAAATAGTGGACCATTCTCAGCTTTTCACCTCACCTCTTTTGCACATTTATTTCCAGATTCAAACCCCTTCTTTAATCACTCAAATCTTTGATCATTTGTTTGATTATTACTTGTTTAAGAAGTGAATCTTATTCTTCCATTCCTTCCTCTCTAAGTGCAAAGAGAAGAACACTATCCTTGTGAAGTGTTGAGTCCACCACCAAAGATCCATTGAAGATCTAATTTTATACACTTGTAGTTGTGTCATAGTTGTGAAGATCCAAGTAGTTGTGTCTATTTGGAAGTTGTGTATGTACTGAGTATAGTTGTGTAGATTGGTCCTAGCTACAATTAGGGCTCGACTTTTAGCTTAGAGTCAGAAATTGGTTAAGCGACGTGTACGGTTTTCTCCACCATAAGGAGCTTGTTGTGTAGTGAACTCTCGAGTAAGGAGTACTCGAGGAGTGGAGTAGGAACGAGGAGTGAGCTTCGTTTCCGAACCACTATAAATCCTTGGTGTTTGGTTTGATCTTTCTTTACCCTTAACTCTTTACATTCTTTATTCTTTATGCATATACATGTGTTAGTATTAGATTAGTTACACTATCATTCTTTATTCTTTGTGGATATATTTTTGTTAGTATTAGTATAGTTACACTATCATTGTTCATATTGTGCATAAGAAGATTTCACATATTTCCTCAAGCCTAAGTTTTTGAAAAAGGATTTTTAGAAACCAAGTTTTAACAAGTAAATATAAGAAACTATTCAACCCCCCCCCCCCCTTCTAGTTTCTACAGGCTTTGTCTAACTGAGACAAGATGAGGAGCAATATGACCTTGAAGGTAGGACATTGTGTAGGTATAAAGGAAGTGTTGGGTATAAAAAAAGTCATAAAGAAAAGTGAGAAAGAAGTGTATAGGTGCTACTAGTGAGCTATCCAAATTTAATGGAAGTAGTTGTAGCATGGGTGTGGATGGCAATTGATAGACTAACTGAGATAACTGTTCTTTTGATGATGTGTATAGATCATAAGTTGATTTGGATTGGAAGAACTAATGGATATGTGAAAGACCGTCATAGGTCACTTTGTAAGGAAATTGGAATTTTTAAGTAGTTTAGGGTACGGACTAAAGGGAGTTGATGAACATGATTGGATATGAGTGTATCCAGCTAACTGGAAAAGGATGGGCAAGTGAGATATTTATACAAACTTAGGAGTTACACTGAGGGCATGAGTGATTGATTTAGAGGGAGTTAGGAAACTCTTTAGCGATGGCTGAGTTTTCATATAATGATAGTTATCATACTAGAAGTCGATAAATGCCATTTGAGGCACTATATGAAAGGATAGGGTGAGTTGTCCCCATTGTGGACTAGAATTGGTAAAAGAGGCTACTAATGTGGTAATGGTGTTTGTGGAAAGGATGAGAGCAACAAGGGATGCTATGTTGAAAAGGAGGAAACCACTAGAGTTTAGTGACAAAGTTACGTAGGAAGTTTCACCCATAGTAACGGGTGGTATGTTTTGGTAAAATGGAAGAGTTGATGTTGAGTTTTGTAGGTCCATTTATGATCTTTGGAAAGATCGGACCAGTAGCTTATGAGCATAGAATTACCTGGGGGGAAATGAGTGGTATACATGTTATATTTCGTGTATTAAGATTGGTAAATTTTGTTTGAGAATGCATATTTGTATGTACGGTTATTCGGGATTTGTGTTAATAAGGGTTTGTGTTATCAAAGAGTCATTTGTGAGATTTATTGACTGTGAGGTCAAGAGTTTGGCAATGAATTTAAATATTGTTGGTTAGTATATGTGGTAATTTTATACTTGAACTAAAGTTCACGTGGAAATGAGAGGAGTTTATTTAGAACAAGTATCCTCAGTTGTTTGCTAATGGTATGTTTGATCCTAAGGAGTAAATCTCGGGACGAGATTTATATTAGGAGGAAGTGATGTGACAACCACGGTTTTGAGGTTCGTCACTTAGTTTTATTTTGTGCTAGTTACGTGTCTTTACGTGTTTATGTGCTAATTGGTGTGTATAGATTGTGGTTTGGATATCGTTTCCGGTACGGGGTACCTTGTGAGTGAAACGATGTGTGATGATTTCATGTTCATGAGCTCACATGGTAGTGACTATGAAATGAGATGGCGTTATTTAGTGGTTTACGTATACGTATATGTATTATAGAAAATCGTATTTTTACGATTTACGGTTTAGCATTTCGAGGTCTCGGATGAGGTATTTAGTCACGGGAGTATTTTCGGGATGGTTTTAAGTCATTTAGGACTTAGTTAATTAGTTTATTTCATATTTCAAGAGTTTTATAAAACTGTATATTTTACGTCTTTTACGGTATACGCGTAAATTTGACTAGTTTCACGGTTTTGAGGTTCGGGAGGCTTTAGGAGCTGAAATAAATTAAGGGAATTTAAGGTAATAATATTTAATATTTAATTTATAGTAATATAGTTAAAAAAAGTCGGCCATAGGGTGTTGGGCTTGGTTTTGGGCCAAATTTTGCTTATGGAAAGGAAGGGGAGCCCAGTTTGAATACTATTAGGCTTCCTGGTTAGTTTTAATTACCCATATTACTCCCTTTAGCCCCCAAAAAGATTTTTCTTTCTCCCAAACCTAATATGAGTCGTGATTAACAATGGTGGATGAACAAAACCCAATTATTCAATTATGGTTTAAGGTATGCGCTAAAACTATGCTTAATTAACGTTTAATTTACGTATGTAACCTTATATGATGGATTAGGGTTTGACATTCATAATTTTTAATTAGATTTTGTTAATAATCTGTAATTAATGATGTAATTAATAGGTTTTTATCATTGGAAATTGTTTTTAGGTTTTAATTAGGGTTTATGTACAATTAATGAGGTTAATTTAATTAAATTCGTTTTTTAAAAACTGGGCATAATTTTAGGTCAATTGTTTTGATGATATCTAGAGTTCTTTAAACACTTATTTTGCAATCCAAGTATCCCTGGAAAGGTAATTGAGTTGGCTTTCAAATGCAAGAAACGAGAACTAAATTGGAGGTCGGGAAGTGGGTCAAAAACAGGTTACAACAGTCGGAGGTCAAAACAGTTTTGAAATCAGCCTGTTTTCTTTTTATGTTTTGGGTTGTTTGGGGTACTTAGGGTTATATTGGGACTTTCAAACGAACATGGGAGTTTGTTTATATATTATAGGAAGTATCTGCATTGGGGCTAAGATTGTGGGTTAGGGTAAGACCCCCTAATCATAACAAACCTTTTGTATGTTCAAAATCAGTAAAATCCGGATAGACAAAAGTATATATATATATATATATATATATATATATATATATATATATATATATATCGGGGCCTTAACAGTAGCTTTAAGGTTGGGGCAAAAATGAGGAGTTAGTTAACATATGTAAGGGCATAGGGTTTCCTTTGCAGAGGTCATGGATATGGTTAGGTGGGCGTTTGGCTTATTGTTTGGAGACCTAAAAACCGGGACTGTTTTGGGTAAAATGTTAACGGGACGGGTTATGAAGTAAACTAAGTTAAGGGCTTTATAGAGGGGTGTAATGAGATGCTTGGAGCATATAAATGAGGTATATATATGGGAGAAGGTTAGATTTCCATCATAGGTTGATGAGCCATCTTAGTGTTTGGTTCATGTTTTGATTTTGTGTTTTTGTTTGTTAGCTTTTTGCTAGTGCACGGATTATTGGGAGAAGCTCAATCAGGTGAGTTTTATAGTCTCATGTCTACTAATGATTTTGACTTCCAGTTGGGATGGAAGAGACACTGTCTTGTTTTTATAAATTATGTTGTGAATGTTTTGTATTTGGTGATGGACTTGTGCATACTTATGTGATTAACTGCTAACTGATTCATGATTGTTTTGTGATATGACTTGTTACCAAGGGGATGTTGACAAGGCGGGGACTTGGGGAGGTACATATATGTGTGAGCATCTATGGGACCAATGTATAATGACAAGGCGGTGCCTAGGGATTGGTAAGTAGGTGTATGGGCACCTATGGGACCATGGTGTTTGGTAAGGCTGGGAGCCTTGGATTTGGATTTGGTTTGGTTTGTTAAATCTTGAATATTAGTTGTTAATGCATGTTTGTATCACATTATCCATATGTTCTTTTGTTAGTGGTTGTTGTTCACAGCTTATGGTTTGATTTTGGCGTTGGAGTCTAAACCAATGACTCTCACCAAATTTATGTTGACTTGTTTTAGTGTTTCTTTCAGGTGAGAATGTGGTTAAGCTTGAGAATAGAAGTGGCTAGTTTTGGAGGCATTAGGATTGCAAATAGAAGGAGATCCCCGTTCCTTCTTAGTTTCTTTTGTTTGTTTAATAAGTGATATTGTTGACACCTATATGTTTGCTTTGTTTATGTATTGTTTGTCTTGGGTAAGAGGTAGGACTGTTACCTACCTGCCTAGACTCCTGCTTTGGTGAGATATTGTCATGACATTTGTGTCACCATTTTATGATATTTCTTAGTTCATTTAGTTATCTCTATAGACACGCCATGTTGTGATGATATCCATACGTCGCGCCCTATATTCCGCCATGGTGGGGTGTGACAGAAAGTTTAAGAACTATGTGTTATTTGAAATGAAATCACCATCCTCTCCATCTAAGGAGAGGGTTTATATACCAAGCCCATATGATGGGCTTGGGCTTACAATTGGGTCGTCCATACATATCATGGACTAGGCCTTTCCTTGTTAATTAGTTATAAGATACCTAGACTACGAGCTACAACTTAATATATTGTCGGAGTGACCGAATCTTCCTAAATACGTAAAAACGTATTTCCAACAGGGGTTGCACCAGAATGGTTCACTTTGCGTTTGGGTTTTCTAGCACTAATAGGCATCGCAGTTTGCTTCTTAGTTCTAGTACCATACGCCTTTGACATTATTCGAAACACACATAGCATGATTAGCATTGACACACTTTCCACATTTCACACAAACAAACTTAACATTCAAAGCATTCAAAGTCGAATCGTTCAAATCGTCATTACATGCGATTACAGACGTTTTATTCTTAGAAACATTGAAAATCCTAGGGTGGTCTTCTACTTCCTTCATCTTCCCTTGACTTTTGAATTGCCAAACCTTTTCATTCATGCGAGTTCTCTTAAGCTGGGGCCGGCTAACACTAGCAGTGGGGAATACTCCTGTAGTAAAAGACACACGTCTATTAGTGTTTCTAGAAGTCTGAGGTGATTGACTTTCTTTGTTTTATGTGGGTTTAGTGGCCAATCTATACATCCATGGTTTAATCACATTAGTGTTCTTAGTACTTTGTGATCGAATATGTGTTTTGGAAGTGTTTTGTGGTAACCTATCCTTCCCATCCGTCTTGGGGGCAAACGCAGGTTTTGCAAATGTAGAATTAGAGAAAACAGATGGTTTTCCCAAGACAGAGGGTCTAGTCACTTTTTGCGCATTGGGTTGTCTTACAACAGGTTTCTTAACACTAGGTTCCACATTTTTCCCATCCATCTTAGCAACGAGTTTCTTCAACTCAGCTATCGCTAGTTCCCTGTCTTTTAACTGAGCTTTCAACCCTTTAATTTCCAAATTCTGTTCATTCATTTCTCGAAACGTTTTGGAAAGTTTTTCTTCCAAGTTATTATCATGTGGAAAACTACCAACGTCTTTTTGCAAAGCAAGTTCAAGAGAATGACAATATTTTTGAAGGAAATTAGTTTTGTGTTGAAGTAACTCAAAAGCCTTTTTATCAACATTTTCTTTACGTTTCGAAAGCTCAAGTTCAAGACGCTCACATTCTTTGATTTTATCAAGATATTTGCATGCAACATCAGAATATTCATCGATATCAGCACAAGATTGAAGAGTAACACACAAAATATATTTGGAGAGACATTCTTCTAAGAGTAGATCATATTCGTTTGAAAAATCTGATTTGTCATTTTGGAGTTCAATAATTTCTTTTTCAAGAGACTCAACATATTTCAAATCATCAAACATTTCAGACCGAATCAAGTTTTCAAACTCAAGAACATATTCTTTTATTATCTTCGTATTTGGTATTAGAAGTTCTTTCACAAGCACAGTTATGTCGTGAGGAATCTCGGTTTTCCACTTATCCTTTTGACGTTTTTCCCAATCGCTTTCGACAATTGATTGAACATTTTCAATGTGGTGTTTAAGAAAACTAAGTGTTTTTCTAGTTTTGCTTTTAGAAGCATCTAGAGGCAAATAGTTAATATATTTAAAAACATTAGTTTTCCTCTTAGCAGCAAACGCTTTATTCCATTGAATTCTTCGTTGTTTGCATTCTAAAAAGAATTCCTCACGAGACTTATGTTTTTGTGGAGTTAAAAGACCATAAAGACTGTTTAGATAAGCATAGTTATATGGTTTCACAAAATCTTTATTGACCAGTGATCTACTCTCCTCATCCCAAAGGGACGTCTCTTCACAATCGAGGTTAGCTACTGGGCAGTCATTATCAGTCCATTCGGACTCATCAAGATATAAGTGAGGGTTAGCAGCTTGAGCTTTTTCGAGGTACTTGGGGGTGGCAAAGCTAGGTTGACCCTTGAAAAACAAAAGAGGTGCTATCATTCTAACAGTTTGAATAGAGTCATGAGTTTTATAAACAACTTTTTTCAAAAAATCAACTTGTTCTTCGAGATCCTTTACTTTTTTAGTATCTTTTCTTTGTCTATTTTTGAAATCTTGTTTTATTGTTTCAACCTCTTGTTTCTTTTCGTCAAGAATTTTAGCAGAATCGATGGTGTTCATAGAAAGCCTCTGTTCAAGTTCATTAACTTCTGTTGTGGCAAGGTACGTTTTTTGACGTTCATCACTTAATAAAACATTAAATTGACGTTTTTCTTTAGTTAACAAAGCAAGAGCTTCGTTGTATTTATTTTCAAACTCGTCTTTTTTAACGTTGATGACACGACTTTTTTACCCCTCAAGCTCGTTGGTCTTTTGAAGAAGCTCAGCCCTATAACTATCAATAGTCTCACTAGATTTTATAAGAGCGGATTTGCATTCTTCAAAGATTTGAGTGAGCGCTGCGTTTGCCTTCTTTAACTATTTTTTACTCTTTCTATTTTCATTGACATCTTTTTGTAAACTAGCAATTAAATTAGCAAGCACGACACGCTCCTCGTCATCATACTCATTTGCATGTTGATCATCCTCAAACTCATTGTTGCACATCTCTGATGAATCAGGTGTGGTATTCCTATCAACCGTTTCCATCATACACGTGTCAGTAATTGTTGTTCGTAGATCACTATGCTCATGTGTATCACCAAACACATTATATTCATCATCATCTTGTACCTTATCAATTGGCTCGGTATCAAAGATAGGACCATTGTCATCTTCAGTGACGTTAAGGACCTCATGAATCTTTGCCATGTATGAATAATGTGCCTCGAGTTCTTGGTCGGAGAGTTCATCATCTGTGTCGTCAAGCATTTCTCCTTCCTCAGCTGATAACTTGATTCCAGCTTCCATTTTCTTGCACATCAGCATCTTTTCCTTATGATAACCATAATCTTTAACCCTCTTTCGCTGTCTGCATTCCCTAGCCAAATGCGCAAAACCTCTGCAATTAAAAACACTGAATCCCACTTTGTTGCACAACTTGAATACCAACAGTTTCCCTATTTCCAACAACAGTAGCCACCCTCTGATTATCATACTTAGGTTGTCGATCATACTTTGGAGGACTCTCAGCACGTCTTCGTGTGTCATACCTTGGAGGACTATGTGTGTTGGAAATTCACTTTATGTGACGACATTTAAGAATTCCCATTAGATATCATAGTCACACACGCTTAGACTATACTAGGAATGTTGTATAGTTTAAGTAGCGTGTGTGACTATATATACCCCTCCTTAGCTTCCAAGGAGGGGTGTTGCTTGTGTCATTTTCTCATTTTTAATACATTTTATATTCTTCACACACAACCACTCTCTCTCTATCAACAATGGCTACCACCATTTACCACCATGTTAGACCACCAGATCATAAATAGCAATTCTACAATTGGCATCAGAGCCTCGGTTCCATCCTTGGATCGTTCTTGTTTTCGATTTATGTGGTCTTAAATTTTTTTTTTGGGTCCGAATCTATCATTTTGTCACGTCTTGTTCTTATTTTGTCCAACTTGTCAATGTTTTGTCACGCTTTGTGTTTTGTTTATCATATTCACAAGCTTTTTATCACTTTCACATGTTTTGTGGTCTCGTTATATCAATCCCATGGTCCGATTGGTTTAACTGTTTGTGTCACTAGTTTTGTCATAATCTAGTCATCTCACCACTTGCCACGTTTTCCTGGTCAAAAGTGATGTCAAAACCTGCCATTTTTTATTATTACATCTGCTAATGATTTCGTGCATGGTTTTTTTTTGTTATATCATTTGTTTTATCATCAGTTCTGGGTTACATATTTTTTGAAGATGAAGGGGAAAACCTAGATTTGCCAGAAAAAATTAGACCCAGAAACATGTTCCTGAAAATATGGAAAAAGGACAATACTTTTGGATAAGCTTTTTGAGGTGGTAACATTCAGATCGGAATATTGCGATCGCAAAAACCATTGGTTTCTACATTGCGATCGAATAATCTGATGGCACACTTTCGGTGCATTCCGATGGAACGCATTCCAATGGAACGCATTCCGATGGAACGCATTCCGATTGGGTGTAGAGGACTCATTGCGATGAAAAAACAGTGTAAACATAGGACTTATTCAGATTTAAACATTGCGATGCAAGTCATTGACTTTGCGATGGGTTCTATAAAACATTCCGATGGACTTCTTTTTGAAAACATTACGATGGAATCAGACTGTGACCAAGTGTTAACCAAACCAAAACCAACACAACCGAGTCAACTCGGTAATTACCGAGTTGACTCAGTTAACTCACTGAGTCTGACTCAACTGCCACCCTTATACCTCCACAACACCATGATCTAATCCTAAACCCTTCGTCACCTATCCCATCTAATTACTCAAGCTAATAGAATTAAAAATCTCAGACTCATTGGTTTGTGTGTAATATAATTTACTCAAGATCTTTTAGATCAAGAATCACAAAACCATAAAAATCATCACTGATCCATTTATGTATGGGTTCCCCCATCTTTAATTTTCGAATTAAAGAAAGACCAATAACAACTATGTTATGATTTCTCTTCATTTCGACTGACACACTAAAACCCACATGCAACGCATCGAATCTTACCCGAGACCATTTAAGTATGATCTTGAAGCCATTTTTTAGGTGAAATATTCTTTGATTCGATGATCCGAACATATGTTTCTTCAAACAAACTGACCAATGTCGTGGATATGCATGGTTTTGGTTGTGATTCGACATTAATAAGGGGGTCCTGGCTGGATTTGATTTGATATTTTTAATTAATATCAAATGATTCGTGGGTCTGGTTGGTTTTTGTAACGAAAAATGATGGTGAATACATCTTTGCTTAGGATGAGATGGTGAGGTATTTGATCTGGTGATTGAAGAGATGAAGAAGATGGGGGACGGAGATGTCTAAGTTTACTGTTGGGAGAGAGTTTGGTGAGGGACGGATGTTACGAAGTGAATGGAAAGTGATTAGGCTTACCTAATCTTTAGGGTTAGGAGTTATAACCTAGGTTGGTGGACCGGGTATTAGCTTTGCAATGACTTGGGCCTTGGGCTCGTTTTTTTTTAATGCATTTGATTTGGGCCGTGTGTATTAAGTTTTAACACACAATTTGATTTGTGTGACTTTATTCATACACACAATTTTGTTTTTAAAAAAAATACAATTTTTAAATAAATTTTGTGTGTATTAAGTTTTACTTCGGTCATCATCGGGACGAGACAACAAGTGACGTGACAAAGTAACTAAGTGATGAGATATTGTGACAAAATTTATTTGACGAGACCACAAAAAATTTGGGTATATTTTTAGTGACTACATATATTTTTTTGGATCGGGTATTAATTATTTGAAGACGGAGACGAATTTCTTCGAAGGCGTGTACTTATTTTATCCTTGAACAGATATCTTGCTCATGCTTAATCTCAGAATGAAGACTTGTTTATCTGGTTTCCGGGTTCGGGGTGGTTGGTTGATGACTCGAATAACTATCACTTAAAGGGGTTACATTGTTGTACTCAGTGTCACGCGCTTAGTAGACGTGGATAATTTCATGAGATGTTGTGCTTATATACTTCTTCAGTGATGCATTGGGCACTTAGAGATTTCTCCACCGTTCCTCATTCAACAATAGTGCAAGCTTAAGTCACAAGATCGAAGGATTTTTATTCAGCTTCATGTTTGATATATCTGGTTCATTCTATCAGTGGTCACTTCAAATTGCTTTCACGTGGTTTGGTAAAGATTGCCATGGAGAGTTTATGAGTAGAGATTTTCGATCAACAGTTGATTCTCACAAAATATATAATTCATCTTATTTATTATTCTCACGAGATTTCAGGTACATGTGCGTACAATTTATTGACGGTTCCGAGTTTCGAAACCATCAAGGGGAAGAAGAAGACACATTGAACGCGCAACGAGTACACGTGATGAACTTCATACCTTCTTTTGATTTGAATACATTCCGGGATGACATTTGTCATAGCCGCAGAGAAAATCAGTGTTATAACTCGTGGCGTTGTCAATCTTTAAACGGTACACTACTGGTTTAATTGTTTAGTTGTTGAAATTATTCATCATCATTATCCTATATGCATTCCCGGGACTTAACTGACTCTGGTGCATCTCCGGAAGAAGATATGTGCATTTCCGGGACTTAATTGATTCTGGTGTTACGATGTCAACTTCATGAATGGGATAAAGTGTCCACTTCAGTATTTGAGATTCATAATTGGGATTGATTTACTTTCTTCAACTATGTGGGGGAAGAAATGTCTTTATTCTTTCTGGTATGCATAACTTGAACTCTCAGGGGGAAGAAAAATTCAGAAGAATTATTCAAGCGTGAGAAGAGAAGTTGTTGATCTACTTGGTGTACCCCTTACTTTCAATCCCTCTTAGCAACGTTATCATGTTATATGATGGGATTTGCTTGTTAGATTCTGCTGTGCGCTTAATCATTATAAGCTTTATTGAAAGCTTTGAAGTTGCTTACGAGGATTGTCAGTTTAGGGGGAAGCTATTTAAAAGCTTCTACATCAAGTTTATGTGGCATGAATTAGGGGGAAGTTAATTCAGAAGCTTCTCCTTAACCAGAAGTGTATGGGTTACTTAGCTCGTGTCGTTATAGTATTTCTTCTACAAGTTACTTTAAAGATGAGTCGTTTTGAAGACGAAGGCCTCAGAAGACATCATCAGCATTGGACGCTTCATGGAAGCTCTTGTTCTTTATCATTATGTACTTGTTAGGAAAAATATTGTAAGGAATTCTACACGTCGTCCCATGGGGGAAGATTGTTGGAAATTCACTTTATGTGACGACATTTAAGAATTCTCATTAGTTATCATAATAACACACGCTTAGACTAGACTAGGAACGTTGTATAGTTTAAGTAGCGTGTGTGACTATATATACCCCTCCTTAGATTCCAAGGAGGGGTGTTGCTTGTGTCATTTTCTCATCTTTAATACATTTTCTATTCTTCACACACAACCACTCTCTCTCTCTCTCTATCAACAATGGCTACCAAAATTTACCACCATGGTAGACCACCGGATCATAAATAGCAATTCTACACTGTGCATGGGTGTTCCTCGGGTTTGAAGATGTTAAAAGGTTGTTGTTGGTGGGTTTGTAGATTTTCTTATATTGCTTCATAATGAAAGCCATTTGTTGCTTGATTTCCCTATCCTTTTGAGCTACTTTTTCATCACTGTCTTCTTCGGATGATTGCTCAGGTGTGGGTTATGGTTCTCTTGCAACTTCTTTGCCTCGGGATTGTGTTGGAGCATGTGACTTGGAGTAGAGTAGGCCTTTGAAGTACGAGAGTGATAATCTGGGTAATGTTGAGTGGTAGACACCAAAGCAAGTGGATTGGAAACCTTTGCAACTTGTTCAAATTGAAGTTCATTTGCCTCATTTTGAATTTGTTTCAAAATGTTAAAGAGCTTGTGGTATGAAACTTCGTCTAACATTTGTTGTTATTTCACCAAGGTGACAAACCGTGTCCACTCTGGTTGAAGTTGTTGTAGAAATTGGACATTGACTTGCATGGTAGAAACTTGCAAGTTGTTTCAGGTCATATCATTCATCATCTTGTAGAATCAGGAGTCATAAGAATCAATTGATTCCCCATCCTTTGATGTAAATTTCCTAAAGTTCCAAAACATCTTAGTTTTCACATCTTGTTTGTTAAGTGATTCACCTTGTTGCAATCTTTCAATAGTCGTCCACATTTCTTGAGCAGTAGCGCACGCATCAACCGTGGAATAAATATCATCTCCAATTCCACTGAGAATTAAGTAGATTGCTTCCTTCTCTGCATCAAACCAAGCACGGTTCTCTGGTGTTAGGTCGTTCCTCTTTTCATCACGTTCATAAGCCAGTTGTTCTTCAGTAGTGTCTGTGGCTGGTACTCTAGGAACTTGAATCCTTGAGAGTTTATAGGGTCCTTCTAAAATACATTGCCTTAAAGCATCACCGTTAGGTTTTGTGTCAAGATAACATAGAAAATGGGATTGCCATTGATCATATCGACCCAACACAAGCATTTGTGGTCTTTCTTTGTTACCCGCCACCATTATGTTGTTGTTCGTCACACGATATTCGGCAGTAGAATCCATCTCAATATTCTCTGAAATGATGAAGTGAATATGGATCTTAAGTAGACTTGTTGTGATTGTTGTTGTGGTTAAAATTCCGAAAATTGCAATTTTTCTTCAGTCCGACAATAAATTCCCTAGTCCGAAAAAACGGTAGACCAAAAAATTTTGTAATCGCCAAATTTTGAAATCGAGCTAGAAATGTCCTAAAACAAGTAAGGAAAAAATTTGAATTTACATGACGGAAATATTTTAACTCTTATTTTTTAATCTTCGTGTAAACGATATTCTGAAACTAGTCTAGATGGTGACTAAGTCTAAAAAAATACTCGAACAAAATTTAGCTAAACATGTCATCGGAATGTCCATCGGAATGTGCCATCGGAATGTCCATCGGAATGTGCCATCGGAATGTCCATCGGAATGTTGTCGGAATGTTGTCGGAATGTAGGCTGTCGGAATATTGTATCGGAATGATCTGTCGAAATACCTACCGGAATACAATCTGTCGGAATATGACTTGTCGCAATATTCCTATCGCAATGATCCTTGTCGCAATTACCCTTCTATCGCAATGTTCCTGTCGCAATGACCTTTCTATCGCAATGTTCTATCGGAATTTCTATCTGAATGTTCACTCTATCACAATATGGCAAATGAAATTTTGACAGAGTAACGTTTTAATGTGCCTTAATTCCAGCGCAATCCACGATCGCAATGTACCTCGTTATAAGGTGTATCACAATAACTGATCGCAAAGTAAAACCCTAGGGTTATTGCGATCAAACTGTCCTTACTTGTACTTTCCGATGGAATTCACTCACAATGGAAAACTAAAGTTCGCAACTTTGAGCACAAATTCGTGTTTTAAACCAAACCAAAATACTCAAATCACTACTACAACTATAGAGAAGATTTGTAGCAAGATTTAGAACACGAAAAACATAAAAAATCTTGAATTCGTGGAAGAAATAAGGATCAAATCAAACAAATCAAATAAAAACACAACAACCAATCACAAAACTACCCCATGGCGATTGATACCAATTGTTGTCCCATATATTTAGATGATATAACATGAATTAAAGAAAGAAAATAGATGAAGAAGATGAATTCTAGAGAGAGAAAGTAGTGAGAGAAAGTAGAGAGAATGGTTGGAGAAACTAGGTGATATTAGATTGAGAGAAAAATGAAATGAACCAACACCCTTCCTAACATGCTAGGAAGGGTATTTATAGTCCCCCTACATGTGGGCTTGTATGGACTATACTACATGGGTCGGGTTTTCCTTTAGGCTTTAGTTACTTATGAATGAACTTTAGCTTAAAGTTAAGCCCGTAAAACACGACTAACTTACTACCTATTACAACATTCTAAAATACGATACATAATAAACCTATGACCGATCATTCTTGTTTGACTCAATATTTTGAGGCTAACAAGATGTCTCTTATAGGACATAATTCAACCCACCTATCAAACCATAAAGATGGAGTTTTACCGTTATTACCATATGAAGTGACGAATATAAGGACGAATGTTAAGAAGTTTTCTCCACCCCCAACTTGCATCACTACGGCATGGAACATCCCAAAAGCTTCTATCTTTAAGTTTATGCGAATAGATCCACTTTAACCACAATGAGTTCTTACGGGTAAAAATACACCAAATATTAGATACCATAAGAGCAATATTAAATTCAGCAATCTTACGAATACCTAGACCCCCCTCATTAAGAGACAAGCAAACCGCATTCCAAGCAACCTTGGCCTTCCCCTTCATTAAAGCTCCTTGACACCAAAGAAACCCTCTCATAAGTTGCTCTAAATCAAGAATAATACTAACCGGAAGGAAGAAAACAGAAGCCCAATAAATATGCATGGACGAAAGGACAGATCGGATTAACTGAAGCCTTCCTGCAAACGACAGCGTCTTGTTATTCCAATTATTATTACGACCTTCTAAGTTCTCCATAAGCACGCGACAATCTCTAGTTAAAAGTCTCGATGAAATAAGAGGAACACCCAAATAACGAACAGGAAGAGTACCTTCCTTAAAGGGTAGCATGTCTAATATACTCGCCTTCAATGCCACTGGTACATTAAATAAAAAAATCGTACTATTAGGAATGTTAAGGACAAGACCCGAGACATTCTTAAATTCTTCTAAGGCATCCATAATAACACGAACAGAAACCATGTGCCCTTTAGAGAATAAGAATAAATCATCATCAAAACACAGATTAACAATGCGTTGTTGCTCACAGTGAAGATGAAACTGAAAATCTTCCGCGTTTCAAACTGAACGGTTAACAATCGACGAAAGAACCTCCATAACCAAAGTAAAAATATAAGGAGATAACGGGTCTCCTTGTCTTAAACCCCTTTTACCACGAAACTAGCCACATAAACTACCATTAATACTCACCGAATAAGAAGTAGTAGACACACATACCATGATCCAATCTACCATAGTGGTGTGAAAACCAAACGCAATCAAGATATTACGGAGAAAATTCCAATCAACGGTATCATATGCTTTCTGGATATCAACTTTAAAAGCACACCTAGGAGGCCCGAGTCTTACGGCCTTACATCAAGTCACCAAATGATTTTGTTCAAAAAACTCATTTTTTTCCTCTGACCACGGATCATTAATTGTTCCCCGAGGTTCGTTATCTATAACGAACCGCGGTCAGTCCGACACATATTTTTGCAAACTTTGAAAAATCATATAAAATCAATCGTACGTCCGTAGAAGTCGTACCACCCGTCCGTTCGAATGTAATTGAGTCTTCTTTCATTTATAAATACTTACAAACCTTTATTCAAAATTTAAAATTTAGATGGTTTTATAAGTTCTATACTTTGTCCAAAGTATTGAGTCTCAGTTTGTCGTAAAAACTTGTGTTTTACCCTTTTCTATTAAGTTGAATATCTCTTGTTGGTATATGTTTGTAAATTGATATATTTACAATGGGTTTAACTTAATTAAATTTTGAAATGGGTCAAAAACTATTTTCAAATAAAATCAAGCTATGTATACCTTGTTGTATTAACACTTAAAACATGGATGAATGCTTTTATGTTTTGCGCTAATTGTTTATGTGCGTTTCCTTGTGTGTTATTTTTTTGTGTAGACATTATTGAGTGTTCCTTAATATTTTTAGTATAGTTTCTTATATGTCTATTATCTTTTGCATTGCATGGTATTTGTATGTGTCTAGTTATTCCTAAGTAGGATTTATTCTAGATTTCTTGCATTTTGTTTGCAACATTGTTTGTGCATTGCATATAGGATCAACATCTCTAGGTTTACCAATGTTACATAAACATCATGTATACCTTGTTATGTCTAATAACCTAATGTAAGGATTTTGCTAGGTTGGATATTTCGTTCTCGGTATCTTCTCGAATTGATTTCCGGTTAAGTGCGAGAGATTAGTTGTTCTTGGTGGAATAAAAAGGGAATGGTCGTTGTCTAAAACTAATTAAAAATAAAGACTTGAAACAAATAAAAATAAAGTAAAGACGGTAAAAAGAAACAACAATGAAAGATTAAAATTTGACGAAAAGTAAATGACGGGAAATTAAATGCAATAAAGGTAAATAACGCAAACTAAAACTTAAACTAAAAGGGAAAGCAAGTAAAAGTGCAAATAAGGAAAAAGGCGGGAAAAGTAAAGCTTGAAAATAAATATGAAAAATACAAAAAAGAAACATTCATTCGGAATAACCAAGTGATCCGGAATATGTCACCTATCCGGAATAACACCTTGATTTGGAATAAAATGACTGATCGTGAATAACAAAGAAAAGACTAATTTGGAATGTAAGCTGATCCGGAATACTAGATATTCCAGATGAAGTCATTGATTCGGAATACTAGATATTCCGGATGAAGTCCTTGATTCGGAATACTAGGTATTCCGGATGAAGTCCTTGATTCGGAATACTAGATATTCCGGATGAAGTCCTTGATTCGGAATACTAGATATTCCGGATGAAGTCCTTGATTCGGAATACTAGATATTCCGGATGAAGTCCTTGATTCGGAATACTAGACATTCCGGATGGAGTCAGTTGATTCGGAATATCTGGGGAAAGAAACAGTAAGCATAGAACGAAGAACAGGGGAAAGAGAAGAGAGCACGAATTTAACCAAAACTAATCAAGATTAACCAAAAGATTAAACCAAAACAACCACAAATGATCTACTAACAATAACCAATCAATCCAAATCAATAACACCAACAATCATAACCAAAATAATCAAAACCCACTTGATTGAAAACCATAAAACTCAAGAACATGAACACAAAGATTAGACACAAATAAGAAAGGTAGATGAGAAATTAAACAAGAAAAGTAAAGATTCAACAACAATTAAATAAAACTTACGTGATAATTAAAGGGTGCGATACAAGAAATTAAAGTGCAAGAATTTAAAGATAAATGAAAATGGTGGAAGTGGTGGTTTGTCAAGCCACCCAACAACTACAAATGAAGGAAATGAAAACTATATATAGTGGATTTAGGGAGGTGCTTAGTGGAAGCTTCCTCCCTCTTTCTTCTTTCTCTAATTGCATCATTAGTCCTTAATCTTCTTTAATCTTTTGACTTTAATGACTTTGTCTCGGGATTTCTTCAAACTCGTCTTGTAATCTTCAATAAATTAGACTTGAGTTCTTCGGCTTTTTAGTAAACTTCCGTCTTTTGACTTTTTCTTCGATAAATCTTCAGAATTGGTCTTGGACTTCCGTTCTTTTTCCACTCTTGATTTTTTGACTTCGTCTTTCGTCCTTTTATTCGATAAAAGCCCGTGAATGCCCGTGTTTTCTCCACTTTTCACCTTTTCGTCCTAAATCACAACAAAAACACAACCCACGCATAATTCCGACATAAATGACATAAAATACACGTTTTGGCTCGGTTATTATTGTAATTAAGTGGTAAAAAGGATGGGTGTTTTCACACCTATCAAATCCCCTACACTTGACCATTGCAATGTCCTCATGCAATGCATTAGTTACAAAGCACGTTTACATTTTTCATCATAATCAATCCACGTTGGCCTTTATTAAAGAGATAGAAAATGATAAACATTCAAAGTAAAGAAATCAAAAACATACCTTAGGGTTTTGGAAATGTTGTGAATGATCATCATCCTCAAGTTTTCACTTTCTCCAAACCAAGCTTAAAAACGAGATCATTGTTATTATAAGTTAGCAAACTAACACGAACTCATGTAGGCCAATTATTCACTTAGACTCCCTTATTCCTAGGTGTATCTCTTATATTTTATTGTTGTCTTGAATGATCACGAGGATGCATTGTTGACTTATTTCAATAGTTTATTAGGCTGAAAATAAAGTGAACGATTTAATCAATAGTTAGCTAAAGGACAAAATCTTTTAAAACTGCTTCTAGGGACCTCATAAAGTTCATATCTTGGCATAACTCGCATCGCGATTTGAGAACTTTCTCGGACCGATATTTAGCAGCGACTTCATACTTCAAATCTTGAGAGACGTTCATGAAATAATGATCTTCTCTTCATAATAGGAATTTCTTCACTTGAAGTTTTGAGAGATTCTTCATACTTTAGACCACGACTTCTTCATTTTTCTCCAATCTTTACTTTGGACTTTGATATACAACGATCCGCCTCCTTTTTGGACTTGGCTTTATTTATCCTCATACCTTGCTAGGGTCTTTTCGGATAGACTTCTCCATGAATTTTGGGGAGTTTTTGCTTTTCGTCGTGTGTCTCGATCCTTCATACTGATCTTTGATAAATTATTCTTCACATCACTTGGGATCTTTAGCAACAAAATGAAGCCCTCATGCCTTGTTAGGACCTTTTCGGACTCGCCAATCTTCGCATCCCGCTTCAATAAGTTATGCCTTGGCTATGAACTCTAATCATTACCGGGCAACTTTTAAACGATCTTGGGCTAGAAGCTAAGTAACTTTTGAAATCGTACAACCTTATTTATTGCAGATAAATTTATTAACAAGCGATGGGAGAATAAGCTTATAATTAACTCACATAAATTCACGAAAGAATACCAAACTTATAATTGACTCTATCATCTCTCGTTCTCCACAGTTTAAAGTCTCAAGGAATGAGACTCATGGATGCTTAGCCTATTAAATCAAAGTTTTGGTTTTCGAGTCGCCTATAGGATCTTGCAAATTCTTAGACTTTTTTAAGTTTAGAAATCGCATTTTAAAGTTCCCTTGATAAACAACTCTCTAGGATCAATTATAGGAACTTGCGAAAAGTTCTTGTTATTAACCCGTGAGAGTTAAGACTTTCGCGTTTTATAGCTCCCTATATCAAAGCCTAGCAAAACTTGACTTAAACACGTTAAGGATACTAGCTAGAGTAAACTTAGATAAGTAATGTGACATCCTAGGCAAATCCTACATCGGCTGTGGCCAAGAGAGATCCATGGTTCATAAGATAACAGTCGCCTTCTCATGACACAACGCGTTTTGTGGTCTACTGCAAGTGGGGTTCTTAGGAACTGGCAGTTAAGCGTGCTCATGGAAGAGTAGTACTGGCTTGGGTGACCTGCCGGGAAGTCTTCACAAGAGGGCCACAAAGTAAAGCCGTGAGCCTGCGGGCAAAGCGGACAATATTGTGGTCTGAGTAGGCGGGATGTTACAAGTGGTATCAGAGCCACTCCTGAGCCGTTCGGGATGGTGGGGCAAACCTCATCGAGGACGATGAGTCCCGAAGGGGGGGTGATTGTGACATCCTAGGCAAATCCTACATCGGCTGTGGCCAGGAGAGATCCATGGTTCATAAGATAACAGTCGCCTTCTCATGACACAACGCGTTTTGTGGTCTACTGCAAGTGGGGTTCTTAGGAACTGGCAGTTAAGCGTGCTCATGGAAGAGTAGTACTGGCTTGGGTGACCTGCCGGGAAGTCTTCACAAGAGGGCCACAAAGTAAAGCCGTGAGCCTGCGGGCAAAGCGGACAATATTGTGGTCTGAGTAGGCGGGATGTTACAAGTAAACTCGGGTTGAGTCAAAAGATTCACAACGTTTGAAAATTAAAACCACTTTATTAAAAATTTATTTTAGCAAAGAAAGAAAATAACTATACAAAGGTAAAACTAATAGGCCAAAATAGATCAAAAATTATGAAAAAATTCGAAAAATTGATTTTCCGGTTAAAATGAGGACAAATACAAGGAAAAGGCCACTTAACTTCGATAGAAGTCCCCCTTACACTTAATATAAACATTTTCCTCAATGTTTAAGCATGTGGGAGTAAACTCCCCTACACTTAGGACATTGTGCACGTTGTTTAAATCTTGCTAACGAAGAGACTACTAAAGAGTTTCCTATTTTAATATTGGAAAATATAAAATAGTGAATCGAAAAGAGTTTAGGATAGAACCGGGAAGAAGGAAACACGGAATCACGGTTCGTCAAAAGTCATCAAGAGTGTGTCTTTAAAGATCTAATCCCTGCACATAATAAGAAAGAAAACAAGAAACACCAACGGGGCTCCCCCCTACACTTATGGTGAAAACAGGTAAAGATAGATAGATAATTGGGTTACCTCCCAAAAAGCGCTTGTTTATATTAACCGAGTCACGATCCTGACTCGTCCCCGAATTAAATGGTCCATGGGGAAGCCTCGAATGTAATACCAGGATCAAAGACCTTGTCCTCGTTCCCGGAGGACATCAATAAAGGAGAGGCGGGGGAATAAGTCTTGAATGGGAGAAAGGGCCTTTCAACATACGTAAAGTATGTGAAATCAAGATCCACGGGAGGTGAGGTGGGTAAAGTAAGCACATTGTCATCCCCCAAAGACAATGGATGCTGAGCACTCGGCAAAGCCATTATGTTATCAATGATAGCATAATCAATGTCACCTCCCGGGTCAAAGCACTCATCCTCCGTAAGAGTGGCTAAAGGGAAGGATGAAAGGTGCTCGGGAGAGGGACTTGGGACAATACCTTCCTGCAGCAAATTATCAAAAATAATATCCCCCTCCGTATCATTATCATCAATACCTGGAGGCATGGAGTGAATGTCGACTTCTTCCAGCAATGGGTCATTATCTTCAACGGGAGGAATAGATGGAGGTAAAGACTCGGAAAGAGGAGGAGAAGTCAACTCTTCGATTTGAGCAATAAGAAGGTGCACTTTCCGTAATCTATCGCGAAGAAGCACGTCTTCCACCTCATCCACAAGATCAAGTTCATCGGTGAACTTCCCGTAAGCCGGAGAGAATAAATCGTCATCGCCCGCATCTCCCGGTGGAGATTGAGAATTTTCAAAAGTGAAATTCTCATAGCGAGGAGAAAAATCGTTAATAAGTGTGTAAACACTTATCCTTTTGCCACTAAAATCAAGGAAAAACAAGACCTAATCATGTGTTTTATATCATAAATGTCGGAATTACGCGTGGTTTTGTGTTCTTATGTTTAAATAGGTACAAATGATCAAAAGAAGAGAAAACACGGGATTTCACGGTCAAATGTTGAAGAAAAGTCCAAGAAAAGACGAATACAAAGTCAAAAGATCAAAAGTGTGCCGAAGATCACGAAAACCGGCTAAACCAACACGGTTTTGAAGAAAAGATCAAGAAAGCCAAAATCGAGCTCGATTCTAGCGGATTTAATTATTTACGAAGACTTCGAGCTTAGTGGGTCCCACATTTGCTTATTGGGCCTTAAAGCCCAACAGTGGATTTAACTTAAATCTATTTTACACAACTTTGCCCTAAGTCAACATTTAAAGCACAAATTCACTATTATGGGACGGATTGATTTTAAAATTGGGCCCAATGCAAAAGCCCATTTGGCTATGAAATGTTTAGGACGGTTTGTAAGTTTTCATTTTGCTTGGCAAAATAATGGGTCAATCCCTGGTCAAAATACTCGGTCAACAAACCCACAAACAACTCACACATTACCCTACCTAATTTACCCTACCCCATTATTTATACCCTCACACACACGTGTAAACATAACTCACCCCCCACTCATTATTAAAAAAACAGATATTTTACCCACCCCCTTTATTTGTTACGATAGAAAATATGTGAAAACTCTCTCATCCCATTTCATCTCCCTCCCCCAAAACTCGAAAACCCTAATTCCTTATCAGTAAAAATTAACAAGTGAAAATTGGGGGTTTTACCCAATTCGTGTGATTCACACGGATTGGGATTAAATCCCCATAAAAATCGCATCATCCACTCACTGGTGGTCCAAAATCCATCCGACGTGGCCTATTCTCCACATTTGATTGAAGGAAACACTCCTCCATACACCCATCAACCAATTACATTGAGCCACATCACCAATCAACAAAAACAAGTAGCATAACATTCGCCATGCTGGCGATCCGTGGGTGCATGATCAATTTTCAGCCGTAAGATTGAAGGGTTTGAATAAAGAGAAGATGAATGAAGAAATCAGCGGTTCAAATTGGATGCTTACAAGAGAAGCCAAGATTAGGGTTTCTAGGGGTTCTCCTATAAAAACCCCCCTCTATCATGTAAATTGTGCACTTTTCTTTATTTTTAATTTTCAGAAAATTAGGTTTTAGGATTTAAATTTGTAATTTTAATTTTCAGTTTTGTACTCTTTTATTTAATTAATGAAAAGCAGTTTATTTAAATTAATTTTCGTCTCATTTTAATTCTTGCAAGTGTGGTATAATTTATCTATAATCTGTTTCAATTTTTTATATTACTGTTCGTTAATTAATAGTGTTATGATATAAATTAAAAATAAAAAAATAAAAAATAAAAAAATAAAAAAATAAAGAGATAAAGAAAGTGTAGAAGTAAATTATTTCCCCCACTGGGAAATATATATATTAAAGTTACTGTTCGGCTTCCTTGATTCATCTGGTTCGAGAGTTTTGGTCCGAGAGAAGGATTTATTGATGATGTTCTCGGGTTAAATCGAAGGTGGTGTTTGATTGTGTTTGGTTTCGGTAATAAGGGGGCTCAGCGCCTTACCTTCTTCTCAAAGGAAATCGTCACAAGGTTCTTACATCTTTTAATTTTGTTAATTTTTAGATTATTTTTAGTTATTTATTTGAAGTTTGAATCTGCTTGCGTTTGGTAATTTGTTTAGTTTTTAAGTCTGCTATTAATTAGCTATTTTCGGTATATGATTTGGTTATTTGGTTTACTGCTCATTTTGGTTTGTTTTAGGATATTTGGATCTGCTAAGTTTTATTGATATTTGCTTGAGCTTATTTGAAGTGTTCGTTGGATTTGTTTATTTGAACGTGTGATTTATTCAGCTTATTTGATTCGGTTTGGATTTATGATTATTCTGCTTTTGGAATAGTTTAAGTTGTTTAGATCTGTTTATTTGCATAGGATTCATTTGTTTCAGCTTATTTCTCGTGTGCTTATATAATATTTAGTTTGTTCGGATTGTTAATTTGCTTATTTGTTTGCCTAATGCTGCCTTTTAGCTTATTAGTTATTTAGCTAGTGCTTATTTAGGCTGTGTTGCTTATTTGCTTTCTGTTTGTCTGCTTATTTTCTATTAGTCTGTTATAGCTTATTTGGATCCTGCTTATTTGAGTACAACTTTTCATTTGGATTATATTCTTGTTTTTGAAACTGCATAAGCCTCAGACTCAATTAGTCTGAGGTCTAAACTGTCCAAAAATAAGTTAAAATAAAAATATAACCAAAAATTTGGGTCCTGCTGGGATTCGTACCAGTGACCTCTCGTCTCACAGCCCAACGACTCAACCAATTGAGCTAGTACCACTTTTTAGTTTATCTTCACAGTATCAAATTAATATAGGGATTGTTCTTTTGGCAGATTTAAGTTAAATAGATTAAATCAAGTTTTAGTTCAATTAAACTTATTTAAAAGTTTCATTTCATTTTCTTTATTTCAATTTTGAAAAGAAAATATAAAAAGTTAAAAAAATATATATTTAGATTTTATTTACTTTAGAGATTTTAGATTATCTTTCGTTTAATTCATAAATAGTTTTTAGTATTTAAAATTCTTATTTACATTTTAGATTTAAAATAGTTTTTGATTAAAGTTTTCCTTTTATAAAAATACAAAAAGACAAAAATATTTTCTTTATTGCTTTTATAATTTTAAAGTAGATTAAAAATTAGATTTATTTCAAAATAGTTTTTATATAAATTAGTTTTAAATAGTTTTTTTTAAAAGTAGACAATTAATTAATTAGTAGATTTCTTTTATAGTTTTTAAAAGTAGTTTATTAAAATTTTAATTGGATTTTTTTTAATTTTAGCTATTAGTTTAAAAATCCAACAATAGATTTTACCAAAAACAAAGTTAAGTCAATACGTTAAACCGGAAATCAATTCGAGTCGAGTCGAGGAAAAACGAACTTAATTGATACATATAAAATCCTAGTTTCAAAATGGCGCCGCTGCCGCTTCGCTCGTACGATTGACGATTTTTCATGACGACGTTTGGATTTTGGGATCCGTTCGATTTTGAACGTTACGCTTCTTGCAACAAAAAAATCAAAAATAAAAAAAAAATCAAAAACTTAAAAATACAAAAAAAAATTTAAAAATCACAAAAGTAATTTCTTTCCTAAGAATTGCACCAAAAAAATTAAAAAATCCAAAAGTAATACTTTTTCCTAAAAGTATTACACCAAAAATATTACGTATTAGTGTTAATTTTTATTTCGATTTCTTTCGATTTTTCTTGTGAATATATATTTTTCTAAAAAAAAATACAAAAAGATTTTTCCTTTTACTATAATATATTACGTAGCACAATAAATTACCTACTTTTCAAATAAGCCTTAGTTGGGATTTCATCAACTAACTATTGTAGTCGCATCCATAACAAGAAAAAACTGCAAAATAGATAAATACTAGTAAGACGTTTGAACTCGAAATATACAAACTATAAGGTGGGTATAAGGCGACGAGCTATAAAAGGCCGTCTAAGGAAAAAGGTATTTAAGTGCTTTGTGCCACCTCGTTTCCCCGCTTGCTTGGGCGTATATTGAGAGGGACGACCGATTATTGGTTTGCCAACTCAAGTAGTATTTACGTATATATTTTTGTAGCTTTTTCATATTGCTCATCGAGAGGGAAAATCCTTTTCCTCTCAAAGTCGACCGAGGTCACCTACCTCATTCCAAACTTTTAATTGTATGCGCACTCGCGCGCATACATACATACCGATTGGTGTGCCAAATACTTCTAATTCTTCTAAAAAGAAGAAGAAGAAAAACAAAAAGACCGTCATTAAAGCCGATCCCGAGAATCGAGCTTTCGACAATACGATGGCAACGGATAATCGACCAATGATTGAGATTCTACAATCTCACGTTGAAGGAAACGATGACGCGATTGTGGTGCCAAATATTGGAGCTAATCATTTCGAACTTAAATCGGGTTTTATTCAAATGGTTTTCGCTACACCATTTTTAGGCCGTACTAATGATGACCCACATGCTCATATCAAACGTTTCATCCAATTAGCTAATACCGTCAAATACAATGGGGTGCCCCAAGAGGCCGTTCGCCTCCAACTTTTTCCTTTTTCCCTCGAGGGACAAGCCCGGATTTGGCTTGACAAGGAACCACCCCAAAGTATTACCATATGGATCGACTTAGAGACCAAGTTCATTAACTACTTTTTCCCACCATCACGGACCACTTCTTTAAGAAATGAGATCATCACCTTTGAACAACAATATGGGGAAACGTTTAGTGAGTCTTGGGATCGTTTTAAAGATCTTTTGAGAAAATGTCCACAACACGGTTTTACTAAAGTTCATCAAATCAACACGTTTTATAATGGTTTAACTCTAAACGACCAAGACTCACTTAATAGTGCCGCGGGGGGCAATATTCTTGTGAAAACAATGAACGAGGCTTGGGCCATTATTGAGAACAAGGCAAAAGTGCAAACCAAAAGTGTTAGGGCTAATATGGCAAGTGCTAGTACTAGTAATAATGAGGTGAATGATCAAATTAATAAACTTACTTCACTTGTTGAAAAACTCGCTCTAAAAACCGACGCCCTCACTACACATGTGCATGCCGTGAAAGAAAAAAGTGAAACGTGTGAAACTTGTGGTGGACCACATTCATACTTTAATTGTGACAAGGTTTACAATGATCAACAAGAAGTTTATGCTTATAATAACAATGAAAATGATCGGATTCATTTCAAACCAAATGTTGATGTTAACCATTTGTCTTACAAGTCTAATAACTATTTGGCTCCCCCGGGTTTTGTAGCACCACAAAGACCACCCCCACCCACCCAAAATAGGAACCAAGGTCCTCAATGGGGTAATTTTCAAGGAAATTCTAATCAACGGGGTTTTAATCAAAATCAAGGGATTTTTCAAGGGCAAAACCAAGGGTTAAATAATCAAGGATTTAATAACCAAAGTTTTCAAAATCAAGGATTTAATCAAGGTTCTAATCAATATCAAAACCAAGGTTTTCCTAATCAAGGTTATAATCAAATGAACATGCATAATCCTCAAATGGACTTGGTTTTACAAAAATTATCCGACCATGAACGAATGATGAGAGAGATGCAAGAATCGACCGATAAGAAATTTTTGACTATGATTCAAACCTTTCGTCCCCAAGGTACCCTTCCTTCTAACACCGTGACCAATCCTAGGGCTAATGTTAATGTTATCACTACTAGGAGCGGTAAGACCACCGTTGAACCTTCCCCACCTAACCAAGGACCCGAGATACCTTCTTCTTCGACACAACCTCCTTCTTCTTCCACTTGTGACATACCTCCTGTTATGCATTCGTCTACACCTTATGTTCCACCGATACCTAAATTTTCAACCACACCTTCGGTTCCAAAACCGGTTCCTTCACCTTCTATTTCTATTCCTCCTCCTCCACCAAAGGATGTGAGTGAGCAATCCACTCCAAAGCCTTCATCTCAACCTAATATACCATATCCCTCAAGGTTGCGGAAAGAGAAATAGAAGAATAAGGATGATATTCAAGTTTCGAACTTCCTAAAAATGTTCAAACAATTGAATTTTAATATCACCTTTGCCGAGGCGCTCGCTCACATGCCTAAGTACGCTAAGATGTTTAAGGATCTTTTAAGTGATAAGGAAAAGTTGCTTGATATTGCCAATACCCAACTGAATGAGAATTGTTCCGCGGTTCTTTTGAGAAAATTACCGATTAAGTTAGGAGATCCCGGTCGATTCCTTATTCCTTGTAATTTTCTGGGTGTTGAGAATTGTATGGCCTTGGCGGATCTCGGAGCGAGTATCAATCTTATGCCATTGTCCGTGTGAAACAATTATCTTTACCCGAGCTAGTCCCCACTCGTATGACATTGGAATTAGCTAACCGTACGGTTGCTTATCCGGTGGGGATAGTCGAGGATGTTTTTGTAGGAGTCGACAAATTCACTTTTCCCGCCGATTTCGTCGTAGTCGACTATGAAATGGATCCCCGTGTTCCCTTAATTGTGCGACGACCCTTCTTGAGAACCGGGCGTACATTAATTGATGTAGCCGCGGGTGAACTTATCACTTGGGTCGGGGATGACAAAATCGTCTTTAACATGGGTAAACTTTCCAAACTTCCCGATGAGCCCGAATCCGTGAATTTCATCGATGTGCTCGACGAAGCATGCGAAGAACATTTTCATGAGGCTTGTAAGAGCGGGATTTCTCCTTTACCTCATGTTGAGACCGTAGCTTCTATTGCTCCTTCATTGACTCCATTTGGAGAAAGTGACTTAGATGATTTTGAAGCTAGCTTAGGTCCTCTCGATATTAACTATGATAATTCTCCCACCAATTGGGATGAAGACATTCGTACCATTGAGAGACTTCTCAATGATGACAATATTTCTCCACCTACTCCTAAAGAAGTTACAAATGATGATCCTACTTTGACTAAGCCTTCCATTGACAATCCGCCGGATTTAGAGCTTAAGGATTTACCGTCTCATCTAGAGTACGTTTTCATAGAGGAGGATAATAAGTTGCCCGTCATTATTGCTAAGGACTTAAAAGAAGATGAAAAATCCCGACATATCGATGTGCTTAAGAATCATAAGAAAGCAATTGCTTGGAAAATCTCCGACATTCGCGGAATTGATCCTAATTTTTGTACTCATAAAATTCTCATGGAAGATGACTTAAAACCCGCAATCCAAAATCAAAGAAGGGTTAATCCAAAAATTCATGAAGTCATTAAGAAAGAAGTTATCAAACTTCTAGATGCCGGAATGATTTACCCTATCTCGGATTCGCCATGGGTTAGTCCCGTCCATTGTGTGCCTAAGAAAGGCGGAATCACCGTTGTTCCCAACGAAAACAACGAGTTGATTCCTACTCGACTCGTAACGGGTTGGCGAGTTTGCATCGACTATCGTAAGCTCAATGATGCCACTCGTAAGGATCATTTCCCTCTTCCTTTCATGGATCAAATGCTCGAGCGTTTAGCGGGTAATGATTTCTATTGTTTCTTAGATGGCTTTTCCGGATATTTTCAAATCCCTATCGATCCAAAAGACCAAGAGAAAACCACATTCACTTGTCCCTATGGAACATTTGCTTACAAAAGAATGCCTTTCGGCTTATGCAATGCTCCCGGGACTTTCCAAAGGTGTATGATGGCGATATTTCATGACATGGTTGAAGAAACTATGGAAGTCTTTATGGACGATTTCTCGATCTATGGTGATTCTTTCTCTTCTTGCGTTGCTAATTTAGAACGTATGCTCCAACGGTGTGAAGACACTCGTCTCGTTCTTAATTGGGAAAAATGCCATTTCATGGTAAAAGAAGGCATCGTCCTCGGTCATAAAATTTCCAAAGCCGGTATCGAAGTCGACCGTGCTAAAGTTGACGTCATTGCTAAGTTACCTCCACCTACCACCGTCAAAGGAGTTAGAAGTTTTTTAGGCCATGCGGGATTTTATCGACGTTTCATCCAAGATTTCTCGAAAATAGCTCGTCCAATGACTCATCTCTTAGAAAAGGATGCTCCCTTCATCTTCTCTCAAGAATGTCTCGACTCTATCGAACTTCTTAAAGGTAAATTAACTAAGGCACCGGTCTTAGTCTCTCCAAATTGGGAGTTACCTTTCGAGCTCATGTGCGATGCTAGTGATTTCGCGGTAGGAGCGGTTTTAGGTCAACGAGTTACCAAACATTTCCAACCCATTCATTATGCTAGTAAGACAATAACGGGGGCTCAATTGCATTATACCACTACCGAAAAAGAGCTTTTAGCTGTAGTGTATGCTTTTGAGAAATTCCGCCCCTATCTTGTGCTTTCTACCACCATCGTTTACACCGACCATTCCGCCTTGAAATACTTGTTGACCAAGCAAGATGCTAAACCGAGACTCCTTCGTTGGGTTTTGCTCCTACAAGAATTTAAAATCGAAATTCGTGATAAAAAAGGAGCGGAAAACCTAGCCGCGGATCACCTTAGTAGACTTGAGGATCCTTATCAAGAGGAATCTCCGAATCAAGAGATAAATGAATCCTTTCCCCTTGAGACCTTAATGTCTATTAATTCCAATCTAGATGATACCCCATGGTTTGCGGACATTGCAAACTATTTGGCGGGTGGTGTTCTTATCGAAGGGTTATCGTCCCAACAAAAGAAAAAATTATTCAAGGACGTTAAAACGTACTATTGGGACGACCCTTATCTTTTCAAGCAATGTGCGGATTTAATCATTCGTAGATGTGTTGATGGGCCGGCGGCTTTACAAATCCTTGAAGCTTGCCATAAAGGACCCACCGGTGGTCACTTTGGTCCTAATTACACCGCTAAAAAAGTTTTCGACTCCGGATTCTATTGGCCCTCCATTTATCATGATGCACATGAAATGGTTAAACATTGTGATGCTTGCCAAAGGCAAGGCAAGATCACACATAAAGATGAGATGCCTCAAAAATTCATCCAAGAATGTGAAATCTTTGACGTATGGGGCATCGACTTTATGGGGCCGTTTCCATCATCGAAGGGAAACAAGTACATCCTCATAGCCGTTGACTACGTTTCCAAATGGGTTGAAGCAAAGGCTTTACCTACTAATGATGCGAGGGTGGTTGTTAACTTCTTGAAACCATTGTTTGCTCGATTCGGTGTGCCTCGTGTTATTATTAGTGATCGCGGGACTCATTTTTGCAATGATCAATTTGCACGAGTCATGGCTAAGTATGGTGTCAATCATCGAATTCCCACCGCGTATCATCCTCAAACTAATGGACAAGCCGAGGTTTCTAACCATAGTCTTAAGAGAATCTTAGAGCGAACCGTGGGAGAGCATCGTGCCTCATGGGCCGATAAATTAGATGATGCTTTGTGGGCTTTCCGTACCGCTTATAAGACACCTATAGGTTGTACCCCTTATCGCCTTGTGTACGGAAATGCGTGCCACCTCCCCATTGAGTTGGAGCATAAGGCTTATTGGGCCTTGAAATGGGCTAATTTTGATATAAACAAAGGCGGTGATCATAGGAAAATCCAACTCAATGAACTTAATGAACTTAGGAATGAGGCTTATGAAAATTCATTAATCTACAAGGAGAAAACTAAGCTCATTCATGATTCCAAGATTAAAAACCAAGAGTTCCATGTTGGTGATCAAGTTTTACTATTTAACTCTCGGTTGAAAATCTTTTCGGGTAAACTTAAGAGCCGTTGGTCCGGTCCATTCACCGTGGCCCAAGTCTTCCCTTATGGCACCATTGAGTTATCCCAACCAAATGGGCCCAACTTTAAGGTGAATGGCCAACGGGTTAAGTTGTACCATGGAGAGGACATCTCTCATGAGATGATTCCATCCCTCTCCACATTTCCCTTGAATTAATTCGGGAAATCGAGTCGAGCTAGAGACTCGTGATAAATAAATCAAGCATCGTATAACTAGGTTAGATTTTTACATTTACCATCCTTTCCACCCTTTTTCGCCTTCATCCATGTCCACCAAAAATATAGGAGGGGAGCCAAGTAGGTTGTTTGTGTGTTGTGATTGTGTGCAGGGACATGTGCTTTGATGATCCACTTTTGGTACTTTTGACACGACCCGTGATCCCGTGTTCCCGTGTACCCGGTTCTATCAAAACTATTGTGATTCATACTTGTATATAAATAAAACGAATAAATGTAATCACTTTAGTTGTCCATTCCTTAGCTCGATTTTAAACAACGTACTCAATGCCCTAAGTGTAGGGGAGTTTATTCTACCACATGGTTAAACATTGAGGACAAATTTTTATATTAAGTTTAGGGGGAACTTCTATCGAATTTTAGTGGGCTTTTCCATGAATTTGACCCCATTTAACCGGAAAATTTAAAAAAAATTTCAACGTTTTTCAAATTTTTTATCTATTTTGGCCTAGTAGTATTTTTATTTATTTTCTTTCCTATTATTATCGCATCGTAATAATTTCCATTTTAAAAATAAAGTCAAAAATGAAATAAATAAATAAAATGGTTTTAACAAGTTTAGATATCTTTGATATATTAGGCCCGTCGTGAATATTTTGACTCAACCCGAGTTTACTTATCCTAGTTTACTCTAGCTAGTATCCTTAACCATATGGACCTTAATTGGTTTATTAGGCTAAGCATCCACGAGTCTCAATCCTTGAGATTTTAAATTGTGGAGAACGAGAGATGATAGAGTTAACTATAAGTTTGGTATTCTTTCATTAACTTATGTGAGTTAGTTATGAGCTTTTTCTCCCATCGCTTGTTAATAAATATATTTTCAATAAATAAGGTTGTACGATTTAAAAGGTTACTTAGCTTCTAGCACAAGATCGTTTAAAAGTTGCTCGATATTAATTAGAGTTCATAGCCAAGGCATAACTTATTGAAGCGGGACGTGAAGATTGGCTTATCCAAAAAGGCCCTAACAAGGCATGAGGATACCCGAGTCCAAAAAGGCCCTCACAAGGCATGAGGATTCACTTTTTGCTAAAGATCCTAAGAGATTGTGAAGATCATTAATCCAAATCAATATGATGGATCAAGACACACGACGAGAAGCAATTACTCCCCTAAAGATCATGGAGAAGTCTATCCAAAAAGACCCTAACAAGGTATGAGGATAAATAGATCCAAGTCCGAAAAGGAGGCGGATCATTGTATATCAAAATCCTAAATAAAGAAGAGGATAAATAAAGAAGTCGTGGTCAACGTTTGAAGCATCTTTCACTCCTTATGAAGATGTATACCATAATGAAGAGAAGACCATAATTTCAAGACCGTCTCTCAAGTTTTGAAGTTTGAAGTACAATCCAAATATCGGTCCGAGAAAGGTCTCAAATCGTGAAACGGGTTATGCCCAGATATGAACTTTTTGAGGTTTCGAGAAGCAGTTTTAAAAGATTTTGTCCTTTAGCTAACTATTGCTTAAATCGTCCCACTTTATTTTCGGCCTTAATAAATTATCGAAATAAGTCAAAAATTCATCCTCGTGATCATTCAAGACAAAAATAAAATACAAGAGATACACCGTAGGAATAAGGGGGTCTAAGTGATTAACTAAACCACATGAGTAAGTGTTAGTTGTGCTAACTTATGGTAAACAATGATCTCGTTTTTAAGCTTGGTATGGGGAACGTGAAACTTGAGGGTGATTAATATTCATGACACCAAAGCCCTAATTAAAGTCTTAGACTTCTTTACAAGTTTCTTCCATCTAATAATTTCCAAGTTAATAAATGATTATAACTTTTGTCTCTTAAAGTTTTTATCTTTTCGTCGTAGTAGTAGCAGTAATAGTTATAAAGGCCGAGATGGATTGATTATGAGAAAAATGTAACTTATGCTTTAAAACAATGCATTGCAATGGTCAAGTGTAGGGGATTTAATAAGTGTGTAAACACTTATCCTTTTGCCACTAAAATCAAGGAAAAACAAGACCTAATCATGTGTTTTATATCATAAATGTCGGAATTACGCGTGGTTTTGTGTTCTTATGTTTAAATAGGTACAAATGATCAAAAGAAGAGAAAACACGGGATTTCACGGTCAAATGTTGAAGAAAAGTCCAAGAAAAGACGAAGACAAAGTCAAAAGATCAAAAGTGTGCCGAAGATCACGAAAACCGGCTAAACCAACACGGTTTTGAAGAAAAGATCAAGAAAGCCAAAATCGAGCTCGATTCTAGTGGACTTAATTATTTACGAAGACTTCGAGCTTAGTGGGTCCCACATTTGCTTATTGGGCCTTAAAGCCCAACAGTGGATTTAACTTAAATCTATTTTACACAACTTTGCCCTAAGTCAACATTTAAAGCCCAAATTCACTATTATGGGACGGATTGATTTTAAAATTGGGCCCAATGCAAAAGCCCATTTGGCTGTGAAATGTTTAGGACGGTTTGTAAGTTTTCATTTTGCTTGGCAAAATAATGGGTCAATCCCTGGTCAAAATACTTGGTCAACAAACCCATAAACAACTCACACATTACCCTACCTAATTTACCCTACCCCATTATTTATACCCTCACACACACGTGTAAACATAACTCACCCCCCACTCATTATTAAAAAACAGATATTTTACCCACCCCCTTTATTTGTTACGATAGAAACTATGTGAAAACTCTCTCATCCCACTTCATCTCCCTCCCCCAAAACTTGAAAACCCTAATTCCTTATCAGTAAAAATTAACAAGTGAAAATTGGGGGTTTTACCCAATTCGTGTGATTCACACGGATTGGGATTAAATCCCCATAAAAATCGCATCATCCACTCACTGGTGGTCCAAAATCCATCCGACGTGGCCTATTCTCCACTTTTGATTGGAGGAAACACTCCTCCATACACCCATCAACCAATTACATTGAGCCACATCACCAATCAAAACAAAAACAAGTAGCACAACATTCGCCACGCTGGCGATCCGTGGGTGCATGATCAATTTTCAGCCGTAAGATTGAAGGGTTTGAAGAAAGAGAAGATGAATGAAGAAATCAACGGTTCAGATTGGATGCTTACAAGAGAAGCTAAGATTAGGGTTTCTAGGGGTTCTCCTATAAAAACCCCCCTCTATCATGTAATTTGTGCACTTTTCTTTATTTTTAATTTTCAGAAAATTAGGTTTTAGGATTTAAATTTGTAATTTTAATTTTCAGTTTTGTACTCTTTTATTTAATTAATGAAAAGCAGTTTATTTAAATTAATTTTCGTCTCATTTTAATTCTTGCAAGTGTGGTATAATTTATCTATAATCTGTTTCAATTTTTTATATTACTGTTCGTTAATTAATATTGTTATGATATAAAAAAAATAAAATAAAAATAAAAATAAAAATAAAAAAATAAAGAGATAAAGAAAGTGTAGAAGTAAATTATTTCCCCCACTGGGAAATATATATATTAAAGTTACTGTTCGGCTTCCTTGATTCATCTGGTCCGAGAGTTTTGGTCCGAGAGAAGGATTTATTGATGATGTTCTCGGGTTAAATCGAAGGTGGTGTTTGATTGTGTTTGGTTTCGGTAATAAGGGGGCTCAGCGCCTTACCTTCTTCCCAAAGGAAATCGTCACAACGTTCTTACATCTTTTAATTTTGTTAATTTTTAGATCAGTTTTAGTTATTTATTTGAAGTTTGAATCTGCTTGCGTTTGGTAATCTGTTTAGTTTTTAAGTCTGCTATTAATTAGCTATTTTCGGTATATGATTTGGTTATTTGGTTTACTGCTCATTTTGGTTGGTTTTAGGATATTTGGATCTGCTAAGTTTTATTGATATTTGCTTGAGCTTATTTGAAGTGTTCGTTGGATTTGTTTATTTGAACGTGTGATTTATTCAGCTTATTTGATTCGGTTTGGATTTATGATTATTCTGCTTTTTGAATAGTTTAAGTTGTTTAGATCTGTTTATTTGCATAGGATTCATTTGTTTCAGCTTATTTCTCGTGTGCTTATATAATATTTAGTTTGTTCGGATTGTTAATTTGCTTATTTGTTTGCCTAATGCTGCCTTTTAGCTTATTAGTTATTTAGCTAGTGCTTATTTAGGCTGTGTTGCTTATTTGCTTTCTCCTTGTCTGCTTATTTTCTATTAGTCTGTTATAGCTTATTTGGATCCTGCTTATTTGAGTACAGCTTTTCATTTGGATTATATTCTTGTTTTTGAAACTGCATAAGCCTCAGACACAATTAGTCTGAGGTCTAAACTGTCCAAAAAAAAGTTAAAATAAAAATATAACCAAAAATTTGGGTCCTGCTGGGATTCGTACCAGTGACCTCTCGTCTCACAGCCTAACGACTCAACCAATTGAGCTAGTACCACTTTTTAGTTTATCTTCACAGTATCAAATTAATATAGGGATTGTTCTTTTGGCAGATTTATGTTAAATATATTAAATCAAGTTTTAGTTCAATTAAACTTATTTAAAAGTTTTATTTCATTTTCTTTATTTCAGATTTGAAAAGAAAATATAAAAAGTTAAAAAAAAATATATTTATATTTTATTTAGTTTAGAGATTTTAGATTATCTTTCGTTTAATTCATAAATAGTTTTTAGTATTTAAAATTCTTATTTACATTTTAGATTTAAAATAGTTTTTGATTAAAGTTTTACTTTTATAAAAATACAAAAAGACAAAAATATTTTCTTTATTGCTTTTATAATTTTAAAGTAGATTAAAAATTAGATTTATTTCAAAATAGTTTTTATATAAATTAGTTTTAAATAGTTTTTTTTAAAGTAGACAATTAATTAATTAGTAGATTTCTTTTATAGTTTTTAAAAGTAGTTTATTAAAATTTTAATTGGATTTTTTTAATTTTAGCTATCAGTTTAAAAATCCAACAATAGAATTTACCAAAAACAAAGTTAAGTCAATACGTTAAACCGGAAATCAATTCGAGTCGAGTCGAGGAAAAACGAACTTAATTGATACATATAAAATCCTAGTTTCAATCGTCATCACTAGGATCGACCTCGTCCGTAAGAGCAACGTCGTCCTCAAGCTCCATAGCAGGTAAGTCACAAACCTCATCATTCAATAATTTGTCGAGACCAACATCACTAAGCTCATTCAACGAATCTAGATCCTTAGACGCAGTAGGAACATCGAGAGTAGGAGCAGAAACTTCAGAAGATTGGTTGAAAGTGTAGACATCATCGTCGTCGTCATCATCATAATAGATGGGACGAGTCCAGTTAGGAGTGACGTAGTCGGCTAACTCTTCCTTGATAACCTCCACATCTTTAAGAAGCTCATAAAGCAATTTTTGTTGTTCATCACCCCGAGTATGTTCAATTTCACCAATTCTATCCCACGCTGTAATTAAACATTTTGGTGTAGAAAAGAAGGGAAAACGACCAAATTGGCTCAAAAAGGTGTTGGTGGTTTTCAAGGTTTCCTCCACATCAAGCAAAGGTTGCCTTTCCTTATGCAAGTCAGCTCGGATTTGAGCTATACTTTCTAGGATATGGTTCAAAGAAGTGAGTAGTTGGTCAAGATTAATTTGCTGAGAGGATTGATGATTGAGGGTGTGATGTGGGGGCTCAAAGTTATACACACTGGGATGATAGCACGGAACTTTCTCAAAGACCTGCGACGGATCGCAAAAAGAAGCATCGTGAGGGCCCCCACAAATATAGCACCACGGATATGGAGAGAAACTGGGTGCGTCATGTGGATAGCTATTACCATTGTCATAATTGTAATCCAGTTCTTGCTCGCCATGAGGCGTGTATTGAATTAGACACGAAACATGCCAATGAGAATCGCTTCCACAATAGATGCACTGGGGAACAGGAGGTGGATTTAAAAAGGACGAATTAGTCGATTTGCACAAAGGACAAAATCCGAATTGTGTGTTGTCGATATCGTTTCCGCACCGCTCACATGTACACCATTGACATGAGTCGTTCCCGTATAATCGTCTCCCACACCCGACGCAATGGACATAAGAATCCATAAAGAAAAATAGATAAGCAAGAAGAATATTTTTGGTGCAAAACTTTGAAAAAGAAATGCTTTTTATAATTTTTCAAAATGTTTTTGGGATTTTTGAAAATTTTTGACACGAAAAATAACGTTCACAAGTGAACGGATCCCAAAAGCCAACGCGTCTCTCACAAAAAACCGTTAATCCTCACGAAAAGAGCCGGCAACGGCGCCATTTGATGTAAAGTTTTTGCTAGGTTGGATATTCGTCTCGGTATCTCTTCGAATTGATAACTGGTTAATTGTGCGACTCATTAGTTGTTCTTGGTGGAATAAAAAGGGAATGACCGTTGTCTAAAACTAATTAAAAATAAAGACTTGAAACAAATAAAAATAAAGTAAAGACGGTAAAAAGAAACAACAATGAAAGATTAAAATTTGACAAAAAGTAAATGACGGGAAATTAAAAGCAATAAAGGTAAATAACGCAAACTAAAACTTAAACTAAAAGGGAAAGCAAGTAAAAGTGCAAATAAGGAAAAAGGCGGGAAAAGTAAAGCTTGAAAATAAATATGAAAAATACAAAAAAGAAACATTCATTTGGAATAACCAAGTGATCCGGAATATGTCACCTATCCGGAATAACACCTTGATTCGGAATAAAATGACTGATCCTGAATAACAAAGAAAACACTGATTCGGAATGTAAGCTGATCTGGAATGCTAGATATTCCGGATGAAGTCCTTGATTCGGAATACTAGATATTCTGGATGAAGTCCTTGATTCGGAATACTAGGTATTCCGGATGAAGTCCTTGATTCGGAATATTAGATATTCCGGATGAAGTCCTTGATTCGGAATACTAGATATTCCTGATGAAGTCCTTGATTCGGAATACTAGATATTCCGGATGAAGTCCTTGATTCGGAATACTAGACATTCTGGATGGAGTCAGTTGATTCGGAATATCTGGGGAAAGAAACCGTAAGCATAGAACGAAGAACAGGGGAAAGAGAAGAGAGCACGATTTTAACCAAAACTAATCAAGATTAACCAAAAGATTAAACCAAAACAACCACAAATGATCTACTAACAATAACCAATCAATCCAAATCAATAACACAAACAATCATAACCAAAATAATCAAAACCCCCTTGATTGAAAACCATAAAACTCAAGAACATGAACACAAAGATTAGACACAAATAAGAAAGGTAAATGAGAGATTAAACAACAAAAGTAAAGATTCAACAACAATTAAATAAATCTTACTTGATAATTAAAGGGTGCGAGACAAGAAATTTAAGTGAAAGAATTTAAAGATAAATGAAAATGGTGGAAGTGGTGGTTTGTCAAGCCACCCAACCACTACAAATGAAGGAAATGAAAACTATATATAGTGGATTTAGGGAGGTGCTTAGTGGAAGCTTCCTCCCTCTTTCTTCTTTCTCTAATTGCATCATTAGTCCTTAATCTTCTTTAATCTTTTGACTTTAATGACTTTGTCTCGGGATTTCTTCAAACTCGTCTTGTAATCTTCAATAAATTAGACTTGAGTTCTTCGACTTTTTAGTAAACTTCCATCTTTTGACTTTTTCTTCGATAAATCTTCAGAATTGGTCTTGGACTTCCGTTCTTTTTCCACACTTGATTTCTTGACTTCGTCTTTCGTCCTTTTATTCGATAAAAGCCCGTGAATGCCCGTGTTTTCTCCACTTTTCACCTTTCCGTCCTAAATCACAACAAAAACACAACCCACGCATAATTCCGACATAAATGACATAAAATACACGTTTTGGCTCGGTTATTATTATAATTAAGTGGTAAAAAGGATGGGTGTTTTCACACCTATCATAACCCTCTTAGATTCAAAAGCTATATAAGCTTGTCAAATCTATTGATAAGGGTCTTATTACTTTATCATTGTGTTATGAGTTTAAGTAGATGAATGTGTCACCATAAAACATGAAACACTCTTTGAAAATCTTAGTTATTTTCTCTTAAAGAAGTGTTTGTGGGAATCAAGAAAGATTTTGAATATATATCAGTTCATTATTCAAATTATGATTTATATTATTATCGAATCTAATTGACATATTTTTTAGTGTAGACATGAATGTGGATTCTTATGAATATACATCGGATCATAACTCACTCTTGTGTTGATGATGGCATATTGAATCTACTTGTTCAAATTGTTAGACAAATTTGTTAAACAATTGCTTATAATACACAATGGAGTTGGTTTGACAACTTGGATGTTTCATCCGAAGTACTCAAGTAATTTACATTGCAATGCAATTGGTAAATGCGTGATTTCCGAAAGAACAATCAAGAGTGTTCTAACAAATTGTGTAAACTTCGTTCATACAATTCAATGTTATAGGCCTCAAGATCTACTAAGGTAAATAACCTTAACTAGACTCTTTTGACAAGATATGCAATGGTGCATTCTTAAACCCTATTAGGTCATGCATTGTGTGGTTATGCAAGTTTCATCCTTGCTACACTTCATTAGGAAAATGTAGGAATTACATTTTGTCTAACATGAGAATGACTACTAGAGAACCTATTGCACTAGAAATTCAATTTGACCTAACGGTTAAATTACTTCTATGTGAGAAGTTGAGTTAGTGTATAACTGTTAAAATGGCCGTGCTTAGCCGTAATTGAGAAACTCTAGTGATAGTCTCATACTCATTCTCTAAATTGATTATGTAAAACCCGCATGCTTTTTTTTTGGGTAAAGGGGCATTCCCCGGTAAAATATATTAATCCCAAAAACAATGAAGTACAATGGAATGTGACTGAATGTCACATTAACCTCAAGCCAAGCTTGAACAACTATCTACTCATACGACAACTCATATGAAAATCCTATCGTACAAAAACAATAACACCAATAGGAAAGAACCACTTAACAAACAACATTAAGAAATAAAACTAGAATCGGGCAGCTCCCAAAGTTGAGCGAACATAAGCGCATCCACCGACCGCTTAAACTTACAAGAAAGAAGCTTCAGCCGCACCTCGTTCCAAATGGCTTGAACTAGCTCTGGCACTTGCCTCTTGACCTTGGTAAATAATCGAACATTGCGCTCTTGCCAAATGAAGTAGGCACACGCAGCCAGGATCAGCTTAGAAGCAATACTTTTAAATAACCTCCGCTTGGCAAATGGCTGAACAAATGAAGTAATATGACTAAATACTGGATCAATAGAATCCATACCAGCAAATTTCTTCAATCGGTTCCAAATCTGCCGAGAGAATGAACATTCAAAAAAAAGGTGATCATGGGAATCCGGGACCAATTCACACAACGAACATACTTGAACCATGTTCTGATTAACTTCTGAAACGCGAATTCTGTCTTGCGTCTTCAATCTTCGCCAAAAAATTAGCCATAAATTAGTAGCATGTTTGGGAATACAAGTAGGAAACCAAACAATATCACTCCATGGAACAATCTGACTGCTGTACCGAATTGTACTCCAGACCAAAGTAACTGAAAACTCCGAGCACTTACCATCAACATCACGCCAAACAACTTTATCCGGAACATCAGACAACGTAGGCATATTTAACAGCAATAAAAGGGTACTTCGTAATAATAGAATGCGGCCAGTTCCACGCATCATTCTGATATAAGTCACGAATGCAAGAATTAGTGTTCAAACCTGCAGCATGGATATCACGTGAAGAGACCATGTTAGACAACGGGCATTCCACGTGCCAATTGTCCGCCCACAGAAACGTAGACAGACCATTACCTACCTTATTCCAAACAAAATTACGAATTAGGGGGCGAAGTTGAAGAATCTTGCGCCAACCCCAAGACATGTTACCACGAGACGGGATGTCCCAAAAGCTTCTGCCTTTGAGCTTATAAGCTTGAACCCAGCGGACCCACAACGAATTCTTCCCAGCCAACAGCTTCCATATATGCGAGATCATTAACGCTTGGTTAAACACTTCAAGTCTACGGATGCCAAGACCACCTTCATTCTTAGGTAAACAAACAATTTCCCAAGCAATTTTAAATTTTCTTTTCCGCATATCTTGGCTCCATAAAAACAATCGCATCATCTGTTCTAAATCATGAAGGACACGAGTAGGAAGAATAAACACGGACGCCCAATAAATATGCAAAGCACTAATCACCGATTTTATAAGTTGCAAACGACCAGCAAACGAAAGCGCTTTATGCTTCCATTTCAAGAGCCGATCTTCAATTTTCTCCTTCAACTCCTTACAATCATTAAAAACAAGCCTTGTAGAAATTAAAGGAACTCCAAGGTATTTAACCGGAAACCTTCCTTCAGCGAAAGGAAGAATATCAAGAATAGCAAGCTTTACATTGTTAAGAACATTACAGAAGTAAGCGGTGCTCTTAGGGATACTCGGAGTTAATCCTGACGCTATTTTAAATTCCTCCAAAGAGTTTTTAATGACGGTCACAGAATGCACATCACCATGCGCAAAGAGGAAAAGGTCATCCGCAAAGCACAGGTTAATCAAATCAAGCTTAGAACAGTAGCGATGATAAGTAAATGAAGAACTCAACATCACCTTTCGCTTAAGCATGAGCGTCAGAATCTCCATAACCATAGTAAATAAATAAGGCGACAACGGGTCACCTTGACGAAGACCACGCTGCCCTTTAAAGAACCCATGAAGCTCACCATTTATACATATCGAGTATGACGCCGTAGAAACACACTCCATGATCCAATGAACCACACGAGGATGAAATCCAAAACCCACCAGAATTGTTCGTAAAAAGTTCCAATCAACCGTATCATAAGCCTTTTGAATGTCGACTTTAAACGCACATCTAGGAATGCCACGGTCCAAATGATAGTTATGCATTAATTCTTGAGTAAGGAGTATATTATCAGAAATACTTCGTTCGGGAACAAATGCAGATTGATTAGGGCTAATAATTGTCTTCAAACTCTCCTTAATGCGGTTAGCAATGATCTTGCTAATGCATTTAAAAAGAACATTGCAACATGAAATCGGCCGATAGTCATTGATACGAGCAGGATTTCGAACTTTAGGAATAAGCGTAATGATGGTGTGATTTAACTCTTTGAGGAGATTACCATTAGTGAAGAATTCCGAAACCGCTTTAGTAACATCATCCGCAATAATATCCCAAGCTTCTTTAAAAAACGCCGCTGTATACCCATCCGGACCCGGAGCCTTATCATTGCCCATAGAAAAAATCGCCTCCTTTACTTCTTGTCTAGTGACCATACGAGACATATGAAGAGCATCTTCTTCCGAAACAGATGATACAAATAAATTGCTAGTATCAAAACTAATGGGATCACCTGCAAGACCAAGAAACTGTTCATAGTGCATAACAAATGCCTGAGGAACATTAGCATATTCAAAAACGACACCCTCATTATTAGCAACAACATCAATACGGTTTCTGATAATTTGACTTTTAACCGCTTTGTGAAAATACGCCGAATTCGAATCACCATCACGGAGCCAATTCGTTTTGGCCTTTTGGCGAAGGAACTGTTCTTGTAAAAGAAGAGCATTATTATAAGCTTCAACAGCCACTACTTCATTCTCCCTAAACTTACTGTTAGAGGGATCCTTGTCCAAAACAGTTTGAGCATGGTCCAAATCCTCCCGCAGCTTGATAACATTCGCGTGAATATTACCTTTATCAAACAGAATCTTTCGAAAAGGCTTCTTTAGGTACTTTAGTTTAGTAACAATCTTAAACATATCAAAACCACTGACCTGACGCGCCCACTGCTCCATAACAACACTTCTGAACTTATCACTTTGAGTGATAATATTAAAAAATTTAAAAGGCCTTGGTTTCGACTTCCCCAAATTAGGAATGCTAAGCACCGCTGGAGCATGATCAGAAATTCGATATGGCTTGAACACAGCAAAAGTACCAATAAATGTAGTAAAGAAACCAAGGTTCGCCATAACACGATCTATCTTTTTAAGAATACCATCCCTTCCTCTTGGTTTCTGGTTCCACGTAAAATGCAAGCCCGAACTCTTAACATCAGACACTTGGATGGAGTTAACACAATCTTTAAACTCACGCATCGAAATATCAACAGTAGACATACCTGAGGTTGTGTCGTCCAAAAACAAAGCCGAATTAAAATCTCCAAGTAAGCACCACGGTCTATCATTAATGAAAGCATGATGGACTAATAAATTGTGCCATAACTCTCGTCTTTGCGTATACCTGTTATGCGCATACACAAAGGTACAAAACATCTCCTTTTGTTCCATTTTGAGCCATAACCGCGTGTGAATAGCCTGATCACTGTATGAAATAACCATAGCATCAACAATATTACGATTCCAGCCCAAAATAATTCGAGTACCCCTCGAACATAAACTACCATTAGAAGACCAATCCCAATGACGAAAAACCGAAGAGCACACGCTATGCAGATTGGACGTAATCACATGGGACTCTAAAATGGCACAAACTGAAAGATTATTCTCCGAAATGACATTCCTAACTTCATTCTGTTTGGGGGAGAAGTTCAACCCCCGTATATTCCATGATGCCACATTAAACATGAGTACCCGGATTAGAAGGAGTGCTTGCCCCTAAGTTATGAGTCTCCGTTTGAACCGACCCTTCAATATCTTCCGTATCGCTTTCATTAACAATATTCATCGTCTGTTTAATATTAAGGCCCGCAGCATCATCCCATTCCGAATCATCACCAGCCAAACTAGCAAAAGCATTAGTAACATTTACCTCCAGACCTGGTACAACACCAGATTCTGAAGCAATGTTGGGAACCCCTTGAGACGATACAGATTGTTGAGCAGCATTATTATTAGACTTAGATGATTGTCCCTTGTCAACCTTCTTATATTGCAGATTCACAGCTGGTTTAGTAAGTTTGATACCCGAAACTTGCTTAGCTTTACCCTTATTCTTCTTTTTGGAAACTTCTTTGAAACCGTCATTATCAGCAACAACTACAATCGGAACCTCAATAGGACGTTTTGGACACTGTTCATCATTGTGATCAAATGTTTTACACGTAGTACATCGCGGGGGTTTCCATTCGTATTCTATTTCAACTTTGGCCAGCGAATGCCCCTCACCATTTGTAATCGGAATAGCAATAACAATGGAGTCTTTTAGCTCATTTTCAGAAGAAATTTCGACAAGGGCCCTTGCGTACTCCTTTTTTCCCCACGAACGAACACACATGTTACTCGTGTACGTATCCAGCATTATCGGTCGTCCAACCTGTGTCGTGATTAAACTCAGACCAACCTCCGAGTATGCTACAATAGGCACATGCCTCATTTTAATCCACACTGGAGCATGTTTGATTTCCTCCTTCTTCAAGCTAGTATTAGGTGTCCAAACATTCAAAAATAATGGTGCAAGTCGAATCAACCAAGGACCATCTTTCATCACACTCTCCATCCCATGTTTAGTATCAAACTGAAACAAAAAAAATCCATCATCCAGCATAACTCGCTTGAGTCCGTATTTCGCCCATGTGTTCTTAACGTAGTTTTCCACGAGTGGAAATGCTAGTCTTTTTCCCAGGAAGTACCCATATAGAGTATTCGAAAAGCGAGCTGTGACCTCCTCCATTGCTGCAGCAGGTAGAGCAACATGTGCCCCTTCCACAACCTCATCATTATGTAACTCATGGATATGAACAGTTTTTTTGCATGGTTGTGAAGCAACAGCCGCAAAAGAACGACCAGCCGCGTCTGTTGTATTATTTATAGGTTGTACAACATCATTCAAGGGCGTAAACGTGACAGTCGCACCCGATGTTTGTACAGATCTAACCGCTTTCCGGACTAGACCCTCTTGACCTGGTTTCCCGTCAATGTTCCGAATCCTTGAGGCGAATGCCCCACGCGTATCCTTATTAATAGTAGTTTGTTCCATCTCTCACAAAGCCGACACAAGATCCAAACCCTAATTAGGGTTTAGAAAACACCAGCCAATAAAATTCCTCTAGGTTGTTTCCATGATAGTGACATATAATAATAAATAATAAATCAAAGAACGAAACCCTACTATGACTATAACTACAAACCCTAAAAGCGCCGCACTAAAAAAACCCTAAGCTTAACGTCGAATTAATTAATGATGTTATCCCGATCTCACCAGAATGTAACCTACCCCCGGTTTGTCCACTGATCACAGCAAAGATAGGGAGAGAAAGAATCCCAAGCCTACCTTACTCACACTGAACAGCGACAAGGTAAGAACAAGCGATTTGAAATAGATAAAACCGTTAATCAATGAGTGGAAAAGCACCAGGGATGATCTAGGCAGCGGAATGGTTTAGGGTTGCTGAAATCGCCATAGAGAGAGAATGGTTTAGGCAGCGGAATGGTTTAGGGTTGCTGAACCCGCATGCTTTTACCATGAATAGTACCCTTAAGATCGTACGTACATGATTAGAACTTTCATTTTATAGCACGTTTATGTTTCATGAACAAGATTTACAAGTATTACGTATGTGTTTTAACACGATAAGTATTTATTACGTATGAACACACGATAATTATTCCAATAATAATTATAATCACGAACATACGAACATGAAGTCATGAACGTAAATTAATCACGAGCTAATATTACGTATGTATATATATGTATTACGAACACGAATAAATATATTAAGTCACGATCGATAACTAATTAGAACACGTAATTTACGAACACGAGAACACACTATTATTTTAGACACGAGAAATGTTCGGGTTACCCCATGTAGGTCCCCCTACCCGCGGCTACACAAGAAACATGGGCTTAGCCCATGTAAAAATTTACTAACTAGAGAAAAGGGGTAAAACATGTTTCATTTATCACAAAACTTAGAAAATAATGTTGGGAATAAATTAAGGCCAGATCACTTGAGCGCTGACAAGAGTAAAACAAGCGTTGACAAGAACAAAACAAGCGCTGACAGCTCAAGCGTTGACAAGATAAAGTCAAGCGTTGACACATTGAAGACAAGCACTGATGGAAAGATATACTCTACGCGTTTATTGTATTCTAGATTACTTCTAGTAAAGATAGGAACAACAATGTATTTTCTATATTTATCTTTACCTAGAATAGCTGATACGTAGATTATTGTACAAGGCTTCTTATGTCTATAAAAGAAGACCTTTAGGTTAATGTTTCATATAAGTTTTCATTCGTAAACTACATTCATTGTAAGCAAGTTTGATATCATTAATCAAAGAGAAAGTTTGTTTATATCATTGTGTGTTCTTGTTTCAGTGTTAAATTCCGCATAACACTTAGATTCATAAGCATATACAAAGGTTTCTCTAAGTGTATTACTTGATCTAATCTCGTATACATAAAGCTAAATCGATCTAAGTTTGGGATCAACAAGTGGTATCAGAGCTTGTTGAGGAACTTTTGATCTTAAAGAACACAAGAACCCTAAAAATCATCAAAACCCTAATTTTCTCAAAAACCCTAACAACATCATGTCTGAAGCAATAACCTCCTCCTCCTCATCTTTACCAAACATCAAGATTCCCATGCTTGATGCAACCAACTTTGATTTGTGGAAATTCAACTTTGAGCAATATCTGGGAATCTATGACTAAACACTCTGGGAGGTTATTGAATATGGAAACACATTCAATAAAGCCCAACAGATTGCTAATGTTATTGCTCAAAGATCAGCTGTTGCTGGATGTTCTAAAGAGGATAAGAGAGAAAAACCTGGAGATGGTAGAGCTGTGGCTGCTGATGACATAGCAAAGAAAAGGGTCGACATGAAAGCCCTAAATATTCTGAAAGTCTCTTTGGGACAAGAGAACCAGCATATATAGAGGCTATGAATCTGCTAAAACCCTTTGGGAAGCTCTTGAAGTTGCATATGGTGGCAATGCAGACACTAAGGAAGAAAAGAAAAAGCAACTCATGCATGATTATGCTGTCTTCAAAGCTCAACCCAATGAGAAACTAAGTAGTGTGAGAAGCAGATTGCTTGACATTACAAGCAAGTTGTCCTTCATGGGGACACAACTTGGTGATGTTGACATTAATGCTACCTTTCTTAAAAGTCTTGGTGAGGCATCGAAGATTGAGGCAAGATCTATTCTTGCCAACAATACATACAAGAGTTCCTCGTTTGATGACATCTACAACAAACTAAGGCTGTTGGAAGATGAAACTCTTTTAGAGCATGGAAGCAAGTCTACCAACAGTAACATGGCCTTCTTCTCTCATAGTGAAGGTCAATTCAATCAGAAGGACTCTTACATGCATCCAGTTACTGGATCATCATATGTCAGCGTTGGAACAAGTCCTGTCAACGTCTCCTATTCAGACGCTGACACATTCAAGAGTGACTCCCCAAGAGTTAAACCTGCTGGTTTAGATTTGGATACTGTATGTGCTTATATTGCTTCTTTGCCCAATGGTTCAGTGATTACATATGAGGACCTTGAGCAGATAAGTGATGAGCACTTGGAAGAGATGGACATTAAGTGGAACATGGCTCTTGCTAGTATAAGAGCAAATGGATGGAACAGAAGGTTTAAGAAGAAGATGACCTTCAATGCAAAAGACACAGCTGGATTTGATAAATCCAAAGTTGAATGTTACAACTGTCATCGTATGGGGCACTTCATGAGGGAATGCAGATCTCCTAGAAGATCTGATGCTGGTAAACCCTCAAGTCAAGTTGTCAAAGCTCAGGATTCCAAAGCCATGGTTGCAGTTCAAGGAATTGATGGTATGGGATGGGATTGGAGCTTTCTGGCTAAGAATGTTGAAGAGGATAAAGCTTTGGTTGCTGAGGTTGAAGAAGAAGAGCATGTTGAATATGCTCTCATGGCACACTCCTCCTCTTCATCTGATAATGAGGTATACAATGATGCTTTTTGTAGTAAAGGTTGTAGGTTAAACACTGATAAAATTAACAAAGAAGTGATAAGATTAATGAGTGATGTGAGTACTGAAAAGTGCAAACTGTCTAATTACCAAGTAGCTCTCACTTAAACTGAGAAAACCATTTCTGAATACAAGAAAATGGAATTTGACTTAAAAGATAAAATAAATATCTTAAAACATGAGTTAGAAGCTAGTATGGATATTAGAAACATCATGGAAAGGGTTAATGGTGAGTTACAGGCTAAATTAGATGAGGCCATTAAGAATAAAGACAATGTTGGCCTTAAAATTCAAAGATTTGATAGAGCCACCCAAACCCTAGGAGATTGTGTGGGTAAACAAAGGGATCCTAAGGACATGACTGGGATTGGGATGAATGATTACTCTTTGGTTCCACCACCAGCTGGTGACTTCTATGGTGTCCAACAAAAGGACTTATCTTGGACTGGTTTGCCAGAATTCCAAGAGGAGGAATTTATTCCTCCACCAAGAGTTGTCACTCCAGTTGAAGAGTACCAACAAAAGTTGACTGATGTGAATGAATGGAAGAAAGCTAACCCTACTTTGTTTGTTAAGGGTGGCTTACTATGTGAAAGTCCCAATGAGTCAACTCCCATTAAGGTTACAAACCCAATCACTGGTAAAGCTGTTGACCTAGGCTCAAACACTGATAGAAAACCCAGCATTAAATATGCAGAGATGTATAGGAATACTAGGTCACCCAAGATCCAAGTTAGCAATAATGGAACAGGCTTCTTCGCTTCTAGACCTAAGGTTGTGTCTAGAAAAGCTTGTTACACTTGTGGTAGCTTTTCACACTTGGCATACAAGTGTGTCAACGCTCCCAAAGCCAGCGCTGACAGGAACAATTTTAGCGCTGACAGGAACAAAGTCAACATTGTTAGGAAGTCAAACGTTGTCAGACCCAAACCTTGTGTGCAGCAAAATCCACAAGTGATTAGACCTGCCCCATTCTTTACTAGAGGGTCTAACACTCATGTACAAAGACCATTTCAAAAGACAAACACCTGGTCTAATAGACAATGGGTTTCTGTAGCAAACCCTAGGTTCAACGCTGACAAGGGTAATTTCAGCGTTGACAAGACTAATTCCAACGCTGACAGAAACGTGACCAGACCTAAATATTTGCAACCACAGGGTAAGAGGTCTAAAGCTTCTTCAAGCTTAACATGGAGACCCAAGAAAGATCAAAACCCTAATGATAATGGGATTTCAATGACCTGCAACAAATTTAATTACATTTCAAAGGTCATTACAAAACCTATTGGGGTTAACTGGGTATTTCATCCTAAGAAGGATGAGAATGGGGTTGTTGTGAGAACTAAGTCTGTTCTTATTGAACAACCAGATGAATCCAAGTCTTTTAAGACTTGGGTTCCCAAAGAAAATTAATTTGTTTTCTTTATGTGCAGGGCATTCAAAGACAGGTCAATGATTATGGATATTGGGATAGTGGATGCTCAAGGCACATGACAGGGAAGGAAGACTATTTAACGAACTTCACTCCCATTAAAGATGGTGATAATGTTTACTTTGGAGGCGGATATGGTACTATCATAGGCAAATGAACCCTTCTCACCAAGAATTTGCGTTTTGAAAACGTCTTTTTGGTAAAAGAACTTGATTACAACCTTTTTAGTGTATCACAAGTTTGTGATAACAAAAATAAAGTTATGTTTACTGATACTGAGTGTTTGGTGTTAAGCAAGGATTTTAAGATCCCTGATGAGAAATATATTGAGTATAGAACACCTAGGCATAAAGACATATACAATGTGAATTTGAATGGGATTAAAATGAACAATAATATGTCTTGTTTTTATGCTAAAGCCTCAGTAGATGAAAGTAATTTGTGGCACAGGAGACTAGGGCACATAAATTTTAAAAATATAAATAGACTTGTGAGACTTGGTTTGGTTGATGGTTTGCCTGAGAAGGCCTTCCACAATGACCACTCTTGTGTTGCATGTCTTAAAGGCAAGCAGCACAAGGTCTCATTCAAGTCCAAACAGGTGCATACTAGTTCTAGACCTCTTCATATGCTACACATGGACCTCTTTGGTCCAACCAATATAGAAAGTTTGAATGGTAAGTCATATTGCTTTGTTATCACAGATGACTTCTCTAGGTTTACTTGGACATTCTTTCTAGCTATGAAGAGTGACACAGCTGATATTCTAATTGATTTTATCACTCAGATTGAAAAGAGGTCTGGCAATGAGGTTAAAATGCTTAGGAGTGATAATGGTGGTGAATTTAGGAATAAGAAGCTAGATGATTTCTGTGCCAGGAAAGGAATTACTAGGCAATTTAGTATTGCTAGAACCCCACAACAAAATGGGGTTGCTGAGAGGAATAATAGAACCCTAATTGAAGCAGCCATAACAATGTTGGCTGATGCTCATTTTCCTATAGCCTTTTGGGCTGAAGCTGTTAATACAGCTTGTTATGTTCAAAATAGAGCATTGGTTAACAAAATTCAGAATATTGAGTTGCTTTGGGGAAGAAAACCTAATATTGGTTTTCTCGGACCTTTTGGTTGTCATGTAGTAGTTTTGGACACTAGTGATGCCTTAGGTAAATTTAGTGCAAAAGGTGATGAAGGCTAATTCATGGGGTACCCAATGCAGAGCAAGGGATATAGGGTTTATCTTAAAGAGGAAAAACGTATACTTGAAAGAGTACATGTTAGGTTTTTAGAAAATAAACCTAGTGATCCTGAAAGTGGTCCTAATTGGTTGTTTGACTTGGAACCCTTATCTAGAACTTTAAATTATATGCCCTGTCACTAATCCAGATATTGTGAAGGTAGCTTCAAATGTTGTGGAGGAACAAGTTGCTGATGTTTCAGGTACACAGGTTCATGAAAAGGTTGGATCACAAGCAGAAAAGGCATCTCCTATACTAGAATATGTCACAATTCCCATTTGGACAGATGCTTTTGCTGCAGCTGCTGCTGCTGCTGGTAAAGATAATGGTGGTTTCCAAGTACCACCGGATACAAACATGCATGGTCCTTCAGGCGCTGACAAAGGCAAATCTAGCGCTGACAAGACCAATTCAGACGTTGATGGTTTAGACGTTGACAACAACAGTTCAAGCGTTGTTAGCCCAAGCGCTGACCATCAAGATTCAGGCGTTGACAACACCTTTGCACATCTTTTCTCTTCCACTTTTGAACAAGGTGAACCTTCCAATTCATATAAAGAAGGTCATCCTAATGTTGATATAAGAGAGTCTGATGAAGAAGATATTGGCAACATGGAGAATGAAGTTGAAGATACCAGACTTTTTGAGGGAGGAGTACTTACTTCAGTCATGAAGAATCATCCTCCTTCTCAAATCATTGGTCATGTTAATACTCCAGTTCAGACTAGAAGATCTCATCAAGGTCTTGGTGGGTTTATTGCCAATATACACAAGAAGGTTGATACCCCTCTTGTGCAAGCATGTTTGTTTGCCTGTTTTCTGTCACAACAGGAACCCAAGAAAATATTTGATGCTCTCAAAGAACCAAGTTGGGTGGAAGCAATGCAGGATGAGCTTCACCAATTTGCAATTCAGGATGTTTGGGAGCTGGTTGACTGTCCCAGATATGTCAGACCTATAGGGACAAGATGGGTTCTAAGGAACAAGAGAGATGAAAGAGGCATTGTGGTCAGAAACAAGGCAAGGTTAGTGGCTCAGGGATATACACAAGAGGAGGGGATAGACTATGAGGAGGTCTTTGCACCAGTTGCAAGGATTGAAGCTATTAGGATTTTTCTAGCCTATGCATCCTGCATGGGCTTCACAGTCTGTCAAATGGATGTCAAGAGTGCCTTCCTCTATGGAACTATTGTTGAGGAAGTATATGTAATGCAGCCTCCTGGTTTTGAGGATCCAGAGCATCCAGATAAAGTGTATAGAGTCAAAAAGGCTATGTATGGCCTTCATCAAGCCCCTAGAGCATGGTATGGTACTTTGTCTACCTATTTGGTGGACAATGGATTCAAGAGGGGCACCATAGATCAGACACTGTTTACAAAGAAGAAAGGAAAGGATGTGTTGCTTGTCCAGGTCTATGTTGATGATATCATTTTTGGGTCTACTGATCCAAAGATGAGTGAGGATTTCTCCAAACTTATGACAGACAAATTCAAGATGAGTGTTATGGGGGAGATGAACTTCTTTCTTGGTTTACAAGTTCAGCAGAAAGAAGATGGTATCTTCATCTCCCAGGATAAATATGTGGCTGAGATCTTGAAGAAGTTTGTCTTTTCTCCACATGAAAAGAGGGCTACTACTCCTATGGATGGAGAACACCCTTGGGGAAAGATTGGAGATGGGAAAGATGTTGATGTCAGGCACTATAGATCCATGATTGTATCCTTGATGTATCTTACTGCCTCTAGACCTGACATCATGTTTGCTGTGTGTGCTTGTGCACGCCATCAAGTGACTCCCAAAGAATGTCACCTTTATGCTGTGAAGAGGATCTTTAGGTACCTAAGATGCTATCCTAGTCTTGGTTTGTGGTACCCAAAGGATTCACCATTGGAGCTGATTGCATATTCAGATAGTGATTATGGAGGTGATAAATTTGATAGGAAATCCACAACTGGTGGATGTTAGTTTCTTGGGAGCAGGTTGATATCTTGGCAATGCAAGAAACAAACAGTGGTGGCTAATTCTACAACTGAAGCTGAGTACGTTGCTGCAGCTGCTTGTTGTGGACAAGTTTTGTGGATTCAGAACCAGCTGTTGGACTATGGGTATAATTTCATGCATACCAAGATATTTGTTGACAATAACAACACTTTATGCATCATTAAGAATCCTGTACATCATTCTAAAACTAAACACATAGAAATTAGACACCATTTTATAAGAGATTGCTTTGATAAAGGTTTAATACAACCAGATAGGGTTGACATTGAGGAAAATGTGTCAGATTTACTAACTAAACCTTTTGATGCTGGGAGGTTTCAATACTTGGTAACAAGTATTGGAATGGTCAATCTCACATAATATGTGTTTTGGAGTCTTTTTGTAAAAGTATGTACAGGATGATGCATTGTTATTGGTCTTATGATGATTTAGATTTTCCACTATATTTTTCTAACACTGACAAAGGTTGCTTGAACGCTAATAAGTGTTTTTGCAATGTTGTCAGCAATATAATTGTCTAACGCTGACAAAGCTTCCCTCAACGCTGTCATGTGTTATCGGGGCGTTGTCAGCAACAATGTTAGTTTTGTGGTTTTCAATCTAAATGTGCAGATGGTGTTAGTAGTATACCATTGGATACAGAGTTGCTTATGGATCAATGGAGAAGCATTTGGACAAGTTTTTATTTATGGATGATGGTTGGAATTTTAAATTCCTATCTTGACATAAATTTTTATGTTCATGCATATTTTGGCAAACTTTTGTATCATAGTTTAAGGGGAGGTTTTAGGAACCTTTAGGATGTTTGGGTATCCATATGATACTCTTATCACAATTCTAGATTGTGTCCACAGGTGAGTATGAGTTAGTCTTACTAAATCATGAGGCACTGTAGCATGCAAAGTTGATATACTATGCATGCTGCCAAGACATTTTTGGCCTAGAATTGGTTGTGGTCTGTTGGGAGACTTGGGAATAAATTTGTTATGGGATTTACCTGGGAGTAACAAGGAATTTTATAAGGTAACTTGGTTGTTAAGAGTTTTGGTTAGCAAGGGACACTAGAGGACTGTTATGTCTATCTTGCTTAAGCAAGTGTGCATAACTGGACAGTGCTTGCCGTCCTATAATAATTATCATCTTTTTGGTTATCTTCTCTAGGATAAATTACTTTGTTAAGGTCATTTTTCATTTTTAAACATTTTTATTTTTGGACGCTGACAAGAATTTTCCAAGCGTTGTTGTGACCAAATTAGACGTTGACATGGCTATAGGCAAACGTTGACAAGATTATAGCCGTTGGGCGTTGATAGGTTATTTTTGACCATTGACACTCAATGGGACCTACCCAGTTGTTACTTTTTGACATATTTTTAGGCCGTAATTTTGGGAGTTGTTACCTCTCATTTAATGCATGAGATAACTTATACTTTTTCAATATTTTCATGATTGTGTTTTTGAAAATACTTGCCTATTTTTGGGCCAATCACATGCATTTTCTTCTCCTAAAAATTTGGCTCCTATTTTTAAACAGGGTATCTATAATTCTTGTCTAACACAATTTTCTCTTATCAACTTCATCTTCATCACATATTTTTAACAGCTTTCATCAATGGCACCAAAGTTTAGACCATCAGAATTGGAATTGGGGTTCAGAACTCAACAAAACATGATCGCGTATCTTGAAGCTGATGATACTCTGTTTCCTCAATACACACAAATGATGGCGTATTTGAACGCATCCCCCCTTAGGTATGCTCTTTCTCATGCACCACTCATTCCAGTCACACATATTAAACAGTTTTGGAACACTGTCAGTTCCTCAACAGTTAATAGAGTGACTACATTGACTTCTATTGTTCATGGGAGACCTTGGGTGGTTACTGAGGCTTTGGTACGCCAAGCCTTGCATCTTGATGATGTTGATGGTATAGCCACCCTTCCCATTAATGAAATAGAACAAGGGCTAAGGGCTTTGGGATATCCTTTTCTTGATGAAGGTACCTTAAACAAGTATCATAAACAGGAATTTCCCCCAGCCTGGAAGTACCTCATACATGTCCTCCTTCAATGTTTGAGTCCCAAATGCATTGCACACAATGAGATCAATAGATCTATTGCAAGTGCTATTGTGTACATTGCAACAGGGCAAAAATTTAATTATTCTAAAATGATTTTTGAGGGCATGTGTAAAAATAAGGGGAACAAAATGACTTTAGCTTATCCCCGATTTTTGCAAATGGTTTTTGATGTTCAAGGATACTGCACAAAGGATCATAATGATTTTTATGAGATCCCTGTGCAAAAGAAAGCTATTTTTATAAAGATGAACTCACCACCCCATCGTGACCTACCTTTAACCCAAGATATGCTTGCTGTTATTGCAGCAACACAACCCCAACCAGACCCCCAACCCCAAATTGAACCCCAACCAGACCCCCAACTACAAATTGACCCAATACCTGAACCCATACCTTCACCTGCACATATGCAACTTGACCAAGATCCCTTCAACGCTGACACATTAAATGTTGGCGTTGATGTGCCTATTTCCAACGTTGACACACAACCTACACAAACCCAAACACCCCTTAACCAACCCACATCCACCCATTCGTCCACACCATCTTCCACACCCCCTGAATATAGGTTGATGAAACGCCAAAGGACTACTGGAGTGTTCTCCTCTAGTGGTCCTAGCCATGTAGCAGAGAGAACCACTACCATAAGTGTGGCTGGTGACCTGGATGAGGCTGGGACTATTGGTTCTGGCTTAGATGCTGGCCAAGGCAGTCCCACCATCATTAAGTCCTCATCCATGCCCAATGAATCTGACTTGGGAGGTCAAATCCCCATTTTAGAAGACGGCAGACTGGAACCAATGACTCTTATGGAATTGACGGCAGTCTGCATGAGCTTGCAAAAGCAAAATGCAGACTTAGTACAAGTTGTCAGCTCACAAGGCCTTGAACTCAAGCAATTGAGGGAGAGGATTGTTATTTTGGAGAGTGCTAGTGTCAGGAGGGGTATGGAGGAATCTTCCAAAGGGGAGGAAGATCCAATAAATCTGAGTGATAAGGGCAGTCATGATGGTCAATCCTTGGATGTTGCTGAGGCCCTTACAACTTTGAAGAAACAAACAGGTTTTGATACGTCCTTAGTTTCTCCTACCAACTTGAATTTATCATTTACAGCCATGTTGGAAGAAGTTACAAAAGGCGCTGAGGCAGGATATTTGGGCGTTGACAAGGAGAAATTGGACGCTGACAGAAATATTTTGAGTGCTGATAGAACAAAATTGGCCGTTGACAGACCTGCACATGAGGGTGATGTATCCCAGTCATCATCCATCATCAAGGAGGTTTCTACACAGGTATTACCATCTACCTTACCAACAATTACACCATTAGATAAGGGTATGGGTATTATGGTAGAAGAGAGTGTTCCAAAGGATGCAGCTCAAGTTGAGTTTGATAGAAGATTAGCTGCACAAATCATGGAACAGGATAAAAAGGAGGTGAAAGAGTCACCATTTGTTGTGACTTCAGAAGAAGGAAGTGATGGAGCTAGCTCAGACTCAAGTGTGATGATTATAGAACCAGAAAGACTTGAGTATGGAGAAGAGTTGGCCAAGGAAAAATTGAGAGAATTGAAATTGCAGGTTGACTTTGACATGCCAGAGGTGGTTCAAATGTACAATGCTTGGGAAGAAAGATGTATGGAGAATCCACACTTGACCACTTCAGATCAAATATGGGGTTTGAAGATTCTCCTCAGAGTTCAGAAAGATTGCCAGGTAATTTTGAAACACAAGGCAAGTAATATTCTCTCAGAATTGAAAAGGGATAGAAGGGAGCTATACTGCATGTTGCTCAGATGTCATGGAGTAGGATGGACTTATCAGAAGTTGAAGGCATTGACATTTGATGAGTTGGAATGCAAGGCTTATCCCATTTGGGTAAGAGTGCAGGAAGCAAACACTCTCAGACTTCTTTCTGATGAAAGAAAGGAAGAACTTGCAGAAGAAATGGAGCTCAAGAAAGCTATGTTTGTTCCCAGGCCAGTGAAAAGGGGAATTTCTCTTGAGTTTCCCAAAGATATGGATCCACTATATCCAAGTGAAGCTGTCATAAGAAAGAGCCTCAAACTCTCACCATTAGAAGCTTCAGATATGGTGCAAGTGTTACCATTAGATTCCAGGAACCCAATTGTGAGCTACGAAGAAGATGAATGTGGGTTTTGGAAGATTGGCAGATATGGCAAAGAGGTAGACACTTTTACCACTCTCATATCTTTGTTTGCAAGTTGTGATAGAGAAGACTTGGTGGACCTTTGGAGGTTGTTGGAGACCAAGTATGAGGCTGAAGCACCAACTTCAGCTAATGGAATAAAACTGTGGTCCACATTCAAAAGAATGTGTGGACCAAAAGATGAGGATCCTGCTATTTGGAAGGATCTTAAAGATGACCTCAGTGGTCTTCAATGGAGGTTATATTCAGCTGCTGGTGTTTACCATTTGAGTTCTACAAAGTTTGCTGAGTATCTACTTGTGGATGGTCAGTATTTCATATCCAAAGCTATTTTGGAGAAGATGAAGGACACTCAGCTGGAAATAGATTATTCACGTGACGTGGCAAAAGATTTGATCAGATTTATTCATTACCAATATGAGAAGGTTTGTAAGATTCCTCCTAGTCCTTAATGCTTATTCAGAAACTTGATCATAAGAGTGGATATCAAGTTTAGGGGAGGATTGTTGGGAATAAATTAAGGCCAGATCACTTGAGCGCTGAAAAGAGTAAAACAAGGGTTGACAAGAACAAAACAAGCGCTGACAGCTCAAGCGTTGACAAGATAAAGTAAAGCGTTGACACATTGAAGACAAACACTGATGGAAAGATATACTCTACGCGTTTATTGTATTCTAGATTACTTCTAGTAAAGATAGGAACAACAATGTATTTTCTATATTTATCTTTACCTAGAATAGCTGATACGTAGATTATTGTACAAGGCTTCTTATGAGTAGATTGTAAGATTCCTCCTAGTCCTTAATGCTTATTCAGAAACTTGATCATAAGAGTGGATATCAAGTTTAGGGGAGGATTGTTGGGAATAAATTAAGGCCAGATCACTGAAAAGAGTAAAACAAGGGTTGACAAGAACAAAACAAGCGCTGACAGCTCAAGCGTTGACAAGATAAAGTCAAGCGTTGACACATTGAAGACAAACACTGATGGAAAGATATACTCTACGCGTTTATTGTATTCTAGATTACTTCTAGTAAAGATAGGAACAACAATGTATTTTCTATATTTATCTTTACCTAGAATAGCTGATACGTAGATTATTGTACAAGGCTTCTTATGAGTGGATTGTAAGATTCCTCCTAGTCCTTAATGCTTATTCAGAAACTTGATCATAAGAGTGGATATCAAGTTTAGGGGAGGATTGTTGGGAATAAATTAAGGCCAGATCACTTGAGCGCTGAAAAGAGTAAAACAAGGGTTGACAAGAACAAAACAAGCGCTGACAGCTCAAGCGTTGACAAGATAAAGTCAAGCGTTGACACATTGAAGACAAACACTGATGGAAAGATATACTCTACGCGTTTATTGTATTCTAGATTACTTCTAGTAAAGATAGGAACAACAATGTATTTTCTATATTTATCTTTACCTAGAATAGCTGATACGTAGATTATTGTACAAGGCTTCTTATGTCTATAAAAGAAGACCTTTAGGTTAATGTTTCATATAAGTTTTCATTCGTAAACTACTTTCAGTGTAAGCAAGTTTGATATCATTAATCAAAGTGAAAGTTTGTTTATATCATTGTGTGTTCTTGTTTAAGTGTTAAATTCCGCATAACACTTAGATTCATAAGCATATACAAAGGTTTCTCTAAGTGTATTACTTGATCTAATCTCGTATACATAAAGCTAAATCGATCTAAGTTTGGGATCAACAAATAATTAAAACCCTAGTTTTTCTTTTGGTGCTCCTTGGCTACCGGGTTTACATCACCACATGGGGTGATTCGGTTTGATTTTGGTGTTGATTTATTGCAAGGAATCGTGTGTGTTCGTCCTTCTTGATTTCACGTCATTGGTATAACCTTTAACCTTTTTTTTATGTTTTGATTTATTTATTCACATAAAATCATGATGTTTTTAATAAACTAATTAAAAACAAATATAAACATGTTGTAATCATGGGGTTTAAATCAAGTTAGGGTTAAGGGGTGGTTGTTTGTTGTGGTCGACGCCTAACCGAGCCCCAAGGGGGTCTCGGCTTGGGTTTACTCGCACCACCGAGACCACTTGGTATCGCCTTGGTGATGATTTGGGTGGTCTCGGGTCACGGCAGCAGCAAGGACAAGGGAAACCCCGACTTAGGTCGGGGTATGGTGATAGTTACGGGTCCGCTTCATGGGTTTTAATCACGGGTCCGGTTCATGAATCATTTTTTTAAGGTTTATGATTTTTACAAGTTATATTATTTTTTTTACAAGACTTAAATTAAATTAATTAAAAGCATGAACATGATTAATTTAATTTACATGACTTAGGTTATTAATTTAATTATTAATTCATGAATTTTAACCTAAGTATTTATCTTTTAATTAGACTATATAATCAATTAATTATTAAAACCATGACTTATAATTAATTTATTTACATGACTTAGGTTATATTATTAATAGATAATAATACATATTTTAACCTAAGTATTTTACCTTTATTTAATTAAAATCATGTTATATTTAATTAAATACTTTAACCTATAGTTTATTTAATTTACATGTAATAATTAATAAACAATACTATATAATAACATGACTTAGAATAATAATCAGTAAACACTTAAGCTTATATAATTAGCTTAATTATCCAGCTTATATCTAATTATGGAAACTTTCTATTTTTAGAAACTTATTTATTTATGGCAGCTAATCTAGTTATGGAAACTTTCTATTTTTAGAAACTTATCTATTTTAAGCAGTAATTCTATTTTTGAAAACTTTCTATTTTTGAAAACTTTCTATTTTTGGAAACTTTCTATTTTTGGAAACTTTCTATTTTTGGTAACTTTCTATTTTTAGAAACTTTCTATTTTAGGAAACCTGCTATTTTTAGAAAGTTACTTATTATTACACAACAAGTATAATAATACATGAAATACAAGTAATACTTAATCATAATAGACAGAATATACGATAAACACAGTATAAAGCTTAAATCAGTAAAACATGACATGAACATATAAAACCAGCTAAGACATGATATAAAACCAGTTACGTACTTAGTAATCAGATACTTATACACGTATGTATTTATGTAGCATTAGTGATACCGAAGTAGGACTCTCTTTCGTTCATCTTCTTAGTTCACTAGACATAAGGTACGGATTCTCCGTCCTTTCAGTATGGACATTCTTTCCTTATTAGGATTTTCCCCGTATGCAGCCAACTATTTTCCCCAGTATTTGTTTATATGTTTTGAATTGCTTATGTTTAATTAGAATACCTAAAGCCATATACATGCATGACCAGTTTCACCTAGTTATGGAGGTACCATAACCATAACACTAGAGGCACCAGTGTTATGACTTCACCACGACGGAGTGATAGCTCCTGGCGTCCCTTTCAGCTTTTGGCCATTTATTATATTATCAGGTGGGGCGTATAGGTGCATCCTAGTTACATGTTTTCAGCAGATTACTCAGTGTGAATGTGGTTTGTGCCTTGCATCCTTCACAAGGAGCTGATCCCTCCTACCCAAAACCAGCATATTAAATTAGAGGCAGTCCCTCTAATTTGCATGACGAGGTCACCCCTCCAAGTATTCATGCACGTTGATATTTCATGACCTATATTGGCTAATGGTAAAATATGTTAAATAGTTTTTACAAGATAAACATAAGGCTTTTCAAACTATAAAACCAGTTTTACTAAGATATAACCGGGTTATTCAGGACTTAGTTTCTTCCGCTGTTTCATGCTTATATGCTTATATTATTCATGCTGTACTTGTACATACGTGCACTGAGCGTTATGCTCAGCCGTTTTCCTTTTCATGTTCCCAAAACGGCAGGTTCTCAGGGACGCTCGTAGACTTTAAGCGTACATGCATATGGACTGGAAGCTTTCTAGCCTTCTTTACTTTATGCATTTATCTATACTTTGATACTCATTTCCAGGGACATTGTTTAGTCCTTTCATTTACAGTACTTATGTTTGTGTGTGATGACTTATACTTTTGGACTACCGATGTTTGATTCCGGTATTTCCTTTATGGTCATGTAATGTTTAGACATTTATCCTTGTATTCTTTGATGACACACCATAATCACACGTGACATCCCATTTATCAAAATGGGGTGTTACAATTATGGTATCAGAGCCAAGGCTTCGACCTGTAGGCTCTCAAAACATGACCTGTGATTAGTAGGTAGTCACTATGGTCTTCCTAGAACTGACAGTCGGTTTTCATGCATTCATCATTTTCATGCATACATATATATGTCATTGTCGCAGGTTTATGACTAAGTAATGGTTGGTACAGGACTGGTCCTATTTAGTCGCATGTGTTTTATCAAAAATTTTAAATTTGGGACCGACCCATAGGCGTCCCCTCGCCATGTCTTTTGTTTTGAGTGAACTGACCATAGGCGTTCACTCTCGAGCATACAAAAGTTTCCATAAAACTGCATCATGCATTCATGTACTAGTTTTCCTGCATAAAATTCTTCTCATGATTTATTGGTATAAATTTCTTTTTCATGTATATATTTTATGTTTTGATCAGTTTCATGTATTTTATGTCATACTGTCAGATGGCAAACACAAACAATATTCGAGAGATGGTTGTAGCTGCCAATGCAGATTTGCCAGACATCCTTCATCAGAACGACAACTATCCTCCCCCGCCTAGCATTTTCCCCATGGAAGGAAGGAATAGGCTCATGATAGAGTACTACACCATTAGACAGCGACCTGAGGAAAACAGCAATGACTTCATGCAGCGTTTCCTTCGATTCGTCGGTGTCTTGAGAGAAGCTGCGGGCACCACTGAAGAGCAGGCACAACATTTTTGTTGGGCCCTTTCTCCAATGATTGCCAATAACTTAGAAGGTGCTCCGTAGGATACGGTAGCACAAGTGGCCAATGCAGCACGTAAGCTCGAGATGTTGCAGGAGAGAGATGAGTTCGGGGAAGCAGAGAGACCCGATAAAAGGTAAAAATCCGTATTCAAGCGGTGACCAATCTGTATTCTTTCAGTATATGTCAATATTTCATCCCTTTAAATTGTATCTTCCAGGCAGAAGACTAGGGACCGGTCTCAGCCGGCTACTCAGCAACAGCCTAATCAACCCAAGGGAAACGGTCAGACTAACGACCGTTCTACTACGGATAGGCGTGGCGATAATGATAATTACCGTAACAACGCTGGACACTCCAACAGCAGCAGGTCCTTATACTTACGCATTTTCTTATGATTGAATGTTATAACTCATAATTCTGACACATTTGCAAATCTTCTACCAGGAACCATGGAAACGGTAGGGACCAGAACCAAAGAGGTTCACAGCCTAGCCGTCTAGCTATCACTGGTATCCAATCTTATGATTATCCGCATTATCCTTTGTACCCTATTTTCATGTCTCATGTACGAGTGTTCTTATCAGGTTCTCAGCCAGTCAGGACACCTGCTGGAGGATTTACTCATCCTCTTTGCTCTACTTGCCACCGTAGGCACCCAGGGCCATGTCGCCGCGACAGTGACGCGTACTTCAAGTGTGGTCTTCCTGGCCATCGCATGAAGGACTACCGCAAGGGCGAGATGGAGGGCACATCGGGACATGCTGATACCAAGCCGCCTCCTACCACTAGACGCGTTTACACGACATCTCGCGATCAGGCCAACAAGTCTACAGATACCATCACTGGAATCTTGTATATGTATGGTCAAGCTGCATGTGTTCTATTTGATACGGGTGCTATTCACTCGGTCATTTCTACTGCTTATGCCAAGAATGTTAGGATACTCCCCATGCTACTAGAGAATAGACTTAGTATTTCCACGCCTTTGAGAGACTCTGTACTTGTAACCCATGTGTACAAAGCCTTCCCCTATAGTTTGACGACAAGGTTCGTCCTGTTGACGCACTTCCGCTGGACATGAATGACTTTGACATGATTTTGGGCATGGATTGGCTATCCAAGCATCATGCTACTATAGACTGCCATTCATATCGAGTCATCTTCGGTGATGTTAATGCGCTAGAGTACATTCACAACGGATACGTACCCGGCAGGTCTGTACAAATCAAATCAACCCTGCAAGCACGTGCACTACTGTCACATGGCTGCGAGGGTTATCTAGCTACGGTTCATAACATGCATGCTGAATCCCCATCAATTCAGGATCAGTCGATAGTGTCAGAATTTCTAGATGTATTTCGAGAAGAACTTCCAGGCATACCACCTGTACGTGAAGTGGAGTTTAACATCGAGCTCATCCCAGGAGCTGAGCCGATTTCCAAGGTTCCTTATCGCATGGCTCCCATAGAGTTAAAGGAGTTGAAGGATCAACTACAAGAAATTCTGGAACGAGGTTTCATTCGACCGAGCGCAGCTCCATGGGGCGCAGCGGTCTTATTTGTTAAGAAGCAGGACGGTAGTATGCGTCTTTGCATAGACTATCGCGAGCTCAACAAGATTACTAACAGGAATAGGTATCCACTCCCACGTATAGACGATATGTTTGACCAACTCCAAGGGGCCAAACATTTCTCCAAGATTGATCTAAGGTCAGGATACCATCAGCTACGGGTTAAGGAGCAAGACATCGCCAAGACTGCCTTCCGTACACGCTATGGCCACTACGAATTTGTAGTCATGCCATTTGGCCTGACCAATGCTCCAGCAGTGTTCATGGATTTGATGAACAGAATCTTCCATGAATTTCTGGACAAGTTCGTCATTGAATTCATCGATGACATCCTGATTTTCTCAAAGTCCAAGGAGGAACACGAAGACCATCTTCGTACAGTACTACAGATTCTTCGCCAGAAGCAGCTGTATGCTAAATTCTCCAAGTGTGAGTTCTGGTTAGACAAGGTGGCATTCTTAGGTCACATTGTATCAACAGAAGGAATCACTATGGATCCAGCGAAGGTTGAGGCTATTATTAAGTGGCCGAGGCACCCATCAGCGACTAAAGTCCGCAGTTTCCTAGGCTTAGCTGGCTATTACCGTAGGTTCGTGGAGAACTTTTCCCGCCTAGCACTACCATTGACCAAACTGATACGGAAAGGGGAGAAATTCGTCTAGACTGAAGAACGAGAGAAGAGCTTTGAAGACCTGAAGAAGAAGTTAGTATCTGCACCTATTCTTACTCTCCCATCTGGTACAGGTGGATTTCAAATCTACAGTGATGCATCGGGGAAGGGATTTGGCTGTGTTCTAATGCAACATGGGAAAGTGATCGCGTACGCTTCACGACAGCTTAAGCCTTATGAGGAAAATTACCCTACGCATGACTTGGAACTTGCTGCAGTCGTGTTTGCATTGAAGATATGGAGGCACTATTTGTATGGAGAATCATGTGATATTTTCACGGACCATAAGAGCTTGAAGTATCTCTTCACTCAGCGTGAATTGAACATGAGACAGAGGAGATGGTTAGAGCTGTTGAAGGATTATGACATTAATCTACAGTATCATCCCGGCAAGGCGAATGTAGTAGCAAACGCACTTAGCAGAAAGTCCAGAATGATCAACGGCATTGAAATTGAGGAAGAAATCATAAGAGACTTGGAGCGACTAGACATAGAGATCATGGTACGTGGAAAACACGGTTACTGGGCTAATATTAGAGTAGAACCCGAGTTACTATCTAAGATCAAGGAAGCTCAGAAAGATGATGGTGAAATCTGGGCGATAATTCAGAATTTGGAGAAGCTATGTAACACCCGCAAATTTATACAACTCAATACAGCGGAAGACTAGTTGGTGTTACGGGATAGCACATTACTCACATCATGGACAACGCATAAAAATCGCGTCGTTTAATAATAAAGCATTTCTATTCATAAATATCAAAGTTACATAGGTCCCAAGTCATTGTATTTCATACAGGTTTTACAAAACATTTGAATGGAAATTGTTATTTACGTGCGGGCCATGAATTCTTTGTCGACTTCTCGAGAATTACCTTCAAGTACCTGAGATAAAACATGTTAAAAGAAAAGGTCAGCGATAACGCCAAGTGAATTCATAGAGTTTAATAAAATCCATCAATATAACATCGGTATAAAATTATTACCGAAAATCTTTTTGTACAAATCATTGTAATAGGCCATAAAATAGGCCGAAACTCATTTGCCCATCTAAATTAGCGTGTCGTCACAAAGGTCACGCTATGTAAATCTTCTCATACATAAATTCGCTTACCAATCAATGTGGCACGACGGGGATCAACCGTCAAGGCGCGAACTGGGGTGATCGTCCCCAAATAGTACTATTATATGCATAAGCGTCTACCAAATCCCGATAGTTCACAATTCATGCTAATGGGACTTTTAGTGACATAACCTAACTTTAATAATCCATTTTATCTCATTATCGGGTCATATAATCATTCATCGGGTCATACAATCATTCGGGTCCAAATCAATAAACAAACAATCGGGACAAATGGTGTCCTATTTTATCAAAACTAACATGTTATCTCCCTCGCGGGTTTATAAAAGATTTCATAAAACATTTAAAATAGTGCGAGGCTATGAACTCACGTTGATGTGGGAAGGCGGGTTATCGGCAATTCGGACGTACGGTACGTGCTTCAATCACGGAAACCTAGACAAATAATACTCGTCTAAGACTTTTGTCCAATGACTTTATCAAAATAACATTTATGTATACATATGATGATTATATATATATGATGATCAAGTGGGTTTACATATTCTCATTTACTCATTTTAGTGTTTATGTATTGATAACTTTTTACTAGTTTACTAGTTTTACCTATTTACGTGTTTTAGGTCCAATAAGCCTATTATAAGTTCATTAACTTGTATTAATCCATTTCATACTTGTATTATCAGTATTTATACTTTACATGTTGGGCCCAAATGGGTTAAGCCCAATAACTACTTTTTATAAGTGTTTTAGCCCATTTTGTTGTATTATTAGTCCAATATGCTAACTTAGCTCCTTAATGTCCGTATGTCCTATAGTTCGGGTTTTATCGGTTTTTACTTGTATTAGGTAGTTATATATCAGTATATGACTTTTAAAAACTTTACATTAGAGGGGTTTGATCGTCTAAGTTTTAATTGGCGAAAACGTTAATTATACGGTAATAGCCGAAAAAGTCGTAAAAATCATGTTTATAGTTTTATAACTTATAAAACTTATCAAACTACCATTTTTATAAAATTTCCATTTATTTATCCTTATACATATTTATATAAATGTATTTTATAACTTAGTGGGTTTTAATTCACATTTTATACAATTTTTATTTGAGTGCTCATATAATACTATTATACTTTAATTTCCCAAAATCTGATTTTTACTTTCATGTTCACCAAAATAGCAATATCTAGAGTTCTATATGGAGATAGAAGCCCAAATTTTTATGGCATAAACTAAATGATATGTGCTCCATTTAACTCTCATATGGCTACTGTTGAATCAGCGTCTAAGTATTTTATAAAATTCGTCCAAAACAGTGTACTCAGATTTGCACTCTAAACTTGTTTTGATCATATCTCACTCATTTTTATGATCCCATTGCATGGCCAACTCTCACATGTGTACAAGATTCATAGCTTACTGTATATCCATTAATCTATGCCATTTTATCAGTTCATCACATGGTTATTTACTGTTTTTATACAGCCTACTAAATTAAGCAAGATTAACCACTTTTACATATAGTTTTACATCTTTTTACCCATGATTATCAACACCAAATCCCCACACAATACTTTTATCATCATATATTCATCATATACATATACAAGAGGAAAGAAAATACATGATTACATAATAAAAATATCAAGAGGATGGGAAGAACAATATTTATACCACCAAGATGATGTAGGTTATGATCAAGGCTTGGATTTGATGGAAAAACTTGTGATAAACCAATATCATCTTCAAGTCCACCAATATTCAAGAAATCCTTGTGGAAAATCAGCCCCAAGACTCCATAGAAACTCCTCCTTGGATGTTATAATCACCACCAATCAATAGGGCTTCAAAAGGGCTTCATCATGTGTGCAAATAACATAAGATTTCATGGTTAATTTTGATCAAAATGGGTGTTTTATGGGTGATATGGGATGGCATAGATGAGTGAGAGAGAGAGAGTTGTGAGTTTATTTGCATGTAAAAATGGAAGTAATGGGAGAAGCTAGTGGTTTTGTGGTTTTTGGTGGAATGAAGTAAGCTTCAAAATGAAACTAACTTACATGTGTTAGCTTATTAAGTGTAAGGATGCCACATCTTTGATGTGGTGTCTTTCTTTGGGCCATCCCATGTGTGGGGTGAGACAAAACTTGTTTTTGTCTCATCCCACTAATTTACTGGTATTCCTCGATTCTAGTTTCCTCGATTTGCGTGCCCTCGGGTCGTTTTACGAAAAACGTTTCTATAAATTATGAATCAACGGCACAAAACGAATCTAATAAAAATTGTCTCATCAAAAACGGAGTTCGAAAACGTAAATACGTAATCATAAGGTTTCCGGTTTAGTCGTAAAGGACGTTAAATTATAATCGTAAGTCCTAATCTCTTCTCGTAAATTTGTGAGTTTATGAACCAACACAAATTTGAAATTCCAAATTAATATTCACGGATAAATTTATTTTCTGAAATGTCGGACTGTCACCAAAACGGTGTATGTAAACGTAAGCACGTAACATAGGATCCTCCGGTTTAGACGTAGTCGATGCTACTTCAAGACGTAAATCCAAATTACTTCCCAAAAATAAGTGAGTTCATAATATAACATTAAAATGATATTTTTAATTAATATTTGAGAATAAAATATCAACCATAAATTGACGGATTGTCACAGCATTTACCCCTAAACAGGATCTTTGTCCTCAAAGATCATCTTATCTTACTACTCGCTTCTTATAGAGTTAAAGCCATGTGGGTATTTCTTCCACATTCGGTCTTTTCTCACAAGTGCAATTCATTACAATACGCGAGTTTCATCAAACATAACTACGGGAATAAGATCAGGCTTAATGTTGACTTACTTTCTCTATCCATGATGTTCACGGGTTTTTGATGAATGCAACTTTTTGCCGATCTAAACTTCATTAAGGAATAGTCATATTTTCACTTGATAGGCATTTTATCAAGTTCGATATACAAAACGTAATTCACGCAGCTCTTGAAGTCCTAGGGTAGATCCAGCTTATATGCCTTTCAAACCAATCTTTTACATCATCTCAATGGTCCCATACAACGGGGACTTATATCCCATGATCTTTCAGATCATCAATTTATTTTTATATGGTTAAAATTTTTGGCATAACTTCGCCACCCATCCGGCACTTCAAGATCTACATTTTATATTCACAGGACCTCCTGCCCACTACCGACAGTCAGTCAATAGATCCTAATTTCAACAATCAATTCAGGTCTCGCGGGTCGAGTATTTTGTAAGGTTAGGTTCGTCATCATATGCGACCTTAAACCTAAAAGACATGTCCAACTCACAATGGGTGTATGTCGGGTGTCTTCATCCTAACTCCTGCTTACAGATGCTCTAATATATATCCTCACAAGATTCGATCTTGATCCTAATACGATAATCATCAATGATAATCTTTCCAAAGGAAATCAATTATATAGTTCACTACCAAAGGTCAATCATATAAAACAACACTTCAAGTATTTTGTATCGTTGCCTTACCTCGTCCCTTCGATTGGGGTGGTACACAGTACTCTCATCAAGATTCGTTCTCAATGACTTCTGAGCAAATCTCTAGAAATTCGATGCGAAGCGAGGATCTTGATAGAGATGATCGATACAGGCACACCATGTTTACACAACTCCTTTAAATACAAAAGAGTCAATTTCTTCATCAAGAATCTATCATTAACAGGAATGATATTAGCAGATTTGGTCAGTCTGTCGACGATGACCCAAATCGAATCAAATTCAGATGATGACCTTTGTAATAGCTAGACTTTTACTAATGTATGAGGCGGTGTCTGCCTTCATAATTTGTCATTAGTACAACTTCTTTAGACAAAGATACATTAAATCATAAATGTCATGAATAAAATACTTATACTTACAAGATTCCAATATAACTATATCTCACAATCCTCCATATTTAGACAACCACAAGTGACCTTTTAATCATTTAACGCCATCAACTTCTCAATTCTAATGGTTCACATTAGCCGTGAACCCCTTTTATTATCTATATTATCCTTCTTTCAAGCATTGTTTATTTTTATATTATTCGGCAATTTATTTTGCACCTTCATTATTAAGGAACATGTCCTAATTGGTTCTTTATCTTTTCTACATAATGTGTCAGTAATTATATTCACCTTCCTTGATGAAATAAATATCATAACCGTATTTATTCAAAAATTATTTCTTCACATTTTCTGAGTTTTTTGTTCCGTCTCAACTATCATTTTTATCAGTTTTGCTCAATCCGACGTTTTAAAAGCGTCGATAATTATCACTAGTAAATTAATAATAATTATTAAATTTTTATGAAACGTAAACGTTAAAAGTTTAAATTTCTTAGTTCGACCAATTATAATAAAATGTTCAAAACAAATTTTAATTTAATTAACACGATTTTTGCTGATTTATCGAAAATAGTTAATAAGATTCGTATGAAAAATCTTTGGTTATACTTTGGTCAAAATTTTCTTAGTTGAAAAACAAAAATTGTCGTTTCAAATTTCAAGTAATAAGTTATATAGTTTCCTCAATTCTTCTTAGGTTGTCTAGAAGTATGCCCAAACATTCACCCCTAAACAGGAGTTTAGTTAAATGATTTGTGTATAAGGAAATAATCCCTTAAAAATCCTTTGTTAAAACATTTGTCAAAACATATTTCCACTTTCTTTTAATCACACGTTCAAATAATGTAAAGGATTAAGTCTTAAATCACATGTTATATATTCAAGGTACAGGTTTTCACTACTCGGCCGACTTAGGGCATTCTACAAATAATTATTAACTCATTCTTATTCTTAGAAACAAACAAATAGTCCTTAATATTAACAAGCATGAATTTATCAAATTACAGCCTACACACGTGATTCACCAAATTTATGGATGCTACATGTGTATTAGTCAATCGAAACGACATCACGTGAAACTCATAATGTTCATTACAAGTTCTGGATGTAATGATTGGAATAGATAATCTTTTTCGCGGATGCGAAGTTGATGATAACCATGCCGTGGATCAAATCTTTAAAACATACGCTAGAACCTTGTAAATGATCGAACAAATCTTCCATTTCGAGTCATGGATATCGTTTTCGATTGTCAATTTACTCAGTTCACAGTAATCAATAAATATAAGGAATAATAACACCATTGCTCTTCATGATGACGAGCTCGGTAAAATAAAATATTTCTCCGACAACTCTCTCAGTTGTACGGTAATTCCTTTAATTCAGATGGTGCTGACGTACAGTGCACACGCCACAGGTGCAGCACCGAGAATTTAATCAATACCAAATTCAACTTTCCTTAATGGCGAAAGTCTAGGTAATTTATCAACAAATACTTACTAAAGTTTCAGATAATAGAAACATCTTTTAATAAATTCATATTAGGTTCTTTCTAAATTATAGTATCTATGACTAATTCACAACCATTCACGGTATAATTTCAAGTCTAAATGCAGGATATTGTCATCCATCAAGAATTATTTAGATCACTTTTGATAATCAACATCTTATCATTTAGGGGAATTCTATTCGAGTTCCCATCAATTAAGACAATGTCGTCATGTCATAATCAATCAATACATTCTACTGGCACTATCAACTTTTCAGTTTTATTGTCGTCGATAAGATGTGAACTTCTTCAACAGACTAATAATAACTCATAATCCTTCACAAATTCAAGGATATCAGGAGACATAACTACCATTAAAAGAGTAATGTCAACGCATACTTTACACGAGAGAATTTCAAATCAGATACAGACGAAAAAATTTAATGAATATGAATATATCCCATGTTTTCATAATTTGAGTACGCATTCGAAAGCTCCTCGGATCGTTACCCAGGTCATTCAAATGAAACCAAATCAAAAGAAATGCTAGGAACGTCGATACATCCAGTCGGGTATCAACACTCGGTAATCATATACTTTTCCTAAGAATCTAACTACGAAAGAATTGGACAAGAAGGAAATATCAATTGTCAAATAAGACAATTTCCACAGATGAGTAAATTCGACTCAGAAGAATAGATGCTACAGCCACATATGTAGGTGTCCCTAACACTATGTCCCTATTTTTCACTTCTTGCAGATCTCATAAAGTTTAATCTTTCACAATCTTCAAAGAAAATATAGTGTTTATTAATAATTTCATGGTGACTACTAATCAGCCTTGCATGGTCCCTTCCAAATTGTATGTAGGCGCGCAACTATATACAATTTTAAGATTAACGATCCAATACTCAGTTCGTCAAAATTTTATCATCATAAATACATTTTCATGCTTAATTCTTAAATAAGAATCCAAAAATAAATTTATAAAGATTTTCTTTATTATGAAAACAGTTAAGTTTTCCAAGGTGTTTTATAAACAACTTCATTTCTATAACGATTATTTATAAGTCTCACTTTAAATAATTCATATGGTGATGAAAATTCAATTTTTCCCAAGGGATACTATCGTATCTTATAAAAACAATGAGTGATCTGCAAAAGAATGATGAGGAGTGGTTCACCAAGAACTAACTACAATATAATAGGAAATGAGCTTTATCCAAATAATCATGAGGTTCATGACCTCGATGGCACTCACGAAGAATAATTCACAACGTAACTCAAATCAATATGAGTACTTGTTCAATGGTTGCATCACTAATGCGAACATTAGGATGAAGCAATAAAGGATAGATAACATCGATACATGTAGAATTTAGCAATCAATGGTAGTCTTTTCATTAATCACAAACAAGTCAAAATTGTACCGTAACACATTATGTTTCACTATGTCATACAATTTCATGAACTCATCCTACCAACTGATGTCTCAGTTAAGTTAGGGATTATTTTTGAAAGATACCACAATGAATACTAATCTACAAGAGTCATTAGGTGTCCCACTTGTCCCGGAAGATCCATCGGTCCCAATTCAGAAGAAGATTTCTTCAATTTATTTGTTGGACACTGGCCATCCTCGTCATTGGACAATGGCCTAGGAACAACCCTTAACACGAACTAACAATCAATTAATACCTTATAATCCAATCACAGGAATTAACGACTTCCTCTTAACAATTTCATATTCCATACGAGTTAATTTTTTTACTTTATTCAAGTTTTAATCAACTTATACTCAATGAAACATCCTACCTCATTTTCTAGTACTTTCAAACTTATTCATAAACCTTAAAAGGGCAATAAAAGCTCGATATGATCAACACTTAATTTCCAATCCTATAACTCCTTTATCAATAATTATCAAATGAGTCACTAGTATGAAATGACTTGATCATTCAACTAGACTTCTCGGAAAGGTACTAGTGGCATGAGGCTTTTGGGTAATGGTTCCATTGACAGCCTCAAGTGCAACATTCACCCTTTCGATTCTCAAATTTAAGAATTGGGTGACAGCGAATCAGATGACATCTTTCTAGGTGGTAACGTTTTGTCAAACTCCACTCTATAAGGATAGATCGTCATGACATCGATATCAGATTTAATCTCGCCAATTCTTCTTTAATATCACAATCAACTAATATCAACATTTCTACGAATATCAACCATTTGTTGGGATTATAAATATCCACAACTTGGTTTAGATCTAGGATAGCTAGGGGATTTAGGGTTCCTTGTGACAATCTACGTCGTATAAATACCTCGTATAAATATCAAAATAATCATCAAACAATCATGTAATAAAATTACATCATATATATATATATATATATATATATATATATATATATATATATATATAATCCAAGTTATATATATTAAAATAACACTTCTCAGTCTGGCCTTGTCGGTAACTCGGGAATTCTTCGGCACCGTTATAGTCAAAAGATTTTTAGACATTTTTAGAAAAATGTTTATAGTTAAAAGATTTTGAAATGTTTTATTCAAAACCTTAGTTTTAAAAAATCTTTCGTTCTCTATAACGAGAGCTCTGGTACCAAACTGTAACGCCCCCAAATTTATACAACTCAATACAGCGGAAGACTAGTTGGTGTTACGGGATAGCACATTACTCACATCATGGACAACGCATAAAAATCGCGTCGTTTAATAATAAAGCATTTCCATTCATAAATATCAAAGTTACATAGGTCCCAAGTCATTGTATTTCATACAGGTTTTACAAAACATTTGAATGGAAATTGTTATTTAAGTGCGGGCCATGAATTCTTTGTCGACTTCTCGAGAATTACCTTCAAGTACCTGAGATAAAACATGTTAAAAGAAAAGGTCAGCGATAACGGTGAGTGAATTCATAGAGTTTAATAAAATCCATCAATATAACATCGGTATAAAATTATTACCGAAAATCCTTTTGTACAAATCATTGTAATAGGCCATAAAATAGCCAAAGTCATTTTATACAATTCCTTATCAAAATCATAATATAGGCTTTCGACTTCAAAATCATTTATACATATTTATATAAATTTATTATATAAGTTAGTGGGTTTTAATTCACATTTTATACTATTTTTATTTGAGTGCTCATATAATACTATTATACTTTAATTTCCCAAAATCTTATTTTTACTTTCATATTCACAAAAATAGCCATATCTAGAGTTCTATATGGAGATAGAAGTCCAAATTTTTATGGCATAAACTAAATGATATGTGCTCCATTTAACTCTTCTATGGCTACTGTTGAATCAGCCTCTAAGTATTTTATAAAATTCGTCCAAAACAGTGTACTCAGATTTGCACTCTAAACTTGTTTTGATCATATCTCACTCATTTTTATGATTCCATTGCATGGCCAACTCTCACATGTGTACAAGATTCATAGCTTACTGTATATTCATTAATCTATGCCATTTTATCAGTTCATCACATGGTTATTTACTGTTTTTATACAGCCTACTAAATTAAGCAAGATTAACCACTTTTACATATAGTTTTTCATCTTTTTACCCATGATTATCAACACCAAATCCCCACACAATATTTTTATCATCATATATTCATCATATACATATACAATAGGAAAGAAAATACATGATTAAATAATCAAAATAACAAGAGGATGGGAAGAACAATCTTTATACCACCAAGATGATGTAGGTTATGATCAAGGCTTGGATTTGATGGCAAAACTTGTGATAAACCAATATCATCTTCAAGTCCACCAATCTTCAAGAACTCCTTGTGGAAAATCAGCCCCAAGACTCCATAGAAACTCCTCATTGGATGTTATAATCACCACCAATCAATAGGGCTTCAAAAGGGCTTCATCATGTGTGCAAATAACATAAGATTTCATGGTTAATTTTGATCAAAATGGGTGTTTGATGGGTGAGATGGGACGGCATAGATGAGTGAGAGAGAGAGTTGTGAGTTTATTTGCATGTAAAAATGGATGTAATGGGAGAAGCTAGTGGTTTTGTGGTTTTTGGTGGAATGAAGTAAGCTTCAAAATGAAGCTAACTAACATGTGTTAGCTTATTAAGTGTAAGGATGCCACATCTTTGATGTGGTGTCTTTCTTTGGACCGTCCCATGTGTGGGATGAGACAAAACTTGTTTTTGTCTCATCCCACTAATTTACGGGTATTCCTCGATTTTAGTTTCCATGATTTGCGTGCCCTCGGGTCGTTTTATGAAAAACGTTTTTATAAATTATGAATCAACGGCACAAAACGAATCTAATAAAAATTGTCTCATAAAAAACGGAGTTCGAAAACGTAAATACGTAATCCTAAGGTTTCCGGTTTAGTCGTAAAGGACGTTAAATTATAATAGTAAGTCCTAATCTCTTCTCGTAAATTTGTGAGTTTATGAACCAACACAAATTTGAAATTCCAAAATAATATTCATGGATAAATTTATTTTCTGAAATGTCGGACTGTCACCAAAACGGTGTATGTAAACGTAAGCACGTAACGTTGGATCCTCCGGTTTAGACGTAGTCGATGCTACTTAAAGACGTAAATCCAAATTACTTCCCAAAAATAAGTGAGTTCATAATATAACATTAAAATAATATTTTTAATTAATATTTGAGAATAAAATATCAACCATAAATTGACGGATTGTCACAAGCTAATACGAAGCTTTTGGCTAAGTATAAAATATTATCGTCCGATCCTTTCGAATTGATTACAAGTTGAAAGTGCGACTCAATTGTTCTTGGTGGGAAGTAAAAAGGGTTTGGTTATCTATTCTACTAAAATAAAAATGTCGTTGAAAGCTTGAAAATTTAATCTAAGATAAAACAAGTTAAAACAATGCTAAGTAAAAAGGCGGGAAAAAACTAAAGTTGGAAAATAAAAACAATTCAGAAAACTACCAATGAAACTAAGTCTGAGAAGAAGATAAATTGAATTTCATAAAAATAGACATTTTCGGAATAAAGACAAATTCAGAGAAATTTTCGGAATAATGATCTTTTCAGGAAAAAGGGTATCTTCGGAATAAGTAACTTTTCAGAAAAAAGAGCTATTTCGGAATAATGGTTTTTCGGAATAACACTATTTTCGGAAAAAGAGATTCTTCGGAAAAAAAGGACTTTTCAGAAAAAGAAGGAATTTTCGGAATAACAATGATTTCAGAGAAAGTGGTATCTTCGGAATACTTGGTTTTTCAGAGAAAAGGTTTCTTCAGAATAAATGGCTTTTCAGAAAAAGGGCTATTTCGGAATAATAAACTTTTCATAGAAATTGACATTTTCAGATAAATGGACTTTTCAGAGAAATACTATCTTCGGAAAAAGGTTTTTCGGAATAATTGCTTTTCATTGAAATGAAGAATTCAGAGAAAAGGTTATTTCGGAATAATGATGAATTCAGAGAAAGGGACGATTTCAGAGATTTAAAACCCTTTTCCGAAATTGTTGAAACACAGATACATAGAACAGTTAAATCGAAACTTAAGAGATAAGCTACTAATAAGCACAAATCAAACAAGCAATTAACCAAAACTTTAACCAAATAAATTTTAAGAAGAACTAAATAAGCCACAAATAAAAACTATAAAACACAAATTAATCAAAACATTTAAATCAACTAATAAGCAATCCTATTAATCTATCAAAACAACTTAATCAAAAATAAGCCAAACACTAACATATCTAATACCACAATAAGCTCAAAACATCCACCACATCAAAACTACAAGATCAGTCACATGAATAAAACAATCACTTAATCAAAGAGATGAGATTAACTACATGATTATCAAGATTAAGAAAAAGATTAAGAAAGGTAGAATGGGAATTAAGAAAATAAGCTTGATTGATTAAAGATGAATATCAAAAGATTACAAGATTAATGGAAAGATTAATAAGTTTGAAAGAAAAATGTAGAAACTAGAAGGGGGGGTTGAATAGTTTCTCTTTGATTGGTGACCAAATTAAAATTACTTTTAGTTTGGTTTGTATCAAAACTATCTTTTACTTGAGGCTAGGTTGCATAATGATTAGGTTCAATTCAAATGCACTAGCAAAGATAATAGGTAAGTGTAATGATAATGAAATAAGTAAAGAGTACGGAAGGAGACAAACTAGTGGGAAGACACCAAGATTTATAGTGGTTCGACAACGAGGCTCTATCCTCGTTTCTACTCCACTCCTCGAGTACACCTACTCGAGATTTCAACTATATCCACAAGCTCCCTTCTCGGCGGAGAAAACCTTACATCGTTGCTTACATTATTTTCCGACACTAAGCTAAATGTCGAGACCTAATCATTAGCTAGGACCAATCTACACAACGTTGCCTACTTTACAATTTAACGACACAAGGCTAGATGTCGGGTTCTAATCTTAAGGTAGAACCAATCTTCACGACGTTGCCTACTTCACCATTTTACGACACAAGGCTAGATGTCGAGTTCTAATCGAAAGCTAGAACCAATCTTCACGACTCTTCACTTTGAAGCTAAGTGAGAACTTCACACAACACAACTACTAGTCACTTTATAGTTTAGTGAGAACTCACAAGACACAACCACATCACTTTATAGTTTAGTGAAAACTCCTAATCAAATCTGTTACAACTCAACTGGACTTATCCAAGTACACACATGTATCTTGGATTTACACAACACAAATCCAAGCAAACACATATGCAATGGATTTACACAACAAATCCAAGTATCCACAAATAACTTGGATGAACACAACTAGTCCAAGTATTCATAAATACATTGGATTGACCTAAAACAAAAAGGGTATCATGATGAATATGACTAGCTCATAGATTCATCTTTATCACAACACTAGTGAGTGAGTGATCTTCTAATTGGACAAGGTAAAGGAGGGGATCAAGAGGATAATCATATGTAAACATCCTTAACAATTTAAGTGATCATTTACTAATGATTATGCTATAGAAAATAGAAAGAGGGTTGAGAAAAACGTCCAAGAGGCTTGCTGGAAAATGAGATTTGACCCACTATTTAAAGGAGACAAAGTATAACGGATCTATAACGGCTAGCTGTGCGCGGTAACTTATCTCACCCCGCGGTTCCATATCGCTAAGGAACCACGTAGGTACTTAAGGTACCGCCACTAGACTACGCTCCGTTTTTTGTCTTTTAGTAGGGTGGGAATATCTGAGGTATTTGAAACCTTCAAAGGATATTCTAACGGCATTTGGAATATGCTATTTTCAAATTTTCATTTTCCATTTTAATAAAACATTTTCTAAAAAAGAAAGTTTATTAAAAAGTCTTTTGTCATATTAACAAAAGTGAGTTTTAAGGATAATCATTTTGATGATCACTAAGTATGATTAAGAAAGGTTAGTGATATGATTATTACCTTGATGATAGTGTTAGTTAAATAATTCATTTTGTGTTTTACACTAAATGTGTTGTATGGTTTGTTGTGATCAAAACTAAGAAAGATTAGTTAACACTAATAATGTTTTTAGGCATCACTTGCATTAACAATCTCTCCTTTTTTGATTACGACAAACGATAATCTTATTTACGTAGAAACACAAAATATGGAATTATTAACTAGTTTATCACTATCATTTCTCCCCCTTTGTCGTAGCAAAAAGGTTAGCACAAGTCTTTGAAGAACATCGAACTTTGCTAGTAGCTCCCCCTTGGTGGTTGCTCCCCTGGCTTGGGGCACCAAGTTTGTGAGCTAAGGTGACATGATACACAAAGGTTAGTAGAAAGAAACACCAATGTATATATGATCACTACCTACTAAGTAACTTGAGAAGGAGAGAGAGAAGATATCTCAAATTAGAAGCAAGTATTTTGCTAAGTATGTCCAAAGAGGTAATTGACAAAATCAAACTTCAATCCAATGAAGATGATAAGCTTGTCAATGGGTTAAAGCTTAGAATTCATGGAATCACCCATAAGCAATTGTAAAAATTAACCATGATCAACTCAAAATAGAACTAATGAAATAACACACAAACAACACAAAGGTTACATAAAAGAAAAAGACACAACAAAGAAGATAGTCATACACACAATATGAGTATCTAAAAGCAACAAATATGCAAAATAAACCACTAAGCATAAGCTAGTCTAATAGTGATATTTTCCAAGATTGCTAAAAAAAGACTAAAAAGATGATGATGCATCATTCGAAGTTTTGTCCACCGGAACGAAAACTTGAATAGGAGGTCGAGTAAGGAGGAATTCAAGAAAATTAAACTTCTCATACACATGAGCAAGTTCAATTTGTTGAAATCGACAACAAGCACACGAGGATCCATGATGCAACACAAAATCGTTTGATGGGGGTATGACATTAAACTTAGGGTTTGGTGGTGGTGGGGTAATGGGTTTGGGAATGTTTTCACAATGCCTTGTGAGGTTTGGGAAGGTTGAAAGGTCATTGAGTTAAGGGGTATTGAAGGATTGTGGTGGTGGGGGAACATTTTCTTTAGCTCCGGTGATGGGGTTTATGGTATAAGTCTCATTCCAATACTTGATTGGAGAGAAGGTAGGGTTTTTGGGTGGTTTAGACGAAGATGGTTCATTCTTCTTAACCCAAATAGGTCGAACCGAGATTTTCGGTTTCTTTGAAAGCTTGGATGAGGAAGCTTTGGGTGAGTTGGGTTGTGACAAAGAAATGTCAAGGTTAGGAATGTAGGAGTTAGGCATTGTGAGAGTGTGAGAATGAAATCTCAAGGTTGTGTGAGAATGAATTCTCAAGGATGGGAAGGTGTGAGAATGAAATCTCAAGGTTGTGTGAGAGTGAATTCTGAAGGTTGGGAAGGTGTGAGAATGAAATCTCAAGGTTGGGGTATAAGTAAAATGTAATCAAGGTAAGAATTTGAATACAAAATGTGAAGTGTCAAGGAATGTTTAGTCAATCTGAGTAAACAAGGAATCTTGACAGGGTATAGGGTTTCAAAATTTTTGACCAAAAATTCGTCAAAACTGATTTCTGCCCGCGGTACCTTAAAGGGACCGGCGGTTCCATATCGCTAGGGAACCGCGGGGCTTTAAGGATCCGCGTCCAGTGGACTTGAAACCAAGTTTTTACAGGTTTTTGAGAAAGACTAAGACTTTTTCAAAAAGTTGCAAATCTTGGAATTTTACCTCTATTAGAACCAAATTATGCTAGGGTTGCATAAAGCAACACATTCACAAAGAATGTCTTGACAAAGGGTGACAAAATAATTTAGATATCATTTTGAACCAATTTTAGTCAAGTTTTTAGAGGTTGTGATAGATTTAGGTTCAATTTTAGTTTCAAATTAAAGTTGATTAGTGTGAACAAACGGATAAAAACACACAAAGCTAAATCCATAGATCAACAACATGAAACAAACATGAAGGAAATGACAACTAGAAAATTAAGTCAACTAACTATAACAAAGCTAGCTTAACATTAGATCTAGATTAGTAGTCTTGTTTGGCTTGGTTTTGTTGAAAACCATTTATTTAGAAAACTTCATCATTCATCTCCTAGGAGGAGGCATGGAGAACAAGGAAAGCAAAAACTCTTGCAACCTCCTATGTAGTCCATACATATCCATCCTAAGGTTATGGATGATGTAGTGGTTGTAAAGACAACATGGACAACTAGGACTATGTGTTTGTTGAAACCCATAGTATGGATCACCCAAAAGGAGGGAAAGTGGAACACCCAAAATTGGAATGTTTGAGTTGGGTGGAGGTGGAGGAGGCAAGTTCTCCAAGGGTGATGTGGGTGAGAGTGGAGGCAGGTTCCCTAAAGGGGAAATGGGTGAGTGTGGAGGTAAATTCTCCAAGGTTGGTGAAATGGGTGAGTTATGAGCGGTAAATGGTGAAGTCACCAAAGTGTCATCAAAGTCATTCACAAAAGGAATGCTTTGGATTGGTTGGGGTTGTGTGGTCACATCCAAGGGTGCACTTGGAGTGAAGGGTGAAGAGAGCTCATTCATTCTTGAGTTGAATGAAGAGGAGGTAGAACCAATGGAGTGGTTGGGTGGATGATGTCTTCCATGGTGCAAGAGGTAGGGAAGGTGATAAAGAACTGAGGATAGGAACCATCTCATTCTTAGGTGTGTGGAAAGGTGAGGAGTTAGGCTTGGCTACCTTAATCCTTATTTTGAGTGTTTTCTTTGGGGTGGAGGACTTGGAAGTGTTTGAGGTTTTGGTACACACCATGGTTGTTTAGGGTTAAGGGAGGTATGTTTGATGTGTGAAGAACATGGCAAACAAGGTGGGTTTAAATGGGTGAGGGGATGATCCAAACTAGTAATGGGTTAAAATCATTTTAGGTGAATAATGAATTTAGGTAAGCTAGTTTAGGAAATGTGCAGTTTATTACTGAAAATCATGCAAGGTTTACACAAATTTAAGAAAACAGTGTAAAACAAAAGATGCTGTCGTGCATAGTGGCCGACGGTTCCTTATCTAGGACTGGCGGTACCTTATTGATAAGGATCCGCGGGTCGAAATGGAACCGCGACCAGAGGGCTTTCAAAAGTTTCCCATCTCAAATTTTGGTAAACCCAGATTTTTATCAAAAGATTTACAAGCCAAAGTTAACTACAGATCATAATCTAATAAGCTAACTATTATAAAGATGCACAAAGCTATGTAAATCACAAACATCATTGCATAAGCAACATTTAGGATCAAAATAAATAATAATCCAAACATGTAACATAAGTTAATAAACAACTAAACCAAAGTGTTAATAAGCAAATGTTTAAGCTGCAAATGATAACCAAACTTTGACACAACTCAAAGTCTTCACCTCCTTTTCTTGCCTAAATCCTTGATCATTTTTCCCAAATACTTGATTCCCTTTCTTGACTCAATCCGGTGTTCATGCAAATCACCTCGGGTTCGAAGATTTTGACGGTAAAGTTCCTCTAAATTGAGATTATTAGGAACTTCACTAGAGGAATGGTGAGGAGGGGAAGCAATGTCATCTAAACCATCCACGAATGAGTTTGTGGAGTGGTGAGAAGAACTAGAAGAGTCAATGGGATCACTTGTGCCAATGCCATCACCATCACTTGTTGGCATGTCCATGTCCTCATCATTGAACTCTTGTTGGTCGAATTTATGATCAGATCTTGTCTTTCTCTTATATACCTCTTGAATAGGTAGCATAACCCGTTTGACCGGTTGAAACTAAGAAAGATCAAGATTTGGAAAATCAAGGCCAACCCTTTTAAAAAGGCGAGTGAGAAGCATTGCGTAAGGGAGGTTTGTTTTAGGCTTGTGAATAGCATAATGGATCCGTTGAGCGATAAAATATGCCAAATTGTAATTGGTGTTGGTAAAGATGTAATATAACATATGCACTAAACACGCCGGAACATGATCCCGGTTTCCACCAAGACAAAACACATTTTCCCTAAGGATATTGGTCCATTGAACCATATTAACATTAAGGTGGCTCAAGAGAACCTCATGACGTTTCACCGAACGTACCTTAGTATGAAGGCTTCTCTTAACGGGTCGATTACGCTTTTTGGAGACAATGTCGACAATGAAGTCAAGATCAATTTCCTCATGATCATTTGGAGGACAATTGTAGGATTCAAGGAGAGCACTAAGCTTCCATTTATCCGTGAAGCGACAAGTGCCTACAAATGGGACATCAAGAATTTGACCAAACACTTCGAGAGAGTATTGAATGAGTTGATCTTTCAAGATGAACCTAACAAATATTCCATCATTGTTTTCAATGACGGAGTATGTGCTAAAGAACTCCAATAGGAATCGAGGATAGATGTCTTCCTTAATGTTCAACAAACAATCAAATCCAATGTTTTCAAACATGGACTTGATGTAGACATAATCCTTGATATCTTTTTGGACAACTCTCCCCTCATGAAAGCAACGAGATTGAAGAGAGGAAAAAGTATGAGCAAGGTGATTTGAGTGACAAAAGTCGGATAGGTTAGGCATATATTGTTTGGTGAGTTGATGATCCTTTTGGTATTGTGAAGGCATGATTAGTACCTAAATAAACACAAGACAATATTTCTCCAATCACTCATATGAAAAATAAAAATCAAAGATCAAAAATATAAGAATGTGTTATATCAATTTCTTGACAAACATAGGATTGAATCCATATCATTCTCATGTTCACAATGTGTCTATTCCATCATTAACCAAGAACACATGATCTATGTTATATCAACAATGGATTAGAACATTGGTTTTTCAAAACAAGGTTTTTAGGTAAGCATTAACAATGTCATTACCTACTTGTTCATGGGTTCATCTCAAATCCATCTTTTAACCAAAATCATTTAGCCTAATTTCGGATTTGTTCTACAAGTGGGTTTTAGTGAAATCTTAATGAATATGAACCTAAGGAATCATAGTAAAATAACCATGTCAACCCACATTCCTATTAAGGTTTTAATTCAATTTCAATTTTAAAAATCCCCAATTATGAAAGGATGAACCCAAGAACAAAATAGATGAAATTGAAAGAAAATACTTACAATTAATTAATGTTAGATGAAGGATGAGTGAAACCCACAACTTGGAATCAATTAATTTGAGTGATTGAAGGTTTTGGAAGCTTCAACAATGGTGGAAAACAAGAAACCCGTCGGCTGTGTGTTTTTGGGAGAGAGAGGGTTTGGTTTGAAAAAGAATAAAATACTCAAACTGGCGCTCTGACAAAAGTTTCTGCCCGCGGTTCCTTATCGATAAGGTACCGCGGGTTTGAGCCGCCTAGATAAGGAACCGCCTACAGAGGCAGGTTTTTATCTATGAAAAACGCCAAATTTTGAAAACCAAGTTTTTCTAAAATACTTAAAATTAAATCATGAGCCTTTTAGAATATCATTGGATCATCATAACACTAAGCAATATGCCTTAACGAAGGATTACGAGTTAAATCAAGATCGAAAAGAACCGAAACGGACAAACGACTACTCGTAGCAAAACGACTAAGTGGAGAGAAGACAAGGGAAGTGAATCAAGACTAGGAAAAATGCTCAAGGGAATAATGACAATCTTCAAATAGTGGTAACGAAGAGCTTGTGTCATATATAGTGGTTTAAGACGTGCCTTTCCGGCGAAACGTTAAACGGCTTTGGTAATGAATAAGCACAAAGCAATTATTCAAATATAGACTAAGATCACTTTCAATAATAGTCTTAGTCTAAACCAAAATATGAGCAAGGTATTAATTCACTTTCTCTCCCACAAAGGGCCTACTAACCGTATGGGTGCAAACCATGGAAATCATGCTTGATACTTTAAGCTTCTACTAACTCACTCTACATCACCATAGTGAGTCAAGTATCCAAGCAATGAAGGTTTGAGAGGATAAAAGGAAAGAATCACAAACCACAAATAAATGTCAAGGCAAGGATGCCAAGAGCAAGCACATAGTCATGTAATGATCAAAAGAATGATCAAAAGGGCGTGTGGAAGAACGAAAGCGTACCTTGGCCACAAGAGCATTCCAATCCATTAATGCAAACCCCAAGAGTGACTATCATGAATACTAAGTCTTCAATGACTAGTATCAATCCCACTCATCATTCAAAGATATTGAAAATCGATGATGATAAGTCTTCTACAAGTGCAAGTAACTCAATCCGCTACCAATTCAATGATCGATCTTCATGAGTACCTACACAAAACAAGATGCAATCTAGTAGATACATTTCAAGAGTAGATCTAAAATGTATAAAGACTGCTAATCTAAGTGGGATGCAATATTACCAATTAAAAGACCTATTTTCAAAGGAAAAAATAATTTTGACCAAAGAGAAACTTTAGTACAACTAGACCTTCTAATTTGAGGAGACAATGGATCGATCCAAGTTTCAAAGTACAATATACTTTAAAGATCTTGAGTGACAATCGCTCTGATACCAATTGTAGAAACTAGAAGGAGGGGTTGAATAGTTTCTCTTCGATTGGTAACCAAATTAAAAGTACTTTCAATTTGGTTTGTATCAAAACTATCTTTTACTTGAGGCTAGGTTGCATAATGATTAGGTTCAATTCAAATGCACTAGCAAAGATAATAGGTAAGTGTAATGATAATGAAATAAGTAAAGAGTAAAGAAGGAGACAACCTATTGGGAAGACACCAAGATTTATAGTGGTTCGACAACGAGGCTCTATCATCGTTTCTACTCCACTCCTCGAGTACACCTACTCAAGCTTTCCACTATATCCACAAGCTCCCTTCTCGGCGGAGAAAACCGTACATCGTTGCTTACATTATTTTCCGACACTAAGCTAAATGTCGAGACCTAATCTTTAGCTAGGACCAATCTACACAACGTTGCCTACTTCACAATTTAACGACACAAGGCTAGATGTCGGGTTCTAATCTTAAGGTAGAACCAATCTTCACGACGTTGCCTACTTCACCATTTTACGACACAAGGCTAGATGTCGAGTTCTAATAGAAAGCTAGAACCAATCTTCACGACTCTTCACTTTGAAGCTAAGTGAGAACTTCACACAACACAACTACTAGTCACTTTATAGTTTAGTGAGAACTCACAAGACACAAACACATCACTTTAAAGTTTAGTGAGAACTCCTAATCAAATCTATTACAACTCAACTAGACTTATCCAAGTACACACATGTATCTTGGATTTACACAACACAAATCCAAGCAAACACATATGCAATGGATTTACACAACAAATCCAAGTATCCACAAATAACTTGGATGAACACAACTAGTCCAAGTATTCATAAATACATTGGATTGACCTAAAACAAAAAGGGTATCATGATGAATATGACTAGCTCATAGATTCATCTTTATCACAACACTAGTGAGTGAGTGATCTTCTCATTGGACAAGGTAAAGGAGGGGATCAAGAGGATAATCATATGTAAACATCCTTAACAATTTAAGTGATCATTTACTAATGATTATGCTATAGAAAATAGAAAGAAGGCTGAGAAAAACGTCCAAGAGGCTTGCTGGAAAATGAGATTTGACCCACTATTTAAAGGAGACAAAGTATAACGGATCTATAACGGCTAGCTGTGCGCGGTACCTTATCTCACCCCGTGGTTCCATATCGCTAAGGAACCGCGTAGGTACTTAAGGTACCGCCACTAGACTACGCTCCGTTTTTTGTGTTTTAGTGGGGTGGGAATATCTGAGGTATTTGAAACCTTCAAAGGATATTCTAACAGCATTTGGAATACGCTATTTTCAAATTTTCAATTTCCATTTTAATAAAACATTTTCTAAAAAAGAAAGTTTATTAAAAAGTCTTTTGTCATATTAACAAAAGTGAGTTTTAAGGATAATCATTTTGATGATCACTAAGTATGATTAAGAAAGGTTAGTGATATAATTATTACCTTGATGATAGTGTTAGTTAAATAATTCATTTTGTGTTTTACACTAAATGTGTTGTATGGTTTGTTGTGATCAAAACTAAGAAAGATTAGTTAACACTAATAATGTTTTTAGGCATCACTTGCATTAACAAAAAACTAGAGAGAAAAATAAACACACTTAAAAATTAAACTACACCTATTAAAAACTAAAACACCTAACACCCTCCTAATAACATATTAGGAGGGTATTTATAGGAGGTGGGGAGATTACATGCTTAAGCTATCTAATTTCTTTCTTCTCGTCTCGACTCGACTTAATTTCTTTGTCTTTCACGATGTCGTCTCGGGATTTGTCGATATAAGTTGAACTTGTCTCATAATTTTCTTCTAAAATTAGACTTGAGTTCTTCGACTTCATTAAACTTCCGTCCTTAGACTTTTTATTCGATAAATCTTCAGAATTGGCCTTGGACTTCCGTTCTTTTTGCATTCTCGATCTTTCGACTTCGTCTTTAGTCTTTTTCTTCCATAAAAGCCCGTGATAGCCCATGTTTTCTTCCTTTTGCATCTTTTGGTCCTAAAACACAATAAAAACACAAACCACGCATAATTCCGACTTTTACGACATAAAATACACGTTTTGGTCTTGTTATTATTGGAAATAAGTGGTAAAAGGATAAGTGTTTTCACACTTATTAAATCCTCTACACTTGACCATTGCAATGTCCTCATGCAATGCACTAGTTTCAAAGCACGGTTTACATTTTTCATCATAGATAACCCACCTTGGCCTTTATTAAATGCTAAACACTAAGAAAACTAAAAGATCAAAACAAGTAAAGAAATCAAAGACTTACATTGGGGTTTTAGGTAGTCATGAATGTTCATCATTCTCAAGTTTCACGTTCCCCATACCAAGCTTAAAAAAGAGATCATTGTTATTATAAGTTAGCAAACTAACACGAACTCATGTGGCCCAATTATTCACTTAGACTCCCTTATTCCTAGGTGTATCTCTTATATTTTAATATTTTCTTAAATGATCACGAGGATGCATTGTTTGACTTATTTCGATAGTTATTTAAGCTGAAAACAAAGTGGGACGATTTAATCAATAGTTAGCTAAAGGACAAAATCTTTTAAAACTGCTTCTCGGGACCTCATAAAGTTCATATCTTGGCATAACTCGCTTCACGATTTGAGACCTTTCTCGGACCGATATTTGGCAGCGACTTCATACTTCAAAACTTTGAGAGACGTTCTTGAAATTATGGTCTTCTTTTCATATTAGGAATTTCTTCACTTGAAGTTTTGAGAGATTCTTCATATTTGGACCACGACTTCTTCATTTTTCTCCAATCTTCATTTTGGACTTTGATATACAACGATCCGCCTCCTTTTAGGACTTGGATTTATTTATCCTCATACCTTGTTAGGGTCTTTTCGGATAGACTTCTCCATGATCTTTTGGGGAGTATTTGCTTTTCGTCGTGTGTCTCGATCCTTCATATTGATCTTTGATAAATGATTCTTCACATCACTTTTGGATCTTTAGCAACAAAATGTAGCCCTCATGCCTTGTTAAGGCCTTTTCGGACTCGCCAATCTTCGCATCCCGCTTCAATAAGTTTTGCCTTGGCTATGAACTCTAATTAATACCGAGCAAATTTTAAACGATCTTGTGCTAGAAGCTAAGTAACTTCTCAAATCATACAACCTTATTTATTGTAGATAAATTTATTAGCAAGCGATGGGAGAATAGGCTTATAATTAACTCACATAAATTTACGAAAGAATACCAAACTTATAATTGACGCTATCATCTCTCGTTCTCCATAATTTAAAATCTCAAGGAATGAGACTCGTGGATGCTTAGCCAATTAAATCAAAGTTTTGGGTTTTCGAGTCATCTATAGGATCTTGCAAACTCTTAGAATTTTTCAATTTTAGAAATCGCATTTTAAAGTTCCCTTGATAAACGACTCTCTAGGATCAATTATAGGAACTTGCGAAAAGTTCTTGTTCTTAACCCGTGAGAGTTAAGACCTTCGCGTTTTAAAGTTTCCTATATAAAAGCCTAGCAAAACTTGACTTAAACACATTAAGGATACTAGCTAGAGTAAAGTTAGATAGGTAAACTCGGGTTGAGTCAAAATATTCACGACTTTGAAAAATTTATTCTAGCAAGGAAAGAAAATAATCATAACAAAGGAAAATACAACTACACGACTAGGCCAAAATAGATTAAAAATTTTGAAAAATGTTGAAAAATCAAATTTTCCGGTTATAATGAGGACAAATTCATGGAAAAGACCACTTACTTTGATAGAAGTCCCCCTACACTTGAGATAAACATTGTCCTCAATGTTTAAGCATATGAGAGTAAACTCCCCTACACTTATGACATTGTGTACTTTGTTTAAATCTTGCTAAGGAAAGGACAACTATAGTGATTTCAATGTGAACATATAAGATATGAAATATTGAATCACGACAGTTTAGGATAGAACCGGGAAGACGGGTACACGGGATCACGGTTCGTCAAAAGTCATCGAGAATAGATCTTTGAAGCTTTAATCCCTGCACAGAAGAAGAAACAAGACAACAAACACATACGGGGCTCCCCCATACACTTATTATGAAACACGGTAAAGGATAGATCACGGGTTGGCTCCCGAGAAGCGCTTGTTTTTTATAACTGAGTCACGAGCCTGACTCGACCCAAAACTAGTTCCTGGTAAACGTGGTGAGGGATGGAATCATCTCATGAGAGATGTCCTCACCAAAGTACAACTTCACACGCTGGCCATTCACCTTCAAATTGGGCCCATTTGGCTGAGAAAGCTCAATGGTGCCATAGGGAAAGACTTTGACGACGGTGAATGGACCAGACCAGCGGCTCTTCAACCGAGAGTTAAAAGTAAGACTTGATTATCCAACGTGGAACTCTCGGTTCTTAATCCTTGCATCATGGATGATCTTGGTCTTGTCCTTGTAGATAAATGAGTTCTCGTAAGCTTCATTCCTTAATTCATTAAGCTCGTTGAGTTGAATCTTCCGAAGATCACCGGCTTTATTGATGTCGAAGTTAGCCCACTTCAAGGCCCAATAAGCCTTATGTTCCAGCTCGATAGGGAGGTGGCATGCTTTCCCGTACACAAGACGATAAGGTGTACAACCAATCGGGGTCTTATAAGCGGTACGGAAAGCCCACAAAGCATCATCTAACTTATCGGCCCACGAGGCACAATGCGCTCCCACAGTATGCTCCAGAATTCGCTTCAATCCGCGGTTAGATATCTCGGCTTGCCCATTAGTTTGGGGATGATAAGCGGTGGAAAGACGGTGATTGACAACATACTTAGCCATGACTCTTGCAAATTCATCATTGCAAAAATGAGTCCCGCGGTCACTGATGATAGCACGAGGAACACTGAATCAAGCAAAAAGCTGCTTCAAAATAGTTCACAACCACCCTCGCATCATTCGTAGGGAGAGCTTTAGCTTCAAACCATTTGGAAACGTAGTCAACGGCTACGAGGATGTACTTGTTCCCTTTTGATGATGGAAATGGCCCCATAAGTCGATGCCCGATACATCAAAGATTTCACATTCTTGTATGAAATTTTGAGGCATCTCATCTTTATGTGTGATCTTGCCTTGTCTTTGGCAAGCATCACAATGTTTAACCATGTCGTGAGCGTCATGATAAATGGTGGGCCAATAAAATCCAGAGTCGAATACTTTCTTCGCGGTGTAATTGGGACCTAAGTGACCACCGGTGGGTCCTTTATGGCAAGCATCAAGGATTTGTACCACTGCCGGCCCATCAACACATCGACGAATAATCAGATCAGCATATTGTTTGAAAAGGTAAGGGTCGTCCCAGAAATAATGTTCAATGTCTTTAAAGAACTTTTTCTTTTGTTGAGACGTTAACCCTTCCTTGCGAATTCCACCCGCCAAGTAGTTTGCAATGTCCGCAAACCACGGAGTGTCATCAAGATTGGAATTTATAGACATTAAGGCCTAAAGGGGAAAAGAGTCATTGATCTCTTGATTCGGATGATCCCCTTGATAAGGATCCTCAAGTCTACTTAGATGATCCGCGGCTAGGTTTTCGGCTCCCTTCTTGTCACGAATTTCGATTTTAAATTATTGAAGGAGCAAAACCCAACGATGAAGTCTTGGCTTAGAATCTTGCTTATTCAACAAGTACTTCAACGCGGAATGATCGGTATACACGATGGTGGTAGAAAGGACAAGATAGGGGCGGAATTTTTCAAAAGCATACACTACAGCTAAAAGCTCTTTTTCGGTAGTGGTATAATGCAATTGAGCCCCCGTCATTGTCTTGCTAGCATAGTGGATTGGTTGGAAGTGTTTGTTCACTCTTTGGCCCAAAAACACTCCAATAGCAAAGTCGCTAGCATGACACATCAACTCAAAAGGTAGCTCCCAATTAGGGGTAACCAAGACCGGTGCCTTAGTTAGCTTATCCTTAAGAAGATTGAAGGATTCAAGACACTCTTTGGAAAAGATGAAAGGAGTATCTTTTTCCAAGAGGTGGGTCATCGGGCGAGCGATTTTAGAAAAATCTTGAATGAATCGACGATAGAAGCCCGCATGACCAAGGAAACTTCTCACACCCTTCACGGTTGAAGGTGGAGGTAATTTGGCTATGACATCCACTTTAGCACGGTCAACTTCAAGACCGGCTTTTGAGATTTTATGTCCAAGCACAATGCCTTCTTTTACCATGAAATGGCATTTTTCCCAATTTAGAACAAGGCGTGTGTCTTCGCACCGCTTAAGCATGCGTTCCAAATTGGCAAGGCAATGAGAGAAAGAATCACCATAAACCGAGAAATCATCCATGAAGACTTCCATAGTTTCTTCAACCATGTCATGGAAGATAGCCATCATACACCTTTGGAAAGTCCCAGGAGCATTGCATAAGCCGAAAGGCATTCTTTTGTAAGCAAATGTTCCATAAGGACAAGTGAATGTGGTTTTCTCTTGGTCTTTGGGATCGATGGGAATTTGAAAATACCCGAAGAAACCGTCTAAGAAGCAGTATTAGTCATTACCCGCTAAACGTTCAAGCATTTGGTCCATGAAAGGAAGGGGAAAATGATCCTTTCTCGTAGTCATTGAGTTTGCGATAGTCTATACAAACTCTCCACCCTGTAACGAGACGAGTAGGAATCAACTCGTTGTTTTCATTGGGAACAACAGTGATTCCGCCTTTCTTAGGCACACAATGGACGGGACTAACCCATTGTGAATCCGAGATAGGATAGATCATTCCCACATCAAGAAGTTTGATAACCTCTTTTTTGATTACGTCATGGATCTTAGGATTCACCCTTCTTTGGCTTTGAATAGTGGGTTTAAAGTCGTTCTCCATGAGAATTTTATGTGTGCAAAAGTAAGGATCAATTCCATGAATATCGGAGATTTTCCAAGGAATCGCTTTCTTGTGATTCTTTAGCACGATAAGTCGGGATTTTTCTTCTTCTTTCAAGTCCTTAGCGATGATGACGGGCGACTTCTTGTTGTCTTCAAGGAAAACGTTCTCGAGATGAGACGACAGGTCCTTAAGCTCTAAATCCGTAGGATTTTCGATGGAAGGCGTAGTCAAATTCGGTTCATCGATAGAGATGTCCTTAGGAGATTGTGGAGAAATATGGTCCTCATTGAGAAGTTTCTCAATGGTACGAATGTCTTCATCCCAATTGGAGGGAGAATCGTCATATTGCAAGTCCACATCTCCTAAAGTTGCTTCAAATTCTTTCAAGATGAAATCACTTTCTCCGAATGGAGTTAGTGATGGAGCAGTAGAGGCAACGGTCTCAACAATGGGTAGAGAAGAAGAACCACTTTTACAAGCGTCTTTGAAATGTTCTTCACAAGCCTCATCAAGAACGTCAATGAAATTAACACTCTCGTTTTCAGAAGGCAGCTTAGAAAGTTTACCCATGTTGAAGACGATTTTATCGTCACCAACGCTCATGATTAATTCGCCAGCGGCTACATCAATGAGAGTGCGACCGGTCCTCAAGAATGGATGTCCAATGATTAATGGAACACGGGGGTCCATCTCGTAGTCAACGACAACAAAATCCGCCGGAAAGGTGAATTTGTCGACACCAACGAAGACATCTTCGGCTATCCCTACCGGATAAGCAACCGTACGGTTAGCTAATTCCAAAGTCATTCGAGTGGGGACTAGCTCGGGTAGAGACAATTGTCTCCAAACGCTTAATGTCATTAAGTTTATACTAGCACCTAGATCGGCTAGGGTAATACTTGGTTTTATCCAAGTATAAAAAGTTATCGTCCGATCTCTTCGAATTGATTTCCAGTCTAAAGTGCGACTCAATCGTCTTTTGGTGAACAAGAGAATGGTTTGGTTTTTTTTAATCTAATTTTAACTAAAAGCAAAAATGTCGTTGAGTAAAATTAAAGCGTTTAAACTAAAAGCTATTTAGAAAAAGACTTTATGTAAAACTTTAAAACTTAAAACATGTTCTATCGGAATATTGCAATTCATTTCTATCGGAATGCACAAAAGCTAAAACCATCGGAATATAGTTAAAACAAGCCATCGGAATAACCCATGCACAGGTCCATCGGAATACCAATCTGAATGCCCATCGGAATGTAAAATGCAATTCTGTCAGAATGATGCTGTCGGAAAGTCTCAGATCGGAATGTTTCAAATCGGAATACTTTAAACACCTCTGTCGCAATGTTGTTCTATCGGAATGTTGCTGTCAAAAAATGGGCAGAGTTTTGTCTTAACAAGGACCTTAGTCCCGTCGGAATATGCGATCGCAATGAGCGATCGCAATCCCAGATCGGAATAAGGGGGATATGACCAACCGATCGCAAAGTAAAACCCTAATGGGTTATTGCGATCAAAACAATGAAATCCGTCGGAATGTGTAGAATCCCTTGTATTGCGATGGAATGCAATACTTAATCCAAAATTGGTGGCAACCTTAAAACTCAATAAGCACAATCAATAAGCTATTTCATTCGAAACTTTAACAACTCAAAAAGGTTAAATTTGATAACTTGTAAAACATAAAAGATTATAAACTTTATGAAATGAACTTTAAAATGACTAAAACCTTTGTGAAATCCGAAAATCAATAAGCTAAACCTTGAAATAAGCCAATAAGCATAGAGAGCTTATAGCTTACACATGTAAGAGCTTATATGTAAACGAAGAAGATTAACTTTCAATCACAAAAACATCAATTCATACGAATGTGAATGCAATTCGGATCAAAAGATGATGTAAATCAAGAAATGTATAAGGAGATTAAAGAACACAAAGCTTAAACTTAAACTTTTGATTAAAGTAACTCAAATACAAAGGTTAATGAAAGATTAAAAGAGAGGAAAGATGAAAAACTTAGTGAGAGAAAGTTTAGAACTTTCTCTCTCTAAAAACTAGAAAGAAAACATAAAAATAAAACTAGCTAACTCCCCTCCTAATGTGATTAGGAGGGTATTTATAGGGAAGTGGGAAGTGCATGTGTGGTGCTTCCTTCTTTCTTTTCTTCTCGACTTGATTTAATTCTTTGTCTTTTCTCGACGTCGTCTCGGGATTCGAACTTGTCTTAATAATTTTCTTCTCTAATTTAGACTTTAAGTTCTTCGTTTTCATTAAACTTCCGTCTTAGACTTTTTCCTCGATAAATCTTCAGAATATGCCTTGGACATCCGTTCTTTAAGCACTCTTGATCTTTTGACTTTGTCTTTTCTCGTTTTCTTTGATAAAAGTCCGTGAAAGCCCGTGTTTTCTTCCTTTTTCATCTTTTGGTCCTAAAACACAATAAAAACACAAACCACGCATAATTCCGACTTTTACGACATAAAATACACGTTTTGGTCTTGTTTGGAAATAAGTGGTAAAAGGATAAGTGTTGTCACACTTATTATATCCCCTACACTTGACCATTGCAATGTCCTCATGCAATGCATTAATTTAAAGCACGGTTTACATTTTCCATCATAAATAACCTACCTTGGCCTTTATTCAACACTAAATAAAAAGATAAAAACGAGTTAAGAAATTAAAGACTTACATTGTCTTTTGGTTGCCATGAACGTTTTTCATCCTCAAGTTTCACGTTCCCCATACCAAGCTTAAAAACGAGATCATTGCTATTATAAGTTAGCAAACTATCACGAATTCATGTGGGCCAATTATTCACTTAGACTCCCTTATTCCTAGGTGTATCTCTTATATTTTATTTTTGTCTTAAATGATCACGAGGATACATTGTTTGACTTATTTCGATAGTTATTTAGGCCGAAAATAAAGTGGACGATTTAATCAATAGTTAGCTAAAGGAAAAACTCTTTTAAAACTGCTTCTCGGGACCTCATAAAGTTCATATCTTGGCATAACTCGCTTCGTGATTTGAGACCTTTCTCGGACCGATATTTGGCGGCGACTTCATACTTTAAATCTTTGAGAGACGTTCTTGAAATTATGGTCTTCTCTTCAAAATAGGAATTTCTTCACTTGAAGTTTTTGAGAGATTCTTCATACTTGGACTACGACTGCTTCATTTTTCTCCAATCTTTATTTTGGACTTTGATATACAACGATCCGCCTCCTTTTAGGACTTGGATCTATTTATCCTCATACCTTGCTAGGGTCTTTTCGGATAGACTTCTCCATGATCTTTAGGGGAGTATTTGCTTTTCGTCGTGTGTCTCGATCCTTCATATTGATTTTCGACAAATGATTCTTCACATCACTTTTGGATCTTTGGCAACAAACTGTAGCCCTCATGCCTTGTTAGGGCCTTTTCGGACTCGCCAATCTTCGCATCCCGCTTCAATAAGTTATGCCTTGGCTATGAACTCTAATTAATACCGAGCAACTTTTAAACGATCTTGGGCTAGAAGCTAAGTAACTTTTCAAATCGTACAACCTTATTTATGGCAGATAAATTTATTAACAAGTGATGGGAGAATAGGCTCATAATTAACTCACATAAATTCACGAAAGAATACCAAACTTATAATTGACTCTATCATCTCTCGTCCTCCACAGTTTAAAATCTCAAGGAATGAGACTCGTGGATGCTTAGCCTATTAAATCAAAGTTTTGGGTTTTCGAGTCATCTATAGGATCTTGCAAATTCTTGGACTTTTTCTAGTTTAGAAATCGCATTTTAAAGTTCCCTTGGTAAACGACTCTCTAGGATCAATTATAGGAACTTGCGAAAAGTTCTTGTTCTTAACCCGTGAGAGTTAAAACTTTCGCGTTTTATAGCTCCCTATATAAAAGCCTAGCAAAACTTGACTTAAACACGTTAAGTATACTAGCTAGAGTAAACTTAGATAAGTAAACTCGGGTTGAGTCAAAATATTCATGACTAAGAAAAATTTAAAACCACTTTATTTTTAACAAGGAAAGAAAATAACCATAACAAAGGAAAATACAACTATACAACTAGGCCAAAATAGATTAAAAATTTTGAAAAATGTCGAAAAATCAAATTTTCCGGTTAAAATGAGGGCAAATTCATGGAAAAGACCACTTACTTCGATAGAAGTCCCCCCTACACTTGAGATAAACATTGTCCTCAATGTTTAAGCATGTGGGAGTAAACTCCCCTACACTTATGACATTGTGCACTTTGTTTAAATCTTTTTTTTTTGGGTAAAAGGGCCTCATCCCCGGTAAAATATATTCCCAAAAAGCGATGAAGTACAATGGAATGTAGCGGAAATGCTACATTAACCTCAAGCTAGCCAGCTTGAACAACCACTAAATCATATGACATGCCATATGAACTCTAACAAACAATTACAATACAAATTACACCAATAGGAAAAAACCACCTAAAAGTGCATAAACAATGAAAAAATGAGATCATCATGATGCATGAGAAGTGCGAATATCCGGCTGACGAGTTCCATGGCGATCATCAATCACTATATCTTCGTCAGTCTCACTATCAGCATTCACCACATCATCTGTTGGGCCACCACCATCCTCCCAATCAGTGCCATCATCCATCATACCACTCAAAGCACCATAGGAATTCTTGTTGCTTGTCCCCGTTAGACTAGAGTCAGGAGCCAAAACCTTATTATTAAGGAAACCCCTCTTAAGAATAGATCCATCCTTCTTTGGAGCAGCCGGAACTGAAGTACCTAACGAATCCTTTGGTTTAGTCATCTTAGAACTACCCCCTTTCTCAACATCACGATAAGAAAGATTAAGAGCCGGTTTAGTTAATTTAATCCCAGCAACCTGATGTTGCTTGTTCTTACCCTTCTTCTTATTATTATTAACTACCACAAAACCATCATTATCATTAGCCATACGAGCGTCATCTACGACAACAACCTGTGTAGCAACCTCACTATTGACAACCAAAGGCAACTTGGGACATTTAGAATCAATATGATCAAAAATGAGACAAGTAGAGCATCTAGGAGGAGTCCACTCATACTCAATATCAATAGTCACCAAATTATGCCCTTTATCTTTCTCAATCGGGATAGCAACAACCATGGATTTTTTAAGAGCATCCGCAGCAGAAACCTCAATAAGTGCCCGAGCAAATGTACTTCGACCCCATGGATTGATACACATACTACTAGTATAAGAATCTAACATGATAGGTCGACCAATCTGAGATGTAATCAAGCTTAGACCAACTTCAGAATACGCAACTATAGGAACACGGTGCATTTTGACCCAAACCGGAGCCTTCCTAATCTCTGCCTTATGCAAATCAGTAACAGACGACCATACATTAAGAATTAATGGAACTTGACGAATCAGCCACGGGCCATTCTCCAAAACACTTTCCATACCATTTTTAGTCTCAAATTGGAATAGAAAAAACTCGTCCTGAAGTTTCACTCTTTTCAATCCATACTTGGACCAAACGTTCTTCACATAATTGTCGACTAACGGAAACGCTAAACGTTTTCCGATAAAATACCCAAATAATGTATTACTAAAGCGTGAGCTTACCTCCTCAACAGCATCAAATGGAAGAGCCACAGCAGCCCCTGTTACGTTCTCGTCATTATGCAACTCTTGGGTATGAATCGTCTTATTGAATGCAGGTTGCACTAATGACGCAAACGTTTTTCCATTCTTATTAGATGAGCTCTCCTCATCTCTAGACTGAACCGAAGGGTGCTCGTAGGTACCTTGGCTAGCAGTAACACTGGTGCGTACTCCAACATGCCCTAATTCTTGAGTCGGCTTGCCCCGACCAGCATTCCAACGATCATGAGAAAGAGAACTTCCCTGATTGTCGTCATTACCAGCAACAGACTGCAACTCAGCCGCATTACTAGTCCTAGCCGAATTCATAATTCCAGCAGCACCATAAGCCGAAACCCTAGCAGCCGTAGACCCTGCCATGGTCTCCCTCAAACGCTGCATTCGTTCAGATAACGCATTAACATCAATCTACGTATGCCCTTCATTACCATCAATTCCCCTATTATCCATGAAATAACAAACCCTAAGACAGTAAAAACCCTAAAAAAACCGTCACTCCCTTTCACCCTAGAACACCTCCATAACACGAACAACCAACAAAAACAGATCGTAATCGAGAACCACGATAGGAAAGAACAAACACTCAGCAGCCGTACAAACCCTAGAAACCCTAATTCGTTTTGACCAGATTTGCCCCCCCAATCACAAAAACATACACGTAAAAGAAACACAATTCAGAGAATTAGTTACTCAACAATTACGTTATGTGAAAAGAAAGGTAAAATCAAGAATCAAAGAACAAAAAAAGATGATCTTAGGCAGCGGCGGCTAGAGAGAATTTTCCACCACTTTGTTTAAATCTTGCTAAGGAAAGGACAACTATAGTGAATTCAATGTGAACATATAAGATATGAAATATTGAATCACAAGAGTTTAGGATAGAACCAGTAAGATGGGAACACGGGATCATGATTCGTCAAATGTCATCAAGAGTGGATCTTTGAAGCTTTAATCCCTGCACAGCACAAGAAACAAGACAACAAACACATACGGGGCTCCCCCCTACACTTATGATGAAAGCAGTAAAGGATAGATCACGGGTTGCCTCCCGAGAAGTGCTTGTTTTTGATAACCGAGTCACGAGCCTGACTCGACCCAAATTTAGTTCATGGGAAACGTGGTGAGGGATGGAATCATCTAATGAGAGATGTCGTCACCAAAGTACAGCTTTAAACGCTAGCCATTCACCTTGAAATTGGGCCCATTTGGCTGAGAAAGCTCAATGGTCCCATATGGAAAGACTTTGGTGACGGTGAATGGACCAGACCAGCGACTCTTCAACTTGCCAGAGAAGATCTTTAACCGAGAGTTAAAGAGTAAGACTTGATCACCAACGTAGAACTCTCGGTTCTTAATCCTTGCGTCATGAATGATCTTGGTCTTCTCCTTGTAGATCAGTGAGTTCTCGTAAGCTTCATTCCTCAGTTCGTTGAGCTCGTTGAGTTGAATCTTGCCAAGATCACCGGCTTTGTTGATGTCGAAATTAGCCCATTTCAAGGCCCAGTACGCCTTATGTTCCAGCTCGATTGGGAGGTGACATGATTTCCCGTACACAAGACGATACGATGTACAACCAATCGGGGTCTTATAAGCTGTACGGAAAGCCCACAGAGCATCATCTAACTTATCGGCCCACACGGCACGATGCTCTCCCACAGTACGTTCTAGAATTCGCTTCAATCCACGGTTGGAGATCTCGGCTTGCCCATTGGTTTGGGGATGATAGGCGGTGGAAAGACGATGATTAACACTATACTTAGCCATGACTCTTGCAAATTGATCATTGCAAAAATGAGTCCCGCGGTCACTGATTATAGCACAAGGAACACCGAATCGAGCGAAAATCTGCTTCAAAAAGTTCACAACCACCCTCGCATCGTTCGTAAGAAGAGCCTTAGCTTCAACCCATTTGGATACGTAGTCAACGGCTACGAGGATGTACTTGTTCCCTTTGGATGATGGAAATGGCCCCATAAAGTCGATGCCCCATACGTCAAAGATTTCACATTCTTGTATGAAATTTTGAGGCATCTCATCTTTATGTGTGATCTTGCCTTGGCATTGGCAAGCATCACAATGCTTAACCATTTCGTGAGCGTCACGATAAATGGTGGGCCAATAGAATCCAGAGTCAAACACTTTCTTAGCGGTGTAGTTGGGACCAAAGTGACCACCGGTGGGTCCTTTATGGCAAGCATCAAGGATTTGCAAAGCTGCCGGTCCATCAACACATCGACGAATGATCAGATCAGCACATTGTTTGAATAGAAAAGGGTCATCCCAAAAGTAAGTCTTAACATCATTCAAGAACTTCTTCTTTTGTTGGGATGTTAACCCTTTGATGAGAACACCACCCGCTAAGTAATTTGAAATGTTGGCAAACCACGGAGTGTCATCCAGATTGAGATTAATAGACATTAAGGTCTCAAGGGGAAAAGAGTCATTGATCTCTTTGTTCGGATGATCCCCTTGATATGGATCCTCAAGTCTACTAAGATGATCCGCGACTAGGTTTTCGGCACCCTTCTTGTCACGGATTTCAATGTTGAATTCTTGAAGGAGTAAAACCCAGCGAAGAAGTCTTGGCTTAGAGTCGTGCTTAGTCATCAAGTACATCAACGCGGAGTGGTCCGTGTATACGATGGTGGTGGATAAAACAAGATAGGGGCGAAATTTTTCAAATGCATAGACAACAGCTAAAAGCTCTTTTTCGGTTGTTGTATAATGCAATTGAGCCCCCGTCATTGTTTTGCTAGCATAGTGGATTTGTTGGAAGTGTTTATTCACTCTTTGGCCCAAAACTGCTCCAATAGCAAAGTCGCTAGCATCACACATCAATTCAAAAGGTAGCTCCCAATTAGGGGTAACCAAGACCGGTGCCTTAGTTAGCTTGCCCTTGAGAAGATTGAAGGCTTCGATACACTCTTTGGAAAATATAAAAGGAGTATCTTTTTCCAAGAGGTGGGTCATCGGGCGAGCGATTTTAGAAAAATCCTGAATGAAACGACGATAGATGTAACACCCCCAAATTTACACAATTCAATACAGCGGAAGACTCGTTGGTGTTACGGGATAGCACATTACTCACATCATAGACAACGCTTAAAAATCGCGTTGTTTAATAACAAAGCATTTCCATTCATAAATATCAAATTTACATAGGTCCCAAGTCATATTATTTTATACAAGTTTTACAAAACATTTGAATGGAAATTGTTGTTTAAGTGTGGGCCATGAATTCTTGTTGTCTTCCTGAGAATTACCTTCAAGTACCTGAGATAAAACATGTTAAAAGAAAAGGTCAGCGATAACGCCGAGTGAATTCATAGAGTTTAATAAAATCCATCAATATAACATCGGTATAAAATTATTACCGAAAATCATTTTGTACAAATCTTTGTAATAGGCCATAAAATAGCAAAGTCATTTTATACAAATCTTTATCAAAATCATAATATAGGCTTTCCCCTTCAAAATCGTTATACGAACCATTGTCGTTAAAAACATCATAAAATACGTTTTATAACGTTGTATAGATTAAATAAAACAGTTATATGAATATGGTTATATAAAACCAAAACACGAACATAATATCATTAATAAGACCCTGTATTGCTAGTCAGGCAATATATCATAATTCAATGCATATCTAAATTAGCGTGTCGTCACAATAATCACGCTTGTGTAAATCTTCTCATACATAAATTCGCTTACCAATCAATGTGGCACGACGGGGATCAACCGTCAAGGCGCGAACTGGGGTGATCGTCCCCAAATAGTACTATTATATGCATAAGCGTCTACCAAATCCCAGTAGTTTACAATTCATGCTAATGGGACTTTAAGTGACATAACCTAACTTTAATAATCCATTTCATTTCATCTATCGGGTCATTTTATCATTCATCGGGTCATACAATCATTCGGGTCCAAATCAATAAACAAACAATCGGGACAAAGGGTGTCCTATTTTAGTAAAACTAACATGTTATCTCCCTCGCGGGTTTATAATATATTTCATAAAAACATTTAAAAGAGTGCGAGGCTATGAACTCACGTTGATGTGGGAAGGCGGGTTATCAGCAATTCGGACGTACGGTACGTGCTTCAATCACGGAAACCTAGACAAATAATACTCGTCTTAGACTCTTGTCCAATGACTTTATAAAAATAAAAATTATGTATACATATGATGATTATATATATATGATGATCAAGTGGGTTTACATATTCTCATTTACTCATTTTAGTGTTATGTGTCGATAACTTTTATACTAGTTTACTAGTTCAACTTGTTTACATTTTAAAGCCCAATGGGCCTATTACAAGCCCAATACTATTCACTAGCCCAATTATACTTTTATTATAAGTATTATACTTTATATGTTGGGCCCAAATGGGTTAAGCCCAATAAATAAGTTTATAAGTGTTTTACCAAATTAGTCGGGTTTATTTTCCATTAAGGCTACTTTGGCCCGTTAATGTCTATATGTTGTAAAGCTCGGGTTTTATCGATTTTTGCTTGTTATATATGTTTATATATCAGTATGTGAGTTTTAAAAACTTTACATTAGACGGGTTTGATCGTCTAAGTTTTAATTGGCGAAAAACGTTAATTTTACGGTAATAGCCGAACAAGTCGTAAAAATTATGTTTATACTTTTATAACTTATAAAACTTATCAAACTACCATTTTTATAAAATGTCCATTTATTTATCCTTATACATATTTATATAAATGTATTATATAAGTTAGTGGGTTTTAATTCACATTTTACACTATTTTTATTTGAGTGCTTATATAATACTATTATACTTTAATTTTCCAAAAATCTCATTTTTACTTTCATGTTCACCAAAATAGCCATATCTAGAGTTCTATATGGAGATAGAAGCCCAAATGTTTATGGCATAAACTACATGATATGTGCTCCATTTAACTCTTCTATGGCTACTGTTGAATCAGCTTCTAAGTATTTTATAAAATTCGTCCAAAACAGTGTACTCAGATTTGCACTCTAAACTTGTTTTGATCATATCTCACTCATTTTTATGATTCCATTGCATGGCCAACTCCCACATGTGTACAAGACATATTACTTACTGTATATCCATTAATCTATTCCGTTTTATCAGTTCATCATATGGTTATTTACTGTTTTTATACAGCCTACTAAATTAAGCAAGATTAACCACTTTTACATATAGTTTTTCATCTTTTTACCTATGTTTATCAAATCTATCAACACCAAATCCCCACATAATATTTTTAATCATCATTCATCATCATTCATCATCATATACATATACATAAATAAAGTAAATACAAGATTACATAATCAAAATAACAAGAGGATAGGAAGAAACAATCTCTATACCACCAATAGTGATGAAAAGATGAGGTTTATGATGAACAAGGCTTGGTTCTAGTCACCAAATCTTTAATCTTGGCAAATGAACTTTTGAGTTCTTCAAATGGATGAACACCTTCATGGAAATCAGCCCTAAACCTCCTTGAAAATCAGCCCAAAGACCTCCATGAAAACTCCTTTTTATATGTTAAAATCACCTCCAATCTTCATCTTTTCAAATGAGGATCAACATATGTAGATTATATGTAAAGTTCATGGTTAAATTTGATGATGAAGATGGTGATTTAGGGTGGTGTTGGACGTTCATAGAGAGAAGAGGAAGATAGATTGGGATGGTTTTGCATGTGTGTGAAAGTGAGAGAGAGTTAGCTAGTGGTTTTGCATGTATGTGAGAAAGTAGGAGGAGTTAGATGGTTTAGTGTAAGTAGTTTACAAGTAAATGAGACAAGTTTCTCAAGTCTTGTATTAGCTTGACACACAAGGGTGGTGGTGGGACAAGTGTCCCACTTGTCTCACCTCCACTAATTTACGGGTACTCCTCGATTCTAGTTTCCTCGATTTGCATGCCCTCGGGTCGTTTTACGAAAAACGTTTTTATAAATTATGAATCTACGGCACAAAACGAGTCTAATAAAAATTGTCTCATCAAAAACGGAGTTCTAAAACGTAAATAGGTAATCCTAAGGTTTCCGGTTTAGTCGTAAAGGACGTTAAATTATTCACGTAAGTCCTAATCTCTTCTCGTAAATTTGTTAGTTTATGAACCAACACAAATTTAAAATCCCAAAATAATATTCACGGATAAATTTATTTTCTGAAATGTCAGACTGTCACCAAAACGGTGTATGTAAACATAAGCACGTAACGTAGAATCCTCCGGTTTAGACGTAGTCGGTGCTACTTCAAGACGTAAAATCCATATTTCTTCCTATAAATAAGTGAGTTCATAAATAACATTAAAATAATGTTTTTAAATAATATTTAAGAATAAAATATAAATCATAAATTGACGGATTGTCACAGCATTTACCCCTAAACAGGATCTTTGTCCTCAAAGATCATCTTACCTTACTACTCGCTTCTTATAGAGTTAAAGACATGTGGGTATTTCCTCCACATTCGGTCTTTTCTCACAAGTGTAACCCATTACAATACGCGAGTTTCATCAAACATAAATACGGGAATAAGATCAGGCTTAATGTTGACTTACTTTCTCTATCCATGATGTTCACGGGTTTTTGATGAATGCAACTTTTCGCCGATCTAAACTTCATTAAGGAATAGTCAGATTTTCACTTGATAGACATTTTATCAAGTTCGATATACTTAAACATAATTCACACAGTCCTTGAAGTCCTAGGGTAGATCCAGCTTATATGCCTTTCAAACCAATCTTTTTACATCATCTCAATAGTCCCATACAACGGGGACTTATATCCCATGATCTTCCAGATCATCAATTCATTTTCCATGGTTAAAATTTTTGGCGTAACTTCGCTACCCATCTGGCACTTCAAGATCTACATTTCATATTCACATAACCTCTTGCCCACTACCGGCAGTCAATAATCAGATCCTAATTTCAACAATCATTTCAGGTCTCGCGGGTCGAGTATTTTGTAAGGTTAGGTTCGCCATCATAGGAAACCTTAAACCTAAAAGACATGTCCAACTCACAATGGGTGTATGTCGGGTGTCTTCATCTCAACTCCTACTTATAGATGCTCTAATTTTTAAATCTTAACAAGATTCGATCTCGATCCTAATACGATAGTTATCAATGATAATCTCTCCAAAGGAAAACGATTATACGGTTCATTACCAAGGTCAATCATTCAAACATGAAACAAGACTTCTAGTGTTTTGTATCGTTACTTTAACTCGTCCCTTCGATTGGGGTGTTACATAGTACTCTCATCAAGGTTCGTTCTCAATGACTTCTGAGCAAATCTCTAGAAATTCGATGCGAAGCGAGGATCTTGATAGATATGATCGATACAGGCACACCATGCTTACATAACTCCTTTAAATACAAAAAGAGTCGATTTGTACATCGAGAATCTATCATTAACGAGAATGATATTAGCAGATTTGGTCAGTCTGTCGACGATGACCCAAATCGAATCAAATTCAGATGATGACCTTTGTGATAGCTAGACGTTTACTAATGTATGAGGCAATGTCTGCCTTCATAATTTTTCATTAGTACAACTTCTTCAGATAAAGATACACTAAATCAAAAATAGCATGAATAGAATACTTAATCTTACGAGATTTCAACATGACTAAATCTCTAAATTTCCATATTTAGGCAACCACAAGCGGTCTTTAAAACATTTAACGCCATCGGCTTCTCAACTCTAATGGTTCACATTAGCCGTGAACCCCTTTTATTATCTATATTAACCTTTTTACAAGCATCGGCTATATTTTAAATTGCTCGGCAATTTATTTTGCACAGTCATTACTAAGGAACACATCCTAATTAAATCTTTATACTTTCTATATTATGTGTCAGTATTTACATTCACCTTCACTGATGAAATAATTATCATGACCACAATTCACTCAGAAATTCTTCCTTCATATTTTCTAAGTTTTAATTTCATCTCAACTATTATTTTTATCAGTTTTGCTCAATCCGACGTTTTAAAGTGTCGATAAATATTACAAGTAATTAAATAATAAATATTTAATTTTATGAAACGCAAGCGTAAAAATTTAAATTTCTTAGCTCGACCAATTATATAAAAATGTTCAAAATAAATTTGAATTTAATTAACACGATTTTTTGTTGATTTATCGAAAATAATTATTAAGATTCGTAAATGTTCGAAAAATCTTTGTTTATACTTTGGTCACAATTTTCTTAGTTGACAAGAAAAAATTGTCGTTTCAAATTTCAAGTCATAAGTTATATAGTTTCCTCAATTCTTCTTAAGTTGTCTAGAAGTACACACAAACATTTACCCCTAAACAGGAGTTTAGTTAAATGTTCTGGGTATAAGAGAATAATCCCTCAAAAGTTCTTTTTGATAAGACATTTGTCAAAACATATTTGCACTTTATTTTTGGTAAAATCCAAAGTCTTAAAAGGGCTCTTAATTTTTGAAGAGTCAATATAGATTCAATTATTTATTAATCACACGGTCAAATAATGTAAAGGATTTAGTCTTTAATCACATGTTAAATATTTAAGGTTCAGGTTTTTATTGTTCGGTCAATTCAAGGCAATCTATAAATAATTACTAACTCCTTCTTATACTTATAAACAAACAAATGGTCCTTAATGATTACAAGCATGAATTTATCAAATTACAGCCTACACACGAGATTCACCAAATTTATGAATACTACATGTGCATTAGTCAATCCAAACGACATCACGTGAAACTCATAATGTTCATTACAAGTACCGGATGTAGTGATTGGAATAGATAATCTTCTTCGCGGACGCGAAGTTGATAATAACCATGCCGTGGATCAAATCTTTAAAACATACGCTAGAACCTTGTAAATGATCGAACAAATCTTCCATTTCGAGTTATAGATATCGTTTTCGATTGTCAATTTACTCAGTTCACAGTAATCTACAAATATAAGGAATGATAACACCATAGCTCTTCATGATGACGAGCTCGGTAGAATAAAATCTTTCTCCGACAACTCTCTCAGTTGTACGGTAATTCCTTTAATTTAGATGGTGCTGACGTACAGTGCACACGCCACAGGTGCAGCACTGAGAATATAATCAATACCAAATTCTACTTGCCTTAATGGCGAAAGTCTAAGTAATTCATCAATAATTACCTCCTAAAGTTTCAGATAACGGAAACATCTTTTAATACATTTATTTTAAGTTCTTTCTAGATTATAATATTTATAACTAATTCACAACCATTCACGGTATAACTTCAAGTCTAAATGCAGGATATGGTCATCCATCAAGAATTATTTATATCACTTTTGATAATCAACATCTTATCATTTAGGGGAATTCTATTCGAGTTACCATCAATTAAGACAATGTCTTCATGTCATAATCAATCAATCCATTCTACTGGCACCATCAACTTTCCAGTTTCGTTACCGTCGATAAGATGTGAACTTCTCAAAAGACTAATAATAACTCACTTCACAAATTCAAGGATATCCAGATACATAACAAACCTTAAAAGAGTAAGGTCAACGCATAATTTACGCGAGAGAATTTCAAATCAGATACAGACGAAAATATTTAACGAATATGAATTTATCCCATGTTTTCATAATTTGAGTACGCATTCGAAAGCTCCTCGGATCGTTACCCAGGTCATTCAAATGAAATCAAATCATAAGAAATGATAAGAACGTCAATACATCCAGTCGGGTATCAACACTCGGTAATCAGATACTTTTCCTAAGAATCTCACTACGGGAGAATTGGACAAGAAAGAATTGTCAATTGTCAAATAAGACAATTTCCACAGATGAGTAAATTCGACTCAGAAGAATAGATGCTACAGGCACATATGTAGGTGTCCCTAACACTATGTCCCTATTTTCACTTCTTGCAGATCTCATAAAATTAAATCTTTAACAATCTTCAAAGAATATGTAGTGTTTATTCATTAATTTTATGGTGACTACTAATCAGCCTTGCATGGTCCATTCCAAATTGTATGTAGGCGCGCAACTATATACAATTTCAAGATTAACGATGCAATACTCAGTTCTTCAAAATTTTATCATCATGTTTATAATAAAAACATTTTCATGCTTAATTCTTAAATAAGAATCAAAAATAAATTTACAAAGATTTTCTTTGTTATGAAAACAATTAAGTTTTCCAAGGTGTTTTATAAACAACTTTACTTCAATAACGATTATTTATAAGTCTCGCTTTAAATAATCCATATAGTGATGAAAATCCAATTTTCTCAAAGGATACTGTTTTATCTTTACAAAAACAATGAGTGATCTGCAAAGGAGTGATGAAAGCTTGTTCACCAAGAACTAACTACGATATGATAGGAAATGAGCTTAGCCAATTAATCATGAGGTTCATGACCTCGATGGCACTCAAAAGAGAATAATTCACAACGTAACTCAATTCGAGATGACTACTTGTTCAATGGTTGCATCACTAATGCGAGCATTAGGATGAAGCAATAAAGGATAGATAACATCGATACATGTAGAATTTAGCAATCAAAGTTAGTCTTTTCAATAATCACAAACAAGTCTAAATTGTACCGTAACACATTACGTGTCACTATGTCATACAATTCCAAGAACTCATCCTACCAACTGATATCTCAGTTAAGTTAGAGATTTTTAAAAGATACCACAATGAATACTAACCTACAAGAGTCATTAGGTGTCCCACATGTCCCGGAAGATCCGTCGGTCCCAATTCAGAAGAAGATTTCTTCAATTTATTTCTTGGACACTGGGCATCCTCATTAGTGGACAATGGCCTAGGAACAACCCTTAACACGAACCAACAATCATTTAAAACCTTATAATTCAATCACAGAACTTAACGACTTCCTCTTAACAATCTCATATTCCATACGAGTTATATTTTACTTTATTCAAGTTTCAACCAACTTATACTCATTTCGATATCCTACCTCATTCTCCAATACTTTCAACCTTATTCTTAGACCTTAATAGGGCAATAAAAGATCGATATAAACAACACTTAATTTCCAATCCTATAGCTCTTACAACAATAGTTATCAAATGCGTCACTAGCATGAAATGACTTACACATTCGATTAGACTTCTCGGAAAGGTACTAGTGGCATGAGGCTTTTGGGTAATGGTTCCAATGACAGCCTCAAGTGCAACATTCACCCTTTCAATTTCAAATTTTAAGAATTGGATGACAACGAATCAGATGACACCTTTCCAGGTGGTAACGTTTTGTCAAACTCCACTCTATAAGGAAAGATCGTCATGACTTCAATATCAGATTTAACCTCGCCAATTCTTCTTAAATATCACAATCAACTAATATCAACATTTCTACGAATATCAACCATTTTTTTGGGATCATAAATATCCACAACTTGGTTTAGATCTAGGATAGCTAGAATTTCTACGAGAATAGCTTCGATTAATTTACTAGGAGATTTAGGGTTCCTTGTGACAATCTACGTCGTATAAATACCTCGTATAAATATCAAAATAATCATCAAACAATCATGTAATAAAATTACATCATATATATATATATATAATCCAAGTTATATATATATATTAAAATAACACTTCTCAGTCTGGCCTTGTTGGTAACTCGGGAATTCTTCGACACCGTTATAGTCAAAAGATTTTTAGACATATTTTTTTTTAGAAAAATGTTTATAGTTAAAAGATTTTGAAATGTTTTATTCAAAACTGTTGGGTCAAAAAGTTGATGTGGCAGAAACTCAAAAACGAAGAAAACATGAAGATTCTGTCTAAGCGTTGTCAAGAGCAATTTAGGCGTTTACAAGAACAAATCCAGCGTTGTTGGCTCAAGAGTTGTCATGTACAATCTAAGCATTGTTACATGCAATTCAAGAGTTGATAGAACGTAGACAAGAAGCCTTTAGAAGCTTCTATTTGGATATATATGCAGGATATATTATGTATATAGTTATTTGAATAGAAGATTCACATGTTTATTCATTCTTATCTCTTGTAAAACCCTAATCCTTACACTATAAAAGGGAACCAAGGGTTATTAGGTTTTATATATAATTCATTCACAATGTAAACCTAAAGTGTGTGTCGACTAGGTGTGGGATTCAATGTACACACACCTAGTGATTGTTTGTTATTAATATAATGAACAATCCAATTGTGTTTTAATTCATGTTATTCGTGCCTAAACACCTTGTTAATGATTGTTGTTCTAATTCCGCTTTGATTGTTTAATCATATGAACAATGATCATTCCTAGTAGCTTCAAAGATCCGGATACCAAGGTTTCCACAATTGGTATCAGAGCCTCGTGGCTCGTGATGCTAGGACCAACAAGGTGTTCGTGTATGGTGAAAAGAAGAAAAATCCGTCTAGGGTTTTTCTGGGCGATTTTGTGTGCGCAGCAGTATTCAGAAGGTCATAACTTTTTATTGGACCGTTGGATCGTCACGAAATTTTATATGTGTGTTCTTCATACACATATCTAAACATCCAACGGAGGGATTGTCGATTTTTATCCTCAGGCAAAAGTTATTAAGCGTCAAAGTAGGCAGCAGAGGTGATTTTCAGTGTTTCAGCTTTTACATAAAATCATAAACTAGGGTTTCTATAAACCCTAGATCGACTTAAGGATGAAACATTTGAGACTTGGAGGCTGTTATAATGGATTATGGTGTTTAATTCGAATCTGGTTATGCTTAAAACCCTAATTAGGGTTTCGAATTAAACAATCCTTGTTCTAGGGTTTCATAGCTGATTGTTTCTCATGGTTTGATTGGACGATAAGATCTTAACAGCATACGTGGTGTTTGAAGATTAGCAGATCATGTGATACGTTCTAAGAGCAACTGAATGTTATGTTTTTTTTAGCAGATCGTGTGGATTCACTCGAATATTTTTTTTGAATATTTTTGGAAACAAATATTCTGAAAGTAAATGATATGAGATGCTAAAGAGTTCTGATGGTTATGGATCACGTGTGGATTTACATCAGTTTTGGAAAATTGATTCAGGATATACGTGATCATAGGATTTCAGTTGTTTGAATCATGGATGCAGGAGACATTAACAGCAATCTCTGTTATTCTGGGATGTGATGTTATACTATTACACATCACGTGAGGTTAGCCGATAAGGTGAACTGTTGAAGCAGATTTTATGCCTAACATTTAGGAATATTGAGACGTAATAAAAGATATATGGTTGCCTATTTTAAAATAGAAACAACAGCTACAATCGTGGGACATATTATTAAAGGCTGTTGTTATTCATGGAAGGTATACTTACTGTCTACATCATGTGTTATAATACACATCAGTTCCTGAGTTTTAGGTGAACACGTTTTAAAGCTTCTAAAGTTTAGGGATTGCTTTCTCTACATGTAAATTGATCTCATATGCTGGACGTGATATGCTATGGGATTGATAAAGTTCACACGATTTATTGCTCCTATTTTTATGGAAGTCAAAGATGGGATATAATACTGTAGGTTTGAAGATGTCAACAAGATTTTATGAGAGTTTATTTATATCCCTAGTTCTATTGAGCAAAATATGGTTAACCTGGAATACAGATGACGTCAGCTTTTGAAGTAGACGCTGACAAGGCATGGTTTGACGCTGACGAGTTGGAATTTGACGATGACAGAATAAGTCAACGTTGATAGAGTTGACAGTGTTATCCGATATATGAGATTTTGAACGCTGACATGTATTGTCGGATATCGGACAATACATCTGACTTAGATATTGGACAGAAGAGGATATTGTACAACACAAGGAAGGCTGCTGTTTGAGAAAATTGGTACGTTTTAAGCACACAAAAAGGAGGATTATACACACGAAGGTACATGGAATCTCCGTTTTAATTTAGAATATCATGTTGATATTTATGGCTTGGATATTTTTAAAAGGAATTAATGATCTTAAAGCAAGTTAGCAACTATTCATGGAATTTGATGGATATTTAAACTATGTAATCGGGATAACCTTGTGAAAGAGTTATCCGTTGCGAAACTTTTACATATGGTATGAAGATGTTATTCCATTAAATTCATCATGAAGAGGTGTTGGCTTAAGGGGAAGAATTCTTATGGTAAGTTTGCTGATTGAAGAAGATTTTCGCGAGTTTGTGTTCTATCATATCTTAAAGTCATGCACTAGCGACTTTAAAGGTAACTTGTTCGTGCTTTACATGGTTGGTGATGAAGGCTTGTCATAACACTTGAAGGAGTTACATTATCGTGCTCAGTGTCTCACAAAGGATGAGAATATTGACAAGAGATCGAGGTCTGCTTATAATGCTAAAGGTATAAGTTCTTTATCACGTGGATAGTACAAGACATGGAACATAAGGTTGGGTTATTCTTCTTCTACATCAAAAATATTACATTAATTGTTATTCAAGATCATTACACAGAGCTACTTTTGGAGAATCTTCAACATTGCATACATTGTTTACTTCCTTGTTGATGTGACAAAAAGGGGAAGAAATAGATGCTACACTTGAGGGAAAGCAATTTGAAGATCATGTACAACTTACAAGAGATACACATAGAGTTTTGCCACTATCAACTAGGGGAAGATTGTTGGGTCAAAAAGTTGATGTGGCAGAAACTCAAAAACGAAGAAAACATGAAGATTCTGTCTAAGCGTTGTCAAGAGCAATTTAGGCGTTGACAAGAACAAATCCAGCGTTGTTGGCTCAAGAGTTGTCATGTACAATCTAAGCATTGTTACATGCAATTCAAGAGTTGATAGAACGTAGACAAGAAGCCTTTAGAAGCTTCTATTTAGATATATATGCAGGATATATTCTGTATATAGTTATTTAAATAGAAGATTCACATGTTTATTCATTCTTATCTCTTGTAAAACCCTAATCCTTACACTATAAAAGGAACCAAGGGTTATTAGGTTTTATATATAATTCATTCACAATGTAAACCTAAAGTGTGTGTCGACTAGGTGTGGGATTCAATGTACACACACCTAGTGATTGTTTGTTATTAATATAATGAACAATCCAATTGTGTTTTAATTCATGTTATTCGTGCCTAAACACCTTGTTAATGATTGTTGTTCTAATTCCGCTTTGATTGTTTAATCATATGAACAATGATCATTCCTAGTAGCTTCAAAGATCCGGAAACCAAGGTTTCCACAAAAACCTTGGTTTGAAAAATCTTTCGTTCTCTATAACGAGAGCTCTGGTACCAAACTATAACACCCCCAAATTTACACAATTCAATACAGCGGAAGACTCGTTGGTGTTACGGGATAACACATTACTCACATCATAGACAACGCTTAAAAATCGCGTTGTTTAATAACAAAGCATTTCCATTCATAAATATCAAATTTACATAGGTCCCAAGTCATATTATTTCATACAATTTTTACAAAACATTTGAATGGAAATTGTAGTTTAAGTGCGGGCCATGAATTCTTGTTGTCTTCCCGAGAATTACCTTCAAGTACCTGAGATAAAACATGTTAAAAGAAAAGGTCAGCGATAATGCCGAGTGAATTCATAGAGTTTAATAAAATCCATCAATATAACATCGGCATAAAATTATTACCGAAAATCATTTTGTCAAATCTTTGTAATAGGCCATAAAATAGCCAAAGTCATTTTATACAAATCCTTATCAAAATCATAATATAGGCTTTCGTCTTAATCGTTATACGAACCATTGTCGTTAAAAACATCATACAATACGTTTTATAACGTTGTATAGATTAAATAAAACCGTTATATGAATATGGTTATATAAAACCAAAACACGAACATAATATCAATAATAAGACCATGTATTGCTAGTCAGGCAATATATCATAATTCAATGCATAAAGCAGTATTTCGTTATTTTTGGATTATTATAAGCCGCATGACATTGTTACCTTACTACAACAAACAACGCGTAGCTAGCCCGAAACTCAATTTGCCCATCTAAACTAGCGTGTCGTCACAATAATCACGCTTGTGTAAATCTTCTCATACATAAATTCGCTTACCAATCAATGTGGCACGACGGGGATCAACCGTCAAGGCGCGAACTGGGGTGATCGTCCCCAAATAGTACTATTATATGCATAAGCGTCTACCAAATCCCGGTAGTTCACAATTCATGCTAATGGGACTTTTAGTGACATAACCTAACTTTAATAATCCATTTCATTTCATCTATCGGGTCATTTAATCATTCATCGGGTCATAAAATCATTCAGGTCCAAATCAATAAACAAACAATCGGGACAAAGGGTGTCCTATTTTAGTAAAAGTAACTTGTTATCTCCCTCGCGGGTTTATAAAATATTTCATAAAAACATTTAAAAGAGTGCGAGGCTATGAACTCACGTTGATGTGGGAAGGCGGGTTATCAGCAATTCGGACGTACGGTACGTACTTCAATCACGGAAACCTCGACAAATAATACTCGTCTTAGACTCTTGTCCAATGACTTTATAAGAATAAAAATTATGTATACATATGATGATTATATATATATGATGATCAAGTGGGTTTACATATTCTCATTTACTCATTTTAGTGTTATGTGTCGATAACTTTTATACTAGTTTACTAGTTCAACTTGTTTACATTTTAATGCCCAATGGGCCTATTACAAGCCCAATACTATTCATTAGCCCAATTATACTTTTATAATAAGTATTATACTTTATATGTTAGGCCCAAATGGGTTAAGCCCAATAAATAAGTTTATAAGTGTTTTACCAAATTAGTCGGGTTTATTGTCCATTAAGGCTACTTTGGCCCGTTAATGTCTATATGTTGTAAAGCTCAGGTTTTATCGATTTTTACTTGTTATATATGTTTATATATCAGTATGTGAGTTTTAAAAACTTTACATTAGACGGGTTTGATCGTCTAAGTTTTAATTGGCGAAAAACGTTAATTTTACGGTAATAGCCGAAAAAGTCGTAAAAATTATGTATATAGTTTTACAACTTATAAAACTTATCAAACTACCATTTTTATAAAATGTCCATTTATTTATCCTTATACATATTTATATAAATGTATTATATAAGTTAGTGGGTTTTAATTCACATTTTACACTATTTTTATTTGAGTGCTTATATAATACTATTATACTTTAATTTTCCCAAAATCTGATTTTTACTTTCATGTTCACCAAAATAGCCATATCTAGAGTTCTATATGGAGATAGAAGCCCAAATGTTAATGGCATAAACTACATGATATGTGCTCCATTTAACTCTTCTATGGCTACTGTTGAATCAGCCTCTAAGTATTTTATAAAATTCGTCCAAAACAGTGTACTCAGATTTGCACTCTAAACTTGTTTTGATCATATCTCACTCATTTTTATGATTCCATTGCATGGCCAACTCCCACATGTGTACAAGACATATTACTTACTGTATATCCATTAATCTATTCCATTTTATCAGTTCATCATATGGTTATTTACTGTTTTTATACAGCCTACTAAATTAAGCAAGATTAACCACTTTTACATATAGTTTTTCATCTTTTTACCCATCTTTATCAAATCTATCAACACCAAATCCCCACATAATATTTTTAATCATCATTCATCATCATATACATATACATAAATAAAGTAAATACAAGATTACATAATCAAAATAACAAGAGGATAGGAAGAAATAATCTCTATACCACCAATTTACGGGTACTCCTCGATTCTAGTTTCCTCGATTTGCATGCCCTCGGGTCGTTTTACGAAAAACGTTTCTATAAATTATGAATCTACGGCACAAAACGAGTCTAATAAAAATTGTCTCATCAAAAACGGAGTTCTAAAACGTAAATAGGTAATCCTAAGGTTTCCGGTTTAGTCGTAAAGGACGTTAAATTATTCACGTAAGTCCTAATCGCTTCTCGTAAATTTGTTAGTTTATGAACCAACACAAATTTAAACTCCCAAAATAATATTCACGGATAAATTTATTTTCTGAAATGTCAGAATGTCACCAAAACGGTGTATGTAAACATAAGCACGTAACGTAGAATCCTCCGGTTTAGACGTAGTCGGTGCTACTTCAAGACGTAAAATCCAAATTTCTTCCCATAAATAAGTGAGTTCATAATATAACATTAAAATAATGTTTTTAAATAATATTTAAGAATAAAATATAAATCATAAATTGACGGATTGTCACAGCATTTACCCCTAAACAGGATCTTTGTCCTCAAAGATCATCTTACCTTACTACTCGCTTCTTATAGAGTTAAAGCCATGTGGGTATTTCCTCCACATTCGGTCTTTTCTCACAAGTGTAACCCATTACAATACGCGAGTTTCGTCAAACATAACTACGGGAATAAGATCAGGCTTAATGTTGACTTACTTTCTCTATCCATGATGTTCACGGGTTTTTGATGAATGCAACTTTTCGCCGATCTAAACTTCATTAAGGAATAGTCAGATTTTCACTTGATAGACATTTTATCAAGTTCGATATACTTAAACATAATTCACACAGTCCTTGAAGTCCTAGGGTAGATCCAGCTTATATGCCTTTCAAACCAATCTTTTTACATCATCTCAATAGTCCCATACAACGGGGACTTATATCCCATGATCTTCCAGATCATCAATTCATTTTCCATGGTTAAAATTTTTGGCATAACTTCGCTACCCATCTGGCACTTCAAGATCTACATTTCATATTCACATAACCTCTTGCCCATTACCGGCAGTCAATAATCAGATCCTAATTTCAACAATCATTTCAGGTCTCGCGGGTCGAGTATGTTGTAAGGTTAGGTTCGCCATCATAGGAAACCTTAAACCTAAAAGACATGTCCAACTCACAATGGGTGTATGTCGGGTGTCTTCATCTCAACTCCTACTTACAGATGCTCTAATTTTTAAATCTTAACAAGATTCGATCTCGATCCTAATACGATAGTTATCAATGATAATCTCTCCAAAGGAAAACGATTATACGATTCATTACCAAGGTCAATCATTCAAACATGAAACAAGACTTCTAGTGTTTTGTATCGTTACTTTAACTCGTCCCTTCGATTGGGGTTTTACATAGTACTCTCATCAAGGTTCGTTCTCAATGACTTCTGAGCAAATCTCTAGAAATTCGATGCGAAGCGAGGATCTTGATAGATATGATCGATACAGGCACACCATGCTTACATAACTCCTTTAAATTCAAAAAGAGTCAATTTGTACATCGAGAATCTATCATTAACGAGAATGATATTAGCAGATTTGGTCAGTCTGTCGACGATGACCCAAATCGAATCAAATTCAGATGATGACCTTTGCGATAGCTAGACATTTACTAATGTATGAGGCAATGTCTGCCTTCATAATTTTTCATTAGTACAACTTCTTCAGATAAAGATACACTAAATCAAAAATAGCATGAATAGAATACTTAATATTATGAGATTTCAACATGACTAAATCTCTAAATTTCCATATTTAGGCAACCACAAGCGGCCTTTAAAACATTTAACGCCATCGGCTTCTCAACTCTAACGGTTCACATTAGCCGTGTACCCCTTTTATTATCTATATTATCCTTTTTACAAGCATCGGCTATATTTTAAATTGCTTGGCAATTTATTTTGCACAGTCATTACTAAGGAACACATCCTAATTAAATCTTTATACTTTCTATATTATGTGTCAGTATTTACATTCACCTTCACTGATGAAATAATTATCATGACAACAATTCACTCAGAAATTCTTCCTTCATATTTTCTAAGTTTTAATTTCGTCTCAACTATTATTTTTATCAGTTTTGCTCAATCCGACGTTTTAAAGTGTCGATAAATATTACAAGTAATTATATAATAAATATATAATTTTATGAAACGCAAGCGTAAAAATTTAAATTTCTTAGCTCGACCAATTATATAAAAATGTTCAAAATAAATTTGAATTTAATTAACACGATTTTTTGTTGATTTATCGAAAATAATTATTAAGATTCGTAAATGTTCGAAAAATCTTTGTTTATACTTTGGTCACAATTTTCTTAGTTGACAAGCAAAAATTGTCGTTTCAAATTTCAAGTCATAAGTTATATAGTTTCCTCAATTCTTCTTAAGTTGTCTAGAAGTACACACAAACATTTACCCCTAAACAGGAGTTTAGTTAAATGTTCTGGGTATAAGAGAATAATCCCTCAAAAGTTCTTTTTGTTAAGACATTTGTCAAAACATATTTGCACTTTCTTTTTGGTAAAATCCAAAGTCTTAAAAGGGCTCTTAATTTTTGAAGAGTCAATATAGATTCCATTATTTATTAATCACACGGTCAAATAATGTAAAGGATTTAGTCTTTAATCACATGTTAAATATTTAAGGTACAGGTTTTTATTGTTCGATCAATTCAGGGCAATCTATAAATAATTACTAACTCCTTCTTATACTTATAAACAAACAAATGGTCCTTAATGATTACAAGCATGAATTTATCAAATTACAGCCTACACACGAGATTCACCAAATTTATGAATACTACATGTGCATTAGTCAATCCAAACGACAACACGTGAAACTCATAATGTTCATTACAAGTACCGGATGTAGTGATTGGAATAGATAATCTTCTTCGCGGACGCGAAGTTGATAATAACCATGCCGTGGATCAAATCTTTAAAACATACACTAGAACCTTGTAAATGATCGAACAAATCTTCCATTTCGAGTTATGGATATCGTTTTCGATTGTCAATTTACTCAGTTCACAGTAATCTATATATATAAGGAATGATAACACCATAGCTCTTCATGATGACGAGCTCGGTAGAATAAAATCTTTCTCCGACAACTCTCTCACTTGTACGGTAATTCCTTTAATTTAGATGGTGCTGACGTACAGTGCACACGCCACAGGTGCAGCACCGAGAATATAATCAATACCAAATTCAACTTGCCTTAATGGCGAAAGTCTAGGTAATTCATCAATAATTACCTCCTAAAGTTTCAGATAACGGAAACATCTTTTAATACATTTATTTTAAGTTCTTTCTAGATTATAATATTTATAACTAATTCACAACCATTCACGGTATAACTTCAAGTCTAAATGCAGGATATGGTCATCCATCAAGAATTATTTAGATCACTTTTGATAATCAACATCTTATCATTTAGGGGAATTCTATTCGAGTTCCCATCAATTAAGACAATGTCGTCATGTCATAATCAATCAATCCATTCTACTAGCACCATCAACTTTCCAGTTTCGTTACCGTCGATAAGATGTGAACTTCTCAAAAGACTAATAATAACTCATAATCCTTCACAAATTCAAGGATATCCAGATACATAACAAACCTTAAAAGAGTAAGGTCAACGCATAATTTACGCGAGAGAATTTCAAATCAGATACAGACGAGAATATTTAACGAATATGAATTTATCCCATGTTTTCATAATTTGAGTACGCATTCGAAAGCTCCTCAGATCGTTACCCAGGTCATTCAAATGAAATCAAATCATAAGAAATGATAAGAACGTCAATACATCCAGTCGGGTATCAACACTCGGCAATAAGATACTTTTCCTAAGAATCTCACTACGGGAGAATTGGACAAGAAAGAATTGTCAATTGTCAAATAAGACAATTTCCACAGATGAGTAAATTCGACTCAGAAGAATAGATGCTACAGGCACATATGTAGGTGTCCCTAACACTATGTCCCTATTTTCACTTCTTGCAGATCTCATAAAATTTAATCTTTCACAATCTTCAAAGAAAATGTAGTGTTTATTCATTAATTTTATGGTGACTACTAATCAGCCTTGCATGGTCCATTCCAAATTATATGTAGGCGCGCAACTATATACAATTTCAAGATTAACGATGCAATACTCAGTTCGTCAAAATTTTATCATCATGTTTATAAGAAAAACATTTTCATGCTTAATTCTTAAATAAGAATCAAAAATAAATTTACAAAGATTTTCTTTGTTATGAAAACAATTAAGTTTTCTAAGGTGTTTTATAAACAACTTTACTTCAATAACGATTATTTATAAGTCTCGCTTTAAATAATCCATATAGTGATGAAAATCCAATTTTCTCAAAGGATACTGTTTTATCTTTATAAAAACAATGAGTGATCTACAAAGGAGTGATGAAAGCTTGTTCACCAAGAACTAACTATGATATGATAGGAAATGAGCTTAGCCAATTAATCATGAGGTTCATGACCTCGATGGCACTCAAAAGAGAATAAATCACAACGTAACTCAATTCGAGATTAGTACTTGTTCAATGGTTGCATCACTAATGCGAGCATTAGGATGAAGCAATAAAGGATAGATAACATCGATACATGTAAATTTAGCAATCAAAGGTAGTCTTTTCAATAATCACAAACAAGTCTAAATTGTACCGTAACACATTACGTGTCACTATGTCATACAATTCCAAGAACTCATCCTACCAACTGATATCTCAGTTAAGTTAGAGATTTTTAAAAGATACCACAATTAATACTAACCTACAAGAGTCATTAGGTGTCCCACATGTCCCGGAAGATCCGTCGGTCCCAGTTCAGAAGAAGATTTCTTCAATTTATTTCTTGGACACTGGGCATCCTCATTAGTGGACAATGGCCTAGGAACAACCCTTAACACGAACCAACAATCATTTAAAACCTTATAATTCAATCACAGAACTTAACGACTTCCTCTTAACAATCTCATATCCCATACGAGTTATATTTTACTTTATTCAAGTTTCAACCAACTTATACTCAATTCGATATCCTACCTCATTCTCCAATACTTTCAACCTTATTCTTAGACCTTAATAGGGCAATAAAAGATCGATATAAACAACACTTAATTTCCAATCCTATAGCTCTTACAACAATAGTTATCAAATGCGTCACTAGCATGAAATGACTCACACATTCGATTAGACTTCTCGGAAAGGTACTAATGGCATGAGGCTTTTGGGTAATGGTTCCAATGACAGCCGCAAGTGCAACATTCACCCTTTCGATTTCAAAATTTAAGAATTGGATGACAATGAATCAGATGACACCTTTCCAGGTGGTAACGTTTTGTCAAACTCCACTCTATAAGGAAAGATCGTCATGACTTCAATATCAGATTTAACCTCGCCAATTCTTCTTCAATATCACAATCAACTAATATCAACATTTCTACGAATATCAACAATTTTTTTGGGATCATAAATATCCACAACTTGGTTTAGATCTAGGATAGCTAGAATTCCTACGAGAATAGCTTCGATTAATTTACTAGGGGATTTAGGGTTCCTTGTGACAATCTACGTCGTATAAATACCTCGTATAAATATCAAAATAATCATCAAACAATCATGTAATAAAATTACATCATATATATATATATATATAATCCAAGTTATATATATATTAAAATAACACTTCTCAGTCTGGCCTTGTTGGTAACTCGGGAATTCTTCGACACCGTTATAGTCAAAAGATTTTTAGACATTTTTTTTAGGAAAATTTTTATAGTTAAAAGATTTTGAAATGTTTTATTCAAAACCTTGGTTTTAAAAATCTTTCGTTCTCTATAACGAGAGCTCTGGTACCAAACTGTAACACCCCCAAATTTACACAATTCAATACAGCGGAAGACTCATTGGTGTTACGGGATAGCACATTACTCACATCATAGACAACGCTTAAAAATTGCGTTGTTTAATAACAAAGCATTTCCATTCATAAATATCAAATTTACATAGGTCCCAAGTCATATTATTTCATACAATTTTTACAAAACATTTGAATGGAAATTGTTGTTTAAGTGCGGGCCATGAATTCTTGTTGTCTTCCCGAGAATTACCTTCAAGTACCTGAGATAAAACATGTTAAAAGAAAAGGTCAGCGATAACACCGAGTGAATTCATAGAGTTTAATAAAATCCATCAATATAACATCGGTATAAAATTATTACCGAAAATCATTTTGTACAAATCTTTGTAATAGGCCATAAAATAGCCAAAGTCATTTTATACAAATCCTTATCAAAATAATAATATAGGCTTTCGTCTTCAAAATCGTTATACGAACCATTGTCGTTAAAAACATCATACAATACGTTTTATAACGTTGTATAGATTAAATAAAATCGTTATATGAATATGGTTATATAAAACCAAAACACGAACATAATATCAATAATAAGACCATGTATTGCTAGTCAGGCAATATATCATAATTCAATGCATAAAGCAGTATTTCGTTATTTTTGGATTATTATAAGCCGCATGACATTGTTACCTTACTACAACAAACAACGCGTAGCTAGCCCGAAACTCAATTTGCCCATCTAAATTAGCGTGTCGTCACAATAATCACGCTTGTGTAAATCTTCTCATACATAAATTCGCTTACTAATCAATGTGGCACGACGGGGATCAACCGTCAAGGCGCGAACTGGGGTGATCGTCCCCAAATAGTACTATTATATGCATAAGCGTCTACCAAATCCCGGTAGTTCACAATTCATGCTAATGGGACTTTTAGTGACATAACCTAACTTTAATAATCCATTTCTTTTCATCTATCGGGTCATTTAATCATTCATTGGGTCATACAATCATTCGGGTCCAAATCAATAAACAAACAATCGGGACAAAGGGTGTCCTATTTTAGTAAAACTAACATGTTATCTCCCTCGCGGGTTTATAAAATATTTCATAAAAACATTTAAAAGAGTGTGAGGCTATGAACTCACGTTGATATGGGAAGGCGGGTTATTAGCAATTCGGACGTACGGTACGTGCTTCAATCACGGAAACCTAGACAAATAATAATCGTCTTAGACTCTTGTCCAATGACTTTATAAAAATAACAATTATGTATACATATGATGATTATATATATATGATGATCAAGTGGGTTTACATATTCTCATTTACTCATTTTAGTGTGGTCGATAACTTTTATACTAGTTTACTAGTTCAACTTGTTTACATTTTAAAGCCTAATGGGCCTATTACAAGCCCAATACTATTCATTAGCCCAATTATACTTTTATTATCAGTATTATACTTTATATGTTGGGCCCAAATGGGTTAAGCCCAATAAATAAGTTTATAAGTGTTTTACCAAATTAGTCGGGTTGATTGTCCATTAAGGCTACTTTGGCCCGTTAATGTCTATATGTTGTAAAGCTCGGGTTTTATCAATTTTTACTTGTTATATATGTTTATATATCAGTATGTGAGTTTTAAAAACTTTACATTAGACGGGTTTGATCGTCTAAGTTTTAATTGGCGAAAAACGTTAATTTTACGGTAATAGCCGAAAAAGTCGTAAAAATTATGATTATAGTTTTATAACTTATAAAACTTATCAAACTACCATTTTTATAAAATGTCCATTTATTTATCCTTATACATATTTATATAAATGTATTATATAAGTTAGTGGGTTTTAATTCATATTTTATACTATTTTTATTTGAGTGCTTATATAATACTATTATACTTTAGTTTTCCCAAAATCTGATTTTTACTTTCATGTTCACCAAAATAGCCATATCTAGAGTTCTATATGGAGATAGAAGCCCAAATTTTTATGGAATAAACTACATGATATGTGATCCATTTAACTCTTCTATTGCTACTGTTGAATCAGCTTCTATCTATTTTATAAAAATCTTCCAAAACAGTGTACTCAGATTTGCACTCTAAACTTGTTTTGATCATATCTCACTCATTTTTATGATTCCATTGCATGGCCAACTCCCACATGTGTACAAGACATATTACTTACTGTATATCCATTAATCTACGCCATTTTATCAGTTCATCATATGGTTATTTACTATTTTTATACAGCCTACTAAATTAAGCAAGCTTAACCACTTTTACATATAGTTTTTCATCTTTTTACCCATGTTTATCAAATCTATCAACACCAAATCCCCACATAATATTTTTAATCATCATTCATCATCATATACATATACATAAATAAAGTAAATACAAGATTACATAATCAAAATAACAAGAGGATAGGAAGAAACAATCTTTATACCACCAATACTGATGAAAAGATGAGGTTTATGATGAACAAGGCTTGGTTCTTGTCACCAAATCTTTAATCTTGGCAAATGAACTTTTGAGTTCTTCAAATGGATGAACACCTTCATGGAAATCATCCCTAAACCTCCTTGAAAATCAGCCCAAAGACCTCCATGAAAACTCCTTTTTATATGTTAAAATCACCTCCAATCTTCATCTTTTCAAATGGGGATCAACATATGTAGATTGTATGTAAAGTTCATGGTTAAATTTGATGATGAAGATGGTGATTTAGGGTGGTGTTGGACGTTCATAGAGAGAAGAGGAAGATAGATTGGGATGGTTTTGCATGTGTGTGAAAGTGAGAGAGAGTTAGCTAGTGGTTTTGCATGTATGTGAGAAAGTAGGAGGAGTTAGATGGTTTTTTTTTGGGTAAAGGGGACTGACCCCGGTAAAATATATTACACCAAAAAACGTTGAAGTACAAACGGATGTAGGTGAAGTCCTACATCACGGCCCGTTACATGGGCTACAACCAGCACATACACAATGTGCACAAACCACAAAACTTACATAAGAATAACATGCCACTCTTATGACTACCAAATACATTGGAAAAAAGAATATAAATAAACATTACACCGCCGATTTTCCAACATATAAAAACCAAAACAGTAATTTCGTTTCCAGAAAAGCGTTTCCGAGTGTTACGCCATGATTACTGCATAATGCCAACCCGTGTTGATCAATCACGTGACCTCCACATGGTAATAACCAAACCGAAACCCTAAGAAGTGTAGGGTATCGAACCAGCCGACTCTCCCAATCCATAGCAACAAAAAGCACTCATGCATGCACCTCCAGATCACGAACAACAAACACAGACATCCTGAACATCATAGCAACCTTGCAAAGATCAAGTTATCATGAAAACAAACCTAAAAGGTTTTGCCAACGATCAAAAAACGAGTACCACTCGTAACTACTCTTAGCGAGTAGGATCATGTTACCCGAATCATAAGATTAAACGAACCAGTGGTAACCATGATAACAAAGCACACGATCCCGAGGATTGATATCACAACCCTTAAGATGAACAACCTGTCAATAAAAACCCTAATTAAAGAGTTTACCCGATGCGATACCATGCGTGGATCCCACGAGTAGAACCTCCACGCAATCGACCAATCGACCCATATAGATGTACAAACAAAACAGAGATCGAGAATAACCAAACCAAATCGAAACCCTAATGAAGAATCAAAAATGAATGAAGGGTAATTAGGGTTTCGAGATGGGCGATGTCCATTAGATAGACAGATAGAAACCAAAGCACAACCATTCTACAATAGTAAAAACCTTGAACCGAATGCATATCTTACGGCCAAAAATTCCTAGATCTGATCCAATGAGACGAATGGTAACCTTAATCAGAAGCACCAAACGAAACCCTAAATCAAGAAAAAAGAAATTAATAACAAATAAGATAGAGAGGCGGTTGCTAGGGTTTTTTAGCCGGAATTTTAGGTAGAATGGTGGCCGGAAATCGCCCCCCTAGGGGAGAGAAAAAGTCACCTCAGATACACATACTTTTGATGTCAGTTAGATGGTTTTGTGTAAGTAGTTTACAAGTAAATGAGACAAGTGTCTCAAGTCTTGTATTAGCTTGACACACAAGGGTGGTGGTGGGACAAGTGTCCCACTTGTCTCACCTCCACTAATCTACGGGTACTCCTTGATTCTAGTTTCCTCGATTTGCATGCCCTCGGGTCGTTTTACGAAAAACATTTTTATAAATTATGAATCTACGACACAAAACGAGTCTAATAAAAATTGTCTCATCAAAAACGGAGTTCGAAAACGTACATACGTAATCCTAAGGTTTCTGGTTTAGTCATAAAGGACGTTAAATTATTCACGTAAGTCCTAATCTCTTCTCGTAAATTTGTGAGTTTATGAACCAACACAAATTTAAAATACCAAAATAATATTCATCGATAAATTTATTTTCTGAAATGTCAGACTGTCACAAAAACGGTGTATGTAAACATAAGCACGTAACGTAGAATCCTCCGGTTTAGACGTAGTCGGTGCTACTTCAAGACGTAAAATCCAAATTTCTTCCCATAAATAAGTGACTTCACAATATAACATTAAAATAATGTTTTTAAATAATATTTGAGAATAAAATATAAATCATAAATTGACGGATTGTCACAATAGAAGCCCGCGTGACCCAGAAAACTTCTCACTCCCTTCACGGTTGAAGGTGGAGGTAATTTGGCTATGACATCCACTTTAGCACGGTCTACTTCAAGACCGGATTTAGAGATTTTGTGTCCTAGCACAATGCCTTCTTTTACCATAAAATGGCATTTTTCCCAATTCAGAACAAGGCGAGTGTCTTCGCACCGCTTAAGCATACGTTCCAAATTGGCAAGGCAAGAAGAGAAGGAATCCCCGAAGACCGAGAAATCATCCATGAAGACTTCCCTGGTTTGCTCAACCATGTCATGGAAGATAGCCAACATGCACCTTTGGAAAGTCCCGGGGGCATTGCATAAGCCAAAAGGCATTCTTTTGTAAGCAAATGTGCCATAGGGACAAGTGAATGTTGTCTTCTCTTGATCTTGGGGATCGATGGGTATTTGGAAATAACCCGAGAAACCATCAAGAAAGCAATAATATTCATTACCCGCTAAACGTTCAAGCATTTGGTCCATAAAAGAAAGAGGGAAATGATCCTTTCTCGTGGCATCATTGAGTTTGCGGTAGTCTATACAAACTCTCCACCCAGTAACGAGACGTGTAGGAATCAACTTGTTGTTTTGATTGGGCACAACGGTAATTCCGCCTTTCTTAGGCACACAATGGACTGGACTAACCCATGGTGAATCCGAAATAGGGTAAATCATACCGGCATCAAGAAGTTCGATAACCTCTTTTTTGATGACGTCATGGATTTTAGGATTCACCCTTCGTTGGCTTTGAATTGTGGGCTTAAAGTCGTCCTCCATGAGAATTTTGTGTGTGCAGAAGTGAGGATCAATTCCACGAATATCGGAGATTTTCCATGCAATAGCTTTCTTGTGATTCTGCAGCACGACGATAAGTCGGAATTTTCTTCTTCTTTCAGGTCCTTCGCGATGATGACCGGTAACTTCGGGTTGTCTTCAAGGAAAACGTACTCGAGATGAGGAGGTAGGTCCTTAAGCTCTAGAGTAGGAGGATCCTCAATAGATGGTGTAACTAACGATGGATCATCATTAGTCACCTCTTTAGGAGAAGGAGGAGAAAAAGGGTCTTCATTGAGAAGTTTCTCAATAGTACGAATGTCTTCATCCCAATCTGTGGAAGAATCATCATACTTAAGATCGAGAGGACCCAAGCTAGCTTCGAAATCATCCAAGTCACTTTCTCCAAAAGGATTCAATGACGGAGCAATTGAGGCAACGGTCTCAACATTGGGTAGATAAGAGAGAGTACTTTTGCAAGCATCATGAAAGTGTTCTTCACAAGCCTCATCGAGAACATCAATAGCATTAACACTCTCATATGAATAAGGTTGCTTAGAAATCTTACCCATGTTGAGGACAATTTTATCGTCACTAACTCTCATGATTATTTCGCCCGCGGCTACATCAATGAGAGTGCGACCGGTCCTCAAGAAGGGACGTCCAACGATTAATGGAACACGATGATCCATCTCGTAGTCAACGACAACAAAATCCGTCGGGAAGGTGAATTTGTCAACGCCAACGAAGACGTCTTCGGCTATCCCCACTGGATAAGCAACCGTACGGTTGGATAATTCCAAAGTCATTTTGTTGGGGACTAGCTCGGGGAGAGATAATTGCTTCCAAACACTTAAAGGCATTAAGTTTATACTGGCACCTAGATCGGCTAGGGCCATGCAATTCTCTACTCCCGGGAAGTTGCAAGGAATCAAGAAGCGACCCGGATCACCAAGTTTGGTGGGCAATTTCCTTAAGAGAACGGCGGAGCAATTCTCATTAATTTGGGTCTGAGCAATGTCAAGAAGCTTCTCCTTGTCACTAAGAAGATCTTTAAACATCTTCGCGTATTTAGGCATGTGAGCGAGAGCCTCAACAAAGGAGATGTTAAAATTCAATTGTTTAAACATTTTGAGAAAGTTTGAAACCTGAATATCATCCTTGCCCTTTTGCTTCTCTTTATCCTCAACCTTGAAGGGTAAGGTATATCGGATGAAGAGGAAGGCTTTAGGGGAGTAGGATCACTCACAACCGCGGGTGGTGGGGGAATGGGGGTAGAAGGCAAAGGAGATGAGGAAAGTTGCTCTTTCTCCTTGTTCACAATCACGGGTGGAGGTGTAGGAAGCTCGGGTTCCGTCTAACCTTTTCCACTACGAGTGGTGATTGCTTTCATCTCCCCTCTTGGATTCGCAACGGTGTTACTCGGAAGAGTACCCGAAGAAGAGGGTTGATTACCTTGGAAGAGCGAACCTAACATATCACGTAAATTATCCGCTTGGGTGCTGAAAGAGTCTCTCATGTCGGCACGAATATCATTGCTCTGTTTCACCATGTCATTCCTTAGCTCGGCTCGAATATCGCTCCCTTGTTTCGCCATTTCTCCCTTCAAGTTGATGAATTGACTATGAAGATTCGTCATCATCTCTCTATTAATCCTCATGAACGTCTCGACGTCTTGATTCAATTGCATTGGTTGATTGAGAGGTGGAGCTTGGTAAGCTTGAGAATTTCCTTGAGGTGAGTATGGGTTTCTTTGGGATTGATATTGATTGTTAGCACGAGGTTGGGATTGGTTGTTTCGGTTATAGCTTTGTTGTTGGTTTTGGTTTGGAGGAGGAAAACCGGGTGGAGAAAGATAGTTGTTTGAACGATAACTTAGCAAGTTACGGTCTCCTTGAGGACGAGCTTGATAGCTTCCCGTGGGATAAGTACCGTATGCCGCGTTAACGTTTTCAGAAAAATTGCCTTGAGTAGAAGGACAATCATTGTAAGAATGAGGACCACCACATGTATCACAACAAATATCAACGACTTTAGCTTGTTGAAAGTGGTTTGTGGCCATGGTCATGAAATTCTTGTTCATCTCTGCGAGTTGTCGGGTAATTTCGGTCATCTCGGGATTGGAAGTAGTAGAAGAAACATTGACTCTCGGGTTAGATCTTGAGGATGCGGATGAATCCCAATTCTTGTGGTGAGTAGTCATGTTTTCAATCAACTCTCTACACTCCTCCGGTCTCCTTTTCATAAAAGTACCACCGGCGGCGGCGTTGATCGTGTCACGATCACGAAAAATGAGACCATTGTAGAAAGTATCAATGAGAGTGACGGGGAGCATGTTATGGTTCGGACAACGGTCGATCAAATCATTGTATCGTTCCCAAGCATCAAAGAGCGATTCATCATTGTCTTGCATGAATCCACTAATTTGGTTACGAAGGCTTATGACCATGGATGGTGGGAAGTAGCGCGACAAAAAACGTTGAGTCATATCATTCCAAGTATGAATAGAATTCTTTGGGAGACGGTCAAACCATTTTTTGGCATGGTGAGAAAGCGAGTGGGGAAATAGTTGAAGGCGAAGTTCATCCATAGAAACACCGGGTGACTTCAGGCTTTGGGTGATGGTAATGAATTTGTCGAGGTGTTTGTTGGCATCATCATCCGGAATTCCAGGAAATGGATTAGTTTGCACTTGTTGGATCATGTGATGCTTCAACGAAAACTCCTGAGCCGTGATGTGAATCGGCGCAATCGGGCCTCCGCGTCCGTTCATGGTGGGTTGACACAATTCCTCCATTGTTCGTAAATCGGGTAGGGGGACATTGTTGTTGTTGTTATTGTTATTCAAATTGGGTAGAGGTGGGTTATTATTATTGTTATGAACACCAGCCATATCTAAATCTTCTCGAGTCTCGGGCTCAGAATAGTTTGAAGATCTAGTACGCATACACCTACAGAAGAAAAATATACAGAGAGAATATCTATATAATCTTTTTGGTGCAAAACCTTAGGAAAAGAATTGCTTTTTATGATTTTTCAATGTTTTTGTATTTTTGAAGAATTTTATATTTTTTAGGGTTTTTTGAAAATTTTTAAAGCAAGGAAAATAACGTTCAAATAACGGATCCCAAAATTCAATGCGTCTCTCACTAGAAACTGTTAATCTTAACGAAAAGAGCCGGCAGCGGCGCCATTTAATACTTGGTTTTATCCAAGTATAAAAAGTTATCGTCCGATCTCTTCGAACTGATTTCCAGTCTAAAGTGCGACTCAATCGTCTTTTGGTGAACAAGAGAATGGTTTGGTTTTGTTTATCTAATTTTAACTAAAAGCAAAAATGTCGTTGAGTAAAATTAAAGCGTTTAAACTAAAAGCTATTTAGAAAAAGACTTTATGTAAAACTTTAAAACTTAAAACATGTTCTATCAGAATATTGCAATTCATTTCTATCGGAATGCACAAAAGCTAAAACCATCAGAATATAGTTAAAACAAGCCATCAGAATAACCCATGCACAGGTCCATTGGAATACCAATCTGAATGCCCATCGGAATGTAAAATGCAATTCTGTCGGAATGATGTTGTCGGAAAGTCTCAGATCGGAATGTTTCAAATCGGAATGTTTCATTCAGATGGTAACTTGGGGCAGAGCATCCCTAGTAGCAGCAAAGATAGCTATATGGTTATTAAGAAGCCCACTCCGGCTACACCCTCAGTTGCTACTAATAATGCTTTTAGCGTACTATCTGACAATGATCATGATTTTACAACTGAGCATAGTCAGCGGGTTAATGAGGATAGTGAAGATGATGAAGTGGACGAGAATATCATTTTGGAAAATCCGCCTACTATACCGGAAGGAGCAAGCACTCCTGTTGAACAGGTTATTAATGTTTAGTCTTGCTTCCTGGAATATTAGGGGAATGAATCTCTCTCCTAAACAAAAAGAGATTAGGCAAGTGATAAAGGAGAACAATCTGTCTTTGTGTGCTATCCTTGAGTCGCATGCTAGCTCTTCCAAACTGGATAAGCTGTGTGGTTTGGTCTTTCGTCAATGGGATTGGGTTTCTAATAGAGCTTGTTGCAATAAGGGTACTCGTATCATTGTGGGTTGGGATCGTGATGTTATTGATGTTTCGATCATCAATCAAACTGATCAGGTTATTCACACGCGTCTATGGATTAAGGATTGTAATAAAGAGCTGTTTGTGTCCTTTGTGTATGCTCATAATGCTCACACGCAGCGTAGATCTCTTTGGCATGATCTTGAGATGCATAATTATTTTATTCGACAGCGCCCATGGTGTATTCTTGGTGATTTCAACTCGACGCTTGTGCTTGAAGATTATGCCTCGGGTTCTTCTTCCATCACTATTTCCATGCGTGAATTTCGCGAGTGTGTTGTGAATATTGGTGTTAAGGATGTCCAAAGCACGGGGCTACAGTTCACGTGGTCTCAGAAACCTCGAGGGGAGGATGGTAATTTCAAAAATATTGATAGGATAATGGCTAATGTGGAGTTTTATGATCAGTTTGTGGGTGGGCATGCTATCTTCCAGCCATACAGGGTCTCGGATCATGCGCCTGCGGTGTTACGGATTCCTGCTGTGATGAAACCTAAAAAGCCTCAGTTTAAATTTGCTAATATTTTATGTCTGCATAAAAGGTTTAAACCTATTGTCCTTGAAAACTGGCACAATCATGTTAGTGGTTTTCATATGTTTAATCTTATTCAAAAGCTCAAACGTCTTAAGAAACCATTACGGAAGCTACTGTATGATCATGGCAATCTCCATGATAATGTTAAAAGGTTGAGAATGGAATTGGATGCTGTTCAAAGGGACCTGGATCGGGACCCATTTAATACTGTTCTGCGTGAGGAACAAGCTGTGTACGTTCAAGCTTTTAATGAGGCCAGTCTGTTGGAGGATCGGTTTCTTCGTCAACATGCGAGAATGGATTGGATTCGCGATGGCGATTCTAATTCTGCTTTTTTTCATAAGGCGATTAAGAACAGAATTGACATTATTACGAGCACCAATGGTAATGTTTTTGCTAATGACCAGGTTGCTTCTGCTTTTATTGCACATTATGAAGATTTCTTGGGGAAAGCAGGTCAGGTTGCGTGTTTTAATGATAATGACTTGTTTACTAATCGTCTTCCATGGGTAATGATAAAGCTCCTGGCCCCGATGGCTTCACAGTGGCTTTCTTTAAGGAAGCTTGGGAGATTGTGGGTTCCGAGGTGTGCCTTGCTGTTCGAGAATTCTTTTCTAACGGGAGATTACTTAAACAGGTCAATCACACTATCATTGCCCTTATTCCCAAATTTTTGAATCCTTCTCGTGTTACTGATTTTCGTCCAATTGCGTGCTGTAATGTGATTTTTAAAGTTATTACCAAGATCATTGCTAATCGCATGAAGGAGTCTTTGAAGCGGATTATTAGTCCTAATCAATCAGCATTTGTCCCGGACCGTAGTATTTCGGATAATATTCTGATCACCCAGGAATTAATGCATAACTATCACCTTAATCGTGGTCCTCCAAGGTGTGCGTTTAAGGTGGATATTCAAAAAGCCTATGATACGGTGGATTGGAACTTTTTGAAGAGTATTCTGATTGGTTTTGGTTTTCATGCTAAGATGGTCTCTTGGATTATGGAATGTGTTACCACGGCTTCATTCTCGATTAGTATTAATGGATCGATTCATGGCTATTTCCAAGGCAAACGGGGTTTACGTCAGGGGGATCCACTTTCTCCATATTTGTTTACTCTTGTCATGGAAGTTTTGACGTTGATTATTAGAAGAAGGGTTCGGGAGTCTGATTCATTTACATATCATCGATACTGTTCGAGATTGGAGCTTGTTAATCTTTGTTTTGCTGACGACTTGTTTCTCTTTGCCCATGGTGATGTTGATTCAGCTCAAGTGATTATGGACGCGTTGGATGAGTTTAAATTGATGTCGGGGCTTGTCCCAAGTTTACCAAAGAGCACCGCTTATTTTTGTAATGTGGTCCCTCATATTAAGAGTTCTATTCTTCAAATTCTTCCGTTTGAAGAAGGTAAGCTTCCTGTAAAATATTTGGGAGTTCCTTTGATATCTTCGCGGTTAGTGTATCGGGATTGTAATGAGCTTATTCAGAAAGTTCATGATCGAATTGATGATTGGAAGCACAAAGCGTTATCTAGGGCTGGTCGTGTTCAATTAATTCAGTCGGTTCTCAGTTCGCTTCATGTGTTTTGCGCGTCGGTGTTTATTCTTCCTACTCGAGTTTTACATGAAATTGAGCAAATTCTTCGTAATTTCCTTTGGTCCCCTTCTGGTTCGTGCAAGGGTAAGGCTATGGTTTCATGGGAGGTTGTTTGCCTTCCTAAGTCAGAAGGTGGCTTGGGGATTCGAAGTTTGGAGTCTTTTAATCAGGCGCTCATGGTTAGGCATATTTGGAATCTCGTTACTCGTAAGGATTCTATGTGGGTTCAGTGGATTCAGGCCTATAAGCTTTGTCATCGAAGTTTTTGGGATGTTCCGTTGCGTGGGAGTTTAACGTGGTGTTGGCGTAAGATTCTTCAATTGCGGCCTATTATTCGTGAATTTTTTTGGCATAAAATTGGGAATGGTAACAACACTCTTGCGTGGCATGATAACTGGTGTGAGGTTAGTCCTCTTTCTAGGATTATTTCGTGTCGTGATATTCATCGTGGGGGCTTTCATAAACATTCTAAGGTGAGTGACCTGTTGGCTAATGGCCATATCGAATGGCCGGATGGGTGGTGCCACAAGTATGCGTTGCTTTCTCTGATTCCTGATCCTATTCTTTGTGATCGTCCGGATACTATTAGCTGGAGGGATAATATGGGAGCTGTTCAAGAGTTCTCAATCAGTGTAGTTTGGAACGATATAAGGCCGCGCAGCAGCATAGTTCCGTGGAGATATGTTGTTTTGTTTGCTGGTTCCATTCCGAAGCATGCTATGCTGGTTTGGTTGGTTATCAAGCGTCGTTTGAAGACTCAAGACAGGTTAAGAGCTTGGGATCATGTTGATGTCTCGGTGGTCAAATGCTCGCTGTGTGGTGACTGCCCTGATTCGCATGAGCACTTATTTTTTGAGTGTGCGTTTGCTAGACAGATTTGGAATGAGATTAAGGTGTTGGCGGGTCTCTCAGATTTAGGGTATGAGTTTGATAGTATTTTGAATGACATTATTCCTTATGCCAAGCTTAAGAACTCGAAGAGTGTCATTGCAAAGCTTGCTTTAGCGGCGACTGCCTATCATGTTTGGATTGAGCGCAATAACCGGCTGTTCAAAGCGGTGAAGAGGTACCCAGGTCAAGTTATTGAAGTTGTGAAGAATGAGATTCGGCTCAAGCTTATGTCGGTTCGTTGGAAGCAATCTCGAAGTGTGAATCATATGATTCTAAGATGGCGATTATCAGATTCTATTTTAGTTTCCTTATGATTGGTTGTATCGTTTGTTTATGCACTTGTAGGTGGTTTTTCCCTATAGGTGTTATTGGCTTTGTAATAGGGTAAGATCTATGGTGTGTCATATGATCTTGTAGTTCAAGCTTTGCTTGAGGTTAATACGGTGCTTCTGCCGTATTCCATTGTGCTTATTGGTTGGGTTAATATAATTTACCGGGATTAGTCCCTTTACCCCAAAAAAAAAAATACTTTAAACACCTCTGTCGCAATGTTGTTCTATCGGAATGTTGCTGTCGAATAATGGGCAGAGTTTTGTCTTAACAAGGACCTTAGTCCCGTCGGAATATGCGATCACAATGAGCGATCGCAATACCAGATCGGAATAAGGGGAGATGACCAACCGATCGCAAAGTAACACCCTAATGGGTTATTGCGATCAAAACAATGAAATCCCTCGGAATGTGCAGAATCCCTTGTATTGCGATGGAATGCAATACTTAATCCGAAATTGGTGGCAACCTTAAAACTCAATAAGCACAATCAATAAGCTATTTCATCCGAAACTTTAACAACTAAAAAAGCTTAAATTTGATAACTTGTAAAACATAAAAGATTATAAACTTTATGAAATGAAATTTAAAATGACTAAAACCTTTGTGAAATCCAAAAACCAATAAGCTAAACCTTGAAATAAGCCAATAAGCATAGAGAGCTTATAGCTTACACATGTAAGAGCTTATATGTAAACGAAGAAGATTAACTTTCAATCACGAAAACATCAATTCATACGAATGATGAATGCAATTCGGATCAAAAGATGAAGTAAACCAAGAAATGTAGAAGGAGATTAAAGAACACAAAGCTTAAACTTAAACTTTTGATTAAAGTAACTCAAATACAAAGGTTAATGAAAGCTAAAAAGAGAGGAAAGATGAAAAACTTAGTGAGAGAAAGTTTAGAACTTTCTCTCTCTAAAAACTAGAAAGAAAACTTAAAAATAAAACTAGCTAACTCCCCTCCTAATGTGATTAGGAGGGTATTTATAGGGAAGTGGGAAGTGCATGTGTGGTGCTTCCTTCTTTCTTTTCTTCTCGACTCGATTTAATTCTTTGTCTTTTCTCGACGTCGTCTCGGGGTTCGAACTTGTCTTAATAATTTTCTTCTTTAATTTAGACTTTAAGTTCTTCGTCTTCATTAAACTTCCGTCTTTAGACTTTTTCCTCGATAAATCTTCAGAATAGGCCTTGGACATCCGTTCTTTAAGCACTCTTGATCTTTTGACTTTGTCTTTTCTCGTTTTCTTTGATAAAAGTTCGTGAAAGCCCGTGTTTTCTTCCTTTTTCATCTTTTGGTCCTAAAACACAATAAAAACACAAACCACGCATAATTCCGACTTTTACGACATAAAATACACATTTTGGTCTTGTTATTATTGGAAATAAGTGGTAAAAGGATAAGTGTTTTCACACTTATTATAGGGCCATACAATTCTCTACCCCAGGGAAGTTGCAAGGAATCAAGAAATGACCCGGATCACCAAGTTTGGTTGGTAATTTCCTTAAGAGCACTACAGAGCAATTCTCATTAAGTTGGGTCTGAGCGATGTCGAGAAGTTTCTCCTTATCACTGAGAAGATCTTTAAACATTTTAGCATATTTTGGCATGTGAACGAGAGCTTCAGCAAAGGAGATATTGAAATTCAGTTGTTTAAACATTTTGAGAAAGTTAGAAACCTGAATATCATCCTTGTTCTTCAATTTCTCTTTCCTCAACCTTGAAGGATAAGGTATATTGGGTTGAGATGAAGGCTTTGAAATGGAATTCTCACTCACATCCTTGGGTGGTGGAGGGGTAGAAGTAGAAGGTGGTGAAATTGGAGAAGTAGAAGTTGTAGGAATAGAAGATGGAGGATTTGGAGAAGGAGACTCGTTTTCCTTTGTCACAATCACCAGTGTAGGTGTAGGAAGCTCGGGTTCCTTTAAACCTTTTCCACTGTGAGTGGTGATTGCTTTCATCTCCCCTCTTGGATTAGCAACGGTACCCGATCCATAGGCTTGATTACTTGGGAAGAAACTAGCCATCATGTTCCTTATGTCAATCGTTTGACTTGCCAAAGTGTTTCGCATATCAGCTCGAAGATCATTCCCTTGCTTCACCATATCTGCTTTCATGTTGGCCATTTCCCACTGAAGATTTTGCACAATCACATCATTAGTCCTCATGTAGGTTTCAACATCTTGGTGTAATGCGGTGGGTTGGTTGGGAGGAGGAGCATGGTAGGCGGGTGGTTGATAAGCAGGTTGTTGGTAAACTTGGTTGTTTCTTTGAGGTGGATATGGGTTTCTTTGGTTTTGATATGAAGTTAGAGCACGTGGTTGGTTTTGATTGTTGTGATTGAGGTTGTTTGGGTTTTGTGGGGGAAAACCGGGTGGTGAAAGAAAGTTGTTTGAGCGATAGTTGAGCAAATTGCGGTCACCTTGAGGACGTGCTTGATAGCCTCCTGTAGAATAGGTACCGTTGGCGGCATACACATTTTCCGGATTGTCGTGAGTCAAAGGACAATCGGTGTATGAGTGAGATCCCCCGCAAATTTCACATGATTGAGTCAAAGCACTAGCTTGGGCAGTGATAGCTTTGGTATTGTTTGCGGCTTGGAGAGCAAGTGATTCAACAAGCGAAGTAAGCTTATCAATTCTCTTGTCGCTCTCATTAGTGCTAGCACTAGCCACATTGGTCCGAACACTCTTGATTTGCACTCTAGACTTGTTCTCAGTAATATCCCAAGCGGCATTAGCAGACTTAACCAAAAGATTACCCCCGAGGCACTATTTAGTGAATCTTGGTCATTCATGCTTAAACCATTGTAAAAAGTATTAATCTGATGTACTTTTGTTAAACCATGTTGTGGACACTTTCGTAAAAGTTCCTTAAAACGGTCCCAAGATTCACTAAATGTCTCACCGTACTTTTGTTCAAAAGTAATGATTTCATTCCGCTAAGCGGTAGTACGTGAGGGTGGGAAAAAGTAGTTCATAAATTTGGTCTCTAAATCCGTCCACGTAAGAATACTTTGTGGCGGTTCCTTATCAAGCCAATGTCGGGCTTGTCCCTCTAAGGAGAAAGGAAAAAGTTGCAAGCGAATTACCTCTTGTGAAACCCCATTATACTTAACCGTATTAGTGAGTTGAAGAAACCTCTTAATATGGTCATGAGGATCATCAATTGAACGCCCCAAGAATGGTTGAGCAGAGACCATTTGAATGAAGCTGGATTTGAGCTCAAAGTTGTTGGCTCCAATCGCGGGTATGACAATAGCATCGTTGTTGCCCTCTACATGTGCTTGCAAAAGTTCGATCATTGGACGATTGTCCGGTAGAGGTTCATTGTTGTTATTATTCATGTTGGGTTGAGGTGGATTATTATTATTGTTGTGTACACCGGCCATGTCTAAATTATCGAGAGTCTCGAGCTCGGGATAAGACGTTGATCGAGTACGCATACACCTGCAAAAGAAAGAGAAAAATATACAAGAAATATTTTTGGTTTTTTATGTTTTTTAATTTTTTTGTATTTTTGAAAATTTTATATTTTTTAGGATTTTTAAAAATTTTAAAGCAAGGAAAATAACGTTCAAAGATGAACGTATCCCAAAATCCAACGCGTCTCTCACTAAAAACCGTTAATCTTAACGAAAAGAGCTGGCAGCGGCGCCATTTAATGCGAAGCTTTTGGCTAAGTATAAAATATTATCGTCCGATCTTTTCGAATTGATTACAAGTTGAAAGTGCGACTCAATTGTTCTTGGTGGAAAGTAAAAAGGTTTTGGTTATCTATTCTACTAAAATAAAAATGTCGTTGAAAGCTTGAAAATTTAATCTAAGATAAAACAAGTTAACAATGCTAAGTAAAAAGGCGGGAAAAAACTAAAGTTGGAAAATAAAAATAATTCAGAAAACTACCAATGAAACTAAGTCTGAGAAGAAGATAAATTGGATTTCATAAAAATAGACATTTTCGGAATAAAGACAAATTCAAAGAAATTTTCGGAATAATGATCTTTTCAGGAAAAAGGGTATCTTCGGAATAAGTAACTTTTCAGAAAAAAGAGCTATTTCGGAATAATGGTTTTTTCGGAATAACAATATTTTCGGAATAAGAGATTCTTCGGAAAAAAAAAGACTTTTCAGAAAAAGAAGGAATTTTCGGAATAACAATGATTTCAGAGAAAGTGGTATCTTCGGAATACTTGGTTTTTTAGAGAAAAGGTTTCTTCGGAATAAATGGCTTTCAGAAAAAGGCCTATTTCGGAATAATAAACTTTTCATAGAAATTGACATTTTCAGATAAATGGACTTTTCAGAGAAATACTATCTTCGGAAAAAGGTTTTTCGGAATAATTGCTTTTCATAGAAATGAAGAATTCAGAGAAAAGGTTATTTCGGAATAATGATGAATTCAGAGAAAGGGACGATTTCAGAGATTTAAAACCCTTTTCCGAAATTGTTGAAACACAGATACATAGAACATTTAAATCGAAACTTAAGAGATAAGCTACAAATAAGCACAAATCAAACAAGCAATTGACCAAAACTTTAACCAAATAAATTTTAAGAAGAACTAAATAAGCCACAAATTAAAAAATATAAAAACACAAATTAATCAAAACATTTAAATCAACTAATAAGCAATCCTATTAATCTATCAAAACAACTTAATCAAAAATAAGCCAAACACTAAAAGATCAAATACCACAATAAGCTCAAAATATCCACCACATTAAAACTACAAGATCAATCACATGAATAATGATGAGACTGCTTTTATACATAGTCTCATCGTCCAAATAGGGCTTAAAATGCATTAAATATCATCAAAATACCCAAATATATGCTTGTGTTTGTTGCTTGTGTATTTTAGGTATGGATATTGAGAAAATGACAAAAGATCACAAGAATCAGTCAAAAACGAACACGGGAAACGAAACCGCACGATGAACCAAGCCCTAATGAAGAACTTTCCAAAGAAAGTCCTTGAAGATTTGAAGAATTATGAAGAAGGGTCCTCCAATTATGAAGAATTGACACTTTATACCCTTGTATCTTCATAATTACAAGTTTGGTCCCTAAAGTTTGTCAAAACTACAAAAAGGACCCTTAACTTTGAAGAATTGGCAAATTTAGTCCCTCAACAAAACTAAATTGTCAATATTGGTCCTCCAAGAAGTCAACAAACAAGTCAAACCTTGAAGAATGAAGAAAATGCCAAAATCAGTCCTTCAAATATCATCAAATTGCATGTTTAGTCCTTGAAACAAGTTTGGAAACTTGTTGTGCCATTTTTGACAAGTCCTTTAAAGTTATTTACAAAGGAAATAAGTTGTTGGCTGATTAAATACAAGATGAACAAAGAAAGAAAAGTAAGGGGCCAAAGCTGTCAAACATCCCAATTCACCCCAGCCAATCAAGCAACCATGTCACCACCATCCACCAATACCATCTCTCCACCTCACCATCCACCCCACGTCACCCTCCACTCACTTATTAAACTAATTAGTTTAATACTTCCCTCCCAAACACTTAATTTGAAATCTATTAACCCCAAACCGGATTTAACTCACCCTAATCCACCCTTAAACCCTAATAATCCCCAGGATGAACACTTATCAAATCAAAGGGTTTTTTTGTTAAGCTACTCCAGATCCCTAATTTACCTTATTGTCACTAAAACCCACTCACCAAAACCCTTCCCAACACACCCAAACCCAATACCAGACAAAATGAAGGGCTAGATGTTAGTCCTTGATCCCAAAGGCACAATGAATGTCTAAGATCACTCAAACACAGCTGTATCATCACATATTGGCATCTTGACCAAGAATCCAGTCAAAACACAAGGGCATTTCTGGATTTTCAAACCATTAGGGTTTTAGTTTATATTATTTTATTCCTGTCATCTAGAGAGTTCTATGAGGGCCTATATAAGAAGGATGTGGATTGTGCATACCTCTTGTTCCTGATTTTTTTTCCTTAGGTCACAACTTGTAAATCCCATTTTTATTATTGAATGAAAATTGGTTGAGATTTGGTGATGAAAAGAATCCAGGATCCACTTACTATTCTGTTGTTGATTAATTCCTATTTATTGTTTGTTTGATCTTTAATTTTTTAAAATTCAGTTTGGTTTTCAAGGTTTCTGAAATTGGGTAATTTTTTTGGTAAAAACTTGTTTTAAAGGTTTGGGTTTGCAGGTTTGCAAGCCTGTTTGGTTTAAGTATTTTTGAAAGGAAAGTTATTTGGGAAAGATTTTAAAAGGTTTAAAAAGGTTTTCAGAAATCAGAAAGTACATATTTTGTTGTTCACTTGTTCTTAGCAGGATTGGAGCTTTTGTTGTCCAAGAGTTCTGCATAGGCCCCGGCCTATTTGGAGAAGGCTAAGCATCCTTGGTGGGACCTGGATGTGGGTCCCACAAGGTAGTTCCTTGTGTTCTCTCATTTTCAGTTTTAAGTATAGGTTTATGTGATTTGGCATAAATTTGATGCAACTTGTTAAGTGTTGTTTAAGGTTTGATATTGCTTACTTGAATGCTTGTATGCATGTTATAGATGATTTGATTCAGTTTGGTTAAGTTTTGAGTTGATTTACTTTGGAAAATTTCATATTCTGAATTTAAAGGAGTGTTTGGATTAGAGTTCAAGTTAGGGTAATTGTTATTATTCTTGCTTTTAAACCTGTTAAATACACTCCTTAGGGTAGTAATAGGTGATAGTAGTAGTTAGTTTTTCTGTTTGGTCAAGTATTAAACACATTTGTATACTAAAAATTGGATAAAGTACCTAAAATCCAGTAAATGCTTTGAGTAACTGATTTTGTGTGGATTTTTCCATCTTATGTTGATGAGTTGTTAGAAGATAGATCATTTAAGGATTGTGAATCATTTATCTGCTATTTGGTGAGTTTTTTTTTGCAAGTAATTGGCCTTTAAATTTCACTTTGGTGCCAAGTGTATCAGCATAATATTCATCAGAAACATAGCCTTTATCAGAAACTTGCAAGTGCATTTTGTGTGATTTGAGTGAGATACTTGTGTGTTTTCTTGTTGTTCTTGACTTCCCACAACCCAACTGGTTGTGGGAGTGCCCCATTGTCCATCAAACATCACAAAAAGTCAAAAAAATCAAGTCCTCTTGATAGTCTTCACAAGTGAAGATACGGTTTTATTTCACTTTTGTGTTCATCAGACACAAGTTCAATCTGGGCACTTGTTTTGGCTTTCTAGGCTTAATTCTAGATTATTTTCCTTGATATAAGTTGGATTACAGTTATTAGGGTTACTTGGTTTTGAGTTTTAAAAGTAAAAAAAAAAAAAAAATTTCCAAAAAGCCTCCATAGCCTGGGCTCGAACGCTCGACCTGTCGTGCAGGAGTGAAGCGTCTTACCAGTGATCTATGTGACTTTCTATGTCACAAGGTCACAAGGTATAATACTTAAGTGGTGTTTGTTTTGTAGCTTATTTACATAGCAGCTTATTAATAAGCTTTTTCTAGCTTATTTCTTTAAGGTTTTTACTGTTTAGCATTTTTCTTAGGTTCTTGTTAGGGTTTTTGACTTTTCAGTCCAAAAAGTTTATTTTTCTCTTGTTTAATTAATTTTCTACGATTAATTTAAATTTAAATTTTGAAAAGTAATTTAAAAATAGAAAAAGGTATTGTAAAAATCTGAAAAAATAGTTTTTAGGTTTTGATTTATATTTTTGAGGTTTACAGCTATTTAAGTTTTCAAAAAGTCTAATTTTTGATTTTATTGGATTTTAGGGTTTTTAGCTAACTTTAAAATTTAATATAAAATTATTAAATAGTTTTCAGAAAACTTTGATTGCATTTTTATCTTAGTTACAATATTTTAGATTTTTGGTATTTTTTTAGAATTTTTTTATGAACTTTGAATTTTTTTTGAATTTTTTAATATTATTTTATTATTAAAAATTGAAGTTTGATTTTTTTTTTAGTTTTTACATTTTTCCTAGGTTAAGGACACTTAATTAGGAGTTTTGTCACTTTCCAAATATTTTTAGGACTTTTCAATTATTTTCTAGAATTAAATTAAGTTTTAATTGATTTTAATAGTTTTTAAGTGTTTAAAAATAGTTTAATTTGGTTTTAAAATTTTTAAAAATAGTTTTTAGCTTAATTAGGATATTTTTGAGGTTTAAAAACTATAAGATCTTGTTTAGGGCATCTTAATAATTAATTGTGATTTTTAGGGCTTTAATTAGCATTAAAAAGTCATTATCTAATTAATTAAAAGGTTTTAACAAGTTTGAATTTTTTGTAAACACTTAGAATATTATTGGGGATTTTTAGTAATTTTTAGGAATTTTTAGGTTAAAATTTTAATTTTTGCACTATTTACGGTTTTGCGTGATCGCCTTTTTCGTCTTAGTTTAATTCGTTTTCGTAACCGTCTTTCTCTTCTAATCTCATTTCTTTCTTCCTTTTTCAATCATATAATCACAAATCAATATCATCTCTTAACACAACGCACTTGCCTCCTCGAGAACGAACTCACTTAGGGTCATTTACACACGGTTTTCCTAAATCGTCGTGCCTACTTGCCCTATTTATTGCTCTTTTCCTAAGGAGTAGTAAAAAACCTCAACATCATTTTGGCGCCGCTGCCGGGGAGGCGTGTTGTGTTTTGATTTGAACATTGTTGTTTTTATACTAGCCATAATTAGTATTTGTATTAGTAGCACTCTACTAATACGTATTATCGGTTTTTCGTTTTTTTGTGAATACTATTACTATATTGTATACGTAGAACAATAAATTTACAAGTACTCCAAATACGTGAGAAATCACAACCTTGACTTGGGAGGTCATTACCCAATCATTGTATTCGAATCTCAAACCAAAGAAAAAGGCAAAAATAGATAAATACTTTCGTGAAGCTCGATTTTGAGAAATACAAACTATAAGGTGTGTATAAGGCGGTTGTATTTCACGACCTAAAGGAAAAAGGCTCTTAAGTGCTTCGCGCCGCCTCGTTTCCTCCGCTTGCTTGTGCGTATTTTGAGATTAAAAGCTAATCGAGGGTTTTGCCGCCCAAAGTATTACCTAAGTATCATATATATTTTCTTGGTTTCATTTGATTAAACCCTCTTGAACGATTTGGTGTTCCACCATCGTTCTAAAGTCATCGAAGGCGTTCACTTCACGTGATCGTTTTCATTCCTTGAGGCTTCTTTAATCGAGAGATTTGATTAAGGAGGAGATTTGTAGATTTGTGTCTACCTAATACATTCCAAAAATCCAAAAAAGTAAAAACAATCAAAAACCACAAAAAATTTGAAAAAGTAAAAACACCAAAAAGAATCTTCTTTGCTCGCCCTCTCGTTGTACGTGACGTTTATGCAAACTCGCTCTAAAGCAAGACGTGCTCGTAAACGAAGAAACAAATCAACCACTCCTTCTAGTGAGGAGTCTCCTATTGACGAACCCATTGTAGTGAAAGAAGCACCCATGGCTAATCGAACTATGATGGAGTTGCTTCAAGCACCCACCGAGGGTTATGGAGAAGCGATTGTGATTCCCGCTATCCTTGCGGAGAATTTTGAGGTTAAGACGGGTTTGTTGTCCATGATTCAAAACAACAAGTTTCGAGGTGACGAAAAGGACAACCCTCATAACCACATTCGCCAATTTAATCGTCTCACCGCCACATGCATGTTTAAGGACGTCTCTAACGACTTGATCAAGATGATGCTTTTTTCGTATTCCTTAGCGGGGCCCGCAAAAATTTGGTTAGAGAAAGAGCCACCCAATTCTATATTGACGTGGAAGGATCTCGTTTCAAAATTCGTGAACCAATTTTTTCCGCCCTCTAAGACTACGCATTTGAAAAACGAGATTTCAAAGTTTTCGCAAGAGTATAATGAGAGTTTTTCAACGGCTTGGAATAGGTTTAAGGAAATGTTGCACGAATGTCCTCATCATGGTTTTTCCGACTTGAATCAAATTGACACATTTTACAATGGCTTGAACGATCATGAGCGTGATTATCTTAATGCCGCCGCGGGTGGTAATTTTTTGTGTAAGACGGTCGAGGAAGCATTGTTAATCATTGAGAATAGGTCTAAGGTCTATAGTCCTCGTAGCACGTCGAGTGTTCATAAGACTTCGTCTACACCTTCGCCTTCATTGTCACATACCATTGATGCTTGCCAAATTGAGGATAATTTGGAGAACAAGATTTTTGATAAGTTGAAAGGATTGTTAATTGAGTTTAAAGTTGGTGAACAACCCACTCCCGCTACGGCTAAAGCGGTTGAGGTTTCTTGTATGTATTGTGGTGGAGCTCACGATTATTCCGAGTGCATTACCAACGGTGGTAACACTTCGAGTGCCTTCGCGGCCGCGGGAACTTATAACCAAAACGGTCAAGTTCCTCGCACTAATCAATTGACTCCACCGGGTTTTCCACCAAATCAAAATGCTAACAATTATCGAAACAATCAAGTTGGTTACCAAAGCAATCAAAGGAACAATTACAAGGGTAATAACAACTATGGGAATCAAGGAAGTAGTAGCCAATTGCAAAATCAAAATCAAAACCGTAATTTTCAAAACACGAGTCAAGGTCTTCAAAATGTTTACACTAAAGAACTTCCAATGGACTTTTTGAATTACGCTACGGCAAATGATAAGATTTTGGAAAACATTCAAGAGCAATTGGCTAGTCAAGCTAGGGACACGGCTAAAAACACCAAGGAGTTAGCTAATTTTGTGAAGGAAAATCTTAACATGAGAAATGAGTTGAAAAATGATTTTGCTAATCAAATTAGAGGTCAAAACAATAAAATTGAACAAAGTCATGCTAGGCTTGAACAAAGAATTGACCAAAAAGCCGCTAGTCAAGACCTTAAGTTTAATAGTCAAGATGCTAAGCTTAATGCCATTTTAGAAGCCGTCATGGGGAACAAAGCCTCTACTTCGAGTGGTCTTCCTAGCAACACCATTTCAAACCCGAAAGGAGAGATGAAAGTGATTACCACACGAAGTGGAGGAAATTGAGGAAGAACCCGAGGTGGTGGTCGAAAAGGAGCATATCTCAAGCCCACAAAGTACCGCTCATGCCACACCTACGGTCGACCCTTTACCAACATTGGAACCCGAGATTCCAAAGGCTATGCCTATGCCACAACCCACACCACCCTTGCCTTACCCATCGAGACTTAGGAAGGAGAAACGACAAGAGCGCGACAACTATCAATTTGAGCTTTTTATGAAAATGTTTCGTGAGTTGCACTTTAATGTGAGTTTCGCCGATGCTTTGGTCATGATGCCTCGATTTGCCGCTAACTTTAAGAGTATGTTGAACAACAAGGAGAAATTACACCAATTGTCTAGTTGTTCGTCGGTTTATCTTAATCGCATACCTCAAAAAGTCGATGATCCCGGTAAATTTTTGATCCCTTGTGCCATTCAAGATATGGAAGAATGCTATGCCTTGGCCGATCTTGGTGCTAGCATTAATTTGATGCCACTTGCAATCTTCAAGTCGCTCAATCTTCCTAATCTTACTCCTTCACTAATGTCTATCGAGTTGGCCGACCATTCCACGATTTGTGCTTGTGGTTTGGCGGAAGACGTTTTTGTGAAAGTGGGGAAGTTCTAATATCCCGTAGACTTCATTATGTTAGATCCAATTCTTGATAATTCGACACCAACCTTCACTCCATTTAAAGGTGGTGGTTTTACGTTGGAAGAATGCAATGTTCCACGTACTTGTGACGAAGACCTCGACAACGATGAGGACTTCTCGATTATCAAGGATTTTCTTAACGATTTCCCATTTCCTCCACCCGAGGAGGTTATGAGTATCGAGCCCAAATATTCACTTGAGGAACCACCTATCCTTGAGTTGAAAGATTTACCTCCTCACCTCGAATATGTCTATTTGGAGGAGGATGACAAGTTGCTGGTTATTATTGCGAAGGAACTTTCGAATGATGAAAAAACCGCACTTTTCGATGTTCTAAAGGATCACAAAGGGGCGATTGCGTGGAAGTTATCCGACATTAAGGGAATCGATCCCAAGTTTTGTACCCACAAAATCTTAATGGAGGAGGATTTCAAGCCCACAATCCAAAGTCAAAGGAGGGTGAACCCCAAAATTCACGACGTCATCAAAAAGGAGGTCCTTAAACTCCTTGACGCGGGAATGATTTACCCTATTTCTGATAGCCCTTGGGTGAGTCCTATTCATTGTGTCCCTAAAAAGGGAGGGATGACCGTTGTGCCAAGCGATGCCAACGAGTTGATTCCCACTAGACTCGTGACCGGATGGAGAGTGTGCATTGACTATCGAAAGTTGAATGAAGCCACTCGAAAAGACCATTTTCCCTTTCCCTTCATGGACCAAATGTTGGAGCGTCTTGCGGGAAACGATTTCTATTGCTTTCTAGATGGTTTTTCCGGTTACTTCCAAATTCCCATCGATCCTCGTGATTAAGAAAAAACTACGTTTACGTGTCCATATGGAACGTTTGCCTATCGTAGAATGCCATTCGGACTTTGTAATGCACCGGGAACCTTTCAAAGGTGCATGATGGCTATTTTTCATGATATGACCGAGAAGACGATGGAAGTCTTCATGGATGACTTTTCCGTGTTTGGTGATTCTTTCACTTCGTGTTTGTCGAACCTTGAGAGAATGTTGAAACGTTGTGAGGAAACCAACCTTGTGCTCAATTGGGAAAAGTGTCATTTTATGGTTAAGAGTGGAATCGTCTTAGGGCACAAGGTCTCGAAAGCGGGGATTGAGGTAGATCAAGCTAAGGTAGACGTCATCGCCAAATTACCTCATCCCAAAACCGTCAAGGGAGTTAGGAGTTTCCTAGGCCACGCGGGCTTTTATCGACGATTCATCAAGGATTTTTTGAAGATTTCTCGACCCATTACACATCTTCTTGAAAAAGAGGCACGTTTTGTCTTTGACGAAGATTGTGTATGAGCCTTTGAAATCCTTAAGAGGAAACTTACCGAAGCTCCCATTCTTGTTGCTCCCAATTGGAACCTTCCCTTTGAACTTATGTGTGATGCTAGTGATTACGCTATAGGGGCCGTTTTGGGGCAACGTCATGATAACCACTTCTTGCCTATTCACTATGCTAGCAAGACGATGACCGAGGCTCAACTAAAATACACTAAAACGGAAAAGGAGTTCCTTGCCGTGGTGTATGCATTTGAGAAGTTCCGACCTTACCTCGTCTTGACGAAATGCATAGTGTATACGGACCATTCGGCTATTAAGTATCTTATGGCAAAGCAAGATGCTAAGCCTAGATTACTTCGTTGGATTCTCCTCCTTCAAGAATTTGATCACACCATCGTTGACAAAAAAGGAGCCGAGAATCTAGCGGCCGATCATCTCTCTCGTTTGGAAGATCCTTACCAAAGTGTTTACGAGCCAAAGGAAATCACCGAAACATTTCCGCTCGAGACACTTGGTGTAGTGAATTCTAAGCTTGATTCTTCTACCCCATGGTTTGCGGATTTTGCAAATTACCATGCAGGCAACTTCATCATTAAGGGTATGACGACTCAAGAAAAACGAAAATTCTTTCGTGACGTCAAGTTCTACTTTTGGAACGACCCTTAATTGTTTCGAACTTGTGCGGATCAAATCATCCGACGTTGTGTATTTGGCACCGAAGCTTCTAACATCCTTAGAGCTTGCCATGAAGGACCCACGGGTGGTCACCACGGTGCTAATCTCACGTCTAAAAAGGTGTTTAATGCCGGCTTCTTTTGGCCTACTATTTACCGAGATACACAAGATCTTGTGAAGTCGTGTGATGCATGCCAACGACAAGGAAAAGCCTCACAAAAAGATGAAATGCCACAAAATATCATCCAAGTGTGTGAGATCTTTGACGTTTGGGGTATAGACTTTATGGGGCCGTTCCCATCATCTCGTGGTAATAAGTACATCCTTGTTGCGGTTGACTACCTATCTAAGTGGGTGGAGGCCAACGCCTTGCCCACCAATGATGCTCGTGTGGTAGTCAAGTTTTTGAAGCAATTGTTTTCTCGGTTTGGAACCTCTCGTGCTATCATAAGCGATCGTGGAACCCATTTTTGTAACGACCAATTTGAAAGGGTTCTAAGAAAATATGGGGTTACACATCGTCTTTCTACGACTTATCACCCACAAACGAGTGGGCAAGTCGAGGTTTCAAACCGAGCGTTGAAGAGGATCTTGGAGAGATCCGTTGGGGAAAACCGACAATCATGGTCGGATAAGTTTGACGATGCTTTATGGGCCTTTAGGACCGCTCATAAGACGCCCATTGGGTGCACTCCCTATAACCTTGTGTGTGGAAAGAATTGTCATTTGCCTATCGAGTTAGAACACAAGGCTTATTGGGCCCTAAAGCATTATAATGATGATATGGAGACCGCGGGTAAACACCGGAAAATGCAATTGAATGAATTAGATGAATTAAGGGATATTGCTTATGAAAATTCATTGATTTATAAAGAGAAAACTAAAAAGTTGCATGATTCAAAAATTAAAAACCGGGTTTTTAACATTGGGGATCAAGTTTTGCTTTTTAATTCAAGGTTAAAAATCTTTTCCGATAAATTGAAATCCCGTTGGTCCGGTCCATTCACCGTGACTCAAGTGTTTCCGTATGGGACCATCGAGCTAGCTCAAGATGATGGTCCTAACTTCAAGGTGAATGGACATAGGTTGAAGCACTACTTTGGCGGGGAAGTTCCATCCTTGAACTACCTCGACCAAGTCACCTTCCCCAATGATAATTAGTATTGAGGGGATCGAGTCGAGCTCATGACTCGGTAATCAAAAACGAGGTACCTCGTGGGGGAGTCCCATGCTTATCCAATGTACATATTATCGCTTTCTAATGTAGCTTACGTGTGGGGATTTGTGCCCTTCCAACCTTTGTTCCATGGTTGTTTGTGAATTGTGGTTTTTAGATCATGATCTTCACGATTGGAGCCTCTCGTGTTCGTTTTATGGGAGCACTCGATCGTTTGCTTTGGAGACATTTCTCAATATCCATGATATATCCTTTTGATGTTCTAACCTTAGGTTTTTAGCACACTTCATAAACGGCTATTAATTTAACGGTTACACCCTTTCCATGCTAGATTAGGCATTCGACTACGTCTCTAGTATGGGGGTGTTTGCACCCCTAGACTCGAAACATTGAGGACAATGTTTAACTTTAGTATGGGGGGTGAATAGATACTTGCCTTGCCAAACCTTCACGCTTTCCAAAGTTTATCTTTTTGTTTATCGTTTTTGTTGCAAAATAAGGCTAAAAATGGCCAAATTTTAAAATTTTCTCATGTTTTATAAGTGTTTGAAGACACGAATGTAGGTTTTCCGATGGCGAGTAATTTTTGACTCGACCGTGCGTGTTGAGCACTTAGCTTTGATTCCTTAACTTCAAATTAGGCTAAGTCTCTTAAATGAGGACGAGAAATGATAGAGTTAATTATAAGTTACTATGCTAAACGTAGAGTACTCGTATTCTTTCAAAAACTCATGTGTTCTCGTTGTTTGCTTATTCTCCCTTCGCATGTAAATATTTTTTGCTTAATAAATATTGACTTAGCGGTTTAGTTAGGATTGTTGGGTTTCTAGTCTTTTCTAGTAGCTTCCGTGTAATTAAATTGGGAAGACATTAAGGTATCGCCAGCGTCACGGTTTTGAAGTATTGGCACCCGAATAATCAAAAGCTTCACCCAATAATAAGATTTCAAGTGCTCACCTAAATCTAGCAAACAATTTGAAGCCCCACAAGGCCTAAAATCTATGCAAAATTGAAAGTGAATCAAGCCTTAATCTTCGAAGCTTTAAAGATACAAAATTCGGCTTAGCGTGAGGATATACGTCTTTTGCTAATAAAACCACCGATGAGGCGGATAATAAAAGGCAAGGCAAGACCGAAGTCATAATAAAAGCTTCATGGCGAAGTTGAATAAAAGATGGAGGTAAACCAAAGATAATAAGGCCCTTCCGTTAGGGGGCGTATAAAAGTCTTGGTAATAAGTCTCATGCTCAAAACCGTTATAAAACCGTGTTTATCGATTCTTCTTGTCAACTTAATTTTTTAACATCGTTGTCTATTAGGAGGGGTTATTGATTTTATGGTCTTAGTTACACCGTTAGGACTCTATTTTTAGACCTAAATCTCTATTATCGCATAAGTCAACAATGTATCCTCGTGAAACATTCAAGACAAAATAAAATATAAGAGATACAACTTAGGAATAATGGGAGGATAAGTACGTGATTAGGGCATATGAGTAGTGTTAGCATTACTAACTTATAATGACAATGATCTCGTTGCACGCTTGGCATGGAATTAGGGTGAAAATCGAGAACGATGAAATTATTTCTAACGAAGCATTCAAGTGTTCTTATTCTATGAACCTAAAAGTCCCATTTTGCGATGAAAATCATACATTATGTCTAAAACGCAAGTAGTAGTAATAGTAGTAGTGTAGCTAGTTTATCAATTCAATAAAGTGAATAAAATTGAATTTTGGAGGTGCTATGATACTTTATTCTAGCATTGCGTGAGGGAACGGCAATGGTTTAGTATGGGGGAGTGATGAGACTGCTTTTATACATAGTCTCATCGTCCAAATATTTTTTTGGTAAAAGGGTAACAATGACCCTGGTAAATAGAACCAAAAAAAGCGTTGAAGTATAATGAATGTGGCTGAAATACCACATTAACCGCAAGCTACAGGCAGCTTGTTAAACAAATGTTTATGACAGACCATAAACATTAACTAGTCTAGAATGATGAAAAATATAAGCTAGACAAAAACCAAGACGAAAACATAAAATTAGGAAGAAAATAATAAACCATCAACATAGGATCAACCAGTTGGATTGCTTGCCCCAATATGAGTGTTGAGAAGATTTACCGATTCATCATAGACAATCTCGACTTCCTCCTCATTATCTTCTTCGCTAACTTGAACCACTTCTTCCATTCCAAACTTGGACAAAGTTGAAAATTTATTAGAGGTAGAAACAATGCTCATTGGATCCGTACCTTTATTCAGACCACTAGGGTTGCTAGACTGTTGTGACTGACTAAATTTAGTATTCAACTTTTTACCATTATTACCACTCTTACTTGTAGCATCCAAGTGATTTTTTGGACGAAAAGCAACAGACTTACCTGTTTGAAAACCCTTGCTCAATGGAACACCTCTTGGGATTTGATTCCCTAAGTTACCTTTGTTCTTCTTCCCCTTGCTTTGCACTTGTTGGAAACCATCACTATCAACATGAGTTGTCACGTTTTCAACCATTTTAGGTTTAACAATTTTCGGACAAGTATCAAATGAATGGCCAAAAATACTACAAGTAGGGCATCTAGGAGGTTTCCATTCATACTCAACACGAATAGTTTCCTTAGTGAATCCAGGGCCTTCAAGATCGGGTACACCAATAGTAATGTTTTCCATGAACTCCGAATTAGCATTCATTTCAATTAGACACCGGGCGAAACTACTACGTCCCCAAGACTCTTTACACATAGTATTAGTATAAGTGTCCATCATGATAAGCTTACCAAGACACGAAGCAATTAAACTAATACCTTCCTCTTCAAACACCTGTAGCGGTACATCATGAAACTTAACCCATACCGGAATGCGAGTTAGTTCCTCTCTTAGAAGGTACGTATTTATAGTCCATTTCTTAAGAAAGATAGGCGAATTCCTTACCATCCACGGACCACCTTCAAGAACCGCATTAAGCCCCTCACAAGTCCCAAATTGAAAAAAGAAAAATCCTTTTTCATTCATCATAATACGCTTCAGACCATGTTTGGCCCAGTTATTCTTAGCAAAATACTCCACCACAGGAAACGCTATCCTTTTACCAAGAAAATAACCATATAAAGTATTTTGGTAGCGAGTATTTACTTTCTCAACAACCTTCCTAGGGATCGAGATATTAACACCTTCACAAACACTGTCACTAACACAATGAAAATTAGATGAAGATGAGACTCCATCAGAGTTAATACCTTGATTAGTGGATGTAACCATTCCAACTTCAAACTTGCAAAGTAGATCCAAAATTTCTCATCGTCCAAATAGGGCTTAAAATGCATTAAATATCATCAAAATACCCAAATATATGCTTGTGTTTGTTGCTTGTGTATTTTAGGTACGGATATTGAGAAAATAACAAAAGATCACAAGAATCAGTCAAAAACGAACACGGGAAACGAAGCCGCACGATGAACCAAGCCCTAATGAAGAATTTTCCAAAGAAAGTCCTTGAAGATTTGAAGAATTATGAAGAAGGGTCCTCCAATTATGAAGAATTGACACTATATACCCTTGTATCTTCATAATTACAAGTTTGGTCCCTAAAGTTTGTCAAAACTACAAAAAGGACCCTTAACTTTGAAGAATTGGCAAATTTAGTCCCTCAACAAAACTAAATTGTCAATATTGGTCCTCCAAGAAGTCAAAAACAAGTCAAACCTTGAAGAATGAAGAAAATGCCAAAATCAGTCCTTCAAATATCATCAAATTGCATGTTTAGTCCTTGAAAAGAGTTTGTTGTTGTGCCATTTTTGACAAGTCCTTGAAAGTTATTTACAAAGGAAATAAGCTGTTGGCTGATTAAATACAAGATCAACAAAGAAAGAAAAGTAAGGGGCCAAAGCTGTCAAACATCCCAATTCACCCCAGCCAATCAAGCAGCCATGTCACCACCATCCACCAATACCATCTCTCCACCTCACCATCCACCCCACGTCACCCTCCACTCACTAATTAAACTAATTAGTTTAATACTTCCCTCCCAAACACTTAATTTGAAATCTATTAACCCCAAACCGGATTTAACTCACCCTAATCCACCCTTAAACCCTAATAATCCCCAGGATGAACACTTATCAAATCAAAGGGTTTTTTGTTAAGCTACTCCAAATCCCTAATTTACCTTATTGTCACTAAAACCCACTCACCAAAACCCTTCCCAACACACCCACGTGACCACCCCAAGGGTCCCCTGCACCCGTCACTTTCCCCCAAACCCAATACCAGACAAAATGAAGGGCTAGATGTTAGTCCTTGATCCCAAAGGCACAATGAACGTCTAAGATCACTCAAACACAGCTGTATCATCACATGTTGGCATCTTGACCAAGAATCCAGTCAAAACACAAGGGCATTTTTGGATTTTCAAACCATTTGGGTTTTAGTATATATTATTTTATTCCTGTCATCTAGAGAGTTCTATGAGGGCCTATATAAGAAGGATGCGGATTGTGCATACCTCTTGTTCCTGATTTTTTTCCTTAGGTCACAACTTGTAAATCCCATTTTTATTATTGAATGAAAATTGGTTGAGATTTGGCGATGAAAAGAATCCAGGATCCACTTACTATTCGGTTGTTGATTAATTTCTATTTATTGTTTGTTTGATATTTAAGTTTTTAAAATTCAGTTTGGTTTTCAAGGTTTCTGAAATTGGGTAATTTTTTTGGTAAAAACTTGTTTCAAAGGTTTGGGTTTGCAGGTTTGCAAGCCTGTTTGGTTTAAGTATTTTTGAAAGGAAAGTTATTTGGGAAAGATTTTAAAAGGTTTAAAAAGGTTTTCAGAAATCAGAAAGTACATATTTTGTTGTTCACTTGTTCTTAGCAGGATTGGAGCTTTTGTTGTCCAAGAGTTCTGCATAGGCCCCGGCCTATTTGGAGAAGGCTAAGCAGCCTTGGTGGGACCTGGATGTGGGTCCCACAAGGTAGTTCCTTGTGTTCTCTCATTTTCAGTTTTAAGTATAGGTTTATGTGATTTGGCATAAATTTGATGCAAGTTGTTAAGTGTTGTTTAAGGTTTGATATTGCTTACTTGAATGCTTGTATGCATGTTATAGATGATTTGATTCAGTTTGGTTAAGTTTTGAGTTGATTTACTTTGGAAAATTTCATATTCTGAATTTAAAGGAGTGTTTGGATTAGAGTTCAAGTTAGGGTAATTTTTATTATTCTTGCTTTTAAACCTGTTAAATACACTCCTTAGGGTAGTAATAGGTGATAGTAGTAGTTAGTTTTCTGTTTGGTCAAGTATTAAACACATTTGTATGCTAAAAATTGGATAAAATACCTAAAATCCAGTAACTGCTTTGAGTAACTGATTTTTTGTGGATTTTTCCATCTTATGTTGATGAGTTGTTAGAAGATAGATCATTTAAGGATTGTGAATCATTTATCTGCTATTTGGTGAGTTTTTTTTTTGCAAGTAATTGGCCTTTAAATTTCACTTTGGTGCCAAGTGTATCAGCATAATATTCATCAGAAACATAGCCTTTATCAGAAACTTACAAGTGCATTTTGTGTGATTTGAGTGAGATACTTGTGTGTTTTCTTGTTGTTCTTGACTTCCCACAACCCAACTGGTTGTGGGAGTGCCCCATTGTCCATCAAACATCACAAAAAGTCAAAAAAATCAAGTCCTCTTGATAGTCTTCACAAGTGAAGATACGGTTTTATTTCACTTTTGTGTTCATCAGACACAAGTTCAATCTGGGCACTTGTTTTGGCTTTCTTGGCTTAATTCTAGCTTATTTTCCTTGATATAAGTTGGATTATAGTTATTAGGGTTACTTGGTTTTGAGTTTTAAAAGTAAAAAAAAAAAAAAATTTCCAAAAAGCCTCCATAGCCTGGGCTCGAACGCTCGACCTGTCGTGCAGGAGTGAAGCGTCTTACCAGTGATCTATGTGACTTTCTATGTCACAAGGTCACAAGGTATAATACTTAAGTGGTGTTTGTTTTGTAGCTTATTTACATAGCAGCTTATTAATAAGCCTTTTCTACCTTATTTCTTTAAGGTTTTTACTGTTTAGCATTTTTCTTAGGTTCTTGTTAGGGTTTTTGACTTTTCAGTCCAAAAAGTTTATTTTTCTCTTGTTTAATTAATTTTCTAGGATTAATTTTAATTTTAATTTTGAAAAGTAATTTAAAAATAGAAAAAGGTATTGTAAAAATCTGAAAAAATAGTTTTTAGGTTTTGATTTATATTTTTGAGGTTTACAGCTATTTAAGTTTTCAAAAAGTCTAATTTTTTATTTTATTGGATTTTAGGGTTTTTAGCTAACTTTAAAATTTAATATAAAATTATTAAATAGGTTTCAGAAAATTTTGATTGCATTTTTATCTTAGTTACAATATTTTAGATTTTTGGTAATTTTTAAAATTTTTTTATGAACTTTGAATTTTTTTTGAATTTTTTAATATTATTTTATTATTAAAAATTGAAGTTTGATTTTTTTTAGTTTTTACATTTTTCTTAGGTTAAGGACACTTAATTAGGAGTTTTTTCACTTTCCAAATATTTTTAGGACTTTTCAATTATTTTCTAGAATTAAATTAAGTTTTAATTGATTTTAATAGAGTGTTTAAAAATAGTTTAATTTGGTTTTAAAATTTTTAAAAATATTTTTTAGCTTAATTAGGATATTTTGAGGTCTACAAACTATAAGATCTTGTTTAGGGATTTTTAATAATTAATTGTGATTTTTAGGGCTTTAATTAGCATTAAAAAGTCATTATCTAATTAATTAAAAGGTTTAACAAGTTTGGATTTTTTGTAAACTCTTAGAATATTATTGGGGATTTTTAGTAATTTTTAGGAATTTTTAGGTTAAAATTTTAATTTTTGCACTATTTACGGTTTTGCGTGATCGCCTTTTTCGTCTTAGTTTAATTCGTTTTCGTAACCGTCTTTCTCTTCTAATCTCATTTCTTTCTTCCTTTTTCAATCATATAATCACAAATCAATATCATCTCTTAACACAACGCACTTGCCTCCTCGAGAACGAACTCACTTAGGGTCATTTACACACGGTTTTCCTAAATCGTCGTGCCCACTTGCCCTATTTATTGCTCTTTTCCTAAAGAGTAGTAAAAAACCTCAACATCAAATAACTACATGATTATCAAGATTAAGAAAAAAATTAAGAAAGGTAGAATGAGAATTAAGAAAATAAGCTTGATTGATTAAAGTTGAATATCAAAAGATTACAAGATTTAATGAAAAGATTAATAAGTTTGAAAGAAAAACTAGAGAGAAAAATAAACACACTTAAAAATTAAACTACACCTATTAAAAACTAAAACACCTAACACCCTCCTAATGACATACTAGGAGGGTATTTATAGGAGGTGGGGAGATTACATGCTTAAGCTATCTAACTTCTTTCTTCTCGTCTCGACTCGACTTAATTTCTTTGTCTTTCTCGATGTCGTCTCGGGATTTGTCGATATAAGTTGAACTTGTCTCATAATTTTCTTCTAAAATTAGACTTGAGTTCTTCGACTTCATTAAACTTCCGTCTTTAGACTTTTTCTTCGATAAATCTTCAGAATTGGCCTTGGACTTCCGTTCTTTTTGCATTCTCGATCTTTCGACTTCGTCTTTAGTCTTTTTCTTCGATAAAAGCCCGTGATAGCCCATGTTTTCTTCCTTTTGCATCTTTTGGTCCTAAAACACAATAAAAACACAAACCACGCATAATTCCGACTTTTACGACATAAAATACACGTTTTGGTCTTGTTATTATTGGAAATAAGTGGTAAAAGGATAAGTGTTTTCACACTTATTAGAAGCAGACAGAGTTCAGAGTAGATGCAGATGGTATTTATAGCAGGGCACGAGACTTTGTGATAGAAGTCCACCACTGCAAAAGTGGGGTAGTTGTATGCTATCTTTGGAAAGTGGTTGAATCTTCTCAATCAAATCACTAGATGATTTTTGGGAATCAATTTAAATAATGATTGTCCAGAAAATTAGGGTGTAGAATCCTGCCCTTAATTTCTACCCATAATTCTAGCATTTAGTTAGTATAAATAGTGGCTAGTTATTCATGTTTTAGCATTCAGAATTATCTTTCAAATTACTTGTTCATGTAATCAGGAGACAGTGCCTTTCTCGAATTGGGCCACTATCCTTTATTTCTAATAAAACTCAGCCACTTTCATCTTAATCACATCTGTACCTATCATTTGGTTCCGATGCCGGGACACGAAACATGGTGCAAACCCGGAATAGCGAGAACAACAATTCACCCGATCCGATTGCCACTCAATTGGCTGCAATAGCCGCGAATTGGAGGCAATTGAAACAATGAAAGAAGATATAACAGATTTGAAGGAAGGAGATCGATCCAGATCCAAAGGAAGCAAGAATTTTGATGGGGAAAGTTCTTGGAGAGGTCTACAGTCGTATCGACCCTATAACAAGATTGATTTCCCGAATTTTAGTGGCGGAGACCCTCGCGGTTGGCTGCTGAAAGCCAAAAAATACTTCAAGTATTATCAAACACCGGATGAAGAGAAGGTAGAGATAGCTTCAATGCACTTAGAAGGGGATGCCTTGGACCTCTATTCATGGCTCTCTAATGGTCAATTCATTTTTTGGGAAGAATTAGTCCATGCGTTTACCAAAAACTTTGGACCGAATTCCAGAACCCGGATGAGTTCCTGTGTAGTATTAAACAAACTGGTTCAGTACAGGAATATCGACAGGAGTTCGCTAAGAGATCCTCTCGGGTTTCTAACTGGCCCGATCATTGTTTTTTGGGGGTGTTCCTAAATGGCCTCAAATATGAGTTAAGATCAGATGTACGAATTCACAAGCCTCGTACATTATATAGCGCCATGAGTCTGGCTCTAGAGTTTGAATCTAAACTCACCACCCACGGACCCGAAAAAAATAATTCTTGGACCCCAAATTCAAAACCCTCTCAACCTGATTCTAAACCAACAACTTTCACCCAAGCCCAAACAACCCAACCAAAAAATACTTTCAGAACGTTCGACGCAGAAAAACAAGACCGATTCCTAAAGGGGGAATGCTTCAGATGTGGCGATAAATATGGACCGGGGCATCGTTGCAAAACCGTAACTTTTAAGGTTTTAGAGGCTAACGAGGATGTCGAAGAATCCTTTACAACAGATTCATTCGGCATCGATTGTATCGAAGAAGAATCTACTGCTCAAATAAGTCTGCATGCTATTTTGGGGAAGAACCAGCCTACCACGATGAAGGTCCACGGTGAGCTTCATTCTACTAAAGTTTTAATTTTGATTGATGGGGGTTCTACACTCAATTTCATTTCAGATGGTTTGGCGAAAGAACTTAAGCTGGCTACGCAGCCAGTAGCGTCTTTCGGGGTTGAAATTGGTAACGGGGATATAATTCGATGTGGTCAAATCTCCAAAAAACTTCCCCTACAGCTTAATGATCTCAAAATCACTCAAGATTTTCATCCTTTTTCTCTTGGAGGGGCTGATCTAGTTTTGGGTGTTCAGTGGTTAGCTACATTAAATACGGTTCAAGCCAACTGGAAAGAATTGTTCATGATTTTTTCAATAGATGGGAAGCGATATAAACTAGAAGGCGTTGTAACTGGTCCCCAAAAATTATCCAGTTTCCAACAACCAGCCATTGAACCAGAAGTCATCACTTGCATACCAGCCCCGACTACACCATTACCCATCACTAAAGACGGGGAAACTGACTTGCAACCAAGTTCTGTCATAACGCAACGTTGGGTTTATGAAGCAGGTCGCCTGAACTTGGAATTTTTGATTTCATGGTGTAATCAGCCTGTAGAAGAGGCAAAATGGGAAACCTATGATCTAATGGCTGAGCAATTTCCTGCATTCCGTCTTGAGGACAAGACGTTTTACCGGGAGGGAAGTAATGATAGAAGTCCACCATTGCAAAAGTGGGGCAGTTGTATGCTATCTTTGGAAAGTGGTTGAATCTTCTCAATCAAATCACTGGATGATTTTTGGGAATCAATTTAAATAATGATTGTCCAGAAAATTAGGGTGTAGAATCATGCCCTTAATTTCTACCCATAATTCTAGCATTTAGTTAGTATAAATAGTGGCTAGTTATACATGTTTTAGCATTCAGAATTATCTTTCAAATTACTTGTTCATGTAATCAGGAGACAGTGCCTTTCTCGAATTTGGCCACTATCCTTTATTTTTAATAAAACTCAACCACTTTCATCTTAATCACATTTGTACCTATCATTCTTAATCACATCTGTACCTATCACTTTGTGTTCCTGATGATCAAGAACTCCGGGAAGCCTTGTTAGCTAAGGCTCATAGCTCCCCATTTTCTATCCATCCTGGTTCGACGAAGATGTACCATGACATCAAGCAGTACTTTTGGTGGAGTGGTATGAAACATGATGTTGCCACTTACGTCTCCAAATGTCTTACCTGCCAGTAGGTTAAGATCGAGCATCAGCGATCTGGCGGTCTCCTTCAACCGTTAGATATTCCAGAGTGGAAGTGGGACAAAATCACCATGGATTTTGTTTCTGGTCTTCCGCCAACCAAGAGGAAGCACGATGCAATTTGGGTTATCGTAGATCGACTTACCAAATCAGCTCATTTCTTACCGGTCCGCAAGGAAGATTCAGTCAGTAAACTCGCTGATACTTATAAAAGGGAGATCATGAGCCTTCACGGTGCTCCATCTAGCATCGTCTCAGACAGAGATCCTCGATTCACTTCGCGATTCTGGAGAAGTCTGCAGAAAGCTTGGGGTACACAACTTAAGCTTCGCACGGCTTTTCATCCTCAAACAGACGGGCAGTCGGAGCGAACGATTCAGACATTGGAAGACATGTTGAGGTCATGTGCGTTGGAATGGATGGGTGATTGGGACGATTATATCTGTTTGCTGGAGTTTGCATACAACAACAGTTGGCACGCAAGTATCAAGTGTGCTCCTTTCGAGATGTTGTATGGCAGAAAGTGTCACGCCCCAATCTGCTGGGATCAGGTTGGCGAGCGAACACTTGAAGGACCAGAAATTATCGAGCTGACTAATGAGAAGGTCGCAGTAGCGAAGCAAAAAATGCAAGAAGCACGGTCACGTCAGAAGAGATATTGATAACTAGATTTTAGTTAGGAAAATTGTTCTTTGTCATATGTCTAATCGAATTGATAACTGGTTTAATATGTGACTCAATTGTTTTTGGTGGAAAAAATAGTTGTGTCGTTGTAGTAAAATTAAAGGTGCAAAAACTTAAAAGTAAATCTAATTCTAATTTAAAATAAATGACGAGAATTAAAAGCGTGACGAAAATTAAAAGGCAATTGAAGTAAATGGCACTTAACGTAAATAACGCAAACATAAAACTATCCTAAAGGCAAACTTAAAACGCAACTAAATCTTAAACTAAGGAAAGGCTTAAAATAAAACTAAGGCAAGTAAACTTAAAGTGCGACTAAGTAAAAAGGCGGGAAAAATAAAGTTTAAAAATTAAAAACTAAAAACTTAAAATAAACTAAAAATACCTCACTCGGAATAATTACTCGTTCGGAATGTCACCTTCACCCGGAATATTTTTTCTTCATTCGGAATAATCAAGAAATAACCTTCATCCGGAATAACTTTGCTTCATTCGGAATATTCAAACAAAAGCCTTCATCCGGAATATAACCCTCATTCGGAATAAAAGCTTTATCCGGAATAATTAATTATTCCGAATAAACGACCTTGATTCGGAATGTGATGTTGATCCGGAATAAATCCTCAAATCCTTCGTTCGGAATGTTCCGAATGAACACCTTGATCCGGAATGTTCCGAATGAACTCCCTTGATTCGGAATAACTGGTTGGTTCAGAATATCCACTGATCCGGAATATTAGCTAGAAATCCCTTGGTTCAGAATGTTGCTCTGATTCGGAATAACAGCTTGATCTGGAATATGTCACTTATCCGGAATATTTGCTTGGTTCGGAATAATCACAACACCACCTTGATCCGGAATAAACAGCTCAAACCCTTCACTCGGAATAATCTGGGCAACAGAAATAGCGAAGAACAAGGAAGAACAAATATGCACGAATCTAATCTAAACTAATCAAATCAAACCAAAAGATTAAGCAAGACTAATCACAACACAATCAACTAATGATAATCAAACAAACCAAATCAAAAACAATAACAATAATAATCAAAATAATCAAAACCCACTTAATCAATTTAATAAAAACTCAAGAACATGAACATGAACATGAACAATAAACATAAAGATTAAGATCAAACAAGAAAGGTAGATAGGAGATCAAACAATAAAAGTAAAGATTCAATAACAATAAAAGAAAACTTACTTGAAATTAAAGGTATTTAAGGTGCAAGACAAGTATTTAAATTGACATGAAAATTAAATGTGCAAAATTTAAAGATGGAAGAACTAGTGTCACTCTAGCCAACAAAAACAAATGAAAGGAAATGACATCTATTTATAGGGGAATTAGGGAGGTGCTTAGTGGAAACTTCCTCCCCTCTTTCTTCTTTCTTTAATTGTCATTAAGTCCTTAATCTTCTGAATTCTTTGACTTTAACGACTTTGTCTCGGGATCTCTACTCTCGTCTTGTAATTTCTTCAATAAATTAGACTTGAGTTCTTCGGCTTTTAGTAAACTTCCGTCTTTTGACTTTTTCTTCGATAAATCTTCAGAATTGGTCTTGGACTTCCGTTCTTTTTGCACTCTTGATTTCTTGACTTGTCTTTTGTCCTTTTCTTCGATAAAAGCCCGTGAATGCCCGTGTTTTCTCCCCTTTTCACATTTTCGTCCTAAATTACAACAAAAACACAAACCACGCATAATTCCGACATTTACGACATAAAATACACGTTTTGGCTCGGTTATTATTGTAGTTAAGTGGTAAAAAGGATGGGTGTTTACACACCTATCAAATCCCCTACACTTGACCATTGCAATGTCCTCATGCAATGCATTAGTTAGAAAGCATGTTTACACTTTTCATCACAATCAATCCACATTGGCCTTTATTAAAGAGATAGAAAATTATAAACATTCAAAGTAAGTAAAGAAATCAAAAACATACCTTAGGGTTTTGGAAAAGTCATGAATGATCATCATTCTCAAGTTTTCACATTCTCCAAACCAAGCTTAAAAACGAGATCATTGTTATTATAAGTTAGCAAACTAACACGAACTCATGTGGGCCAATTATTTACTTAGACTCCCTTATTCCTAGGTGTATCTCTTATATTTTATTATTGTCTTGAATGATCACGAGGATACATTGTTGACTGATTTCGATAGTTATTAAGGCTGAAAATAAAGTGGGACGATTTAATCAATAGTTAGCTAAAGGACAAAATATTTTAAAACTGCTTCTCGGGACCTCAAAAAGTTCATATCTTGGCATAACTCGCTTCGCGATTTGAGACCTTTCTCGGACCGATATTTGGCAGCGACTTCATACTTCAAATCTTGAGAGACGTTCATGAAATAATGGTCTTCTCTTCATAATAGGAATTTCTTCACTTGAAATTTTGAGAGATTCTTCATATTTGGACCACGACTTCTTCATTTTTCTCCAATCTTTATTTGTGATTTTGATATACAACGATTCGCCTCCTTTTTGGACTTGGATCTATTTATCCTCATACCTTGTTAGGGCCTTTTTGGATAGACTTCTCCATGATCTTTTGGGGAGTACTTGCTTTTCGTCGTGTGTCTCGATCCTTCATATTGATTTTTGATAAATGATTCTTCACATCACTTGGGATCTTTAGCAACAAAATGTAGCCCTCATGTCTTGTTAGGACCTTTTTGGACTCGCCAATCTTCGCATCCCGCTTCAATAAGTTATGCCTTGGCTATGAACTCTAATCCATATCGAGCAACTTTTAAACGATCTTGGGCTAGAAGCTAAGTAACTTTTCAAATCGTACAACCTTATTTATTGCAGATAAATTTATTAGCAAGCGATGGGAGAATAGGCTTATAATTAACTCACATAAATTCACGAAAGAATACCAAACTTATAATTGACTCTATCATCTCTCGTTCTCCATAGTTTAAAATGTCAAGGAATGAGACTCGTGGATGCTTAGCCTATTAAATCAAAGTTTTGGGTTTTCGAGTCGCCTATAGGATCTTGCAAACTCTTAGACTTTTACAAGTTTAGAATTCGCATCTTAAAGTTCCCTTGATAAACGACTCTCTAGGATCAATTATAGGAACTTGCGAAAAAGTTCTTGTTCTTAACCCGTGAGAATTAAGACTTTCGCGTTTTATAGCTCCCTATATAAAAGCCTAGCAAAACTTGACTTAAACACGTTAAGGATACTAGCTAGAGTAAACTTAGATAAGTAAACTCGGGTTTAGTCAAAAGATTCACAACGTTTGAAAATTAAAACCACTTTATTAAAATTTTATTCTAGTAAAGAAAGAAAATAACTATACAAAGGTAAAGACTAATAGGCCAAAATAGATCAAAAATTTTGAAAAATGTCGAAAATTTGATTTTCCGGTTAAAATGAGGACAAATACAAGGAAAAGGCCACTTAACTTCGATAGAAGTCCCCCCTACACTTAATATAAACATTGTCCTCAATGTTTAAGCATGTGGGAATAAACTCCCCTACACTTAGGACATTGTGCACTTTGTTTAAATCTCGCTAAGGAAAAGACAACTAACGAGATTCCTATTTTAATATTGAGAAATATAAAATAGTGAATCGAAAGAGTTTAGGATAGAACCGGGAAGACGAAAACACGGAATCACGGGTCATCAAAAATCATCAAGAGTGGATCATTGAACGCTCGAATCCCTGAATATGAGAAGAGAGGAAATAGCAAACACCAACGGGTCTCCCCTACACTTAGGATATAAATAGATAAAAGATAGATACATGGGTTGCCTCCCAAGAAGCGCTTGATTCTTGTTCACCGAGTCGTGAGCCTGACTCGACCTTGATTAGCATAGGAAGAAGCATGAAACACATCCACCAGGATCAAAGACATAGTTTTCGTCCATCAAATAACACAAGCTTAAGGCGAACAAGGCAAGCCAAAGAAGAGTAGGCAAGGTTCCCTTAAGCAAAGATGGAGCACGATGGTAGCAAGGGTGAAGAGGTGCAAGCATATCTTCATAAGTTCCAAATATTTTTCCTTTTATTTCATCAGACGGATACTGAGATGGCTGAAGAATATCGATATCGGGGTCGAACACCTTTTCCTTTAGGGGAAAATAGCACTCAGGCTCAGCAGAATTTGAAGATGATCCGCGAAAACGATGCACAACCTCGTCCTCAGAAGGTGGACAAAGAGGTGTCAAAACATACGTGCTGCGGATGTTGGTGTCGTCCGGTTGCTTCTCCTTTGAAATAATTTTCTTCAAATCCAAAGTAGGATCAAGACCATAATCATCAAAGTCTAAAGGAGGAGTATCACTCTCATGAGGGAAGTATGTATTGAGAAAAGTAGAGAAGTCTTCCTCAAATGAGTAGTCATCCAAAGTAGGATCAAGTGATGGCGGAGGATCTTCATCATGAGAAGAATCACTCGAAAGAGTATCGGCCTCATCAAAATCATCATAAGTGGGCATGTCGGGATACTCGGAGGTAAAATCATCATAATCATCTCCATCAAAGCGAGAATCATCATCATAAGCATCATAGATCGGTGGAGAATCATATATGGGTGAAGGTTCCAAATTAGAGAGAGAATCATCCACATCATCTTGAAACAGTGGATTGTCATTACAAGAATCGAATAGAGGATTGTTGTAGACGACAAAATCATCAAGCACATTAATCATATTCGCTGATTCTCTTCCATAGGATTTGTTTGTAAGCTTCCCCATTTCAAAAACTTGGGCATCATCCCCGACTCTTAAGATGAGCTCACATTTATCCACATCTATTAAAGCTCTACCGGTTCTCAAAAATGGGCGTCCAAGTATTAACGGAATACAAGGATCCATTTCATAATCAACAACGACGAAGTCGACCGGAAAAGTGAATGTGCCAACTTTGATGAACACATCTTCGGGAATACCAACGGGGTAAGCGAGAGTGCAATTGGCTAGCTCAAGAGTCATTCTGGTGGGTGTAAGGTTGGGCAATGATAACTTTTTCCAAACACTTAAAGGTATCAAATTAATACTGGCCCCGAGATCGGCTAAGGCAGTAAATTTGTCGGTTTGGTTAAAAGTACAAGGTAGCACAAAATGACCGGGATCTCCAAGTTTCTCTGGAAGTTCTTTAAGAAGGATTGCAGAACAATTTTCATTTAAGCGTGTGTTGGCGAGCTCAACCAGCTTCTCCTTCTTGTTAAGCAATTCCTTGAATGCTTTGAAAAATTTCGGCATGTGGACAAGTGCTTCAACAAGGCTTATGTTGAAATTCATTTGAGAGATCATCTTCAAATAGTTTTACACTTAAATGTCATCCTTGGTGTGCAGTTTGGCCTTGTCTAAGCGAGATGGATAAGGCATATGGGGGTTTATAGGTGGAAGGTGTGGTTGGTGGAGGATTCGTCTTGGGTACTTCTTCACGACGAGGCGGAGACGATAATGGTGTACTAATACTAGGTGTGGGAGTAGTAGGGATAAATGATGGTGGAGGAGGTGTAGATGGTGTAACTGGGGGTGGGATAGATGGTCCTACTAAAGTAACTCCACTACGGGTAGTAATAGCACTCATATTCGCTCGCGGGTTGGTGATGGTGTTTGAAGGTAGAGAACTCGAAGTAGAGGGTTGAGCGGTGGGTAAGAAACTAGCAAACATATTCTTTAAATCATTCGTTTGATTGCTGAAGGAGGATTGTATATCATTTCGAAGCTCAGATCTAATGTCATTCCCTTGCTTGGTGATATCCCCTTTCAAATTGATAATTTGGCTCTGTAGATTATTAATTTGCTCTCCTTGGGTTCTCATTAAGGCTTCAACATCTTGATGAATGGGTGGGGCTTGTTGAGCGGGTGGGTGATAAGGATTAGAAGCTCTAGGTGGGATTTGGTTGCTTCTAGTGTAATTGTTGTTGGGGTTTTGGTTTTGAGGAGAAAAACTGGGTGAAAGGTAGTTGTTGGACCGGTAACTTAGCAAATTTCGATCCCCTTGAGGTCGGGCTTGGTAATTTTCCGGTGAATAATTACCTTAGGCCGCATACACATTTTCCGGATTTCCTTGAGTAGAAGGACAATCAGTGTATGAGTGAGGACCGCTGCATGTCTCACAAGGAATGGCTACCTCTTTAACTTGTTGTTGGTTTGTAGCGATGAGCAAGATATTTTTGTTCATTTCGGCCATCATGCGGGTGAATTCGGTCATATCGGGGTTTGCTGAAGTAGAAGAAACATTGAATCTCGGGTTGTTCCTTGAAGAAGCGGAGGAATCCCAGTTTTTGTGATGAGTAGTCATGTTCTCAATAAGCTCTCTACACTCCTCAGGTCTTCTTTCCATAAATGTGCCACCGGCGGCTGCATTAATCGTATCACGATCTCGAAAAGTCAAACTGTTGTAGAAAGTATCAATTAAGGTCACAGGGAGCATGTTGTGGTTTGGACATCGGTCGATCAAAACATTATATCTTTCCCAAGCATCAAAAAGAGATTCATCGGGTTCTTGCATGAAACCGCTGATTTGATTGCGAAGGCTCGTGACCATGGATGGTGGAAAGTAGCGCGACAAAAAGCGTTGAGTCATGTCATCCCAAGTATGAATGTAATTCTTCGGGAGACGATCAAACCATTTCTCGGCGTGGTGTGATAAAGTATGTGGAAAGAGTTGAAGGCGAAGAACATCATTTGTCGCACCGGGCAACTTCATGCTTTGAGTAATAGTAATGAATTTGTCGAGGTGTTTGTTGGCATCATCATCAGGCAATCCGCGGAATGGATTTGTTTGCGCTTGTTGAATCATGTGATGCTTCAATGAAAACTCCGGAGCCGTGATTTGCATCAGCGCAATCGGTCCTCCTCGTCCAAACATGGTGGGTTGACAAAGCTCCTCCATTGTCCGAAGATCAGGCTGTGGAAGAACATTGTTGTTATTGTTAAGGTGCGGTGGATTATTGTTATTGTTCACACCTGCCATACCTAAATCTTCAGGAGTCTCGGGCTCTTGATAATTTGAAGATCTAGTACCCATACACCTACGAAAGCAAAAGAAAACAATACCAAACAAAAAGAGAATATATATACACTATAAAGATAAAAATAAAATCTTTTTGGATTTTAGAAAATTTTTAATTTTTATGGATTTTTTAACAATTTTTTTTATTTTTGGTTTTTTTGAAATTTTTTTAAACAAGAAAAATAACGCTCACGAATGAACGGATCCCAAAAAGCAACGCGTCTCTCACAGAAAACCGTTAATCTTTACGAAAAGAGCCGGCTGCGGCGCCATTTGATAACTAGCTTTTGCCTAGTATAAAAATATAAGTTCGTTGATGTGGTCTAATGGAATTGATAACTGGTTTAAGTGCGACTCAGCTGTCTTTGGTGGAGACAAATGTTGCGTCGTTGTAGTAAAATTAAAGGTGCAAAAACTTTAAAGTAAATCTAAATCTAATTTAAAATAAATGACGAGAATTAAAAGCGTGACGAAAATTAAAAGGCAATTGAAGTAAATGGCAATTAACGTAAATAACGCACACTTAAAACTATCCTAAAGGCAAACTTAAAACGCAACTAAAACTTAAACTAAGGCAAGGCTTAAAATAAAACTAAGGCAAGTAAACTTAAAGTGAGACTAAGTAAAAAGGCGGGAAAAATAAAGTTTAAAAATTAAAAACTAAAAACTTAAAATAAACTAAAAATACCTCACTCGGAATAATTACTCGTTCGGAATTTCACCTTCACCCGGAATAATTTTTCTTCGTTCGGAATAATCAAGAAATAACCTTCATCCGGAATAACTTTGCTTCATTCGGAATATTCAAACAAAAGCCTTCATCCGGAATATAACCCTCATTCGGAATAAAACCTTTATCCGGAATAATTGATTATTCCGAATAAACGACCTTGATTCGGAATGTGACGTTGATCCGGAATAAATCCTCAAATCCTTCGTTCGGAATGTTTCGAATGAACACCTTGATCCGGAATGTTCCGAATGAACTCCCTTGATTCGGAATAACTGGTTGGTTCGGAATATCCACTGATCCGGAATATTAGCTAGAAATCCCTTGGTTCGGAATGTTGCTCTGATTCGGAATAACAGCTTGATCCGGAATATGTCACTTATCCGGAATATTTGCTTGGTTCGGAATAATCACAACACCACCTTGATCCGGAATAAACAGCTCAAACCCTTCACTCGGAATAATCTGGGCAACAGAAATAGCGAAGAACAAGGAAGAACAAATATGCACGAATCTAATCTAAACTAATCAAATCAAACCAAAAGATTAAGCAAGACTAATCACAAACAATCAACTAATGATAATCAAACAAACCAAATCAAAAACAATAACAATAATAATCAAAATAATCAAAACCCACATAATCAATTTAATAAAAACTCAAGAACATGAACATGAACAATAAACATAAAGATTAAGATCAAACAAGAAAGGTAGATAGGAGATCAAACAATAAACGTAAAGATTCAATAACAATAAAAGAAAACTTACTTGAAATTAAAGGTATTTAAGGTGCAAGACAAGTATTTAAATTGACATGAAAATTAAATGTGCAAAATTTAAAGATGGAAAAACTAGTGTCACTCTAGCCAATAAAAACAAATGAAAGGAAATGACATCTATTTATAGGGGAATTAGGGAGGTGCTTAGTGGAAACTTCCTCGCCTCTTTCTTCTTTCTTTAATTGTCATTAAGTCCTTAATCTTCTTAATTCTTTGACTTTAACGACTTTGTCTCGGGATCTCTACTCTCGTCTTGTAATTTCTTCAATAAATTAGACTTGAGTTCTTCGGCTTTTAGTAAACTTCCGTCTTTTGACTTTTTCTTCGATAAATCTTCAGAATTGGTCTTGGACTTCCGTTCTTTTTGCACTCTTGATTTCTTGACTTCGTCTTTTGTCTTTTTCTTCGATAAAAGCCCGTGAATGCCCGTGTTTTCTCCCCTTTTCACATTTTCGTCCTAAATCACAACAAAAACACAAACCACGCATAATTCCGACATTTACGACATAAAATACACGTTTTGGCTCGGTTATTATTGTAGTTAAGTGGTAAAAAGGATGGGTGTTTACACACCTATCAGATACGCAGACAAGCATCGTAGGGACATACATTTTAACGTAGGAGATCACGTTTTCCTTAAGGTTTTGCCGGCACGTGGTGTTAGACGTTTTGCAATTAAAGGGAAGCTCAGTCCTCGATTCATCGGACCGTTTGATATCATTGAACGTGTCGGAGAAGTATCTTAGCGTTTAGCGTTACCTCCGCAGCTTTCTCATGTACACAATGTGTTTCATGTGTCCTTACTCAGAGGGTACCAGTATCATCCCCTTCACATGGTTCAGTATCCACTGGAACAGATTCGTGAAGATCTCACTTTTATAGAAGAACCCGAACAAGTTCTTGACAGATGATGAGACTGCTTTTATACATAGTCTCATCGTCCAAAAAGGGCTTAAAATGCATTAAATATCATCAAAATACCCAAATATATGCTTGTGTTTGTTGCTTGTGTATTTTAGGTACGGATATTGAGAAAATGATAAAAGATCACAAGAATCATGCAAAAACGAACACGAGAAACGAAGCCGCACATTAAACCAAGCCCTAATGAAGAATTTCCCAAGAAAACCCTTGAAGACTTGAAGATTTATGAAGAAGGGTCCTCCAATATTTATGAATTGACACTTTGAACCCTTGTATATTCATAATTACAAGTTTGGTCCTTAAAGTTTGTCAAAATTACCAAAAGGGCCCTCCACTTTGAAGAATTGGAAATTTTAGTCCCTCAACAAAGCTAAATTGTCAACCATTACACTCCACAAAGTCAAATATATCATGAAGTCCTTCAAAGTACAAGAAAAGACAAGTTTGGTCCTTGAAATATGTTAATTTGCAAAAAGGACCCTTGACTTTCAACATTTGGCAAGAATGGTCCCTCATAAATGAAGACTTGGCAATTTCAGTCCTAAAATGTGACAATCCGTCAATTTATGGTTTATATTTTATTCTCAAATATTATTTAAAAACATTATTTTAATGTTATATTATGAACTCACTTATTTTTTGGAAGAAATTTGGATTTACGTCTTGAAGTAGCATGGACTACGTCTAAACCAGAGGATTCTACTTACGTGCTTACGTTTACATACACCATTTTGATGACAGTCCGACATTTCAGAAAAAAATTTATCCGTGAATATTATTTTGGAATTTTAAATTTGTGTTGGTTCATAAACTCACAAATTTACGAGAAGAGATTAGGACTTACGATTATAATTTAACGTCCTTTGCGACTAAACCGGAAACCTTAGGATTACGTATTTACGTTTTCGAACTCCGTTTTTGATGAGAAATTTTTTATTAGATTCGTTTTGTGTCGTTGATTCATAATTTATAAAACCGTTTTTCGTAAAACGACCCGAGGGCACGTAAATCGAGGAAACTAGAATCGAGAAGTACCCGTAAATAATTGGGGATGAGACAAAAACAAGTTTTGCCCCACCCCCACTAACCCACGGCCAAAACTTGACACCACACATTGTGATGTGTCAAAGTCTTAGCTAGAAAGCTAACACATGTTAGCATTAGCTTAACATGGAAGCCAACTTTCCACCAAAACCATCAAAACTACTTCACCAAAACCATTTCTTTCATACTCAACATGCAAAACACTCTCATCTCTCTCTCTAGCCATTTTGGCCGTCTACTATAGCCACCACAACACCATCATCATACAATTTTAACCACAAACTATTGTTATAAATTACATATGTTAATCTCCTTCAAAAGAGATGAAGATTGGTGCAAGTTTTAACATCTAAAAAGGAGTTTTCAAGTGAAGTAAGGGATGATTTCTACATGAAGTTTACAAGTATTGGTGGCCATGAAGATTGGTGTTGATCTACCACAAGTTCTTGCATCAAAATCCATGTCTTAATCACAACCTACATCATCTTGGTGGTATAAAGATTGTTCTTCCCATCCTCTTGTTATTTTGATTATGTAATCATGTATTTTCTTTCTTATTGTATATGTATATGATGAATATATGATGATAAAAATATTGTGTGGGGATCAAGTGTTGATAAACATGGGTAAAAAGATGAAAACTATATGTAAAAGTTGTTAATCTTGCTTAATTTAGTAGGCTGTATAAAAACAGTAAATAACCATATGATGAACTGATAAAATGGTATAGATGAATTGATATATAGTGAGTATTGAGACTTGTACACATGTGAGAGTTGTCCATGCAATGGAATCATAAAAATGAGTGAGATATGATCAAAACAAGTTTAGAGTGCAAATCTGAGTACACAGTTTTAGACGAATTTTATAAAATACTTAGAGGTTGATTCATCAGTAGCTATAAGAATAAAATGAAGCACATATCATGTAGTTTCTGTGATAAAATTTGGGGTTCTATCTCCATGTAGAACTCTAGATATGATCATTTTAGTAAACCAGATTTTTAGGACTGATTTTGTGAAATTAAAGTTTAATATTATTATATAAGCACTCAAATAAATATAGTATAAAATGTGAATTAAAACCCACTAACTTATATATTTCATTTATATAAAAATGCATAAGGATAAATAAATTGACATTATATAAAAATGGTAGTTTGGTAAGTTTTATAAGTTATAAAAACTGTATACTAAGTTTTACGTCTTCTCGGCTAAAACCGAAAGATTAACGTTTTTGTTAAATAAAACTTAGACGGTTGGACCCGTCTAATGTAAACTTTTATAAACTCACATACTGATATATAAACATATATAACAAGTAAAAATTGATAAAACCCGAGCTTTACAACATATAGACATTAACGGGCCAAAGTAGCCTTCATGGACAATAAACCCGACTAATTTGGTAAAACACTTATAAACTTACTTATTGGGCTTAACCCATTTGGGCCCAACATATAAAGTATAATACTGTTAATAAAAGTATAATTGGGCTAATGAATAGTATTGGGCTTGTAATAGGCCCATTGGGCTTTAAAATGTAAACAAGTTGAACTTGTGTAACTAGTCTTGAAAATTACCAACACATAAACACTATAATGAATGAGTAAAGATGTATAAACCCACTTGATCATCATCATATATATAAAATCATCATATGCATACATAATTGTTATTTTTATAATGTCATTGGACAAGAGTCTAAGACGAGTATTATTTGTCTAGGTTTCCGTGATTGAAGCACGTACCGTACATCCGAATTGCCGATAACCCGCTTTCCCACATCAACGTGAGTTCATAGCTTCGCACTCTTTTAAATGTTTTTATGAAATTTTTTATAAACCCGCGAGGGAGATAACATGTTAGTTTTTATAAAATAGGACACTAGTTGTCCCGATTGTCTGTTTATTGATTTGGACCCGAATGATTGTATGACCCGATGAATGATTATATGACCTGATAGATGAAATGAAATGGATTATTAAAGTTAGGTTATGTCGCTAAAAGTCCCATTAGCATGAATTGTGAACTACCGGGATTTGGTAGACGCTTATGCATATAATAGTACTATTTGGGGACGATCACCCCAGTTCGCGCCTTGACGGTTGATCCCCGTCGTGCCACATTGATTGGTAAGCGGATTTATGTATGAAAAGATTTACACAAGCGTGATTATTGTGACGACACGCTAATTTAGATGGGCAAATTGAGTTTCGGGCTAGCTACCCGTTGTTTGTTATAGTAAGGTAACATTGTCATGCGGCTTATAATAATCCAACTAACGAAATACTGCTTTATGCATTGAATTACGATATATTGCCTAACTAGCAATACAGGGTCTTATTATTGATATTATGTTTGTGTTTTGGTTTTATATAACCATATCCATATAGCGGTTTTTATTTAACTTTATACAACGTTATAAAACGTATTGTATGATGTTTTTAACGACAATGATTCGTTTAATGATTTTGAAGGCGAAAGCCTATATTATGATTTTTTAGAAGGATTTGTATAAAATGACTTTGGCTATTTTATGGCCTACTACAAAGATTTGTACAAAAATATTTTCGGTAATAAATATATACTGATGATATATTAATGGTTTTCATTAAACTCTATGAATTCACTCGGCGTTATCGCTGACCTTTTCTTTTAACATGTTTTATCTCAGGTACTTGAAGGTAATTCTCGAGAAGACAACAAGAATTCATGGCCCGCACTTAAATAATAATTTCCGTTCAAATGCTTTGTAAAACCTGTATAAAATACAATGACTTCGGACCTATGTAAATTATATATTTATGAATGGAATGCTTTATTAATAAACGACGCGATTTTTATGCGTTGTCTATGATGTGAGTAATGTGCTATCCCGTAACACCAACGAGTCTTCCGCTGTATTGAATTGTGTAAATTTGGGGGTGCTACATAAAAGAAGTCAAACAAACAAGTCAAGACCATTATCAATCAAGAAAATGCCAAATCAGTCCTTCAAAAATCACAAAATGGCAATAAATACCCCTGAAAATACTTTGGAAAAGTATTTGGGGCAAAAGTGTGAAAAGTGAAAATTCAACAACAAAGGAATCTGGATTTTGCACTATTATTTACAAAGTGAAAAGTTTATGAAAGATAGGGGGTGAATCATGGCACACAGTTACTTACCTTAACCTATGGAAGATTGACACGTGCCCCACTACAAAAAAATCCACCAATGGGAGCCCTCAGCCTTGCCACCTCATTTCCCACTCACCAGATTATTTAACTAATCTTTGATTAGTTTAAATTTGCGCAAAACACATGGTTTAAATATAAAAACGGATTAAACACCAACTATTCGCCTCAAGAACATGATTTGGGCTTTCTTAATCCGTTTGTAATTAAGCTATGAAAACCTCCAGATTAGTGATTAAGCATCCCTTAATCACATCCCAACCTCAAAAATACTTGCCACATCACTCCCTTGTCCCACACATGATTCCCCTGATACACCTTTGAGCTAACTGCCAAATTTTGGACAGTCATCCAACGTGTGAGATTCCAGCTTTCATCCTAAGCAATATTTGGACCATTGGATGCACTTTTGCTTTGCCAGCTACCACAAAACAACAAAGATCAGTCACATAAATCCAAGAAGTTCAAAAAGCTCCAAGGGAAATTTTGGGAGACTGCAGCTATTAGGATTACATTTTTAGTTTTCTTAGCTCACTTGTATGCCTATATAAAGGCTTTAGGATGCTACCTTTATTTTTTTGCTCTTGAATTTTCCTTGTTCACAAATCTGTAAATCTCATATTCAGTTAATGAAATGTGTAGAAACTAGAAGGGGGGGGGGGGGGGGGGGTTGAATAGTTTCTCTTCGATTGGTGACCAAATTAAAATTTCTTTCAATTTGGTTTGTATCAAAACTATCTTTTACTTAAAGCTAAGTTGCATAATGATTAGGTTCAATTGAAATGCACTAGCAAGAATAATAAGCAAGTATAATGATAATGAAATAAGTAAAGAGCAAGGAAGGAGACAACCTAGTGGGAAGACACCAAGATTTATAGTGGTTCGACAACGAGGCTCTATCCTCGTTTCTACTCCACTCCTCGAGTACACCTACTCGAGATTTCCACTATATCCACAAGCTCCCTTCTCGGCGGAGAAAACCTTACATCGTTGCTTACATTATTTTCCGACACTAAGCTAAATGTCGAGACCTAATCTTTAGCTAGGACCAATCTACACGACGTTGCCTACTTCACAATTTAACGACACAAGGCTAGATGTCGAGTTCTAATCTTAAGGTAGAACCAATCTTCACGACGTTGCCTACTTCACCATTTTTACGACACAAGGCTAGATGTCGAGTTCTAATCGAAAGCTAGAACCAATCTTCACGACTTTTCACTTTGAAGCTAAGTGAGAACTTCACACAACACAACTACTAATCACTTTAAAGTTTAGTGAGAACTCAGAAGACACAACCACATCACTTTATAGTTTAGTGAGAACTCCTAATCAAATCTATTACAACTCAACTAGACTTATCCAAGTACACACATGTAGCTTGGATTTACACAACACAAATCCAAGCAAACACATATGCAATGGATGTACACAACAAATCCAAGTTTTCACATATAACTTGGATGAACGCAACTAGTCCAAGTATTCATAAATACATTGGATTGACCTAAAACACAAAGGTATCATGATGAATATGACTAGCTCATAAATTCATCTCTATCACTACACTAGTGAGTGAGTGATCTTCTCATTGGACATGGTAAAGGAGGGGATCAAGAGGATAATCATATGTAAACATCCTTAACAAATTAAGTGATCATTTACTAATGATTATGCTATAGAAAATAGAAAAAGGGCTGAGAAAAACGTCCAAGAGGCTTGCTGGAAAATGAGATTTGACCCACTATTTAAAGGAGACAAAGTTACAACGGATCTATAACGACTACTGTGCGCGGTACCTTATCTCACCCCGCGGTACCATATCGCTAAGGTACCGCGTAGGTACTTAAGGTACCGCCACTAGACTCCGCTCCGTTTTTGTCTTTTAGTGGGGTGGGAATATCTGAGGTATTTGAACCCTTCAAAGGATATTCTAACAGCATTTGGAATATGCCAATTTCAAATTTTCATTTTCCATTTTAATAAAACATTTTCTAAAAAAGGAAGTTTATTAAAAAGTCTTTTGTCTTATTAGCAAAAGTGAGTTTTAAGGATAATCATTTTGATGATCACTAAGTATGATTAAGAAAGGTTAGTGATATGATTATTACCTTGATGATAGTGTTAGTTAAATAATTCATTTTGTGTTTCTACACTAAATGTGTTGTATGGTTTGTTGTGATCAAAACTAAGAAAGATTAGTTAACACTAATAATGTTTTTAGGCATTACTTGCATTAACAATCTCCCCCTTTTTGATTACGACAAACGATAAACTCATTTACGTATAAACACAAACTATGGAATTATTAACTAGTTTATCACTATCATTTCTCCCCCTTTGTCGTAGCAAAAAGGTTAGCATAAGTCTTTTAAGTGCATCGAACTTTGCTAGTAGCTCCCCCTTGGTGGTTGCTCCCCCTTGCTCGGGGCACCAAGTTTGTGAGCTAAGGTGACATGCTACACAAAGGTTAGTAGAAAGGAAAGAAACACCAATGTATATATGATCACTACCTACTAAGTAACTTGAGAGGGAGAAAGAGAAGAAATCTCAAATTAGAAGCAAGTATTTTGCTAAGTATGTCCAAAGAGGTAATTGACAAAATCAAACTTCAATAAAATGAAGATGATAAGCTTGTCAATGGGTTAAAGCTTTAGAATTGATGGAATCACCCATAAGCAATTGTAAAAATTTAACCAAGATCAACTCAAAAATAGAACTAATTAGATAGCACACAAATAACACAAAAGTTAAAAAAAAAATACAACAAAGAAGATAGTCATACACATAGTATGAGTATCTAAAAGCAATAAATATGGAAAATAAACCACTAAGCATAAGCTAGTCTAATAGTGATATTTTCCAAGATCGTTAAAAATAAAATAAAACTAAAAAGACGACGATGCATCATTCGAAGTTTTGTCCACCGAAACGAAAACTTGAATAGGAGGTGGAGTGAGGAGGAATTCAAGAAAATTTAACTTCTCATACACATGAGCAAGTTCAATTTGTTGAAATCGGCAACAATCACACGAGGATCCATGATGCAACACAAAATCGTTTGATGGGGGTATGGCATCAAACTTAGGGTTTGGTGGTGGTGGGGTAAGGGGTTTGGGAATGTTTTCACAATGCCTTGTGAGGTTTGGGAAGGTGGAAAGGTCATTGAGTTGGGGGGTATTGAAGGATTGTGGTGGTGGTGGAACATTTTCTTTTGCTCCGGTGATGGGGTTTATGGTATAAGTCTCATTCCAATACTTGATTGGAGAGAAGGTAGGGTTTTTGGGTGGTTTGGACGAAGATGGTTCATTCTTCTTAACCCAAACGGGTCGAACCGAGATTTTCGGTTTCTTTGAAAGCTTGGATGAGGAAGCTTTGGGTGAGTGGGGTTGTGACAAAGAAATGTCAAGGTTAGGAATGTAGGAGTTAGGCATTGTGAGAGTGTGAGAATGATATCTCAAGGTTATGTGAAAATGAATTCTCAAGGTTGGGAAGGTGTGAGAATGAAATCTCATGGTTGGGGTATAAGTAAAATGTAATCAAGGTAAGAATTTGAATACAAAATGTGTATTGTCAAGGAATGTTTAGTCAATTTGAGTAAACAAGGAATCTTGACTGGGAATACGGTTTTATAATTTTTGACCAAAAAATTCGTCAAAAGCCACATTCTGGCCGCGGTACCTTATATGGGCCGGCGGTTCCATATCACTAAGGAACCGCGGGTCCTTAAGGAACCGCGTCCAGTGGACTTTAAACCATGTTTTTCCTGGGTTTTGGGAAAAACTAAGATTTTTTTTTTAAAAGAAAAGTTGCAAATCTTGGAATTTTACCTCTATTAGAACCAAAATATGCTAGGGTTGCATTAAGCAACACATTCACAAAGAATGTCTTGACAAAGGATGACAAAATAATTTAGATATCATTTTGAACCAATTTTAGTCAAGTTTAGGGGCTGTGATAGATTTAGGTTCAATTTTAATCTCAAATTAAAGTTGATTAGTGTGCACAAAAGGATAGAACCACACAAAGCTAAATCCATAAGTCAACAAAATGAAACATTCATTAGTGAAACAAGTACAAAGATAAATAAAACTAACTAATACATAGCTAGCTTATCATTAAATCTAGATAGGTGGTTTTCCTTGGTTTTTTGTTGAAAACCTTTATTAGAAGAACTCCATCATTCATCTCCTAGGAGGAGGCATGGAGAACAAAGCAAGAAATAAGTTTTGCAACCTCCTATGTAGTTCATACATGTCCATCCTAAGGTTATGGATGATGTAGTGATTGTAAAGACAACATGGGCAACTAGGACCATGAGTTTGTTGAAACCCAAAGTAAGGATCACCCAAGAGGAGGGAAAGTGGGACACGCAAAATTGGGATGTTTGAGTTGGGAGGAGGTGGAGGAGGCATGTTCTCTAAGGGTGATGTGGGTGAAAGTGGAGGCATGTTCCCCAAAGGGGAAATGGGTGAGTGTGGAGGTAAATCCTCCAAGGTTGGTGAAATGGGTGAGTTGTGAGGGGTAAATGGTGAAGTCACCAAAATGTCATCAAAGTCATTCCCAAAAGGAGTGCTTTGGATTGGTTGAGGTTGTGTGGTCACTTCCAAGGGTGCACTTGGAGTGAAGGGAGAAGAAAGCTCATTCATTCTAGAGTTGAATGAAGAGGAGGTAGAACCAATGGAGTGGTTATTACCATGGGTGGAAGAAGTCTTGCATGGTGCAAGAGGTGGGGAAGGTGATGAAGAAATGAGGATAGGAGCATTCTCATTCTTAGGTGTGTGGAAATGTGAAGAGTTAGGCTTAGCTACCTTAACCCTTATTTTGAGTGTTTTTCTTGGGGTGGAGGTCTTGGAAGTGTTTGAGGTTTTGGTACACACCATGGTTGATTAGAGTGGTTTAAGGTTTAGGGAAGTATGTTTGATGTGTGAAGAACATGGCAAACAAGGTGGGTTTAAATGGTTGAGGGGATGATCCAAACTAGTAATGGGTTAAAATCATTTTAGGTGAATAATGAATTTAGATACCCTAGTTTAGGAAATGTGCAGTTTATTACTGAAAATCATGCAAGGTTTACACAAAATTAAGAAAACAGTGTAAAGCAAAGATGTTGTCGTGCACAGTGGCTGGCGGTTCCGTATCTAGGACCGGCGGTACCTTATCGATAAGGAACCGCGGGTCGATATGGAACCGCGACCAGAAGGTTTTCAAAAATTTCCCATCCTAGTTTTTGATAAACCCAGATTTTTCCCAAGAGTTTCACAAGCCAAAGTTAACTACAGATTATAATCTAATAAGCTAACTATCAAAAGGCATGCACAAAGCTATGTAAAACACAAACATGATGGCATAATAAACATTAAGGATGAAAATAAATGGTAATCCAAGCATGCAACACAAGTTAATAAACAACTAAACCAAAGTGTTAATAACCAAACGTTAAACCATCAAATCCAAACTTTGACACAACTTCAAAGTCTTCACCTCCTTTTCTTTCCTAAACCCTTGATCATCTTTCCCAAATACTTGAACCCTTTTCTTGACTCCACTCGGTGTTCATGTAATTCTCTGGGTTCTAAGATTCTCACGATAAAGATGCTCCATATTGAGATCTTCAGGAACATCACTAGAAGGGTGAGGAGGAGGAGCTAAGTCTTCAAAATCATCCTCGAATTGATTTGAGGATGGATGGGAGTTGCTCGAAGAGTCAAAATGAGAACTAGTACCGATGCCATCACTACCACTTGGTGGCATATCGGTGTCCTCCTCATCCGGCTCTTGATGGTCGGATTTTCTCGAACCACGGTCACTTCTTGGCTTTCGTTGATACGCCTCTTGAATAGGCAACATAACCCGTTGAACCGGGTGAAAGCGAGAATATCGAGTTGAGGAAAATCTTGACCAACCCTTCTAAAGAGACGAGTAAGAAGCATAGCATAAGGGAGGTTTATTTTGGGTTTGGAAAGAGCATAATTTATACGTCGAGCGATGTAATATGCAAGATTGTACTTGGTGGAAGTAAACAGGCAAAACAACATATGCCCCATGCAAGCCGGGATATGATCCCGGTTCCCACCAAGACAAAACACATTTTCCCTAAGGATGTTTGCCCATTGGAGCATATAATCCTTAAGGTCGCTTGAGAGCACTTCATACCTATTCACATTTCGCACATTTGTATGAAGGCTTCTCACAACGTTTCCACTACGCTCTTTCGTGATGATTTCAAGGATGAAATTTAGATCAACTTCGGTGGTGTCATTTGGAGGTTTGTCGTTTGACTCCAAAAGAGCATCTAGTCTCCACTTATCCGTGAAACGACAAGTGCCTTCAAATGGCACACCAAGAATATCACCAAAGTCATCGAGGGAATATTGAATGATTTGACCATTCAACAAGAAACGGATAAAGATTTGGTCGTTGATTTCAAGCATGGAGTAAGTACTAAAGAACTCAAGAAGGAACAAGGGATAAATTACCTCGTCTATGTAAAGCAAACAATCAAACCCAATTAGCTCGAACATAGAGTTGATATAATTATCTCCCGCTATTCTTGAGTCTACAATCCTACCCTCATGGAAACAACGAGAGGAAAGGGATGGAAAAGCGTTTTGGAGTTGAGGGGAAACAAAGGTTTGAGAGATGTCGAGCATATAATCTCTAGTGAATTGATGATCTTTTTGATATTGAGAAGGCATGATTAAGTACCTAAATACAAACACAAGACAATATTTCTCCAATCACTCATATGAAAATCAAAAAGGAAAACGAAAAATGAAAATGTGTTATATCAATTTCTTGACAAACATAGGATTGAATCCATATCATTTTCATGTTCACAATGTATCTATTCCATCATTGACCAAGAACACATGATCTATGTTATATCAACAATGGATTAGAACATTGGTTTTTCAAAACAAGATTTTTAGGTAAGCATTAACAATGTCATTACCTACTTGTTCATGGGTTCATCTCAAATCCATCCTTTAACCAAAATCATTTAGCTTAATTTTGGATTTGTTCTACAAGTGGGTTTTAGTGAAATCTTAATGAATATGAACCTAAGGAATCATAGTAAAATAACTATGTCAACCCACATTCCTATTAAGGTTTTAATTCAATTTCGATTTTTAAAAATCCCCAATTATGAAAGGATGAACCCTAGAACAAAATAGATGAAATTGAAAAAAAATACTTACAATTAATTGATGTTAGATGAAGGATGAGTGAAACCCACAACTTGGAATCAATATTGAAGGTTTTGGAAGCTTCAACAATGGTGGAAAAGGTAAAACCCGTCGGCTGTGTGTTTTTGGGAGAGAGAGAGTTTGGTTTGAAAAAGAATAAAAAACACAAACTGGCGCTCTGACAAAAGTTACTGCCCGCGGTACCTTATCGATAAGGAACCGCGGGTTTGAGCCGCGGAGATAAGGAACCGCCTGCAAAGGCAGGTTTCTATCTCTGAAAAACGCCAAATTTTGAAAATCCAGTTTTTCTAAAATACTTGAGATTAAATCATGAGCCTTTTAGAATATCATTGGATCATCATAACACTAAGCAATATGCCTTAACGAAGGATTACGAGTTAAATCAAGATCTAAAAGAACCGAAACGGACAAACGACTACTCGTAGCAAAACGACTAAATGGAGAGAAATCAAGGGAAGTGAATCAAGACTAGGATCAATGCTCAAGGGATTAATGACAATCTTCAAATAGTGGTAACGAGGAGCTTGTGTCATATATAGTGGTTTAAGACGTGCCTTTCTGGCGAAACGTTAAACGGCTTTGGTAATGAATAAGCACAAAGCAATTATTCAAGTATAGACTAAGATCACTTTCAATAATAGTCTTAGTCTAAACCAAAATATGAGCAAGGTATTAATTCACTTTCTCTCCCACAAAGGGCCTACTAACCGTATGAGTGCAAACCATAGAAATCATGCTTGATACTTTAAGCTTCTACTAACTCACTCTACATCACCATAGTGAGTCAAGTATCCAAGCAATGAAGGTTTGAGAGGATAAAGAAAAGAAGCACAAACCACAAGTAAATGTCAAGGCAAGGATGTCGAGAACAAGCACATAGTCAAGCAATGATCAAAAGAATGATCAAAGGGCGTGTGGAAGAACGAAAGCGTACCTTGGCCACAAAGAGCAATCCATGAAGGAATAAGTGCTATGCCCAATCAATGACTATGATGAGTACTACGTCTTCAAGGACTAGTATCATTCCCAATCATCTTGGTATCATCATTCAAAGATGTTAAAGATCAATGAAAATGATTCTTCTACAAGTGCAAGTAACTCAATCCACAACCAATTAAGTGATTGATCTTCATGAGTACCTACACAAAGCAAGATGCAAACTAGTAGATACATTTCAAGAGTATATCTAAAATGCATAAAGGCTACTAATCTTAAGTGGGATGCAAGGTTATCAATTAAAAGACCTATTTTTCAAAGAAAACATAGTTTTGACCAAAGAGAAACTTTAGTACAACTAGACCTTCTAATTTGAGGAGACAATGGATCGATCCAAGTTTTAAAGTACAATATACTTTAAAGATCTTGAGTGACCATCGCTCTGATACCAATTGTAGAAACTAGAAGGGGGGGGGGGGGGTTGAATAGTTTCTCTTCGATTGGTGACCAAATTAAAATTTCTTTCAATTTGGTTTGTATCAAAACTATCTTTTACTTAAAGCTAAGTTGCATAATGATTAGGTTCAATTGAAATGCACTAGAAAGAATAATAAGCAAGTATAATGATAACGAAATAAGTAAAGAGCAAGGAAGGAGACAACCTAGTGGGAAGACACCAAGATTTATAGTGGTTCGACAACGAGGCTCTATCCTCGTTTCTACTCCACTCCTCGAGTACACCTACTCGAGATTTCCACTATATCCACAAGCTCCCTTCTCGGCGGAGAAAACCTTACATCGTTGCTTACATTATTTTCCGACACTAAGCTAAATGTCGAGACCTAATCTTTAGCTAGGACCAATCTACACGACGTTGCCTACTTCACAATTTAACGACACAAGGCTAGATGTCGAGTTCTAATCTTAAGGTAGAACCAATCTTCACGACGTTGCCTACTTCACCATTTTTACGACACAAGGCTAGATGTCGAGTTCTAATCGAAAGCTAGAACCAATCTTCACGACTCTTCACTTTGAAGCTAAGTGAGAACTTCACACAACACAACTACTAATCACTTTAAAGTTTAGTGAGAACTCACAAGACACAACCACATCACTTTATAGTTTAGTGAGAACTCCTAATCAAATCTATTACAACTCAACTAGACTTATCCAAGTACACACATGTAGCTTGGATTTACACAACACAAATCCAAGCAAACACATATGCAATGGATGTACACAACAAATCCAAGTTTTCACAAATAACTTGGATGAACGCAACTAGTCCAAGTATTCATAAATACATTGGATTGACCTAAAACACAAAGGTATCATGATGAATATGACTAGCTCATAAATTCATCTTTATCACTACACTAGTGAGTGAGTGATCTTCTCATTGGACATGGTAAAGGAGGGGATCAAGAGGATAATCATATGTAAACATCCTTAACAAATTAAGTGATCATTTACTAATGATTATGCTATAGAAAATAGAAAAAGGGCTGAGAAAAAAGTCCAAGAGGCTTGCTGGAAAATGAGATTTGACCCACTATTTAAAGGAGACAAAGTTACAACGGATCTATAACGGCTACTGTGCGCGGTACCTTATCTCACCCCGCGGTACCATATCGCTAAGGTACCGCGTAGGTACTTAAGGTACCGCCACTAGACTTCGCTCCGTTTTTTGTCTTTTAGTGGGGTGGGAATATCTGAGGTATTTGAACCCTTCAAAGGATATTCTAACAGCTTTTGGAATATGCCATTTTCAAATTTTCATTTTCTATTTTAATAAAACATTTTCTAAAAAAGAAAGTTTATTAAAAAGTCTTTTGTCTTATTAGCAAAAATGAGTTTTAAGGATAATCATTTTGATGATCACTAAGTATGATTAAGAAAGGTTAGTGATATGATTATTACTGTAACATCCCGCCTACTCAGACCACAATATTGTCCGCTTTGCCCGCAGGCTCACGGCTTTGCTTTGTGGCCCTCTTGTATGTACTTCCCGGCTGGTCACCCAACCTAGTACTACTCTGACATGAGCACGCTTAACTGCCAGTTCCTAAGAACCCCACTTGCAGTAGACCACAAAACGCGTTGTGTCATGAGAAGGCGACTGTTATCTTATGAACCATGGATCTCTCCTGGCCACAGCCGATGTGGGATTTGCCTAGGGTGTCACAATCACCCCCCCTTCGGGACTCATCGTCCTCGATGAGGTTTGCCCCACCATCCCGAACGGCTCAGGAGTGGCTCTGATACCACTTGTAACATCCCGCCTACTCAGACCATAATATTGTCCGCTTTGCCCGCAGGCTCACGGCTTTGCTTTGTGGCCCTCTTGTATGTACTTCCCGGCTGGTCACCCAACCTAGTACTACTCTGACATGAGCACGCTTAACTGCCAGTTCCTAAGAACCCCACTTGCAGTAGACAACAAAACGCGTTGTGTCATGAGAAGGCGACTGTTATCTTATGAACCATGGATCTCTCCTGGCCACAGCCGATGTGGGATTTGCCTAGGGTGTCACAATTACCTTGATGATAGTGTTAGTTAAATAATTCATTTTGTGTTTCTACACTAAATGTGTTGTATGGTTTGTTGTGATCAAAACTAAGAAAGATTAGTTAACACTAATAATATTTTTAGGCATTACTTGCATTAACAAAATGTGTCTGAATTTTGTGAAGAAAGCTCAAGTGCAACTCTTATAATCTGCTTATTATTGTTAATGTTTACTTGTTCTTGAATCAAAAAACCTGTTTTCAAAAGGAGTGTGCAAAAGTTTGCACATTTTCCACTTTTCTTGATATTTTGCTAAGACTTGTTCAAACCTTGGAATTCTTGGGCTATAAGGCTGATCATAGCATCCTGATATTGTGTTATCAAGGTGTGGTGAAGCTTATAACTTGGGGATAATCAAGTGTGGGGAACTAAGGTTTTTTTTTGGTAAAAGGGTAGCAATGACCCCGGTAAATAGAACCAAAAAAAGCGTTGAAGTACAAGGAATGTGGCTGAAATACCACATTAACCGCAAGCTACATGCAGCTTGTTAAACAAAATGTTTACGACAGGCCATAAACATTAACTAGTCTAGAATACTGGAAATATATAAACTAGACAAAAACCAAGACGATAACATAAAGTTACGAGGAAAATAATAAAATATCAACATGCGATCAGCCAGTAAGAGTGCTTGCCCCAATATGAGTATTGAGAAGATTCACCGATTCATCAAAGACGACCTCGACTCCCTCCTCCTCCTCATTATCTTCCTCGCTTACTTGAGCCCCTTCGTCAATACCAGGCATGGACAAAGATGAAAATTTATTAGATGTAGAAACACTGCTCATTTGAGCTTTAGCCTTGTTCGGACCATTAAGATTGCTAGACTGCTGTAACTGACCAGATTTAGTATTCAACTTACTACTATTATCAGCACTCGTACTTGTAGTATCCAAGTGAGTTTTTGGGCGAAAAACAACCGTCTTACCTGCTTGGAAACCCTTGCTCAATGGAACACCTCTCGGGACTTGATTCCCTAAATTACCTTTGGACTTCTTCCTCTTGCTTTGCACTTGTTGGAACCCATCATTATCAACATGAGTTGTTACTTTTTCAACCGTTATAGGTTTAACAATTTTCGGACAAGAATCAACGGAATGACCAAAAATATTACAAGTGTGGGGAACTAAGGTTGCATTAATCAAGAAGTTTTCATCTTTCTGTTTTGATATTTGTGCTCCTAACCTTGTTGATTCATAGAAGGGTTGTTTGAGGAAGCTTGTACTTGTTCTTGCTAGTACATAAGCTCAAAAATTCGTGGGTGTGGATGTACATCCATGAGGTACACACCTTTCTACCTAAAATCTGATAAAATCTTGATTTTTCGTGAATTTGTGTGCTACTTGTGTTCTTGCTGATTTTATGGTCTAATCTTGCTTAAATCTGCTTAATATATCTGTTATTGTGCTAATTTGGGCTTGGGTGGTCTTGAAATACACAGTTGATTTGAAAATTTTGGTTTTGAAAATTTAAAGGGGTGTTTGGTATTACCTGTTTGAGATCATAAGTAGTTATTGTGTGGTTAGAAGTTTGTGTTTATGCTTGTTATCTGTTCTTGACTTGGTTGAGTGCTATTTGCTGCATGTTTTTGGGCTTGAACCTTGAAATCAAAGATTGTGCTATAACTACTTGAGTTTGACTGTTTTTGACCTAAAATTTTAGGAATACTTAGAGTATATACATGTTTAGGGATTTGAGTGTTTGAATCTGGCTTGTTGGTCAATTGCATCAGCAAAGTGAAAAAACTGCATGTTCATAGTTCATCAGTAACTTTATGTGCTTAAATCTTGCTTAATACTTTGAATCAGTGCATGAAACCAGTTTAGACTTGCTTATTTAAGTTTAATATTGCTTGTGTATGCATTTGGTTAAGTTTGGTTGGCTGAATTGTGCTATAAGTGCTTATTGAACCATAACTGCTTATTGTTCATGTTTGTGAGTGATCTGGTGATTAATTGAATTAACTGTACAAATTGGCTGTTGTTGATTGTGATTTCTTTGTTGTTATTGACTCCTTATGATCCACTGATCATTTGGGTGCCTTTGTGTAATTTGAATCTCCAAAAAAGTCACTAAAGACAAAAAAATCAAGAAGTCAAGCAGTGGAAAAACTTTCCACTGCTCAACACCCAAAACTAGCCCCTGCTTGTACAATTTTTCATTCAGCTTATCAATAAGCCATTTTGGCTTATCCAGACCTGCAACAACTTATTTTTTGTGATAGATCTTCATTATTTGACCCATTTGATTGAACTGGAGCTTATTAGACTTTGACTTTGACTTTTTGCTAGAAACCCAACTTATTTGACTTTTTCATAAGTGCTTATTTGCTTTTTCCAGCTTATTGAGTCAACTTATTTGAAAACTTTTTGTTGATTAAGCTTATTTAAGTCATTTAAAAGCTTTTGCAATTTGAATCAGCTCTTGGGATAGCCTGGAACTCAAAAATGACTATTTTGTCGTTTTCTGTAGATTGCTTTTTGCATTTTCAGGCTTATTCCTTTGGCTTATTTCAAATTTCTTTTTACAGAAGTCTTAAGCAACTCAAAAAAAGCTTGTGTGTCTAATTTGAGCTTATGGCATCAGCTTATAGCTTAATGGGCCAAAAAGCCCATTAAGAATAAGCTGTTTGGTATAAGTCAGCTTATTTCACATTTTCAGCTTTTGTGCCTTTGAAAAGTTGTGTTTAAAATCAAATTTTGAGTCAGATAAGAGCTTTTGGGCTTAATTGGATAATATTTTTCTTATTGGGCTTATTTTGGCCCATTAAGGTGACTGTTTGAACTTTTGGCCCATTTGGAGGCCCATTAGGGGTATTTTTGTAATTTCAACTTCAGTTTCTGTTTACTTAGGTTAAATTCAGATAGTTTGCATGTTTTTAGAATTTTTTATAAATTTTGGATTTTTTAATATTATTTTATTATTATTTTATTAGTAAAAATTAAAATTTAGATTTTTCAAGTTTTTATATTTTTTTAGGTTAAATACATAAAGTTAGGAATTTTACAACTTTTAGAATATTTTTATTGTCCTTAGATTAATTTTTATAATTATTTTAATTTTAAGAGTTTTTAATTGTTTTTAAATAGTTTTAATTAATTTTAAAATTTTCAAAAAATAGTTTTAAATTAAGTTAGGGTATTTTAGAGGGTTACAAAGTGATAAATCTCATTTTGGGCTTTTTGTTAATTAAATTGATTTTTAGGGCTTTAATTAGCATTAAAAAATTATTATTTAATTAAATAAAAGGTTCGGGTGATTTTTGATTTTTTGTAAACTCTTAATACATTATTTATGATTTATTGCATTTTTTTACGAATTTTTAGGGCAATTTTTTTATTTTTGTGCTTTTACGGTTTTACGTGTACGATCTTTTCGTCCTAGTGTAATCCGTCATCGTAACCGTCATTCTCTTCTTATCCCATCTCTATTTTCTTTTCTCATAATCATATAATCACATTATTATTCATTTCTTAACACACACACACCAAGCCTCCTTGAGAACGATTCCCACTTTGGGTCATAACTGGTGGTTTTCCTAAATCACTTGTATACTTACCCTAATTACACTTTGTTTTCCTAAACAAGGTTGTAAATTACAACTATCAACAGACAAGAACGAGTCATGAGAAGGAAGACGATTCCATTCGTCAAAATCCGTTAGAGGGATCAACTGTAACGAAGAGGGTAATAAGAAATCGGATTGCCCTAAGTTGAAAGCGATTGTACCTGGAAGAAACCCCCAGGGTGGTGCTTATCAACTTGGAACAGTCAAGGTGAAGAAAGAGGATCCGAATGTCGTTACTGGTACGTTTTTACTCAACAATCATTATGCTGTTGCTTTATTGACTCGGGTGCTGATAGGAGCTTTGTATCCACTAAATTTAGTGCCCTTATTGACATTGAACCTGTTGAGATAAATACTAGTTACGAGGTGGAATTAGCTGATGGTAAATTAGTGAAAACTAATAAGCTATTCGAAGGATGCTCTCAAAATCTCTTAAACTATTCCTTTCCGATTGATTTGATGTTGATAGAATTAGGTAGTTTCGATATTATTATTGGTAAGGATTGGTTGTCGTTAAATAATGCTACTATCTTATGTGGAGAAAACAAGGTTAAGATTACTCTTAGGAATAGAACGTTAGTAATTGATGGTAATCGAGGTGAATCCCGTTTGAAAATTGTTTCATGTATTAAAGTCCAGAAGTACATCAGGAACGGTTGCGAGTTATTCTTAGCTCAAGTGACCGGGAATGAGTCTAGGGAGAAACGATTGGAAGATGTACCTATTATTTGTGAATTTCCTGAGGTATTTCCTAAAGATTTACCCGGACTCCCACCGATAAGGAAAGTTGAGTTTCGAATCGATTTAATTCCTGGTGCTGCACCGGTAGCACGTGCACCTTACCGATTAGCACCTTCTGAATTAAAGGAATTATCTGAACAACTTAAGGAGTTGTCTGATAAAGGTTTTATTCGACCGAGCTCGTCGCCTTGGAGAGCTCCAGTCTTGTTCGTTAAGAAGAATGATGGATCTTTCCGTATGTGCATTGATTATAGGGAACTGAATAAGTTGACGATTAAAAATCGATATCCTTTACCAAGGATTGATGATTTGTTTGATCAACTACAAGGATCTAGTGTGTATTCTAAGATAGATTTGCGATCTGGATATCACCAACTTCGCGCCCGTGAAGAAGATATTCCTATAACTGCATTTAGAACTCGTTACGGACACTATGAATATCAAGTAATGCCATTTGGGTTAACTAACGCGCCTGCGGTCTTCATGGATCTAATGAACCGAGTGTGCAAACCCTACTTGGACAAATTTGTGATTATGTTTATTGACGACATTCTAATCTATTCTAAGAATAAAGATGAACATGGAGAACATTTAAAGATTATCTTGAGTTTGTTAAAGGATGAAATGTTGTATACTAAGTTTTGAAATGTGATTTTTGGTTAGATTCTGTTCAATTTCTTGGTCATGTGATTAACAAGGATGGAATTCATGTTGATCCTGCGAAGGTTGAAGCCATTAAGAATTGGTCTGCACCGACAACACCAACGAAAGTGCGATAGTTCTTAGGATTGGATGGCTATTATAGGCGATTCACTATAGAATTTTCTTTAATAGCTAAACCCTTAACTAAGCTTACCCAGAAAAATAAACCTTTCGTTTGGGGAAGTGAAGAAGATGGAGCATTTCAGATATTGAAGCAAAACTTATGTAGTGCGCCAATTCTATCCTTACCCGACGGAAGTGAAGATTTTGTAGTATATTGTGATGCATCTCTTAGAGGTTATGGAGCTGTTTTGATGCAGCGAGAAAAAGTAATAGCTTATGCTTCTAGGCAATTAAGGAAAAATGAGGAGAATTACACTACTCATGATCTTGAGTTAGGAGCTGTAGTCTTTGCTCTTAGGTTGTGGAGACATTATCTGTATGGCACCAAGTGTACGGTATTTACCGATCACAAAAGCCTACAGTATATTCTCGATCAAAAGGAATTGAATATGAGGCAACGAAGATGGATAGAACTATTAAGTGATTATGATTGTGATATAAAATATCACCCAGGAAAAGCAAATGTTGTTGCCGATGCATTGAGTAGAAAAGATAGAGAGCCTATCAGGGTACGTTCTGTAGTCTTGACCATGCACAATAATTTGCCTGAGCAAATTAGAAATGCGCAAATAGAAGCCTTTAAGAAAGAAAATTTCGTTAATGAAGGGTTTCAAGGAGAAGGAGATCCTTTAGAAGTTAGAGCTGATGGAGTGAAATGCTTAAGAGGTCGTATGTGGATACCTAAGTTTGGAGGCTTAAGAGATTTGATTATGTTAGAATCCCATAAATCTAAATATTCCATTCACCCTGGATCTGATAAAATGTACCATGATTTGAAGAAGTTGTACTGGTGGCCGAATATGAAAGCTGATATTGCTATGTATGTTCTTCAATGCTTGACTTGTGCAAGAGTCAAAGCTGAACATCAAAAGCCATCAGGACTACTTCAACAACCAAATATTCCTGAATGGAAGTGGGAGCGAATTACGATGGACTCTATTACCAAGCTTCCTAGAACATCATCTGGAAATAACTCGATTTGGGTCATTGTCGATGGACTGACCAAATCAGCACACTTCATTCCGGTGAAAGAGCAGTTCTCACTAGAGAAGCTGACTCGTATTTATCTTGAGAATGTTGTATGCAAGCATGGAGTGCCTGTATCAATCATTTTAGATCGGGATCCTAGATTCGCATCGAATTTTTGGAAATCTCTCCAAAGATATTTGGGAACGAATCTCGACATGAGCACTGCTTATCACCCCCAGACTGATGGGTAGAGTGAAAGAACGATACAAACACTGGAAGATATGTTGAGAGCTTGTGTGTTAGATTTTGGTAAGAATTGGGATAAACATTTGCCTTTAGCAGAGTTTTCATATAACAACAGTTACCATGCTAGTTTTAAGGCTGCACCGTTTGAAGCATTGTATGGTAGGAAGTGTAGATCTCCGGTATGTTGGAGTGAAGTTGGGGATACCCAGCTCACGGGACCGGAATTGATCCGGGAGACTACGTAGATGATAGTTCAGATTAAGAATAGGCCGTTGACTGCCCGTAGTAGACAGAAAAGTTACGCGGATGTGCGGCGGAAACCGATGGAGTTTGAAGTGGGTGACCGAGTAATGTTGAAAGTATCACCATGGAAAGGCGTCATAAGATTTGGAAAGCGAAGGAAACTGAATCCCCGCTATATTGGACCCTTTAAGATTTTATCTAGAGTAGGTCCAGTGGCTTACAAACTAGAGTTACCCCAAGAACTTCATGGTGTTCACAACACATTCCATGTATCTAATCTGAAGAAATGTTTAGCAGTGAGTGATGAAAAAATTTCGTTGGATAAGGTTCGAATAGATGAGAAGTTGCATTTTATCGAAGAACCCGTAGAGGTTATGGATCGTGAGGTAAAGCAACTGAAACAAAGTCGGATACCTATTGTCAAGATCTGATAGAATTCAAAGCATGGACCGGAATTACATGGGAACGAGAGGATGAAATGTGGAAGAAATATCCGCACCTCTTTGATTTCAATAAGAAACAGACATCAAAATGAAATGGATCACGAGGACGTTGATCCCTTTTAGGAGGAAAAGCTGTGACAATCTAACATTTTTAGGTAGTAAATTATTTTCTCGTATAATATTTTGAAACTTATTTTTGTGTTGGTTGATGAACTCACAATTTACGGATTTAAATTTGGGCTTACGTGCATCATTTAACGTCCTTTACGACTAAACCGGAAACCTTAGGATTACGTATTTACGTTTTCGAACTCCGTTTTTTATGAGACAATTTTTATTAGATTCGTTTTGTGCCGTTGATTCATAATTTATAAAAACGTTTTTCGTAAAATAACCCGAGGGCACGCAAATCGAGGAAACTAGAATCTAGGAATACCCGTAAATTAGTGGGATGAAACAATTATACACTTGCCTCACCCTACTCAAAGGGACGGCTAAACCATGGACACCACACCTCATGAGGTGTCAAACTTGTAGCTTACAAGTTACACTTGTTAAGCTAACTTAACAAAGTTAGCTACAAAACCACAAAACCATTTCCATATAAACCATTTACACACTCATCTCATGCAAACCACCCTCAAACTCTCTCACCCTCTCACCCTTTCCATCAAACTTAAAGAACAAACACCCCATTTTGATCAATTTTAACCATGAATCATGTGTTATCTACACATATGATGAAGAACCTTTGAAGCCTTGTTGATTGATGATCATTATAACATCAAAGGAGATTATTTGCTTGTGTCTTAGGTCTGATTTCTCAACAAGTATTCTTGGTGAAAGGTGATCTTCAAGATAAATTTGGTGTACCTCAAGGTGTTGTCCTCAAAAGACAAGTTATAGTCTTGGTTGGTAAACAAGATTATTCTTCCTATTTTCATTGTTATTTTGTAAATATAAAATGTATTTTCTTTCCTAATGTATATGTATATGATGATATATGATGATAAAAATGTTGTGTGGGGATCAAGTGTTGATAAACATGGTTAAAAAGACGGAAAACCATATGTAAAAATGTTAAAATCTTACTTAATAAGTTGGCTGTATAAAAATAGTAAACAACCATATGTTAAACTGATAAAATGGCATACTAGAATCAATATACAGTAAGTATTAAGTCTTTTACACAAGTGAGAGTTGGTCATGCAATGGAATTATTATAATGAGTGAGATATGATCAAAACAAAATTAATGTATCAATCTGAATAGTCTGTTTTGTGAGGACTGTTAGGGATACTTAGACTTAGATTGAGAAGTAGCTAAAACTAAGTTATTTGTAGCACATAATATGAAGTTTATGTCATCCAAAAATTAGCATCTATCTCTTTGTAGAACTCATGATATGATAAAAATGGTGAAAGTGAAACTAAAAATCAGATTTGTGAAATTAAAGTATAATAGTATTATAATAGCACTCAAATAAATATAGTATACAATGTAAATTAAAACCCACTAACTTATATATTACATTTATATAAGTATGTACAATAATAAATAAATGGGATATTTTATAAAAATGGTAATTTGATAGGTTTTATAAGTTATAAAAACTATAAACATGATTTTTACGTCTTTTCGGCTAAAACCGTAAAATTAACGTTTTCGTCAATTAAAACTTAGATGGTCGGACCCGTATAATGTAAACTCTTTATAACTAATATACTGATATATAAGTACATATTACAAGTAAAAGCCGATAAAACTCGAGCTTTATAACATATGGACATTAACGGACCAAGTTAGCCTTATTGGACTATTAATCCAACTAATTTGGCTAAACACTTATGAACTTACTTATTGAGCTTAACCCACTTGGGCGTAACATGTAAGTATAATACTGATATTAAAAGTATAAAATGGACTAATATAATGTAATGGGCCTATAATGGGCTTATTGGACCTAAACATGTAAACAAGATAAACTAGTGAAACTAGTATAAAAAGTTACCAACACATAACACTAAAATGAGTAAATGAGAATGTACAATCCCACTTGATCATCATCATATTTATAAAGTCATCATATGTATACATAATTTTTATTTTTATAAATTCATTGGACAAAAGTCTAAGACCGAGTATTATTTATATAGGTTTCCGTGATCGAAGCACGCCCGTAGCCGATAATCCGCCTTTCATTATCAACGTGAGTTCATAGCCTCGCACTCTTTTAAATATTTTATAAAATGATTTGTAAACCCGCGAGGGAGATAACATGCTAGTTTTGAATGATGCTCTGACCCAATAAAAGAGATAAATAGTATTATTAGTAGTTAGGTTATGTCACTTAAAGTCCCATTAGCATGAATTTTGAACTACCGAGATTTGGTAGACGCTTATGCATATGATAGTACTATTTGGGGACGATCACCCCAGTTCGCGCCTTGACGGTTGATCACCGTCGTACTAGATTCATTGGTAAGCGAATTTATGTATGAGAAGATTTACATAGCGTGATTTTTGTGACGACACGCTAACTTAGATGGGCAAATTGTTTGTCGGGTTCGCGGCCCGTCGTTTGTGATAGTAAGGTAACAATGTCATGCGGCTAATAATAATCCAATAATATTCTATAATGATGCAAATGACGATAATGGTGTTACCTATAATGGTAATATTGAGGCTACGGTCTCATGGACGGTTTAAGATGTATGCTTTGATTTATATATTGCCTGACTAGCAATACGAGGACTTACTTCTGATATTATACTTGTGTTCTAATTTCAACGATTGCTTTATATAACGGTTTTATTAAACTCTATGAATTCAGTCGGCATTCGCTGATATGATTTTTGCATGTTTTTATCTCAGGTGCTTGAAGGTAATTCGGATGGAGATCGACTCTGATGGCCCACATAATAATAAAACAGTTCATTCGATCTATGTTTCGTAAACTTTATGACCTGTATAATTTGGGACCTGTTGTACACTTGAAACTTTTTTTTCGAATGAATGTATCTTAAACCTTGTACAACCATTTTTATGTGTTGTCTATGATTGGAGTTATTGTGCTATCTTGTAACACTCTAAAGACTCTTCCGCTGTACCGATATGAAATTTGAGAGTGTTACAGTTTGGGTGACAACTTGCCCCATATTTTACTTGCATCTCTTTTGCTTTTAGTTAGTCAGTTAGTTTCTAGTCTTAGTTTGTAGTCACTAAGTTAAAATTCGTGTGTGCAAATTTTAAGTTTTGCTCTAAAATTTCCCTTTTCAAACAGTAGGCTTCTTTTAGGGTTGGTTAATGTGAATCAAGGCTTGAAACTTTGGCATCTGTTAGTTGATAGATTGTTCTAGGTCTTAGAATTGATTGCCTGAAAGTTGGTAGCTTATTGTGTGCTTAAATTTCAAAAGTCAAAAAAATTTCTGATAACTACAAGTGTTTGATATCTGCTTTCACAGTGTTGTCTGGTATCGACCAAAAGTAGCTGTCGTTCTCTGACAGATTTTAGACAACATTTTTTTTAGTGTCTGATCTTATTTTTGCAGTGTTTGCTTAATTAAGTACTTATTTGGCTTGATCTTGTTTGTTTTTTGCTTATTTTGACTCCCCACAAGCCAACTGCTTGTGGGGGTACCTTGGTTCCCAATAGAAACCACCAAACAAGCAAGAAAGAGAGGCAATTCACTCTCAGCCCATTTAACAAAGGATGTGGGAAGCACTCTTCCCACTGACTTTACTGTTTGTTAGCCACTGACTTTCTACTTTTTCTTAGCTTATTCATATTAGTTTTTGGCTTTTCTTATTTTTCCTTGTTACTATAATACATTTTAGACTTATTAAAATTGGTTTTGGATTTCTCCCACTTTTCTTTTATTTTTTATGATTATTTTAAGTTAAAAATCATTTTTGGTCATTTGAAAATAGATTTTTAGTTTTAAATTTTAGAAAAATACTTTTTAGTAATAGGATAATATAAGTGAGAATTACATTTGATAAAATCTTTGTTTGGACTTTTTGTTGATTATTTTTATTTTTAGGGCTTTAATTAGCATTTAAAATAAAATAATAATTTAATAAAAAAATTTCAAGAAGTTTTGTTGACTTTTTATCCTTATTTATATAATTTAGGATTTATTTGTAAATTTTGAAAAAAATTTAGTTCAATTTAATTTTTGTCACGTTTTACGATTTTACATTTTTATCGTCATAGTTTAATTTTAGCATAATCGTCCTTTATTTTCCCTCTTTTCTTCCAAAAATGAACTAATCGAAATTGCGTAATATATTTTGGCATAACAAAACACATAAACTCCCTTGAGGAACGAACTCACTTGTCGGATTTTGTGTTTTTCCTAAAACGTAAGATTTAATACTTCGAGGGTAGTTGTTTTTACTTTCTTTTTCCTAAAAGATAGTAGACATCTATTTTTATTACAATCATTTTAGCGCCGCTGCCGGGGATTGGTATTTTGTGAGTGCCATTGTTATTCCCACTTTAATCCATAACACAATATTTAGAGAGAGAAAGAGAAGAAAAGTAGAGAGAGAAACTAGAGAGATGGTGGAAGGTTTTTACTATTAGAGAGAGAGAGTAAAATGGTAACCAACACCCTCTTCCACACATGGAAGAGTGTATTTATATGCCACGCCACATGAGCTTTGGTGGACTTGTTCATTGGCCGGGTTTGGCTTTGTTTGGGCTTACGCCCCTAACTTATACAATATTAGTTTAAAGTCCAAGCCCGGTTAACCCGACTAACCTATTACAACACAAGACAATTAAAGACTAAGATGACTTGTTACATTCTTGTTCGACTATATAAAATATAGGGCTAACAATCTCCCACAACGTATCGGTCATCTTAAAATGCATAAGATGATTGAGTGAATACATTCTTGTAGAGAAGATCTTCCTGCTTTGGTCTTGAATCTTGGTCTTGATCTTGTTTGTAACGGCTTTGTTCCTTCATGCTTTTGTGATCATTATCTTGAGCCTTTGTCATTTGAATTTGAGTGCTTGATATCTTCATCTTGTGCTCCATGTGACTAAGATGACCTATTACATTCTTACATTCTTAAGTATCTTGTTTATCACCATCTTGTGCTCTTGTGACTTCTAATTCGACATGTTCATACTTTGTTGATTTCGAAAGGCTAACAATCTCCCATATAAATATAGTTGAAGTTATATCTTCAAATATTCATCAGAGTTGCGGAAGACTTTAACTTTTTGTATAACCATGTGAAGACGACTTCGGTTAGTACCCAGCTACGCCACCATCTTGATATGCAGCAACATATATAGACACGGATAAAATGGCTTTGAACATTTCATCCTCATTCGGTAGCGTTTTACCTCCGGTCGGTGAAGATGTTAGACAGTATTAGATACCATATTTATGATAGGGTAGATTCGATTAAGAACCTCCTTGACAGGGTTTCCCGGCGGTAGTAGCCATTTCTCTTTACTCGACCGTCTCAAAGCAGACTACGAACATAAAGAGTGAATCATAAGGATAAATTATCCGTTTGATTAGAGTCGTCAGTTCAGAATTTCTGGAACAAGTTTGATTCGAAAAGAATCGTACCATTGTTGCTTTCCAGTTTGTCACAAGCTCGATTCATAATGAATCTTGTCAGTTACCTACCGTAGTGCTGTTTGAGGTTGACACTGGAAGGATTTCCATTCGTCATTGTGAACACTGAAGAGTGTCACTCTGAATGTTCTGGCAAGATCACACGGATTTTTCGAAGAAACCTGGAATCACGTTTGAATCAATTAAGAATCCAAACTTAGTTGCTTTCCAGTTCTCACAAGTTTGATTCGTGTAGAATCGCACAAGTCACCTACCATGAGCTTGTTTGATGTTGGCTCAAGCAGGATTTCCATCTTCATTGTGAATCGTATCACTCAGATGTTCTGGCAATATCACAAGGATAATGTGTAGACTCGATTGTGTCCTCATGAGATGATAGGTTGATCTCTTTTCGACTCTAGACTCGATAAGTGCATTTTGGTAATCGGAGGCTGGAGTAGACTGCCACCTTTTCAATATTAACTAACTCGGAGTGAGAAAGTCAATAGATATGTGTTGATCTCCGTGACAATGAGACAAGTTTCTTTTGAGAGAAACTCGAATGGCTGGGGAAGGGTTGTGCATCGCATCACTGGGTCCATGACACTTGTCTTCACAAGATGTGTTAACCGGTTTCTACCTAAGTTGCATAGAATATTTAACTCCTTCAATGCTTACCAATACGTCATCACTAGCACTTTGTTGTGATTGTTCCAGTGCTAACTTAAGTAATTGGTCCGCATTCAGCTTCATTCAACTCCATCTTTCGTAAGGACAACTATTTCTAGCTATGGAATGTCCTTGGGTAGATCCCTCCGGTTCTGCTTGGATCATAGGACTTAGTTTCCTATCCTAAACCACCTTTTGACTTTAACATTCCATCGTGGATAGTAGGTTGTTTTGGGTATAGATCATAACCATAAACCATTGAAAACCATTCAAAGTGCTTGATAAAAATCAAAACTTTTAACACTTTGAAAAATTTGCATTTCCGAAAAGCTCCCCCTACACACATGCATCGATATACAAAATGGTTTAGCATGTCAAGGAAAGAGTTGCACTTGAGTCTTTAAGATCACATGTTGCGATATATATTACATTTTAATCACATTTTCTCCCCTATCTCTAATATAAAAATATAATACTAGAGATACGAATTGATTAAAATATGACAATTTTTGAAAACCGATTGGGAGAGAAACATGTGTGCACGCATGAATCATGGAACTTTTGAAGTCGGGTAGCTCCCCGTCAACAATATATGTGTGTCTTGAAAAAAAAGTTTGACAAAATTTTGGAAAAACGACACTACAAAATATGTTGAGGTACGGAGTTGAGATGCCTTATCCGATATAGTATATGACATATGACAGTTTTAATCAATTTTCGGAATGTGTTGGATACATAAAATATGACAATTTCAGAGATGTATCCAACAACATTAAAGCTTGATTTTAAAACGCTCCCCTCAAAAATTGATCAAAATAACATATGACAATTTTGAGATATAAAAACCACATATGAGGAAGGGAGTGTTGAACACACAATTTTGAAAGATTTAGAAAAACCTTTTGAGAAATTCTTGAAAAATTGTGTTCAACGGTTTTAAAATAATCAGGATAGAAGACTTCTCTTCTATTGCTTAGGGAAAGCGCACTGAAACGTACATTTCCCTTTCGGGTCCGTTTTTCATGAGCTCAAAACTTTGATTGTTTTATGACTAGCTCATGACCGAGAAAATTAAATTTCCCATTATGGAGGATAAGTTATCATCCGTGATAAACTTTCCTTAAGTTTATGTTCGAGTTCTAAGCTGACATTTACTTAGAAATCATTTTTCATGAACTTAAAAACTTTAAATGCTTTTATGAGAAGCTCATGACCGAGAAATATGAATTTCTTGTTGAGAAGGATAAGTTATCGTCCGAGATAAACTTTCCTTAGTTGAGATCCGAGTCCTAAGCTGTGATTCGCTTAGAAGTCATTTACCAAGACCTCCAAGTCTTCTGGAGTCATATACTTCATACCAAGACGGCCAACGAGATACTGAAACCTATTTTATGATAGGGCTTTTGTAAACAAGTCTGCTATTTGGTACTCAGTTCTGACAAAGTATAATTCCACGATACTACGTTTCACTTGTTCCTTGATGAAGTGATATCTGACTGCGACGTGCTTGGTACGGGAGTGTTGAACCGGATTGCAAGATATGGCTATGGCCGACTTTGAGTCACAATACATAGGTATTTTATCAAAGTGGAAGCCATAATCCGTTAGTTGAGCTCTTATCCAGAGGACTTAAGCACAACACGCGGATAGAGCCACATATTCTACTTCAGCTGATGATAACGAAGTGCAATCCTGCTTCTTTGACGACCAGCTCACAAGCTTGTCTTCCCCTAGAAATTATACGCTACCAGAAGTGTTTTTTTCGACTATTAAGACAACATGCGTGATCAGAATCTGAAAAAGCTGTTAGATGAAAACCGGTTTCCTTCGGATACCATAGTCCAATGTGAATGGTATTCTTAAGGTACCGAAAGATCCGTTTAATCTCTTTGAGGTGATTTTGAGTAGGTCTGTCCTGATATCATGCACAATAGCATGTGGCATGATGAATATCAGGCCTGCTCGCTATAAGGTACATAAATGACCCGATCATACTGCGATAGCGCGTTTGCTCTACGGGATATGGGTACAATTCAGCGTCTAGGGATTTGGTCGACAATGGTGTACAAACTCGAGCACATGAGGTCATACCATGCTTTTTAAGTATCTCTTGAGCATACTTAGCTTGGTTAATGAAGATACGACGTGGGGATTGATGAATCTGGATGTGACAATCCGTCAATTTATGGTCGATATTTTATTCTCAATTATTATTTAATACTATTATTTTAATGTTATATTATGAACTCACTCATTTTTGGGAAGAAATTTGGGTTTACATCTTAAAGTAGCATCGACTACGTCTAAAACCGGAGAATTCTACGTTATGTGCTTACGTTTACATACACTGTTTTTGTGACAGTCCGACATTTAAGGAAATAAATTTATTCTCGAATATTATTTTGGAATTTTAATTTGTGTTGGTTCATAAACTCACAAATTTACGAGAAGAGATTAGGACTTACGTGCATAATTTAGCGTCTTTTACGATTAAACCGAAAACCCTAGGTTTACGTATTTACGTTTTTGAACTCCGTTTTTGATGAGACAATTTTTATTCGATTCGTTTTGTGTCGTTGATTCATAATTTATAAAAACGTTTTTCGTAAAACGACCCGAGGGCATGTAAATCGAGGAAACTAGAATCGAGGAGTACCCGTAAATTAGTGAAGATGAGACAAGTGGGACACTTGTCCCACCCCCACTAATAACCGTCCAAAACAAGTCACAAACACACTTTGGTGTCACTTTTATACAAGTGCAAGGACACATGTCCTTATACTTTCCTAAACCATCAAACAAAAACCACTAACTCTTTACCACTTTCTCATAACATGCAAATCTAGCAAAAGACTTTTCTCCCACTCTTCCTTGCTTCTCTTTGCCATCCAGCATTCACCATCACAACACCACCACCATAAAAAATTTATACCATAAATCTTGTGTTTAACTTTCACAAGATGATAACCCTTTGAAGACTTGTTGATTTGAGGTGATCTTAACATCTAAAAAGAAGTTTTCCTTGGAGTTTAGGGCTGATTTCAAGAGTATGTTCATCTACTTGGAGGTTTCTAAAAAGTGATCTTGCCAAGATTAAAGATTTGGTGACAAGAACCAAGCCTTGTTCATCCAAAATCTCTCCATTTCTATCAACTTTGGTGGTATAGAGATTGTTTCTTCCTATCCTCTTGTTATTTTGTAAAAGTAATCATGTATTTTCTTTATGAATGTATATGTATATGATGATGAATGATGATCAAAACATTATGTGGGATTTTGTGTTAATAGATTCGGTTAGAACAGATTAAAATCTACAAGTTAAAATGTTAAAATCTTGATTAGATTTTAGGGCTGTATAAAACAGTAAGTAACCATATGAACACTTGGTAAAAAGACTTGAATTATTGAATATACAGTTAGATATATGATTTTTACATATGTGGAAAGTTGGCCACTCAATGGAATCAATAAAATGAGCAAGATATGATCAAAATACTATTAAGGTTCAAATCTGTATAGTCTGTTTTGGACGAATTATTAGGGATACTTAGAGGATGATTGAGCAGTACCTAAAGGAGTTATTTTTAGCACCTATTATGTAGTTTGTGCTGCCCAAATTTGAGCTTCTATCTCCTTGTAGAACTCAAGATATGGCAAAAATGGTGAAAGTGACTTTGATAATCAGATTTGTGAATAAAGGTATATAATATAAAATGAGCACTCAAGTAATATTATTATAAAATACATATATAAAACCCACTAACTTATGATAATACTTATAAAATAAGTTGTATACTATGATAAATAAGTATGACATTTTATAAAATTACAAACTCAAATGTTTTCTAAAGTTATAAAACTATATATAAGTTTTACGTCTTTTCGGCAAAAACCGAAAGATTAACTGATGTAGTGGTTTTACTACTCTTTAGGAAAAGAGCGTAAAAGTGGCAAGTATTAAGTGTCGGTTTAGGAAAACCAAGCACTAATGACCCAATTAGGTGGGGATCGTTCTCAAGGAGGCTAGTGTGTTGTGTAAGAATTGATTAATGACGTGATTATGTTTATGAGAAAAGAAAATTAGAGAAGAGATTCGAAAAGAATGAAGGTTACGATTATGAATTAAACTAAGACGATAAGTCAAACCGTAAAAAGTGACCAAATTTAGAAAATTACCCTAAAAATTCTTAGAAAATTGCAATAAATCCTATAAAATGTAATTAGAGTTTAAAAAAACCAAAAATCACTCAAACCTTTTATTTAATTAAATATTAATTTTTAATGCTAATTAAAGCCCAAAAAATTAATTTAATTAACAAAAATCCCAAAATGAGATTTTATAACTTGTAAACCTCTAAAATGACTTAACTAAATTTTAAATTAATTTTTAAAATTTTAAAATTAATAAAAACTATTTAAGAACAATTAAAAACTGTTTAAACTTAAAATAATTCTAAAAATTAATCTAATGACAATAAAATTAATCTTAAAATTTTAAAATTCCTAACTTAATGTATTTAAACTAGGAAAAATGAAAAACTTGCAAAAAATTAAAAATTTAATTTTTAATAATAAAGTAATAATAAAATATTAATAAAAATCCAAAATTTATAAAAAATTCTAAAAAGTTGCAAACTAGTTTATTTTAACCTAAATAAAACAGAAATGAACTTGAAATTACAAAACTACCCCTATTGGGCCTTCAAATGGGCCAAATACCCAAACAGTCCCTTAATGGGCTTAGAATTTGGCCCAATAAGAAAAAGTCCACAAAATTGGCCCAAAAGCTCCAGTTAAGCTTAAAATTTGATTTTAAACACAATTTTCCAAAGGCCCAAAAGTTGAAAATGAGCTTAAGTTAGCTTATTTCAAAACAGCTTATTTTTAATGGGCTTTTTGGCCCATTAATCTATAAGCTGATGCCATAAGCTAAAATTTTACCTACGTCCTTCTCTTGACCTAAATAAGCTATTTGAAAAAATAAACTTGAAATAAGCTCAAGGAATAAGCCTGAAATAAGCCAAAGCTCTCTTCACAAAACGACAAAATAGTCGTTTTTGAGTTCTAGGCTATTTCAAGAGCTGATTCAAGTTGCAATAAGTCACAAATAGCTTAACTAAGCTTAATAATCAAAAAAACTTTCCAAAAGCACCAATCAATAAGCTGGAATAAGCAATAAGCAATTTTGTAAAAGTCAAACAGTTTGGTTTTCTAGTCAAACCTAAAAGTCAAAGTCCACAAAGCTCCAGATCTCTTAAATGGGTCAAATGAGTAAGATTGATTACAAAAACAAAGTTGTTGCAAGTCCCAATAAGCTAGAATGGATTATGAATAAGTTGTTTGGAATTTTACACTAGCAGGGGCTAGTTTTGGGGGTTCAGCAGTGGGAAAATTTTCCACTACTTGACCTTTTTAACTTTTTGTCTTTTGTGACTTTTTGTTGGATTCTAGTTACAAACAAGGCACCCAAGTGACAGTTAATCACAAAGAGTCAATAACAACAACAATATCACAAATTCAACCAGCCAATTTGCTAAGAATAACTGGGCAAAACATGGTCTTAAGCGTATCATGATGAATGAGAAAGGTTTTTTCTTTTTTCAGTTTGGATCTAGTGAGGGTCTTAATGCGGTTCTGGAAGGTGGTCCGTGGATGGTTCGTAATTCACCAATTTTTCTTAAGAAATGGACTATGAAAACGAATCTTCTAAAGGAGGAACTAACTCGTATTCCGGTATGGGTTAAGTTTCATGATGTCCCGCTACAGGTATTTGAAGAGGAAGGTATTAGTTTAATTGCTTCGTTTCTTGGTAAGCTTATTATGATGGATAATTATACTGATAATATGTGCAAAGAGTCTTGGGGTCGTTGTAGTTTTGCTCGTTGTCTTATTGAGATGAATGCTGATTCGGAGTTTATAGATAACGTTACTATTGGTGTCCCTGATCTTGAAGGCTCTGGTTGTACTAAGGAGTTAATTCGAGTTGAATACGAATGGAAACCGCCTAGATGTCATACTTGTAATATTTTTGGTCATTCCGGTGATTCTTGTCCGAAAAATGTTAAACCTATAACGGTTGAAAAAGTGACAACTCATGTTGATAAAGATGGGTTCCAACAAGTGCAAAGCAAGAGGAAGAAGTACAAAGGTAATTTAGGGAATCAAGTTCCGAGAGGTGTTCCATTGAGCAAGGGTTTCCAAGCAGGTAAGACGGTTGTTTTTCGCCCAAAAACTCACTTGGATACTACAAGTACGAGTGCTGATAATAGTAGTAAGTTGCATACTAAATCTGGTCAGTTGCAGCGGTCCAGCAATCTTAATGGTCCGAACAAGGCTAAAGCTCAAATGAGCAGTGTTTCTACATCTAATAAATTTTCATATTTGTCCATGCCTGGTATTGACGAAGGGGCTCAAGTAAGCGAGGGAGATAATGAGGAGGAGGAGGGAGTCGAGGTCGTCTTTGATGAATTGGTGAATCTTCTCAATACTCATATTGGGGCAAGCACTCCTACTGGCTGATCCCATGTTGATATTTTATTATTTTTGTCGTAACTTTATGTTATCGTCTTGGTTTTTGTCTAGTTTAATTTCCAGCATTCTAGACTAGTTAATGTTTATGGCCTGTCGTAAACATTTTGTTTAACAAGCTGCCTGTAGCTTGCGGTTAATGTGGTATTTCAGCCACATTCCTTGTACTTCAACGCTTTTTTTGGTTCTATTTACCGGGGTCATTGCTACCCTTTTACCAAAAAAAAAACCCAGCCAATTTGTATAGTTAATTCAAAACATCACCAGACTTTTCCCAGATATGAACAATAAGCAGTTATCACCAAATAAGCACTTTTAGCAAGATTAAGCCAACCAAACTTCACCAAATGCATACACAAGCTATAAATAATTCAAATGAACATAAATAAACAGGTTTCATGCATTGATTCAAAGTCTAGATCAAGATTCAAGCTAAAAAAAATGTTATTGATGAACAAAGAACATGCAGTTTTGATACTTTGTTGATATACTTGACCACAAATCCAATTTCAAACACTCAAATCTTCTTAACAGGTTATAATAAGTGTAGAAACTAGAAGAGGGGGGGGGGGGGGGGTTGAATAGTTTTTTATATTTACTTGTTAAAAGGTGGTTTTCAAAAATCCTTTTTCAAAAAACTTAGGCTTGAGGAAATATGTGAAATCTTCTTATGCACAATATGAACAATGATAGTGTAACTAAACTAATACTAACAAAAATATATGCACAAAGAATAAAGAATGTAAAGAGTTAAGGGTAAAGAAAGATCAAACCGAACACCAAGGATTTATAGTGGTTCGGCAACGAAGCTCACTCCTCGTTCCTACTCCACTCCTCGAGTACTCCTTACTCGAGAGTTCACTACACAACAAGCTCCTTATGGGGAGAAAACCGTACATGTCGCTTAACCAATTTCCGACTCTAAGCTAAAAGTCGAGCCCTAATCGTAGCTAGGACCAATCTACACAACTATACTTAGTACATACACAACTTCCAAATAGACATAACTACTTGGATCTTCACAACTATGACACAACAACAAATGTATAAAATTAGATCTTCAATGGATCTTTGGTGGTGGACTCAACACTTCACAAGGATAGTGTTCTTCTCTTTGCACTTGGAGAGGAAGGGATGGAAGAACAAGATTCACTTCTTAAACAAGTAGTAATCAAACAAATGATCAAAGATTTGAGTGATTAAATAAGAGTGTTTGAATCTGGAAATAGATGTGCAAAAGAGATGAGTTTGAAAAGCTGAGAATGGTCCGCAATTTATAGGACAAAAGGCCAACGGATATATCTGGCCGTGGTTCCATATCTCAGATGGCGATTCCTTATCGATAAGGAACCGCGTAGGCACTAGGGAACCGCCGCCTAGACTCCGCTCCCTTTTTTGTCCTTTAGTGGTGGAGGTCTTATCTGGATTAAAAAATATCCTGATAGAATATTCCTAATCAAATAAGAATATGCCATTTTCAAATTTTCAAATAATTAATTTAATAAAACATTTTCTTTAAAAGAAAGTTTAATAAAAACTTGTCACACTTAATAAAAAGTGACTTTTAAGAAAAGATTAAATCACTTGATCACTTGATTAAGGTTAGTACTTGTTTATTCATACCTTAAGTGAAAATGGGTAAAATGAAAAATATACTTGAACTCAAGAATTCGTTTTTCGTTGTTTTCGTAAATGCTTGTTTTTACATATTGTCGTAATCAAAACTAAGAGAGACCGAAAAGTGCAAGTAACGTGTTTAGGCATTATTGCATTAACAATATCCCCCTTTTTGATTCCGACAGTACATAAACTCAATCACACAAAAACAAGATTTTCGAAGACGAGTTTATTCATTTCTCCCCCTTTGTCGAAGCAAAAAGGTTGCACAAGTCGGTGTTGAAGAGACTGACTTTGCAAAGACTCCCCCTTGGTGCTTACTCCCCCTACCTTGGGGTGCCAAGTAATCGAGATATGGTGACAAGCTACATAGAAGGGTTATTTGAACAAATGAAACAACCAACAAGATATAGCAATAGGTCACAAAATAAAAGAGAAGAAAACATAAAGACAAAGATCCAATATAGGTTACTAAAAGAACATTGATAGGTGTGAAAACACCCATCCTTTTACCACTTAATTACAATAATAACCAAGCCAAAATGTGTATTTTAGGTCGTAAATGTCGGAATTATGCGTGGTTTGTGTTTTTGTTGTGATTTAGGACCAAAATATGAAAAGGGAAGAAAACACGGGCTTTCACAGGCTTTTATCGAAGAAAAAGACAAAAGACGAAGTCAAGAGATCAAGAGTGCAAATAGAACGGAAGTCCAAGACCTATTCTGAAGATTTATCGAAGAACAAGTCTGAAGAAGGAAGTTCAATAAAGCCGAGAAACCCAAGTCTAATTAATGAAGAATTTTCAAGACGAGTTTAATCAATCCCGAGACAACATCGAAAAAGTCGAAGAGTTTAGAAGACGAAAGACGTGAAGAAAGAAAGAAAGAAGGAGCAACACATGCATCATTCCCTTCTCCCTATATATAGAACCCATTTCACTTCATTTCACGGGGTTAGCTAATGTGACAATTAGTCTTTCCACCATTTTTTTTCTTTACTTGCACAACTTTAATTTCATGTCATTTACTATCTTGTTCTTTAATTTCATGTCTTAAATTTCAAGCCTTTTAATTCCAAGTAAGTTAACTTTATTGTTGAATCATTATTTACCTTTAATCAAGCTTTTCTTTATCTTTCTCATCCTACTTTTCTTGTTTTTGAATTGTTGCAAATTCGGATTAAGCAAAGTTTTGCTTAACCTCTTTGCTTATTTGATTAAAAAGTTCACCTTTTTACTTCTATCTAAGTTTTCGTATGAAATAAGCTATAAGTTTGACAATCTTATTGGCTTGTTTTGTACTTAGCTTATTTGTTTTTCTAAGTTTTCTTAAATGTTTCATCTTTCTAAAAGTTTGCTTATTTTGTTTACTTATGTCGTATTTTGAAAATGTCTTTAAATTTATTGCTTATTGTCTCGTCAAATTTCCATTTCATTTAAGTTTATAATATTAGTTTATTAGTTATAGCTTATTTAGCTTTTGCTTATTGCGGATTGTTCTTCATCGGAAAAGGAGGGTTCAAAACATTCCGACGACTCTTCTTCTCCACATTCCGATTGTGACAAAATTGGAACAAAGGTTATCACGTTCCGACGGTTTTGCGACCTAGATTAACAACCCCCTCATTCCGATCTGGGATTGCGATCGCACATTGTGATCGCATATTCCGACGGATCTTGAGGTATATTAAGTCAAAGTGTTGCCCAATTTTACTTGGCAACATTCCGATGGCAATGTCATTCCGATAGCTTTATTTTTCTTTATATTCCGATAGATTAAGTTTCATACATTCCGACAGCTCTCTTTTTGAACATTCCGATAGATTGCAATTTTGTTATTCCGATAGAATTCTTTTGACTTATTCTGATAGACTGATTCTGATGGCACATTGCGATCTGGATTCCGATGGGTATGGTGACAGCATTCCGATCTGACATTCCGATGGTTTCGGGTTTTGGATTATATTTTGTTTTGTTTTGTTTTAGTTACATTTTTAATACTTTGTCAAATTAAATTTTTCGTCAAGCTTAAATTACTCGTCATTTAATTAAATTACTTTTCAAAGTTTTAATATTGCACATTTAAGTTTTAATTAGTTCTATATTTAATTACCATCATTTACGTTATAGTTTTGCACTTTAATTTTACAACAACGACAAATCTTTATTTCCCACCAAAAGACGACTGAGTCGCACGTTAACCAATAATCAATTCGAAAAGACTGGAACAACGAACTTTCATACTTAGTGAAAATACTTTGTATTAAATGTCGCCGCTGCAGGCTCTTTTCGTTAAGATTAACGGTTTTCTGTGAGAGACGCGTTGAATTTTGGGATGCGTTCACTCGTGAACGTTATTTTTCTTGTTTAAAAATTGTTAAAAATCCATAAAAATTAAAAATTTTCAAAAATCCAAAAATATTTATTTTTATTTTTTATAGTGTATATATGTTGTCTATTGCTTTGGTATCTTTTTCTTTTGCTTTCGCAGGTGTATGCGTACTAGATCTTCAACTTATCCAGAGCCCGAGACTCGTGATGATTTAGCTATGGCAGGTGTGAACAACAACAATAACCCACCGCACCTCAACAACAATAAAAACAATGTTCCACCACCCGATGTTCGGACAATAGAGGAGCTTTGTCAACCCACCATGAATGGACGAGGAGGACCGATTGCGCCGATGCAAATCACGGCTCCGGAGTTTTCGTTGAAGCATCACATGATCCAACAAGTGCAAACTAATCCATTTCGCGGATTGCCAGATGATGATGCCAACAAGCACCTCGACAAATTCATTACTATTACTCAAAGCATGAAGTTGTCCGGTGTTACTATGGATGTCCTTCACCTACAACTCTTTCCACATACTTTATCCCACCACGCCGAAAAATGGTTTGATCGTCTCCCGAAGAATTCCATTCATACTTGGGACGACATGACTCAACGATTTTTGTCGCGCTACTTTCCACCATCCATGGTCACGAGCCTTCGAAATCAAATCAGCGGTTTCATGCAAGAACCCGATGAATCTCTCTTTGATGCTTGGGAAAGATATAATGTTTTGATCGATCGATGTCCAAACCACAACATGCTCCCCGTTACCTTAATTGACACTTTCTACAATTGTTTAACTTTTTGTGATCGTGATACTATTAATGCAGCCGCCGGTGGCACATTTATGAAAAGAAGACCCGAGGAGTGTAGAGAGCTTATTGAGAACATTACTACTCATCACAAAAATTGGGATTCCTCCGCATCTTCAAGGAATAACCCGAGGGTCAATGTTTCTTCTACTTCAGCAAACCCCGATATGACCGAATTCACCCGCATGATGGCCGAAATGAACAAAAATATCTTGCTCATCGCTACAAACCAACAACAACATGTTAAAGCTGTAGCAATTTCTTGTGAGACCTGCGGCGGTCCTCATTCATACACCGATTGTGCTTCTACTCAAGGCAATCCGGAAAACGTGTATGTGGCTTATGGTAATTATTCACCGGAAAATTACCAAGCCCGACCTCAAGGGGATCGAAATTTGCTAAGTTACAGGTCGAACAACTATCTTTCACCCGATTTTTCTCCTCAAAACCACAACCCGAACAATTACAATAGAAGCACTCAAAACCCACCTCGAGCTTCTACTCCATATCACCCACCCGCCCCCCAACCTCCACCCATCAATCATGATGTTGAAACTTTCATGAAAACCCAACGAGAGCTAGTCAACAATCTTCAAAGCCAAATCATCACCTTGAAAAGTGACTTCACTAAACAAGGAAATGATATTAGAACCGAGCTTCGTCAAGATATGCAAACTTCTATCATCACTCAGACGAATGATTTGAAGAACATGATGGCTAGTTTCTTTCAAGGTAATCAACCATCTACTTCGGGCTCACTTCCTTCAAATATTGTTACCAACCCGAGAGCGAATGTAAGTGCTATTACTACCCGTAGTGGAGCAACTTTAGTAGGACCATCTATCCCTCCCCCAGTTACTCCATCTACACCTCCTCCACCACCATTTATCCCTACTACTCTAACACCTAGTATTAGTTCACCATTACCGTCTCCGCCTCGTCATGAAGAAGTACCCAAGAAGAACCCTCCACCAACCCCACCTTCCACTTATAAACCCAATATTCCTTACCCATCTCGCTTAGACAAGGCCAAACTGCAAACCAAGGATGACATTCAAGTGTCAAACTATTTGAAGAAAGTTTCTGAAATGACCATCACTTTTAGCCTTGTTGTAGCTCTAGCACAAATGCCTAAATTTGTTAAGATGTTTAAGTAATTGCTTAGCAAGAAGGAGAAGATGGCCGAGTTTGTTAATACTCGATTGAATGAAAATTGTTCTGCCGTCCTTCTTAAAGAACTTCCGGAGAAACTTGGAGATCCCGGTCGTTTTGTGCTACCATGTACATTTCACCAAACCGAAGAATTTACTGCCTTAGCCGATCTCGGGGCAAGTATAAATCTGATGCCTTTAAGTGTTTGGAAAAAGTTATCATTACCCGACCTTACACCAACGAAGATGACTCTTGAGCTTGCAAATCGCACTCTCGCTTACCCTCTTAGTATTGCCGAAGATGTGTTCATTAAAGTTGGCACCTTCACTTTTCCGGTAGACTTTGTTGTTGTTGATTATGAAATGGACCCTCGTATTCCGTTAATACTTGGTCGGCCATTCTTGAGAAACGGAAAAGCTCTAGTCGATGTTGCCGAAGGTGAGCTCATCTTAAGGGTCGGGAATGATGCACAAGTGTTTAAAATGGGGAAGATCACAACCAAATCAAATGGAAGAGAATTCGCGAATATGATTAATGTGCTTGATGATTTTGTCGTCTAAAACAATCCTCAATTCGATTCTTGCTATGATAATTGATACAAGATTTTTGCTAAGGGGTTCAGAATTAGTCTCGGTATCCTCTCGAATTGATCACGGTTCTAAGTGGAAAGATTTGTTCTTGGTTAATAAAAAGGTGTTGGTTTGTTTATCTATTTTAAACTAATAACAAGTAACTGTAAATGTCATTGAGCGAAAAGAGCTTTAAAGGTTAAACTAAAATAACGAGTTGAAAATAAATGCTTGAAAACTTAAAGACAAATTTAGAAAAATGCTTGAACGCTAAATAAAACTAACACTTGGAAACTTTTGTAAAAACATGAACTAAACCATCGGAAAAAACAAATCGAAACCTGATCAGAATGTTGGAAACAACTCAAATCGGAATATCACTAATGGGTCCAGATCGGAATATATTCCGATCAGTTGATCGGAATGTGGCAAAATGAGTTGCAATCGGAATACTTAAAATTGAGTCAAATCGGAATACAGTAAAACATGCCAATCGGAATGTATAGCAAACCCTACAATCAGAATACCCAAAAATAAGCTACAATCAGAATACGAAAACCCTTTTCCGATCTAATGATCGGAATAAGGTGCTGGGAAGCTGGTCTGAATGTGCAGATCGGAAAGGGTTTTATAACCCTTTCCGATAGCTTTTGATTCGAAATAAGCTAGGTGATAAGCTAGGGAAATAAGCCAACACCAAAAACTAGCACGAATCTAAACTGAATCGGATCAAATAAGCACTAAAAACAACTTTTCTAACTTCAAATAAGCAAACTTTTAAATCAAATAATAAAAAGATGAACTTTTTATGAAAACTTTAAAAAGTAAATAAGCTAAACTTACAAATAAGCCAATAAGCACAAAGATCTTAAAGCTTATTCGTATAGAAACTTAAGGAAACATAAAAAGATTAACTTTTTAAGCACGAAAACATAGATGAACAACACGGATCATAAGTAATTCGTACCAAAAGTGAATCAAAATCAAGAAAGGTAGAATGAGATTAAAGATTAAAAGCTTGAATTTAAACTTGATTAATGAAAAACAATACAAAGGTTTAATCTTGAAAGAAAGAGAGATGAAAACTAGTGAGAGAAAGTTGAGAACTTTCTCTCTCTAAAACTAGAGAGAATGAAAAACTAAAAACTAACTTAAAACTAAAACTAAAACTAACTAGCTCCAAATTTGTGAAGTAAAGTCCTATATATAGGCGTGTGATGGTGGGCTTGTGAATGGGCTTTGGTTTCGGGCTTCTTTTCTTCTTTCTTCTTTAGTCTTTACGTTTCTTTAAATAAATGTTTCCGACTTTGGATTTTGAGAAGTGTCGGTGAATAATTCCAACTCGTCTTATAATCTTTTTTTTAATAGACTCGAGTTCTTCGACATATAAGAATCTTCCATCTTTGGCCTTTTCTTCTATAAATCTTAATAGGCGCAATGACTTCAAATCTTTTGCATCTCTTGGACAATAGACTTCGTCTTGAGTCTTTTTCTTCGATAAAACCCGTGCAATCCCATGTTTTCTTCAATATTCATCCGGTTGACTCTGAAAACACAATAAACACAAAAACCACGCATAATTCCAAACAAATGATATTAAATACGTGTTTGGTCTTGTTTTAGCCAGAAATAAGTGGTAAAAGGATGGGTGTTTTCACACCTATCAAATCCCCTACACTTAACCATTGCCATGCCCTCATGCAATGCTTAGTGATAAAGAAAATTTACACTTTTCTCATAGTCAATCAACCTTGGCCTTATTAAAATATTACTAAACAAAAATTAAAGTACTAAGAGAAATTAAAACTTTAAAGGAAACAAAAGGATAGAAAACCATTTTCACTTGAAAATAGCTATATGGAAATAACTTGCAAAGAGATCAAGGACTTACATTAGGGCTTCGGTGCTGCGAAGATTTATCATCCTCAAGTTTCACGTTCCCCAAACTAAGCTTAAAAACGAGATCATTGTTATTATAAGTTAGCAAATCAAACACTTACACACATGGCTTAATTAAATGCTTAAACTCCCTTATTCCTAGTTGTATCTCTTATATTTTTTTTTTTTTTAGTAAAAGGGTAACAATGACCCTGGTAAATAGAACCAAAAAAACGTTGAAGTACAATGAATGTGGCTGAAATACCACATTAACCGCAAGCTACAGGCAGCTTGTTAAACAAATGTTTATGACAGACCATAAACATTAACTAGTCTAGAATGATGAAAAATATAAGCTAGACAAAAACCAAGACGAAAACATAAAATTACGAAGAAAATAATAAACCATCAACATAGGATCAACCAGTTGGAGTGCTTGCCCCAATATGAGTGTTGAGAAGATTTACCGATTCATCATAGACAATCTCGACTTCCTCCTCATTATCTTCTTCGCTAACTTGAACCACTTCTTCCATTCCAAACTTGGACAAAGTTGAAAATTTATTAGAGGTAGAAACAATGCTCATTGGATCCATACCTTTATTCAGACCACTAGGGTTGCTAGACTGCTGTGACTGACTAAATTCAGTATTCAACTTTTTACCATTATCACCACTCTTACTTGTAGCATCCAAGTGATTTTTTGGACGAAAAGCAACAGACTTACCTGTTTGAAAACCCTTGCTCAATGGAACACCTCTTGGGATTTGATTCCCTAAGTTACCTTTGTTCTTCTTCCCCTTGCTTTGCACTTGTTGGAAACCATCACTATCAACATGAGTTGTCACATTTTCAACCATTTTAGGTTTAACATTTTTCGGACAAGTATCAAATGAATGGCCAAAAATACTACAAGTAGGGCATCTAGGAGGTTTCCATTCATACTCAACGCGAATAGTTTCCTTAGTGAATCCAGGGCCTTCAAGATCGGGTACACCAATAGTAATGTTTTCCATGAACTCCGAATTAGCATTCATTTTAATTAGACACCGGGCGAAACTACTACGTCCCCAAGACTCTTTACACATAGTATTAGTATAAGTGTCCATCATGATAAGCTTACCAAGACACGAAGCAATTAAACTAATACCTTCCTCTTCAAACACCTGTAGCGGTACATCATGAAACTTAACCCATACCGGAATACGAGTTAGTTCCTCTTTTAGAAGGTTCGTATTCATAGTCCATTTCTTAAGAAAGATAGGCGAATTTCTTACCATCCACGGACCACCTTCAAGAACCGCATTAAGCCCCTCACAAGTCCCAAATTGAAAAAAGAAAAATCCTTTTTCATTCATCATAATACGCTTCAGACCATGTTTGGCCCAGTTATTCTTAGCAAAATACTCCACCAAAGGAAACGCTATCCTTTTACCAAGAAAATAACCATATAAAGTATTGTGGTAGCGAGTATTTACTTTCTCAACAACCTTCCTAGGGATCGAGATATTAACCCCTTCACAAATACTGTCACTAACACAATGAAAATTAGATGAAGATGAGACTCCATCAGAGTTAATACCTTGATTAGTGGATGTAACCATTCCAGCATCAAACTTGCAAAGTAGATCCAAAATTTCTTTAGCACGATCTTGAGAAAGCAATGCCCATAATGGATATTTATCCATCTTTAGTTTATGCATAAATACACCTGCATCACAAACCGTACGAATCGTAACACCAAATAACTCCGAAACATCATGTAGATTACACGGATGCATTCCATTAATGATGGCAGCTTTTTCAATTAAGTCAACGAAACCATCACTAGAAGAGGTTGCCTTAACCACATGGGGAAAAGCAATCATATCAGTTTCAAGTTTACACAATAATGCCACAATTTCCTTAGAACGCTCTTTAGAAATCAGTGCACACACAGGATCCTTTCTATCCTTAATTTCTTGCCCAACAACACGAATCTCTTGAATCTTGGTGATAACAACCCCAAGCAATCCAAGCACCTTTTTAATATCAAGTGGCTGCATAGCATTAATCTTAGATGCAATAGACTCAATTACCTCAACACTTAGTTTTGAAGACATGATGAGAATTCGCACTAACAGCCGATCGGTTCAACAAGTAAAAGGTCAGCCAACAATTGCACCAATGATTGCTTCTTTAATTGTCAACCGCCAAGATCAGCCGCCAACCCCACTTAATTTTGAAGAGTCAGCCGACACAAAAGTTAAATGTCAGCCGACCACAACCTAAATGATACAATTAATGCCACAAAAGAATGTTTGCAACAAAAGGTTTGCAATAGAAAGTCAGCCGCCAAGAGTGACCAATAAAGTCAGCCGCCTAACGAGGATGATTAAATGCCCAAGTAACAAGGATGATTTAATGCAGCCGACCACTAACTAGAATCAGCCGACGAAAAAAAACAAGGAACACCGGAACCCTAAAAAACAATAAATGCTACTCACTTTTTAAACAAAACACAACAGAACCACTTGCCCAGGAACACGACAATCTAAATTAGACAAGAACCACCAACGAGAATAATATACTCGCACAATACAATGACAGCAAAAAACGAAAAATAAAAACCAATTTAATTTACCCTAAAATCAATCAACCAAATAAAGACTTTGTTAACTCAAGAATAATCAGTGATTATTTGAGAAAACAGCATCATTATAAGGTATTCGGATTAAAGGAAAAAGAAAATTAGGTTTATGAGAAGAGGGGATTTTTTGGCTACCATTGATGTTTTTTAGGGTTACTCTTATAAACACCGGAACCCTAAAAAACAATAAATGTTACTCTTATATTTTATTTTTGTCTTAGAATGATCATGAAGATGCATTTTTGGGACTTATTTCGATAGTTTATTTAGGCTGAAAGCAAAGTAGGACGATTTGATCAATAGTTAGCTAAAGGACAAAATCTCTTAAAACTGCTTCTCGGGATATCAAAAAGTTCATATCTTGGCATAACTTGGTTCACGATTTGAGACCTTTCTCGGGCCGATATTTGGCATGTACTTCATACTTCATATCTTCGAGAGACGTTCTTGAGATAATGGTATTCTCTTCGTTAATAGAGTTTCTTCACTTGGAGACTTTTGAGGGGTACTCCAACTTTGTTGACCACGACTTCATGATTATTTCTTCAATCTCTAATTGGGATTTTGAGATACAATGATCCGCCTCCTTTTCGGACTTGGATCTATTTATCCTCATACCTTGTTAGGGTCTTTTCGGATAGACTTATCCATGATCTTTTTGGGAGTTGATTGCTTTTCGTTGTGAGTCTTGATCCTTCATATTGATTTTGGGCATAATGCTTTTCACATCACTTTGGATCTTCAACAATAAAATTGAATCCTCATGCCTTGTTAGGGCCTTTCCGGACTCGCCAATCTTCGCACCCCGCTTCATAAGTTATGCCTTGGCTATGAACTCTTATCATTACCGAGCAACTTTTAAACGATCTTGGGCTAGAAGCTAAGTAACTTTTCAAATCGTACGACCTTACTTATTGCAGATAATTTTTTAGCAAGTGATGGGAGAATATGCAAATAATTACACCAAGTGAGCTTGTGCAAGAATACCGACTTATAATTGACTCTATCATTTCTCATTCTCCACAATTTAAAATCTCAAGTAATGAGACTCGTGGATGCTTAGCCTAATAAACCAACTAAGGTCTACATGGTTAAGGATACTAGCTAGAATAAAACTTAGATAAGTCTATTCGGGTTGAGTCAAAATAAACGCAACGGGCCTAATATGTCAAATATTTCTAAACTAGCTACACCACTTTATTAATATTTTTGACTTTATTGCGGGATATATACATATGAAAACAACGATAAAAATTTAAAAATTACGACTAAATGGCCAAAGTTAATAAAAATTTTGAAAAATGTTGAAAAATATGATTTTCCGGTTAAATGAAGGCATTTTCATGGAAAAGTCCACTTAAAAATTCGATAGAAGTCCCCCTACACTTAATATAAACATTGTCCTCAATGTTTAAGCATGTGGGAGTAAACTCCCCTACACTTAGGACATTGTGCACGTTGGTTAAATCAAGTTAAGGAAGAGACGACTAAAGTGATTAATTTCAAATGTGAGTACGAAGAAAATTGAATCACAATAGTTGAGAGATAGAACCGGATTTCGGATAACACGGGAGCACGGTTCTTCAAAGGTTCCAAAAGTGCATTCATCCCTGTAATCACATCACCACACAAACACAAACACCTATAGAGGTCCCCCTACACTTAGGAGGTTAAAACGGAAAAGGATAGATACTCGGGTTGCCTCCCGAGGAGCGCTTGTTTTTGATAACCGAGTCACGAGCCTGACTCAACCCAAAATTAGTTCATGGGAAACGTGGTGAGGGATGGAATCACCTCATGAGAGATGTCCTCACCAAAGTACAACTTCACTCGTTGGCCATTCACCTTAAAATTCGGTCCATTAGGTTGAGCGAGCTCGAGAGTACCATATGGAAAAATTTGGGCAATGGTGAATGGGCCGGACCAACGAGAGTTCAGCTTGCCCGAAAAGATTTTCAACCGAGAGTTAAAGAGTAAAACTTTGTCTCCAACTTGTAACTCTCGGTTTTTAATCTTGGAGTCGTGAATGAGATTAGTCTTTTCCTTATAGATCAAAGAATTTTCATAAGCCTCATTACGGAGTTCATTCAGCTCATTGAGTTGGATCTTGCATAGGTCACCGACTTTGTTGATATCGAAATTAGCCCATTTCAAGGCCCAGTAAGCCTTGTGCTCTAACTCAATGGGGAGGTGGCACGCTTTCCCGTACACGAGACGATATGATGTACAACCAATCAGAGTCTTGTATGCGGTACGAAAAGCCCACAAAGCATCATCAAGTTTATCAGCCCATGAGGCACGATGCTCTCCCACGGTTCTTTCAAGAATTCGCTTTAATCCTCGGTTAGAGATTTCAGCCTGGCCATTAGTTTGTGGGTGGTATGCGGTGGAAAGACGATGATTTACACCGTACTTAGCCATGACTCTAGCAAATTGGTCATTGCCAAAATGAGTCCCGCGATCACTAATAATGGCACGAGGCACACCGAATCTAGCGAATAGAAATTTCAAAAAGTTACAAACCACCCTTGCGTCATTAGTAAGTAAAGCTTTGGCTTCAACCCACTTTGAAACGTAGTCAACGGCCACAAGGATGTATTTGTTTCCTTTAGAGGAAGGGAATGGCCACATAAAGTCGATACCCCAAACATCAAAGATTTCACATTCTTGAATGAAATTCTGAGGCATCTCGTCTTTATGTGTGATCTTGCCTTGTTTTTGGCAAGCATCACAACGTTTGACCATCTCGTGAGTATCACGGTAAATGGTAGGCCAATAAAATCCCGAGTCAAACACTTTTTTGGCGGTGTAGTTGGGACCAAAGTGACCACCGGTGGGTCCTTTGTGGCAAGCGTCAAGGATTTCTAAAGCTGCCGCTCCATCAACACATCGGCGAATAATCAAATCAGCACATTGTTTGAAAAGATACGGGTCATCCCAAAAGTAAGTCTTAATGTCTTTGAAGAACTTTTTCTTTTGCTGGGATGTTAACCAGTCAACGAGAATTCCACCCGCCAAGTAGTTTGCAATGTCTGCAAACCACGGGGTTTCATCAGAAGTCGAGTTGATAGACATTAACGTCTCCAGGGAAAAAGAGTCATTGATCTCTTTGTTCGGATGTTCCCCTTGGTAAGGATCCTCAAGTCTACTTAGATGATCCGCGGCTAGGTTTTCAGCTCCTTTTTTATCGCGAATTTCGATTTTAAATTCTTGGAGTAGCAAAACCCAGCGAAGAAGTCTTGGTTTGGAATCTTGTTTAGTTAACAAGTACTTCAACGCGGAATGATCGGTGTAAACGATTGTGGTGGATAAAACAAGATAGGGGCGAAACTTTTCAAAGGCATAGACAACAGCTAAAAGCTCTTTTTCGGCTGTCGTGTAATGCAATTGAGCCCCCGTCATTGTCTTGCTAGCGTAATGGATTGGTTGGAAGTTTTTGTTCACTCTTTGGCCCAAAACCGCTCCAATAGCAAAGTCGCTAGCATCACACATCAACTCGAAAGGCAGCTCCCAATTAGGGGTAACCAAGACGGGTGCCTTAGTTAGCTTATCCTTAAGCAAGTTGAAGGCTTCAATACACTCTTTGGAAAATATAAAAGGAGTATATTTTTCCAAGAGGTGGGTCATCGGGCGAGCGATTTGAGAAAAATCTTTGATGAATCGACGGTAGAAGCCCGCATGACCCAGGAAACTTCTCACACCCTTCACGGTTGAAGGTGGAGGCAACTTAGAAATAACATCAACTTTAGCGCGGTCCACTTCAAGACCGGCTGTGGAGATCTTGTGTCCAAGCACGATGCCCTCTTTTACCATGAAATGGCATTTTTCCTAATTAAGAACAAGGCGAGTGTCTTCACACCGCTTAAGCATACGTTCTAAATTGGCAAGGCAAGCAGAGAAAGAGTCGCCATAAACCGAGAAATCATCCATGAATACTTCCATAGTGTCTTACACCATGTCATGGAAGATAGCCATCATACACCTTTGGAACGTCCCAGGAGCATTACATAAACCAAAAGGCATGCGTTTGTAAGCGAATGTTCCGTAGGGACAAGTGAATGTGGTCTTTTCTTGGTCCTTGGGATCGATGGGAATTTGAAAATACCCGGAGAAACCGTCTAAGAAGCAGTAATAGTCATTACCCGCAAGACGCTCGAGCATTTGATCCATGAAAGGAAGAGGAAAGTGGTCTTTTCTCGTGGCATCATTGAGTTTGCGATAGTCGATACAAACTCTCCACCCAGTAACCAGACGAGTGGAAATCAACTCGTTGTGTTCATTGGGAACAACGGTTATTCCGCCCTTCTTGGGCACACAATGGACGGGACTTACCCAAGGCGAATCTGAGATAGGGTAAATCAAGACGGCATCAAGAAGTTTGATAACCTCTTGTTTGATGACGTCATGAATGCGAGGATTAACCCTTCTTTGGCTCTGGATGCGGGTTTAAAGTCATCTTCCATGAGAATCTTGTAAGTACAAAAGTTCGGATCAATTCCGCGGATATCGGAAATTTTCCAAGCAATTGCTTCCTTATGATCTTTAAGCACGGCGATGAGGCGAGATTTTTCTTCTTCTTTCAAGTCCTTAGCAATGATGACAGGCAACTTCTTGTTTTCTTCAAGGAACACGTACTCGAGATGGGGCGGCAACTCCTTAAGTTCTAAATCCGGAGGATTTTCGATGGGAGGCGTTTTCAAAGTCGGAGCATCGATAGCAATAACCGTGGGAGATGGTGGAGAAATATTGTCTTCTTTAAGAATGTTCTCAATGAGGCGAAGATCTTCATCCCAATCGGTGGGAGAATCGTCATTAGCGAAGTTCACATCTCCCATGGTGGCTTCAAAATCTTTCCAAAGGAGATCACTTTCTCCAAATAGAGATAGTGATGAATCAATAGAGGAAACGGTCTCAACATTGGGAAGAGAGGTAGGAATACTTTTACAAGCATCTTTGAAGTGTTCTTCACAAGCCTCATCAAGAACGTCAATACAATTAACACTCTCGTTAGAATAAGGTTGTTTAGACAACTTTCCCATGTTGAAGACAATTTTATCGTCACCCACTCTCATGATAAGCTCACCAGCTTCAACGTCGATGAGAGTGCGACCGGTCCTCAAGAATGGATGACCAACAATCAATGGCACACGAGGGTCCATATCGTAGTCAACAACGACGAAATCGGCAAGAAAAGTGAATTTGTCGACTCCTACAAAGACGTGTTCGGCTATCCCCACTGGATAAGCAACCGTACGGTTAGCTAATTCCAAAGTCATTTTGGTGGGGACTAGCTCAGGGAGAGATAATTGCTTCCAAACGCTTAGAGGCATTAAATTAATACTGGCACCTAGATCGGCTAAGGCCATGCAATTCTCTACTCCCGGGAAGTTGCAAGGGATTAAGAAACGACCCGGATCACCAAGCTTGGTTGGCAATTTCCTTAAGAGCACTGCAGAGCAATTCTCATTAAGTTGGGTGTTAGCAATATCAAGAAGCTTCTGTTTGTCGCTAAGAAGATCTTTGAACATTTTCGTGTACTTAGGCATGTGAGCGAGAGCCTCAGTGAAGGAGATGTTAAAATTCAATTGTTTAAACATTTTAAGAAAGTTCGAAACTTGAATATCATCCTTGCTTTTGAGCTTCTCTTTCCTCAACCTTGAGGGATAAGGTATATCGGAAGAAGAGGAAGGCTTTGGGGGAATAGGATCACTCACATCCTTGGGTGGAGGAGGGGTAGAAGTAAGAAGTGGAGAAATTGGGGAAGGAGAAGGATGAGGAATAGGAGCAGGTGACTCGTTTTCCTTAGTCACAATCACCGGTGGAGGTATAGGAAGCTCGGGTTCCTTAGTACCGTTGCCACTGCGAGTAGTGATTGCTTTCACTCCCCTCTTGGATTCGCAACGGTGTTACTCGGAAGAGTACCCGAAGAAGAGGGTTGATTACCTTGGAAGAAACTAGCCATCATGTTCCTTAAGTCATTCGTTTGACTATCCAAAGTGGTTCTCATATCAGCTCTCAGATCGTTCCCTTGTTTCACCAGGTCTGCTTTCAAGTTTAGCACTTCCCGTTGGAGATTGTCCACGATCACATCATTAGTCCTCATGTAGGTTCCAATGTCTTGGTGTAATGCGATGAGTTGGTTGGGAGGAGCATTGTATGCGGGTGATTGATAAGCAGGTTGCTGGTAAACTTGGTTGTTTCTTTGAGGTGGATATGGTTGTTTGTGAGGTGGTATGTATGGTGTACGAGGTTGTTGTTGTTGTTGAGGAGGGCGATTAAGGTTTTGTTGTTGGTTTGGGTTGTTAGGAGGAAAACCGGGCGGGGGAAAGAAAGTTGTTTGAGCGGTAGCTAAGCAAGTTGCGGTCACCTTGAGGACGAGCTTGAAAAGCGGCCGGAGGATAGGTACCGTATGCGGCATTCACATTCTCAGAAGGGTAGTCTTGGGTGGAGGTACAAGTGGTGTAAGAGTGAGGACCCCCGCATATCTCACATGGTTGGCTGACAGCATTGACTTGAGCATTTTTAGCGTTGATGCTGTTGGTGTTGTTAGCGGTGTGGGTAATAAGCGATTCAAGAAGCGTAGTAATTTTGTCAAGTCGCTTGTCGCTGTCACTAGTACTAGCACTAGCGACATTGGTCCGAATACTCTTGGTTTGCAGACGAGACTTATTCTCAATGATATCCCAAGCGGCATTGGAAGTCTTAACCAAAATATTACCCCCCGAGGCACTATTTAGTGAATCTTGGTCATTCATGCTTAAACCATTGTAAAAAGTGTTAATTTGGTGCACTTTGGTAAAACCATGTTGTGGGCATTTTCTCAAAAGATCTTTAAAACGGTCCCAAGATTTACTAAAAGACTCATCGTACTTTTGTTCAAAATTAATAATTTCATTCCGCAAAGCGGTAGTACGAGAGGGTGGGAAAAAGTAGTTGATAAACTTGGTCTCCAAATCCGTCCACGTCAGAATACTTTGTGGCGGTTCCTTAGCAAGCCAATGCCGGGCTTGTCCCTCTAAAGAAAAGGGAAAAAGTTGTAAACGGATTACCTCTTGTGGAACACCATTGAATTTGACCGTATTCGTGAGTTGTAAGAATCTCTTGATGTGGTCATGAGGATCATCAATGGTATGCCCCAAGAATGGTTGAGCAGAGACCATCTGGATAAAGCCGGATTTGAGCTCAAAGTTGTTGGCTGCAATCGCGGGTATGACAATTGGATCATTGTTGCCATCTACATGTGCTTGCAGAAGTTCAATCATCGGGCGATTTTCTGGTAGAGGCTCATTGTTGAGAGGTGGATTGTTATTGTTGTTGTTATTATTGTTGTTGAGAGGTGGGTTATTGTTGTTGTTTTGTACACCGGCCATGTCTAAGTCTTCGAGAGGCTCGGGCTCTTGATAAGACGTTGATCGTGTACGCATGCACCTGCAAAAGAACTAACAAGGCAAAAACAAAGCAGAAATATTTTTGGTTTTTATGTTTTTTTTTAATTAAATAATTTTTTTTTTGTACTTTTGAAAATTTTATATTTTTTAGGGTTTTTGAAATTTTTTATGAAAAATTAATGTTCACGGCGAACGGATCCCAAAATCCAAGTTCTCACAAAAAATTGTTGATCTTAACGAGAAGAGCCGGCAGCGGCGCCATTTGATACAAGATTTTTGCTAAGGGGTTCAGAATTAAGTCTCGGTATCCTCTCGAATTGATCACGGTTCTAAGTGGAAAGATTTGTTCTTTGTTAATAAAAAGGTGTTGGTTTGTTTATCTATTTTAAACTAATAACAAGTAAATGTAAATGTCATTGAGCGAAAAGAGTTTTAAAGGTTAAACTAAAATAACGAGTTGAAAATAAATGCTTGAAAACTTAAAGACAAATTTAGAAAAATGCTTGAACGCTAAATAAAACTAACACTTGGAAACTTTTGTAAAAACATGAACTAAACCATCGGAAAAACAAAATCGAAACCTGATCGGAATGTTGGAAACAACTCAAATCGGAATATCACTAATGGGTCCAGATCGGAATATATTCCGATCAGTTGATCGGAATGTGGGAAAATGAGTTGCAATCGGAATACTTAAAATTGAGTCAAATCGGAATACAGTAAAACATGCCAATCGGAATGTATAGCAAACCCTACAATCGGAATACCCAAAAATAAGCTACAATCGGAATACGAAAACCCTTTTCCGATCTAATGATCGGAATAAGGTGTTGGGAAGCTGGTCGGAATGTGCAGATCGGAAAGGGGTTTATAACCCTTTCCGATAGCTTTTGATTCTAAATAAGCTAGGTGAAACGCTAGGTAAATAAGCCAACACCAAAAACTAGCACGAATCTAAACTGAATCGGATCAAATAAGCACTAAAAATAACTTCTCTAACTTCAAATAAGCAAACTTTTAAATCAAATAATAAAAACATGAACTTTTTATGAAAACTTTAAAAAGTAAATAAGTTAAACTTACAAATAAGTCAATAAGCACAAAGATCTTAAAGCTTATTCGTATAGAAACTTAAGGAAACATAAAAAGATTAACTTTTTAAGCACGAAAACATAGATGAACAACACGGATCATAAGTAATTCGTACCAAAAGTGAATCAAAATCAAGAAAGGTAGAATGAGATTAAAGATTAAAAGCTTTAATTTAAACTTGATTAATGAAAAACAATACAAAGGTTTAATCTTGAAAGAAAGAAAGATGAAAACTAGTGAGACAAAGTTGAGAACTTTCTCTCTCTAAAACTAGAGAGAATGAAAAACTAAAAACTAACTTAAAACTAAAACTAAAACTAACTAGCTCCAAATTTGTGAAGTAAAGTCCTATATATAGGCGTGTGATGGTGGGCTTGTGAATGGGCTTTGGTTTCGGGCTTCTTTTCTTCTTTCTTCTTTAGTCTTTACGTTTCTTTAAATAAACGTTTCCGACTTTGGATTTTGAGAAGTGTCGGTGAATAATTCCAACTCGTCTTATAATCTTTTGTTTAATAGACTCGAGTTCTTCGACATATAAGAATCTTCCATCTTTGGCCTTTTCTTCGATAAATCTTCAAATAGGCGCAATGACTTCAAATCTTTTACATCTCTTGGACAATAGACTTCTTCTTGAGTCTTTTTCTTCGATAAAACCCGTGCAATCCCATGTTTTCTTCAATATTCATCCGGTTGACTCTGAAAACACAATAAACACAAAAACCACGCATAATTCCAAACAAATGATATTAAATACGTGTTTTGGTCTTGTTTTAGCCAGAAATAAGTGGTAAAAGGATGGGTGTTTTCACACCTATCAATAATCCACTCTTCCAAGATGATGTGGACGATTCTCTATCCAATTCCGATCCTCCACCAATTTATGATTCTTCACCGATCTTTGATGCTTATGATGACGATTCTAGTTCCAATGGAGATGATTATGATGATTTTACTTCTAAGTATCCTGACATGCCCACTTATGATGATTTTGATGAGGCTGATACTCTCTCGAGTGATTCTTCACATGATGAAGATCCTCTGCCATCCATGCTTGATCCTACTTTGGATGACTACTCATTTGAGGAAGAGTTTGCTACTTTTCTCAATACATACTTCCCTCATGAGAGTGATGCCCCTCCTTTGGACATTGATGATTATGGTCTTTATCCTTCTACGGATTTGAAGAAACTTCTTTCAAAGGAGAAGACGCCGGAAGACACCAACATCCGCAGCACGTATGTTTTAACACCTCTCTATCCACCTTCTGAGAATGAGGTTGTGCATTTTCTTGGCGGATGTTCTTCAAATTCTGCTGAGCCTGAGTGTTATTTTCCCCTAAAGGAAAAGGTGTTCGACCCCGGAATCGAAATTTTTCAGCCATCTTAGTATCCATCTGATGCAATAAAAGGAAAGACTTTTGGAACTGCTGGAGCCATGCTATCACTTCACCCTTGCTACCACCGTGCTCAATCGCTGCTTAAGGGAACCTTGCCTACTCTTCTTTGGCTTGCCTTGTTCGCCTTAAGCTTGTGTTATTTGATGGATGAAAACCATGTATTTGATCCCGGTGTATGTTCTTCAAGCTTCTTCCTATCTTAATCAAGGTCGAGTCAGGCTCACGACTCGGTTATCAAAAATCAAGCGCTTCTTGGGAGGCAACCCAAGTATCTGTCTTTTATCTATCTTTATCCTAAGTGTAGGGGAGACCCGTTGGTGTTTGCTATTTTCTCTCTTCTCATATTCAGGGATTCGAGCGTTCAACGATCCACTCTTGATGATTTTTGAAGACCCGTGATTCCGTGTTCCCGTCGTCCCGGTTCTATCCTAAACTCTTTTCAATTCACTATTTTATATTTTCCATTATTAAAATAGGAATCTCGTTAGTTGTCTTTTCCTTAGCAAGATTTAAACAACGTGCACAATGTCCTAAGTGTAGGGGAGTTTAATCCCACATGCTTAAACATTGAGGACAATGTTTATATCAAGTGTAGGGGGACTTCTATCGAAGTTAAGTGGCTTTTTCCATGAATTTGACCTCATTTTAACCGGAAATTCGATTTTTCGACATTTTTCAAAATTTTTAATCTATTTTGGCCTAGTTGTAGTTTCCTTTATTTTTTTGTTATTTTCTCTTATTAAAATAAAATGGTTTTAGTGAGTTTAGATATCTTTGATATATTAGGCCCGTCGTGAATATTTTGACTCAACCCGAGTTTACTTATCCAAGTTTACTCTAGCTAGTATCCTTAACCATGTAGACCTTAATTGGTTTATTAGGCTAAGTATCCACGAGTCTCATTCCTTGAGATTTTAAATTGTGGAGAACGAGAAATGATAGAGTTAGTTATAAGTTTGGTATTCTTTCATTAACTTATGTGAGTTAATTATGACCTTTTTCTCCCATCGCTTGTAAATAAATAATTGCAATAAGTAAGGTCGTACGGTCTGAAAAATTACTTAGCTTCTAGCCCAAGATCGTTTAAAAGTTGCTCGGTATTAATTAGAGTTCATAGCCAACGCATAACTTATTGAAACGGGACGCGAAGATTGGCGAGTCCAAAAAGGACCTAACAAGGCATGAGGATTCCATTTTGTTGCTAAAGATCCAAGATGACGTAAAAAGCATTATTCCAAAATCAATATGAAGGATCAAGACACACGACGAAAAGCAATTACTCCCATAAAGATCATGGAGAAATCTATCCGAAAAGACCCTAACAAGGTATGAGGATAAATAGATCCAAGTCCGAAAAGGAGATGGATCGTTGTATATCGAAATCCCAAATAAGGATTGAAGAAATAATGAAGAAGTCGTGGTCAACATTTGAAGAAAATATCTCAACTACCCCAAGTGAAGATATACACTATATACGAAGAGAAGACCATAATTTCAAGATGGTCTTCTCAATATTTGAAGTATGAAGTAAATGCCAAATTTCGGTCCGAGAAAGGTCTCAAATCGTGAAACAAGTTATGCCAAGATATGAACTTTATGAGGTTTCGAGAAGCAGTTTTAAAAGATTTTGTCCTTTAGCTAACTATGGATTAGATCGTCCTACTTTATTTTCAGCCTTAATAAACTATCGAAATAAGTCAATAATGCATCCTCGTGATCATTCAAGACATCAATAAAATATAAGAGTTACCCATAGGAATAAGGGAGTCTAAGTGAATAATTGAACCGCATGAGTAAGTGTTAGCTGTGCTAACTTGTACTAACAATGATCTCGTTTTTAAGCTTGGCATGGGGAACGTGAAACTTGAGGGTGATAAACATTCATGACACCAAAGCCCTAATGTAAGTCTTAGATTTCTTTACAAGTTTCTTCCCTCTAGCATTATGTTATTTTCTATCTTTTAAATTTTCCTTAGTTTCTATTGTTTAATAAAGGCCAAGGTAGGTTGATTATGATGGAGAATGTAAATCTTGCTTTGTCACTAAGCATGCATGAGGTCATTGCAATGGTCAAGTGTAGGGGATTTGATAGGTGTGAAAACACCCATCCTTTTTCCACTTAATTACAATAATAACCAAGCCAAAACGTGTATTTTAGGTCGTAAATGTCGGAATTATGCGTGGTTTGTGTTTTTGTTGTGATTTAGGACCAAAATGTGAAAGGGGAAGAAAACACGGGCTTTCACGGGCTTTTATCAAAGAAAAAGACAAAAGACGAAGTCAAGAGATCAAGAGTGCAAAAAGAACGGAAGTCCAAGACCTATTCTGAATATTTATCGAAGAACAAGTCTGAAGACGGAAGTTCAATAAAGCCGAGGAACCCAAGTCTAATTAATGAAGAATTTTCAAGACGAGTTTAATCAATCCCGAGACAACGTCGAAAAAGTCGAAGAGTTTAGAAGACTGATGAGACTGCTTTTATACATAGTCTCATCGTCCAAATAGGGCTTAAAATGCATTAAATATCATCAAAATACCTATATATATACATATATATATATATGCTTGTGTTTTTTGCTTGTGTATTTTAGGTAAGGATATTGAGAAAATGACAAAAGATCACAAGAATCATGCAAAAACAAACACGGGAAACGAAGCCGCAGAATGAACCAAGCCCTAATGAAGACTTTCCCAAGATCAACCCTTGAAGATTTGAATAATTATGAAGAAGGGTCCTCCAATATGGAAGAATTGACACTTTATACCCTTGTATCCTCATAATTACAAGTTTGGTCCCTAAAGTTTGTCAAAATTACAAAATGGGCCCTCCACTTTGAAGAATTGGTAAGTTTAGCCCCTCAACAAAGCTAAATTGTCAACCAATATCCTCCACAAAGTCAAACACATCATGAAGTCCTTCAAAGTATAAGAAATTACAAGTTTGGTCCTTTGAAAATCCCAAAATTACAAAAAGGACCCTCAACTGTCAACATTTGGCAAGAATGGTCCCTCAATCATAAAGACTTGGCAATTTCAGTCCTCCAAAATGCTCAACATACAAGTCAAGACCATTATCCATCATCAAAATGCCAAATCAGCCCTTAGAGAATTCAAATATGGCAAGAAATACCCCTGAAAATACTTTGGAAAAGTATTTGGGGCAAAAGTGTGAAAAGTGAAAGTTTAAATACAAAGGGAATCAGATTTTTGGGTTTAATTTACAAAGTGAAAGAACAAAGGAAGGTGAAGGACCAAAGCTGCCAAGACAAGATACTTACCTAGGCCAGTGAGGGGGTGACACGTGCCCCACTCACTCTCTCCACCAATGAAATTCCACCATTCCTCCATGTCACCCTCCACTTAAACCTGTTATAACTAATCTTTGATTAGTTCAATTTTTTGGCGCTTAACATGACTTTTAAAACCTAAATCAGATTAAACTTGTTACTATTTACTCAAGAACACAAATTGGGGGTTATTGATTAAGCAACAATTAAGCATCCATCACCTCTGGAATTATGATTAGTAGTCTTCTAATCATAACCCAACTTTTAAATCACTTGCCACATCACCCCCAAGGGCCACACATGATTCCCCTGCTACACACAAAGAGGATACTGCCAAAACAAGCCAGAAAATCAACCATCCAGATACAAGCTTACATTTTAAGCTTTGTTTGAGCCCTTAGATCAAATTCCAACAGCTATCTACTCCACAAACGTCCAAGAATCAGTCACATGAAGCCAAGAAGTTCAAATCCTCAAGGGCATTTTTGGGCTTCTACAAGTTAGGATTTTAAGTTTTTAGGTTTAAACTGACCATGTACACCCTCTATATAAAGGGTATAGGGTCCAACATAGACATTTGCTTTTGGTTTTTCCTTTGTTCAAGCACTTGTAAATCCCTTTTCAGTTTTATGAATTTGAGTTAAGTGTTTTGAAGAAAGACCAAGTGCCATCTTATTTCTGCTTGTTTATGTTCTTAGTTTACTGATTTTGAAGTTAAAAACCTGTTTTCAAAAGAGGAGTGTGCAAAAGTTTGCACATTTTCTTCATTTTCTTGATATTTTGCTAAGTTCTTGTTTCTATCTTGTAATTCTTGGGTTATAGGGCTGATCATAGCATCCTAATTGAGTTGATTAAGGTGTGGTGAGGCTTATAACTTGGGGATAATCAAGTGTGGGGTAACAAGGTTGCATTAATCAAGATTTTTCAAGTTTCTGATTTTTATACTTGTGCTTCTAACTTTGTTGATTCTTAGCAGGCTTTATTGTGAAAGCTTGTGCTTGTTCTTGCTAGCACATAAGCTCAAAATCCGTGGGTGTGGATGTACATCCATGAGGTACACACCCTTAATCCCAAAATCTGATAATACTTTGGATTTTTGTGATATTTGAGTGTTGCCTTTGTTCTTGTGTATTTTGTGGCTTAAATCTGCTTGAATCTGTTAATCTTACTTGTTATTGTGTTAATTGATGCTTGGGTAGTCTTGAATCTCACTTTTACTTTGAAAATTTTGGATTTGAAAAGATAAAGGGGTGTTTGGGTCTACCTGTTTGTGATTGTAACTTGTTATTGTGTTGTTGGATTGTGTTGTTTATGCTTGGTATCTGATATATGCCTTGTTGAGAGTGTTTTGTTGCAAGTTTTTGGGTTTGAAACTTCAAATCACACAATCTGCTATAACTTGGTGAATTTAACTGTTTTTGACCTAAGATTTTGGTGAAATCTAGTATTTGTGCATGCTTAGGGTTGAAAGTTGTTAGAACATCATTATTATAACTTATTTGATAGATATTGAGTGTTGAATCTGGCTTAAGTGTCAAATACATCAGCAAAGTGTAAAACTGCATGTGTTAGTGTTCATTAGTAACTTTCATTGGCTTGAATCTTGCTTAATTCTTTGAACCATTGCATGAAACCTGTTTAGACTTACTTATTGGAGTTTATAATAGCTTGTGTATGCATTTGGTTGAATTTGGCTGGCTGATTTGTGCTAAAACTGCTTATAAGTGCTCAACTGCTTAAGTGTTCATGTCTGTATCATATCTGGTGATTCATTGATTAAACTGTATCAATTGGGTGTTTGTGATTGTGATATTTTGATTGTTCTTGACTCCTTTTGATCCAAAGATCATTTGGGTGCCTTTGTGTAATCTGAATCTCCAAAAAAGTCACCAAAGACAAATGGTCAAACAAGTCAAGCAGTGGAAAAAGTTTCCACTGCTCAACACCCAAAACTAGCCCCTGCTAGTGTAATTTTGAACTCAGCTTATCAATAAGCTATTCTAGCTTATCCAGACTTGCAACAACTTATTTTTTGTGATAGGTCTTCATTATTTGACCCATTTAAGTAGACTAGAGCTTATTGGACTTTGACTTTGACTTTTTACTAGAAAACCAACTTATTTGACTTTTACATAAGTGCTTATTTGCTTTTTCCAGCTTATTGAGTCAGCTTATTTAAAACTCTTTGTTGACTTTGGTTAATTAAGTCATTTAGAAGCTATAGAAACTTGAATCAGCACTTGGGGTGGCCTAGAACTCAAAAACGACTATTTTGTCGTTTTCTGTAGATTGCTTATTGCATTTTCAGGCTTATTCCTTGGGCTTATTTCAAATTTCTTTTTGCAGAAGTCTTAGTTAGGTCAAAAGAAGCTTGTGTGTCAAATTTTAGCTTATGGCATTGGCTTAAAGCTTAATGGGCTAAAAAGCCCATTAAGAATAAGCTGCTTGGTATAAGCTAGCTTATTTCACACTTTCAGCTTTTGGGCCTTTGGAAAAAGTTGTTTAAAATCAAATTTTGAGTCAACCTGTGCTTTTTGGGCTTATTTTGAACACTTTTTATTATTGGGCCCAAATTTGGCCCAATAAGGTACTGTTTTGGGTTTAGCCCATTTTCTAGGCCCATTAAGGGTATTTAGGTAATTTCACTTTCATTTCTGAGTTATTTAGGTTAAATTAAGCTAGTTTGCAAGTTTTTAGAATTTTTTATGATTTTTGGATTTTTAATAATATTTTAATATTATTTTATTGTTAAAAATTAAAAGTCTGATTTTCTAAGTTTTTATATTTTTCCTAGGTTCTAAGCACTTAATTAGGATTTTTGCAACTTTCCAAATATTTTTAGAGTCTTTTAATTATTTTCTAGAATTAATTTAAATTTTAATTGATTTTAGTAGTTTTTAATTGTTTAAAAAAAGTTTTTAGTGGTTTTAAAAATTTGAAAAATACTTTTTAGCTTAATTAGGGTATTTTTGAGGTTTACAAACTTTAAAATCTTGTTTGGGACTTTTTAATAATTAATTTTGATTTTTAGGGCTTTAATTAGCATTAAAAAGTCATTATCTAATTGATTAAAAGGTTTTGGCAAGTTTGGATTTTTTGTAAACTCTTAGAATATTATTATGGATTTTTGGTAATTTTTAGGAATTTTTAGGGTAAAATTTTAATTTTGGTACTTTTTACGATTTTACGTGTACCCTTTTTCGACTTAGTTTAATCCGTATTCGTAACCGTCATTTTCTTCTAATCTCATTTCTATTTTTCTTTCTCAACAGTATAATCACAAATCTAATCCAAATCATTACACACATAACACACTAGCCTCCTTGAGAACGAACTCATTTTAGGGTCATTTACACACGGTTTTCCTAAATCGTCGTGCTTACCCTTTTTGTTGCTCTCTTTTCCTAAAGAGTAGTAAAATCCCTACATCATTTTGGCGCCGCTGCCGGGGAGGCGTGTTGTGTTTTGATTGGAATTGTTGTTTTTATATACTAACCATAAATAGTATTTGTATTAGTAGCACTCTACTAATATGTATTATCGGTTTTCATTTTTTGTGTGAATACTATTACTATAGTGTATACGTAGAACAATAAATTCACAAGTACTCCAAATACGTGAGAAATCACAACCTTGACTTGGGAGGTCATTACCCAATCATTGTATTCGAATCTCAAACCAAAGAAAAAGGCAAAAATAGATAAATACTTTCGTGAAGCTCAATCTTGAAAAATACAAACTATAAGGTAGGTATAAGGCGAATATTCTAAAATATATCCTAAGGAAAAAGGCTCTTAAGTGCTTCGCGCCGCCTCGTTTCCCCGCTTGCTTGTGAGTATTTGATTTTGAGAGCTAATCGAGGGTTTTGCCGCCCAAAGTATTACTAAGTATCATATATATTTTCTTGGTTTCCATTGATTAAACCCTCTTGAACGTTTTGGTGTTCCACCAACGTTCTAAAGTCATCGAAGGCGTTCACTTCACGTGATCGTTTTCATCCCTTGAGGCTTCTTTAATCGAGAGATTTGATTAAGGAGGAGATTTGTAGATGTGTGTCTACTTAATACATTCACCAAAATCCAAAAAGGTTAATACAATCAAAAACCACAAAAAAATTGAAAAATACAAAACACCAAAAAGAATCTTCTTTGGTCGTCCCCTCGTTGTACGTGACGTTTATGCTAACTCGTAATCAAGCAAGACGTGCACGTAAACGAAAGAACAAAACTCCCACTCCCAATCTTTCTAGTGAGGAGTCTCCTATTGACGAACATATTGTAAGAGAAGCACCAACCATGGCGAATCGAACTATGATGGAGTTACTTCAAGCACCCACCGAGGGTTATGGAGAGGCTATTGTGATTCCCGCTATCCTTGCGGAGAATTTTGAGGTGAAAACGGGTTTGTTGTCGATGATCCAAAACAACAAATTCCGTGGTGATGAGAAGGACAATCCACCCAACCATATTCGCCAATTCAGTCGTCTTACCGCCACTTGCAAGTTTAAGGATGTCTCGAATGACTCGATTAAGATGATGCTTTTTCCGTATTCCTTAGCGGGGCCCGCTAAAATTTGGTTAGAGAAAGAGCCACCCAATTCTATATTGACGTGGAAGGATCTCGTGTCTAAGTTTGTGAACCAATTTTTTCCGCCCTCTAAGACTACGCACTTGAAAAACGAGATTTCAAAGTTTTCACAAGAATTTAATGAGAGTTTTTCAACGGCTTGGAATAGGTTTAAGGAAGTGTTACATGAATGTCCTCATCACGGTTTTTCCGACTTGCATCAAATTGACACGTTTTACAATGGACTTAATGATCATGAAAGGGATTATTTGAATGCCGCCGCGGGTGGTAATTTTTTGTGTAAAACGGTTGAGGAAGCTTTGGTGATAATTGAAAATAGATCTAAGGTGTATAGTCCTCGTAGCACGTCTAGTGTTCGTAAGGCTTCGTCTTCGGCTTCACCTTCTTTGTCTACTACCATCGATGCTTGCCAAATTGAGGCGAACTTGGAAAACAAGATTTTTGATAAGCTTAAAGGACTTTTGATTGAGTTTAAAGTTGGTGAACAAAGTGCTCCCGCAACGGCTAAAGCGGTTGAGGTTTCTTGCATGTATTGTGGTGGAGGTCATGATTTCTCCGAGTGCATTACCAACGGTGGTAAGAATTCGAGTGCCTTCGCGGCCACGGGAAATTACAACCAAAACGGTCAAGTTTCCCGCTCTAATCAAATGACTCCACCGGGTTTTGGTTCAAATCAAAATGCTAACAACAACTATCACAACAATCAAGTTGGTTTCAAAAACAATTTCAACAAGGGAAATTATGGCAATCAAGGGGCTAATAATCAAGTTTCAAACAAAAATCAAAATGATTTTCAAAACAACAACAAAGGTTTGCAAACATTGAAAGATCTTCCAAGTGAGTTTGTTGAATACTCTAGTGGGAATGATGCTAGGTTTGACAATATTCAAAGAGAAATCATTAGCCTAAGATCCGAGTTTAAGAACGACTTGAAGAAAGAGTTGAAAAATGAGTTAGCTAATGAACTTAAAATCCACACCAACAAGATGGAAGGAAATGTCACTAGGTTACAACAAAACCAACAAAAAATGGAACAAGGGCAACATGAGATTAAACAAGAAATGATTAAAGCCGAAAGAGGCAATCCGTGTTTGAAGACAAAATCTCGTCTATGTTTAAGGAAATAATGTGTAAACCGTCTTCGAGTAGTCTTCCTAGCAACACCGTATCCAACCCTAAGGGTGAGATGAAATTGATTACCACACGTAGTGGTAAGACACTAAAGGAACCGACTCCTCAACCAATTGCTCCTACGGAGGAAGCAATTGAGGAAGAACCCGAGGTGGTGGTCCAAAAGGAGCATGTCCCAATCCCACGAAGTACCGCTCATGCCACACCTACGGTTGACACATTACCATCAATGGAACCCGAGATTCCAAAGGCTATGCCTACTATGCCTCAACCCACACCACCTTTGCCCTATCCATCGAGACTTAGGAAGGAGAAACGTCAAGAGCGCGACAATTATCAATTTGAGCTTTTTATGAAAATGTTTCGTGATTTGCACTTAAATGTGAGTTTCGCCGATGCTTTGGTCATGATGCCTCGATTTTCCGCTAACTTTAAGAGTATGTTGAACAACAAGGAGAAATTGCACCAATTGTCTAGTTGTTCATCTGTTTATCTTAATCGCATACCTCAAAAAGTCGGTGATCCCGGTAAATTTTTGATCCCTTGTGCAATCCAAGATATGGAAGAATGCTTCGCCTTGGCCGATCTTAGTGCTAGCATTAACTTGATGCCACTTGCTATTTTCAAGTCGCTCAATCTTCCTAATCCTACTCCTTCACTAATGTCTATCGAGTTGGCCGACCATTCCACGATTCCCGCATGTGGTTTGGCGGAAGACGTTTTTGTGAAAGTGGGGAAGTTCTACTATCCCATAGACTTTATCGTTGTTGATATCCCCACGGATCCTCAAGTTCCTCTCATTTTAGGTCGTTCGTTTTTAGATACGTCTATGGCTTTGATCGATGTTAATGCTATAAAGATCACCTTACGTTTCAACGACGAGGAACTTTATATAAACGCAACTCAAAACTCTCAAATTTCTCATGTTTATTCTGTTGCAACCATAAACCTCGTTGATAATATCGACGTGGTTTGCGAGGAATTTTCACAAGAAGTTCTAGGTTTTGGTGATGAAGAAACTAGTGGCAATCCCACTATGTTAGATCCAATTCTTGATAATTCGACACCAACCTTCACTCCATTTGAAGGTGGTGGTTTTACGTTGGAAGAATTCGATGTTCCACGTACTTGTAACGAAGACCTCGATAACGATGAGGACTTCTCGATTATCAAGGATTTTCTCAACGATTTCCCATTTCCTCCACCCGAGGAGGTTATGAGTATCGAGCCCAAATCTTCACTTGAGGAACCACCTATCCTCGAGTTGAAAGATTTACCTCCTCATCTCGAATATGTCTATTTGGAGGAGGACGACAAGTTGCCGGTTATTATTGCGAAGGAACTTTCGAATGATGAAAAAACCACACTTGTCGATGTTCTAAAGGACCAAAGGGGGCAATTGCGTGGAAGTTATCCGACATAAAGGGAATAGATCCCAAGTTTTGTACTCACAAAATCTTAATGGAGGAGGATTACAAGCCCGCAATCCAAAGTCAAAGGAGGGTGAACCCCAAAATTCACGACGTCATCAAAAAGGAGGTCCTTAAACTCCTTGACGCGGGAATGATTTACCCTATTTCCGATAGCCCTTGGGTGAGTCCTATTCATTGTGTCCCTAAGAAAGGAGGGATGACCGTTGTGCCAAACGATGCCAACGAGTTGATTCCCACTAGACTCGTGACCGGATGGAGAGTGTGCATTGACTATCGAAAGTTGAATGAAGCCACTCGAAAAGACCATTTTCCCTTGCCCTTCATGGACCAAACGTTGGAGCGTCTTGCGGGAAACGATTTCTATTGCTTTTTAGATGGTTTTTCCGGTTACTTCCAAATTCCCATCGATCCTCGTGATCAAGAAAAAACTACGTTTACGTGTCCATATGGAACGTTTGCCTATCGTAGAATGCCATTCGGACTTTGCAATGCACCGGGAACCTTTCAAAGGTGCATGATGGCTATTATTCATGACATGATCGAGAAGACGATGGAAGTCTTCATGGATGACTTTTCCATGTTTGGTAATTCGTTCACTTCGTGTTTGTCGAACCTTGAGAGAATGTTGAAACGTTGTGAGGAAACCAACCTTGTGCTCAATTGGGAAAAGTGTCATTTTATGGTTAAGAGTGGAATCGTCTTAGGGCACAAGGTCTCGAAAGCGGGGATTAAGGTAGATCAAGCTAAGGTAGACGTCTTCGCCAAATTACCTCATCCCAAAACCGTAAAGGGAGTTAGGAGTTTCCTAGGCCACGCGGGCTTTTATCGTCGATTCATCAAGGATTTCTCGACCCATTACACATCTTCTTGAAAAAGAGGCACGTTTTGTCTTTGACGAAAATTGTGTACGAGCCTTCGAAATCCTTAAGAGTAAACTTACCTAAGCTCCCATTCTTGTTGCTCCCAATTGGAACCTCCCCTTTGAGCTCATGTGTGATGCTAGTGACTACGCTATTGGGGCCGTTTTGGGGCAACGTCATGATAAGCACTTCTTGCCTATTCACTATGCTAGCAATACGATGACCGAGGCTCAACTAAAATACACTACAACGGAAAAGGAGTTCCTTGCCGTGGTGTATGCATTTGAGAAATTCCGACCTTATCTCGTCTTGGCTAAATGCATAGTGTATACGGATCATTCGGCTATCAAGTATCTCATGGCAAAGCAAGATGCTAAGACGAGATTACTTCGTTGGATTCTCCTCCTTCAAGAAATTGATCGCACCATCGTTGACAAAAAAGGAGCCGAGAATCTAGCGGCCGATCATCTTTCTCGTTTGGAAGATCCTCACCAAAGTGTTTACGAGCCCAAGGAAATCACCGAAACATTTCCGCTCGAGACACTTGGTGTAGTGAATTCTAAGCTTGATTCTTCCACCCCATGGTTTGCGGACTTTGTAAATTACCATGCGGGTAACTTCATCATTAAGGGTATGACGACTCAAGAAAAACGAAAATTCTTTCGTGACGTCAAGTTCTACTTTTGGAACGACCCTTACTTGTTTCGAACTTGTGTGGATCAAATCATCCGACGTTGTGTATTTGGCACCGAAGCTTCTAACATCCTTAGAGCTTGCCATGAGGGACCCACGGGTGGTCACCACGGTGCTAATCTCACGGCTAAGAAGGTGTTTGATGCCGGCTTCTTTTGGGTCATGTGATTCATGCCAACGACAAGGAAAAGCCTCACAAAAAGATGGAATGCCACAAAATATCATCCAAGTGTGTGAGATCTTTGACGTTTGGGGTATAGACTTTATGGGACCGTTCCCATCATCTCGTGGTAATAAGTACATTCTCGTTGCGGTTGACTACCTATCTAAGTGGGTGGAGGCCAACGCCTTGCCCACCAATGATGCTCGTGTGGTAGTCAAGTTTTTGAAAAGCTTGTTTTCTCGGTTTGGAACCCCTCGTGCAATCATAAGCGATCGTGGAACCCATTTTTGTAACGACCAATTTGAAAGGGTCCTAAGGAAATATGGGGTTACACATCGGCTTTATACGGCTTATCACCCACAAACGAGTGGGCAAGTCGAGGTTTCAAACCGAGCTTTGAAGAGGATCTTTGAGAGATCCGTTGGGGAAAACCGACAATTATGGTCGGATAAGTTAGACGATGCTTTATGGGCCTTTAGGACCGCTCATAAGACGCCCATTGGGTGCACTCCCTATAAGCTTGTGTATGGAAAGAACTGTCATTTGCCTATCGAGTTAGAACACAAGGCTTATTGGGCCCTAAAGCATTGTAATGATGATATGGAGACCGCGGGAAAACACCGGAAAATGAAATTGAATGAATTGGATGAATTGAGGGACATTGATTATGAAAATTCATTGATTTACAAAGAAAAAACTAAAAAGTTGCATGATTCTAAAATTAAAAACCGGGTTTTTAACATTGGGGATCAAGTTTTGCTTTTTAATTCTCGCTTGAAAATCTTTTCCGGTAAGTTGAAATCCCGTTTGTCCGGTCCATTCACCGTGACTCAAGTGTTTCCGTATGGGACCATTGAGCTCGCTCAAGATGATGGTCCTAACTTCAAGGTGAATGGACATAGGTTGAAGCACTACTTTGGCGGGGAAGTTCCATCCTTGAACTACCTCGACCAAGTCACCTTCCCCAATGATAATTAGTATTGAGGGGATCGAGTCGAGCTCATGACTCGGTAATAAAAAAACGAGGAGCCTCGTGGGGGAGTCCCATGCTTATCCTATGTATATATTATCGCTTTCTAATGTAGTTAGCGTGTGGGGATTTGTGCCCTTCCAACCTTTGTTCCGTGGTTGTTTGTGCATTGTGGTTTTTAGATCATGATCTTCACGATTGGAGCCTCTCGTGTTCGTTCTATGGGAGCACTCGATCGTTTGTTTTGAAGACTTTCTCAATTTACATGATATATCCTTTTGATGTTCTAACCTTAGTTTTTTAGCACACTTCATAAACGGCTTTAAATTTATTGGTTACACCCTTTCCATGCTAGATTAGGCATTCGACTACGTCTCTAGTATGGGGGTGTTTGCACCCCTAGACTCGAAACATTGAGGACAATGTTTAACTTTAGTATGGGGGGTGAATAGATACTTGCCTTGCCAAACCTTCACGCTTTCCAAAGTTTATCTTTTTGTTTATCGTTTTGTTGCAAAATAAGGCTAAAAATGGCCAAATTTTAAAATTTTTCTCATGTTTTATAAGTGTTTGAAGACACGAATGTAGGTTTTCCGATGGCGAGAATAAGAGTAATTTTTGACTCGACCGTGCGTGTTGAGCACTTAGCTTTGATTCCTTAAATACACATTAGGCTAAGTCTCTTAAATGAGGATGAGAAATGATAGGGTTAATTATAAGTTACTATGCTAAACGTAGAGTATTCGCATTCTTTCAAAAACTCATGTGTTCTCATTGTTTGCTTATTCTCCCTTCGCATGTAAATATTTTTTGCTTAATAAATATTGACTTAGCGGTTTAGTTGGGATTGTTGGGTTTCTAGTCTTTTCTAGTAGCTTCCGTGTAATTAAATTGGGAAGACATTAAGGTATCGCCAGCGTCACGGTTTTGAAGTATTGGCACCCGAATAATCAAAAACTTCACCCAATAATAAGATTTCAAGTGCTCACCTAAATCAAGCAAACAATTTGAAGCCCCACAAGGCCGAAAAATCTATGCAAAATTGAAAGTGAATCAAGCCTTAATCTTCAAAGCTTTAAAGATCCAAAATTCGCCTTCGCGTGAGGATATACGCCTTTGCTAATAAAACTACCGATGAGGTGGATAATAAAAGGCAAGGCAAGACCGAAGTCATAATAAAAGCTTCATGGCGAAGTTGAATAAAAGATGAAGGTAAACCAAAGATAATAAGGCCCTTCCGTTAGGGGGCGTATAAAAGTTGTTAATAAGTCTCATGTTCAAAACCGTTATAAAACCGTGTTTATCGATTCTTCTTGTCAACTTAATTTTTTTGACATCGTTGTCTATTGGGAGGGGTTATTAATTTGATGGTCTTCGTTACACCGTTAGGACTCTATTTTTAGACCTAAATCTCTATTATCGCATAAGTCAAACAATGTATCCTCGTGAAACATTCCTCGTGAAACATTCAAGACAATATAAAATATAAGAGATACAGCTTAGGAATAATGGTAGGATAAGTACGTGATTAGGGCATATGGGTAGTGTTAGCATTACTAACTTATAATGACAATAATCTCGTTGTACGCTTGGCATGGAATTAGGGTGAAAATCGAGGACGATGAAATTATTTCTAACGAAGCATTCACGTGTTCTTATTTTGTGAACCTAAACGTCCCATTTTGCGATGAAAATCATACATTATGTCTAAAACGCAAGTAGAAGTAGCAATAGTAGTAGTGTAGCTAGTTTATCATTCAATAAAGTGAATAAAAATGAATTTTGGAGATGCTACGATACTTTATTCTAGCATTGCGTGAGGGCACGGCAATGGTTTAGTATGGGGGAGTGATGAGACTGCTTTTATACATAGTCTCATCGTCCAAATAGGGCTTAAAATGCATTAAATATCATCAAAATACCTATATATATGCTTGTGTTTGTTGCTTGTGTATTTTAGGTAAGGATATTGAGAAAATGACAAAAGATCACAAGAATCATGCAAAAACGAACACGGGAAACGAAGCCGCACAATGAAGCAAGCCCTAATGAAGGCTTTCCCAAGATCAACCCTTGAAGATTTGAAGAATTATGAAGAAGGGTCCTCCAATATGGAAGAATTGACACTTTATACCCTTGTATCCTCATAATTACAAGTTTGGTCCCTAAAGTTTGTCAAAATTACAAAAAAGGCCCTCCACTTTGAAGAATTGGCAAGTTTAGCCCCTTAACAAAGCTAAATTGTCAACCAATATCCTCCACAAAGTCAAACACATCATGAAGTCCTTCCAAGTACAAGAAATTACAAGTTTGGTCCTTTGAAAATCCCAAAATTACAAAAAGGACCCTCAACTTTCAACATTTGGCAAGAATGGTCCCTCAATCATCAAGACTTGGCAATTTTAGTCCTCCAAAATGCTCAACATACAAGTCAAGACCATTATCCATCATCAAAATGCCAAATCAGCCCTTGAAGAATTCAAATATGGCAAGAAATACCCCTGAAAATACTTTGGAAAAGTATTTGGGGCAAAAGTGTGAAAAGTGAAAGTTTAAATACAAAGGGAATCAGATTTTTGGGTTTAATTTACAAAGTGAAAGAAGAAAGGAAGGTGAAGGACCAAAGCTGCCAAGACAAGATACTTACCTAGGCCAGTGAGGGGGTGACACGTGTCCCACTCACTCTCTCCACCAATGAAATTCCACCATTCCTCCATGTCACCCTCCACTTAAACCTGTTATAACTAATCTTTGATTAGTTTAATATTTTGGCGCTTAACATGACTTTTAAAAACCAAATCAGATTAAACGTGTTACTATTTACTCAAGAACACAAATTGGGGGTTATTGATTAAGCAACAATTAAGCATCCATCACCTCCAGAATTATGATTAGTAGTCTTCTGATCATAACCCAACTTTTAAATCACTTGCCACATCACCCCCAAGGGCCACACATGATTCCCCTGCTACACACAAAGAGGATACTGCCAAAACAAGCCAGAAAATCAACCATCCAGATACAAGCTTACATTTTAAGCTTTGTTTGAGCCCTTAGATCAAATTCCAACAGCTATCTACTCCACAAACGTCCAAGAATCATTCACATGAAGCCAAGAAGTTCAAATCCTCAAGGGCATTTTTGGGCTTCTACAAGTTAGGGTTTTAAGTTTTTAGGTTTAAACTGACCATGTACACCCTCTATATAAAGGGTATAGGGTCCAACATAGACGTTTGCTTTTGGTTTTTCCTTTGTTCAAGCACTTGTAAATCCCTTTTCAGTTTTATGAATTTGAGTTAAGTGTTTTGAAGAAAGACCAAGTGCCATCTTATTTCTGCTTGTTTATGTTCTTAGTTTACTGATTTTGAAGTTAAAAACCTGTTTTCAAAAGAGGAGTGTGCAAAAGTTTGCACATTTTCTTCATTTTCTTGATATTTTGCTAAGTTCTTGTTTCTATCTTGGAATTCTTGGGTTATAGGGCTGATCATAGCATCCTAATTGAGTTGATTAAGGTGTGGTGAGGCTTATAACTTGGAGATAATCAAGTGTGGGGTAACAACGTTGCATTAATCAAGATTTTTCAAGTTTCTGATTTTTATACTTGTGCTTCTAACTTTGTTGATTCTTAGCAGGCTTTATTGTGGAAGCTTGTGCTTGTTCTTGCTAGCACATAAGCTCAAAATTCGTGGGTGTGGATGTACATCCATGAGGTACACACCCTTAATCCCAAAATCTGATAATACTTTGGATTTTTGTGATATTTGAGTGTTGCCTTTGTTCTTGTGTATTTTGTGGCTTAAATCTGCTTGAATCTGTTAATCTTACTTGTTATTGTGTTAATAGATGCTTGGGTAGTCTTGAATCTCACTTTTACTTTGAAAATTTTGGATTTGAAAAGATAAAGGGGTGTTTGGGTCTACCTGTTTGTGATTGTAACTTGTTATTGTGTTGTTGGATTGTGTTGTTTATGCTTGGTATCTGATATATGCCTTGTTGAGAGTGTTTTGCTGCAAGTTTTTGGGTTTGAAACTTCAAATCACACAATCTGCTATAACTTGGTGAATTTAACTGTTTTTGACCTAATATTTTGGTGAAATCTAGTATTTGTGCATGCTTAGGGTTGAAAGTTGTTAGAACATCATTATTATAACTTATTTGATAGATATTGAGTGTTGAATCTGGCTTAAGTGTCAAATACATCAGCAAAGTGTAAAACTGCATGTGTTAGTGTTCATCAGTAACTTTCATTGGCTTGAATCTTGCTTAATTATTTGAACCATTGCATGAAACCTGTTTAGACTTGCTTATTGGAGTTTATAATAGCTTGTGTATGCATTTGGTTGAATTTGGCTTGCTGATTTGTGCTAAAACTGCTTATAAGTGCTCAACTGCTTAAGTGTTCATGTCTGTATCATATCTGGTGATTGATTGATTAAACTGTATCAATTTGGTGTTTGTGATTGTGATATTTTGATTCTTCTTGACTCCTTTTGATCGAAAGATAATTTGGGTGCCTTTGTGTAATCTGAATCTCCAAAAAAGTCACTAAAGACAAAAGGTCAAACAAGTCAAGCAGTGGAAAAAGTTTCCACTGGTCAACACCCAAAACTAGCCCCTGCTAGTGTAATTTTGAACTCAGCTTATCAATAAGCTATTCTAGCTTATCCAGACTTGCAACAACTTATTTTTTGTGATAGGTCTTCATTATTTGACCCATTTAAGTAGACTAGAGCTTATTGGACTTTGACTTTGACTTTTTACTAGAAAACCAACTTATTTGACTTTTACATAAGTGCTTATTTGCTTTTTCCAGCTTATTGAGTCAGCTTATTTGAAAACTCTTTGTTGATTTTGCTTAATTAAGTTATTTAGAAGCTATAGAAACTTGAATCAGCACTTGGGGTGGCCTAGAACTCAAAAACGACTATTTTGTCATTTTCTGTAGATTGCTTATTGCATTTTCAGGCTTATTCCTTGGGCTTATTTCAAATTTCTTTTTGTAGAAGTCTTATTTAGGTCAAAAGAAGCTTGTGTGTCAAATTTTAGCTTATGGCATTGGCTTATAGCTTAATGGGCCAAAAGGCCCATTAAGAATAAGCTGCTTGGTATAAGCTTTCACACTTTCAGCTTTTGGGCCTTTGGAAAAAGTTGTTTAAAATAAAATTTTGAGTCAACCTGTGCTTTTTGGGCTTATTTTGAACACTTTATATTATTGGGCCCAAATTTGGCCCAATAAGGTACTGTTTTGGGTTTAGCCCATTTTCTAGGCCCATTAAGGGTATTTAGGTAATTTCACTTTCATTTCTGAGTTATTTAGGTTAAATTAAGCTAGTTTGCAAGTTTTTAGAATTTTTTATGATTTTTTGATTTTTAATCATATTTTAATATTATTTTATTGTTAAAAATTAAAAGTCTGATTTTCTAAGTTTTTATATTTTTCCTAGGTTCTAAACACTTAATTAGGATTTTTGAAACTTTCCAAATATTTTTAGAGTCTTTTAATTATTTTCTAGAATTAATTTTAATTTTAATTGATTTTAGTAGTTTTTAATTGTTTAAAAATACTTTTTAGTAGTTTTAAAATTTTGAAAAATACTTTTTAGCTTAATTAGGGTATTTTTGAGGTTTACAAACTTTAAAATCTTGTTTGGGACTTTTTAGTAATTAATTTTGATTTTTAGGGCTTTAATTAGCATTAAAAAGTCATTATCTAATTATGTAAAAAGGTTTTGGCAAGTTTGGATTTTTTGAAAACTCTTAGAATATTATTGTGGATTTTTGGTAATTTTTATGAATTTTTAGGGTAAAATTTTAATTTTGGTACTTTTTACGATTTTACGTGTACCCTTTTTCGACTTAGTTTAATCCGTCTTCGTAACCGTCATTCTCTTCTAATCTCATTTCTATTTTTCTTTCTCAACAGTATAATCACAAATCTAATCCAAATCATTACACACATAACACACTAGCCTCCTTGAGAACGAACTCATTTTAGGGTCATTTACACACGGTTTTCCTAAATCGTCGTGCTTACCCTTTTTGTTGCTCTCTTTTCCTAAAGAGTAGTAAAATCCCTACATCAAAGACGAAAAGACGTGAAGAAATAAAGAAAGAAGGAGCAACACATGCATCATTCCCTTCTCCCTATATATAGAACCCATTTCACTTCATTTCTCGGGGTTAGCTAATGTGACAATTAGTCTTTCCACCATTTTTTTTCTTTAGTTGCACAACTTTAATTTCATGTCATTTACTATCTTGTTCTTTAATTTCATGTCTTAAATTTCAAGCCTTTTAATTCCAAGTAAGTTAACTTTATTGTTGAATCTTTATTTACCTTTAATCAAGCTTTTCTTTATCTTTCTCATCCTACTTATGTTGTTTTTGAATTGTTGCAAATTCGGATTAAGCAAAGTTTTGCTTAACCTCTTTGCTTATTTGATTAAAAAGTTCACCTATTTACTTCTATCTAAGTTTTCGTATGAAATAAGCTATAAGTTTGACAATCTTATTGGCTTGTTTTGTACTTAGCTTATTTGTTTTTCTAAGTTTTCTAAAAAGTTTCATCTTTCTAAAAGTTTGCTTATTTTGTTTACTTATGTCGTATTTTGAGAAAGTCTTTAAATTTGTTGCTTATTGTCTCGTCGTATTTCCATTTGATTTAAGTTTTTAATATTAGTTTATTAGTTTTAGCTTATTTAGCTTTTGCTTATTGCGGATTGTTCTTCATCGGAAAAGGAGGGTTCAAAACATTCCGACGACTCTTCTTCTCCACATTCCGATTGTGACAGAATTGGAACAAAGGTTATCACGTTCTGACGGTTTTGCGACCTAGAGTAACAACCCCATCAATCCGATCTGGGATTGTGATCGCACATTGCGATCGCATATTCCGACGGCTCTTGAGGTATATTAAGTCAAAGTGCTGCCCAATTTTACTTGGCAACATCCCGATGGCAATGTCATTCCGATAGCTTTATTTTTCTTTATATTCCGATAGATTAAGTTCCATACACTCCGACATCTCTCTTTTTAAACATTTCGATAGATTGCAATTTTGTTATTCTGATAGAATTCTTTTGACTTATTCCGATAGACTGATTCCGATGGCACATTACGATCTGGATTCCGATGGGTATGGTGACAACATTCCGATCTGACATTCCGATGGTTTTGGGTTTTGGATTATATTTTGTTTTGTTTTGTTTTTTTAGTTACATTTTTAATACTTTGTCAAATTAAATTTTTTCGTCAAGCTTAAATTACTCGTCATTTAATTAAATTACTTTTCAAAGTTTTAATATTGCACATTTAAGTTTTAATTAGCTCTAGATTTAATTACCATCATTTACGTTATAGTTTTGCACATTAATTTTACAACAACGACAAATCTTTGACTTAACTTTGTTTTTGGTTGAATTTGGTTGAAATTAGGGTTTTGCAATCCTATTTTATATCTATTATCGTTCCTCGGATCGAATCGAATTTGATTTCCAATTATCGTTTTGACTTAACTTTGTTTTTGGTAAAATCTATTTTTGGTATTTTAAACTAAAACTATTTAATGATAAAAACTAATTTTAATAATCTACTTTAAACTAATTAAAATAGAATCTATTTTTAAAAAATAAAGCCTTATTTGAAATCTATTTTTTTTAAACTAAAGACTTTTAAACAAAAACTATTTTTTTTAAATAAACAAAATAAAATGAAAAGTATTTTAAAATTATAAAAGTAAACAAAGCTATTTTCTATATTAACTAAAATTTAAACTAAAATTAAAATTTATAAAAATTATTTAATTAAAATATATATATTTTAAAAAAAAAAAAAAAAAGCTTAACTTGAACTTGATTAATGAAATCCAAATACAAAAGGTTTAATCTTGAAAGATTAAAAGAAAGAAAAGATAAAATCTTAATGAGAGAAAGTTGAGAACTTTCTCTCTCTAAAACTAGAAAGAAAAATGAAAAATGAAACTAACTACTAAAAATTAACCAACCCTCCTAATGTGTATTAGGAGGGTATTTATAGGGAAAATGGGAAGGTGTGCATGTGTTGCCTCTTCTTTCTTTCTTTCTTCACGTCTTCTCAACTCGATTTAATTCTTTGTCTTTTCTCGACGTCGTCTAGGTATTTGAACTTTTTTTGGGTAAAAGGGACTCACCCCGGTAAAATATATTACACAAAAAAAAAACAGTTAAGTACAATGGAATGTAGCTAAAGTGCCACATTAACCTCAAGCAAAGCTTGAACCACCTCTAACACATATGACATGCCACATGTATTAACTAACTATTACATAACGCAAAATACTTAACGAAAAATACACTCCGGAAGATCCCAGAGCTGCGCAAATTTCTCTCCCTCCTTGGACTTCTTCATTCTACATGAAAGCAACTTAAGTCTGACCGAAGATATAATGCAGTCAGTAACCTGCTTGGACGTCCTTCTAGCATTTTTAAAAAGACGACGATTACGCTCTTGCCATATAAAATAAGCACACGCAGCAAGAACCAACTTAGATATCACACTTCTTGTAGAATTACGCTTAGCTATTGGATTAATAACCGCTAATGTCGTGTCAATATCTGGAGCAGCCCCCGTCAATCCTGCCCTATCCCGCATAGAGTTCCACACAACCTGCGAAAAAGGACATTGAAAAAACAAATGTTCATGAGAATCCATCTGTAGTTCACATAGCGAGCACACAACACCCAAATCATCATTCGCCTCCCAAACATGAATACGATCCTGCGTTTTCAATCTTCTCTTGACAATAAGCCACATATTAAAAGCATGTCGAGGCACGCATTTAGGGAACCAAACTACATCATACCAATCAACCTCAGTCCCTCGTGGTCTTATAGAAGCCCAGACACGTTGCACCGTAAATGGTTTAAGGCCATTACTTGTACGCCACAGAAGCTTATCACTTACCCCATCAGTGATTTGCGTGATACTATCATGAAGACTTGGGTATTTGTCAATCAAAGAAAAAGGCCAGTTCCACATACCATCAACCGTGATATCTTTGACTCGTGAACAAGAAGTAAGCCCAGCACGTAACATATCACGACGCGTAATGAACTCACTGAGAGGACCATTATCACACCATCTATCATACCATAATGAAGTATTCGCACCATCCCCTACTTTGGACCATATAAATTCCCGGATTTTAGGCCGCAGTTGCAAGATCTTCCGCCAACTCCATGAAAAATTACCACGACTAGGAACATCCCAGAACGGGATTTGAACTTGTCTTAATAATTTTCTTCTTTAATTTAGACTTGAGTTCTTCGACTTCGTTAAACTTCCGTCTTAAGACTTTTTCTTCGATAATTCTTCAGAATAGGTCTTGGACATCCGTTCTTTAAGCACTCTTGATCTCTTGACTTCGTCTTTTCTCGTTTTTCTTCTATAAAAGCCCGTGAAAGCCCGTGTTTTCTTCCTTTTTCATCTTTTGGTCCTAAAACACAATAAAAACACAAACCACGCATAATTCCGACTTTTACGACATAAAATACACGTTTTGGTCTTGTTATTATTGGAAATAAGTGGTAAAAGGATAAGTGTTTTTACACTTATTAAATCCCCTACACTTGACCATTGCAATGCCCTCATGCAATGCATTAATTTTAAAGCACGGTTTACATTCTTCATCATAAATAACCCACCTTGGCCTTTATTAAATACTAAACATTTTAAGGAAAATAAGAAGATAGAAAACAAACAAAGAAATCAAAGACTTACATTGGGTTTTGGCTGCCATGAACGTTTCTCATCCTCAAGTTTCACGTTCCCCATACCAAGCTTAAAAACGAGATCATTGTTATTATAAGTTAGCAAACTAACACGAATTCATGTGGGCCAATTATTCACCTTTCTCGGACCGATATTTGGCTTGTACTTCAAACTTCAAATCTTGAGAGACGATCTTGAAATTATGGTCTTCTCTTCATTTTGGTATACATCTTCATAAGGAGTGAAAGATGCTTCAAAAGTTGACCACGACTTCTTCATTTATCCTCTTCTTTATTTAGGATTTTGATATACAACGATCCGCCTCCTTTTCAGACTTGGATCTATTTATCCTCATACCTTGTTAGGGTCTTTTTGGATAGACTTCTCCATGATCTTTAGGGGAGTAATTGCTTCTCGTCGTGTGTCTTGATCCATCATATTGATTTGGATTAATGATCTTCACAATCTCTTAGGATCTTTAGCAAAAAAAAGTGAATCCTCATGCCTTGTGAGGGCCATTTTGGACTCGGGTATCCTCATGCCTTGTTAGGGCCTTTTTGGATAAGCCAATATTCGCGTCCCGCTTCAATAAGTTATGCCTTGGCTATGAACTCTAATTAATACCGAGCAACTTTTAAACGATCTTGTGCTAGAAGCTAAGTAACTTTTCAAATCGTACAACCTTATTTATTGCAACTATATTTATTAACAAGCGATGGGAGAAAAAGCTCAAAACTAACTCACATAAGTTAATGAAAGAATACCAAACTTATAATTAACTCTATCATCTCTCGTTCTCCACAATTTAAAATCTCAAGGAATGAGACTCGTGGATGCTTAGCCTAATAAACCAATTAAGGTCCATATGGTTATGGATACTAGCTAGAGTAAACTTGGATAAGTAAACTCGGGTTGAGTCAAAATATTCACGACGTGCCTAATATATCAAACACATCTAAACTTGTTAAAACCATTTTATTTATTTATTTCATTTTTGACTTTATTCTTGAAATGGAAATTATTACGATGCGATGATAAAAGGAAAGAAAATAAATAAAAATACTACTAGGCCAAAATAGATCAAAAATTTGAAAAACGTTGAAAATTTTTTAAATTTTCCGGTTAAATGGGGTCAAATTCATGGAAATGCCCACTAAAATTCGATAGAAGTCCCCCTACACTTAATATAAACATTGTCCTCAATGTTTAAGCATGTGGGAGAATAAACTCCCCTACACTTAGGACATTGAGTACGTTGTTTAAAATCGAGCTAAGGAAGGGACAACTAAAGTGATTACATTTATTTGTTTTATTTATATACAAGTATGAATTACAATAGTTTTGATAGAACCGGGTACACGGGAACACGGGATCATGGGTCGCGTCAAAAGTACCAAAAGTGGATCATCAAAGCACATGTCCCTGCACAATCATCACAACACACAAACAATATACTTGGCTCCCCCCTACACTTATTGGTGGAAATGGATGAAGGTGAAAAAGGGTGGAAAGGATGGTAAAGGTAAAAATTTAACCTAGTTATACGATGCTTGATTTATTTATCACGAGTCTCTAGCTCAACTCGATTTCCCGAATTAATTCAAGGGAAATGTGGAGAGGGATGGAATCATCTCGTGAGAGATGTCCTCTCCATAGTACAACTTAACCCTTTGTCCATTCACCTTAAAATTGGGCCCATTTGGTTGGGATAACTCAATGGTGCCATAAGGGAAGACTTGGGCCACGGTGAATGGACCAGACCAACGGCTCTTAAGTTTACCCGAAAAGATTTTCAACCGAGAGTTAAATAGTAAAACTTGATCACCAACATGGAACTCTCGGTTTTTTAATCTTGGAATCATGAATGAGCTTAGTCTTCTCCTTGTAGATTAATGAATTTTCATAAGCCTCATTCCTAAGTTCATTGAGTTCATTGAGTTGGATTTTCCTATGATCACCGGCTTTGTTTATGTCAAAATTAGCCCATTTAAAGGCCCAATAAGCCTTATGCTCCAACTCAATGGGGAGGTGGCACGCCTTTCCGTACACGAGGCGATAAGGAGTACAACCTATAGGTGTCTTATAAGCGGTACGGAAAGCCCATAAAGCATCGTCTAATTTATCGGCCCATGAGGCACGATGCTCTCCCACGGTTCGCTCTAAGATTCTATTAAGACCACGATTAGAAACCTCGGCTTGTCCATTAGTTTGAGGATGCACGGTGGAAAGTCGGTGATTGACACCATACTTAGCCATGACTCGTGCGAATTGATCATTGCAAAAATGAGTCCCGCGATCACTAATAATAGCACGAGGCACACCGAATCGAGCAAACAATTGTTTCAAGAAGTTAACAACCACCCTCGCATCGTTAGTAGGTAAAGCCTTTGCTTCAACCCATTTGGATACGTAGTCAACGGCTACGAGGATGTACTTGTTTCCTTTCGATGATGGAAATGGCCCCATAAAGTCGATGCCCCATACGTCAAAGATTTCACATTCTTGGATGAAATTTTGAGGCATCTCATCTTTATGTGTGATCTTGCCTTGCCTTTGGCAAGCATCACAATGTTTAACCATTTCATGTGCATCATGATAAATGAAGGGCCAATAGAATCCGGAGTCGAAAACCTTTTTAGCGGTGTAATTAGGACCAAAATGACCACCGGTGGGTACTTTATGGCAAGCTTCAAGGATTTGTAAAGCCGCCGGTCCATCAACACATCTACGAATGATTAAATCCGCACATTGCTTGAAAAGATAAGGGTCGTCCCAATAGTACGTTTTAACGTCCTTGAAGAATTTTTTCTTTTTTTGGGACGATAACCCTTCGATAAGAACACCACCCGCCAAATAGTTTGCAATGTCCGTAAACCATGGGGTATCATCAAGATTGGAATTAATAAACATTAAGGTCTCAAGGGGAAAGGATTCATTAATCTCTTGATTTGGAGATTCCCCTTGATAAGGATCCTCAAGTCTACTAAGATGATCCACGGCTAGGTTTTCCGCTCCCTTTTTATCACGAATTTCGATTTTAAATTCTTGTAGGAGCAAAACCCAACGAAGGAGTCTTGGTTTAGCATCTTGCTTGGTCAACAAGTATTTCAAGGCGGAATGGTCGGTGTAAACGATGGTGGTGGAAAGCATAAGATAGGGGCGGAATATCTCAAAAGCATACACTACGGCTAAAAGCTCTTTTTCGGTAGTGGTATAATGCAATTGAGCCCCCGTCATTGTCTTACTAGCATAATGAATGGGTTGGAAATGTTTGTTAACTCGTTGACCTAAAACCGCTCCTACCGCGAAATCACTAGCATCGTACATGAGCTCTAAAGGTAACTCCCAATTTGGAGAGACTAAGACCGGTGCCTTAGTTAATTTACCTTTAAGAAGTTCGAAAGAGTCGAGACATTCTTGAGACAAGATGGAAGGGGCATCCTTTTCTAAGAGATGAGTCATAGGACGAGCTATTTTCGAGAAATCTTGGATGAAACGTCGATAAAATCCCGCATGGCCTAAAAAACTTCTAACTCCTTTGACGGTGGTAGGTGGAGGTAACTTAGCAATGACGTCAACTTTGGCATGGTCGACTTCGATACCGGCTTTGGAAATTTTATGACCGAGGACGCTGCCTTCTTTTACCATGAAATGGCATTTTTCCCAATTAAGAACGAGACGAGTGTCTTCACACCGTTGGAGCATACGTTCTAAATTAGCAAGGCAAGAAGAGAAAGAATCACCATAGACCGAGAAATCGTCCATAAAGACTTCCATAGTTTCTTCAACCATGTCAAGAAATATCGGCATCATACACCTTTAGAAAGTCCCGGGAGCATTGCATAAGCCGAAAGGCATTCGTTTGTAAGCAAATGTTCCATAGGGACAAGTGAATGTGGTTTTCTCTTGGTCTTTTGGATCGATAGGGATTTGAAAATATCCGGAAAATTCATCTAAGAAGCAATAGAAATCATTACCCGCTAAACGCTCGAGCATTTGATCCATGAAAGGAAGAGGGAAATGATCCTTACGAGTGGCATCATTGAGCTTACGATAATCGATGCAAACTCGCCAACCCGTGACGAGTCGAGTAGGAATCAACTCGTTGTTTTCATTGGGAACAACGGTGATTCCACCTTTCTTAGGCACACAATGGACGGGACTAACCCATGGCGAATCCGAGATAGGGTAAATCATTCCGGCATAGAGAAGTTTGATAACTTCTTTCTTAATGACTTCATGAATTTTTGGATTAACCCTTCTTTGATTTTGGATTGCGGGTTTAAAGTCATCTTCCATGAGAATTTTATGAGTTCAAAAATTAGGATCAATTCCGCGAATGTCGGAGATTTTCCAAGCAATTTCTTTCTTATGATTCTTAAGCACATCGATAAGTCGGGATTTTTCATCTTCTTTTAAGTCCTTAGCAATAATGACGGGCAACTTATTATCCTCTTCTAAGAAAACGTACTCTAAATGAGACGGTAAATCCTTAAGCTTTAAATCCGGTGGATTGTCGGTGGAAGGCTTAGTCAAAGTAGGATCATCGTTTGTAACTTCCTTTGGAGTAGGTGGAGAAATATGGTCCTCATTGAGAAGTCTCTCAATGGTACGAATGTCTTCTTCCCAATCGGTGGGAGAATCGTCATATTTTAAATCCACATCCCCTAAACTCGCTTCAAATTCTTGTAAAAGAAAGTCACTTCCTCCAAATGGAGTCAATGAAGGAGCAATAGAAGCTACGGTCTCAACATGAGGTAAAGGAGAAATCCCGCTCTTACAAGCCTCGTGAAAATGTTCTTCGCATGCTTCGTCGAGCACATCGATGTAATTCACGGATTCGGGCTCATCGAGAAGTTTGGAAAGTTTACCCATGTTAAAGACGATTTTATCATCCCCGACCCTCATGATAAGCTCACCCGCGGCTACATCAATTAATGTACGCCCGGTTCTCAAGAAGGGTCGTCCCACAATTAAGGGAACACGGGGATCCATTTTATAGTCGACTACGATGAAATCGGCGGGAAAAGTAAATTTGTCGATTCCTACAAAAACATCCTCGGCTATCCCCACCGGATAAGCAACCGTACGGTTAGCTAATTCCAATGTCATACGAGTGGGGACTAGCTCGGGTAAAGATAATTGTTTCCACACGGACAATGGCATAAGATTGATACTCGCTCCGAGATCCGCCAGGCCATACAATTCTCAACACCCGGAAAATTGCAAGGAATAAGGAATCGACCGGGATCTCCTAACTTAACCGGTAATTTTCTCAAAAGAACCGCGGAACAATTCTCATTCAATTGGGTATTGGCAATATCAAGAAACTTTTCCTTATCACTTAAAAGGTCCTTAAACATCTTAGCGTACTTAGGCATGTGAGAGAGCGCCTCGGCAAAGGTGATATTAAAATTCAATTGTTTGAACATTTTTAGGAAGTTCGAAACTTGAATATCATCCTTATTCTTCAATTTCTCTTTCCGCAACCTTGAGGGATAAGGTATATTGGGTTGAGATGAAGGCTTTGGAGTGGATTGCTCACTCACATCCTTTGGTTGAGGAGGAGGAATAGAAATGGTAGGTGAAGGAACCGGTTTGGGAACCGAAGGTGTGGTAGAAAATTCGGGTATCGGTGGAACATAAGGTGTAGACGAATGCATAACGGGTGGTATGTCACAAGTGGAAGAAGAAGGAAGTTGTGTCGAAGAAGAAGGTATCTCGGGTCCTTGGTTAGGTGGGGGATAGGAAGGTTCTACGGTGGTCTTACCACTCCTAGAAGTGATAGCATTAACATTAGCCCTAGGATTGGTCACGGTGTTCGAAGGGAGGGCACCTTGGGGACGAAAGATTTGAATCATAGTCAAAAATTTCTTATCGGTCGATTCTTGCATTTGTCGATTATATTCTTGCATTTGTCGATTAGATTCTTGCATCTCTCTCATGGTTCGCTCATGTTCGGATAATTTTTGTAGAACCAAGTCCATTTTAGGATTATGCATGTTCATTTGATTGTACCCTTGATTGTTAAAACCTTGATTAGGAAAACCTTGGTTTTGATTTTGATTATTACCTTGATTAAATCCTTGATTTTGAAAACCTTGGTTATTAAATCCTTGATTATTGAACTCTTGGTTTTGCCCTTGAAAATTCCCTTGATTTTGATTAAAACCACGTTGATTAGAATTTCCTTGAAAATTACCCCGTTGAGGACCTTGGTTCCTATTTTGGGCGGGTGGGGGTGGTCTTTGTGGTGATACAAAACCCGGGGGAGCCAAATAGTTATTAGACTTGTAAGACAAATGGTTAACATCAACATTTGGTTTGAAATGAATCCGCTCATTTTCATTGTTATTATAAGCATAAACTTCTTGTTGATTATTGTAGACCTTGTCACAATTAAAGTATGAATGCGGTCCACCACAAGTCTCACACGTTTCACAATTTTCTTTCACGGCATTCACATGTGTAGTGAGGGCGTCGGTTTTTAGAGCGAGTGTTTCAACAAGCAAAGTGAGTTTATCGATTCTCTTGTCACTCTCACGTTTATCGATTCTCTTGTCACTCTCACTAGAACTAGCACTTGCCATAGTGGCCCTAACACTCTTGGTTTGCACTTTAGCCTTGTTTTCAATAATGGCCCAATCCTCGTTCATGGTTTTCACAAGAATATTGCCCCCCGCGGCACTATTAAGTGAGTCTTGGTCGTTTAGAGTTAAACCATTGTAAAACGTGTTAATTTGATGCACTTTAGTGAAACCGTGTTGTGGACATTTTCTCAAAAGTTCTTTAAATCGATCCCAAGACTCACTAAACGTTTCCCCATATTGTTGTTCAAAGGTGATGATCTCATTTCTTAAAGAAGTGGTCCGTGATGGTGGGAAAAAGTAGTTTATGAACTTGGTCTCTAAGTCGATCCATGTGGTAATACTTTGGGGTGGTTCCTTATCAAGCCAAATCTGGGCTTGTCCCTCGAGGGAAAAAGGAAAAAGTTGTAGGCGAACGGCCTCTTGTGGCACCCCATTGTATTTGACGGTATTAGCTAATTGGATGAAACGTTTGATATGAGCGTGTGGGTCATCATTAGTACGGCCTAAAAATGGTGTAGCGGAAACCATTTGAATAAAACCCGATTTAAGTTCGAAATGATTAGCTCCAATAGTCGGCACCACAATCGCGTCATCGTTTCCTTCAACGTGAGATTGAAGAATCTCAATCATTGGTCGATTATCCGTTGCCATCGTTATGTCGAAATCTCGATTCTCGAGATCGGCTTGAATGACGGTCTTTTTGTTTTTCTTCTTCTTCTTCTTTTTGGAAGAATTGGAAGAGTTTAGTACACCAATCGGTATGTATGTATGCGCGCGAGTGCGCATACAATTAAAACTTTGGAATGAGGTAGGTGACCTCGGTCGACTTTGAGAGGAATACTTAATTACTACTTGAGTTGGCAAACCAATAATCGGTCGTCCCTCTCAATATACGCACAAGCAAGCGGGGAAACAAGGTGGCACAAAGCACTTAAAAACCTTTTTCCTTAGACGGCCTTTTATAGCGCGTCGCCTTATACCCACCTTATAGTTTGTATATGTCAAGTTCAAACGTCTTACTAGTATTTATCTATTTTCCCTTTTTTCGTTATGGATTCGAATACAATAGTTAGGTGATGAAATCCCAACTAAGGCCTTATTTGAAAAGTAGGTAAATTTATTGTGCTACGTAATATACTATAGTAAAAGAAAAATCTTTTTGTATTTTTTAAGAAAAATATATATTCACAATAAAAACGAAAGAAATCGAACTAAAAATTTAACACTAATACGTAATGTTTTTGGTGTAATACTTTTAGGAAAAAGTATTACTTTTGATTTTTTAATTTTTTTGGTGCAATTCTTAGGAAAGAAATTGCTTTTGTTGATTTTTAATTTTTTTGTATTTTTAAGTTTTTGATTTTTTTGTATTTTTGATTGTTGTTGCAAAAAAATTAACGTTCAAAGAGAACGGATCCCAAAATCCAAACGTCTTCAAGAAAAATCGTCAATCGTACGAGCGAACCGGCAACGGCGCCATTTGAAACTTGGATTTTGTATGCCCTATTTTATATCTATTATCGTTCCTCGGATCGACTCGAATTTGATTTCCAATTATCGTTTTGACTTAACTTTGTTTTTGGTAAAATCTATTTTTGGTATTTTAAACTAAAACTATTTAATGATAAAAACTAATTTTAATAATCTACTTTAAACTAATTAAAATAAAATCTATTTTTAAAAAATAAAACTTTATTTGAAATCTATTTTTTTTTTCTAAACTAAAGACTTTTAAACAAAAACTATTTTTTTAAATAAACAAAATAAAATGAAAAGTATTTTAAAATTATAAAAGTAAACAAAGCTATTTTCTATATTAACTAAAATTTAAACAAAAATTAAAATTTATAAAAACAATTTAATTAAAATATAATTTTTTTTTTAAAAGCTTAACTTGAACTTGATTAATGAAATCCAAATACAAAAGGTTTAATCTTGAAAGATTAAAAGAAAGAAAAGATAAAAACTTAGTAGAGAAAGTTGAGAACTTTCTCTCTCTAAAACTAGAAAGAAAAATGAAAAATGAAACTAACTACTAAAAACTAACCAATCCTCCTAATGTGTATTAGGAGGGTATTTATAGGGAAAATGGGAAGGTGTGCATGTGTTGCCTCTTCTTTCTTTCTTTCTTCACGTCTTCTCGACTCGATTTAATTCTTTGTCTTTTCTCGACGTCGTCTCGGGATTTGAACTTGTCTTAATAATTTTCTTCTTTAATTTAGACTTGAGTTCTTCGACTTCATTAAACTTCCGTCTTTAGACTTTTTCTTCGATAATTCTTCAGAATAGGTCTTGGACATCCGTTCTTTAAGCACTCTTGATCTCTTGACTTCGTCTTTTCTCGTTTTTCTTCGATACAAGCCCGTGAAAGCCCGTGTTTTCTTCCTTTTTCATCTGTTGGTCCTAAAACACAATAAAAACACAAACCACGCATAATTCCAACTTTTACGACATAAAATACACGTTTTGGTCTTGTTATTATTGGAAATAAGTGGTAAAAGGATAAGTATTTTCACACTTATTATTGGTGTCTTGGGGATAAGCAACCAATGCTTATATGAAAGACGAGGTAATGGCGGAGGGTGGTGGTGGTGGCTTGTTGGAGATCTCATAATCATAGTGAAGAGGAGGCTTGATTAAGAGACTCTTGATGCAGCTCAACTCCTCATAGATGTGTGCCATAACAAGATGTTGATATTGACAACAATGACAATATGTTCCATGGTGCATGACATTATCATGAGAAGGAGGAAGAACACTAAAGGGTGGTGGTGGAAGAAAATATATTCCACAATCAACATTCTTGGTAGGAGAGATGTGATTAAGAGTGTTCTTGGGTGAGTTTGGATTGTAATGGTTCTCAGGTGAGTTGGGATTGAAAGTAATTGGCGAAAATGAAGGAGATTCAAGGCTTTCATTGGGAGAATAAGACATTTTGGGATGTGAAGTATGGCAAAATGCTTATGGTTTAAATAGGGAAGGCTTAAGGTATTTTTTGGGGTGGTCAAAGGGTTTGAAACAAAGATTCTCAAAAATGTTGGAGCAAATCTGGAGTTTCAGACAAAAACCTGAAAAAGGAAGGCACTGTATGCGGTTCCTTATCATGACTGGCGGTACCTTATCACTAAGGCACCGCGGTTCACATATGGAACCGCCTACAGAGGCTGTGTTTGGTGTTTGGAGGAAGATTTTTCAGCAAATCTTATTTTTCTAGTCTAACTTATCATAGGGATATGCTTAAAAGCAAAGATAGACAAAGAAAACATATGCAAACTTACCAAATAGAGATTTGACTAGAATACATGGATTAAAAAAATCGATGTAGGAGGTGTGTAAGACAAGACATTAAGTCATGACACAATGATCCTCCATGATTCTATCTTGTTCTTGCTATGTTTGAGAGAATCATACATATGAATTATGTAAGCTCTAGATTAATAGCGAGAAATCTATGAAAAACTGTTTTTAGATTGAATTAAAAATGTCAAAAGCATTTCTCAACCATTTTCGAAAGAGAATTTGAGAATTTTGAAAAGGAGAAGAGAGGGTTTTTCAAAAAGAGTTTGGAAGACTCAATGACTCAAAGTGGTAAAAAAACACACAAAAAGAAAAGAAGGTAATTAAGGAAGATGTTCCATTAATCCTAGACCTAAACGCAAGTAATTAAAAGGTTCCCTCTTAAGTGGCTTAGTGAAGATGTCGGCTAAGTTGTCTTCGGAGGGTACCTTCTCAATTGAAATGTTCCCCTTTTGAACATTATCCCTAAGGAAATGGTGTCGAATTTCTATGTGTTTGGTTCGCGAATGTTGCACGGGATTCTTGCTAAGGTCTATAGCACCTTTATTATCGCACATGATGGGAACATCATCAAGAGAAATCCCGTAATCAACAAGCGCTTGCTTCATCCATAGAGCTTGTTGGCATGCTTTTCCGGCACACACATACTCGGCTTTCGTGGTGGATATTGCAAGAGCGGTTTGTTTCTTGGAGAACCAAGAAGTTAAACAACAACCCATGAAGGTACAAACTCCACTAGTGATTTTCCGGTCCACATAGTCTCCCGTATGATCTGAGTCCGCGTAGACAATGGTTTCTACGCCGGTCCCTATAGGATACCATAATCCTAAATGTATAGTGCCTTTAATGTATCAGAAGATACGCTTAACCGCTTCGAGGTGAGAGGTTTTGGGAGCCTCTTGGAAGCGAGCACAAAGGAAAACACTAAACATGATATCCGGTCGACTTGCCGTTAGGTACAACAAACTACCAATTATACCTCTATATTTGGTGTTGTCTACCGACTCACAATCATCATCTACGGTGAGTTTAGTATCCGAGGCCATTGGGGTCTTCATTGGTCTAGATTCTTCTAATCTAAATTTCTTTAGCATTTCTTTAGCATACTTAGATTGACTAAAGAAAATACCATCATCCATTTGTTTAATTTGGAGTCCTAAAAAAAGTTAAGTTCTCCCATCATACTCATTTCAAACTCATCATGCATGATTTTGGCAAAGTCATCACACAATTCTTGACAAGTTGAGCCAAATATACTGTCATCAACATATATTTGTACGATTATGAGGTGAGGACCTTTCTTCTTTGTAAAGAGCGTATTGTCTACCATCCCTATGGTATACTCATTTTTAACAAGAAACGATTTAAGTCTATCATACCAAGCTTTGGGTGCTTGTTTGAGACCATAAAGTGCCTTCTTAAGCTTGTAAACATGATCCGGTTTCTCAAAATCAATGAAGCCGGGAGGTTGAGCCACATATACCTCCTCATTGATCAAACCGTTAAGAAACGCACTCTTTACATCCATTTGTTGAAGCTTAAAGTCTAAGGCACAAGCGTAGGCTAAAAGGATTCTAATGGATTCTAATCTTGCTACCGGTGCATATGTCTCGTCATAATCAATCCCTTCTTGTTGATTATAGCCTTGAGCTACAAGTCTAGCCTTGTTACGAGACACAACACCATTTTCATCTAACTTATTCCTAAAGACCCATTTGGTTCCTATAATGGTAGAACTTCTAGGTGGAGGAACAAGTTCCCAAACATCATTGGCAACGAATTGATTCAATTCTTCTTGCATCGCAATGACCCAACTTTCATCCGTCAAAGCTTCTTTAACATTCTTTGGTTCAATCAAGGAGACGAAACAAAAGAAGTTGCTTTGGTTTTGGACTTGAGATCTTAGGGTCCTTTGATTTAAGTCACCAATGATATTATTGAGAGTATGATCCCTAGACTCCTTAATGTTTACTTCCTTTTCAACATTAAGGTCTTCAACTCCTATTTTTCTAACCTCTTTGGCTTTAACTACTTCTAATTCATCCAAGTCATCATCAACCAATGGTGGTATCTTGGGTGAAGGAGGGGTTTCATCAAAGGTTACGTTGAGTGATTCTTCAATAACCCCCGTGGTTCTATTTAGGACAATGTAGGCTTTGCTAGTTTGGGAATAACCTAAAAGGATACCTTCGTAAGACTTTGGGTCAAACTTGGTAAGGTAGTATTTGGTTTTGAGGATAAAGCACTTGTTTCCAAACACCCTAAAGTATTACAATGAGGGTTTCTTACCTTTAAAAATCTCATAGGCGGTCTTTCCTAGGAAAGGTCGAATAAGAATTCGGTTGATAATATAAGTCGATGTGTCCACGGCATTGCACCAAAACTTTTGAGGCAAAGATTGATCGTTTAAAATCGTCCTACTCATCTCTTGGAGAGTCCTATTCTTCCTTTCAACTACCCCATTTGATTGTGGAGTGCGAGGAGCCGAGAAGTTATGGGTAATACCATGAGCTTCACAAAAGGCACCAAATTGCACTTCATTATCAAATTCCCTACCATGATCCGTCCTAATAGAGACAATTGGACGTCCTAGTTAATTTTGAATTCTTCGACTAAAGATTTCGAAGTGATCGAAAGCTTCATTCTTAGATGCCAAAAATCTAGTCCAAGTGAATCTAGAATAGTCATCAACTATAACTAGGGTATAAAGGTTACCTCCATAACTCCGTACGGCGGAAGGTCCAAAGAGATCCATATGTAGGAGCTCTAAGCACTGAGAGGTCGAAACCAAATTCTTGGCTTTGTGACTTGAGTGAACTTGCTTTCCAACTTTGCAAGCATCACAAAAGTGACTATCAAACTTCATCTTGGGGAGGTGTCTTACCAACTCCTTAGAGACTAAAGATTGAATTAAGCGCATATTAGCGTGACCTAATCTCCTATGCCAAAGAGTAGAACTATCATCTATAGTTGCAAGACATATGTTGTCTTTTGACTTCTTATTGACCTTCATGACATAAAGCCCATGCTTTCTAACACCTTTTCCAATGACTTTTCCATCTTGTACGATTTCACTGTCATGTTCCGAAAATATGACCTTACACTTACTGTCACAAATTTGACCTATACTTAAAAGGTTAAACCCTAAGTTATCTACGTGCTCAACATTTTCAATGGTCATGGAGTCAAGAGAAACCGTACCTTTGCCAATGATATTACCACGTAGACTACTTGCGAATGTGACGTTACCTCCATCATATGCTTTGTGGTGCGAGAACAAACTTCGATTACCCGTCATGTGTTTAGAAGATCCACTATCCTTAATCCACTCGTCGGGCTCCAAATCAATTCCCAAGCATATCTAGGTAACAACACAAAAGATCAAACATTTGGTCCCCAATATCTCATGGGTCCAAAATTGTTAGTTCCAAACATTCCTTGCATTTGGTTGGGATGCATGAATGAAGGAGGGGTTCCCCATGGAGAAAAAAATGGAGGAGGATAGTAATTCATATAACCATTTTGTTGTTTGTTATTTCTCCTGGGTGTATTTGATCTAGGTTTAGAGTTATGATCATTCCTTCTAGGTGTTGGGGTTTTACTTCTAGATCGTGAATTGTTTTGATTATCTCTTCTAGGCGTTGTCATTGTACTTCTAGGCTTAGACTCATTCCGTACTCTAGGTGGAGTAGAAGATGGTCTTGATAAACTTCTATTTCCAATGAGAGGTTTACTTAATGGCTTGTAGAACTTATCAATGGCATTGTCGTCAAGTATGGGTAACTTTACCTTATTAACAATAAGATGCTTTGGTTTTTCACCTGACTTTGACTTTTCAGAAAGTTCATGAGTTTCACAGAACTCTTGTTCTTGCCGCAGTACCTTATCTATGGCGGCGGTTCCATAGTGATAAGGAACCGCCTCATACAATCTGGGACCGCGTACAGTGGGTGATTTTTGTGAAAATCTGACTTGTTTAGGTTCACTAGTTGAGGCTTCATTTGAGTTAAAACCTACACCAAGTCTTTCATTTGAATGAACTTGTTTGTTTAACATATCATCAAGAGCACTAGTACCTTTCATGAACTTTTCCAATTTAATGGAGGTGCTCTTTAGATCTTCATTCTCTAATCTAAGTTTCTCACAACTTAAGCAACCTAAATCAACTTCTTTATTTTTCTCAAGTTTTTCCAATTTCTCCCTAAGTTCATTGGTCTCATTTTCAAGCTTAGTTTTGGTTGATTTAAAGGTTTTGTTCTTTTCTATGAATTTAAGACTAAGTTTGTGTAAACTATCATATTTGCCTTCAAATTCAATATCATCAAAGGTGGAGCTATCATTGCTATAATATTCGGTTTCGGAATGTACCTCTTTAGAAGTGTGAGCCATAAGACATTTCTCCTCTTTGGGGTTGTCATCATCATCTTCACCGCTATCCCTCCAAGAGACACTAACGAACGCCGTGTGATTCTTATCGCGAGAGGGCTTTGGACAATCACCAATGAAGTGATTTGGATCACCACATCTAAAGCAATTCCTATCACCTTTTTCGTTCTTGACAAACCAATTCTTTGAGAATGGTTTCTTGTCATTGTTGGGTTGCCTAACGTGTTGACCTCGTCTCTTGATAAACTTCTTGAAATCTCTCACCGCCAATGCATACTCCTCGTCATAGCTATCCGAGGAACTATCATGGTCACTTTGTGCCTTCTTGGCTTTAAGTGCAAGAGATTTTCTTTCACTCTTGGTTTTCACTAATTCCGAGTCCTTCAAAATTATTATCTCATGAACCTTCAAGTTGCCTATGAGTTCATCGAGTGATAAAGTTGAGAGATCTTTCGATTCTTCAATCGCCATGACTTTTGCTCTCCACTTTGGATGTAAAGCCCTTAGAAACTTCCTAACATTGTTCTTTCTAGAAAAACCTTCATCAAGTGCTTTTAGACTAGTAATAATGGTGTTAAACCTAGCAAATGCACTATCAATAGTTTCATCTTTTAAGATGACAAATTGTTCATATTGTTGGACAAGAAGATCGATTTTGCTTTCTTTGACTTGGCTATTACCTTGGTGGGTTACTAAAAGAGTGTTCCAAATATCTTTAGCGGTTTCAAACATAAAAATCCTTTCATACTCTTTCTTAGGTAAAGCATTATAAATCACCATTTTAGCCTCATTATTTTTTGAAAGTTTCTTTTTAGTATCGTCATTAGCTTTGTCAAAAGTGACCAATTCTTTTGTTTTAGAAACTTCATTAAATTGATAAGGTAAAAAATCACCATTGGTAATAACATGCCAAAGATCTAAATCTTTTGATTTCACATAAGTTTCAAATCTATTTTTCCAATAAATAAAACTATCCCTTTCAAAAAATGGTGGTCTTTGCATAGATTGCCCTTCTAGGTATTTGTTGGAATCCATAGATCGATTCAAGTTTTAAAATAAAATATACTTTAAAAATTCTTGAGCAACCTCTCTCTGATACCAATTTTAGAAACTATAAGGGGGGGGGGGGGTTGAATAGTTTCTTATATTTACTTGTTAAAAGGTGGTTTTCAAAAATCCTTTTTCAAAAAACTTAGGCTTGAGGAAATATGTGAAATCTTCTTATGCACAATATGAACAATGATAGTGTAACTAAACTAATACTAACAAAAATATTAGCACAAAAAATAAAGAATGTAAAGAGTTAAGGGTAAAGAAAGATCAAACCGAACACCAAGGATTTATAGTGGTTCGGCAACGAAGATCACTCCTCGTTCCTACTCCACTCCTCGAGTACTCCTTACTTGAGAGTTCACTACACAACAAGCTCCTTATGGTGGAGAAAACCATACACGTCAATTAACCAATTTCCGACTATAAGCTAAAGGTCGAGCCCTAATCGTAGCTAGGACCAATCTACACAACTATACTTAGTACATACACAACTTCCAAATAGACACAACTACTTGGATCTTCACAACTATGACACAACAACAAATGTATAAAATTAGATCTTCAATGGATCTTTGGTGGTGGACTCAACACTTCACAAGGATAGTGTTCTTCTCTTTGCACTTGGAGAGGAAGGGATGGAAGAACAAGATTCACTTCTTAAACAAATAGTAATCAAACAAATGATCAAAGATTTGAGTGATTAAAGAAGAGTGTTTGAATCTGGAAATAGATGTGCAAAAGAGGTGAGTTTGAAAAGTTGAGAATGGTCCACAATTTATAGGACAAAAGGCCAACGGATATATCTGGCCGCGGTTCCATATCTCAGCCGGCGGTTCCTTATCGATAAGGAACTGCGTAGGCACTAGGGAACCGCCGCCTAGACTCCGCTCCCTTTTTTGTCCTTTAGTGGTGGAGGTCATATCTGGATTAAAAAATATCCTGATAGAATATTCCTAATCAAATAAGAATATGCCATTTTCAAATTTTCAAATAATTAATTTAATAAAACATTTTCTTAAAAAGAAAGTTTAATAAAAACTTGTCACACTTAATAAAAAGTGAGTTTTAAGAAAAGATCAAATCACCTGATCACTTGATTAAGGTTAGTACTTGTTTATTCATACCTTAAGTGAAAATGGGTAAAATGAAAAATACTTGAACTCAAGAATTCGTTTTTCGTTGTTTTCGTAAATGCTTGTTTTTACATATTGTCGTAATCAAAACTAAGAGAGACCGAAAAGTGCAAGTAACGTTTTTAGGCATTATTGTATTAACAATAAGTATGTTTAATCACTTGTTATTCCTAAGCATGCATACAAACTAAGTGTTTCCAAAATCTTAGGTCAAAACAAGCAGATTTCCAACTTTTATAGCACAATCAAGATTTTGATGATTTAAAGCCAATAACTTGCAGCAAATAGCACTCAACCAAGTATATAACAGATACCAACTCAAATAACCAACAAACAATAACTAAATAACACTTTGTGATCTTAAACAGGTTAACCCAAACAACCCTTACCTTTTTTAAATCCAATTTTAACAAAGTATAAGTGTGATTTAGTGTTACCTAAGCCCAATCAAACACAATATCAACAATATTATGCAGTATCAAGCAATATTAAGCCACAAAATCAACAAGAACAACAGCAGAACACAAAATCACAAAAATCAAGTATTTTGACAGATTTTGGGTTCAAGAACTCAAACCTCATGAATGTACATCCACACTCACGAATTTTTGAGCTGATGTGCCTAGCAAAACAAGGCACAAGCTTCCACAACAAGGCTGCTAAGAATTAACAAGGTTAGAACACAAAATATGAAAAACAGAAAAGTGGAAAAAGCTTGATTAATGCAACCTTTGAACCCACTCTTTGATTATCCCCAAACCACAAGCTCCCAACACCTTGATAAGCTCCTTATTAGGGTGTTTAGATCACTTGTAATCCAAAAGTTCCAAAGATGTACCAAAGACTTAGCAAAATATCAAGATTTGGAACTTTGAGCAATTTCTTGCACAAATTTTGAAAACAGGTTTTAAGACTTAACAAGCACAATCATATATCATTAACAAATAACTGAAAAGGTTGGCACTTGGAATTCGTCACACAATTCAAACACAATTCATTAATAATGAAGGAGGATTTACAGAATGTTGACCAATAAGAAAACCAAGAGCAGGGCTCAATGTTGTGACCCTAATGCCTTTTATAGGCTACATGTGTTCTAGAAATGCAAAGAAAAACGTAAACCCTAAGCTGGTGAAGTCCCCAATTTGACCTTGAACTTTTGAAAATCTCTTGACTGAATTTGACTCCTTGGCGTTTTGTAAAGGTGGAAAGGTGTGGAATTGTGATCAATGGCTCACAATGAGCTTAGGATGTAAGCAGCTTTATGAGTGGTAGATTGGCTGTCACTGTTTTGGCATCTTCCTCAAAGGCATATAGCAGGGTTCATCATGTGACTCTTATGGTGACGTGGCATGAGTTTTTAGAGTTGGGATTTGTTTATGATTACCCTAATCATTGATCTGGAGGTTATTAGGGATTAATTTCAAGAACTTAAAAAATCCCCAATTATGTTATTGAGGTGAATAGTGCTAAGTTTGATCTGAATTTGGGTTTAAATGATGTGTTAGGCGCCAATTTAACTAATCAGTTATGATTAGTTTAATTAAGCTGAGTGGGATGGTGAGGTGTAAAAAGGGAGGGTTCTCATTGGTGGAGAGTGTTAGTGCGGTACGTGTCAAGCCCTCACTGGCCTAGGTAAGTATTATGTCTTGGAAACTTTTCCCCTCAGCCTTTCTTTCTCTTTTCATTTGCAACTTTAATACCCAAAATCCGGATTCCTTTGTTATAGAAGTTTCATTTTTCACACTTTTGCCCCAAATACTTTTCCAAAGTATTTTCAAGGGTATTTCTTGCCATTTGATGATTCTTGAAGGGCTGTTTTGGCATTTTCTTCAAACTTTATGGTCTTGACTTGTGTTGTTGAATTCTTGGAGGACTAATATTGACAAGTCATCATTTTTGAGGGACCATTCTTGCCTATTCTTCAAAGTAGAGGGTCCTTTTTGCAAATTTGATAAACTTTAGGGACCAATCTTGTAATTATGAATAAACAAGGGTTTAAAGTGTCAATTCTTCAATATTAGAGGACCCTTCTTGTACAATCTTCATTTCTTCAAGGGTTATTCTTGGAAAATCACCATTAGGGCTTGGTTCATTATTCAGCTTCGTTTCCCGTGTTCGTTTTTGCTTGTTTCTTGTGATCTTTTGTCATTTACTCAATATCCGTACCTAAAATACACATGTAACAAACACAAGCAAATATTTGGCCTTTTTCATGATATTTAATACATTTTAAGCCCATTTTGGACGATGAGACTATTTATAAAAGCAGTCTCATCATTAACGTTTTCGCCAAATAAAACTTAGACGGTCGGACCCGTCTAATGTAACCTTTTCATAACTCATATGCTTATATGTAAGTACATTTGACAAGTAAAAATCGATAAACCCGAGCTTTATAACTTATGGACATTAACGGGCCAAAGTAGCCTTATTGGACCATTAGCCCAACTAGTTTGGCTATATACTAATGGACTTACTCATGGGCTTAACCCACTTGGGCCCAACATATGAGTATAAGCCTGGTAATAAAATTATAAATGGACTAATATAATGTATTGGGCTTTTAATGGGCTTATTGGGCCTTAATATGTAAAAAGTTAAAACTAGTATAACTAGTCTAAAAATTTACTAACACATAACAACTATAATGTTGTATGAAGAGATAAAATCCCACTTGATCATCATCATACCTATAATGTCATCATATATACATAGCCATTGTTTTTATAAAGTCATTGGACAAGAGTCTAAGACGAGTATTATTTGTCTAGGTTTCCGTGATTGAAGCACATACCGTTCATCCAAATCGCCGATAGCCCGCCTTTCCCAATCAACGTGAGTTCATAGCCTTGCACTCTTTTAAATGTTTTATGAAATGTTTTATAAACCCACGAGGGAGATAACATGTTGGTTTTAATAAAATAGGACACCAGTTGTCTTGATTGTTTGCTTATTTTGATATGGACCCGAATGATTATATGACCCGATGAATGATTATATGACCCGATTAATGAAATGAAATGGATTATTATTAGTTAGGTTATGTCACTAAAAGTCGCATTAGCATGAATTGTAAACTACCGGGATTTGGTAGACACTTGTGCATATAACAGTACTATTTGGGGAAGATCACCCCAGTTCGCGCCTTGACGGTTGATCCCCATCGTGCCACATTTATTGGTAAGCGAATTTATGTATGAGAAGATTTATATAAGCGTGATTATTGTGACGACACGATGTTTTAGATGGGCAAAGGAATTACGGGTTAGCTACCCGTTGTTTGTTATAGTAAGGTAGCAATGTCATGCGGCTTATAATAATCCAATAACAAAAATACTGATATACGCATTGAATTATAATATATTGCCTGACTAGGAATACGGGGTCTTATTACTGATATTTTGTTCGTGTTTTGGTTTTACATAACCATTTTCATATAACGGTTTTTATTTAACTCTATACAACGTTATAAAACGTATTGTATGATGTTTTTGCGACAATGGTTCGTATAATGGTTTTGAAGGCAAACGCCTATGTTATGATTTACGACAAAGATTTGTATAAAATGTCTTTGGCCTATTTTATAGCCTACGACAAGGATTTGTATTAAATGATTTTTGGTAATAATTATATACCGGTGATATACTAATGGTTTTCATTAAACTCTATGAATTCACTCGGCGTTTTCGCTGACTTTTTAACATGTTTTATCTTAGGTACTTGAAGGTAATTCTCGGGAAGACGACAAGAATTTATGGCCCGCATTCAAATAAAATTTCCATTCAAATGTTTTGTAAAGTTGTATGATATATTATGACCTGAGGACCTTTGTAAATTTGATATTCATGAATGGAAATTGCTTTATTATGAAACGACGCGATTTTTAAGCGTTGTCTATGATTTGAGTAATGTGCTATCCCGTAACACCAACGACTCTTCCGCTGAACTAAAGTATGAATATTTGGGGGTGTTACAGTTTGGCATCAGAGCTCTCGTTATAGAGAACGAAAGATTTTTAAAACCAAGGTTTTGAATAAAACATTTCAAAATCTTTTAACCATAAATATTTTTAAATAAATATTTTGAATAAAATGTTTAAAAATATTTTTACTATAACGGTGCCGAAGTATTCGCGAGTTACTGTCAAGGCCAGACTGAGAAGTGTTATTTTAATATATATATATATATAACTTGGATTATATATATATATGTTGTAATTTTATTACATGATTGTTTGATGATTATTTTAATACTTATACGAGGTATTTATACGACGTTTATTGTCACAAGAAACCCTAACTCCCCTAGCAAATCAATCAAAGCTATTCCCATAGGAATTCTAGCTATTCTAGATCTAAACTAAGTTGTGGATATTTATGATCCCAACAAAATGGTTGATATTCGTAGAAATGTTGGTATTAGTTGATTAGGATATTAAAGAAGAATTGGCGAGATTAAATCTGATATCGATGTCATGACGATCTTTCCTTATAGAGTGGAGTTTGACAAAACCTTACCACGTGGAAAGGTGTCATCTGATTCGGTGTCACCCAATTCTTAAATTTGAAATCGAAAAGGTGAATGTTTCCCTTGAGGCTGTCATTGGAACCATTATCCAAAAGCCTCATGCCACTAGTATCTTTCCGAGAAATCTAATTGAGTGTGTGAGCCATTTCATACTAGTGACTCATTTGATAACTATTGTTGTAAGAGCTATAGGATTGGAAATTAAGTGTTGTTCATATCGAGCTTTTATTTCCCTTTCAACGTCTAAGAATAAGATTGAAAGTATTGGAGAATGAGGTAGGAATTCGTTAATTCCTGTGGTTGAATTATAAGGTTTTAAATGATTATTGGTTCGTGTTAAGGGTTGTTCCTAGGCCATTGTCCAATGACGGGGGTGCCCAGTGTCCAAGAAATAAAATGAAGAAATCTTCTTCTGAATTGGGACCGATGGATCTTCCGGGACAGGTGGAACACCTAATGACTCATGTAGATTAGTGTCCATTGTAGTATCTTTTAAAATCCCTAACTTAAATAAGACATCAGTGGTCGGATGAGTCCTTGGAATTGTATGACATGGCGACACGTAATGTGTTACGATACAATTTTTGACTTGTTTGTGATTAGTGAAAGGACTATCTTTGATTGCTAAATTCTACATGTATCGAAGTTATCTATCTTTTATTGCTTCATCCTAATGTTCGCATTAGTGATGCACCCTTTGAGCAAGTACTCATTTCGGATAGAGTTGTGTTGTAGATTCTTCTCTTTATATTCCTGAGTGCCATTGAGGTCATGAACCTCATAAACATTTTGCTAAGCTCGTTTTCTATCATATCGTAGTTAAGTCTTGGTGAACAACTTTTCATCACTCTTTTGCAGACCACTCATTGTTTTTATAAATTAAAACAGTATCCCTTGATAAAAATTGAATTTTCGTCACTATATGGATTATTCAAAGTGAGATTTATGAGTAATCATTATCGAAATAAAGTTGTTTATGAAACACTTTGGAAAACTTAATTGCTTCTATAACGAAGAACATATCTGTAAATTCATTTTGATTCTTATATAAGAATTAAGCATGAAAATAATTTTATTTTAAACATGATGACAAAGTTTTAACGAACTAAGTATTGAAAATCCTAAAATTGTATATAGTTGCGCGCCTACGTACAATTTGGAAGGGACCATGCAAGGCTGATTAGTAGTCACCATGAAATTGTTAGCAAACATTACATTTTTCCTTGTAATTGTGGAAGATTGAAATTTTATAAGATCTGCAAGAAGTGCAAAATAGGGACAGATTGTTAGGGACACCTACATATGTGTACATACCATTTACCATTCTGAATCGGATTTACTCATCTATGGATATTGTCTTAATTGACAATTGATATCCCCTTCTTGTTCATTTCTTAAAATGATAAGATTCCTTGGAAACCTATCTAATTACCGAGTGTTGATACCCGACTGGGTGTATCGATGTTTCTACCGTTTCTTTTGATTAGATTCCATTTGAATGACATGGGTAACGATCCGAGGTGCTTTTGAATGCGTACTCAAATCATGAAAACATAGGATATATTCATATTCGTTAGTGTTTTCGTCTGTATCTGACTTGAAATTCTCTCGCGTAAATTATGCGTTGACATTACTCTTTTAATGTTAGCTATCTCTCCAGATATCCTTGAATATGTGAAGGGTTATGAGTTATTATTAGTCTTATGAGAAGTTCACATCTTATCAACAGTAATGAAACTGGAAAGTTGGTAGTGCCATTAGAATGGATTGATTGATTATGAGATGACGACATTGTGTTAATTGATGGGAACTCGAGTGGAATTCCCCTAAAAAGATAAGATGCTGATTATCAAAGGTGATCTAAATAATTCTCGATGGATGACCATACCCTGCATTTGGGCTTAAATTATACCATGAATGGTTGTGAACTAGTCATAGATCTTGTAATCTAGAAAGAACTTAACGTAAATTTATTAAAAGATGTTCCTGCTATCCGAGACTTTATGAGGTATTTGCTGATGAATTACCTAGACTTTCGCCATTAAGGCAAGTTGAATTTGGTATTGATTATATTCCTGGTGCTGCACCTGTGGCGTGTGCACCCTACTTCAGCACCATCTGAATCGAAAGAGTTACCGTACAACTGTGAGAGTTGTCAGAAAAAGCTTTTATTCTACCGAGCTCGTCATCATGAAGAGCTATGGTGTTATCATTCCTTGTATTAATGGATTACCGTGAACTGAATAAACTGACGATCAAAATTTATATCCAATTCCCAAGATGGAAGATTTGTTCGATCATTTCAAGGTTTTAGCGTATATTCAAAAATTTGATCCACGGCATGGTTATCATCAACTTCGCGTCCGCAAAGAAGATTATCTATTCCAACCACTACATCCAGAACTTGTAATGAATATTATGAGTTCAATGTGATGTCGTTTGGATTGACCAATGCACATGTAACATTCATAAATTTGGTGAGTCACGTGTGTAGGCTGTAATTTGATAAATTCATGCTTGTGATCATTAAGGACCATTTGTTTGTTTCTAAGAATAAGAAGGAGTTAGTAATCATTTGTAGATTGCCCTGCGTTGGTCGAGTAGTGAAAACTTGTACCTTGAATATTTAACATGTGATTTAAGGCTTAATCCTTGACATTATTTGACCGTGTGATTAATGTATAATGGAATCTATATTGACTCTTCAAAGATTAGAGCTATTTAAGGCTTTAGGTTATACCAAAAAGAAAGTTCAAAAATGTTTTGACAAATATTTATCAAATGATTTTTAAGGAATCATTCCCTTATACCCAGATCATTTAACTAAACTCCCTTAGGAGTAAATGTTTGTGTATACCTCAAGATAACCCAAGAGGGATTGAGGGAAACATTTAAACAATGACTTGGAATTTGAAACGATAATTTTTGCTTTTCAATTAAGAAAATTTTGACCGAAGTATAAACAAAGATTTTTCGAACATTTACGGATCTTATTAATTATTTTCGATAAATCAACAAAAATCGTGTTAACTAAATTCAAATTTATTTTGAACATTTTTCTATAATTGGACGAACTGAGAAATTTAAAAATTTTACGTTTACGTTTCATAAAATTAAATATTTATTATTTAAATACTTGTTATATTTATCGACGCTTTAAACGTTGGATTGAGCAAAACTAGTAAAGATAATAGTTGAGACGAAATTAAAACTTAGAGAATATGAAGAAAGAATTTCTGAGTGATTTTGGTTATGATAATTATTTCATCAGGGAAGGTGAATGTACATACTGACACATTATGTAGAAAGGATAAGAATCAATTAGGATGTGTTCCTTAGTAATGACCGTGCAAAAACATTTGCTCGAACAATTTAGAAATAACTGATGCTTGTAAGAAGGATAATATAGATAATAAAAGGGGGTCGCGGCTAATGTGAACCATTAGAAATGAGAGCCGATGGCGTTGAATGTTTAAAAGGCCGATTATGGTTGCCTAAATATGGAGGTTTGTGAGATTTAGTTATGTTGGAATTTAAAAAGTTTAAGTATTCTATTCATGCCATTTCTGATTAAATGTATCTTATCAAAAGAAGTTGTACTGATGGCTAAATATGAAAGAAGACATCGCAACATACGTTGGTAAATGTCTAACTTATGCGAAGGTCAAGGCTGAGAACCAAAATCCATAAGGATTGCTTCTACAACATATTAATTCCTGCTTGGACGTGGGATAGAATCACCATTGATTCTTATTACAAATCTTCCAAGGTCATCATCTGAATTTGATTCGATTCGGGTCATCGTCGACAGACTGACCAAATCTACTAATATCATTCCCGTTAATGATAGATTATCGATGAAGAAATTGACTCTTATGTATTTAAAGGAGTTGTGTAAGCATGGTGTGCCTGTATCGATCATCTCTATCAAGAACCTCGCTTCGCGTAGAATTTCTAGAGTGTTGATCCCAAACTTAGATCAATTTAGCTTTATGTATACGAGATTAGATCAAGTTATACACGTAGAGAAACCTTTGTATATGTATATGATAATCTAAGTGTTATGCGGAATTAACACTTAAACAAGAACACACAAAGATGTAAACAAACTTTCACTTGATTAATGATAACAAACTTGCTTACAATGAAAGTGTTTAACGTATGAAAACTTATTATTGAACAATAACCTAAAGGTCTTCTTTTATAGACATAAGAAGCCTTGTACAAGAGTCTACGTATCAACTATTCTAGGTAAAGATAATTATAGAAAATACAATGTTGAACTTATCCTTACTGGAAACAAACTAGAAACAATATACGCGTAGACTAAATCTTTCCATCAGTGCTTGTCTTCAATGTATCAACGCTTGACTTCTTCTTGTCAACGCTTGATCTGTCAGCGTTTGTTTTCTTCCTATCAACGCTTGTTTTACTCTTGTCAGCGCTCAAGTAGACTGGCTATATTTTATTCCCAACAATTCTCCCCCAAACTTGATATCTACTCTAGTAATCAAGTTTCTGAATAAACATTAAGAACTAGGAGGAATCTTACAACACTTATCATATTGGTAATAAATATGTCTGATCAAATCTTTGGCCACGTCACTTGAATAATCAATTTCTAGCTGTGTAGTCTTCATCTTCTCCAAGACATCCTTGGACATGGAATACTGACCATCTACAAGTAGATACTCATCAAACTTTGTAGAAATCAAATAATATACACCAGCAGCTGAATACAAACGCCATTGAAGACCACTGAGGTCATCTTTAAGATCCTTCCAAATAGCAGGATCTTCATCTCTTGGTCCACACATTCTCTTGAATGTTGACCATAGTTTTATTGCATTGACTGAAGTAGGATCTTAAGTCTCATACTTGGCCTCTAACAACCTCCATAGGTCTACCAAGTCTTCTCTATCAAAACTTGCAAACAAAGATATAAGAGTGGTAAAAGTGTGAACCTCTTTCCCATACCTGCCAATCTTCCCAAACCCACATTCATCTTCTTCATAGCTTATAATGGGGTTTCTGGAATCAAGTGGTAACACTTGTACCATATCTGAAGCTTCCAATGGTGAGAGCTTGAGGCTCCTTCTTATAACAGCTTCACTTGGATTCAACCTATCCATATCTTTGGGAAAATCAAGAGGGACTCCCTTCTTCAAAGGTCTGGGAACAATCATTGCCTTCTTAAGCTCCATCTCTTCTGCAAGTTCTTCTTTCCTTTCATCAGAAAGAGGTCTTAGAGTGTTTTCTTCCTGCACTCTTGCCCAAATGGGATAAGCTTTGAACTCCAACTCTTCAAATGTCAATCCAATAAATTTCTTAAAAGTTCATCCTGTTCCATGACATTTGAGTAGCATGTAGTACAACTCCCTTCTATCCCTTTTCAACATTGAGAGAATATTGCTAGCTCTGTGTTTCAGAAATACCTTGCAGTCCTTTTGTACTCTTAGAAGAATCTCCAAACCCCATATTTGGTCTGAAATAGTCAAATCTGGATTCTCCATACACCTATCTTCCCAAGCATGGTACATCTGAACAACTTCTGGCATGTCAAAATCTACTTGCAATTTAAACTCATTCAACTTCTCTTTTGCCAACTCATCACCATACTCAAGTCTTTCTGGTTTTTCTATTATCATTACACTTGAGTCTGAACTAGCTTCATCACTTCCTTCTTGATCTTCTGAAGTGACAACAAAAGGTGATTCACCAACCTTCTTTCTTTCTTGTTCCACAATTTGTACAACCAACCTTCTATCAAACTCAATCTGTGCTGCATTCTTTGGAACATCTACTTCTACCATAATAACCTTACCCTTATCTAATGGATCAGTGATGGGTAAGGAAGATGGTAATACCTGTGAAGAAACTTCTTTGATGATGGATGATGACTGGAATACATCAACCTCATCTGCAGGTCTGTCAACGCTCAAATTTGCTTTGTCAGCGCCCAATTTACTCATGTCAGTGTTCAAATCTTGTTTGTCAACGCCCAAGTTACCTGTCTCAGCGCCTCTTGTAATTTCCTCCAACATAGCTGTAAAAGACAAGTTTAAGTTTGTAGGAGTGACTAGAGACGTATCAAAACCTGGTTGTTTCTTCAAACTAGTTAGGGCCTCAGCAACACCCAAAGATTCACCATCATGTGAGCCCTTATCACTCACATTTATCTGTTCATCCTCCCCTTTGGAAGATTCCTCCATCCCACGCCTTGTGCTAGCATTTTCGAAAATAACAATCCTCTCCCTCGATTGCTTGAGTTCAAGGCCTTGTGTACTGACAATTTGTACCAAGTCTGCATTTTGCTTTTGCAAGCTAATGTAGAGTGCCGTCAATTCCATTAAAGTCATTAGTTCCAATCTGCCCTCCTCTAAAATGGGTATTTGACCTCCCAAGTTAGATTCATTGGGCATGGATGAGGTCTTAAAGATGTTAGGACTGTCTTGGCCAGCTTCTAAGCCAGAACCAATAGTCCCAGCCTCATCCATAGCACCAACCACACTTGTGGTGGTGGTTCCCTCTGCTACATGGCTAGGACCACTATAGGAGAACACTCCAGTAGTCCTTTGGCATTTTTGCAACCTATATTGTGTTGGGGGAGAAGATGATGTGGATTGGGTGGATGCGGGTTGGTTAAGGGGTGTTTGGGTCTGTGAAGGATTGGTGTCAACGTTTGGAGTAGGCATGTCAACGCCAACATTTAATGTATCAGCGTCGAAGGGTTCTTGGTCAATTTGCATGTGTTGTCGTGAAAGGTTCAGGTATTGGGTCAAGTTGGGGTTGTCGGTCTGGTTGGGGTTGTGCTGCTTCAATGACAGCAATCATAGCTGGGGTGAGGGGTAAGTCACGGTGAGGGGTTGAGTTCATCTTTGTAAAAATAGCTTTCTTTTGCACAGGGATCTCATAAAAATCATCATGATCCCTTGTGCAATAACTTTAGACATCAAAAACCATTTGTAAAAATCTGGGATAAGCTAAAGTCATTTTATTCCCTTTATTTTTACACATGCCCTCAAAAATCATTTTGGAATAATTAAAGTTTTGCCCAGTTGCAATGCACACAATAGCACTAGCAATAGATCTATTGATCTCATTGTGTACAGTACACGTGGGACTCAAACATTGCAAGAGGACATGTATTAGGTACTTCCAGGCTGGGGGAAACTCCTGTTTATGATATTTGTTTAAAGTTCCCTCATCAGGGAAAGGATAACCCAAAGCCCTTAGTCCTTGTTCTATTTCATGAATGGGGAGGGTGTTATACCATCTGCATCATCAAGATGCAAAGTTGGCGAACCAAAGCTTCAGTAACCACCCATGTGCGCCCATGAACAATAGATGATAATGTAGTCACTCTATTAACTGTTGAGGAACTAACATTGTTCCAAAACTTCTTAATATGTGTGACAGGAATGAGTGGAGCGTGAGAAAGAGCATACCTAAGTGGGGATGCATTCAAATACGCCACCATTTGGGTGTATTGGGGAAACAGCGTATCATCAGCGTCCAAATATGCTATCATATTATGTTGACTTCTGAATCCCAATTCCAAATCACTTGGTTTAAACTTTGGTGCCATTGTTGAAAGCTGTTTGAATAATTGAGAAAGATGAAGTATAGGAGAAAATTTGTTACACAAGAATGATAGGTACCCTGTTTAAAAATAGGAGCCAAATATATAGGAGAGAAAAATGCATGTGATTGGTCAAAAATTAGGCAACTATTTTCAAAATACAATCATGAAAATATTGAAAAGAAATAAGTTAATCTCATGCATTAATTGAAAGTTATCTGCTCCCAAAATTACGGCCCAAAAATTTGTCAAAAAGTAACAACTAGGTAGGTCCCATTGAGTGTCAACGGTCAAAAATAACCCATCAACGCCCAACGGCTATATTCTTGTCAACGTTTGCCAAAGCCATGTCAGCGTCTAAATTGGCCACAACAACGCTTGGAAAAATACTTATCAGCGTCCAAAAATAAAAATTTATAAAACTGAAAAATGACCTTAACAAAGTAATTTATCCTAGAGAAGATAACCTATAAGTTGATAATTATTATAGGGCGGCAAGCACTGTCCAGTTATGCACACTTGCTTATGCAAGATAGACATAACAGTCCTTTAGTGTCCCTTGCTAACCAAAACTCTTAACAACTAAGGTATCTCATAAAATTCCTTGTTACTCCCAGGTAAAACCCATGATAAAATCATTCCCAAGTCTCCCAACAGACCACAACCAATTCTAGGCCAAAAATGTCTTGGCAGCATGCATAGTATATCAACTTTACATGCTACTGTGCCTCATGATTTAGTAAAACTAACTCATACTCACCTTTGGACACAATCTAGAATTGTGATAAGAGTATCATAAGGATACCCAAAAGTCCTAAAGGTTCCTAAAACCTCTCCTTAAATTGTGATACATATGTTGCCAAAAATATGCATGAACATAAAAAATTTATGTCAAGATAGGAATAGAAAATTTCAACCATCATCCATAAATAAAAACATGCTCAAATGATTCTCCAATGATCCATAATCAACTCTGTATCCAATGATATAATGCTAACACCACTTGCACATTTAGATTAAAAACCACAAAACTAACATTGTTGCTGACAACGCCCCGATAACACTTGTCAGCGTTAAGGAAACCTTTGTCAGCGTTAGACAAATATATTACTGACAACGTCAAAATAACACTTATCAGCGTTAAAGTAACCTTTGTCAGTGTTAGAAAAACATAGTGGAAAATCTAAATCCTGAAAAAGAACAATAACAATGCATTATCCTGTACATATTTTTACAAAAAGACCCCAAAACACATATTATGTGAGATTGATCATTCCAATACTTGTTATCAAGTATTGAAACCTTACAGCATCAAAAGGTTTAGTTAGTAAATTTGACACATTTTCTTCTGTGTCAACCCTATCTGGTTGTATTAAACCCTTTTTAAAACAATCCCTTATAAAATGGTGTCTAATTTCTATGTGTTTTGTTTTAGAATGATGTACAGGATTCTTAATAATGCATAAAGTGCTGTTATTGTCAACAAATATTTTGGTATGCATGAAATTATACCCACAATCCAACAGTTGGTTCTGAATCCATAAGACTTGTCCACAACAAGCAGCTGCTGCTACATATTCTGCTTCAGTTGTAGAATTGGCCACCACTGTTTGTTTCTTGCATTGCCAAGATATCAACCTGCTCCCAAGAAATTGACATCCACCAGTTGTGGATTTTCTATCAAACTTATCACCTCCATAGTCACTGTCTGAATATGTAATAAGCTCCAATGGTGAATCTTTTGGGTACCACAAGCCAAGACTGGGATAACATCTTAGGTACCTAAAGATTCTCTTGACAGCATAAATGTGACATTCTTTGGGAGTCACTTAATGGCGTGCACATGCACACATAGCAAACATGATGTCAGGTCTGGAGGCTGTAAGGTACATCAATGAACCAATCATTGATCTATAGTGCCTGACATCCACATCTTTTCCATCTCCAATCTTTCCCCAAGGTTGTTCTCTATCCGTAGGAGTAGTAGCCCTCTTTTCATGTGGAGAAAAGCCAAACTTCTTTAAGATCTCTGCTACATACTTATCCTGAGAGATGAAGATACCATCTTCTTTCTGTTGAACTTGTAACCCTAGAAAGAAGTTCATCTCCCCCATTGCACTCATCTTGAATTTGTCTGTCATAAGCTTGGAGAAATCCTCACTCATCTTTTGATTAGTAGATCTAAAAACGATATCATCAACATAAACCTGAACAAGCAAGACATCCTTACCAGCCTTCTTGGTAAATAATGTCTGGTCTATCGTACCCCTTTTGAATCCATTTTCCACCAAATAAGTGGACAATGTACCATACCATGCTCTTGGGGCTTGATGAAGTCCATACATAGCCTTCTTGACTCTATACATGTAACACCCCCAATTTCGGGTCATAGCAGCGGAAGGGTCATTGGGTGTTACTATCATGGTTCAACCTCAATATCATAGAAAACGCCTCAAAATGAGTCGTTTTAACAAAACATACATCCATTCCATTGTTTAAAGATAAAACAGTTCGCACACGGTCCCAAATAGTTTTAAAGTTTACACATCCAACCAAACAATAAAGGTTTCTTAGAATGGACATAGTTTAGAAAAGTGGGCCAAAACATTTTAATTATGCAAGCTGCACGAAACCACCTTCCTTGAGTGCCTTCTTCATGGACCTGAGATAAAACATGCTATAAAGTCAACAAAAATGTTGAGTGAATCTATAGAGTTTAAATTAAATAAACGAACACAAGTATTCTGAATAAACCTTCCGTGGTTGACAATCATGTGGATCAGACATAATTATCGTTGTTATTTCATAAGTCTCGTGAAATTGAACGTTAACATATATTATTTCATCCCAACACACCTAGCCAAGTGCGTATATTTCTCTTATACAATTGCATCCGATGTTTCATTACTAGTGCATCACAACACCACGCGATAGCTAGTCGCGACCGGACTGGGTGTCACCCCGATAGATCTATCCATAGTATTAGCGTTCCTTTCGATTAACAATTCACGATTCATGGGTCTTTTAAGGCTAAACAAACTTTTATAACAACTTTCATCTAAGCATACAATCGGGTCCTTTGTGTTCAATTTTAAAAGAAAGAGGGTTTACCACAACTTCTCGTTGTACCCTTCATTTATAATAAATGCTTTTCCAATAATAAGGGTTTCCACAACTTCTCGTCGTACCCCTTTTATTTTAATAAAACAAGCACGTTATCCCCCTCGCGGGTTTTATAAAACAAGTAAACATATTAAAGCGAGGCTATAGACTCACCTTGGTACGATAGTAGTAATGTGACGATCGCCGACGATTTGTGATGCCCGTTAAACACGAAGACCGCAACCTACCAAATAAGGCGCGTTCGTTAATAAACGACTCAAGTATAAATAATACTTAAATAATACGAAAGTCAATTTCATATAACCATGAAAATCCCGAAAAATTAAGAAAAATATAAGTGTACTTCTATACCCTTTTATTCAACACTTATTCATTTAAAACACTTGCACTCTCGACATTGACCCGTCATAAGACGCCAAGTCAACACAAGTCAAACCATCATTTTACTTTCTTCGGACCAGTAGCTAAGTCATTTATATAATGACTTAACACTTGAGTAAGTCACCATGTCCAATAGTGAATACTCAACTCATGCCACACAAGTATTGGACTACGTGTCCAAAATACCATTCAGCATATACACTCCAACTGTACACACCAATCTAACCTATCTAGACTTGTCCGATTTCGACGAAACTTCGTGACAAACTCACACATAATATGAATAAGACTCAGTTTAAATTTCATTCAAAAATATTACTTCTATGACCTTCTGCCCGACACACCTTCGTGTTATAAAAACCGGACAGTTTTACGTCTTTGACTTGTAAAACCATTTTGACTTATCTAAACAATTCCGTTTGCAAAACCGACAATCGGGTTTGAAATAGACTCATGACCTGAGGTTTAGCAACTTACAACAGTCCTTGAACATTTTTAAAACTCATTTTATAGTCCCCGAGATTCGATCCAAATACCGACAACAATTTTCGGATTGTGCCGATACCCGTCTCCCGGTACACAAATACTAAAAGTAGCATAACGTTTCGCTCGTAATGAGTTAGAAGCTCTACTTTAGCTCAAATCGAAGCTAACGAAATTCTCTACGACCCTATCTTATTAGTTTACCATGTTTATTAAAGTAACTATTTCAAAAATAGCCTTAAAGTTACTGCCCAAAATTGACCATGTAAAAATCATACCAAAACAATTTTTCAACCCATTCCAACAATTCCTATAGTCCTAATATCATCCTAATATCATACTAACACATCTAACTAACTCATAACACCCTCAAATTTAATCTCACAAAAATTAAATAATTGAAAATCTTACATGCAACAACAACCCACTATGAATATTATAATATTAACACCATTTATCACCATAAAAATGGATCAAACTTGATGTTCATCATCAAAAATTGAAAATAAAATTAAGTGGATGCATGTGAAAAAAAATTATACCAATATGAAGCTTATCAAATTTCCAAGGTGGGTCTTTTCTTAGTTTTGCTTGATTCAAAGTAGAAAATCAAAAATCAAATGGGTTAGGGTGAAGGGGGTGGACGGTTTGGATGAACAAGAGAGAGAGACATTTGAGTTTTTGATGAAAATGAATTTTTAATAAAGAAATGTGTAGTGGAAAATCCTTATATAGTGGGGTGAGGGTAGATTTTGTCGTGGAAAATCCGTAAATTTTTGGGCATCCGTCGGTATCGCGATCACTTATATCGTCATTCATTAAGTGGTGCAATTGTTAGTGCAACTGTCCTTTTCACGTGGGTACTAGGTGCGCATTCACGGCTGGTAGCCAATTTAGTTAGGGTTTTGGTTTAGGGCTGCGCATTAAACCATTCTCTTGGATTTAATTGGTATTGCAAGTTTGGTCGGCTGTTTTGTTTTTTAATAAATTATTACGAGAGTGTTGGTTTATTAGTTAGTGGTTTGTTTGATTGATTTGTTGAAGCTATGGTGGATTCGAGTAATGAAAGTGATAAGTCATTATTTACAGGTTGGATGGATGCGGGTAAGGTGTCTACTCTTGAGGTTTTAGTAACGTTAGAGGAGATATCTAATTTGTTTTCTATTCCTTTGAATACTGTGCGTGACATTGAAGTGTTTGCAAATGGTGTGAAGGCAAACAAATTTCCTAAATGGTCTACTTTACCTAAGGAGACCACTATGCTTTATTATAAAGCTTTGTGTGAACGCCATAAGAATTTAACTAGCAGCACTTCTTCAATCAGTTCAGGTGGTTCGAGTGTGCACTCTGCACAAATGGCTAAGGAAACAGACCTTGATGTTAAGGCTGCTACCATTAATGGTATGCAATTGTGTAATCTACATGCGGTTTTGAAATTATTTGGTGTAACGATTCGCACGTTTGCTGACGCGAGTGAATTTATGCATGAATTAAGAATGAAGAAACATCCGTTGTGGGAATTGATCTCACCTGATCGTGCTAAAGAAATTCTGATGTTACTTTGCAGATTTGAAGGTGATATGGTTACGTCTACTAATGGAGGTATTAATGTAGTCTCTTCTTCGTTTAATGAAAATGTCTATGAAGGGGTTAATATCACTATTCCTAGGAAGGTTGTTGAAACAGTAAATGCCCGCTACCATAACACTTTATATGGTTACTTTCTTGGTAAAAGGATTGCATTCCCTGTGGTTGAGTATTTTGCAAAGAATAACTGGGCAAAACATGGTCTTAAGCGTATCATGATGAATGAGAAAGGTTTCTTCTTTTTTCAATTTGGATCTAGTGAGGGTCTTAATGCGGTTCTGGAAGGTGGTCCGTGGATGGTTCGTAATTCACCAATTTTTCTTAAGAAATGGACTATGAAAACGAATCTTCTAAAGGAGGAACTAACTCGTATTCCGGTATGGGTTAAGTTTCATGATGTCCCGCTACAGGTATTTGAAGAGGAAGGTATTAGTTTAATTGCTTCATTTCTTGGTAAGCTTATTATGATGGATAATTATACTGCTAATATGTGCAAAGAGTCTTGGGGTCGTTGTAGTTTTGCTCGTTGTCTTATTGAGATGAATGCTGATTCGGAGTTTATAGATAACGTTACTATTGGTGTCCCTGATCTTGAAGGCTCTGGTTGTACTAAGGAGTTAATTCGAGTGATACGAATGGAAACCGCCTAGATGTCATACTTGTAATATTTTTGGTCATTCCGTTGATTCTTGTCCGAAAATTGTTAAACCTATAACGGTTGAAAAAGTGACAACTCATGTTGATAATGATGGGTTCCAACAAGTGCAAAGCAAGAGGAAGAAGTACAAAGGTAATTTAGGGAATCAAGTTCCGAGAGGTGTTCCATTGAGCAAGGGTTTCCAAGCAGGTAAGACGGTTGTTTTTCGCCCGAAAACTCACTTGGATACTACAAATACGAGTGCTGATAATAGTAGTAAGTTGAATACTAAATCTGGTCAGTTGCAGCAGTCTAGCAATCTTAATGGTCCGAACAAGGCTAAAGCTCAATTGAGCAGTGTTTCTACATCTAATAAATTTTCATCTTTGTCCATGCCTGGTATTGACGAAGGGGCTCAAGTAAGCGAGGAAGATAATGAGGAGGAGGAGCGAGTCGAGGTCGTCTTTGATGAATCGGTGAATCTTCTCAATACTCATATTGGGGCAAGCACTCCTTCTGGCTGATCCCATGTTGATATTTTATTATTTTCCTCGTAACTTTATGTTATCGTCTTGGTTTTTGTCTAGTTTATATTTTTCCAGTATTCTAGACTAGTTAATGTTTATGGCCTGTCGTAAACATTTTGTTTAACAAGCTGCCTGTAGCTTGCGGTTAATGTGGTATTTCAGCCACATTCCTTGTACTTCAACGCTTTTTTTGGTTCTATTTACCGGGGTCATTGCTACCCTTTTACCAAAAAAAAAGATAATAAAACGTAAATTTTTGGGCATCCGTCGGTATCGCGATCACTAATAGTTATCGTCATTCATTAAAACGTAAAATACGAGAAATAAAGATTAAATATAATAAAAATCATTTTTATGATTATTTGAGAATATAATATCGATACTTAACATATTCCTTGTCGGTTTTCATCTAATCGACATTCTTACGCTAGTTTCAAGTCATAGCCTTCTCGGTTAGTCGATAATATAAAATTCTCATTAAAGCAAACACGTAATACGTAATAGTCGAGATTAAAATAACGACCTGAAATTAACGGATTGTCACATCATCCCCACCAAATAAGGATCTTCGCCCTCGAAGATCAACTTGCGTTCTTGCCCGATCGCTTGTTGAAATCAAAGAGATGAGGGTAATTCTTCCACATTTGGTCTTCTCGTTCCCAAGTAAACTCCGGTCCTCTTCGAGAGTTCCATCGAACTTTGACAATAGGTATTCGGCTTTGCTTCAGTTGCTTAACCTCACGATCCATGATCTCGACTGGTTCTTCAATAAAGTGCAACTTTTTATCAACCTTAACCTCGTCTAACGGTATAATGAGTTCTTCATCGGATAAACACTTCTTCAGATTTGACACATGAAAAGTGTTATGAATCCCATACAGCTCTTGTGGTAGTTCGAGTTGGTATGCCACGGGTCCCACTCTATATGTAATCTTAAATGGTCCGATATAACGAGGACTCAACTTCCCACGTTTTCCAAATCGTACAACACCTTTCCATGGTGATACCTTTAGCATAACCTTATCTCTCACATTAAACTCCAATGGTTTTCTTCTCACATCCGCATAACTCTTCTGTCGGCTTCGAGCAGACAACAACCTATTCTTGATTTGCACAATCATATCCGTCGTCTCTCTAATCAAATATGGTCCAGTGAGTTGGGCATCACCAATCTCACTCCAGCTAACGGGTGATCTACACTTTCTCCCATAAAGTGCTTCAAAAGGTGCAACTTTAATACTCGCGTGATAACTGTTATTGTACGAAAATTCGGCCAAATGTAAGTGCTTATCCCAGCTACTTCCAAAGTCTATCACACAAGCACGTAGCATATCCTCCAAAGTTTGGATTGTTCTTTCGCTTTGCCCATCAGTTTGTGGATGATAGGCTGTGCTCATATCCAAATTGGTTCCTAATGACTTTTGAAGTGATCTCCAAAATCCAGAAGCAAAACGACTATCTCTATCGGAAATGATTGAAATAGGAACACCATGCTTGCACACGATTTCCTTCAGATAAATATCGGCGAGTTTCTCCAAACCAAATCTCACGTTGATTGGAATAAAATGAGCGGATTTAGTTAAACGATCGACAATAACCCAAATTGCATCAAACCCAGACGGTGTCCTTGGGAGTTTTGTGATGAAGTCCATCGTAATTCGCTCCCATTTCCAGACTGCAATTTCAGGTTGGACAAGTAATCCTGACGGCTTCTGATATTCAGCTTTCACTTTTGCACATGTTAAGCATTTCGCGACGTATGTTGCAATATCAGCTTTCATATTCGGCCACCAGTATAACTTTTTCAAGTCTTGGTACATTTTGTCCGATCCAGGATGAATATAATACTTGGACTTATGCGATTCTAACATAATCAAGTCTCTCAGTCCACCATATAATGGTAACCAGATTCGACCTCTCAAACATTTGATACCATCGGATCGCGTCTCAAATGTTTCACCGTCTCCTCTAAATCTTTCGGCAGCAATATTTTCCTTCTTGCACGCTTCGATTTGTGCGTTTCGAATTTGCTCAGGTAAGTCATTATGAACTGTCACTACCAAAGCACGCACTCGAATCGGTTTCTCCCTTTCCTTTCGACTTAACGCGTCAGCTACCACGTTCGCCTTTCCTGGATGATAACGAATTTCACAGTCGTAATCACTCAAGAGTTCAACCCATCGACGTTGCCTCATATTCAGATCCTTTTGATCCAGTATGTATTGTAGGCTTTTATGATCAGTGAATACTGTACACTTCTTACCATACAGATAATGTCTCCAAAGTCGCAGAGCAAAAACCACATCGCCCAATTCCAAGTCATGGGTAGTGTAGTTCTCCTCATTCTTCCTTAATTGTCTAGAGGCATATGCGATCACCTTTTCACGTTGCATGAGAATAGCACCGTATCCTCGAAGAGATGCATCGCAATAAACAACAAAGTCTTCACTTCCTTCAGGTAACGATAAGATCGGCGCACTACAAAGTTTCATCTTCAGGGTTTGGAAAGCTTCTTCTTCATCATCGCCCCACACATACGGTTTATTCTTATGAGTCAGCTTAGTTAATTGGTTCGATATCAAAGAGAATCCTTCAATAAACCTTCGGTAATAACCAGCCAAACCTAGAAATTGTCGTACTTCAGTTGGAGTAGTCGGAGCACTCCAATTCTTGATGGCTTCGATCTTTGCAGGATCAACATGTACTCCACTTTTATCAATCACATGTCCGAGAAATTGTACAGAATTAAGCCAAAAATCACACTTTGAGAATTTAGCGTGCAACTTTTCGTTCTTTAACAAGTTCAAGATAATCCTTAAGTGTTCGGCATGCTCTTCATTGCTCTTGGAGTAGATTAGAATATCATCTATGAAAACGATCACGAATTTATCAAGATACGGCTTACAAATGCGATTCATTAAATCCATGAATACAGCAGGTGCATTAGTCAAACCAAAAGGCATAACCAGAAACTCATAATGACCATAACGAGTTCTAAACGCCGTAATAGGAATATCTTCCTCACGTATGCGAAGTTGATGGTAACCAGAACGAAGATCAATCTTGGAGAAAACACGAGAACCTTGAAGTTGATCAAATATATCATCAATTCTTGGAAGCGGATAACGATTCTTGATCGTTAGCTTATTCAGCTCTCGGTAATCAATACACATACGAAACGAACCATCTTTCTTCTTAACGAATAAGACAGGAGCTCCCCAAGGTGACGAACTCGGTCGTATAAAACCCTTATCAGATAACTCTTGCAATTGCACAGATAACTCCTTCAGCTCGGATGGTGCTAAACGATATGGCGCACGAGCCACGGGTGCAGCACCAGGAATTAGGTCAATTTGGAATTCTACTTGCCTTGGAGGAGGAAGTCCAGGCAAATCTTCCGGAAAAACTTCAGGAAAGTCACGGATAACAGGTACATCTTCAGCACGTTTCTCCTTCGATTCCTTCTCCACTACTTTAGCTAGGAATAACTCACAACCTCTTTCGATATACTTACGAGCCTTAATGCACGAAACGATTTTCAGTCGTGAATTACGTTGATCACCTTCGATAACCATGGTCTTGTCATCTAAGGGAATCCTAACTTTCTTTTCTCCACACAAGATAGACGCGTTATACTTGGATAGCCAATCCATTCCGATAATAATATCAAAACTTCCCAATTCGACAATCATCAAGTCTATCTTAAAAATACGGTTCAAGAGATTAAGAGAACATCCTAGGAGCGCACGATTGGTAATCACTAATTTACCATCAGCTAGTTCTACCTCATAACTCGCGTCTAGATCGACCGGTTTGATATCAATTAAGGTACTAAAACTTGTAGACACAAAGCTTTTGTCCGCACCAGAATCAAATAAAGCTGTAGCATAACGGTTGTTCAGTAAAAACGTACCAGTGACAACTTTCAGGTTTTGCTTGGCTTCGGCTTCACCCAACTGATAAGCTTTTCCCTGGTTATCTCCACCACGTGCATTCTTTGGAGGTTGAGGGCATTGGTTCCTCATGTGTCCTTTACCTTGGCAGTTAAAACACATCACTCCCTTCTTTCCTGGTCCCCAACAGTCTTCAGTCTTGTGACCTAACTTGTTGCACTTTCCACACTTAGCACATTCACCAGTATGAGACTTCTTGCAGCGTTGACATCTGGTTCCCTTATCAGCAGATGCAGCTTCTGTCATCGCATTAGCATTACCCCTCCTTCGGTTTTGATTCCTGTTGTGAGATTGACGGTTATCACCACGATCATCACCATCATTGTCAGCTCTTCTTTTATTACCTTCAGAAACACCATCAGCCTTGTCTTGGATGATTTGACCCATTAGTTGGTAGGCCATACGAACAGCTTCATCAATATTGGCAGGTTTAGATGAGGTCACATCACCACGGATGTTGATCGGTAAACCTCGAATATACTGCTCTACCTTCAAGTATTCTGGGTTAACTTTGTTTGGACAAAGTAGAGCAAGTTCATGGAATCTGTTTGTGTACCCATCGATGTCAGTACCCTTCAGTCTCAGCTGATATAGTTCCTGTTCTAACCTCTGAATAACACTCCTTGGACAGAATTCCTCAGTCATCCACCTTCTTACTTCAACCCAAGGTATAGCGTAAGCAGCATCCATACCCATTGAAGCCATTCTTCCATTCCACCAGGTTAGTGCTCGCCCTTGAAGAGTAGCAGAGGCAAACATCACCTTGTCTCCTTCCTCACTTCCACTAAATCGAAACACGGATTCCAATTTCTCAAACCATTGCGTTAACCCAACAGCACCTTCAGTACCCTTAAAAGTTGGAGGTTTGCATTTCATGAACGAGGTATAATTGCACTTCTTGTTTTCAGGAATCACTGGTCTATCAGCATCACCGGTTCCAGCACCAGCATTGCCAGCTCCAATATTACCAGCTCCAGTAGCGCCAGCTCCAGTAGCGCCAGCTCCAGTATTGCCAGCTCCAGTGTTGCCAGCTCTAGTAGCGCCAGTTCCAGTGTTGCCAGCTCTAGTATCGCCAGCTCCACCAGATCCACCAGCTCCACCGGATCCACCAGCTCCATTATTCAAGTTTGCCATAAATGCATTCATAGATATCTGAAATTGATCAGCTACTATAGCACGTAACTGAGTCTCAGTCAACTGTTTTTGCGGCATGATCCTGTTACACAATTCACATCAAAATGAGTATTCATTCAACGCTTGTGATAACAAAACATGAATAACACGAAATAAGAATAGATAGATGAAAAGAAACAAGAAAGGATGATAGAATAAAGAATAGAATTTAGACAAGGAACAAAGATTCACTAGGAATGAGTCAAAAGACAGGGATTTCTATTGTGACAATCAGCGTTTTTGTAAATCACGTATTAGTATTATAATAATAAAATAATAAACATTTATAAATAAATAAATGTAATTTCATTATGCTTTAAGCATAATTAATAATTAAATATGTATAACATATATACTTTTCTTGTTCTCGTCCATTGGCAACTCGGAGGTTTCGCTTGCAGATGTTATAGTCAAAAGATTTCAAAATTTTATTTTTGGAAAATATTTTCGTTCTCTATAACTTGAGCTCTGATGCCAATCTGTAACACCCCCAATTTCGGGTCATAGCAGCGGAAGGGTCATTGGGTGTTACTATCATGGTTCAACCTCAATATCATAGAAAACGCCTCAAAATGAGTCGTTTTAACAAAACATACATCCATTCCTTTGTTTAAAGATAAAACAGTTCGCACACGGTCCCAAATAGTTTTAAAGTTTACACATCCAACCAAACAATAAAGGTTTCTTAGAATGGACATAGTTTAGAAAAGTGGGCCAAAACATTTTAATTATGCAAGCTGCACGAAACCACCTTCCTTGAGTGCCTTCTTCATGGACGTGAGATAAAACATGCTATAAAGTCAACAAAAATGTTGAGTGAATCTATAGAGTTTAAATTAAATAAACGAACACAAGTATTCTAAATAAACCTTTCGTGGTTGACAATCATGTGGATCAGACATAATTATCGTTGTTATTTCATAAGTCTCGTGAAATTGAACGTTAACATATATTATTTCAGCCCAACACACCTAGCCAAGTGCGTATATTTCTCTTATACAATTGCATCCGATGTTTCATTACTAGTGCATCACAACACCACGCGGTAGCTAGTCGCGACCGGACTGGGTGTCACCCCGATAGATCTATCCATAGTATTAGCGTTCCTTTCGATTAACAATTCGCGATTCATGGGTCTTTTAAGGCTAAACAAACTTTTATAACAACTTTCATCTAAGCATACAATCGGGTCCTTTGTGTTCAATTTTAAAAGAAAGAGGGTTTACCACAACTTCTCGTTGTACCCTTCATTTATAATAAATGCTTTTCCAATAATAAGGGTTTCCACAACTTCTCGTCGTACCCCTTTTATTTTAATAAAACAAGCACGTTATCCCCCTCGCGGGTTTTATAAAACAAGTAAACATGTTAAAGCGAGGCTATAGACTCACCTTGGTACGATAGTAGTAATGTGACGATCGCCGACGATTTGTGATACCCATTAAACACGGAGACCGCAACCTACCAAATAAGGCGCGTTCGTTAATAAACGACTCAAGTATAAATAATACTTAAATAATACGAAAGTCAATTTCATATAACCATGAAAATCCCGAAAAAATTGCGGATAATATTCTTCTAACTCAAGAAATTATGCATAATTATCATTTAGATCGTGGAATTCCGAGATGTGCTTTTAAAGTTGACATCCAGAAGGCATACGACACGGTGGACTGGAAGTTTCTTCGGGATGTTCTCTATGGTTTTGGTTTTCATGAGAAAATGATTTCGTGGATTCTAGAATGTGTGACTACTACTTCTTTTTCGATCAGTTTAAATGGTTATCTTCATGGCCATTTTAAGGGTAAACGGGGCTTACGCCAGGGTGATCCTCTTTCGCCCTACTTATTCACTCTTATTATGGAAGTCCTTACCCTTATTCTGAGAAGGCGTGTTACTACCTCATTGGACTTTACTTTCCACAGGTTTTGCTCTAAGTTGGAGCTGATTAATCTCTGTTTTGCGGATGATTTATTTTTGTTTGCTCATGGGGATGTTAATTCGGCGCTAGTGATTCGGGATGCTTTAGAGGACTTTAAGGAGGTTTCTGGCTTAACTCCTAGTCTTCCTAAGAGCACGGCGTATTTTTGTAATGTTCTTAACCATGTCAAGCTAGGGATTTTGCAAGTTCTTCCGTTTGAGGAGGGTCGTCTTCCCGTTAAATACTTGGGTGTTCCTCTTGTGTCTACTCGGTTGATTTTTCGGGATTGTAAGGAATTGATTGATAAAGTTCAAGGGCGTGTAGATGATTGGAAGAATAAATTTCTATCTATTGCAGGTCGCCTTCAGCTTATTCAGTCGGTCATGAGTTCTATGCACATTTACTGGGCATCGGTTTTTGTTCTTCCTATGCGTATTCTCCAAGATATTGAGCAAATAATGCGAGGTTTTCTGTGGTGCCAAGGGAACATTCGGAAAGGGAAGGCTAAGGTGTCTTGGGAGGTTGTATGCCTTCCAAAAAAGGAGGGTGGTTTAGGTATTCGTCGCCTTACTTATTTTAATTATGCTCTTATGGCGACGCATGTGTGGAAGCTTATTTCTCTTAAGGATTCGTTGTGGGTGAGGTGGATTCACTCATATAAGCTTAAGAACCGTAATTTTTGGGAGGTTCCGAGTAGAGGCATTATGTCTTGGGGATGGAGAAAGCTATTGCAGCTTCGTCCTATTTTACGGCAATTTGTTTGGACGATTCTGGGAAGTGGTACTCACACGTCCGTGTGGTTTGATGCGTGGTGCAGCGAGAGTCCTCTTGGTAGGGTTATTACCTCCCGAGATATATACCGTGCTGGTTTCAACCTTAGTACCACTGTTGCCGAGTGTATTGAGAATGGCGAATGGAAGTGGCCGACTGTTTGGTTGAGTAAGTATCCATGTCTTGGTAATATTAATGTGCCTCAACTAAATGAGCGGATTGATCAACTTCTGTGGCGTGATAATGATGGAAATTATGTCCCTTTTTCTGTTTATAATACTTGGGAATCTATCAGGCCAAGAGGGAATGATGTGCCATGGTTTGATGTGGTTTGGTTTCGTATGTGTATTCCCAAGCATGCTTTCAATATGTGGTTAATTATGCACCAGAGACTGAAGACGCAGGACTTATTACGTAGCTGGGATATGGTGTCAGGGCAGTCGGTTGTGTGTCCTCTATGTGAAATGCAGCCGGACTCACACTCTCATTTATTTTTTGAGTGTGACTATTCTAAGCAGGTTTGGTCTCATGTTAAACGCTTTGCGGGTTTGGAGTCGGCGCGTCCTAATATTTTCGATATTGTGACGAACTTATTACCTATAGCTAAGAGAAAATCTGTGAAAAGTTGCATCGGGAAGCTGGTGGTCCAAGCTACTGCTTATTTCGTCTGGCAAGAACGAAACAGGAGATTGTTTAAACAAGTGAAAAGAACGGTGAACGAGGTCATTGTGTGCATCATGGCGTCTGTTCGTCTTAAACTTATGTCTTGTCATTTCAAGAGGTCGATGGATGGGTTAAAATATGTTCGGCTTTGGGAGTTGCCGGATTCTGTTCTTCGTTAGTGATGTGTTTTTGGGTTTGTATTATTCGGTGGTACTTTCCTGTGGGTGTCATTAGTTTTGTAATGGCTAGGTAGTTCTCGTATGGCATGTCATATGAGTAGAGGTCGTTCAAGCTTATGCTTGAGGTTAATGTGGCACTCAGTCACATTCCAATGTACTTAACTGATATTTTTTGGTGTAATATATTTTACCGGGGTTTATCCCCTTTACCCAAAAAAAGAAAATCCCGAAAAAATTAAGAAAAATATAAGTGTACTTCTATACCCTTTTATTCAACACTTATTCATTTAAAACACTTGCACTCTCGACATTGACCCGTCATAAGACGCCAAGTCAACACAAGTCAAACCATCATTTTACTTTCTTCGGACCAGTAGCTAAGTCATTTATATAATGACTTAACACTTGAGTAAGTCACCATGTCCAATAGTGAATACTCAACTCATGCCACACAAGTATTGGACTACGTGTCCAAAATACCATTCAGCATATACACTCCAACTGTACACACCAATCTAACCTATCTAGACTTGTCCGATTTCGACGAAACTTGGTGACAAACTCACACATAATATGAATAAGACTCAGTTTAAATTTCATTCAAAAATATTACTTCTAAGACCTTCTGCCCGACACACCTTCGTGTTATAAAAACCGGACAGTTTTACGCCTTTGACTTGTAAAACCATTTTGACTTATCTAAACAATTCCGTTTGCAAAACCGACAATCGGGTTTTAAAATAGACTCATGACCTGAGGTTTAGCAACTTTCAACAGTCCTTGAATATTTTTAAAACTCATTTTATAGTCCCCGAGATTCGATCCAAATACCGACAACAATTTTCGGATTGTGCCGATACCCATCTCCCGGTACACAAATACTAAAAGTAGCATAACTTTTCGCTCGTAATGAGTTAGAAGCTCTACGTTAGCTCAAATCGAAGCTAACGAAATTCTCTACGACCCTACCTTATTGGTTTACCAAGTTTATTACAGTAACTATTTCAAAAATAGCCTTAAAGTTACTGCCCAAAATTGACCATGTAAAAATCATACCAAAACAATTTTCAACCCATTCCAACAATTCCTATAGTCCTAATATCATCCTAATATCATACTAACACATCTAACCAACTCATAACACCCTCAAATTTAATCTCACAAAAATTAAATAATTAAAAATCTTACATGCAACAACAACCCACTATGAATATTATAATATTAACACCATTTATCACCATAAAAATGGATCAAACTTGATGTTCATCATCAAAAATTGAAAATAAAATTAAGTGGATGCATGTGAAAAAAATTATACCAATATGAAGCTTATCAAATTTCCAAGGTGGGTCTTTTCTTAGTTTTGCTTGATTCAAAGTAGAAAATCAAAAATCAAATGGGTTAGGGTGAAGGGGGTGGACGGTTTGGATGAACAAGAGAGAGAGAGAGAGAGAGAGATTTGAGTTTTTGATAAAAATGAATTTTTAATAAAGAAATGTGTAGTGGAAAATCCTTATATAGTGGGGTGAGGGTAGATTTTGTCAAAAATGCACTCTTTTGGTCCAAAAGTGCAAGTAAATAGTTTACAAGGTAGAAAATGTAAATTGTAAATTTTAAAAATATTTACGGGGCTCGAGTTTCGTAAAAATACTTTTCGAAAGTTAAAACGCTTCAAAATATAATAACAAAGCTTCGACACGACTTAAAACGCAATTAAATCGAAAACGTCGAAAATATACAATATCGAGACATTCGATAATAAAACGTAAATTTTTGGGCATCCGTCGGTATCGCGATCACTAATAGTTATCGTCATTCATTAAAACGTAAAATACGAGAAATAAAGATTAAATATAATAAAAATCATTTTTATGATTATTTGAGAATATAATATCGATACCTAACATATTCCTTGTCGGTTTTCATCTAATCGACATTCTTACGCTAGTTTCAAGTCATAACCTTCTCGGTTAGTCGATAATTTAAAATTCTCATTAAAGCAAACACGTAATACGTAATAGTCGAGATTAAAATAACGACCTGAAATTGACGGATTGTCACAATACACCTTGTTGGATTCTCTGGATCTTCAAAACCAGGAGGCTGCATCACATACACCTCCTCAACAATTGTTCCATAGAGGAAGGCACTCTTCACATCCATTTGATAGACAGTAATGCCCATGCAGGAAGCATAGGCTAGAAATATCCTTATAGCTTCAATCCTTGCAACTGGTGCAAAGACCTCCTCATAGTTTATCCCTTCCTCTTGTGTATATCCCTGAGCCACCAAACGTGCCTTGTCTCTGACCACAATACCTCTTTCATCTCTCTTGTTTCTTAGAACCCATCTTGTCCCAATAGGTCTGACATACCTGGGATAATCAACCAGCTCCCAAACATCCTGAATTGCAAATTGGTGAAGCTCATCCTGCATTGCTTCCACCCAACTTGGTTCTTTGAGAGCATCAAATATCTTCTTGGGTTCCTGTTGTGACAGAAAACAGGCAAACAAGCATGACTGAACAAGAGGGGTACCAACCTTCTTGTGTATATTGGCAATGAATCCACCAAGATTTTGATGAGATCTTCTAGTCTGAACAGGAGTCATAATATCACCAATGATTTGAGAAGTAGGGTGATTTTTCATAGTAGAAGTGAGAACTCCTCCCTCAAAAAGTCTAGTGTCTTCAATCTCATTATCCAAGTTACCAATATCTTCTTCTTCAGACTCTCTTTCATCAATATTAGGATGAACCTCTTCATATAATTTGGAAGGTTCACCCTGTTCAAAATTAGAAGAGAAAAGATGCTCAAAAGTGTTATCAATGCCTAAACCTTGGTTGTCAGCGTTTGGGCTATCAACGCTTGAAATGTTGTTGTCAACGTTCGAGCCATCAACGTCTGAATTTGTCCTGTCAGCGCTAGATTTGCCTTTGTCAGCGCCTGAAGGACCATGCATGTTGTTAACTGGTGGTACTAGGGGACCACCATTATCCTTTCCATCAGCAGCAGCAGCAGCAAAAGCATCTGTCCATATGGGAATTGTAACATACTCTTGTATGGGAGATGACTTGTCTGCTTGTGATCCAACATCTTCATTAACCTGTGTACCTGAAACATCAAAAACTTTTTCTTCCACAACATTTGAAGCTACTATCACAATGTCTGGATTAGTAACAGGCATATAATTTAAAGTCCTAGATAGAGGTTCCAAGTCAAACAACCAATTTGGACCACTTTCAGGATAACTAGGTTTACTCTCTAAAAACCTAACATGTACTCTTTCAAGTATACGTTTTTCCTTTTTAAGGTAAACCCTATATCCCTTGCTCTGCACAGAATAACCCATGAAATATCCTTCATCACCTTTTGCACTAAATTTACCTAAGGCATCACTAGTATCAAGTACAACTACATGACAACCAAAAGGTTTAAGAAAACAATATTAGGTTTCCTTCCCCAAAGTAATTCATAAGGTGTTTTCTTCTGTATCTTGTTGACCAATGCTCTACTTTGAACATAGCATGTTGTATTCATAGCCTCAGCCCAAAAAGCTATGGGGAAGTGAGCATCAGCCAACATAGTTCTGGCTGCTTCAATTAGGGTTCTATTCTTTCTCTCAGCAACCCCATTTTGCTGTGGGGTTCTGGCAACACTAAACTACCTAGTAATCCCTCTCTTGGCACAAAAATCATCCAAAAGATTATTTCTAAACTCACCACCATTGTCACTTCTAAGCATTTTAACTTCATTACCTGTTTTCTTTTCAATCTGAGTAATAAAGTCAATTAAAGTGTCAGCAGTGTTGTAACACCCCCAAATTTATACAACTCAATACAGCGGAAGACTAGTTGGTGTTACGGGATAACACATTACTCACATCATAGAAAACGCTTAAAAATCGCGTCGTTTAATAATAAATCATTTCCATTCGTAAATATCAAAATTACATCGGTCCCAAGTCATTATATTTTATATAAAGTTTTACAAAGTATTTGAATGGAAAATATTGTTTAAGTGCGGGCTATGAATTCTTGTTGTCTTCCCGAGAATTACCTTCAAGTACCTGAGATAAAACATGTTAAAAGAAAAGGTCAGCGATAACGCCGTGTGAATTCATAGAGTTTAATAAATTCCATCAATACAATATCAGTATAAAATTATTACTGAAAATCATTTTGTACAAATCATTTTAATAGACCATAAAATAGCCAAAGTCATTTTATACAAATCCTTATCGAAAATCATAATATAGGAATTTGCCGTAAAAATCATTATACGAGCCAATGTCGTAAAAACATCATACAATACGTCTTATAACGTTGTATAAAATCAAATAAAAACCATTATATGAATATGGTTATGAAAACCAAAACACAAACATAATATCATTAGTATGACCCTGTATTGCTAGTCAGGCAATACATCGTAATGCGAAGCGTCTAGTAGTATTTCGTTAGTTTTGGATTATTATAAGCCGCATGACATTGTTACCTTACTAAACCAAAACGGGTAGCTAACCCGATACCAATTTTGCCCATCTAAAGTAGCGTGTCGTCACAAAGGTCATGCTATGGAAATCTTCTCATACATAAATTCGCTTACCAATCAATGTGGCACGACGGGGATCAACCGTCAAGGCGCGAACTGGGGTGATCGTCCCCAAATAGTACTATTAAATGCATAAGCGTCTACCAAATCCCGGTAGTTCACAATTCATGCTAATGGGACTTTTAGTGACATAACCTAACTTTAATAATCCATTTAATTTCATCTATCGGGTCCTTTAATCATTTATCGGGTCATACAATCGGGTCATTCAATCATTCGGGTCCAAAATCAATAAACAAACAATCGGGACAAATGGTGTCCTATTTAATAAAAACTAACATGTTATCTCCCTCGCGGGTTTATAAAATATTTATAAAAACATTTAAAAGAGTGCAAGGCTATGAACTCACGTTGATGTGGGAAGGCGATTATCGGCGATTTGGATGTACGGTACGTGCTTCAATCACGGAAACCTAGACAAATAATACTCGTCTTAGACTCATGTCCAATGACTTTATAAAATAACAATTATGTATACATATGATGATTATTTATATATGATGATCAAGTGGGTTTACATATTCTCGTTTACTCAATTTAGTGTTATGTGTCGGTAACGTTTATACTAGTTTACTAGTTTTACCTATTTACGTATTTTAAGTCCAATAAACTTATTATAAGTTCTTTAACTTGTTTTAATCCATTTTATACTTATATTATCAGTATATATACTTTTCATGTTGGGCCCAAATGGGTTAAGCCCAATAATAAGTTTATAAGTGTTTTAGTCCATTTTTGTTGTATTATTAGTCCAATAACGTTAATTTAGTCCGTTAATGTCCGTATTTATTATAGTTCGGGTTTTATCGGTTTTTAATTGTATTAGATACTTATATATCAGTATGTGACTTTTATAAACTTTACATTAGACGGGTTTGGTCGTCTAAGTTTTATTTGGCGAAAAACGTTAATTTTACGGCGATAGCCGAAAAAGTCGTAAAAATCAAGTTTATAGTTTTTATTACTTATAAATATTATTTCACCGCCATTTATATAATTTATCCATTTAATTAACCTTTCATATATTTATATAAATAAGTTTTATAAGTTAGTGGGTTTTTATTTTACATTTTATACATTAAAATGTGAGTGCTTATATAATAATAATAAACATTAATTCTAAAAATCTGATTTTTATCTTCATGTTCACCATTTTTACCATATCTAGAGTTCTATAATGAATTAGAAGCTCATTTTTGGGTGACATGTTCTTCATATTATGTGATACATTTAACTTAGTTATAGCTACTGCCCATTTTGAGTTCATCTTACCTTAACAGTCCCTACAAAACTGCTTATTCAGATTAGACCACCTAACTTGTTTTGATCATATCTCACTCATTATTTTGATTCCATTGCATGGCCAACTCTCACATGTGTACAAGACATATAGCTTACTGTAAATGGATTCTACTTCATCATTTTATCAGTCCATGACCTGTTTCTTTACTGTTTTATACAGCCAACAAATTTAACCAAGATTTTAACCTTGTTTCTTATGGTTTTTCACCTTTTTAATCATGTTTATCAACACCAAATCCCCACATAACATTTTTATCATCATATAATCATCATATACATATACAATATGAAATAAAATACATGTTTACATAATCAAAATAACAAGAAGATGAGGAGGACAATCTTTATACCACCAAGTTGATGTAGGTTATGAGTTTGACATAGATTTGGATGGAGAAACTTGTGCATAGCCAAGACCATCTTCAAGACCACCATTCTTCATGTATACCTTGTGGAAAATCAGCCCCAAGACACCATGAATACTCCTCCTTGGATGTTATAACTTGCACCAATCAATAGGGCTTCAAAAGGGCATCAACATGTATATGAATAACATGAGATTTTGTGGTTGATTTTGATCAAATGAGGGTGTTGTTTGTGAGATATGGGACGGCATTTTTAGAGAGAAAGGGAGGATGAAAGTTGTTTTGCATGTGTGAAATGAGAGTGAGTGGTTTTGGTAGCTTGTTTTGATGTAGTGGAAGCTTACAAAGTAAGCTAATTTAGACAAGTGTAAGTTGTATGATTGCAAATTGACACCTAAGGTGTTGAGGCACTAGTTTGGCCGCCCCATGTGTGCTAGTGGGGTGGGACAATGTATTTTGTCCCATCTCACAAGTTTACGGGTATTCCTCGATTCTAGTTTTCTCGATTTGCGTGCCCTCGGGTCGTTTTACGAAAAACGTTTTTATAAATTATGAATCAACGTCACAAAACGAATCCAATAAAAATTGTCTCATCAAAAACGGAGTTCGAAAACGTAATTACGTAATCCTAGGGTTTCCGGTTTAGTCGTAAAGGACGTTAAAATAAAATCATAAGTCCTAATCTCTTCTCGTAAATTTGTGAGTTTATGAACCAACACAAATTTAAAACTCCAAAATAATATTCACGGATAAATTTATTTTCTGAAATGTCGGACTGTCACCAAAGACGGTGTATGTAAACGTAAGCACGTAACGTAGAATCCTCCGGTTTAAACGTAGTCGATGCTACTTCAAGACGTAAATCCAAATTTCATCCCAAAAATAAGTGAGTTCATATTGTGACATTGAAATAATGTTTTCAAATAAATATTGAGAATAAAATATCAACCATAAATTGACGGATTGTCACAGCATTTACCCCTAAACAGGATCTTTGTCCTCAAAGATCATCTTACCTTACTACTCGCTTCTTATAGAGTTAAAGCCATGTGGGTATTTCCTCCACATTCGGTCTTTTCTCACAAGTGCAATCCATTATAATAGGCGAGTTTCATCAAACATAACTACGGGAATAAGATCAGGCTTAATGTTGACTTACTTTCTCTATCCATGATGTACACGGGTTTTTGATGAATGCAACTTTTCGCCGATCTAAGCTTTACTAAGAAGAATTCAGATTTTCACTTGATAGATATTCCATCAAGTTCGATTTACGAAACATAATTCACGCGGTTCTTGAAGTCCTAGGGTAGATCCAGCTTATATGTCTTTCAATCCCAACTTTTACATCATCTCAATGGTCCCATGACTTATATCCCATGATTTGTCAGATCATGAATTCATTTTTCCAAGGTTAAAAATTGTGGCATAACTTCGCTACCCATTTGGCACTTCAAGATCTACATTTCACATTCACATAACCTCTTGCCCACTACCGGCTGTCAATAATCAGATCCTAATTTCAACAATCATTTCAAATCTCGCAGGTCGGGTATTTTGCAAGGTTAGGTTTGCCATCATAGGAAATCTTAAACCTAAGAGACATGTCCAACTCACAGTGGGTGTATGTCGGATGTCTTCATCTCAACTCTTGCTTACAGATGCTCTAATATAGATCCTAACAAGATTAGATCTCGATCCTAATACGATAATTATCAATGATAATCTCTTCAAAGGAAAACGATTATACGGTTCATTACCAAAGGTCAATCATTCAAACACAAAACAGCACTTATATTACCTTTTATCGTTACTTTACCTCGTCCCTTCGATTTGGGGTGGTACATAGTACTCTCATCAAGGTTCGTTCTCAATGATTTCTGAGCAAATCTCTAGAAATTCGATGCGAAGCGAGGATCTTGATATAGATGATCGATACAGGCACGCTATGTTTACATAACTCTTTTGCATTTATCATTAACGAGAATGATATTAGCAGATTTGGTCAGTCTGTCGACGATGACCCAAATCAAATTAAATTCAGATGATGACCTTTGCAATAGCTAGACGTTCACTAATGTATGAGGCGATGTCTGCCTTCATAATTTTGCCATTAGTACAACTTTTTCAGGCAAGGATACTTTTAGTCATAAGTGACATAAATAGAATACTTATACTTACAAACTCCAACATAACTATATCTCACAATCCTCTATATTTAGACAATCACAAGTGGCCTTTAAAACATTTGCTGCCATCGGCTTCTCGATTTTAATGGTTCATATTAGGCGTGAAACCACTTTTTATTATTTATATTATCCTTTTCACAAACATCGTTTATTTTTATATTGTTCGGCAATTCATTTTGCACCTTCATTATTAAGGAACATGTCCTAACTGGTTCTTTATCTTTTCTACATAATGCGTCGGTATCTATATTCACTTCTCATGATGATATAATTATCATGTCCACAATTCACTCAGATATTCTTTCTATATTATGCGTCAGTAATTACGTTCACCTTCCTGATGAAATAAATATCACAACCGTATTTATTCAAAATTCTTTCTTCATATCTTCTATGTTTTAGTTTCGTCTTTACTATCATTTTTATCCGTTTTACTCAATCCGTCGTCTAAAGCGTCGATAATTATTATAATTAATTAAATAATTATTAGTTAATTTTTTTATGAAGTGTAAACGTAAAAGTTTTAAATTTCTTAGTTCGACCAATTATATAAAATGTTCAAAAATAAATTTGAATTTAATTAACACGATTTTTGTTGATTTATCGAAAATAATTTTTAAGATTCGTAAATGCTCGAAAAATCTTTGGTTACACTTTGGTCAAAGTTTTCTTTGTTTGAAAAGTAAAAATTATCGTTTCAAATTTTAAGTTATGGTTTAAATGGTTTCCTCAATTCTCCTTAAGTTGTCTAGAAGTATACACAAACATTTACCCCTAAACAGAAGTTTAGTTAAATGGTTTGTGTATAAGGGAATAATCCCTTAAAATCCTTTGTTAAAATATCTGTCAAAACATATTTCCATTTTTCTTTTTAGTAAAATCCAAAGTCTGAAAAGGGCTCTTAATTTTTGAAGAGTCTATATGCATATATTTTACCATCATTAATCCAACGGTCATTTTATGTAAAGGATTAAGTCTTTAATCTCATGTTAATTATTCAAGGTACAGGTTTTTATCGTTCGGCCAATTTAGGACAGTCTAATACTAATTATTAACTCATTCTTATTATTATAAACAAACAAATAGTCCTTAATGATCACAAGCATGAATTTATCAAATTACATCCTACACACGTGATTCACCAAATTTATGAATGCTACCTGTGTATTAGTTAATCCAAACGACATCACGTGAAACTCATAATGTTCATTACAAGTACCGGATGTAGTGATTGGAATACATAATCTTTTTCGCGGACGCGAAGTTGATGATAACCATGCTATTGGATCAAATTTGCTATAACCTTGTAAATGATCGAACAATTCTTCCATTTCGAGTTATGGATATCGTTTTTGATTGTCAATTTACTTAATTCACAGTAATCTATAAATATAAGGAATGATAACACCATAGCTCTTCAGGATGACAGGCTTGGTATAATAAAATCTTTTTCCGACAACTCTCTCAGTTGTACGGTAATTCCTTTAATTTAGATGGTGCTGACGTACAGTGCATAAGCCGCAAGTGCAGCACCGGAAATATAATCAATACCAATTTCAACTTGCCTTAATGGCAAAAGTCTAGGTAATTTATTAACAAATACCTCCTAAAGTTTAGATAACATAAACATCTTTTAATAAATTCATATTAAGTTCTTTCTAGATTATAATATCTATAACTAGTTCACAACCATTCACGGTATAATTTTAAGTCTAAATACAGGATATCGTCATCCACCAAGAATTATTTAGATCATTTTTGATAATCAACATCTTATCATTTAGGGAATTCTACTCGAGTTCCCATCAATTCAGACAATGTCGTCATGTCATAATCAATCAATCCATTCTACCGGCATTATCAACTTTCCAGTTTTATTGCCGTCGATAAGATGTGAAGTTCTCAATAGACTAATAATACTCATAATCCTTCATAAATTCAAGGATGTATGGAGACATAACTAGTATTAAAAGAGTAAGGTCAACGCATAATCTATGCGAGAGAATTTCAAATCAGATACAGACGAAAACATTTACGAATATGAATATATCCCATGTTTTCATAATTTTAGTACGCATTCGAAAGCTCCCCGGATCGTTACCCAGGTCATTCAAATGAAATCAAATCAAAAGAAATGATAAGAACGTCGATACATCCGGTCAGGTATCAACACTCGGTAATCGGATACTTCTCCTAAGAATCTCAATACGGGAGAATTGGACAAGAAAGAATTGTCAATTGTCAAATAAGACAATTTCCACAGATGAGTAAATTCAACTTAGAAGAATAGATGCTACAGGTACATATGTAGGTGTCCCTAACACTATGTCCCTATTTTTCACTTCTTGCAGATCTCATAATATTTAATCTTTCACAACCTTTAAAGAGAATGTAGTGTTTATTAATCAGTTTTATGGTGACTACTAGTCAGTCTTGCATGGTCCATTCCAAATTGTATGTAGGCGCGCAACTATATACAATTTCAAGATTAACGATGCAATACTCAGTTCGTCAAAATTTTATCATCATGTTTATAATAAAAACATCTTTATGCTTAATTCTTAAATAAGAATCAAAATTTAAATTTACAAAGATTTTCTTTGTTATGAAAACAATTAGGTTTTCCAAGGTGTTAATAAACAACTTCATTTCAATAACAATCACTTATAAATCTCACTATGAATAATCCTTATAGTGATGAAAATTCAATTTTTCTCAAGGCATACTGTTTTATCTTATAAAAACAATGAGTGATCTGCAAAAGAGTGATGAAGAGTTGTTTACCAAGAAATTAACTACAATATGATAGGAAATGAGCTTTAGCCAGATAATCATGAGGTTCATGATCTCGATGGCACTCAAAAAGAATAATTCACAACGTAACTCAAATCGAGATGAGTACTTGTTCAATAGTTGCATCACTAATGCGAACATTAGGATGAAGCAATAAAGGATAGATAACATCGATATATGTAGAATTTAGCAATCAAAGGTAGTCTTTTCATTAATCACAAACAAGTCAAAATTGTACCGTAACACATTACATGTCACTATGTCATACAATTCTCAAAACTCATCCTACCAACTGATATCTCAGTTAAGTTAGGGATTTTTAAAAGATACCACAATGAATACTAATCTACAAGAGTCATTAGGTGTTCCACATGTCCCGAAAGATCCATCGGTCTCAATTTAGAAGAAGATTTCTTCAATTTATTTATTGGACACTGGGCATCCTCATTAGTGGACAATGTCCTAGGAACAACCTTTAACACGAACCTACAATCAATTAATACCTTATAATTCCATCACAGAACTTAACAGCTTCCTTTTAACAATTTCATATTCCGTACGAGTTAAGTTTTATTTCATTCAAGTTTCAATAAACTTATACTCAATGCGATATTCTACCTCATTTTCCAATACTTTCAATCTTATTATTAGACCTTGTAAAGGCAATACAATCTCAATATGAATCAATACTTAATTTCCAATCCTATTAGCTCTTACAACAACAATTATCAAATGAGTCATTAATATGAAATGACTTTATCATTCAACTAGACTTCTCGGAGGGGTATTAGTGGCATGAGGCTTTTGGGTAATGGTTCCAATAACAGCCTCAAGTGCAACATTCACCCTTTCGATTTCAATTTAAGAATTAGATGACAACGAATCAGATGACATCTTTCCAGGTGATAACGTTTTGTCAAACTCCACTCTATAAGGAAAGATCGTCATGACATCGATATCAGATTTAATCTCGCCAATTCTTCTTCAATATCACAATCAACTAATATCTAAGAATATCAACCATTTGTTGGGATCATAAATATCCATAACTTGGTTTAGATCTAGGATAGCTAGAATTCCTACGAGAATAGCTTCGATTAATTTACTAGGGGAGTTAGGGTTACTTGTGACAATCTACGTCGTATAAATACCTCGTATAAATATAGAAACAATCATCAAACAATCATGTAATAAAATTACATCATATATATATATATATATATATATATATAATCCAAGTTATATATATATTAAAATAACGCTTCTCAGTCTGGTCTTGTCGGTAACTCGGGAATTCTTCGGCACCGTTATAGTCAAAAGATTTTTAGACATTTTTAGAAAAATGTTTATAGTTAAAAGATTTTGAAAAGTTTTATTCAAAACCTTCGTTTTAAAAAATCTTTCGTTCTCTATAACGAGAGCTCTGGTACCAAACTGTAACACCCCCAAATTTATACAACTCAATACAGCGGAAGACTAGTTGGTGTTACGGGATAGCACATTACTCACATCATAGACAACGCTTAAAAATCGCGTCGTTTAATAATAAATCATTTCCATTCGTAAATATCAAAATTACATCGGTCCCAAGTCATTATATTTTATACAAAGTTTTACAAAGTATTTGAATGGAAAATATTGTTTAAGTGCGGGCCATGAATTCTTGTTGTCTTCCGGAGAATTACCTTCAAGTACCTGAGATAAAACATGTTAAAAGAAAAGGTCAGCGATAACGCCGAGTGAATTCATAGAGTTTAATAAATTCCATCAATACAATATCAGTATAAAATTATTACTGAAAATCATTTTGTACAAATCTTTTTAATAAGCCATAAAATAGCCAAAGTCATTTTATACAAATCCTTATCAAAAATCATAATATAGGCATTTGCCGTAAAAATCATTATACGAGCCAATGTCGTAAAAACATCATACAATACGTCTTATAACGTTGTATAAAATCAAATAAAAACCATTATATGAATATGGTTATGAAAACCAAAACACAAACATAATATCATTAGTATGACCCTGTATTGCTAGTCAGGCAATACATCGTAATTCGAAGCGTCTAGTAGTATTTCGTTAGTTTTGGATTATTATAAGCCGCATGACATTGTTACCTTACTAAACCAAAACGGGTAGCTAACCCGATACCAATTTTTCCCATCTAAAGTAGCGTGTCGTCACAAAGGTCACGCTATGGAAATCTTCTCATACATAAATTCGCTTACCAATCAATGTGGCACGACGGGGATCAACCGTCAAGGCGCGAACTGGGGTGATCGTCCCCAAATAGTACTATTAAATGCATAAGCGTCTACCAAATCCCGGTAGTTCACAGTTCATGCTAATGGGACATTTAGTGACATAACCTAACTTTAATAATCCATTTAATTTCATCTATCGGGTCCTTTAATCATTTATCGGGTCATACAATCGGGTCATTCAATCATTCGGGTCCAAAATCAATAAACAAACAATCGGGACAACTGGTGTCCTATTTAATAAAAACTAACATGTTATCTCCCTCGCGGGTTTATAAAATATTTATAAAAACATTTAAAAGAGTGCGAGGCTATGAACTCACGTTGATGTGGGAAGGCGATTATCGGCGATTTGGATGTAAGGTACGTGCTTCAATCACGGAAACCTAGACAAATAATACTCGTCTTAGACTCATGTCCAATGACTTTATAAAATAACAATTATGTATACATATGATGATTATTTATATATGATGATCAAGTGGGTTTACATATTCTCGTTCATTTTAGTGTTATGTGTCGGTAACGTTTATACTAGTTTACTAGTTTTACCTATTTACGTATTTTAAGTCCAATAAACTTATTATAAGTTCTTTAACTTGTTTTAATCCATTTTATACTTATATTATCAGTATATATACTTTCCATGTTGGGCCCAAATGGGTTAAGCCCAATAATAAGTTTATAAGTGTTTTAGTCCATTTTTGTTGTATTATTAGTCCAATAACGTTAATTTAGTCCGTTAATGTCCGTATTTCTTATAGTTCGGGTTTTATCGGTTTTTAATTGTATTGGATACTTATATATCAGTATGTGACTTTTATAAACTTTACATTAGACGAGTTTGGTCGTCTAAGTTTTATTTGGCGAAAAACGTTAATTTTACGGCGATAGCCGAAAAAGTCGTAAAAATCAAGTTTATAGTTTTTATTACTTATAAATATTATTTCACCACCATTTATATAAATTATCCATTTAGTTAACCTTTCATATATTTATATAAATAAGTTTTATAAGTTAGTGGGTTTTTATTTTACATTTTATACATTAAAATGTGAGTGCTTATATAATAATAATAAACATTAATTCCAAAAATCTGATTTTTATCTTCATGTTCACCATTTTTACCATATCTAGAGTTCTATAATGATTAGAAGCTCATTTTTGGGTGACATGTTCTTCATATTATGTGCTACATTTAACTTAGTTATAGCTACTGCCCATTTTGAGTTCATCTTACCTTAACAGTCCGTACAAAACTGCTTATTCAGATTAGACCACCTAACTTGTTTTGATCATATCTCACTCATTATTTTGATTCCATTGCATGGCCAACTCTCACATGTGTACAAGACATATATCTTACTTTAAATGGATTCTACTTCATCATTTCATCAGTCCATGACCTGTTTCTTTACTGTTTTATACAGCCAACAAATTTAACCAAGATTTTAACCTTGTTTCTTATGGTTTTTCACCTTTTTAATCATGTTTATCAACACCAAATCCCCACATAACATTTTTATCATCATATAATCATCATATACATATACAATAGGAAATAAAATACATGTTTACATAATCAAAATAATAAGAAGATGAGGAGGACAATCTTTATACCACCAAGTTGATGTAGGTTATGAGTTTGACATGGATTTGGATGGAGAAACTTGTGCATAGCCAAGACCATCTTCAAGACCACCATTCTTCATGTATACCTTGTGGAAAATCAGCCCCAAGACACCATGAATACTCCTCCTTGGATGTTATAACTTGCACCAATCAATAGGGCTTCAAAAGGGCATCAACATGTATATGAATAACATGAGATTTTGTGGTTGATTTTGATCAAATGAGGGTGTTGTTTGTGAGATATGGGACGGCATTTTTAGAGAGAAAGGGAGGATGAAAGTTGTTTTGCATGTGTGAAATGAGAGTGAGTGGTTTTGGTAGCTTGTTTTGATGTAGTGGAAGCTTACAAAGTAAGCTAATTTAGACAAGTGTAAGTTGTATGCTTGCAACTTGACACCTAAGGTGTTGAGGCACTAGTTTGGCCGCCTCATGCGTGCTAGTGGGGTGGGACAATGTATTTTGTCCCATCTCACTAGTTTACGGGTATTCCTCGATTCTAGTTTTCTCGATCTGCGTGCCCTCGGGTCGTTTTACGAAAAACGTTTTTATAAATTATGAATCAACGTCACAAAACGAATCCAATAAAAATTGTCTCATCAAAAACGGAGTTTGAAAACGTAATTACGTAATCCTAGGGTTTCCGGTTTAGTCGTAAAGGACGTTAAAATAAAATCGTAAGTCCTAATCTCTTCTCGTAAATTTGTGAGTTTATGAACCAACACAAATTTAAAACTCCAAAATAATATTCACGGATAAATTTATTTTCTGAAATGTCGGACTGTCACCAAAGACGGTGTATGTAAACGTAAGCACGTAACGTAGAATCCTCCGGTTTAAACGTAGTCGATGCTACTTCAAGACGTAAATCCAAATTTATTCCCAAAAATAAGTGAGTTCATATTGTGACATTGAAATAATGTTTTCAAATAAATATTGAGAATAAAATATCAACCATAAATTGACGGATTGTCACAAGTGTCACTTTTCATAGCTAAAAAGAAAGTCCAAGTAAACCTAGAAAAGTCATCTGTGATGACAAAGCAGTATGATTTACCATTCAAACTCTCTATATTAGTTGGACCAAACAGGTCCATATGTAGCAAGTGGAGTGGTTTAGAACTAGAGTGCACCTGTTTAGACTTAAATGAGACGTTGTGTTGCTTGCCTTTAAGACATGCAACACAAGAGTGGTCATTGTGGAAAGCCTTTTCAGGAAAACCATCAACCAAGCCAAGTCTCACAAGCCTGTTTATATTCTTAAAGTTTATCTGCCCTAGTCTCATGTGCCATAGATTACTCTCATCTACTGAAGCTTTAGCATAAAAACATGACATATTATTATTCATCCTAATCCCATTAAGATTCACATTATAGATGTCTTTATGTCTAGGTGTTCTATAGTCAATATATTTCTCATCTGGGATCATATAATCCTTGCTTAACACCAAGCATTCAGTATCAGTAAACAGAACTTTATTTTTGTAATCACAAACTTGTGATACACTAAAAAGATTATAATCATGTTCCTTTACCAGAAATACGTTCTGAAAACGCAAGTTCTTGGTGAGAAGTGTTCCTTTGCCTGTGATAGTTCCATATCCGCCTCCAAAGTAAACCTTATCACCATCCTTAATGGGAGTGAAGTTAGTTAGATAATCTTCTTTCCCTGTCATGTGCCTGGAGCATCCACTGTCCCAATATCCATAATCATTGACCTGTTTTTGAATGCCCTGCACATAAAGAAAACAAGTTAGTTTTCTTTGGGAACCCAAGCCTTAGCAGACTTGGATTCATCTGGTTGTTCAACAAGAACAGACTTAGTTCTCATAACAACCCCTTGTTCATCCCTCTTTGGATAAAATACCCAGTTAACCCTAATAGGTTTTGTAATGACCTTTGAAATGTAATTAAATCTGTTGCAGGTCATAGAAATCCCATTATCATTAGGGTTTTGATCTTTCTTTGGTCTCCATGTCAAGCTTGAAGAAGCTTTAGACCCCTTACCCTGTGGTTGCAAATATTTAGGTCTGGTCACGTTTCTGTCAGCGTTGGATTTGGTCTTGTCAACGCTGAAATTACCCTTGGTAGCGTTGAACCTAGGTTTGCTACAGAAACCCATTGCCTATTAGACCAAGTATTTGTCTTTTGAAATGGTCTTGTCCATGAGTGTTAGACCCTCTAGTGAAGAAAGGGGCTGGTCTAACAACTTGTGGACTTTGCTCCACACAAGTTTTGGGTCTGACAACGTTTGAATTTTTAACAGCGTTGACCTTGGAAGTGTTGACGCACTTATATGCTAAATGTGAAAAGCTACCACAAGTGTAACAGGCTTTTCTAGACACAACCCTAGGTCTAGAAGAGAAGAAGCCTGTTCCATCATTACTAACTTGGATTTTAGGTGACCTAGTATTCCTATACATTTCAACATACTTGATGCTAGGTTTTCTAACAGTGTTTGAGCCAAGGTCAATAGCCTTACCAGTGATTGGGTTTGTTACCTTGGTAGGGGTTGACTCATTTGGACTTTCACATAACAAGCCACCCTTAACAAATAAGGTAGGGTTGGCCTTCTTCCATTCATTCAAGTCAGTCAACTTCTGTTGATACTCTTCAACTGAGGTAATGACTCTTGGTGGAGGAATAAATTCCTCCTCTTGGAGTTCTGGTAGACCAGTCCAAGATAGGTCCTTTCTTTGGACACCATTGAAGTCCCCAGCTGGTGGTGGAACCACAGTATAGTCTTTCATCCCAATCCCAGTCATGTCCTTAGGATCTCTCTGTTTATTAACACATTCTCCTAGGGTTTGTGTGGCCTTATCAAATCTCTGAATTTTAAGGCCAACATTATCCTTATTCTTAATAGCTTCATCTAACTTAGCCTGTAACTCACTATTAACCCTTTCTATGATGTTCCTAACATCATTACCAGCATCTAACTCATGTTTTAAGATATTTATTTTATCTTTTAAGTCAAATTCCATTTTCTTGTACTCATAAACAGTCTTCTCAGTTTGAGTGAGAGCAATTTGATAGTTAGACAGTTTCAATCTCTCAGTACTCACATCATCTAACAATCTTAACACCTCTTTGTTAAGTTTCTCAGTATTTAACCTACAACCCTTACTACAAAAAGCATCATCGTATACCTCATTATCTGATGAAGAGGAGGAGTGTGCCATAAGAGCATATTGAACATGCTCTTCTTCTTCTATCTCAGCAACCAAAGCTTTATCCTCTTCCCCATCCTTAGCCAAATAGCTCCAATCCCATCCCATACCATCAATTTCTTGCACTGCAACCATGGCCTTAGGATCCTGAGCCTTAACAATTTGGCTTGAGGGTTTGCCACCATCAGATCTTCTAGGAGATCTGCATTCCCTCATGAGGTGCCCCATACGATGACAATTGTAGCATTCAACCTTGGATTTTTCAAATCCAGCAGTGTCCTTTGCATTAAAGGTCATCTTCTTCTTAAACCTTCTATTCCACCTGTTTGCTCTTATACTAGCAAGAGCCATGTTCCACTTAATATCCATCTCCTCCAAGTGCTCATCACTTATTTGCTCAAGGTCCTCATATGTAATCACTGAACCATTGGGCAAAGAATCAATGTATGCACACACAGTATCTAGATCCAAACCAGCAGGCTTAACTCTTGGAGAATCACTTTTGTATGTGTCAGCGTCTGAATATGAGGCGTTGACAGAACATGCTACAGCGTTGACACATGATGATCCAGTAACTGGGTGCATGTAAGAGTCCTTCTAATCAAATTGACCTTCACTACCTGAGAAGAAGGCCATGTTACTATTGGTAGACTTACTTCCATGCTCCAAAAGAGTTTCATTCTTCAACAGCCTTAGTTTGTTGTAGATATCATCAAAAGTGGAACTTTTGTAAGTGTTATTGGCAAGTATAGATCTTGCCTCAATCTTCCACGCATCACCAAGAGTTTTAAGAAAAGTGGCATTAATGTCAACATCACCAAGTTGTGTCCCCATGAAGGACAGCTTGCTTGTAATGTCAAGCAGTCTGCTTCTCACACTGCTAAGCTTCTCATTAGTTTGAGCCTTGAAAACAGCATACTCATGCATGAGTTGCTTCTTCTTCTCTTCCCTAGTATCATCATTGCCACCATATGCAACTTCAAGAGCTGCCCAAAGGTCGTTTGCAGAATCATAACCTCTGTATTTATGCTGGTTCTCTTGTCCCAAAGAGAGTTTCAGAATGTTTAGGGTTTTCATATCAACCCTTCTCTTTTCTATGTCTTCAGTAGATACAGCTCTACCATCACCATGTTTTTTTTTCTTATCTGCTTCTGGACATCCAGCAACAACAGTTCTTGTAGCAATGGCAGCAGCAACCTTTTCAGCTTTATTGTATGTGTTTCCATATTCAATTACCTCCTAGAGAGTGTAGTCATAGATCCCCAGATATTCCTCAAAGTTGAATTTCTACAACTCAAAGTTGGTTGCATCAAGCATGGGAATCTTGATGTTTGGTAAAGGTGAGGAGGAGGAGGTTACTTCTGGATTTAACATGATATTTTTAGGGTTTTGTGAAAATTAGGGTTTTGGTGATTTTAGGGTTCTTGTGTTCTTTAAGATCAAAAGTTTCTCAACAAGCTCTGATACCACTTGTTGATCCCAAACTTAGATCGATTTAGCTTTATGTATACGAGATTAGATCAAGTTATACACGTAGAGAAACCTTTGTATATGTATATGATAATCTAAGTGTTATGCGGAATTAACACTTAAACAAGAACACACAAAGATGTAAACAAACTTTCACTTGATTAATGATAACAAACTTGCTTACAATGAAAGTGTTTAACGTATGAAAACTTATTATTGAACAATAACCTAAAGGTCTTCTTTTATAGACATAAGAAGCCTTGTACAAGAGTCTACGTATCAACTATTCTAGGTAAAGATAATTATAGAAAATACAATGTTGAACTTATCCTTACTAGAAACAAACTAGAAACAATATACGCGTAGACTAAATCTTTCCATCAGTGCTTGTCTTCAATGTATCAACGCTTGACTTCTTCTTGTCAACGCTTGATCTGTCAGCGTTTGTTTTCTTCCTATCAACGCTTGTTTTACTCTTGTCAGCGCTCAAGTAGACTGGCTATATTTTATTCCCAACATAGAGATTTCCTCAGAAGTCATTGGAATCGAATCTTCATGAAAGTACTTAATATAGAGATTTTGCTAGTTGAAAGTTCGTTTCTCGGTATCTTCTCGAATTGATCACGGTTCAAAGTGCGACTCAGTCGTTCTTGGTGGAAAATAAAATGGTTTGGTGATCTATTCTACTTAAAAGGTAAATGCACAAAATAATAAAAATAAGCTAAAAGCAATTAACTAATAAAAACAAAACAATAGAAATAATAAAACGTAGATTTAGAACGAAACAATTAATAAAAATAAAACTTAAAGACGAAATTAATTATCGACTCGAAAATAAAGTTTACTAAATGAAAAAGGAGAGAATAAAACTAAAATGGTACTTTAAAGCTAAACGAGGCAAAACCTAAAGCGGGTACTAAATAAAAGATAAAACTTAAACTTTTGGAAAAAATATTAATACTAAAAATCGACGAAAAATTAAACTAAAAATACGTAACTTTCAAAAATAAAATCTGAACAACTTTTAGATAAAACTAAACAATTACGGAACAATACTATTAAATAAACAAGTTAGCAGGCTAGCTGCTGGAAGCTAGCAAGCTAGCTGCTTAAATGTTGGCAAAAAGAATTAAGCTAGCAAGCTAGCTGGTGGATCTATTTTAATTCTCGTAACTTTTTTTTTTTGGTTCGGAAGAATTTGTTCGGAACTTTTTAAAGAAAATCCGGATCGGAACTTTTGGCATTAAATCTGACTCGGAACTTTTAACACAAGTTGGTTCGGAACTTATGAATAAAAATCAGGTTCGGAACATTATAATAAAAATCAGGTTTGGACTTTATAATAAAATCTTGTTCGGAACTTTCATAAAGATCAGATTCGGAACTTCCAAATAAAATCTGATTCGGAACTTCCAAATAAAATATGGTTCGGAAAATTAAAAATAAAGTCGATTCGGAACATTAAAAATAAATTGATTCGGAACTTTAAACATACTCATTCGGAACTTTGAAAAACTCATTGGTTCGAAACATTAATCTGGGAAACAGTAAGCAAGAACGAAGAACAGGGAAAGAACATGAAAGCACAAATTTAATCAAAACTAATCAAGATTAACCAAAAGAACAATCCAAAACAACCACAAATGATCTACTAACAATAACCAATCAAACTAAATCAATAACACCAACAATCATAACCAAAATAATCAAAACCCACTTGATCAAAACCATAAAAACTCAAGAACATGAACAATGAAAATGAAGAACAAATCAAACAAGAAAGGTAGAAGGAGATTAACAATAAAAGATGAAGATTAACAACAATCAAAGGTAAACTTACTTGGAATTAAAAGGAATTTAAAGGTGCAATACATGAAGATTAATGTGTAAGAAATTAAAATGCAGGGAAATGAAAATGGTGGAAGAGTGGGTTGTCAAGCCACCAACAACTATGAAATGACAACTACCTAATCTATATATAGGGAGATTAGGGAGGAGCTTAGGAAGCTTCCTCCCTCTTTCTTCTTTCTCTTAGTTGCACCATTAGTCCTTAAGCCTTTTAATCTTCTCAACTCTTGGACTTTAATGACTTTTGGCTCGGGATTTCTTTGAACTCGTCTTGTAATTCTTCAATAAATTAGACTTGAGTTCTTCGGCTTTAAGTAAACTTCCGTCTTTTGACTTTTTCTTCGATAAATCTTCAGAATTGGTCTTGGACTTCCGTTCTTTTCGCACTCTTGATCTTTCGACCTCGTCTTTTGTCTTTTTCTTCGATAAAAGCCCGTGAAAGCCGTGTTTTCTCCACTTTTCACCTTTTCGTCCTAAATCACAACAAAAACATAAACCACGCATAATTCCGACATAAATGACATAAAATACACGTTTTGGCTCGGTTATTATTGTAATTAAGTGGTAAAAAGGATAGGTGTTTACACACCTATCAGTACTGTTTACCACCCGAATCGAAGGGACAGGGTAAAGTAACGATAAAAACACTAGAAGTCTTTTTTTATGTTTGAATAATTGACCTTTGGTAACGAATAGGAATTATCGTTTTCCTTTGGAGAGATTATCATTGATAATTATCGTATTAGGATCGAGATCGAATCTTGTGAGGATCTAAATAAAAGAGCATCTGTAGGCAGGAGTTGGGAAGAATATCCCCAACATACACCCATTGTGAGTTGGACATGTCTTTTAGGTTTAAGGCTGCCTATGATGACAAACCTAACCTTACAAAATACCCAACCCACGAGACCTGAAATGATCGTTGAAATTAGAATCTGATTATTGTCTGCCAGTAGTGGGCAGGAGGTTATGTGAATATGAAATGTAGATCTTGAAGTGCAGGATGGGTAGCGAAGTTATGCCAAATATTTTCACCATGTAAAAGTGAATTGATGATATGAAAGATCAGGGGAAATAAGTCATCGTTGTATGGGACCATTGAGATAATGTAAAAAGTTGGTTTGAAAGGCATATAAGCTGGATCTACCCTAGGACTTCAAAGGCTGCGTGAATTATGTTTTGTATATCGAACTTGATAAAATATCTATCAAGTGAAAATCTGATTATTTCTTAATGAAGTTTGGATCGGCAAAAAGTTGCATTCATCAAAAACCCGTGAACATCATGGATAGAGAAAGTAAGACAACTTAAACCTGATCGTATTCCCGTAGTTATGTTTGATGAAACTCGTGTATTGTAATGAATTACACTTGAGATAAAAGACCGAATGTGGAGGAAATTCTCACATGGCTTTAACTCTATAAGAAGCGAGTAGTAAGATAAATCGATCTTTGAGGACAAAGATCCTCTTTAGGGGTAACTGCTGTGACAATCCGTCAAATTATGGTCGATATTTTATTCTCAAGTATTATTTAAAACCATTATTTTAATGTTATATTATGAACTCACTCATTTTGGGAAGAAATTTGGGTTTACATCTTAAAGTAGCATCGACTACGTCTAAAACCGGAGAACTCTACGTTACGTGCTTACATTTACATATAATGTTTTTGTGACAGTCCGACATTTCAGGAAATAAATTTATTCTCGAATATTATTTTGGAATTTTAATTTGTGTTGGTTCATAAACTCACAAATTTACGAAAAGAGATTAGGACTTACGTGCATAACTTAGTGTCTTTTACGATTAAACCAGATAACCTAGGTTTACATATTTACGTTTTTGAACACCGTTTCTGATGAGACAATTTTTATTCGATTCGTTTTGTGCCGTTGATTCATAATTTATAAAAACGTTTTTCGTAAAACGACCCGAGGGCACGTAAATCGAGGAAACTAGAATCGAGGAGTACCCGTAAATTAGTGGAGATGATACAAGTGGGACACTTGTCCCACCCCCACTAATAACCGGCCAAAACAAGCCACAAACACACTTTGTTGTCACTTTTATACAAGTACAAAGAAACATGTCCTTATACTTTCCTAAACCATCAAACAAAAACCACTAACTCCTTACCACTTTCTCATAACATGCAAATCTAGCTAAAGACTTTTCTCCCACTCTTCCTTGCTTCTCTTTGCCGTCCAACATTCACCATCACTACACCACCACCATCAAAAATTTACACCATAAATCTTGTGTTTAACTTGCACAAGATGATAACCCTTTGAAGACTTGTTGATTTGAGGTGATCTTAACACTAAAATGAAGTTTTCCTTGGAGTTTAGGGCTGATTTCAAGAGTATGTTCATCTACTTGGAGGTTTCTAAAAAGTGATCTTGCCAAGATTAAAGATTTGGTGACAAGAACCAAGCCTTGTTCATCCAAAATATCACCCTTTCTATCAACTTTGGTGGTATAGAGATTGTTTCTTCCTTTCCTCTTGTTATTTTGTAAATTTAATCATGTATTTTCTTTATAAATTTATATGTATATTATGAGGAATGATGATCAAAATATTATGTGGGGATTTTGTGTCAATAGATTGGGCTAAAAAGATTAAAATCTACAAGTTAAAATGTTAAAATCTTGATTAGATTTATGGGCTGTATAAAACAGTAAGTAACCATATGAAAACTTGGTAAAAAGGCTTGAATTATTGAATATACAGTTAGACATATGATTTTTATATATGTGGAGAGTTGGCCACTCAATTGAATCAATAAAATGAGCAATATATGATCAAAATACTATTAAGGTTCAAATCTGTATAGTCTGTTTTGGATGAATTATTAGAGATACTTAGAGGATGATTGAGTAGTAGCTAAAAGGTAGTTATTTGTATCACATATTATGTAGTTTTTGCTGCCCAAATTTGAGCTTCTATCTCCTTGTATAACTCAAGATATGGCAAAAATGGTGAAAGTGACTTTGATAATCAGATTTTTTCGAATAAAGGTATATAATATAAAATGAGCACTCAAGTAAAATTATTATAAAATACATATATAAAACCCACTAACTTATGATACTACTTATAAAATAAGTTGTATACTATAATAAATAAGTATGACATTTTATAAAATTACAAACTCAAATATTTTCTAAAGTTATAAAACTATATATAAGTTTTACGTCTTTTCGGCTAAAACCAAAAGATTAACGTTTTCGCCAAATAAAACTTAGACGGTCGGACCCGTCTAATGTAACCTTTTCATAACTCATATACTTATATGTAAGTACATTTGACAAGTAAAAATCGATAAACCCGAACTTTATAACTTATGGACATTAACGGGCCAAAGTAGCCTTATTGGACCATTAGCCCAACTAGTTTGGCTATACACTAATGGACTTACTCATGGGCTTAACCCACTTGGGCCCAACATATGAGTATAAGCCTGGTATTAAAGTATAAATGGACTAATATAATGTATTGGGCTTTTAATGGGCTTATTGGGCCTTAATATGTAAAAAGTTAAAACTAGTATAACTAGTCTAAAAATTTACTAACACATAACAACTATAATGTTGTATGAAGAGATAAAATCCCACTTGATCATCATCATACCTATAATGTCATCATATATACATATCCATTGTTTTTATAAAGTCATTGGACAAGAGTCTAAGACGAGTATTATTTGTCTAGGTTTCCGTGATTGAAGCACGTACCATACATCCAAATCGCCGATAGCCCGCCTTTCCCAATCAACGTGAGTTCATAGCCGCGCACTCTTTTAAATGTTTTATGAAATGTTTTATAAACCCGCGAGGGAGATAACATGTTGGTTTTAATAAAATAGGACACCAGTTGTCCTGATTGTTTGCTTATTTTGATATGGACCCGAATGATTATATGACCCGATGAATGATTATATGACCCGATGAATGAAATGAAATGGATTATTATTAGTTAGGTTATGTCACTAAAAGTCGCATTAGCATGAATTGTGAACTACCGGGATTTGGTAGACGCTTGTGCATATAATAGTACTATTTGGGCAAGATCACCCCAGTTCGCGCCTTGACGGTTGATCCCCGTCGTGCCACATTGATTGGTAAGCGAATTTATGTATGAGAAGATTTATATAAGCGTGATTATTGTGACGACACGCTGTTTTAGATGGGCAAAGGAATTACGGGTTAGCTACCCGTTGTTTGTTATAGTAAGGTAGCAATGTCATGCGGCTTATAATATTCCAATAACAAAAATACTGATATACGCATTGAATTATAATATATTGCCTGACTAGCAATACGGGGTCTTATTACTGATATTTTGTTCGTGTTTTGGTTTTACATAACCATTTTCATATAACGGTTTTTATTTAACTCTATACAACGTTATAAAACGTATTGTATGATGTTTTTGCTACAATGGTTCGTATAATGGTTTTGAAGGCAAAAGCCTATGTTATGATTTACGACAAATATTTGTATAAAATGTCTTTGGCCTATTTTATAGCCTACGACAAGGATTTGTATTAAATGATTTTTGGTAATAATTATATACCGGTGATATACTAATGGTGTTTATTAAACTCTATGAATTCACTCGGCGTTTTTGCTGACTTTTTAACATGTTTTATCTCAGGTACTCGAAGGTAATTCTCGGGAAGACGACAAGAATTTATGGATCTCATTGAAATAAAATTTCCATTCAAATGTTTTGTAAAGTTGTATGATATATTATGACCTGAGGACCTTTGTAAATTTGATATTCATGAATGGAAATTTCTTTATTATTAAACGACGTGATTTTTAGGCGTTGTCTATGATTTGAGTAATGTGATATCTCGTAACATCAACGACTCTTCCGCTGAACTAGAGTATTAATATTTGGGGGTGTTACACTAGAGGCCTAAAAATAATTTTAGCTCCCCATCATTGACATTTCAAATCTGATGTGCATTAATTTTTCAAAATGTTTTGAAGTTTTGGGTTCGTAGAACCAAAAATTAATGTCATCAACATAAACTTGCACCAACATATGTCATCCCCATATTTATTAATTAAGAGAGTAGGATAAATAGAACCTTTGGAGAATCCTTTGGAAACCAAGAAGTTTGATAGTTCTTTGTACCATGCCCTTGGAGTTTGTTTAAGTCCATATATAGCCTTCTTGAGACGATAGACTTTATCAGGATGATGAGGATCGATGAATCCTTCCGTCTGATTCACATACACTTCTTCCTTTAAATGACCGTTGAGAAAAGCAGTTTTAACGTCCATCTGAAAAACTGTGAAGCCCTTATGTGCAGCATAAGCAAGGAATATGCTAACAGCTTCCAAACGAGCAACTGGAGCAAATGATTCATCGTAGTCTATGCCTTCTTGTTGACGGTATCCCTTAACCACAAGACGAGATTTGTTTTTGATGATGGTTTGTTCTTCATCCAATTTGTTTTTCCAGATCCAATTGAAATCTAAAATTGACATTCCATAGGGTCTGTCAACAAGTTCCCAAACATTTAGGCGTTCAAATTGATGAATTTCGTCTTGCATTGATTCAATCCACGCATGATCAGTCATGGCTTGTTTGATGTTTGTAGGTACAGTTGAACTCACGGTGAGTGCATACATACACACATCGCCATCGGTTTCGAGTTGTCTGCGTGTTCAAACTGGTTGTGAAGGATTTCCAATTACTTGCTCCAATGGCGAGTGGATGGATATCATTGGTAGAATGTATGCATGTTGGATGGATCAACATGTTGAGTAGAAGACTCTTCGACTTCGCGTACCGGTGTATCGAACAGGTTGATAAATTCTTCTTCGTTAGGTTGTGCATCGACTGCTTGATTGTTGTTTCCTCCTTCAGCATTGACGGTTGGTGATGTTGGTTGTTTGACAGTTTCTTGAGTTTGTTGAGTATCTAATGGAATTGTCTCTTGAGCAACGATTGCTGAAGTAGATGCAGTTGTGTCTCGTTGAATTTGTGCAGGTGCATCAGTAGCATTGACAGCGGAAGGCTTTGGCACAAATTGACTGTTTCCATAGTAATATTCATCAAACATTGGATCATATAAATCAACCAACTCATTCATTTGTGTCGTATCCGTCGAGTCTGCTGTAGGAATACTTTCTTGACATTCTTGCACGGGACGTACACTGTTTTGTGTAGGTGCCATTTCTGGACATTGAGGTGTGGGACTTAAGCTGTTGTGTTCAAGTACCATTTGTGGCAATTCGTCAAAGTTCACATGAATTGTTTCGACAATAATCCTTGTTCTCTTGTTATAGACCTGATATCCTTTCAACAATGTAGCATACCCCACAAAAATACATGCATCACCTTTTTCTTTCATCTTGTCGAGATTTTCACCGTCTTTAAGAATGTAGCATAAAGATCCAAATACGTGAAAGAATTTTACAGTAGGTTTCCTGCCATTGATGATGTAGTATGGTGTCTTTTCATGTCTCGGGATGACGAGAGAACGATTCTGAGTATAACAGGCAGTTGCAGTTGCTTCAGCCCAGAAGAATAGTGGTAATTTTGAAGCAGAAAGCATTGTTCGAGCAGCCTCAACGAAAGTACGGTTCCGTCTTTCGACAACGCCGTTTTGTTCAGGAGTTCGAGCAATGGACTTTTGATGTTCGAAGCCTTCTTCTTGAAAGTAAGATTGCAAGTTCTTGTTCAAAAATTCGGTACCCCTATCCGTTCTTACGGTTAAGACTTGAGCTTGAAGGTTGCGTTGTATCATCTTGAGAAAGTTTTTGAGAACCTCTGGTGTTTCATTTTTGGACCTTAAGAACAAAGTCCATGTGTATCTAGAGTAATCATCAACAATCACGAGAATATACTTGTTCCCGTTAATACTCTCTACACGCAAGGGACCACATAAATACATGTGTAGCAGTTCTAATCGTCCTTTTGAGCTTGGGGTAGTCTTTGTTTTGAAAGACTTTCGTTTTGCTTTCCCCAACTCACAAGAAGAACAAATATGGTCTTTGACGAATTTTAACTTAGGAAGACCGGTCACAATATCATTCTTCGAAAGCAAGTTGATGGTGTCAAAGTTGAGATGTGACAATCGTTGATGCCATAACCATGCTTGAGATGATGAAGCTTTAGCCATCAAGCAAATTGGATTTGTTGAAGATGTGTCTCTAAGAGTTACTGTGTAGAGATCAGAACTACGAGAACCTGTGAGAAGGTCATTCCCATCTGTAACATAGCAAGTAGATTTCCGAAAAGCCACTTCCAAATCCGCATCACAAAATTGACCAACCGAGAATAAATTGTGATTCAGTCCCTCGACGTAATAAACCCGTTTGATAGTAAGATTTCCTTGAACCAAATCGCCATATCCAAGTATATGTGCAAACTGATCGTTTCCAAACTGCACCATACCCAGAAACTTCTCCACGAAGTTAACGAGAAGCTTGAGATTGCCCTTCATGTGCTTTGTGCACCCGAATTCCATTATGAATAGAATGATTTCGAAGAGCTGTAGAAGAATTAGAAGACAATGTAGCATTTGACAAATGGGAGCCCTTGATAGAAACGGGTTCCAAAATAGTAGTGGGCCTACATGCAAATTCTAGAGGCAAGCTGATATTCATAGACCCAATCACTAAAGTGGTTAACTTAGGTACCCATTTGTATCCGGGTGGTGTAAATCTCGAATACCCCCGTGTACATGTCCTAATCATGTTCTCATAAAGCTTCTTTAACCTGTTTTGTTTACGTAGAGTAGTGGATTCTAACGCACTTAGTTTCTTAAGTGGTTGATCAGTGGATTGGTTCAAAGTTCTTGTGGGTTTTCTAGTACTAGTGGGCACAAGAATAGGCTTTCTAGTTCTAGCATTCACGCCATTATGAATAAAAGCACAAGCATCATGATTGAAAGTACGAACACATTTTCCACATTTAACACAAACAAATTCAACATTCGAAGTCTTAACATTCAAACTGTCATTACATGCAGTTACAGACGTTTTATTCTTAGAAAACTTAAAATTCCTACGATGGTCTTCTACTTCCATCTTCTTCCCTTGACTATTGTTAGGCATGACTCTATCTTGAATTCTAGTGCTCTTAAGGTGTGGTCCACTAACGCTAGTAGTGGGAGTTACTCCTGTAGAAGAAGACACACGTTGATTTGTTTTCCTAGTATTCTGAGGTAACTGCGATGTTCCAATTTGAATGGACCTAGTGTTCATCTTATACATTCCAGGTGCTATCACATTTGTGCTCTTATCAGTTCCTAGCTTAGGCAAAGTCTGTGGGGGTTTTCCCAAAATAGATGATTTAGGGCATTTAACCACATACGGTTGACGAACGACGGATGTTTTACCCAATTCAGATTTTCCTTTCATTTTCTCAATGAGTTTGTAGCTCACTGATGCCTATGTCCCTTTCTTGTAGCTGAGCTTTCAAATCATTTATTTCGAAACCTTTTTCATTTAGTTGACGAACCGAATAAGCTGCCATTTCTTGACACTTTTTATGATTATGAGATTTTTCACCTTTTTGTAAAGCAAGTTCAAGAGAAATGGAGTGTTTCTCAAGTTGGGAAAAACTTTTCAAATGTTTGTTATATGACTGAATTTGTTTCGAAAGCTCAACTTGAAGATTGTGACATTTCTCGTCCGTTTCTGACACTAGACATGCTACATGACAATATTGATCAAGATCGGTATACACACCAAGTATAGCATTCATATGGTTAGCATAAAAATATTCCTTCCAAAGTCGATCAATTTCGTTAGAAAGTTGGTGTTCTTGTGTCTTTAATTTAGTTTGAAGAAAATCAACTTCATCTTCAAGAGATTTAACATAACTTAAATCAGTTAACATTTCCTCAGTGAGAGTGTTATAAAACATTTCCACATTTTTTGAAAGATCATCAATGGTTGGAACAATGCATTGTTGAATGACGACTTCTACTTGTGGGTTAGGTTTAGTATTCTAAATGGTATCCCTAGAAACTTTTTCATAGTCGACGACACCTTTGCTGAACACTTTTCTCATCCAATTTACGTTTTTCATCCGAAATTTGCTTTTCTAACAAAATTGATTTCTTTTTGAAACTCTTTTTTAAAGAAACTTTCTTTCGGGGTTCATCACTTGGTGGTGGAACACTATTATACATCTTTTGTTCTTGGGAAAGTTCTTTTTGAGGAACAAACTTAATATAATGACCAGAATCAGAAAGGTTTATTAAATCACTTAAGTTTGATCGACTTTCTTCTTGATGACGAATGATTTCGTCACAGTCAGAGGAAAGCATAAGAGCAAGATTATCAACATAGAAACCGATATCATAAAGACCAGGCTTGATAGTTTGAACTTTCTTAAGATATTCAGGCTTAGCAAAACTCGTTTTCATATTTCTATTGAGCATATTCATAGTTTGAATAGACTGACCCGTTTTGTAAACAATGTTGTTTAACATTTCGACTCTCTTTTCCAAATCAAGAATTTTTTGAATATCCTTTTCTTCACGAGTTTTATAAAGCTCAGTTTGTTCTTTGTTAACCGAATCTAACTCATTAATATGGAGTTTATGTAGCAGTAGTTGTTCTTCAAGTTCTGACATCTTTTGTTTTGACATATGAATTTCGTGTGTTACTTTAGAACAATATTGTTCGTTGAGCACCTTACGTTCATATACCAAACCATTAGCTATTGCAACTCGTCGATCATCTTCTTTTACATAATCACAATCTTTAAGCATGTCTATCTCCTCGGCTAAGGATGTGTTTGCTTGCTTCAGACGTTTATTAGTCTGTTTGTTTTCATTAATTTCACGTTTTAAAGAATCAATAATAGATGCAAGCAAATCACAGTCCTCTTTCGAGTCAGTATCCTGAGTAGCATTTCCGTCATCATTACACATATGCTGAGAATCCGTAGAGATATTGCTATCCTCCGTGTCCATAACATATGTGTCATTGATGCTTTCGAGTTGCTGAGGATGTCGTCATTCATTAGCAAACACATTATAGTTATCATGTGATGGTACCTTTTCAATTGGCTCAGTATCAAAGATAGGTCCAGAATTGTCATCAGTCTCTGGAATCACTTCTTGAATCTTTCCCATGTACACATAATGTGCCTCCAACTCTTGATCATCGGCTTCATCATCAGTGTCATCACGCCAGTCAACTTCATCTACGGTGAGTGGAATCCCTGCTTCTTCTTTCTTACATAGTAGCATCTTTTCCTTGTGATATCCTGAATCCTTAACCCGTTTTGGCTTCTTACATTCCCTATCCATGTGTCCAAATCCCTTGCAGTTGAAGCATTAAATCCCAGTCTTCTGCACAACCGGAATGCCTATAGTATCTCTAGCCCCAACTTGATTCGGCATCCTCTTATTATCATACCTAGCATCATGATCATACCTAGGTGCATGATCAACTTCCTTATATCTAGCATTGGCTGATGATCTGAGGTTGTTGTTGGTAGGTTTGTATATCTTCTTATAAATTGTGGTGAGTAAAGACATGAGTTCTTCAATCTTCTTGTCCCTTGAAGTTTGTTCATCATCACTGTCTCCATCTGACTAGGTGTCATACTTTGGAGGTGGAGTGGGGACAATTGCTTTTGCTTTGTTTCTAGCAGTAGCTAGAGGTTTGGTGGATGAGCTTGATGACCTTGAGGAATGTGTAGGTGGTTATTAACGGGGAACGGGTTTTGTTGAAGTAGCAGCCACAAAAGCAATATAGTTCGCAGATCGTTCTGCCTTTTCAGCCCTAAGTTCATTCACTTCATTCTGATGTTGTTTCAATATATTATAAATTTTGTGGTAAGATATAGTCTTGATATCCTTCCTTTGTTTGACCAAAGTCATAAACCTTTGCCATTCCGGTTTGAGTTGAAGTAGAAACTGAACATTGGCATGATGATTGGAGATGGTTCACTGATTTCTGACAAGCTCATTCGTCATTTTGTAGAATCTCGAGTAATATGAGCCAATGGGTTCACCATCTTTGGATGTGAATTTCCAAACTCTCAAAGTAGATTAGTCTCGAGATCTTGAACATTTATCGACTCACCTTGCTTCAATCAATAAATTGCATTCCACATTTCCATATAATTTGGACATGCATCAACCGTGGAATAGATATCGTTATCAGTCCCAATGAGTATGTAGTAACAGCATCAGATTCAGCTTGGAGGAGTTTCTTTTTCTCAGCAGGACATGTGTCGAAATCCTCCATAGCTCGTGTAGTTGATGAAGTACCATCTTCTGCTTGTGTGGTAATGGGTCTGAATTCAAAAACTGGAGGTGGATTCTCAAGGCAATGACGAAGAGCGGTTCGGTTCTCTTTTCCATCTAGAAATCTCAGGAAACGAGATCTCCACTGAACGTAGCAACCGGCTGTCAGCACAGGTGGATTACCGTTGCCACCTTGTTCCAAACGAATTTGATTAGCAGTCGCAATGTTGATGTTGTTGTGAGACATGGTAAATACTTGTGAATGGATGAGGATCTTAGTGGATGCGTTGTGATTTGATTTTTGAAGTTGAAATTCCGAAAATTCCATTTTTTTCAGTCCGACAATAAATTCCTCCGTCCGACAAAACGGTAAGCCGAAAAAATTTGTATCGCCAAATTTTGAAATTGAGTTAGAAATAGCCAAAAACTAGTAGGGAAAAATTTTAATTTTACTTGACCTAAAAATTTTAACTTTTTTTTTTAATATTCGTGTAAACTATGTTCCGGGACTAGTCTAGATAGTGGCTAAGTCTGAAAATTACTCGAACAAAATATCCATCAGAATAGTCATCGGAATGTTCTTATCGCAGTGAGTGATCGCAATGTGAGTGATCGCAATGTGATCGCAATGAGTGATCGTAATGTGATCGCAATGAGTGATCGCAATCAGTGATCGCAATGAGTGATCGCAATGCTTGATTGAAATAAGTGATCGCAATGCATGATCGCAATAAGTGATCGCAATGCATGATCGCATTAACTGATCGCAATGCGTGATCGCAATAAGTAATCAGAATGCTGTTAGCCTCAAAATATCGAGTCAAAAAAGAATGCTCGGTCATATGTTTATTATGTATCGTATATTAGAACGTTGTAATAGGTAGTAGATTAGTCGTGTATTACGGGCTTAACTTTAAGCTAAGGTTCATTCATAAGTAACCAAAGCCCAAAAGGAAAGCCCGACCCATTATCATATAGCCCATCATGCCACATGTAGGCAAGGCTATATAAACCTCTCCTTGCATGTAAGGAGAGGTTGGTTGGTCATTTCATATTTTCCTAATCTAATATTCACCAAGTTTCTCACACACATCTCTCTCTACTTTCTCTCACTACTTTCTCTCTCTAGAATTCATCTTCTTCATCTATTTTCTTACTTTAATTCGTGTTATATCATCACAAATATGGGACAACAATTGGTATCAATCGCCACGGGGTAGATTTGTGATTGGTTGTTGCTATTGCTATTGTATGTGATTGGTTGTTGCTATTGTATTTGATTCGTATTCTAAATCATGTTACAAATCTTCTATATACTTGTGGTAGAAATTTGGTTGTTTTGGTTTGGTTAAAAACACGGATTTCGTGTCAAAAATCTCAAGTTCTTGCCTAAAGTTACGAACTTTATTCCTTCATTGCGACAGAAGTCCATCAGAAAGCGCCCAGGTTTGTACATTGCCATCGCAAAAACCCTAGGGTTTCTACATTGCGATCGACTTATTGCGATACCCCCTTATTCTGATCGAGGATTGCGATCGCTCATTGTGATCGTGGATTGCGACGGGATTAAGGCATATTGCGACGTTACTCTGCAAAAATTTCGATCATCACATTGCGATACTTCTACATTCCGATCGACGACATTGCGATCACAGGAACATTCCGATAGAAGTTGTATTGCGATAGACGTGACTTTGCGATAGAGGACACATTGCGATACAGGGAACATTGCGATAGAGGGAACATTGCGATAGAGGATATTGCGATAGAAGGGACATTGTGATGGGTTGTATTTCGATGAGTGACATTTGGCAATTACAAAATTTTTCGGTCTACCGTTTTGTCGGACTGGGGAATGTATTGTCGGACTGAAGAAAAATTGCAATTTTCGGAATTTCAACAACAGCTCAATCACTATAATATCTACTTAAGATCCATATTCACTTCATCATTTCAGAGAATATTGAGATGGATTCTACTGCAGAATATCGTGTGACGAACAACAATACAATGGTGGCGGGTAACAATGAGAGACCACCAATGCTTGTGTCAGCTTGATATGATCAATGCCAATCCCGTTTTCTACGTTATCTTGACACAATACCTAACGATGATGCTTTAAGGCAATGTATTTTGGAAGGACCCTATAAACTCTCAAGGATTCAAGTTCCTAGAGTACCAGCCACAGACACTACTAAAGAACAACCATATTATGAACGTGATGAAAAGAGGAACGACCTCACACCAGAGAAAAGTGCTTGGTTTGATGCAAAGAAGGAAGCAATCTACTTAATTCTCAGTGGAATTGGAGATGATATTTATTCCACGGTTGATGCATGCCCTACTGCTCAAGAAATGTGGACGACTATTGAAAGATTGCAACAAGGTGAATCACTTAACAAACAAGATGTGAAATCTAAGATGTTTTGGAACTTTGGCAAGTTTACATCAAAGGATGGGGACTCAATTGACTCTTATTACTCCCGATTCTACAAGATGATGAATGATATGACCCGAAACAACTTGCAAGTTTCCACCATGCAAGTCAATGTCCAATTTCTACAGCAACTTCAACCAGAGTAGACACGGTTTGTCACTTTGGTGAAACAACAACAAATGTTAGACGAAGTTTCATATCACATGATCTTTGACATTTTGAAACAATTTCAAAATGAGGTAAATGAACTTCGAGCTGAACGAGTTGCAAAGGTTTCCAATCCACTTGCTTTGGTGTCTACCACTCAACATTACCTAGATTATCACTCTCGTACTTCAAAGACCTACTCTACTCAATCATCATCACCACGACCATCCACTGTCTCCAAGTCACATGCTCCAACACGATCCTGAGGCAAAGAAGTTGCAAGAGCACCATCACCCACACCTAAGCAATCATCCGAAGAAGACAGTGATGAAGAAGTAGCTCAAAAGGATAGGGAATTCAAGCAACAAATGGCTTTCATTATGAAGCAATATAAGAAAATCTACAAACCCACCAACAACAACCTTCGAACATCTTCAAACCCGAGGAACACCTATGCACAGAGTCCTCCAAGGTATGACACATGAAGACGTGATGAGAGTCCTCCAAAGTATGATCGACAACCTAAGTATGATAATCAGAGGGTGGCTACTGTTGTTGGAAATAGGGAAACTGTTGGTACTCAAGTTGTGCAACAAAGTGGGATTCAGTGTTTTAACTACAGAGGTTTTGGGCATTTGGCTAGGGAATGCAGGCAGCCAAAGAGGGTTAAAGATTATGGTTATCATAAGGAAAAGATGCTGTTGTGCAAGAAAATGGAAGCTGGAATCAAGTTATCAGCTGAGGAAGGAGAAATGCTTGACGACACAGATGATGAACTCTCCGACCAAGAACTCGAGGCACATTATTCATACATGGCAAAGATTCATGAGGTCCTTAACGTCACTAAAGATGACAATGGCCCTATCTTTGATACCGAGCCAATTGATAAGGTACAACATGATGATGAATATAATGTGTTTGGTGATACACATGAGCATAGTGATCTACCAACAACAATTACTGACACGTGTATGATGGAAACGGTTGATAGCAATACCACACCCGATTCATCAGACATGTGCAATAATGAGTTTGAGGATGATCAACATGCAAATGAGTATGATGATGAGGAGCGTGTCGCGCTTGCTAATTTAATTGCTAGTTTACAAAAAGATGTCAATGAAAATAGAAAGAGTCAAAAGCAATTAAAGAAGGCAAACGCAGCACTCACTCAAAACTTTGAAGAAAGCAAAGCCGCTCTTATAAAATCTAGTGAGACAATTGATAGTTATAGGGATGAGCTGCTTCAAAAGACCAAAGAGCTTGAGGGGTACAAAAGTCGTGTCATCAACGTTAAAAAGGACGATTTTGAAAATAAATACAACGACGCTCTAGCTTTATTAACTAAAGAAAAACGTCAATTTAATGTCTTATTAAGTGATGAACGTCAAAAAACGTACCTTGCCACAACAAAAGTTAATGAACTTAGCAAAGTGATAAATTTAGAAAAAAGAAAAAACCCTAGTTCAATGGTGATTTCCGGCCACCATGCTTTCTTTTTCCGATCAGCCTAACTCCTTAATTTTTTCTCTTTACTTTGCATCATATTCATTCGTATTATTAATAGTTGATCTATATCTTCCTGCTTTTTTCGAATCTCTCTTGGGTAATTGTATTAAATCCACGATTAGGGTTTTCCTAAATCTTTTGATTTTGGATTAATTCTGATTTAGGTTTTTAATCGGGTATCCACTAGGGTTTGATATATTTGTTAAGACATCGATCTCCTGTTCATGATATACGATTGGTTGTGACGTTTTTTAATGAGAAATCGATTAGGGTTTTGTACTGTTCGGAATTAGGGTTTGGTTTTTAAGGCTCGGCTGTTATCATTGTGACTGCTTCATGTTTATCTTTATCTAGGGTTTCTGTGTTCTAGTTGGCTGCGGGGTGTGAGAGATGGAAAAAGGTTTCCTTAACAGTCCACGTAATTTGAATGCTGCTGTCAAACCTAAGGTGACGTTGAAGGAACTGGGCAAACAAGGTCGTAATATTGATGGTAAGATTATTGCTACATCAGGTAAATTGCAGCAGGCTAGGCGTGTTCTTAATACGCCTACTTCTGATAATGTTGATACTCATCTTAAATCTGATGTTGAGCCTCATAACCCGAAACTTGTACCATTGAAGTCTATTCTAAAACGTGGTGGTAATGAGGCTGCTACTCCTGGTGTAGTTGTTTCGAGTGTTTCTGATGGGAAGGAAGGGGTTTCGCAGCTTGATAATATTGCTCACAAAGATACGTTTGTTGCTGAATCTATGTCTAGTATGGTTCAGCTTAAGTGCCTTTTTAATGATAATGTGGTATCCGGGGCTGATATTGAAATTCCAAGAGAAGTGGTCGATGAAAAAGCGGATAAACTAGCTAATACTCTTTATGGCTATTTTATTGGGAAGAGACACGCATTTCCCATTGTTGAAAACTATGTCACTAATGCTTGGGCTTGCTACGGTATCAAACGAACCATGTTTCATCATGGTTTTTTCTTTTTTCAGTTTTCATCAAAGACAGGTATGGAGCAAGTTCTTGCAAATGGTCCATGGCGGATTAGGTCGTTACCTATTATGCTTAATATTTGGAATCCAACTAAAAAGCTTATTAAAGATGACATCAAGAAGGTACCAATTTGGGTCAAATTCCATGATGTTCCTGTTGTTGCTTATTCTTCCAATGGATTAAGTTTGATCTTCACTAAGGTTGGTACCCCTATTATGTTGGATGCTCATACGGCTGAAATGTGTAAGAACTCATGGGGACGTTGTGATTATGCGCGTGCACTTGTTGAGGTCAATGCGGATAGGGATCTTGTTGATTCCTTTGTTGTGGCTATTCCTATTAAAGGTGAAGAGGGGCATTCTTTTGAAACTATCACTGTCGAATACGAATGGAAGCCTCCTAGATGTAGTACATGCAGTATTTTTGGGCATGTTGATATGGATTGCCCTAAAAAACCACAGGTTAGTATTCAGGTTACAAATCTGGAGGACGATTTTGTGGAAGTCAAAAGGAAGAAAAAACAGCCGGCTAAGCCTAAGCAAATCGAAGGAATTAGGTTTACAAAACCTAAATCTGTATGGGTAATGAAACCGACATCTAAATCCTCTACGGGTAAGAATTCTACTTCGTCTACTAAACAAATACAAGATGATATTTCGAGTTTGAAGTTAAAGAATTCTTTTGAGAAACTTAATAGTATGGATGCGGTTTTCGAAGAGGCTGAAAAGGTTGTAGCAACGAATTATGATAAGGTTGATCCAAAGAAGGTAAATGCAACACCTCCAAGTACTTCTAAGGATATTGGTGTTATGGAGAAGGTTGAGTCATCAAGTTAACAAAGTTTAGAATATTCTAATATTCTTAATCCTAGTGATTCTGATGATGATGAGATTTTTGCTTCTCCTGAGGAGTTTGCAGCTTACATGTCTTCTATGGGAGGGGGCCACCAGCTTGAAGATGAATTTGACATTTTTAGTGAAGAATATGCGGACCAGATCTATGATTTGCCTGGACAACGTAAGGAGTTCCGTGACTTTTCTCTTCAGCATAGTGGTAGGAAGTAGTTTGATAGATGTCATAAGAGGGAGTGTCCTTTTATGTAGGTGTTTGGATGTTAGCAGTTGTGCTTGGTAGTTGCCTATGTAATGGGCTTTGATATAGGATTCACCTATATCTTTTGTACTTAATGGTTTTTTTGGCGTAATATATTTTACCGGGGTAAATTCCCCTTTACCCAAAAAAAAAAAAAAAAGTTAATGAACTTGAACAAAGGCTTTCTATGAATACCACCGATTCTGCTAAACTTCTTGACGAAAAGAAACAACAGGTTGAAACATTAAAACAAGATTTCAAAAATAAACAAAGCAAAGATACTGAAAAAGTAAAGGATCTCGAAGAACAAGTCGATTTTTTGAAAAAAGTTGTTTATAATACACATGACTCTATTCAAACCGTCAGAGTGATAGCACCTCGGTCGTTTTTCAAGGGTCAACCTAGCTTTGCCACCCCCAAGTACCTCGAACAAGCTCAAGCTGCAAACCCTCACTTATATCTTGACGAGTCCGAATGTACCGATCATGATTGCCCTGTAGCTAACCTTGATAGTGAAGAGACGTCCCTTTGGGATGAGGAGAGTAGATCACCGGTCAATAAAGATTTTGGAAACCATATAACTATGCTTATCTAAACAGTCTGTAACACCCCCAAATTTTATACAATTCAATACAGCGGAAGACTCGTTGGTGTTACGAGATAGCACATTACTCACATCATAGACAACGCTTAAATATCGCGTCATTTAATAAGAAATCATTTCCATTCATAAATATCAGATTTACATAGGTCCCAATTCATTGAAATTCATACAGGTTTTACAAAGCATTTGAATGGAAAATTATTATTTAAGTGCGGGCCATGAATTCTTGTCATCTTCCCGAGAATTACCTTCAAGTACCTGAGATAAAACATGTTAAAAGAAAGAGTCAGCGATAACGCCGAGTGAATTCATAGAGTTTAATAAAATTCATCAATATAACATCGGTATAAAATTATTAACGAAAATCATTTTGTACAGATCTTTGTAATAGGCCATAAAATAGCCAAAGTCATTTTAAACAAATGGTTATCAAAAATCATAATATAGGCTTTCTCCTTCAAAATCATTATACGAACATTGTCGTTAAAAACATCATACAATACGTTTTATAACGTTGTATATAGTTAAATAAAAACTGTTATATGAATATGGTTATGAAAAACCAAAACACGAACATAATATCAATAGTAAGACCCCGTATTGCTAGTCAGGCAATATATCATAATTTAGTGCATATGGCAGTATTTCGTTATTTGGATTATTATAAGTCGCATGACATTGTTATCTTACTACAACAAACAACGGGTAGCTAACCCGACAATCATTTGCCCATCTAAATTAGCGTGTCGTCACAAAAATCACTCTTGTGTAAATCTTCTCATACATAAATTCGCTTACCAATCAATGTGGCACGACGGGGATCAACCGTCAAGGCGCGAACTAGGGTGATCGTCCCCAAATAGTACTATTATATGCATAAGCTTCTACCAAATCCCGGTAGTTCACAATTCATGCTAATGGGACTTTTAGTGACATAACCTAACTTTAATAATCCATATCATTTCATCTATCGGGTCATACAATCATTCGGGTCCAAATCAATAAACAGACCATTGGGACAAATGGTGTCCTATTTCATAAAAACTAACATGTTATCTCCCTTGCGGGTTTATAAAACATTTCATAAAACCATTTAAAAGAGTGCGAGGATATGAACTCACGTTGATGTGGGAAAGCGGGTTATCGGCAATTCGGATGTACGGTACGTGCTTTAATCACGGAAACCTAGACAAATAATACTTGTCTTAGACTCTTGTACAATGACTTTATAAAAATAACAATTATACATATGATGATTTTGTATATATGATGATTATCAAGTGGGTTTATACATTCTCATTTACTCATTTTAGTGTTTATGTATTGGTAACTTTTTACAAGTTTACTAGTTTTACCTATTTACATGTTTTAGGTCCAATAAGCCTATTATAAGTTCATTAACTTGTATTAATCCATTTTATACTTGTATTATCAGTATTTACACTTTACATGTTGGGCCCAAATGGGTTAAGCCCAATAAGTAATTTTTATAAGTGTTTAACTTATTTAGTTAAATTATTAGTCCAAATATGCTAACTTAGCTCGTTAATGTCTGTATGTCATATAGTTCGGGTTTTATCGGTTTTTATTTGTATTAGGTACTTATATATCAGTATATGACTTTTAAAAACTTTATATTAGACGGGTTTGATCGTCTAAGTTTTAATTGGCGAAAAACGTTAATTTTACGGTAATAGCCGAAAAAGTCGTAAAAATCATGTTTATAGTTTTTATAGCTTATAAATCTTATTCAACTACCATTTTTATAAAGTGTCCATTTATTTAACCTTATACATATTTATATAAATGAAATTTATAAGTTAGTGGGTTTTAATTCACATTTTATACTATATTAGTTTGAGTGCTTATATAATACTATTAAACATTAATTCTTCAAAATCTGATTTTTAGTTTCATTTTCACCATTTTTATCATATCTTGAGTTCTATAAGGAGATAGAAGCTCATTTTTGGATGGCATAAACTTCATATTATGTGATACAAATAAGTTAGTTTTAGCTACTGCTCAATCCATGTCTAAGTATCCTTAACAGTTACTACAAAACATACTATTCAGATTGATACACTAATTTTGTTTTGATCATATCTCACTCATTTTGATGATTCCATTGTATGGCCAAGTCTCACATGTGTATAACAATTAATACTTACTGTATATTGATTCCACTTTACCATTTTATCAGTTTAACATTTGTTTACTTACTGTTTTTATACAGCCATCACATTAAGCAAGATTTTAACCATTTTACCTATGGTTTTCCATCTTTTTAACCATGTTTATCAAATCTATCAACACCAAATCCCCACATAATATTTTTAATCATCATTCATCATCATATACATATACATAAATAAAGAAATTACAAGATTACATAATCAAAATAATAAGAGGATAGGAAGAAACAATCTCTATACCACCAATAGTGATGAAAAGATGAGTTTTTGATGAACAAGACTTGGTTCTTGTTACCAAATCTTCAACTTTAGCAAGGAAACTTCTTGGGTCCTTTGAATGGATGAACACCTCTAAGAAATCAGCCCTTGAACCTCATGAAAACTCCTTTTTAGTTGTTAAGATCACCTCAAATCATCATGTGTTCAATGGGTTATCATCATATGCAACTTATACATATGATTTGTGGTTAAGATTTTTGATCAATGGTGGTGTTTTTGATGTATATGGGACGTTCAAGGAGAGAGTAGAGAGAAAATAAAGTGGTTTGCATGTATGAGAATGAGAGAAATGTTTTTGGGAGCTTGTTTTGTGGTTTTGGTGAAACTAGATGGACATGTGTCAATTTAGTGCATGTTTGCTTGCCACCAAAGGGTGGTAAAGCTTATGTTGGAAGCCACTTGTATAGGGGTGGGCAAGTGTAAACTTGTCCCATCCCTATTAATTAACGGGTACTCCTCGATTCTAGTTTCCTCGATTTGCGTGCCCTCGAGTCGTTTTACGAAAAACGTTTTTATAAATTATGAATCAACGGCCCAAAACGAATCTAATAAAAGTTGTCTCATTAAAAACGAAGTTTGAAAACGTAAATACGTAATCCTAGGGTTTCCGGTTTAGTCGTGAAGGACGTTAAATTATAATCGTAAGTCCTAATCTCTTCTCGTAAATTTGTGAGTTTATGAACCAACTCAAATTTAAAATCCGAAAATAATATTTACGGATAAATTTATTTCTTGAAATGTCGGACTGTCACCAAAACGGTGTATGTAAACGTAAGCACGTAACTTAGAATCCTCCGGTTTAGACGTAGTCGATGCTACTTCAAGACGTAAATCCAAATTTCTTTCCATAAATGAGTGAGTTCATAATATAACATTAAAATAATATTTTCAAATAATATTTGAGAATAAAATATCAACCATAAATTGACGGATTGTCACAGCATTTACCCTTAAACAGGATCTTTGTCCTCAAAGATCATCTTACCTTAGTACTCGCTTCTTATAGAGTTAAAGCCATGTGGGTATTTCCTCCACATTCGGTCTTTTCTCAAAAGTGTAATTCATTACAATACGCGAGTTTCATCAAACATAACTACGGGAATAAGATCAGGCTTAATGTTGACTTACTTTCTCTATCCATGATGTTCACGGGTTTTTGATGAATGCAACTTTTCGCCGATCTAAACTTTATCAAGAAGTGATCATATTCTCACTTGATAGATATTTTATCAAGTTTGATATACGAAACATAATTCACGCAGCTCTTGAAGTCCTAGGGTAGATCCAACTTATATGCCTTTCAAACCAATCTTTTACATCATCTCAATGGTCCCATACAACAGGGACTTATATCACATGATCTTTCAGATCATCAATTCATTTTTCCATGGTTAATATTTTTTTGCATAACTTCGCTACCCATTTGGCACTTCCAGATCTACATTTCATATTCACATAACCTCCTGCCCACTACCAGCAGTGAATAATCAGATCCTAATTTCAACTATCAATTAAGGTCTCGCGGGTCGGATATTTTGTAAGGTTAGGTTCGCCATCATAAGAAACCTTAAACCTAAAAGACATGTCCAACTCACAATGGGTGTATGTCGGATGTCTTCATCCCAACTCCTGCTTACAGATGCTCTAATATTTATCCTCACAAGATTTGATCTCGATCCTATACGAAAGTTTTCAATGATAATATCTCCAAAGGAAAATGATTATACGGTCTATTACCAAAGGTCAATCATTGAAGCATAAAACAACACCTCTAGTGTTTTGTATCATTACTTTACCTCATCCGTTTGATTGGGTTGGTAAACAGTACTCTCTCATCAAGGTTCGTTCCCAATGACTTCTGAGCAAATCTCTAGAAATTCGATGCGAAGCGAGGATCTTGATAGAGATGATCGATACAAGCACACCATGCTTACATAAATCCTTTAAATACAAAAGAGTCAATTTCTTCATCAAGAATCTATCATTAACAGGAATGATATTAGTAGATTTTTTCAGTCTGTCGACGATGACCCAAATCGAATCAAATTCAGATGATGACCTTTGCAATAGTTAGACGTTTACTAATGTATGAGGCTATGTATGCCTTCATAATTTGCCATCAGTACAACTTCTTCAGATAAAGATACATTCAGTCAGAAATGACAGGAATAGAATACTTATACTTACAAGATTCTAACATAACTATATCTCTAAATCTCCATATTTAGGCAACCACAAACGGCCTTTAAAACATTTAACGCCATCGGCTTCTCAATTCTAATGGTTCACTTTAGCCGCGAACCCCTTTTTATTATCTATATTATCCCTTTTTACAAGTATCAACTATTTTTAAATTATTCGACAATTTATTTTGCACCTTCATTATTAAGGAACATGTCCTAATTGGTTCTTTATCTTTTCTACATAATGTGTCAGTAATTACATTCACCTTCCTCGATGAATTAAATATCATGACCGTATTTATTTAGAAATTATTCCTTCATATTTTCTAAGTCTTAGTTCTATCTCAACTATTATTTTTATCAGTTTTGTTTGATCCGACGTTTTAAAGCGTCGATAATTATTACACGTAAATTAACAATAAATATTAAATGTTTATGTAATGTAAACGTTAAAAGTTTAAATTTCTTAGTTCGACCAATTATAATAAAATGTTCAAAACAAATTTGAATTTAATTCACACGATTTTTGCTGATTTATCGAAAATAATTAATAAGATTCGTAAATGTTTGAAAAATCTTTGGTTATACTTTGATCAAAATTTTCTTAGTTGAAAAGCAAAAAGTGTAGTTTTAAATTTCAAGTCATGGTTTAAATGGTTTCCTCAATTCCTCTTAGGTTGTCTAGAAGTATACACAAACATTTACCCCTAAACAGGAGTTTAGTTAAATCAACTGGGTATAAGGGAATAATCCCTCAAAAGTTCTTTTTTATAAAACATTTGTCAAAACATATTTGCACTTTCTTTTTGGTAAAACCCAAAGTCTTAAAAGGGCTTTTAATTTCTGAAGAGTCAATATATATATATTTTACCATCATTAATCAAACGGTCATTTTATGTAAAGGATCAAGCCTTAAATCACATGTTAAATACTCAAGGTACAGGTTTTCATTGTTCGGCCAATTCAGGGCAATCTATAAATAATTATTAACTCATTCTTATTCTTATAAACAAACAAATAGTCCTTAATGATCACAAGCATGAATTTATCAAATTACAGCCTACACACGTGATTCACCAAATTTATGGATGCTACATGTGTATTAGTCAATCCAAACGACATAACATGAAACTCATAATCTTCATTACGAGTTCTGAATGTAGTGATTGGAATCGATAATCTTTTTCACGGACGCGAAATTGATGATAACCATTCCGTGGATCAAATCTTTAGAACATACGCTAGAACCTTGTGAATGATCGAACAAATCTATCATCTTGGGTAGTGGATATGGATTTTGATCGTCATTTTACTTAGTTCGCGGTAATCAACAAATATAAGGTATGATAACACCATAGTTCTTCATAATGACGAGCTCGGTAGAATAAAATCTTTCTCCGACAACTCTCTCAATTGTACGGTAATTCTTTTAATTCAGATGGTGCTGACGTACAGTGCACACGCCACAGGTGCAGCACCGAGAATATAATCAATACCAAATTCAACTTGCCTTAATGGAGAAAGTCTATGTAATTCATCAACAAATACCTCCTAAAGTTTCAAATAACAGAAACATCTTATAATAAATTCATATCAGGTTCTTTCTAGATTATAATATCTATGACTAGTTCACAACCATTCATGGTAAAATTTTCAAGTCTAAATGTAGGATATGGTCATTCATCAAGAATTATTTAGATCACTTTTGATAATCAACATCTTATCATTTAGGGGAATTCTACTCGAGTTCCCATCAATTAAGACAATGTCGTCATGTCATAATCAATCAATCCATTCTACTGGCACTATTAACTTTTCAGTTTCATCACCATTGATAAGATGTGAATTCTCAAAAGACTAATAATAATTCATAATCCTTCAGAAATTCAAGGATATCAGGAGAGATAACTAACCTTAAAAGAGTAAGGTCAACCCATAATCTACGCGAGAGAATTTCAAATCAGATACAGACGAAAATATTTACGAATATGAATATATCTCATGTTTTCATAATTTGAGTACGCATTCGAAAGCTCCTCGGATCGTTACCCAGGTCATTCAAATGAAATCAAATCAAAAGAAATGATAGGAACGTCGATACATCCAGTCGGGTATCAACATTCGGTAATCAAATACTTTTCCAAAGAATCTCGCCACGGGGGAATTGGACAAGAAGGGAATATCAATTGTCAAATAAGACAAATTCCACAGATGAGTAAATTCGACTCAGAAGAACAGATGCTATAGGCACATATGTAGGTGTCCCTAACACTATGTCCCTATTTTTCACTTCTTGAAGATCTCATGAAATTTAATCTTCCACAATCTTCAAAGAAAATGTAGTGTTTATTAATCAGTTTTATGGTGACTACTAATCAGCCTTGCATGGTCAATTCCAAATTGTATGTAGGCGCGCAACTATATACAATTTCAAGATTAACGATGCAATACTCAGTTCGTCAAAATTTTATCATCATGTTTATAATAAAAACATTTTCATGCTTATTTCTTAAATAAGAATCAGAAATAAATTTACAAAGATTTTATTTGTTATGAAAACAATTAAGTTTTCCAAGATGTTTTATAAACAACTTTACTTCGATAACAATCACTTATAAATCTCACTTTGAATAATCCTTATAGTGATGAAAATTCAATTTTTCTCAAGAGATACTATTGTATCTTATACACATAATGAGTGATCTGCAAAAGAGTGATGAAAAGTTGTTCACCAAGAACTAACTACAATATAATGGGAAATGAGCTTAGCCAAATAATCATGAAGTTCATGACCTCGATGGCACTCAGGAAGAATAATTCACAACGTAACTCAATTCGAGATGAGTACTTGTTCAATGGTTGCATCACTAATGCGAGCATTAGAAAGAAGCAAGAAAAGATAGATATCATCGATACATGTATAATTTAGCAATCAAAGGTAATCTTTTCATTAATCACAAACAAGTCAAAATTGTACCGTAATACATTACGTGTCACTATGTCATACACTTCCAAGAACTCATCCTACCAACTGATGTCTTAGTTAAGTTAGGGATTATTTTTAAAAGATACCACAATGAATAATAATCTACAAAAGTCATTAGGTGTCCCACCTGTCCCGGAAGATCCATCGGTCCCAATTCAGAAGAATATTTCTTCAATTTATTTGTTAGACACTGGGCATCCTCGTCATTGGACAATGGCCTAGGAACAACCCTTAACACGAATCAACAATCAATTAAAACCTTATAATTCAATCACAGAACTTAACGACTTCCTCTTAACAATCTCATATTCCATGCGAGTTAAATTTTACTTTATTCAAGTTTCAATCAACTTATACTCAATGTGATATCCTACCTCATTTTCCAATACTTACAACCTTATTCTTAAACCTTAAAAGGGCAACAAAAGCTTGATATGATCAACACTTAATTTCCAATCCTATAGCTCTTACAACAATAGTTATCAAATGAGTCACTAGTATGAAATGACTCACACATTCAATTAGACTTCTCGGAAAGGTACTAGTGGCATGAGGCTTTTGGGTAATGGTTCCAATGACAACCTCAAGTGCAACATTCACCCTTTCGATTTCAATTTAAGAATTGGATGACAATGAATCAGATGACACCTTTCCAGGTGGTAACGTTTTGTCAAACTCCACTCTATAAGGAAAGATTGTCAGGACATCGATATCAGATTTAATCTCGCCAATCCTTCTTTAATATCACAATCAACTAATATCAACATTTCTACAAATATCAACCATTTGTTGGGATCATAAATATCCACAACTTGGTTTAGATCTAGGATAGCTAGAATTCCTACGAGAATAGCTTCGATTAATTTACTAGGGGATTTAGGGTTCCTTGTGACAATCTACGTCGTATAAATACCTCGTATAAATATCAAAATAATCATCAAACAATCATGTAATAAAACTACATCATATATATATAATCCAAGTTATATATATATATATATATATATATATATATATATATATATATATATATATATATATATATATATATATATATATATATATATATATATATATATATATATATATATATATATATATGTATATTAAAATAACACTTCTCAGTCTGGCCTTGTCGGTAACTCGGGAATTCTTCGGCACCGTTATAGTCAAAAGATTTTTAGACATTTTGTGAAAAATGTTTATAGTTAAAAGATTTTGAAATGTTTTATTCAAAACCTTGGTTTTAAAAATCTTTCGTTCTCTATAACGAGAGCTCTGATACCAAACCGTAACACCCCTAAATTTTATACAATTCAGTACAGCGGAAGACTCGTTGGTGTTACGGGATAGCACATTACTCACATCATAGACAACGCTTAAAAATCGCGTCGTTTAATAAGAAATCATTTCCATTCATAAATATCAGATTTACATAGGTCCCAATTCATTGTAATTCATACAGGTTTTACAAAGCATTTGAATGGAAAATTATTATTTAAGTGCGGGCCATGAATTCTTGTCATCTTCCCGAGAATTACCTTCAAGTACCTGAGATAAAACATGTTAAAAGAAAGGGTCAGCTATAACGCCGAGTGAATTCATAGAGTTTAATAAAATCCATCAATATAACATCGGTATAAAATTATTACCGAAAATCATTTTGTACAAATCTTTGTAATAGCTCATAAAATAGCCAAAGTCATTTTATACAAATCGTTATCAAAAATCATAATATAGGCTTTCGCCTTCAAAATCATTATACGAACCATTGTCGTTAAAAACATCATACAATACGTTTTATAACGTTGTATATAGTTAAATAAAAACCGCTATATGAATATGGTTATGAAAAACCAAAACACGAACATAATATCATTAGTAAGACCCCGTATTGCTAGTCAGGCAATATATCATAATTTAGTGCATATGGCAGTATTTCGTTATTTGGATTATTATAAGTCGCATGACATTGTTACCTTACTACAACAAACAACGGGTAGCTAACCCGACAATCATTGGCCCATCTAAATTAGCGTGTCGTCACAATAATCACGCTTGTGTAAATCTTCTCATACATAAATTCGCTTACCAATCAATGTGGCACGACGGGGATCAACCGTCAAGGCGCGAACTGGGGTGATAGTCCCCAGATAGTACTATTATATGCATAAGCGTCTACCAAATCCCGGTAGTTCACAACTCATGCTAATGGGACTTTTAGTGACATAACCTAACTTTAATAATCCATTTCATTTCATCTATCAGGTCATACAATCATTCGGGTCCAAATCAATAAACAGACAATTGGGACAAATGGTGTCCTATTTCATAAAAACTAACATGTTATCTCCCTTGCGGGTTTATAAAACATTTCATAAAAACATTTAAAAGAGTGCGAGGCTATGAACTCACGTTGATGTGGGAAAGCGGGTTATCGGCAATTCGGATGTACGGTATGTGCTTCAATCATAGAAACCTAGACAAATTATACTTGTCTTAGACTCTTGTCCAATGACTTTATAAAAATAACAATTATACATATGATGATTTTGTATATATGATGATTATCAAGTGGGTTTATACATTCTCATTTACTCATTTTAGTGTTTATGTATTGGTAACTTTTTACTAGTTTACTAGTTTTACCTATTTACATGTTTTAGGTCCAATAAGCCTATTATAAGTTCATTAACTTGTATTAATCCATTTTATACTTGTATTATCAGTATTTACACTTTACATGTTGGGCCCAAATGGGTTAAGCCCAATAAGTAATTTTTATAAGTGTTTAACTTATTTAGTTAAATTATTAGTCCAAATATGCTAACTTAGCTTGTTAATGTCTGTATGTCATATAGTTCGGGTTTTATCGGTTTTTACTTGTATTAGGTACTTATATATCAGTATATGACTTTTAAAAACTTTACATTAGATGGGTTTGATCGTCTAAGTTTTAAATGGCGAAAAACGTTAATTTTACGGTAATAGCCGAAAAAGTCGTAAAAATCATGTTTATAGTTTTTATAGCTTATAAATCTTATTCAACTACCATTTTTATAAAGTGTCCATTTATTTAACCTTATACATATTTATATAAATGAAATTTATAAGTTAGTGGGTTTTAATTCACATTTTATAATATATTAGTTTGAGTGCTTATATAATACTATTAAACATTAATTCTTCAAAATCTAATTTTTAGTTTCATTTTCACCATTTTTATCATATCTTGAGTTCTATAAGGAGATAGAAGCTCATTTTTGGATGGCATAAACTTCATACTATGTGCTACAAATAATTAGTTTTAGCTACTGCTCAATCCATGTCTAAGTATCCTTAACAGTCACTACAAAACAGACTATTCAGATTGATACACTAATTTTGTTTTGATCATATCTCACTCATTTTGATGATTCCATTGTCTGGCCAACTCTCACATGTGTATAACAACTAATACTTACTGCATATTTATTCCACTTTACCATTTTATCAGTTTAACATTTGGTTACTTACTGTTTTTATACAGCCATCACATTAAGCAAGATTTTAACCATTTTACCTATGGTTTTCCATCTTTTTAACCATGTTTATCAAATCTATCAACACCAAATCCCCACATAATATTTTTAATCATCATTCATCATCATATACATATACATAAATAAAGAAATTACAAGATTACATAATCAAAATAACAAGAGGATAGGAAGAAACAATCTCTATACCACCAATAGTGATGAAAAGATGAGTTTTTGATGAACAAGACTTGGTTCTTGTTACCAAATCTTCAACTTTAGCAAGGAAACTTCTTGGGTTCTTTGAATGGATGAACACCTCTAAGAAATCAGCCCTTGAACCTCATGAAAACTCCTTTTTAGTTGTTAAGATCACCTCAAATCATCATGTGTTCAATGGGTTATCATCATATGCAACTTATACATATGATTTATGGTTAAGATTTTTGATCAATGGTGGTGTTTTTGATGTATATGGGACGTTCAAGGAGAGAGTAGAGAGAAAATAAAGTGGTTTGCATGTATGAGAATGAGAGAAATGGTTTTGGGAGCTTGTTTTGTAGTTTTGGTGAAACTAGATGGACATGTGTCAATTTAGTGCATGTATGCTTGCCACCAAAGGGTGGTAAAGATTATGTTGGAAGCCACTTGTATAGGGGTGGGCAAGTGTAAACTTGTCCCATCCCTATTAATTTACGGGTACTCCTCGATTCTAGTTTCCTCGATTTGCGTGCCCTCGAGTCGTTTTACGAAAAACGTTTTTATAAATTATTAATCAACGGCACTAATGAGACTGCTTTTATACATAGTCTCATCGTCCAAATCGGGCTTAAAATGCATAAAATATCATTAAAACTGCCAAATATATGCTCGTGTTTGTTGCTTGTGTATTTTAGGTACGGATATTGAGGAAATGACAAAAAGATCACAAGAATCATTCAAAAACGAACACGGGAAACGAAGCCGCATAATGAACCGGACCCAAATCTGGAATTTCCAAAATGGACCTTGAAGAATTGAAGATTGTCAACATTGGTCCCTCATTTTTGAAGACTTGGCAATTTATACCCTTGCAAAACTCATAAAATGCATTGAGGTCCCTAAATTATCAAGATGTTACAAGAACAGCCCTTGAAGATTGAAGAAGTTGCATAAGAAGTCCTTGTTTAAAGTTTACAAATTACTTGTGCCTAAAATGACAAATTGCCAAACTAGTTTACAAAGGAAATGAGATTTTGTTGCTGTTTAAACAAGTTGAACAAAGCAAAGGAGTTAAGGGGCCTATTCTGCCAGACAACCAAACCTTCATCCTCCTATCACAACCTCCCACGTCATCCACTCACCCCATACCAACCAATCACACACTCCCCAGCCTCCACGTCTGCATTCCACCACCAGGTTTATAAACTTGGTCAATTAGTCAACAAGATTTCCCACTAAACACCACATTTAAAATTCTATTTGCCCAAAATGGATTAAACCTAGACTAATTACCCACATAAACCCTATTTTTTCCAGGATGAACAAAGCCATAATCAAAGGGTTTTTCCCTAATATTTTCCAGATTGTTGATTAAACCAAGCCTAATCATTTCCCAACCCCAAAAACCTTCACCACTTTATCCATGTGAGCAGTAGGGACCTCCCCTGCTGCGTCACTTTCATTCCCAAACCCCAAAGTCGACAAAATGAATGGTTAAGATGCAGCTACTTGTCCCCCACTCCAAATAAACGACCAAGATCATATTTGCAAGCTGGCATCAAGGACAACATCACATGAAGGTGCTTTTGACCAAGATTGCTCACAAGACACAAGGGCTTTTATGGAAATTCAGTTAGCTAGGGTTTTGCATTTCACTTCATGTACTAGAAGCTTCTCCTTTCAGTATAAATACACCCGTTTGTGGGTTGTATTTCTTGTTCCAGATTTTCCTTAAAATTTTTATGTAATTCCTTTTTAAGTAATGCAAAGTTGTTATTTTCATAAAAGTTGATTTGTAATTCCTTTTGATACTTAAAAGTTGGTATTAAGTGTGTTAAGGAAATCTGAGTTCCAAACATTATTTGTGAAGTTGTTTTTGAGTTTTCAAAAGTCAACTTCAAGTTTTTGAAAAAATCCAAGATTTGATTCAATCTTGTTCAAATCTGTGTTTTTTCAAAGTTGTAAGAGGTGTGTTTAAGTGGTTTGAATGGAAAGAGTTTAAGAAAATCATTTGAAAAAGATTTAAAAAGTTTTTAAAATCAGAAAGTTGTTATATTGTGCTTGTTCTTCATTTTCTCTTAGCAGGTTTTAAGAACTTGTTTTGTCCAAGGGTCAGCTCAGGTCCGGACCTGATTGGAGGTGACATAGCTGTCACTAAGGGACCTGGATGTAGGTCCCTCTAGGTAATCCTTGTTTCTCATTTTTCAGATTTTGTTGATTATTGTGAATTGGTGAATTTGACTGCAAGTGTTAAGTGTTTGTTTGAATGATTAATATTGCTCATTCTTGGTGTTTATGCATGCTAGAAGTAGATCTAATCAGTTTTCCATGTACTTGCTTTGATTTGGTTTGAAAAAGTAGTTATTGAAATATAAAAGGGTGTTTGGATAAGGGTTTAACCTACGGTAAAAATTTTGCATCTTTGGTTAAAACCTGCTAAAATCATTCTTTAGGGTGTTAATAGGTTGTATTCTAGATTGGTTTTTAGTTTGGTAGGTTTTAAGTCACAATTGCAAGCTAAAAGTTTGGAAAATAGCATAAAATCAGTAAACTGCCTCTTGTGCCTGATTTGGTGTGAATTTTGCTATCAAGTTTGGAAGTCTGCTAGATTTTAGGTCTGTTTAGGGATTGCTATCACTTGAATGCTATTTGGTGTCATTGTGTGCAAGTTCTTAGCATTTGAAACCCATATTTGTGCATGTAATCTATACTCTACTGTTCATCAGAAACATTGGCCTTAATCAGAAACTTTGAGTGCTCTTTGTGTGGATTTTTGCTAAGTAATTGGTGTGTTTTTGTGTTTAAATTGACTCCTTATACTCAATTGAGTATAAGGGTGCCTTTTTGTCCAAAATAAGCTACCAAAATAAGCTTTCCTAAGCTTATTGCTAACTGAACAAGAATTAACACTATCAGTGGGAACTACTTTCCCACTGCTAGCACACTTGTTTCCACTGCTAAGCAAAAAGACAAAAACTTGTCAAGTGTCACTATCAGATTTTGGATTTTTTTTGTCTTTCGTGGTCTTAAATTTGAATTAGGACTTGAAACCAATTCCATTATTTTTCTAATTTAATTTAGGATTTTTCTGTTTAATTATTTTTTATTTTACTGTTCATTTGCTATTTTTTACGTTTTATAGCATTTTTAATATATTTTTAATGTTTCTGTTTTTGGCATTTAGTGCCAAAAATACTTCTTTTTCAGTTTAAACATTTTTATTAGATTTAGAAAAACATTTTAAGAGTTTTAGTATAAAAAGTTTTCACTGTTCATCTTTTTATTAGTTTAAGATAATTAGGGTTTTATTTTAAACTAGTTTTGTCTTTTAGTGAAAAATTTATTATTTTTCAAACTTTTTCATTTTTATACTGCTCATTAGAGTAAATTAGGATTTTTTTAATTGGTAAATTATTTTTAGCATTATTTTATTATTTTTTGATAATTATTTTAGTTTAAAAATAGTTTTTAGTGATTTAAAAATAGAAAAATAGTTTTTAAAAAATAGGAAAATACTTTAGTCTTTAGATAATATAAGTAAGTTATTTATTCAATAAAATAATATTTTGGATATTTTGATTAATTATATTTAATTTTAGGGCTTTAATTAGCATTTAAAAATAAATATTTAATTAATAAAAGGTTTTAAAATATTTTTTTTATTGGATTTTTATTCTTATTTATATTATTTTAGACTACTTTTAGCTTTTAATTAATTTTTAGGTTTTAAAAATTTTAATTTTGTAGTTTTTTACGGTTTTACGTGAACGCCTTTTCATCTTAGCTCGATCTGTCATCGTAACCGTCATTTCTTTCTTATTTCTATTTTCTTTTCTTCTCAATATAATCACAAACATTAAATCAATTCTTAACACAACACACTAGCCTCCTCGAGAACGAACTTGAACTTTCTTAAGGGTCATTATTGCTCGGTTTTCCTAAACCGACACTTAACGCTTACCACTACTTTGTGCATCCTTTTCCTAAAGGGTATACAAAAAGCTACATCAATTTTTGGTGCCGCTGCCGGGGAGGCGTGTTGTGTTTTGATTTGAACAATTGTTGTTTTTATATAGCCATAATAAGTATTTGTATTAGTAGCACTCTACTAATACGTATTATCGTTTTTCGTTTTTTGTGAATACTATTACTATATTGTATACGTAGAACAATAAATTCACAAGTACTCCAAATACGTGAGAAATCACAACCTTGACTTGGGAGGTCATTACCCAATCATTGTATTCGAATCTCAAACCAAAGAAAAAAAGCAAAAATAGATAAATACTTTCGAGAAGCTCGATTTTGAAAAATACAAACTATAAGGTGGGTATAAGGCGGTTGTATTTCACGACCTAAAGGAAAAAGGCTCTTAAGTGCTTCGCGCCGCCTCGTTTCCTCCGCTTGCTTGTGCGTATTTGATTTTGAGAGTGAATCGAGGGTTTTGCCGCCCATAGTATTATTACATATCATATATATTTTCTTGGTTTCTATTGATTAACCCTCTTGAACGATTTGGTGTTCCACCATCGTTCTAAAGTCATCGAAGGCGTTCACTTCACGTGATCGTTTTCATTCCTTGAGGCTTCTTTAATCGAGAGATTTGATTAAGGAGGAGATTTGTAGATTTTTGTCTACTTAATACATTTCACCAATTTCCAAAAAAGTTAATACCATCAAAAACCACAAAAAATTGAAAAATACAAAACACCAAAAAGAATCTTCTTTGCTCGTCTCCTCGTTGTACGTGACGTTTATGCTAACTCGTAATCAAGCAAAACGTGCACGTAGACGAAAGAACAAAACTCCCACTCCAACTCATTCTAGTGAGGAGTCTCCTATTGACGAACCCATTGTACGAGAAGCACCAACCATGGCGAATCGAACTATGATGGAGTTACTTCAAGCACCCACCGAGGGTTATGGAGAAGCTATTGTGATTCCCGCTATCCTTGCGGAGAATTTTGAGGTGAAAACGGGTTTGTTGTCGATGATCCAAAACAACAAATTCCGAGGTGATGAGAAGGACAATCCCCACAACCATATCCGCCAATTCAATCGTCTTACCGCCACTTGCAAATTTAAGGATGTCTCGAATGACTCGATTAAGATGATGCTTTTTCCGTACTCCTTAGCGGGGCCCGCAAAAATTTGGTTAGAGAAAGAGCCACCCAATTCTATATTGACGTGGAAGGATCTCGTTTAAAAGTTCGTGAACCAATTTTTTCTGCCCTCTAAGACTACGCATTTGAAAAATGAGATTTCTAAATTTTCACAAGAATCAAATGAAAGTTTTTCAACGGCTTGGAATAGGTTTAAGGAGATGTTACATGAATGTCCTCATCACGGTTTTTCCGACTTGCACCAAATAGACACGTTTTACAATGGACTTAATGATCATGAAAGAGATTATTTAAATGCCGCCGCGGGTGGTAATTTTTTGTGTAAAACGGTTGAGGAAGCTTTGGTCATAATTGAGAATAGGTCTAAGGTTTATAGCCCTCGTAACACACCGAGTGTTGCCAAATTGGGCTCATCATCGTCTCGTAGCATTAATGCTTTACATGATGAGGAAATGAAGAAAATCGGTTTTTTGATAGATTTGCTAGCCTTATGTCCCATTGGAAAGCGCAAGAAGCTTCAAATTCCGCTTTGGTTAAAGCGGTTTCTAAGAGTTGTTTGTCGTGTGGTGGAGTTCATGATCTTTCCTAGTGCATTACCGCGGATGGTAACACTTCGAGTGCTTATGTAGCCACGGGAACTTATAACCAAAACGGTCAAGGTTCCCGCCAAAATCAAGCTCCACCAAATCAAAATGCTAATAACTATCGAAACAACAACCAAGGTGGTAAATTATCAAGGCAATCAACCTAATGACAACAAGGGTAATTATCAAAGTGGAAATGGGCAAATTTCAAATCAAAACCAAAACCGTGATTTTCAAACTTCTACTCAAGGTTTTCAAAATGATCACACCAAAAATCTTCAAGGAGAATTTTTGAATTATGCTAAGGCTAACGATGCTAAATTTGACAATATGCAACGTGAAATGGTTAGCTTAAGATCCGAGTTGAAAAACGAGCTTAAAAACGAACTTGCTAATGAACTTAAAACTCATGCTAATAAAATGGAAGGAAATGTTCAAAGACTCCAACAAAATCAACAAAAAATGGAGCAAGGTCAACATGAGATTAAGCAAGAGTTGTTAAAAGCGGATGCTAGGCAATCTAAGTTTGAAGACCGAATGGGAAAAATGTTTGAAGCTATCATGTGTAAGCCCTCTTCTTCGGGTGGTCTTCCTAGTGATACCATCGTGAACCCGAAAGGAGAATTGAAAGTTATTACTACTCGTAGTGGTAAAACTTTCAAAGAACCCATTTCTCGTCCAAGTACTTCTATGGAGAAGGAAAAAGAGAAAGAACCCGAGGTGGTGGTCGAAAAGGAGCAAATTCCAAGCCCACGAAGTACTGCTCAAACCACACCTACGGTTGAACCAATACCAATCATGGAACCCGAGATTCCAAGGCCGATGCCTATGCCTATGTCCCAACCCACACCACCCTTACCCTACCCTTCAAGACGAGACAAGGAAAAGGCACAAGAATGAAATAATTATCAATTTGAACTTTTTATGAAAATGTTTCGTGACTTGCATTTTAATATAAGTTTTGCCGACGCCTTAGTCATGATGCCTCGATTTGCCGCGAACTTCAAAAGTATGTTGAATAACATAGAAAAATTGCAAAAATCGTCTAGTTGTTCATCGGTTTTTCTAAGCCGCATACCTCAAAAAGTCGGTGATCCCGGGAAGTTTTTAATCCCATGTGCTATACAAGACATGGAAGAATGCTACGCCTTGGCCGATCTTGGTGCTAGTATTAATTTGATGCCTCTTGAGATTTTAAATCGCTCAATCTTCCCAATCTCACTCCTTCAAGAATGTCAATCGAGATGGCCGATCATTCTACGATTCTAGCTTGTGGAGTAGCCGAGGACGTCTTTGTGAAAGTTGGAAAGTTCTACTATCCCGTAGACTTTATTGTTGTTGACATTCCTATCGATCCTAAAGTTCCGCTAATTTTAGGTCGATCATTTTTGGATACCTCGAGAGCACTTATTGATGTGCATGCAAGGAAAATCACTCTTCGTTTCAATGAGGAAGAACTCGTCATTAATGCAACTCAAAACTCCACGCTTTCTCATGTGTATTCTATCACGTCTTTGTACAATGTCAATTCCACCAAAAACATTTGCAAAAAGATTTCAAAAAGAGTTTTAGAAGTTGTTGAGAAAAATGAAGTTCCGTCCCCTCCGCCAGTGGAGGTTAAGAGTGTTAAGCCTACGATTCCAATTATGAATGATTCTTTGGAAGATGAATGTGTTGATCCTGATGGGGGAGTTTTCTTTGTCGACAAACGTTTTGAAAACTTACCACCACCTTTGCCAAAACGCTTTTCAAATGTGAGAATTTTTAGTGTGACTAACATTGCTTTAGAAACACCAAATATTTTTGACATAATTAAATCGGGTTTTCACAAGGAGAGTTTAAAAGATGAAAAAGGGAAAGATTTGAATTGAATTTAAAAGATTTTTCTACAATTCTAACTCCGTCATCACCACGTGTATTTTTTTTTGGGTAAAGGGGACTGACCCCGGTAAAATTTATTACACCAAAAAAACGTTGAAGTACAACGGATGTAGGTGAAGTCCTAACATCACGGCCCGTTACATGGGCTACAACCATGCACACATCACGTGCAATGATCCAAAATCGTACATAAGAGTGACATGCCACTCTTATGACTATCAAATAAACTTAGAAAACAAAACAATAAAATAAAGAAAACTATATGGTACATGTTTCTAGCTTATACTTCCGAGAAAAACAATCTTGAAAGCAAGATGTGAACACAAAGCGTATTATTAAATACGCTACTTCCAAGCAGCCAACCTGCATATATGATACCGAATCTCGGCAAGACCAGTAATAATAAGCATTCCAACGGAAAACCCTAAAACCCGGGCTCTTGATCTGCCATGTGAAAAGAACTCGGCTGCACCTGGGATCTGCGAACAAGACCCAAATAATCGTGATAAGAACCACGATACATCCAATACAAAATCTATTCCACCTCTCCCAACCCATCGTTCCAAAACATCACAGCCTCAACGAGGCACCATCCAAAGCAACAACAAACTATGAGATCATAAGGACCCACGCAGATCCAATCAAACAAGATAGTAAACCTAATCGCTTTACAAATGATCGAATACAAGTAAAAACTTGTAACCACCGAACTGATGGGATCACATACCCTAAACATACGCCAGTCAGCTTCATGGTGATCTTGATGACATAGACATACAACCTCATAGCCTAGATCAGTGGCCATAGATTAAACATGAAAAAAGAAACCTTAAAAATTAGGGTTTACCCAGCACACTCATCTTGACGGCATGAAAACCCTAACCAGGCTAAGCAATGAAAAAACAGGCCGCCACCCTTAACCACATACAGATCTATGAATATCAATCAATGAACCGCCTAGATCTCGCAACACGCAACCCACGAAACCCTAATAATGAACAGCAATAATAATGAAACCCTAAAAAATTAGGGCAATGATTTCGGTAGGATAGGGAGATATCAAAAGACGCACACCACTTTTTCATAACAATCACTTACTTATACCCAATTATATACCACAAGAAATCAAACCAGATTAATCAAGTAAATGTTAATTGAAATCCGCAAGGAGAACAAAAAACAATATACCAATCAAACTAGTATGATGAATCATAGATATAGAATCGTTTATAAGAAAGATTTAGCCGGATAATAAAGAAAAAGTGGCGGCTGGATATCTCCCTAGGGAGAGAATTTTTTAGGGTTTTTTTTTTTTATCACCACGTGTATTGAGTACTACAAGCTCGTCTTCTCCTTTTGACGATGCTTTGTGTGGACTTAGTGTGGGGGAAGCCCCTTATGTTCCCTCCCCTTTCTCCACCGAGGACGAGATATTTGATCCTGGAATTGCTTATAAAGGGAAATCTCGGTCTTCCACCGATGCAATAAATGGAAAATCTTTTCATTTGATTGGTGCGAGTCTACCTCGAGTAGCTCAGTGTTTTCATGACTTACCCATTGTCCCACCCTTCTATTTCTTCTTACCTATTTTCTTGAAACCCTTTGGGTTTTTGTTGACTTATGATGAAGTGGAGTTGATTTGTTTTTCCAATGAAAACGAGAACGCCATCTTCGATCCCGGTATTTTGCACCATCAAAGGACTTAGTCCTTAATACCGGTTGTTTTTGGGCCTTGTTTATCATGTAAGCCCCACCAAAAATTGACCACACCATGATTATCCATAAATGATCACATTTATGGGGATTCGAGTCGAGCTTTTGACTCGGTTATCAAAAACAAGGTGCCTCGTGGGGGAGACCCATGCTTATCCATGTACATATTATTGCTTTCTAATTAGTTTAATGAGAGGGGATTTGTGCCCTTCCAACCTTTGTTCCGTGGTTGTTTGTGAATTGTGGTTTTTAGATCATGATCTTCACGATTAGAGCATCTCGTGTTCGTTTTATGGGAGCACTCGATCGTTTGCTTTGAAGACTTTCTCAATATCCAAATGATATATCCTTTGATGTTCTAACCTTAGGTTTTTAGCACACTTCATAAACGGCTATTAATTTATTGGTTACACCCTTTCCATGCTAGATTAGGCATTCGACTACGTCTCTAGTATGGGGGTGTTTGCACCCCTAGACTCGAAACATTGAGGACAATGTTTAACTTTAGTATGAGGGGGGGTGAATAGATACTTGCCTTGCCAAACCTTCACGCTTTCCAAAGTTTATCTTTTTGTTTATCGTTTTGTTGCAAAATAAGGCTAAAAATGGCAAAATTTTAAAAATTTTCTCATGTTTTATAAGTGTTTGAAGACACGAATGTAGATTTTCCGATGGCGAGAATAAGAGTAATTTTTGACTCGACCGTGCGTGTTGAGCACTTAGCTTTGATTCCTTAACTACACATTAGGCTAAGTCTCTTAAATGAGGACGAGAAATGATAGAGTTAATTATAAGTTACTATGCTAAACGCAGAGTACTCGTATTCTTTCAAAAACTCATGTGTTCTCGTTGTTTGCTTATTCTCCCTTCGCATGTAAATATTTTTTGCTTAATAAATATTGACTTAGCGGTTTAGTTAGGATTGTTGGGTTTCTAGTGTTTTCTAGTAGCTTCCGTGTAATTAAATTGGGAAGACATTAAGGTATCGCCAGCGTCACGGTTTAGAAGTATTGGCACCCCAATAATCGAAAGCTTCACCCAATAATAAGATTTCAAGTGCTCACCTAAATCTAGCAAACAATTTGAAGCCCCACAAGGCCGAAAAATCTATGCAAAATTGAAAGTGAATCAAGCCTTAATCTTCGAAGCTTTAAAGATCCAAAATTCGCTTTAGCGTGAGGATATACGTCTTTGGCTAATAAAACCACCGATGAGGCGGATAATAAAAGGCAAGGCAAGACCGAAGTCATAATAAAAGCTTCATGGCGAAGTTGAATAAAAGATGAAGGTAAACCAAAGATAATAAGGCCCTTCCGTTAGGGGGCGTATAAAAGTCTTGGTAATAAGTCTCATGTTCAAAATCGTTATAAAACCGTGTTTATCGATTCTTCTTGTCAACTTAATTTTTTAACATCGTTGTCTATTAGGAGGGGTTATTGATTTGATGATCTTGGTTACACCGTTAGGACTCTATTTTTAGACCTAAATCTCTATTATCGCATAAGTCAACAATATATCCTCGTGAAACATTCAAGACAAAATAAAATATAAGAGATACAACTTAGGAATAATGGGAGGATAAGTACGTGATGAGGGCATATGAGTAGTGTTAGCATTACTAACTTATAATGACAATGATCTCGTTGCACGCTTGGCATGGAATTAGGGTGAAAATCGAGGACGATGAAATTATTTCTAACGAAGCATTCACGTGTTCTTATTCTATGAACCTAAACGTCCCATTTTGCGATGAAAATCATACATTATGTCTAAAACGCAAGTAGTAGTAATAGTAGTAGTGTAGCTAGTTTATCATTTCAATAAAGTGAATAAAATGAATTTTGGAGATGCTACGATACTTTATTCTAGCATTGCGTGAGGGCACGGCAATGGTTTAGTATGGAGGAGTGATGAGACTGCTTTTATACATAGTCTCATCGTCCAAATCGGGCTTAAAATGCATAAAATATCATTAAAACTACCGAATATATGCTCGTGTTTGTTGCTTGTGTATTTTAGGTACGGATATTGAGGAAATGACAAAAAGATCACAAGAATCATTCAAAAACGAACACGGGAAACGAAGCCGCACAATGAACCAGACCCAAATCTAGAATTTCCAAAATAGACCTTGAAGAATCGAAGATTGTCAACATTGGTCCCTCATTTTTGAAGACTTGGCAATTTATACCCTTGCAAAACTCATAAAATGCATTGAGGTCCCTAAATTATGAAGATGTTACAAGAACAGCCCTTAAAGATTGAAGAAGTTGCATAAGAAGTCCTTATTTAAAGTTTACAAATTACTTGTGCCTAAAATGACAAATTGCCAAACTAGTTTAAAAAGGAAATGAGATTTTGTTGCTGTTTATACAAGTTGAACAAAGCAAAGGAGTTAAGGGGCCTATTCGGCCAGACAACCAAACCTTCATCCTCCTATCACAACCTCCCACGTCATCCACTCACCCCACACCAACCAATCACACACTCCCCAGCCTCCACGTCTGCATTCCACCACAAGGTTTATAAACTTGGTCAATTAGTCAACAAGATTTCCCACTAAACACCACATTTAAAAATCCATTTGCCCAAAATGGATTAAACCTAGACTAATTACCCACATAAACCCTATTTTTTCCAGGATGAACAAAGCCATAATCAAAGGGTTTTTCCCTAATATTTTCCAGATTGTTGATTAAACCAAGCCAAATCATTTCCTAACCCCAAAAACCTTCACCACTTTACCCATGTGAGCAGTAGGGACCTCCCCTACTGCGTCACTTTCATTCCCAAACCCCAAAGTCGACAAAATGAATGGTTAAGATGCAACTACTTGTCCCCCACTCCAAATAAACCACCAAGATCATATTTGCAAGCTGGCATCAAGGACAACATCACATGAAGGTGCTTTTGACCAAGATTCCTCACAAGACTCAAGGGCTTTTATGGAAATTCAGTTAGCTAGGGTTTTGCATTTCACTTCATGTACTAGAAGCTTCTCCTTTCAGTATAAATACACCCGTTTGTGGGTTGTATTTCTTGTTCCAGATTTTCCTTAAAAAATTTATGTAATTCCTTTTTAAGTAATGCAAAGTTGGTATTTTCATAAAAGTTGATTTGTAATTCCTTTTGATATTTAAAAGTTGGTATTAAGTGTGTTAAGGAAATCTGAGTTCCAAACATTATTTATGAAGTTGTTTTTGAGTTTTCAAAAGTCAACTTCAAGTTTCTGAAAAAATCCAAGATTTGATTCAATCTTGTTCAAATCTGTTTTTTTTTCAAAGTTGTAAGAGGTGTGTTTAAGTGGTTTGAATGGAAAGAGTTTAAGAAAATCATTTGAAAAAGATTTAAAAAGTTTTTAAAATCAGAAAGTTGTTATATTGTGCTTGTTCTTCATTTTCTCTTAGCAGGTTTTAAGAACTTGTTTTGTCCAAGGGTCAGCTCAGGTCCGGACCTGATTGGAGGTGACATAGCTGTCACTAAGGGACCTGGATGTAGGTCCCTCTAGGTAATCCTTGTTTCTCATTTTTCAGATTTTGTTGATTATTGTGAATTGGTGAATTTGACTGCAAGTGTTAAGTGTTTGTTTGAATGATTAATATTGCTCATTCTTGGTGTTTATGCATGCTAGAAGTAGATGTAATCAGTTTTCCATGTACTTGCTTTGATTTGGTTTGAAAAAGTAGTTATTGAAATATAAAAGGGTGTTTGGATAAGGGTTTAACCTAGGGTAAAAATTTTGCATCTTTGGTTAAAACCTGCTAAAATCATTCTTTAGGGTGTTAATAGGTTGTATTCTAGATTGGTTTTTAGTTTGGTAGGTTTTAAGTCACAATTGCATGCTAAAAGTTTGGAAAATAGCATAAAATCAGTAAACTGCCTCTTGTGCCTGATTTGGTGTGAATTTTGCTATCAAGTTTGGAAGTCTGCTAGATTTTAGGTCTGTTTAGGGATTGCTATCACTTGAATGCTATTTGGTGTCATTGTGTGCAAGTTCTTAGCATTTGAAACCCATATTTGTGCATGTAATCCATACTCTACTATTCATCAGAAACATTGGCCTTAATCAGAAACTTTGAGTGCTCTTTGTGTGGATTTTTGCTAAGTAATTGGTGTGTTTTTTGTGTTTAAATTGACTCCTTATACTCAACTGAGTATAAGGATGCCTTTTTGTCCAAAATAAGCTTTCCTAAGCTTATTGCTAATTGAACAAGAATTAACACTATCAGTGGGAACTACTTTCCCACTGCTAGCACACTTGTTTCCACTGCTAAGCAAAAAGACAAAAACTTGTCAAGTGTCACTATCAGATTTTGGATTTTTTTTTTGTCTTTTGTGGTCTAAAATTTGAATTAGGACTTGAAACCAATTCCATTATTTTTCTAATTTAATTTAGGATTTTTTGTTTAATTATTTTTTATTTTACTGTTCATTTGCTATTTTTTAGGTTTTATAGCATTTTTAATATATTTTTAATGTTTCTGTTTTTGGCATTTAGTGCCAAAAATACTTCTTTTTCAGTTTAAACATTTTTATTAGATTTAGAAAAACATTTTAAGAGTTTTAGTATAAAAAGTTTTCACTGTTCATCTTTTTATTAATTTAAGATAATTAGGGTTTTATTTTAAACAAGTTTTGTCTTTTAGTGAAAAATTTATTATTTTTCAAACTTTTTCATTTTTATACTGCTCATTAGAGTAAATTAGGATTTTTAAAATTGGTAAATTATTTTTAGCATTATTTTATTATTTTTTGATAATTATTTTAGTTTTAAAATAGTTTTTAGTGATTTAAAAATAGAAAAATAGTTTTTAAAAATTAGGAAAAATACTTTTTAGTCTTTAGATTATATAAGTAAGTTATTTATTCAATAAAATAATATTTTGGACATTTTGATTAATTATATTTAATTTTAGGGCTTTAATTAGCATTTAAAATTGAATATTTAATTAATAAAAGGTTTTATATTATTTTTTATTGGATTTTTATTCTTATTTATATTATTCTAGACTACTTTTAGCTTTTAATTTTTTTTAGGTTTTAAAAATTTTAATTTTGTAGTTTTTTACGGTTTTACGTGAACGCCTTTTCATCTTAGCTCGATCCGTCTTCGTAACCGTCATTTCTTTCTTATTTCTATTTTCTTCTTTTCTCAATATAATCACAAACATTAAATCAATTCTTAACACAACACACTAGCGTCCTCGAGAACGAACTTGAACTTTCTTAAGGGTCATTAGTGCTCGGTTTTCCTAAACCGACACTTAACGCTTACCACTACTTTGTGCATCCTTTTCCTAAAGGGTATATAAAAAGCTACATCAGGCACAAAACGAATCTAATAAAATTTGTCTCATTAAAAATGGAGTTCGAAAACGTAAATACGTAATCCTAAGGTTTCCGGTTTAGTCGTGAAGGACGTTAAATTATAATCGTAAGTCCTAATCTCTTCTCGTAAATTTGTGAGTTTATGAACCAACTCAAATTTAAAATCCCAAAATAATATTTACGGATAAATTTATTTCCTGAAATGTCGGACTGTCACCAAAACGGTGTATGTAAACGTAAGCACGTAACTTAGAATCCTCCGGTTTAGACGTAGTCGATGCTACTTCAAGACGTAAATCCAAATTTCTTCCCATGAATGAGTGAGTTCATAATATAACATTAAAATAATATTTTCAAATAATATTTGAGAATAAAATATCAACCATAAATTGACGGATTGTGACACAGTCTTTATGGTCTTTTCACTCCACAAAAACAGAAGTCTCGTGAGGAATTGTTTTTAGAATGCAAACAAAGAAGAATTCAATGGAAACAAGCTTTTGCCACGAAGAGGAAAACTAATGTTTTTAAATATATTAATTATTTGCCTCTTGATGCTTCTAAAAGCAAAAGTAGAAAAACACTTGGATTTTCTTAAACACCACATTGATAATGTACAATCAATTGCTGAAAGCGATTGGGAAAAACGTCAAAAGGATAAGTGGAAAACAGAGATTCCTCACGACATAACTGTGCTTGTGAATGAACTTTTAATACCAAATACGAAGATAATAAAAGAACATGTTCTTGAGTTTGAAAATTTGATTCGGTCTGAAATGTTTGATGATTTGAAATATGTTGAGTCTCTTGAAAAAGAAATTGATGAACTTCAAAATGACAAATCAGAATTTTCAAACGAATATGATCTACTCTTAGAAGAATGTCTGTCCAAAGATATTTTGTGTGTTACTCTTCAATATTTTGTTGATATCGATGAATATTCTGATGTTGCATGCAAATATCTTGATAAAATCAAAGAATGTGAGCGTCTTGAATTGAGCTTTCGAAACGTAAAGAAAATGTTGATAAAAAGGCTTTTGAGTTACTTCAACACAAAACTGATTTCCTTCAAAAACATTGTCATTCTCTTGAACTTGCTTTGCAAAAAGACATCGGAAAAGGTCCAAGGATGAAACACCTGAGGTTCTCATTAACTTCCTTAAGCTGATACAACATGGTCTTCAAGCTCAAGTAAAAGTGGTACGTACTGACAGAGGCACGGAATTCTTGAATTCAACTCTAAAGAAGTATTTTGAAGCCGAAGGCATTGAACACGAAACATCTATTGCTAGAACACCTGAACAAAACGGTGTTGTTGAAAGACGAAACCGTACTTTAGTTGAGGCTGCTCGAACATTATTATCTGCTTCAAAACTACCATTATTCTTTAGGGCCGAAGCCATATCAACCGCATGCTACACACAAAACCGATCCTTAATTATCCCTGGACACGAAAAGACACCATATCACATAATTAATGATCGAAAACCTTCTCTCAAACATCTTCATGTTTTTGGATGTACGTGTTACATTATTCGAGATGGTGAAAATCTGGACAAGATGAAAGAGAAAGGTGATGCATGCATTCTAGTGGGATATGCAACTCAGTCTAAGGGATACAGAGTATACAACAAGAGAACAAAATTGATAGTTGAGACTATTCATATCAGATTTGATGAATTAAAAGAGATGTCACTTGAACAAAACAGTTTAAGTCCCGATCCACAACGACAAAAGACTTGTGTGCACAACCGCACGGAACTCGGAACTCAAGACCACAGCAATGAACCGTCAAGTTCAAAGCTGGTTCTTGAACATGTTCCTAGAGCAGATATGTCAGTGTACACAACACTTGAAGAGTTGGAAATGTTATATAGACCAATGTTTGATGAATATTTCACGAGGGAGAAACAATTTGTATCAAAGTCTTCCGCTGTCACTCATGATAAGAATGATGATACCGATCATCGTCAACAAAAGGATACAAATTCATCTACTTCAACACGGGTTGCTACAGATTTACCTCCTCAGAATATCACTTCAACAATCAATCCTACAACATCCATAACTATTGTCATTGCTCCAGAGAACACGAATCAAGCAGACGATGCATTATCTGATGATGACGAATTTATCAACCCATTCGGTACACCGGTACACGAAACTGGAGAGTCTTCTACTCGCCATGTTGATCTGTCAAATATGCATACGTTCTACCAACGACATCCTTCAACACATCACTGGACCCGAGATAATCCTTTTGTTCAAGTAATTGGAAACCCTTCACAGCCCGTTCGTACAAGACGATAGCTTAACACCGATGGCGATGTTTGTATGTTCACACTCGCTGTGAGTACAGCAGAACTGAAAAACATCAAAGAAGCCATGGCTGATCATGCTTGGATTGAATCGATGACTGATGAGCTTTAACAATTTGAAAGACTTAAAGTCTGGGAACTTGTTGACAGACCATACGATGTAATACCATTAAATCTTCGATGGATCTGGAAAAACAAGATGGATGAAGAGAACAAAATCATCAAGAATAAATCTAGGCTAGTGGCTAAGGGGTATAGCCAGAAAGAGGGTATTGATTTCGAAGAATCATTTGCACCAGTAGCTCGAATGGAAGCAGTCAGGATTTTCCTTGCTTATGCTGTACATAAGGGATTCATTGTCTATCAAATGGACGTAAAGACGGCATTTCTTAACGGTCCTTTGAAGGAATAAGTCTATGTCACGCAGCCGGAGGGATTCGTAAATCCTCATTATCCTGACAAGGTGTATCGTCTCCACAAGGCACTATATGGACTAAAGCAAGCTCCAAGGGCGTGGTACGACGAGCTCTCGAAATTTTTGGTATCCAAAGGTTTCTCAAAAGGTTCCATTGATTTGACTCTGTTCACTTATAAATATGGGGATGACATTTTGCTTGTGCAGATTTATGTTGATGACATTATTTTCGGGTCTACAAACCCAAAACTTTGAAAATGGTTTGAAAAAGTCATGCACAACAAATTTGAAATGTCAATGATGGGCGAACTAAAATTCTTTCTAGGAATTCAAGTTCACCAATCCCTAAGTGGTATCTTTATAAACCAAGCTAAGTATTGTCAAGAGATAATCAAAAAGCATGGTATGACTTCATGTGACCCCGTTGGGACACCATTATCAACCACATCGCTAGATGCTGACGTGGAGGGAAATGCCATAGATCAAACGAGATATCGTTCCATGATCGGTTCCCTCATGCACTTGACAGCATGTAGACCTGATATTTCACATGCTACGTGTTATTGTGCACGATATCAAGCACAACCCACTAAAAAGCACCTCAAGGAGGTTAAACGGATCTTTCGGTACCTCAAGAATACCATTCATTTGGGACTCGGGTATCTGAGGGAAACCGTTTTCTTTCTAACGGCCTATTCAGATTCTGATCATGTAGGGTGTCTTGATACACGAAAAAGTACTTCTGGTGGTGCACAATTTCTAGGTCAAGATAAGCTTGTGAGATGGTCTTCCAAGAAGCAGGATTGCACATCACTTTCATCAGCCGAAGCGGAGTATGTGTCTATATCTACGTGTTGTGCTCAAGTTCTTTGGATGAGAACACAACTCACGGATTATGGATTCCAATTTGATAAAGTACCTATGTACTGTGACTCAAAGTCAGCCATAGCCATCTCCTTCAATCCGGTACAGCATTCCCGCACGAATCACATCGATGTCAGATACCACTTCATAAAGGAACAAGTTGAAAAAGGTATCGTTGAACTATACTTTGTTGGAACGGATTACCAATTAGCCTACTTGTTTACGAAATCTCTGTCGAAAGATAGGTTTGAGTACCTCGTTAGGCAATTTGGTATGAGATGTTTGACTCCAGCAGACCTAGAGATTTTGGAAAAGGTGCCTGCTTGATTTATCTATCAAACATCAACCTGTAAATATCTTTGATAAAGGAAAATACAAAAATATAAAACATATAAAAACAAAACACAAAATTTAAAATCTTTTAAAAGCCAAAAATATTCTTCTCGACATGTCTTTCAGTATCGATAATATGGACGTACCTAGAAATGTCGCTCAATAACGACACGGGTGTGTACATAAAGCTCGAATGAAAGTTGTAAATATTTTTCAAAACATGTCATTTCTTCTTTTAATAAAGGAAATTGTCTATTTTGGACAATATTTCCAAACAACGGGTAGAGCAATCTATCACGGGTTGAGCTAGTCACAAAACATTCAACGTTTTGAGCTCAACACAATGGCTTGTAATCACTTTCAGATTGCAACCCGGATCAATATTCACGGGGGAGTGTACGATTTAGTGCGCTTACCCTCAGCAAAAGAAGAGAAATCTTCTTACACTTGAGTGGATTCGTCAAGACATTCAACGTCTATGAACTCAAGTTTATGCTTTAGAAAAACCTCTTCGCCAAAAAGAAATAGGATTTTTCAAAAAGCGTTGAACACAATTTTTTCAAGAATTTTTCAAAGATTATTCAAAATCTTTCAAAAATTGTATGTTCAACAACTCCCATCCTCGAAAAGAGAAATGTGGATCACATCCTCACAATGACAATCCAATTGGATCAATTTTTGAGGGGGAGCATTTTAAATTCATGCAAAAGATTAACACATCTTTCTCCCAGAGATTTTCAAGACTATTTTTCAAAATATATTTTAATCAAATTTGGTATCTCTAATATCAAAATATTTTATATATTAGACTCAAGCACTTTAAATCTTACCTACATGTGCGAAACACTTTCGATTATCGATGCACATGTGAAGGGGGAGAATTTCTGATACGACAAAACTATCAAGGTGTTAAATGTTTTCCAAACATCTTGTTAGACATTTGAAGTGGTTTTCATGGTTACGATCAAATACCCACAACATCTTTAATTCACGACGTTATTTGTGTCAAAAGGGTGGTTAGGTTTAAGTCATATGATCCGACCAGAATCGGAGGGATCTTCCCAGGGACAATCCAATAGATTATTAGAAGTCCTTAGGAAAGATGGAGTAGAAAGTGAACGTAGCTGAATGCCGACTAAGTACTGATGCTAGCACTGGAACAATCACAACAAGGTGCTAGTAATGATGCCTTGGTAAGCATTGAAGGGGTTCAAGAATGAAAAAGAAATGTAAGGATAAAGGGTGTAAATAAAGAAGCCCTCCATACAACTTAGGCAGAAACCGGGTCAACACATCATGAAGACTACTCATCATGGACCCAGTGATGTGAAGCACAAACCTTTCCTAGCTACTCAGGCTTCTCTCAAAAGAAGTTTGTTTTATTGTCATGGAGAACAACATGAATTCTATTAGCTTTCTGATTCTGAGATAGTTGATATTGAATAGGTGGCATCTACTCCAGCCTCCGACCACTAAAAGTGCACAAATCGAGTATAGAGTCTAGAGATCAATCAAATCTCGTTAGGACACACGGATGACGAACAAGAGAGTCCTATGCTATATCCTTGTGATATTGCTAGAACACTCAGAGTGATACTACTTAGTATTCACAATGATGAGTGGAAATCCTTCTAGTGTTAACATCAAACACCATTGCGGTAGGTCGTATGTAAGATTCTTTATGCATTGAACATGTGTAAAACTGAAAAGCAACAGTGGTTTGATTCTGAATTGATTCAAACTCGTTTCAGGTTTCTACGCAATATCTTTATGGTCTTGCTAGAACATTCAGAGTGATATTCATTAATATTCACAGTGACGAATGGAAATCCTTCGAGCATCAACATCAAACAGCGCAACGGTAGGTGACTTGTGAGATTCTTATGAATCAAGCTTGTGTCAACTGGAAAGCAACAATGGTAAGATTCTTTATGAATCACACTTGTTCCAGGAATTTGAATTGACGACTTTAATCAAGTGGATATTTATCCAATTGATTCACTCTTTATGTTCGCAGTCTTGCTTTGAGACGGTTGAGTAAAGAGAACGGCTAGTACAGCCACGAAACCCTGGCAAGGAGATTTTTAACTGAATCTACCTATCACATGTACGGTATTTAATATCTTATAACGGTCTTCACCGACCGGAGGTAAAACGCTACCGATTTAGGACGAATGTCAAATCCACTCAGTCCGTGTCTATGTTTTGTCTCGAGAAGGTGGCGTCACGGTGTACTCAGCAAAGTCAAAGATTTAAAACCACATACTCATGCCTAAAGAAATATTTGACAATTAATAGTGTGAGCATGTGGATGAAGACACAAGATCAAAAGATGGGAAAGACAAGTCAAGGATGATTTGAAGATCTCAAGATTAAAGACAAAGTCGAAAGACAACTACAAAGGCTTAAAGATCACAGAATGAAAAAACAATACTACTATTACACGTTCAAGACTCATTTATGGCGAGATTATTAATCTCTACAATTCTCCAAATGACAAAGGGTAATGACCTCTCACAAAAGGTAATGACCTCTCATTGGGAGAGATTGTTAGCCTCAAAATATCGAGTCAAACAAGAATGCTCGCTCATATGTTTATTATGTATCGTATATTAGAACGTTGTAATAGGTAGTAGATTAGTCGTGTATTACGTGCTTAACTTTAAGCTAAGGTTCATTCATAAGTAACCAAAGCCCAAAAGGAAAGCACGACCCAATATCATATAGCCCATCATGCCACATGTAGGCAAGGCTATATAAACCTCTCCTTGCATGTACGGAGAGGTTGGTTGGTCATTTCATATTTCCTAGTCTAATATTCACCAAGTTTCTCACACACTTCTCTCTCTACTTTCTCTCACTACTTTCTCTCTCTAGAATTCATCTTCTTCATCTATTTTCTTAATTTAATTCGTGTTATATCATCATAAATATGGGACAAAAAATGCTGAAAACCCTATCGCAATGCCCACTATTCTTGGATATAACACAACCAGTTCGAGATTTTGAGCCAAAAAATGATCCAAACACCCAAAAATTTTGTGTTTATAACCAAAGTAACAATACCAAATCACTACCACAACTATGTAGATGATTTGTAATAAACTATAAAAAACACAAAAAAAAATGGACCGAATGTTTTAGATCAAAATAGGCACGAAAATTAAGAACACAAACACAAATCTTCAATCACCTATCCACTATAGGCTCTTGATACCAAATGTTATTCCCACTTCAATCCATAACACAATATTAAGAGAGAGAAAGAGAAGAAAAGTAGAGAGAGAAACTAGAGAGATTGTGGAAGGTTTTTACTATTAGAGAGAGAAAGTAAAATGGTAACCAACACCCTCTTCCACACATGGAAAAGGGTATTTATATGCCACGCCACATGGGCTTTGGTAGAGTTGTTCATGGGCCGGGCTTGGCTTTGTTTGGGCTTACGCCCCTAACTTATACAATATTAGCTTAAAGTTCAAGCCCGGTTAACCCGACTAACCTATTACAATACAAGACAATTAAAGACTAAGATGACCTATTACATTCTTGTTCGACTATATAAAATATAGGGCTAACAGCCATTATATATATCGTGTTTGTTTGAGTAGTACGTTTTTTACTTTCCATTTTCGGAAAGCGTAAATATCGTACATACTCATATTTATTTTCTTATTACTGATATCCATAAAAATAAATCGTGGTAATTTGAAATCAATAAACACATTCATAAAAACAATCAAAAAAATTAAAGAAACAATCAAAAACAAAAATATATTTAAAAATTTTAAAAACCCCAAAAAGAATCTTCTTTGCTACCCCTATTCTACCTTTAGTGCATGCGCGCTCGTTCGTATGATTATGCAAATTCTAACAACGTGTCGAATCGACGTAATCGAGATCGAAGGAATCGACAACGATGACAAAATTTAGAAACAAACGTTTCTACTATCGTTGTTGAAACCGTAGACGAGATGGCCGAGAATCGTACGATGATGGAGTTGCTCCAAGCACCCACCGAGGTTATGGAGACGCGATCGTAATTCCCGAGATTGAAGTAGAAAATTTTGAGATCAAATCGGGAATGTTGGCATTAATTCAAGCGACAAAGTTTAAGGGTCGTGAGGCGGATAATCCTCATGACCACATTTGAAATTTTAATCGTCTTTTAGCTACGAGCAAGTTTAAGAATCTTGACACCAATGTCATCAAGCTTATGTTTTTTCCTTACTCGATCGATGGCTCCGCCAAGGATTGATACGAGAAAGAACCACCAAACTCCATAGTTACGTGGGACAATCTCGTTTCCAAATTCGTTAATCATTTCTTTCCACCGTCAAAAACCACATTTTCCAAAACGAGATCACTAAGTTTGAACAAACGCCGAATGAATCGTTTAGAGACGCGTCGGATCGTTTTAAAGAATTTCTTAGGCAATGTCCTCACCACGGTTTTTCTGAGTTGTACCAAATCGACACTTTTTATAACGGTCTTAATTTTCATGAACAAGACTCGTTAAATTCCGCCGCGGGTGGTAACTTTTTGTGTAAAACTCCTAGGGAAGCTTTATTGATTATCAAAAATAGATCTAAGGTTTACCAACTCCGTAACCCACCGAGTGTTGCCAATGTCGCCAATGTTAGCCATGCTAATCGCGATATTGAGAGAGTTGATGCGAAAGTCGATAAGTTGACGAATGTTTTTTACGTCGTTTTTTATCGAAATGCAAAAGAAAGACGCTCCCGCTACAGTGAAAGCTGTTGAGGTTTCGTGTACGTTATGTGGTGGACCTCATAATTTTTTTCTTTTTTGGTAAAGGGAGTCACCCCGGTAAATATATTAACCAAAAAACAATGTTAAGTACAAATGAAATACGGCTGAAGTACCACATTAACCTCAGGCCAAAAGCTTGATCAACAAGTGCTTATGACAGGTCATAAACACATGAAACTTACCTAACAGTATAAATCGAAAACTAGTGTAAAAACAACATTAGCAAACTCCAATAAGAAGAACTCTTGGTAGTAGATCTTCCTTTGGTTATTGGTATAAGAAATGCCAAAAAATCATCCAAACGAGGAGGGATAGAATCCATACCAAAAAGCACCCTAGCTTGCGTCCAAACCTGTGATGAATAAGAGCACTCAAAAAACAGATGAGAATGAGAATCAGGAGTAACTTTACACAATGGACACCGAAGCAAGCTTAAATCAACCGCAGGCCCAACATCCCATTGCCACAAACGATCATGGGTCTTTAGTTTCTACTTAACAACAAGCCACATGTGCAACGAATGTCGAGGAATACTGTGAGAGAACCTGACAACATGGTACCAAACCACAGCCTGGCGCCTGGTCCGCAAAGTATCCCAAGCCAGAGTAACAGAAAATGACTGAAATGAACCAACACCATCACGTCACACCAAAGAATCGTGATTCCCCTCATCCAGAGCAGGGATAGGGATAGAGACAACAACAGGAAATCGGTCCACCCAATCAGGCGGCCATTTCCAAGGGTTGTTCTCAATCAAGTCATCTACAGTATCATGAAGGTTAAAACCAGACCTAACAATATTACGTACCGTAAGAGTATCACGTAACGGACACTCAGCAGCCCACCTATAAAACCACATAGACACAGATTTAATATCATGAATCTTATACCAAACAAACGGTCGCACATGTCTCCTAAGCTGAAGAAGCTTACACCAACCCCAACTTACATCACCAAGACAAGGAACATCCCATAAGCACCTACCCCTTAACTTATACGAATGTATCCATTCAAACCATAATTATTCCTTACGAGTGAGAAGACACCAAATATGAAAGGTAATAAGATCAGCATTAAAATCATCAAGCCTACGAATACCAAGACCGCCCTCACTTTAGGGAATACAAACATCATCCCAAGCCACCTTTGCCTTCCCCTTTTTCATCTCACCTTGACACCATAGAAAGTTCCTAAGAAGCTGATCAGGGAGGATAAAAATTGAAGCCCAGTACAGGTGCATAGATGATAGCACAGACTTAACAAGTTGGAATCTCCCTGCAGTATATAGAAATTTGTTACGCCAATCCTGGACCCGACTCTCCAACCTTTCAAAAAGAACTTTACAATCCCTATAGAGCAGTCTAGAAGAGATAAGAGGAACACCAAGATAACTCACTGGCAAGGTGCCTTCCGCAAACGACATAAGATCCAGAATACTAGCTTTCACATCAAGTGGAACATTACAAAAGAAAGCGGTACTTGTTGATCCCAAACTTAGATCGATTTAGCTTGTGTAAACGAGATTAAATCAAGTTAAACACGTAGAGAAACTTTGTTGTATATGAAACAATTCAAGTATTAGGCGGAATTAATTGTGACAACCCAAAACTGAGGTCATTGCTTAATCTTATTTTACGATTATTTTTGAAATTTTTGGATGAGTTTGAGATATATTTATTTTTGGAGGTTTAAGTTTAAACCGATGTTGGAAGGTCTATATTTAATATTTATTAAGTATAAGGAGTATTAGCAAGTGTGATGTCGATGGATGCCAAATATATTATGTAATATTGTCGGTTGTTCGATTTTTATTATTTTTGAGGATTTATTTTAAATGACGTGTTAAGTCGAGTCGAGAGTCGATATTATTATTTTTGAGGTACGTTTTAAATTTTTAAAAGTATCTTTATGAAACCCGAGCCCCATAAATATTTTAAAATTTTACTAATAGTTATTTCCCGCTTTTTAGCTAACTATTTTCATTTTTAGCCACAACTATTGCCAAATTGCAACCAAGGTCCCTACCCCACTATATATAAACCTTAAACAAACACACACCTCTCTCATTTCACCACTAAAAATTTTCACCATCTTCTTTCTTTCTCTCTCATTTGCCGTGTTGGGAATAAATTATAGCCAATCTACTTGAGCGCTGACAAGAGTAAAACAAGCGTTGACAGGAGCAAAACAAACGCTGACAGCTCAAGCGTTGACAAGATAAAGTCAAGCGTTGATACATTGAAGACAAGCACTGATGGGAAGATATACTCTACGCGTTTATTGTATTCTAGATTACTTCTAGTAAAGATAGGAACAACAATGTATTTTCTATATTTATCTTTACCTAGAATAGTTGATACGTAGATTATTGTACAAGGCTTCTTATGTCTATAAAAGAAGACCTTTAGGTTAATGTTCAATATAAGTTTTCATTCGTAAACTACTTTCATTGTAAGCAAGTTTGATATCATTATACAAAGTGAAAGTTTGTTTATATCATTGTGTTCTTATTTAAGTGTTAATTCCGCATAACACTTAGATTGTTATAAACATATACAAAGGTTTATCTAAGTGTATTACTTGATCTAATCTCGTATACATAAAGCTAAATCGATCTAAGTTTGGGATCAACAAGTGGTATCAAAGCTTGTTGAGGAACTTTTGATCTTAAAGAACACAAGAACCCTAAAAATCACCAAAACCCTAATTTTCTCAAAAACCCTAACAACATCATGTCAACTTCAGAAAAGCCTGAAGATGGTAGAGCTGTGTCTACTGAAGATTGCTGATGTTATTTCTGGAAGATCAGCTGTTGCTATTTCTGGAAGATCAGCTGTTGCTGGATGTTTTGAAGAAGATAAGAAAGAAAAGCCAGAAGATGGTAGAGCTGTGTCTGATGAAGACATAGCAAAGAAAAGGGTTGACATGAAAACCCTAAATATTCTGAAAGTCTCTTTGGGACAAGAGAACCAGCATAAATACAGAGGTTATGTTCTGCTAAAGACCTTTGGGCAGCTCTTGAAGTTGCATATGGTGGCAATGTAGATACCAGGGAAGAAAAGAAGAAACAACTCATGCATGATTATGCTGTTTTCAAAGCTCAACCTAATGAGAAGCTGAGTAGTGTGAGAAGCAGATTGCTTGACATTACAAGCAAATTGTCCTTCATGGGGACACAACTTGGTGATGTTGACATTAATGCTACCTTTCTTAAAAGTCTTGGTGAGGCGTAGAAGATTGAGGCAAGATCTATTCTTGCCAATAATACTTACAAAAGTTCCACGTTTGATGACATTTACAACAAATTGAGGCTGTTGGAAGATGAAACTCTTTTAGAGCATGGAAGCAAGTCTACCAACAGTAACATGGCCTTCTTCTCTCATAGTGAAGGTAAATTCAATCAGAAGGACTCCTACATGCATCCAGTTACTGGATCATCATGTGTCAGCGCTGGAACATGTCCTGTCACCGTCTCCTTTTCAGACGCTGACACATTCAAAAGTGACTCACCAAGAGTTAAACCTGCTGGTTTGGATTTGGATACTGTATGTGCTTATATTGCTTCTTTGCCCAATGGTTCAGTGATTACATATGAGGACCTTGAGCAGATAAGTGATGAGCACTTGGAAGAGATGGACATTAAGTGGAACATGGCTCTTGCTAGTATAAGAGCAAACAGGTGGAACAGAAGGTTTAAGAAGAAGATGACCTTCGATGCAAAAGACACAGCTGGATTTGATAAATCCAAAGTTGAGTGCTACAACTGTCATCGTATGGGGCACTTCATGAGGGAATGCAGATCTCCTAGAAGATCTGATGCTGGTAAACCCTCAAGTCAAATTGTTAAAGCTCAGGATCCTAAATCCATGGTTGCAGTTCAAGGAATTGATGGTATGGGATGGGATTGGAGCTATCTGGCTAAGGATGTGGAAGAGGATAAAGCTTTGGTTGCTGAAATTGAAGAAGAAGAGCATGTTGAATATGCTCTCATGGCACACTCCTCCTCTTCATCTGATAATGAGGTATACGATGATGCTTTTTGTAGTAAAGGTTGTAGGTTAAACACTGAGAAACTTAACAAAGAGGTGTTAAGATTATTAAGTGATGTGAGTACTGAAAGGTGCAAACTGTCTAATTACCAACTAGCTCTCACTCAAACTGAGAAGACAGTTTCTGAATACAAGAAAATGGAATTTGACTTAAAAGATAAAATAAATATCTTAAAACATGGGTTAAATGCTAGTATGGATATTAGAAACATTATGGAAAGGGTTAATGGTGAGTTACAGGCTAAATTAGATGAAGCCATTAAAAACAAAGATAATGTTGGTCTTAAAATCCAGAGATTTGATAAGGCAACACAAACCCTAGGAGAATGTGTGGGAAAACAAAGGGATCTTAAGGACATGAATGGGATTGGGATGAAAGACTACTCTGTGGTTCCACCACCAGTTGGTGACTTCTATGGTGTCCAACAAAATGACCTATCTTGGACTGGTTTACCAGAACTCCAAGAGGAGGAATTCATTCCCCCACCAAGAGTTGTCACCCCAGTTGAAGAGTATCATCAAAAGTTGACTGACCTGAATGAATGGAAGAAAGCTAACCCTACATTATTTGTTAAGGGTAGCTTGCTATGTGAAAGTCCTAATGAGTCAACTTCCATTAAAGTTACAAACCCAATCACTGGTAAAGCTGTTGACCTAGGCTCAAACACTGTTAGAAAACCTAGCATTAAGTATGCATAGATGTATAAGAATACTAGGTCACCCAAGAGCCAAGTTAGCAATAATGGAACAGGCTTCTTCTCTTCTAGACCTAGGGTTGTGTCTAGAAAAGCTTGTTACACTTGTGGTAGCTTTTCACACTTGGCATACAAGTGTGTCAACGCTCCCAAAGCCAGCGCTGATAGGAACAAATTCAGCGCTGACAGGAACAAAGTCAACGTTGTTAGAAAGTCAAACGTTGTCAGACCCAAACCTTGTGTGCAGCAAAGTCCACAAGTTGTTAGACCTGCCCCATTTTTCACTAGAGGGTCTAACACTCATGGACAAAGACCATTTCAAAAGAAAAATACTTTGTCTAATAGGCAATGGGTTTCTGTAGCAAACCCTAGGTTCAACGCTGACAAGGGTAATTTCAGCGTTGACAAGACCAATTCCAACGCTGACAGAAACGTGACCAGACCTAAATATTTGCAACCACAGGGTAAGGGGTCTAAAGCTTCTTCAAGCTTGACATGGAGACCAAAGAAAGATCAAAACCCTAATGATAATGGGGTTTCAATGACCTGCAACAGATTTAATTACATTTCAAAGGTCACTACAAAACCTATTGGGGTTAACTGGGTATTTCATCCTAAGAAGGATGAAAATGGGGTTGTTATGAGAACTAAGTCTGTTCTTATTGTGTAGGATATGTAAATCTTGCTTATGTTTTTAGAGAGAGAAAGAGATAGAGAGATGGTGAGAACACACACTTAGAGAGAGAAAGTGAAAGAAAAACACTTTTTCACTATGTGTAAAAATGAGGAACACACCACCCTCTCCATCTAAGGAGAGGGTTTATATACCAAGCCCATAAGATGGGCTTGGGCTTGCATTTGGGCCGTCCATACATAACATGGACTAGGCCTTTCCTTGTTTACTTAATGTAAGATATCTAGACTACGAGCTACAACTTAATATGTTGTCGGAGTGACCGAATCTTCCTAAATACGTAAAAACGTATTTCCAACAATCTCCCCCTAAGGGAGGTCACTCCAAAAAAGGGCGTTACCCGAGTTACAATAATGAAATAAACCTAGCATACTATGCTTGTCTTGAGCTCGTAGTCTTCGTCTTTCTTTTCTTTTTCTTTTCTGGTGAACATGCTGATGTGATCTTTGATATCAATTTTTTGCATTAATCTCTTGCCTTGATCTTATGCATCCATCACTTGTGATCTTCGCCTCCTCGTGACACCATGTCCCACATACTTATACCTTTGTAATTCTTGAAAGCTTCAGAGTTCGATACAGCGGAAGACTTAACTGTTAGGCTTTCTTGAATTAGATGAGGTATTAAGTCCATAAAGTATAAGCATGCGGGGACGACTTCTTCTTGAATCCCGCAACGCCACCGTCTTCAAATGCCGCAACATAAGTAGACACGAACGAAATGGCTTTGAACATTTCATTCTAATTCGGTAGCATTTTAGCTCCGGTCGGTGAAGAACGTTGGACGATATTAGATATTGTACCCGTGAAGGATAGTTTCAATTAAGTAACTTCCTGACAGGATTTCGCGGGTAAACCCGTTCTCTTTATTCGACCGTCCAAAGCTGACTGCGAACATAAAGAGTGAATCATTTGGATAATAATATCCGCATGATTTGAAGCCGTCAATTCATGTTCCTAGAACAAGTGAAATTCAATTAAGAACCGCACCATCGTTGCTTTCCAGTTGTCACGAGCTTGATTCGTATAGAATCTTGCAAGTTACCTACCAAGTGCTGTTTGAGGTTAACACTAGAAGGATTTCCACTCATCACTGTGAACACTAAGATATCACTCTGAGTGTTCTGGCAAGATCACTAAGATATTGCGTAGAGGCCTGGAACGTGTTTAAATTCAGTTAAGAATTAAACAGCTGTTGCTTTCCAGTTATCACAAGTTTGATTCATAAAGAATCGCACAAGTCACCTACCATGAGCTTTTTGATATTCGATCAAGAAGGATTTCCATCTTCATTGTGAATACTTTCGTATTACTCGGATGTTCAGGCAAGATCATGAAGATTTTGTGTAGGACTCTTAAAATCTTTCTTACTTTTCACAGTGTGTGAAGAAGCAAGGAAATATGAAAGTGTGTCCTAATGAGATATTTGATGATCTCAAATGGCTCTAGACTCGATCGTGCATTTTGAATTCTAGTGATCGGAGGCTGGAGAGGAGTGCCACCTTTTCAATACCAATTTACTCGGGGTGAATAAATCGATAGATAACGTGTTGATCTCCGTGTGATTAAAACAAATATCTTTTGAGAGATATCTGAGTTAGCTGGGATGGGTTGTGCATTGCATCACTGGGTCCATGATGTCTATCTTCAATATTGAGCATCATTAAAATGATCTCAATAGCATATGAGTTGACCCGGTTTCTGCCTAAGTTGTAAGGAGGGCTTCTTTCTTTACACCCTTTATCTTTACAATTATTTTTCATTCTTCAACCCCTTTAATGCATACCAATACGTCATAACTAGCACCTTGTTGTGATTGTTCCAGTGCTAATTTAAGTACTTGGTCGGCATTCAGCTACGTTCACAATCTTTCTCCAACTTTCCTAAGGACTACTATTTCTAGCTTATGGAATGTCCTTGGGAAGATTCCTCCGGTTCTAGAAGAATCATTGGACTTAACCTATCCTACCATCCTTATGTCACCACAATCTTCATCGTCGTGAAATAAATGGGTTTTGGGTAAGTATATGTCACCATGAAAATCCATTTTGATATGCAAATCCATTTTGCTCCCCCTTAACATATGCCACGATATTCGAAAACATTTCGCACATGTCGGGATGAGCCAACACCTTAAGTCAAACCATTTGTGATAATATCCCATATTAAATAACATTTTCTCCCCCATATTAAAAATATTAACCCAATCGATGTTTTTAATATCAATTGATTTAATGAAGTTTTAACAAAGGTTTTGGGAAGAAAAATGCAAGTCCGTTTTATCTTCATGATATCAAACGCATGAGATATGATACTGATTTGTAACATGATCACATATTCACCATATTAGAAAAGAATTGACAAGGTTGGACCTGATAGATGAGAACTTCATATGATAAGATCAAATAGTTCTTGTCAGCATATGTTGGTCGCCTCGTCACGTCTGAAGTCATCTCTTGTCACCACGTGTACGATTGGTATTGTATTCTTGACACCAACTTGTGAACTTGGCACGTTCGGCATCGAAGATTCTGAATGCTTGACAATTGCTCCCCCTCAATTGTTGACCCGTGTTCTATCGAAAGAGCTGTAGTCGTCGGTTGAGTAGTCACATCGTCGAGTATGTAGATAGCAATTGTAGATTGCTATGGTTGTAGAGATGATAGCTTCATAAAAACAAGACTTCTCTTGTTTTAACAAATAAATGCACTAAAGCGTACATAGATTTGTGTTAGACCAAGTTATAAAGTAAACTTGATCCCTTACAAGGTTTTAAAGTAAACCTTGCCCGAGAAAATTAATTCCCGTTGTGAGCCAAAGCTTTCATAAGAAATACTTGACTTTAATGTGAAAACCGGGTTGCAGTCTGAAATAACTACAAGCCATAAGGGCATGTTTTATGAAGTATTTACAACTTTTGTACGAACTCTATTTATGGCGCCGTGTCAATATTTATCGACATTTCTAAGGCCGTAAATATTATCGTACCAAAAGACATGCCTTTGAAAAATAAAGTAAAAAATATTTTTGGATTTTTATGAAAATTTTCAATTTTTATGGTTTTTATATGGTTTTATATTTTTGTATTTTGCTTTTGTGGATAAAAATATAAACAATATATACAGATGATCACCAAGGATACGGAGAATAGTTTACCATCACTATTCTTTCGCTTCATCTGCCAATTCCTTTAGAGTCTCAGGCGAGAAGGTTCTCATTCCTAGCTTGTCGGCCAAAAATTCAATTCGATCGCGATCTAAAGCCTTCGTGAAAATGCCAATTGATACTCAGATCGGACAAAGTAAAGCTCGATTACTCCATTTTCCACTTGCTCCTTGATGAAGTGGTAGCGAATGTCAATATGCTTCGACCGGGATTATTGAACATTGTTGCAGCATAAGGCAATTGCACTCTTGTTGTCACAGTACATCGGAATTTTGTTGAAACCTACACCATAGTCGGTTAATTGCGATCTCATCCAAAGAATTTGAGCACAGCAACCGGACATAGCTATGTATTCTGCTTCCGTACTTGAAATTGCAGCGCTTTTCTGCCTTTTCGATGCCCAACTGATTAGTCGATCTCCTAGTAGTTGCAAAGTTCCACTCGTGCTACGCCTTGTATCTTGACAACCCGCGTGATCCGCATATGTATATGCCATTAGTGCAATAGAAGAGTCCTTCGAATACCAAAGTCCCCGATTAAAGGTTCCTTTAAGATATCGAAAGATCCTTTTAACAGTAGCTAAGTGTAACTCGGTAGGCCTAGTTTGATACCTAGCACATATACATATAGCAAACTGAAGATCAGGTCGACTAGCTGTGATATATAGAAGAGTACCTATCATTCCACGATAAAGTGTCGGATCAACGGCAACTCCATGTGGATCTGCATCAAGCTTAGATTTTTCCACCATTGGAGTGTCCACGGGGTCGCAAGATTCCATCTTATACTTCTTTAGCGATTCAAGGGCATACTTGGATTGATTTATAAAGATGCCTCTGGGACTCTGAGATATCTGAAGACCTAAGAAGAATGATACCTTGCCCATCATTGACATCTTAAACTTGGAAGACATGAGTGTCCCAAACTCATCCGATAAGGTTTGGGTCGAGGCTGCAAATATAATATCATCAACATATATTTGTACCATAATCATATCTTTACCTCGTTTCTGAATGAACAGCGTGGGATCCACCTTGCCTTTAGCGAAGCCTAGCTTAATGAGGAATTGTGACAATAGATCATAGCATGCGCGTGGAGCTTGCTTCAACCCATAGAGAGCCTTCTTAAGCTTTTACACATGATTAGGATAATTAGGATTCACAAAACCATCCGGCTGTTGAACATAGACTTCTTCCTTGATTTCACCAATAAGAAATGCCGTCTTCACATCCATCTGATAGACGATCATATTCATGTGGGCTGCATAAGCGAGGAATAGTCTAATAGCTTCCAAAAGGGCAACAGGTGAAAAGGATTCCATAAAGTCGATGCCCAGTAATTGCTTGTATCCACGAGCTACTAGTCGAGCTTTGTTCTTCAGTATTCCGCCTAACTCATCGAGTTTCACCTTGTAAACCCATTTCAAAGTGAGTAACTGCACTTGATCCGGGCATGGGACAAGTTCCCAAACTTCATTACGTATGAATTCGTTAAGTTCTTCTTGCATAGCTTCTATCCAACAGGATTGAGTAAAAGCTTGTTGCCATGTCTTAGGTTCAACTTCAGTGAGAAACGCATCAAAATGACAAAACATTGCATTTTCTTGTAGCCGACTTCGTGTGGATACCGGACGATTAGGGTCACCAATAATAGAATCTATAGGATGATCCTTTGTCCACTTGCTGTCATGTTCACGAATCCGTGGATTGGAGTAAACTGTAGAAGGAGCTTCCTCTGAGGTGGACGACCCGACTTGATTAGGGTCGAGAATTGGTACCCCAAAGAATGGAAGTTCACGCATTTGAGCGAATTCCAAATCGTGATCATCATCATCCTCTTCGTCATCAATAGGCATGACATGGGTAGTTGTTACATGTGTTGGTTGAGAATTACTCGTTGAAGGTATATCTTGACCAATTGTAGGTGCAGATGTGTCTGATTGTGCAACGGTTGCTGGAGCGACAACTTCGGTTACCGGAGCTATTACCTCAGGTTCTGAAGCAACAATAGTTGGAGGAGTAAAGAATTCATCAAAGAACGGTTGAAACAACGTATCCCATTCAGTCCTAGAAGGTGGTGTAAATGATGATGAAGTAGGGTTGTTTGGGACAAGACCAGAACTAATGTTACTGGGTCCCATTTCATGAAGTGCGGGTTCAGAGCTGCTTTGCTCAGAAGCCATAGCTGTCAGCTCATCAAAATCAACATTCATAGTTTCAAGGATCTTGCGAGAGTTACGGTTGTAGATTCGGTATGCCTTCTTTGCGGGTGCGTAACCAATGAAAATACCAATATCAGCCTTAGGTTGAAGTTTTCCCAAATTGTCACCATCATTATTTGGATAGCAAAGAGAACCAAATACATGAAGATATGATAAATCTGGTACTTTTCCATGGAGAAGCTCATAAGGTGTTCTACCATGGCGTTTACGAATTAGTGACCGGTTTTGGGTGTACACTGCTGTAGATACTGCTTCTGCCCATAAAAACAATGGAGCCTTTGCGTAAATTAACATCATTCGAGCAGCTTCCATAAGTGTGCGATTTCGCCTTTCAACGACACCGTTTTGTTGTGGAGTGCGTGCAAAGGATGTTTCATGAGAGATGCCAACTTCTTCATAATAATCACGCAAAATTTGATTCACAAATTTGGTTCCATTATCTGTACGAATGCGTCGGACAGTAGTGTTGAGACGCACTTGAATCATCTTGAGAAATCCGATGATGAATTTAGGTGTTTGCTTTAAGAAATTTCACCCATGTAAACCGAGAGTAATCATCGACAATGACGAGGATGTACTTTTTGCCACTAAGACTTTCAACACGCATTGGCCCACAAAGATCCATATGCAACAGATAAAGTTTCTCTTGGTTGGTGTCTTCAGTCTTGGGTTTGTAAGACTTCTTAGTGCTTTTCCCCATTGTACACGCGGAACACAAATGATCCTTGTTTTTTTTTTTGGTAAAGGGTTTAAACCCGGTAAATATATTAACCAAAAAAAGCATTTAAGTACAAATGGAATGTGGCTGAGATACCACATTAACCTCAAGCAAAAAACTTGATAAACTAGTGTGTATGACATGCCATAACCACACAACACCTATCAACCAAAACAAAAACAAGAGCCTCTATATTTCTTGAACCACCAATGAGGAATAACCAGCAAGAGGAAGTCTTGGAACAGGGCAAACATCCCGCCACTCCACCAACAACACAAAGGAAGCAAAGAATCCATATGAGGTCGCCTCCTTAAAAAACCTTTACGAGAAAAACCCTGCGGGAAAAACCTCAAAAAGGAAAAAAGAGTACGACCCTCACGTTGCATTACCATGATGATTAAAACAAACACGAGGAAGCTTCCATCGATCCAGAAGAGAAGAGGATCGATTCGACATCTTCTTGAATTTGAACGTAACGAGCTTAAGCCTAACAGTATCACAAATAATTAGAGCAAGCTGATCAACCGTCAAAGAGGTCTTCTTGAACAATCTAGAATTCCGCTCCATCCAAATGTAATAGGAACTAGCCGCTACTATAATCCGAGCAATAATACTAAAAGCATTACGGCCCTTAGAAATGGGAATAAGGATCGAAATGATATCAGCCAACGAAGTTGGAAGAGTTTCCATTCCAGCCATAGCACGAACTTTACACCAAACCTGCAGCGAAAAAGTACATTCAAAGAACAAGTGCGAATGAGAGTCCTGAATCATATTACACAAGGGGCATCTTAGCAGGTTTAAGTCAACACTAGGGCCGACATCCCATTGCTTCAGCCTATCTTGAGTCTTCAACTTTTGATTAATAACCAACCAAAGGTGCACAGCATGCCGAGGAATACAATGCGCAAACCAAACAATATTATACCAACCCACCTCAGCCGCACTAGCACGAATAGTGTTCCAGACACAAGCCACCGAAAAATGTTGAAAACCACCTTGTCTATCACGCCACATCATGACATCAGGTTGATTATCATGAATCTCCGGAACTGGTATAGCAACAACATGAGGAAACCGATCAGCCCAATCAGCCGGCCATTTCCAAGCACCATTAAGTATAAGATCACTAACCGTATCCGTAAGAGAAAAACCCGAACGAACAATATTACGAACAGTCAAAACATCACGAATAGGACAGATGGGATCCCACCTATCAAACCACATAGAGGTAGACCTACCATTGAAGATCTTATGCCAAATAAACGACCTAACACGAGAACGAATCAACAGAAGCTTCCTCCATCCCCAACTCGTATCACCAAGACAAGGAACATCCCAAAAATTTCGACCATTAAGCTTATAAGAATGGACCCACTGGACCCACAACGATTCCTTATTAGTCAAGAGGCTCCAAATATGCGTCATCATAAGGGCAGTATTAAAGTCATCAAGCCTACGAATTCCCAATCCCCCTTCACGCTGAGGCAAACACACATCAACCCACGCAACTTTAGCCTTACCCCGTTTCATCTCACCTTGACACCACAAAAACCCACGAAGAAGCTGCTCCAACTCAAGAATGACCCGAGCAGGCAGAATGAAAACAGAGGCCCAGTAAATATGCATAGACGATAGAACCGATCTAATAAGTTGAATCCGGCCAGCCAAGGAGAGGTATTTATTCCGCCAATCATTAACTCTCCCCTCAAGTTTCTCCACTAACACCTTACAATCTCGATAAAGCAACCTGGAAGAAATAAGCGGAACACCAAGATACCGAACAGGCAACATACCTTCAGCAAAGGGCAGCAAAGTAAGAATGCTATTCTTCACATGAATCGGGACATTACAGAAAAAAGCAGTACTCTTCGGGATACTAGGCACAAGACCCGAGACATTCTTGAACTCATCCAAAGCATCCATAATTAGACGAACCGATTCAATGTGACCACGGGCAAACAAGAAAAGATCATCAGCAAAACACAGATTAATAATGCGGTTTTTCTCACAAAGATGGTGATACTGAAAATCTTCCATAGACCTCACCCGTTTCCGTAGAATAAGCGTTAAAGCTTCCATCACAAGAGTAAACAAGTAAGGCGATAAAGGATCCCCTTGCCGCAGCCCTCTCTTACCCTTAAACCAACCAAACAACTCCCCGTTAATGCATATAGAATAAGAAGTGGTGGTGACGCACGTCATGATCCACTCAACCATAATATGATGAAAACCAAACCCGACAAGAATAGACCGAAGGAAGCCCCAATCCACAGTATCATAAGCTTTTTGGATGTCGACCTTAAAAGAAACCCGAGGGGGGCCAGCTGGCCGATGATATCCACGCATAAGCTCCTGAGTAAGCAAAATATTATCCGAGATTCTCCGTCCCGGCACAAACGCAGATTGATTAATACTCACAAGATCACCCAAATCCTCCTTAATACGATTAGCAATAATCTTACTAATGCATTTAAAAAGAACATTACAGCAGGAAATAGGACGATAATCAGTGATTTTCGCAGGCGTAGACACCTTAGGGATAAGGGCAATGATAGTATGATTGATTTCCTTAAGAAGCTTACCATTAGTAAAGAATTCCCGAACTGCACATGTTACATCACCTCCAACAATGTCCCACGACTTCTTAAAGAAAGCAGAAGTAAAACCATCAGGTCCGGGGGCCTTATCATCAGCCATAGAAAATAATGCACTCTTAATCTCATCATCCGAAACATCACGAATCATAGACAAAGCTTTTTGGCAATCAAGAACCCTAGTAAAAAGACCATGACCATCAAGTGGGCTGGTCCCACCTTCAACACCCAGGAATTGCTCATAATGAGATACGAACGCAGCAGCAACATCATTCCCCTCATGACAAACATCAAATTGATCACGAACCATTTCGATCCGATTACGCGCACGCTTACTTTTAACAATACGATGAAAGTACGCACTATTAGCATCACCCGCTTCCAGCCACTCAGTTTTAGATTTCTGCCTTAAAAATCTTTCTTCATCGAGAGAAGCTTCCTTAAAAGCAAGTAAATAATGAGCATGATCCTCCCTCAACTCCACACTTGAAGGATTACGATCTACCGCCTTTTGAGCCTCATCAAGCTCAGCACGCAACCTGTCCACTCTATCATGAAGGTTCCCATGCTCATACAAAAGTTTACGCAAAGGGGACTTTAACCCCTTCAAACGTTTAACCACTCTAAACATAGCACAACCCTCAACATTAACCATCCAACCATTAGATACAACCGTAGAAAAACCCTCTTTATAAACCAGAAAGTTCGTGAATTTAAATGGCTTAGGCCGCGGCTTACTAACCTTAGGAATACGCAAAACACAAGGAGCATGATCAGAAATCCTGTAAGGTTGAAATATAGCAAAAGAACCTGGGAATTCATCCATATACGGGAGATTGCTCATAATCCGATCAATCTTCTTAAGAATACCATCACTCCCCTTCGGCTTTTGATTCCATGTGAAGTGCAAACCAGTAGCATTAACATCCGAAACCTCCATATTTTGAACACAATCTTTAAACTCACGCATGGCAAGTGTAGGCTCATACCCCCCACACGAATGATCTTCTAAATTCAGCGCCACATTAAAATCACCAAGCAGAATCCATGGTTTATCACGCATAAGGTAAGCATGTGCAACCAAATCAGCCCAAAGAGAGCGCCGGTCAACATAATAATTAGCAGCATATATAAATGAGCAAAAAATAGTCTTCGCATCAGCACGAATATTAATCTGACAGTGCATAACCTGGGTAGTTTGCGCCATAACCATAATATCAACAACAGCATCATTCCAACCGATAATAATACGAGACCCCTTAGGACACAAACCTCCATTAGAAGTCCATTTCCATTGTTGGCAAATTTTCCGACACTTATCATACACACTAATAGCATCCACATGAGATTCTAAAATAGCACAAACACTTAAATTGTTTTCATTCACAACCTGCTTAACCTCCTTCTGTTTAGGGGATCGGTTCAAGCCCCTTATATTCCATGAAGCGATACTAAACATTGAGAAAATCAATAGCAGGAGTGCTTGCCCCTGGAGTAGAACTTGAAACAAGATTCGCAGATTCATCATAAATATTCTCCACCTCATCATCGTCATCCAAGATTCCATCAACATCATCCCCGTTATGGGGATCTAAAAGATTAAAAGAATTAGAAACAGAGATATTATGGATATTAGAAGACTCCTTACCCCCATGTGAAATATGTGAATCATCTCCCGAATTCATCACAGCCTTACCATTCGCCTTAGACAAAGGCTGAGTAGAACCAACACCCACTGTCCCATCATTAGACGGCTTACTTGTAGCCTGACCATTAGAACGACCAGAACTAGTTCCCACCTCATTACGGCTAACAGATTTCTTAGGCACATACTGGAAGTTCTTCGGAACGGAAACACCCATAGCCGCATTCCCCTTGTTAGAGCGATTATTATTGCGCCTGCGCTTAGTAACTTGTTGAAAACCCTCATTAAGATCCACACTCTTAGGCAGTTCAGTAACTACTTTGTTAGGACACTCCTCATTATTATGGCCAAAAATCTTGCAAACATCACACCTTGGTGGTCGCCATTCATATTCAAGCCGAATGCTCTCCACTATGTGTCTTAACCCTCCATCAATAGGAATACCCACCTTAATAGACTCCTTCAACTCTACATTCGAATCAATCTCAATCAAACATCTCGCAAAACTGCTTCTACCCCACGAATCCGCACACATGGCACTAGTGAAAGAATCAAGCATAATAGGAGTACCAATCTTTGTAGCAAGAATACTTATCCCATCTTCTGAAAAGACCTGCAACGGGACATCATGAAGCTTCACCCATATAGGAACACGAGTCAGCTCATCTTTGGATAAACTGGAATTTACCGACCATTGCTTCAAAATAATAGGACTATTTTTAATCATCCACGGACCCCCTTCCAAAACAGCCGAAAGACCAGCACTTGAGTCAAATTTAAAGAAAAAGAAGCCCTTTGAATTCAACATTACCCGCTTGAGACCATGCTTCGCCCAATTATTACGCACAAAATATTCAACCACCGGAAACGCAATGCGCTTACCAATAAAATATCCACACAAGGTATTCTCAAACCGAGCACTAACACTTTCAACAATAGAAAAAGGCATCGATACATCAACCCCTTCATAAACATTATCAACCTGTAAGGCACGAAATTTAGCCTCACCCACCTTATCAGCCTTCCGTTGTCCACCAGCAGCATCAGCATAAGTATTAACTGTTGCTGTTTGAACAAACATGTCATCTTGACTAGAATAAGGCGATGATGTGTTAATCTGACCATCAGTACCGACTACACGATCAGGCAGCGAGCTCGCTCCCCTTACTTCTGTCTCAAGTATCTCCGTCGTATTCAACAAACCAGAAACTTGACCCCCATCTCCAACCACATCATCAGGTCTGGCACTAGCATTCAGAGACGAAGTCCTATCCCCATGACTGCCCCAAACCCCATGATCAGTACTTTTTAAAACCCCACTCGTGACAGCCCCATGCGAACCCCTTGAACTGTTATTAGGAGCCCTAATAGGAAGTGACGATTGAACTTCAAGACTTGCTGAAACATTCGAGGGATTACCCCTAACAGCCCTACGCTCCCCCAGACCGCTTTGATGCAACAGCGAAGACATTCTTGCTTTTAAAGCATCCACATCAACAGATCCAATATTAGACATAAAACCGAAACCCTAAAAAAACCCTAAAATAAAAAAGAAACCCTAAACACCACGAACACTCAGAACAGACAACACCAAACTCCACGTATAGTTTGAACGAGACCACACAAAAGAGGGAATTAATAGCACATGAAGAGGTCTAACCGACTATCATAAGATCAATTAGAAAAAAAACAAAACCGACAGCAAGAACCCTAAAAAGAAAAAACGAACAACCACCCTAAATTAGACGATCAACCTAATAAAAAACATGTTAGATCAGAGTAATCCTAGGATTAATCAATAAAACATGGACGTTATAAGGGATCACGAATAAAAAGAATGAATTGAACGATCAGCAGTAAAGGAGAAAAATTCTAGCCGCCATTGTTGAAACTAGGGTTTTTTTTTTTAACACAAATGATCCTTGTGAAATGATAGTTTAGGAAGACCGCGAACAAGTTCGTTTTTCGCCAAGTGATTAATAGCGTCAAATTTAAGATGAGATAACCGTCGATGCCATAACCATGACTTAGTCTTTGATGCTTTGGAGAGAAGACATACGGGAGAAGCGGCCATCATGTCTTCTAGAGACAAAGTATACAAATTATTCCCTCAAGTACCTTTCAATAAATCAACCCCTTCCAAATTACGAATGAAGCAGGTATGCTCTCGAAAAGCAACTTTTAGGTTTGCATCACAAAATTGTCCCACAGAAAATAATTTGTGACCGAGACCTTCCACATAATACACTCTTGAAATGATAACATTCCCAATATGATATTCACCATAACCCATTATCTTTGCAATATGATCATTTCCAAATCGAACCGTACCAAGAAACTTGCTGACGAAATTTCTCAGCTGAGAGCGATCTCCGGTCATATGCTTGGAGCAACCAGAGTCCAAATACCAGAGAACAATTTGAACCACCTGTTTTCAATAACAACAGTAGACAATGCATTGGAAACTATTGGTTCCTGAGTGTTAGCAGATACAAATATAAGATTATCAGAATTGCTAACATTTTTATGACCCTTAGATTTCCTGCGTTTTCTAATATGAGTTTTAGCACTAACAGGTTTTACAGTTCCAACTTTCTTAGGTTTTGGATTATCCGCGGGCACTACAGTGGGAGTAGACCTAGTTAAAGGGCACTTTGTTCCTACAGTAGTGTTGGTGTTCCTAGTTAAAGGACACGCTTGTGTTTTGGTAGCCTTGGTACTCCTAGTTAAAGGGCACGCTTTCTTCGCTTTAGTGGGAGTGATCCTAGTCAAAGGGCACATATTTCCTACTATAGTGAAAGTTCTACCAGTGGGGCGCCACATCCAACCAACTTGGGTTAACACTTTCCCAGTCGATTTCCATTCTAATCCATTTTTCCGGGCATACATCTCATTCACATGGTCAATAAGGCAAGAATCATGACGACTAGAAACATACATTCATTGCAATTCCAACATTTCAAATTAGAATTCACACTAGGCTTAGAACGCTGCACAACCGCAGAGCCTTTAGGTTTAGCTACATGATTCTTTTTATTCAAAACAGTAATAACATTCCTAGGATGGGCTTCTACTTTCTTCTTCACTTGACTACTAGATGGGGGCAAGATCCTATCATTCTTCTTGTTTCGCTTAAGCTTAGATCTTTGAGCGTTAGTAGTGGTGCTTACTCCTGTAGAAGGCAACACGGGAATATTAGAAGCTTGTTTTTATTCCGCCTTATCTTTAGTGACCAAAGTTTGAGATGGTTTAGTCCTAGGGCCCTTGTTAAGTGGTGTGACGGCTATAAGGTTCCTTTTGATTGCACTAGAGGACGATGCTGAGACAGTGGCTGCGTTATCCACAACATTCTTACCTTTTAGAGTACGAAGTGTTTCCTTTAACTCAGCCAAGACCAGATTCTTATCACAAATTTGTTCCCTCAAATCAGATATTTCCACCGACTTTCGATTCAATTGTTCAATCAATGATTGATTCTGTGCAGTGGTATCAACACATGCGGGCTTTACTGAATCGAAAAGTCGTGTATTTTTCTGTTTTAAGTTATCAACTTTGGACAAAATCTTGGAAACTCGATTATCTAGATCCAGTTTAAAATTCTCAGCGGCCTAAAATACGTTCACAAAGTTAAGCTCCTTAGATTTCTCTATTTCTATCGGCAGAGATGTAGCAACTTTGTCACTTGGCCGATGCTGTTTTGATTGTAAATTCAATTGAAAATTCTTTTCAAAGTTCGCATCATCGATATTAACACCTTCGAATGACGTTTCAAAGATTTCTTGAATAAATTGTTGCTTGCATTCAAGCGAAATACAATGTGTTTGAATCTCATCAAAACGTTTTGAAAGCGAAGAATATGGGTCTTGAAGCTTTAAAAATTCAGCGTCAGATTCGTGACAATTACTATCCACCACATTATCCACAGATTCAACATTATGCACAATAGAATCATTATCAACACTTTTATTCACACAGACAGAAACTATATCATGAGACATCACTTGCTTCAGAAGCTGATCATTTTGGCGTGAAACCCGTTCTATTTCAAGTAAACTGTTTTCAAAAGCATTTTCCATTTCATTGAAAACACGTCTAACTTCTTATATTTCCAAAAACAAATCTTGATCAAGATTACTAAGACAAGCCTTAACATTGTCTACAAACGGAACAATTTCATTTCGGAACGCAGCTATAGTGTGCTCAAAGTTCCATTCACCTTCCGTTATGGCCGAAGCCGTCGTACGTTCCAAAATGACCTTGTCAAAATCGGCTAAGTGTTGGTGAACCGCATTTTTGTTTTGGGTAAAGGGGACTCACCCCGGTAAAATATATTACGCCAAAAAATGTTGAAGTACAAACGGATGTAGGTAAGGTCCTAACATCACGGCCCGTTACATGGGCAACGACCATACACACAAGTGCAACAACTCAAATCCTATCTAAGAGTGACATACCACTCTTAGGACTACCAAATAAGTCTAGAAACAAAATAAATAAACATTTAAAAATGTTCCTAACTTATATATCCACGTAGTGGTATCCAGGATATCAAGCTAAACAAACAGCTGGTGAAAGTTCCTAAAACCACGGATAGGGCAGCAGAAGCTCCAGAACGTGTGTTTATGTCGATGCAAGCCGACACCCTACAATATTGATGACCATACCACATATCACTTTAAACCATGCAAAGCCCATGTACGTGTGATAGGAGATCATAAAACCAAAACACATAATACGTTTGATGTTACTTTCACATGCCATAATAACCACGTGAGAATCAAATGCAATCAATCACATAATAAATGTAATCACAAATAATAACATGCAAAAATTAAGCCGTGATTATTGCATGCATCCCAACCATGTTGACCAACACGTGAATAGCACATGGTAGACAAATAACAGCTCCAATGACCACAATCAATGAAGCATAAACGTAGCCATAACACAGCCTATACAGGCCACGAGTGACCAAGCGTTGTCACGGGGATGTGGCTAAGAACCAACATCCTAAGCAGCCAACGAGTGAACTGCTAGAACAATCACAAACATAAATGTGTAATCCGCCTCTTTGAATCTCATCAATTACCCTAGACGTAGATAAACACGAATGTGCCGAGAGCTATAATCATAGCCCTACTTCCAGTTGCCCCTGAACCAACACATGCTATACCAACGTGAACTTAGGTCTGAGACCCCAACTCACCTAACACAGCTGTTACGAAGACCCTGCGAATAAACGCATGCATCACCCCAATCACCGAAACTAGGGTTTCAAAGCTTCCATCTCTCTCCTAACTCACAGACCAAACACACCATATAATCATGAACCATACACAAGCCAAGTTCAAGCAGAATCACGCAGAAACCCTGAGCGAGTAGCTACGATCAGACCAAAACTTCACTCATTCCTAGTATTGCAAAATCAACAAATCCCTAAAACTAGGGTTTCGACCATAAGTGCAGCAACACAAGGAGCTCATTGGAGATGATCAAAACTCTGATCTGATCATAACCAATTCGGCAGCCATAAAAGAAAACCCTAAAAAGGTTTCAATCAAACCGCGACTAGCCGAATACCCCAAACCACGATCCACACAAATATAAACCATAACCATCATGGCGGATCAACGAATAAACAGCTACTTCGATACCCTAAAAAGAACAAACAATAACGAAACCCTTATAAATAAGGTTAGGGTATCGGCTGTAATGATATCTATTATGAACAATTTCCTTAACAGCACGCCACCTCTATGTATAAACAACCTAAAGAATCGATTGCATACCCATTAACAAATGAAACTTGACCGTAGATCTGAGTAGGATAGCCATAGAGATCCACGAATGGATGACTAAAAAACAGATCCCTATACACATAGTCGACAAGATAACAAGTATCAAGAGGTAGAGATACGATTTTAAAGGTTGTTTTGGCCGGAAAATTGAAGTAGAGGCGGCGGTCAGAAATCACCCATAGTAGGGAGAGAGAACTAGGGTTTTTCCTCCTCCGCCTAGACTTTTATTTGGTGAACCGCATTTAAGTTAACGGACGCCTTGCTTACCGGTGGAATTAACTTTGCTAAATCCGTTTTGACAAGTGTAGGAGACGTACTAGGAAGGTTTTCTTTTGACAAACTTTGGGGCACAAGAACTGTTAATTCTGCTAATTCCTTTTGTAAGCGAATGCGTTTCTTTTTCGAAAATTGATCTTTGTTATGTTGATCATAATCAATTGTATGGAATTTTGAAAGCATTTTAGAATGAGTTTCATCCGCAAGTGACTGTGTCTCCTCAGTACTACGAACAAAAGGTGCTTCTTTCGATTTGCCAATTATATTCATATCATAAAGACCGGGAATATATTCCTGAGCTTGTTTTGCATAACCGGGATTAGGTGGTAAATCTTGAAGACGCTTAAGTTCGAGTTCTTTAAATGATTTAGTTAAAAGATGAACCTTTTCTGTGGAAGCGTATTGTTTTAAAAACTGTTGTTCTTTGAATTTAAGAAGTTTGGTAGCATTAATTTCCGATTCAAACTTTTTAGACTCGAGAGTTTTGAAATCCATTTTAAGTTTCTGAAAATCATTGACAACCGACTCCTTTGCTTTTAATTCATTGGAAAGATTAGCTTTTAATGATTCTATTTCTTTCAAGTGTTCAATCTTTTCAAAACGAAATTGGTCAAATTCAGAACATGTTATTTTCTCTGTTTGAGGAACCATTTCAAAAGTTTTGACCTTTTCTTTATGCAACGCAAGCTCAGCAGTTAGGGTGGAATTCGTATCTACGGATTGTCTGAGGGCCATGTGCATTTGATCAATAATATGTTTAGGCACCATGACCAAATCATGTTGAGCATAAGATTCCATACCCGTCGTAGCATTTGGTTGAGGTTCACTCAAATGTGTAGGATTGGATACCACATCATTTGAGTTACAAGTTCCCGAATGCTGTTCGAGGTTGTCATTTTCATGCCCAACTTGATGTTGGTTATCATCAATATTATTAGATGTGGTTGGTACCTCACTGACGACATCAGAACCGTAGTGAGAGAGATTAGCAACGAGAGCAGCTTGGGCGGAGTGAATGTCATCACAATCTGAATCATATGCATCAAGATCATCTGCTTGATAAGCTGCATTAGAAGTGGAAATGACTGCAATGCCTTCAGTATCTGCTGCCCCTGGGTCTGCAAGAAATGCTAACTCCTCTAAATCCAAAATCTTCCCCTTAGACTGAGCATCAACCAAATACATCTTCTCACGAAACCATGCATCATCCCTCCTCCTTTTCGGCTGAGTGCATTCCCTAGCCATATGACCTTGTCCTCTGCAATTGTAGCAAGTCACAACCTTCTTAGGACCAATAGGACTCCCATTTCCACTAGCTTAAGAATTCACAGCTTGATTGTTCCCAGTCCTTGTAGGAGGTCCATATGAATTTTGCCTTCCCTGAATTGGTTGCACCGTCACTTGACCATCTTGAACAGTGGCTTGTTGTCGAGGATTTGATGAGGTGCGGAGCTGATTGTTTGTTGGTGGAAATCCTCTTGTTGCAACAAGTTTTGACAAGTAGGCAGTGAGATGGTTTAGAACATCAGCTGGCGTATCATTTGGAGTAAAGACAGGTGCTTGGATTGGTGGAAGTTCATTATAGTAGAAATCTTGTGCTGGTTGTGCTTCAATTGGAAAATATCCTTGCTGAGGAGTATAGCCCAATGGAGAAGTGTTGGCTTGTGATGGTGATGTCTGATATGATGGTTGCTGCGGAAAAGATTGTTGATGAACACCTTGTTGAAATGCTTGCTGTGGCATCATTGGTGGTTGATAAGATGGTTGCTGATAGGTGTGTGGTGGTGGTTGTTGCAAGTATGATGGTTGTTGATAAGTATAAGCCATGTTTTGTTGAGAAGCATACATTGCAAGTGGATCATGAACTTCAGGTGTAGACAACCGAGCCTCGATCACATGGCATTCGTGTTGTTGAAGAAAAGCTTGAAGTTGATCCACATTGGTGTTATGCAAGTCCTTAGCCAATTTAACATCTGTCACGTATTTTTTCCATTCTGAAGGAAGAGTGTTCAAATACTTGGTGTTTAATTGAAAGGTAGGAATTGTCATGCCATAGATATTGAGCTCATTCAACAATAGGGTAAATCTCAGATAGTAATCATTGAGAGTCTCCCCTGGCACATAGGCAAACTTATCAAAAGTATCATAAAGCTTACACTCTCTTTCTTGTTTAGTTAACGAGGTGCCTTGCATGAGAACACGAATTCTATCCAATAACTCTTTGGCAACTTTATGTTTGCTGATGAGTTTGTAGACATCTGGAGGAAGGGCTTGGAGAATGATGTTTGTAGCATACTTATCACACTTGTCTTGAATCTTCATATCTCCAGTCAATTCACCCGTTGTGCGAGGACGAGTAGTTGTACCTTCCGTCACTGTACCATAATCTAATGGTCCATTAAGCACCGATGCCCAAATGAGATGTCCATTCTCCTTGTTCAACATATAAAGTTCCATTCGGGTAGCCCATTCCTCATACATAGTCTTCACCAACATTGGTGGACGATTATCCGTACCCGAGAGGATGGACTTATCCGTAAGAGATGTGTACTCCATTTCAATAAGTTAAGATTTACAAACGTTGATCGATCAATGAAAGAAAGTAAATGTGTTTGTTGTTGTGAGTTGAAGTCGAGAAACAATGTTAAAATCCCCTAAAATATGTTCTCAATAAACAAAAAATTCCAAGTCAAAACTCAACCAGAATACCTAATCGGAATACCTAATCGGAATACCTAATCGGAATACCTAATCAGAATACCTGATCGGAATGTACCCAAAATCGGAATCCCTAAACCCCATTCTGATTACACTGATCGGAATGTCCTATAAACCCTTTTCCGATGACCTGATCGGAATAATTCCCACTTTTCTCGGACAAAACTCAACCAATTCGTGATTTTAAGCCAAAAAATGATCAAAACACCCAAAAATTTTGTGTTTTTAGCCAAAGTAACTATACCAAATCCCTACCACAACTATGTAGAAGATTTGTATCAAGAAAAAACCATCAAAAACACAAAAAAAAAATTTGGTTCGTGTAAAAATGGATCAAAATAGGCGTATGAATCAAGAACACAAACACATGAACAATACAATCATCACATGGCTCTTGATACCATTTGTAGGATATGTAAATCCTGCTTATGTTTTTAGAGAGAGAAAGAGATAGAGAGATGGTGAGAACACACACTTAGAGAGAGAAAGTGAAAGAAAAACACTTTCTCACTATGTGTAAAAATGAGGAACACACCACCCTCTCCATCTAAGGAGAGGGTTTATATACCAAGCCCATAAGATGGGCTTGGGCTTGCATTTGGGCCGTCCATACATAACATGGACTAGGCCTTTCCTTGTTTACTTAATGTAAGATATCTAGACTACGAGCTACAACTTAATATATTATCGGAGTGACCGAATCTTCCTAAATACATAAAAACGTATTTCCAACATATTGAACAACCAGATGAATCCAAGTCTTCTAAGGCTTGGGTTCCCAAAGAAAACTAATTTATTTTCTTTATGTGCAGGGCATTCAAAAACAGGTCAATGATTATGGATATTGGGATAGTGGATGCTCAAGGCACATGACAGGGAAGGAAGATTACTTAACTAACTTCACTCCCATTAAGGATGGTGATAAGGTTTACTTTGGAGGCGGATATGGTACTATCACAGGCAAATGAACCCTTCTCACCAAGAATTTGCGTTTTGAGAACGTATTTTTGGTAAAGGAACTTGATTACAATCTTTTTAGTGTATCACAAGTTTGTGATAACAAAAATAAAGTTCTCTTTACTAATACTGAATGTTTGGTGTTAAGCAAGGATTATAAGATCCCTGATGAGAAATATATTGAATATAGAACACCTAGGCATAAAGACATATACAATGTGAATCTGAATGGGATTAAAATGAATAACAATATGTCTTGTTTTTATGCTAAAGCTTCAGTAGATGAGAGTAATTTGTGGCACAGGAGACTAGGGCACATAAATTTTAATAATATAAATAGGCTTGTGAGACTTGGCTTGGTTGATGGTTTGCCTGAGAAGGCCTTCCACAATGACCACTCTTGTGTTGCATGTCTTAAAGGCAAGCAGCACAAGGTCTCATTCAAGTCCAAACAGGTGCACTCTAGTACTAGACCTCTTCATTTGCTTCATATGAACCTCTTTGGTCCAACCAATATAGAAAGTTTGAATGGTAAGTCATATTGCTTTGTTATCACAGATGACTTTTCTATGTTTACTTGGACATTCTTTCTAGCTATGAAGAGTGACACAGCTGATATTTTAATTGATTTTATCACTCAGATTGAGAAGAAGTCTGGCAATGAAGTTAAAATGCTTAGGAGTGATAATGGTGGTGAATTTAGGAATAAGAAGCTAGATGATTTCTGTGCCAGGAAAGGAATTACTAGGCAATTTAGTGTTGCCAGAACCCCACAGCAAAATGGGGTTGCTGAGAGGAAAAATAGAACCCTAATTGAAGCAGCCAGAACCATGTTGGCTGATGCTTATTTTCCTATAGCCTTTTGGGCTGAGGCTGTTAATACAGCTTGCTATGTTCAAAATAGAGCATTGGTCAACAAAATTTAGAACAAAACACCTTATGAGTTACTTTGGGGTAGAAAACCTAATATTGGTTTTCTTAGACCTTTCGGTTGTCATGTAGTAGTTTTAGATACGAGTGATGCCTTAGGTAAATTTAGTGCAAAAGGTGATGAAGGCTACTTCATGGGGTATTCAGTGCAGAGCAAGGGATATAGGGTTTATCTTAAAGGGAAAAAACGTATACTTGAAAGAGTACATGTTAGGTTTTTAGAGAATAAACCTAGTGATCCTGAAAGTGGTCCAAATTGGTTATTTGACTTGGAACCTTTATCTAGAAATTTAAATTATATGCCTGTCACTAATCCAGACATTGTGAAGGTAACTTCAAATGTTGTGGAAGAACAAGTTGTTGATGTTTCAGGTACACAGGTTCATGAGAAGGTTGGATCACAAGCAGAGAAGTCATCTCCTATCCAAGAATATGTTACAATTCCTATTTGGACAGATGCTTTTGCTGCTGCTGCTGCTGGTAAAGATAATGGTGGTCTCCAAGTACCACCAGATACAAACATGCATGGTCCTTCAGGCGCTGACAAAGGCAAATCTAGCGCTGACAAGACCAATTCAGACGTTGATGGCTCAGACATTGACAACAACAGTTCAAGCGTTGTTAGCCCAAGCGCTGACAAACAAAGTTCAGGTGTTGACAACACTTCTACACATCTTTTCTCTTCCATTTTTGAACAAGGTGAACCTTCCAATATATATGAAGAGGTTCATCCTCATGTTGATGAAAGAGAGTCTGATGAAGAAGCTATTGGCAACATGGAGAATGAGGTTGAGGACACCAGACTTTTTGAAGGAGGAGTTCTCACTTCCACTATGAAGAATCACCCTACTTCTCAAATCATTGGTGATATTATGACTCCAGTTCAGACTAGAAGATCTCATCAAGGTCTTGGTGGGTTTATTGCCAATATACACAAGAAGGTTGATACCCCTCTTGTGCAAGCATGTTTGTTTGCATGTTTTCTGTCACAACAGAAACCCAAGAAAATATTTGATGCTCTCAAAGAACCAAGTTGGGTGGAAGCAATGCAGGATGAGCTTCACCAATTTGCAATTCAGGATGTTTGGGAGCTGGTTGCTTGTCCCATATATGTCAGACCTATAGGGACAAGATGGGTTCTAAGAAACAAGAGAGATGAAAGAGGTATTGTGGTCAGAAACAAGGCAAGGTTAGTGGCTCAGGGATATACACAAGAGGAGGGGATAGACTATAAGGAAGTCTTTGCACCAGTTGCAAGGATTGAAGCTATTAGGATCTTTTTAGCCTATGCATCCTGCATGGGCTTCACTGTCTATCAAATGGATGTCAAGAGTGCCTTCCTCTATGGTACAATTATTGAGGGGGTATATGTGATGCAACCTCCTGGTTTTGAGGATCCAGAGAATCCAGACAAGGTGTATAGAGTAAAAAAGGCTATGTATGGACTTCATCAGGCCCCTAGAGCATGGTATGGTACTTTGTCTACTTACCTAGTGGACAATGGATTCAAGAGGGGCACCATAGATCAGACACTATTTACAAAGAAGAAAGGCAAGGATGTGTTACTTGTCCAGGTCTATGTTGGTGACATCATTTTTGGGTCTACTGATCCAAAGATGAGTGAGGATTTCTCCAAGCTTATGACAGAAAAATTCAAGATGAGTGCTAGGGGAGATGAACTTCTTTCTTGGTTTACAAGTTCAGCAGAAAGAAGATGGTATCTTCATCTCCCAGGATAAATATGTGGCTGAGATCTTGAAGAAGTTTGGCTTTTCTCCACATGAAAAGAGGGCTACCACTCCTATGGATAGAGAACACCCTTGGGGAAAGATTGGAGATGGGAAAGATGTTGATGTCAGACACTATAGATCCATGATTGGATCCTTGATGTATCTTACAGCCTCCAGACCTGACATCATGTTTGCTGTGTGTGCTTGTGCACGCCATCAAGTAACTCCCAAAGAATGTCACCTTTATGCTGTGAAGAGGATCTTTAGGTACCTAAGATGCTATCCTAGTCTTGGTTTGTGGTACCCAAAGGATTCACCATTGGAGTTGATTGCATATTCAGATAGTGACTATGGAGGTGATAAATTTGATAAGAAATCCACAACTGGTGGATGTCAGTTTCTTGGGAGCAGGTTGATATCTTGGCAATGCAAGAAACAAACAGTGGTGGATAATTCTACAACTAAAGCTGAGTATGTGGCTGCAGTTGCTTGTTGTGGACAAGTTTTGTGGATTCAGAACCAGTTGTTGGACTATGGGTATAATTTTATGCATACCAAGATATTTGTTAACAATAACAGCACTTTATGCATCATTAAGAATCTTGTACATCATTCTAAAACTAAACACATAGAAATTAGACACCATTTTATAAGAGATTGTTTTGAAAAAAGGTTTAATACAACCAGATAGGGTTGACACTGAGGAGAATGTGTCAGATTTACTAACTAAACCTTTTGATGCTGGGAGGTTTCAATACTTGGTAACAAGTATTGGAATGATGAATCTCACCTAATATGTGTTTTGGAGTCTTTTTGTAAAAGTATGTACAGGATGATGCATTGTTATTGGTCTTTTGAACATTTAGATTTTCCACTATATTTTTATAACACTAACAAAGGTTGCTTGAACACTGATAAATGTTTTTGTGACGTTGTCAGCAATATAATTGTCTAACGCTGTCAAAGCTTCCCTCAATGCTGTTATGTGTTATCGGGGCGTTGTCAGCAACAATGTTAGTTTTGTGGTTTTCAATCTAAATGTGTAGGTGGTGTTAGCAGTATACCATTGGATACAGAGTTGCTTATGGATCTTTGGAGGAGCATTTGGACATGTTTTTGTTTATGGATGATGGTTGGAATTTTTAATTCCTATCTTGACATAAATTTTTATGTTCATGCATGTTTTTAGCAACTTATGTATCATAGTTTAAGGGGAGGTTTTAGGAACCTCTAGGATGTTTGGGTATCCATATGATACTCTTATCACAATTCTAGATTGTGTCCACAGGTGAGTATGAGTTAGTTTTACTAAATCATGAGGCACTGTAGCATGTAAAGTTGATATACTATGCATGCTGCCAAGACATTTTTGGCCTAGAATTGGCTGTGGTCTGTTGGGAGACTTGGGAATATTTTTGTTATGGGATTTACCTGGGAGTAACAAGGAATTTTATAAGGTAACTTGGTTGTTAAGAGTTTTGGTTAGCAAGGGACACTAGAGGACTGTTATGTCTATCTTGCATAAGCAAGTGAGCATAACTGGACAGTGCTTGCCGCCCTATAATAATTATCAACTTTTTGGTTATCTTCTCTAGGATAAATTACTTTGTTAAGGTCATTTTTCATTTTTAAACATTTTTATTTTTGGACGCTGACAAGTATTTTTCTAAGCGTTGTTGTGACCAATTTAGATGTTGACATGGCTATGGCAAACGTTGACAAGATTATAGCCGTTGGGCGTTGATAGGTTATTTTTGACCGTTGACACTCAATGGGACCTACCCAGTTGTTACTTTTTGACATATTTTTAGGCCGTAATTTTGGGAGTTGATAACTTTCATTTAATGCATGAGATAAACTTATTATTTTTCAATATTTTCATGATTACATTTTGAAAATTCTTGCCTATTTTTGGGCCAATCACATGCATTTTCTTCTCCTATATAATTGGCTCCTATTTTTAAACAGGGTACCTATAATTCTTGTCTAACACAATTTTCTCTTATCAACTTCATCTTCATCAATCATTTTTAACAGCTTTCAACAATGGCACCAAAGTTTAAACCATCAGAATTGGAATTGGGGTTCAGAAGTCAACACAACATGATCGCGTATCTTGAAGCTGATGATACTCTGTTTCCCCAATACACACAAATGGTGGTGTATTTGAACGCATCTCCCATTAGGTATGCTCTTTCTCATGCACCACTCATTCCTGTCACACATACTAAACAGTTTTGGAACACTGTAAGTTCCTCAACAGTTAATAGAGTGACTACATTAACTTCTACTGTTCATGGGAGACCTTGGGTGGTTACTGAGGCTTTGGTACGCCAAGCCTTGCATCTTGATGATGCTGATGGTATAACCACCCTTCCCATTAGTGAAATAGAACAAGGACTAAGGGCTTTGGGTTATCCTTTTCCTAATGAAGGAACTTTAAATAAATATCATAAACAGGAGTTTCCCCCAGCCTGGAAGTACCTCATACATGCCCTCCTACAATGTTTGAGTCCCAAATGCACTACACACAATGAGATCAATAGATCTATTGCCAGTGCTATTGTGTGTATTGCTACTAGGCAAAAATTTAATTATTCTAAAATGATTTTTGAAGGCATGTGTAAAAATAAAGGGAACAAAATGACTTTAGCATATCCCAGATTTTTACAAATGGTTTTTGATGTGCAAGGATACTGCACAAGGGATCATAATGATTTTTATGAGATCCCTGTGCAAAAGAAAGCAATTTTTATGAAGATGAACTCACCCCCACATCGTGACCTACCTTTAACCCAAGCTATGCTTGCTGTTATTGCAGCAGCACAACCCCAACCAGACCCCCAACCCCAAATTGACCCAATACCTGAACCATTACCTTCACCTGAACATATGCAAATTGACCAAGAACCCTTCGACGCTGACACGTTAAATGTTGGCGTTGATGTGCCTATTTCCAACGTTGACACACAACCTTCACAGACCCAAACACCCCTTAACCAACCCACATCCGCCCAATCCACATCATCTTCTCCACCCCCTGAATATAGGTTGATTAAACGCCAAAGGACAACTGGAGTGTTCTCCTCTGGTGGTCCTAGCCATGTAGCAGAGAGAACCACCACCACAAGTGTGGTTGGTGCTATGGATGAGGCTGGGACTATTGGTTCTGGCTTAGATGCTGGCCAAGGCAGTCCCACCATCATTAAGTCCTCATCCATGCCCAATGAATCTGACTTGGGAGGTCAAATACCCATTTTAGAAGAGGGCAGATTGGAACCAATGACCCTAATGGAATTGACGGCAGTCTGCATGAGCTTGCAAAAGCAAAATGCAGACTTGGTACAAGTTGTCAGCACACAAGGCCTTGAACTCAAGCAATTGAGGGAGAGGATTGTTATTTTGGAGACTGCTAGTGCAAGGAGAGGGATGGAGGAATCTTCCAAAGGGGAGGAAGATCAAATAAATGTGAGTGACAAGGGCAGCCATGATGGTCAATCTTTGGATGTTGCTGAGGCCCTAACAAGTTTGAAGAAACAGACAGGTTTTGATACGTCCTTAGTCTCTCCTAAAAACTTAAATTTATCATTTACAACCATGTTGGAGGAAATTGCAAAGGGCGCTGAGGCAGGAACTTTGGGCGTTGACAAGGAGAAGTTGAACGCTGACATGAGTATTTTGGGCGCTGACACAACAAAATTGGGCGTTGACAGACCTGCACATGAGGGTGATGTATCCCAGTCATCATCCATCATCAAGGAGGTTTCTTCACAGGTATCACCATCTACCTTACCAACAATTGATCCATTAGATAAGGGTAAGGGTATTATGGTAGAAGAGGTTGTTCCAAAGAATGCAGCTCAAATTGAGTTTGATAGAAAGTTGGCTGCACAAATTATGGAACAAGATAGAAAGGAGGTGAAAGAGTCACCATTTGTTGTCACTTTAGAAGAGCAAGAAGGAAGTGATGAAGCTAGCTCAGACTCAAGTGTTATGATTATAGAACAGCCAGAAAGACTTGAGTATGGAGATGAGTTGGCCAAGGAGAAATTAAGAGAGTTGAAATTGCAGGTTGACTTTGATATGCCAGAGGTGGTTCAAATGTATCATGCGTGGGAAGAAAGATGTATGGAGAATCCACACTTGACCATTTCAGATCAGATATGGGGTTTGGAGATTCTACTCAGAGTACAAAAAGATTGCCAGGTTATTTTGAAACACAAGGCAAGCAATATTCTCTCAGAGTTGAAAAGGGATAGAAGGGAGTTATACTGCATGTTGCTCAGATGTCATGGAGTAGGATGGACTTATCAGAAATTGAGGGCATTGACATTTGATGAGTTGGAATGCAAAGCTTATCCCATCTGGGTTAGAGTGCAGGAAGCAAACACTCTAAGACTTCTTTCTGATGAAAGAAAAGAAGAACTTGCAGAGGAAATGGAGCTCAAGAAGGCAATGTTTGTTCCCAGACCAGTGAAAAAGGGAGTTCCTCTTGAGTTTCCCAAAGATATGGATCCATTATATCCAAGTGAAGCTGTCATAAGAAAGAGCCTCAAGCTCTCACCATTAGAAGCTTCAGATATGGTACAAGTGTTACCACTAGATTCCAGAAATCCAATTGTGAGCTATGAAGAAGATGAATGTGGATTTTGGAAGATTGGCAGGTATGGCAAAGAGGTTCACACTTTTACCACCCTTATATCTTTGTTTGCAAGTTTTGACAGAGAAGACTTGGTAGACCTATGGAGGTTATTAGAGGCCAAGTATGAGGCTGAAGCACCAACTTCAGCTAATGGAATAAAACTGGGGTTCACATTCAAGAGAATGTGGACCAAAAGATGAGGATCCTACTATTTGGAAGGATCATGAAGATGACCTCAGTGGTCTTCAATGGAGATTGTATTCAGCTGCTGGTGTATATTATTTGAGTTCTACAAAGTTTGCTGAGTATCTACTTGTGGATGGTCAGTATTTCATATCCAATGATATCTTGGAGAAGATGAAGAACACTCAGCTGGAAATTGATTATTCAAGTGATGTGGCAAAAGACTTGATCAGATTTATTTATTACCAATATGAGAAGGTTTGTAAGATTCCTCCTAGTCCTTAATGTTTATTCAGAAACTTGATCATAAGAGTGGATATCAAGTTTAGGGGAGGATTGTTGGGAATAAATTATAGCCAATCTACTTGAGCGCTGACAAGAGTAAAACAAGCGTTGACAGGAGCAAAACAAACGCTGACAGCTCAAGCGTTGACAAGATAAAGGTCAAGCGTTGATACATTGAAGACAAGCACTGATGGGAAGATATACTCTACGCGTTTATTGTATTCTAGATTACTTCTAGTAAAGATAGGAACAACAATGTATTTTATATATTTATCTTTACCTAAATAGTTGATACGTAGATTATTGTACAAGGCTTCTTATGTCTATAAAAGAAGACCTTTAGGTTAATGTTCAATAAAAGTTTTCATTCGTAAACTACTTTCATTGTAAGCAAGTTTGATATCATTAATCAAAGTGAAAGTTTGTTTATATCATTGTGTTCTTATTTAAGTGTTAATTCCGCATAACACTTAGATTGTTATAAACATATACAAAGGTTTCTCTAAGTGTATTACTTGATCTAATCTCGTATACATAAAGCTAAATAGATCTAAGTTTGGGATCAACATGCCGAAACACCACCCACCACCCCAAACACATACAATTTTCAATTTAACTCAAGTTTGAGGATGAATTAAGCTAAACTAATCATAGACCCACTCTTATAATTGATCAAGGATCACATTGGTGTAAGAATTTTACACATGCAAGGCATTTTATTTTATTTTATGTTGGTAGGTAGAAACCATGATCATGCATGGTGTTCTTGGCATGATCCATGGTGGTTCTTGCAAGAACTTTGTTAAAAACATCATTTTGATCTAAAGATTTTAATTTTGATGATGATTAAGATGTTATGGTTCATATATGTTGATATTAGGGTATAGTAATGAACATTTCTATGGTTGGTTTTGATCAAAAAGTTGATTTTGTACAAGATTTTAATAGTCATTTTATAACAGTAAGTAAAGTGTAAAATCCGAATTTTTATGTTTTGAAAATGGATTAACTTATAGCCTAGGGTTGTAGATAATTTTATTAGCTTCGATTTGATATAAGGTAGAGCTTCTAGCTCCAAACGAGCGTGAAGTTATGATGTTTTGAATGATCGTGTACCGGGAGACGAGTATCGGCACTACAAATACTTGTTGTCGATATTTGGATCGAATCTCGGGGACTCTAAATGGAAGTTTTGAAATATGTAACCTACTGATAATGAGGTGTTTACTTTAGAGGTTTAGTTTACTTTATAAAACCCGAGTGTCGGTTTTGTAAACGGAGTCGTTTAAATAAGTTAAAACGGTTGTATGAAAAATTAACGTAAATCTGTCCGGATTTTGTAGTTTGAAAATGCGTCGGGTAAAGGACTTTAAAATTAATTTCATTTAATAAACTTGTAGGAGGACTTTCTATATATAGTAAGTTAGTTTATCGAGTCGTTTCATAAACGGTTGACGAATAAGCTAGTACATGTAGTATGTACCGGCAGATTTTGTTAAAAGTGTAAAATGTTTAAGTAAATGTGTAGTAAAGTATAATGAAGTTATTTATATCGTTTACTCTCAAGTGTATTGTGGTTTTATGAGTTGAGTTTGATGTTATATATATATATATTATTTATTTCTCAAGTCATTATTAATGAACGCGCCTTATTTGATAGGTAGCGGTTCTCGTGTTTGAAAGGCATCCATTATCATCGACGATCATCTCGCTAGATCTCTTATACTAAGGTGAGCCTGTAGCCTCGCTTTTTATGCTAGCTACTAAATGTTTTATACCCGCGAGGGGGATACATGCTATTTGAAAATAAATGAACACAATTCATGAGTAATTGTTGGACCCGAATGTTGCCTAAAGTTGAATTCATTGTATTGAGTAACTTGTTGCTAAAGACCATAACTTCATGAGCCGTTAACTATCTTCTGACTTGATGTTGTGAGTCGGGAATAGCCGCATATTCTAATAATAGTACTATTGGGTTGACCACCCTATCTGAGACCAGGGTATTACGTTGAGTAACCCGCTGGGAAGGATAATTTTACGTGAATAAGATTGTGGTATTCTAGCAACTGATACCCTAGAGGGGCAATGGTTTTATTCTAGTCATGAGCTTAAATACAATGTTTGTTTATTATCATTATTATTATTGCCTTGAACATAGATTGTGTGTACGACAATTCTATAAATGATTATGATTGATTTTCTTCTTGTGTTCAAATGTGATTTGATAAACCTATAGACTCGCTCAACATTATTGTTGACTCGTTTTATGCATGTATTTCAGGTAATAGGAAGTGATGGAGCATGGAGCTTTGCTGTGGAGGTTGTGGCTTGGCTTTTGGAAGAATGTTGGTCTAAAAACTGTTTCTACCTTTTACTGTTGAACAATTTACTTTATGTTGTGTACTGTACTAAACTTGTGTTGGTTGTTGGTCGAGATCCATGGGGACTAAACACTTTACTCTGGTGTCGTGTCAGTACAATCATGGGATGAAATTTATGTTTTAGACCTTTTATGAAAATCTTGTTTAAATTATGTGTAAACGTCTCACTTTTGAGTCGTTCAATATATCTTGTGTGATGATGCTTGTGTCTAGCACCCAATTGTGTATTTCCGCTGCGCAATGTAAATTGAGGGTGTTAGAGATTGGTAATCAGAGCTGCAAGTTATAGAGAACTGGGTCGATTTTGAAAATTGTCCTAAACTATAACTTTGGTGTCGAAAGTATTTATTCTTCAAAAGCACACAACTCCTCTACAACGCTCCGGTAAGATCACTTTTAGTTTTGTTTTGCATTGTAGATGTATCCCTCATAACTGAAATGATTTCCCAAGTATTTATTAAGTAAATACTACGATATTGTATTGGAATTATTGAAAGTACGCTGAGTGCTTGTCAGTATCATATTTATTTTTTGCGAGCATTGCATAACCATTATTTACATTGTGTTGCATAGCATGGATAATGTATGACATTTGCATGAGCATTGCATACTAATTATTATTTTATTAACGATAACCTTAAGTATCCTTGAACCCTTATAATTGTATAAAATGGCTGGTTTACCTAGTGAGGATGGATGGATTGATATGACTAATGTAGTGGATGGTGAGGAAGTAGATAACTTTGGTGCTAGTGACGATGAGGAGCCTTTTGAGTTTTTAGATGATGGGATTCCACTTACTGTAGTTGGTCAGACAGAGCCTGAGTTGATACAAGGTAGTTATGTTCCAAGGGTTAATGTTGTGCCACAGACTGTTCCAGATTGTCAACGACCTGTTGTTCGTTCTTCGACTCCTACTTGTGATGCTTATATTAGTAGTTTACCTGGGATTGCATTTGCTAGGGGTGATGTTCCTGTTGAGTCGAGTAGGGCTGCTAGTGCTCGATCTATTCATGATGGTATTCCTAAGGTTTATTGTCCAGGTCCTAGGTCTTATGATGATATTTTCTGGTTTCTTAAGAAGTTTGATCGGTCTTTGTTTGAAAGGTATTTGGTTGAGACTCGTGTGATTAGGAGGTTTGAGTAGAATGAGAAAAAGTTTGACAGGTTTGTTGGTAGTGTGAGGAGATCAGAGTTTGTTAGGGCAAGGGAAATGGATGAAGTTGTTAGATTAAGATCTATGGTGTTGAATTTGAGTGGGCAAGTTGAAAGGTTACGTAGGGAGCAAGAAAGGAATGCAAGGTTGAGTGCGTGGGGTTTTCTGATGAGATCTTTTCCTAGTCGAGGTGTAGTGATTCGTGATGTACCGAATCAGGTTGAAGCTCAAGTGTTGGTGAAGCCAAGTGAAGGAAATAGTCGAAAGGGGAAAGAAATAGTGGAGGAAGAATCTGAGGAAGATGATAGCAGCAGTGATGACAAGCCGATGTACAAGAAGCTGCGGGGATACTATGTTTAGTTTTTTTATGTTGTTTTATTTAGCCTTGTTGTAATAGAACTTATGTAGACTCGTACTGTAGTTTGTGATGAAACCTAATGACTTTAAGTTGCCGTGATGAAGGATTGTAGTGACATTACATGTCACAATTTTGTGGAGATTTTCCAACGCAATCCAAAATTACCTTCATGACTTATGTTTTGTCTTATTAGTTCTTGTGTGAATTGGTTAATGATTCATTGTGAATTGTGTTGTTGGTGCATGTAGTATCCATGTTACATCTTGATAGAGAAATCCTTCTTCTTATCTTGATATGAATACTTACTTGTTATTTTTCTGTTATGGTCATACAGGAAGGAGTTGGGAGGCATTTTTCTGACTTTACTAAATTATTATTTGGTTAGTTTCATGTAAACATGCCGCCTAAATTAACGACTGCTACTGTTAATACCATGATTGAGCAAGCTATCGCTAGAGCTTTGGAAGCTGAACGTGCTGCGAGGAACCAAGAGGCTGAGAATGGGAATGCTGCTGGTCAGGTTGGAGGGAATGTTGAAAATCAGGTTGGAGGTAATGCTGATGAACAAGCAGAAGGAAATGCTGCAGGACAAGTTGGAGGTAATACTGTTGTCCAGCGGGTTCAAAAGGAATGTTCTTATGCTAGTTTCATGAAATGTGGACCTACCCAATTTCGTGGTACTGGTGGTGCATTGGAATTAAGGAGGTGGATTGAGAAGATTGAAAGTACTTTTGAAATCAGTGGATGTTCAGAAGCTAGTAAGGTGAAATTTGCTGCAGCTACTTTTCAGGATGATGCGTTGAGTTGGTGGAATAGAAAAGTAGCTACTGTAGGATTGGTTGAAGCTAATGCTAGAACATGGACTGTGACCAAGGGACTGTTAACTGCTAAGTTTTGTCCTGAGGAAGAGTTAGGTCAGTTGGAAGATGAATTGAGGCATTTGGTGCTGAGTAACAATGATATTGTAGCTTATACAAGGAGATTTTCTGATTTATGTTTGTTGTGTCCTGATGCGTTTGCTGATGACCGCAAGAAGATGAAGTAGTATATTAGGGGTTTATCTAGTAATATCAAGGGAGAAACTACTTCGTCGAAACCCAAGTCATTTGATGAAGCTGTTCAAATGGCTCATGCTTTAATGGATGTAAAGCTGTAGGATCGAAAGGATAGTATTGCTAAAGAGAATAAGAGAAAGTGGGAAGCTGTACACTCAAGCCAAAGGCAAAATCGAGGTGGTTATCGTAATAACAATAACCAAGGACCGAATAAGAATTAGTAGTACAATTTGAGAAGGAATGATGGTGTTCGTGCTGCTACAGGAATTCAAGGTAACAAGGTGAATCCAAAGTATGGTCGGTGTAATCTGTATCATGTTGGAAATTGTCCACCTGCTTGCAACAAGTGTGGGAAGGTCGGACATAAGATGGCATACTGTAGAAACAAGGTTGTAGCGACTGGGGCCAATGATGTCAAGGTAGTTTACTGTTCTGGATGTGGAGGCCGTGGACATAAGAAAGGGAATTATCCGAGGGTTGGCATACGACAGGGAGGCAATGTTGCTGTTGTTGCTGTTGAGATTGCTGCTCCAGCCTATGTCGTGGGAGATGCTGACAAACCTCAAGGGCCGAATGTGGTGACTGGTACGTTCTTACTTGATGCTTGTTATGCTAGTGTGTTATTTGATTCTGGATCCGATAGAAGCTTCGTAGATGTTAGGTAATTATGTGTTTGAAGGGCCGAATGTGGTGACTGGTACGTTCTTACTTGATGCTTGTTATGCTAGTGTGTTATTTGATTCTGGATCCGATAGTAGCTGATGGTAAGGTTTTAAGCACTAGTTCTATACTGAAAGGTTGTTCATTGAAGTTAGGTAATTATGTATTTAGTATTGATTTGATGCCCACAGAATTAGGATCTTTTGACGTGATTATTGGAATGGACTGGTTAGTTGGTAATGGTGCAGTAATTGTTTGTGGAGAAAGATTAGTTCAGATACCGCTAAGGAATAGGGTATTGACTGTGAAAGGAGATGAATGTACTTCTCGTTTGAGAGTTGTTTCTTGTTTAAAGATGATGAGGTATATAAAAGCAGGTTGTGATGTATTTCTTGCACAGATAAGTAATGATGGTGTGAATGAAAGGAAATTGGAGGATGTGCCTGTGATTAGAGAGTATCCTGAGGTTTTCCCTGAGGAATTGCCAGGATTACCGCCGCATCGTGAAGTGGAGTTTCGTATTGATTTAGTGTCGGGTGTTGCTCCTGTTGCTCGTGCACCGTATCGTTTAGCTCCATCTGAGATGAAAGAATTATCTGATCAATTGAAGGAATTGATGGATAAGGGATTTATTAGACCGAGTTCGTCGCCGTGAGGTGCCCCTGTTTTGTTTGTTAGGAAGAAAGATGGTTCTTTTAGAATGTGTATTGATTACAGAGAGCCTAACAAATTGACAGTCAAGAATCGGTATCCACTACCGAGGATTGATGATTTGTTTGATCAGTTGCAAGGATCAAGTGTATACTCGAAGATCGATTTGAGGTCTGGGTATCATCAACTGAGAGTTAGGGAAGAAGATATTCCTATAACAGCTTTCCGTACTCGATATGGACATTTCGAATTTCAAGTGATGCCTTTTGGGTTAACAAATGCGCTTGTTGTATTTATGGATTTGATGAATCGTGTATGTAAGCCGTATTTGGATGAGTTTTGTGACAATCCGTCAATTAATGGTTTATATTTTATTCTCAATATTTATTTGAAAACAATATTTTAATGTTATAATATGAACTCACTTATTTTTGGGAAGAAATTTGGATTTACGTCTTGAAGTAGCATCGACTACGTCTAAACCGGAGGATTCTACGTTACGTGCTCACGTTTACATACACCGTCTTTGGTGATGGTCCGACATTTCAGAAAATAAATTTATCTTTGAATATTATTTTGGGATTCTAATTTTGAGTTGGTTCATAAACTCACAAATTTACGAGAAGAGATTAGGACTTACGATTTTAATTTAACGTCCTTTACGACTAAACCGGAAACCTTAGGTTTACGTATTTACGTTTTCGAACTCCGTTTTTGATGAGACAATTTTTATTAGATTCGTTTTGTGCCGTTGATTCATAATTTATAAAAACGTTTTTCGTAAAACGACCCGAGGGCACGCAAATCGAGGAAACTAGAATCGAGGAATACCCGTAAATTAGCGGGATGGGACAAAACAAGTTTATCCCACCCCACTAGGGACGGCCAAGGATGCAACACCTCATCCCATGAGGAGTCAAGCTTAACCAATAAGCCTTAACACTTGTAACTAGCTTCACATGTAAGCTAAGCTTACAACTACCAAAACCACAAAATCATCCACTCAAACCATTTGTTCATTTGCAACACATGCAAAACCACCAAAATCCTCTCTTCCTCTCTCTAAAGTTCGTCCAAGAACCACCCCTAATCACCCTCATTTGATCAATTTTAACCATGAAATCATGTGTTATTCACCAATATGATGAAGCCCTTTTGAAGCTCTATAGATTGGTGGTGATTTTAACATCCAAGGAGATGGATTTGGTGATGTTCAAGGACTTATTTCTACATGAAGTTTACAAGTATTGGTGGCCATGAAGATTGGTGTTGATCTATCACAAGTTCTTCCATCAAAATCCAAGCCTTGATCATAAACTACACAACCTTGGTGGTATAAAGATTGTTCTTTCCATCCTCTTGTTATTTTGATTATGTAATCATGTATTTCTTTCTTATTGTATATGTATATGATGAATATATAATGATAAAAATGTTGTGTGGGGATCAAGTGTTGATAAATATGATTAAAGAGATGAAAAACCATAGGTAACAAGGTTAAAATCTTGCTAAATATGATGGCTGTATAAAAACAGTAAGTAACCAAATGTTAAACTGATAAAATGGTAAAGTGGAATCAATATACAGTAAGTATTAGGTGTTGTACACATGTGAGAGTTGGTCATGCAATGGAATCATCAAAATGAGTGAGATATGATCAAAACAAGTTTAGAGTGCAAATCTGAGTACACTGTTTTGGACGATTTTTAGAAAATACTTAGAAGTTGATTCAACAGTAGCCATAGTAGTGTTAAATTGAGCCCATATCATGTAGTTTATGCCATAAAAATTTGGGCTTCTATGTCCATATAGAACTCTAGATATGGCTGTTTTGGTGAACATGAAAGTAAAAATCAGATTTTTGGGAAATTAAAGTATAATAGTATTATATGAGCACTCAAATAAAAATAGTATAAAATGTGAATTAAAACCCACTAACTTATATAATACATTTATATAAATATGTATAAGGATAAATAAATGGACATTTTATAATAATGGTAGTTTGATAAGTTTTATAAGTTATAAAACTATAAACATAATTTTTACGACTTTTTCGGCTATTACGTTAAAATTAACGTTTTTCGCCAATTAAAACTTAGACGATCAAACCCGTCTAATGTAAAGTTTTTAGAAGTCATATACTGATATATAAGTATCTAATACAAGTAAAAACCGATAAAACCCGAACTATAGGACATACGGACATTAACGAGCTAAGTTAGCATATTGGACTAATAATTTAACTAAATAAGTTAAACACTTATAAAAATTACTTATTGGGCTTAACCCATTTGGGCCCAACATGTAAAGTATAAATACTGATAATACAAGTATAAAATGGATTAATACAAGTTAATGAACTTATAATAGGCTTATTGAACCTAAAACATGTAAATAGGTAAAACTAGTAAGCTAGTATAAGATTACCAATACATAAACACTAAAATGAGTAAAAGAGAATATGTAAACGCACTTGATCATCATATATATAATCATCATATGTATACATAATTGTTATTTTTATAAATTCATTGGACAAGAGTCTAAGACGAGTATTATTTGTCTAGGTTTCCGTGATTGAATCACGTACCGTACATCCGAATCACCGATAACCCGCTTTCCCACATCAACGTGAGTTCATAGCCTCGCACTCTTTTAAATGTTTTTATGAAATATTTTATAAACCCGCGAGGGAGATAACATGTTAGTTTTACTAAAATAGGACACCATTTGTCCCGATTGTTTGTTTATTGATTTGGACCCGAATGATTGTATGACCCGATGTATGATTATATGACCCGATAGATGATATAAAATGGATTATTAAAGTTAGGTTATGTCACTAAAAGTCCCATTAGCATGAATTGTGAACTACCGGGATTTGGTAGACGCTTATGCATATAATAGTACTATTTGGGGATGATCACCCCAGTTCGCGCCTTGACGGTTGATCTCCGTCGTGCCACATTGATTGGTAAGCGAATTTATGTATGAGAAGATTTACACAAGCGTGATTATTGTGATGACACGCTGTTTTAGATGGGCAAATGATTGTCGGGCTAGCTACCCGTTGTTTGTTGTAGTAAGGTAACAATTTCATGCGGCTTATAATAATCCAATTAACGAAATACTGCTTTAAGCATTAAATTACGATATATTGCCTGACTAGCAATACGGGGTCTTACTATTTATATTATGTTCGTGTTTTGGTTTTCATAACCATAATCATATAACGGTTTTTTTCCATACAACTTTATAAAACGTATTGTATGATATTTTTACGACATTGGTTCGTATAATGATTTTGAAGGCGAAAGCCTATATTATGATTTTGATAAGGATTTGTATAAAATGACTTTGGCTATTTTATGGCCTATTACAATGAATTGTACAAAATGATTGTCGGTAATAATTTTATACCGATGTTAAATTGATGGATTTTATTAAACTCTATGAATTCACTCGGCGTTATCGCTGACCTTTTCTTTTAACATGTTTTATCTCAGGTACTTTAAGGTAATTCTCGGGAAGACGACAAGAATTCGTGGCCCGCACTTAAATAACAATTTCCATTCAAATATTTTGTTAAACCTGTATGAAATACAATGACTTGGGACCTATGTAAATTTGATATTTATGAATGGAAATACTTTATTATTAAACGACGCGATTTTTAAGCGTTGTCTATGATGTGAGTAATGTGCTATCCCGTAACACCAACGAGTCTTCCGCTGTATTGAATTGTGTAAATTTGGGGGTGTTACAGTTTGGTACCAGAGCTCTCGTTATAGAGAACGAAAGATTTTTAAAAACAAGGTTTTGAATAAAACATTTCAAAATCTTTTAACTATAAACATTTTTCTCAAAATGTCTAAAAATCTTTTGACTATAACGGTGCCGAAGAATTCCTGAGTTACCGACAGGCCAGACTGAGAAGTGTTATTTTAATATATATATATATATATAACTTGGATTATATATATACATATGATGTAATTTGATTACATGATTATTTGATGATCATTTTAATATTTATACAAGGTATTTATACGACGTAGATTGTCACAAGGAACCCTAAATCCCCTAGTAAACTAATCGAAGCTATTCCCGTAGGAATTCTAGCTATCCAAGATCTAAACCAAGTTGTGGATATTTATGATCCCAACAAATGGTTAATATTCGTAGAAATGTAGATATTAGTTGATTACGATATTAAAGAAGAATTGGCGAGATTAAATCTGATATCGATGTCATGACGATCTTTCCTTATAGAGTGGAGTTTGACAAAACGTTACCACCTAGAAAGATGTCATGTGATTCGTTGTCACCCAATTATTAAATTGAAATCGAAAGGGTGAATGTCGCACTTGAGGCTGTCATTGGAACCATTACCCAAAAGCCTCCTGCCACTAGTACCTTTCCGAGAAGTCTAATTGAATGTATGAGTTATCTCATACTAGTGACTCATTTGATAACTATTGTTGTAAGAGCTATAGGATTGGAAATTAAGTGTTGTTCATATTGAGATTTTATTGCCTTTACAAGGCCAAAGAATAAGGTTGTAAGTATTGGAGAATGAGGTAGAATATCACATTGAGTATAATTTGGTTGAAACTTGAATAAAGTAAAATTTAACTTATATGGAATATGAGATTGTTAAAAGGAATCCGTTAAGTCCTGTGATTGAATTATAAGGTTTTAAATGATTGTTAGTTGTGTTAAGGGTTGTTCCTAGGCCATTTTCCAATGACGAGGATGCCCAGTGTCCAAGAAATAAATTGAAGAAATCTTCTTCTGAATTGAGACCGATGGATCTTCAGGGACATGTGGAACACCTAATGACTCTTGTAGATTAGTATTCATTGTGGTATCTTTTAAAAATAATAATCCCTAACTTAACTGAGACATCAGTTGGTAGGATGAGTTCTTGGAATTGTATGACATAGTGACACGTAATGTGTTACGGTACAATTTTGACTTGTTTGTGATTAATGAAAAGACTACCTTTGATTGCTAAATCCTACATGTATCGATGTTATCTAACTTTTCTTGCTTATTCCTAATGTTCGCATTAGTGATGCAACCATTGAACAAGTACTCATCTCGATTTGAGTTACATTGTGGATTATTCTTTTTGAGTGCCATCAAGGTCATGAACCTCATGATTATTTGGCTAAGCTCATTTCCTATTATATTGTAGTTAGTTCTTGGTGAACAACTTTTCATCACTCTTTTGCAGATCACTTATTGTTATTATAAAGTTAAAACAGTATCCTTTGAGAAAATTTAATTTTCATCACCATAAGGATTATTCAAAGTGAGATTTATAAGTGATCGTTATCGAAATGAAGTTGTTTATAAAACACCTTGGAAAACTTAAGGGTGCGTTTAGTTGGATGGAAAACACCTTGTTTTCATAACAAAGAAAAATAATGTAAATTTATTTTTGATTCTTATTTAAGAATTAAGCATGAAAATGTTTTTATTATAAACATGATGATAAAATTTTGACGAACTGAGTATTGCATCGTTAATCTTGAAATTGTATATAGTTGCGCGCCTACATACAATTTGGAATGGGCCATGCAAGGCTGATTAGTAGTCACCATAAAACTGATTAATAAACACTACATTTTCTTTGAAGAATGTGAAAGATTAAATTTTATGAGATCTGCAAGAAGTGAAAAATAGGGACATAGTGTTAGGGACACCTACATATGTGCCTGTAGCATCTATTCTTCTGAGTCGAATTTACTCATCTGTGGAAATTGTCTTATATGACAATTGACAATTCTTTCTTTTCCAATTCTCCCGTAGTGAGATTCTTAGGAAAAGTATCTGATTACCGAGTGTTGATACCCGACTGGATGTATCGACGTTCCTATCATTTCTTTTGATTAGATTTCATTTGAATGACCTGGGTAACGATCCGAGGAGCTTTCGAATGCGTACTCAAATTATGAAAACATGGGATATATTCATATTAATTAAATGTTTTCGTCTGTATCTGATTTGAATTCTCTCGCATAGATTATGCGTTAACCTTACTCTTTTTAAGGTTAGTTATGTCTCCTGATATCCTTGAATTTGTGAAGGATTATGAGTTATTATTAGTCTTTTGAGAAGCTCACATCTTATCAACGGCAATGAAACCGGAAAGTTAATAGTGCCAATAGAATGGATTGATTGATTATGACATGACGACATTGTCTTAATTGATGGGAACTCGAGTAGAATTCCCCTAAAAGATAAGATGCTGATTATCAAAAGTGATTTAAATAATTCTCGATAGGTGGCTGTATCCTGCATTTAGACTTGAAATTATACCGTGAATGGTTGTGAATTAGTCATAGATATTATAATCTAGGAAGAACCTAATATGTATGTATTAAAAGATGTTTATGTTATCTGAAACTTTAGGAGGTATTTATTGGTGAATTAACTAGACTTGTGCCATTAAGGCAAGTTGAAATTGGTATTGATTATATTCCTGGTGCTGCACATGTGGCTTGTGCACTGTACGTCAGCACCATCTGAATTAAAGGAATTACCATACAATTGAGAGAGTTGTCGGAGAAAGATTTTATTCTACCAAGCTCGTCATTATGAAGATTTATGGTATTATCATTCCTTATATTTATTAATTACTGTGAACTAAGTAATTTGACGATTAAAACTATATCCACTACCCAAGATGATAGATTGTTCGATCATATACAAGGTTCTAGTGTATGTTTTAAAGATTTGGTCCACGGCATGGTTATCATCAATTTCGCGTCCGCGAAAAAGATTATCTATTCCAATCACTACATCCAGAACTTGTAATGAACATTATGAGTTTCACGTGATGTCGTTTGGATTAACTAATACACATGTAGCATTCATAAATTTGGTGAATCACGTGTGTAGGTTGTAATTTGATAAATTCATGCTTGTGATCATTAAGGACTATTTGTTTGTTTATAAGAATAAGAATGAGTTAATAAATAATTATAGATTGCCCTGAGTTGGCTGAACCATAAAAACTTGTACCTTGAGTATTTAACATTTGATTTAAGACTTTGGGTTTTACCAAAAAGAAAGTGCAAATATGTTTTGACAAATGTTTTTTCGAAAAGAACTTTTGAGGGATTATTCCCTTATACACAAATCATTTAACTAAACTCCTGATTAGGGGTAAATGTTTGTGTATACCTCAAGACAACCTAAGAGGGATTGAGGAAACCATTTAAACCATGACTCGGAATTTGAAACGACACTTTTTTCTTTTCAACTAAGAAAATTTTGACCAAAGTATAAACAAAGAACTTTTCGAACATTTACGAACCCTATTAATTATTTTCGATAAATCAACAAAAATCGTGTTAATTAAATTTAAAATTATTTTGAACATTTTCATATAATTGGACGGACTAAGAAATTTAAAATCTTTATGTTTACGTTTCATAAAAATTGAATATTTAATATTTAATTAGTTATAATAATTATCGACGTTTTAAACGTCGGATTGAGCAAAACTGATAAAAACAATAGTTGAGATAGAACTAAGACTTAGAAAATGTGAAGAAGGAATAATTTCTGAATAAATACGGTCATGATATTTATTTCATCGAGGAAGGTGAATATAATTACTGACACCTTATAAAAAAAGATAAAGAATCAATTACGATGTATTTCTTAATAATGAATGTGCAAAATAAATTGCCGAACAATTTAAAATATAGCTGATGCTTATAAAAAGGATAATATAGATAATAAAAGGGGTTCGCGGCTAATGTGAACCATTAAAATTGAGAAGCCGATAGCGTTAAATGTTTTAAAGGCCACTTGTGGTTGCCTAATTATAGAGATTGTGAGATGTAGTTATGTTGGAATCTTGTAAGTATAAGTATTCTATTCATGTCATTTCTGATTAAATGTATCTTTATCTGAAGAAGTTGTACCGATGGCAATTTATGAAGGCAGACATCGCCTCATACATTAGTAAACGTCTAAACTATTGCAAAGGTCATCATCTGAATTTGATTCGATTTGGGTCATCGTCGACAGACTGACCAAATCTGCTAATATCATTCCTGTTAATGATAGATTCTTGATGAAGCAACTGACTCTTTTGTATTTAAAGGAGTTGTGTAAACATGGTGTGCCTGTATCGATCATCTCTATCAAGATCCTCGCTTCGCATCGAATTTCTAGAGATTTGCTCAGAAGTCATTGAGAACGAATCTTGATGAGAGTACTGTGTACCAACCCAATCGAAGGGACGAGGTAAAGTAACGATACAAAATACTATAAGTGTTGTTTTATGATTGAATGATTGACCTTTGGTAATGAACCGTATAATCGTTTTACTTTGGAGAGATTATCATTGATAATTATCGTATTAGGATCGAGATCTAATCTTGTGAGGATATATATGAGAGCCTCTGTAAGCAGGAGTTGGGATGAAGACATCCGACATACACCCATTGTGAGTTGGACATATCTTTTAGGTTTGAGGTTTCCTATGATGGCGAACCTAACCTTACAAAATACTCGACCCACGAGACCTGAAATGATTGTTGAAATTAGGATCTGATTATTGACTGCCGGTAGTGGGCAGGAAGTTATGTGAATATGAAATGTAGATCTTGAAGTGCCAGATGGGTAGCGAAGTTATGCCAAAAACTTTCACCTTGGAAAAATGAATTGATGATCTGAAGGATCATGGGATATAAGTCCCCGTTGTATGGGACCATTGAGATGATGTAAAAGATTGGTTTGAAAGGCATATAAGCTGGATCTACCCTAGGACTTCAAGAGTTGCGTGAATTATGTTTCGTATATCGAACTTGATAAAATGTCTATCAAGTGAGAATCTGATCACTTCTTGATAAAGTTTAGATCGGCGAAAAGTTACATTCATAAAAAACCCGTGAACATCATGGATAGAGAAAGTAAGTCAACATTAAGCCTGATCTTATTCCCGTAGTTATGTTTGATGAAACTCGCATATTGTAATGAATTAAACTTGTGAGAAAAGACCGAATGTGGAGGAAATACCCACATGGCTTTAACTCTATAAGAAGCGAGTAGTAAGATAAGATGATCTTTGAGGACAAAGATCCTGTTTAGGGGTAAATGCTGTGACAATCCGTCAATTAATGGTTTATATTTTATTCTCAATATTTATTTGAAAACATTATTTTAATGTTATAATATGAACTCACTTATTTTTGGGAAGAAATTTGGATTTATGTCTTGAAGTAGCATCGACTACGTCTAAACCGGAGGATTCTACGTTACGTGCTCACGTTTACATACACCGTCTTTGGTGATGGTCCGACATTTCAGAAAATACATTTATCTGTGAATATTATTTTGGGATTCTAATTTTGAGTTGGTTCATAAACTCACAAATTTACGAGAAAAGATTAGGACTTACGATTTTAATTTAACGTCCTTTACGACTAAACCGGAAACCTTAGGTTTACGTATTTACGTTTTCGAACTCCGTTTTTGATGAGACAATTTTTATTAGATTCGTTTTGTGCCGTTGATTCATAATTTATAAAAACGTTTTTCGTAAAACGACCCGAGGGCACGCAAATCGAGGAAACTAGAATCGAGGAATACCCGTAAACTAGCGGGATGGGACAAAACAAGTTTATCCCACCCCACTAGGGACGACCAAGGATGCAACACCTCATCCCATGAGGTGTCAAGCTTAACCAATAAGCCTTAACACTTGTAACTAGCTTCACATGTAAGCTAAGCTTACAACCACCAAAACCACAAAACCATCCACTCAAACCATTTGTTCATTTGCAACACATGCAAAACCACCAAAATCCTCTCTTCCTCTCTCTAAAATTCGTCCAAGAACCACCCCTAATCACCCTCATTTGATCAATTTTAACCATGAAATCATGTGTTATTCACACATATGATGAAGCCCTTTTGAAGCTCTATAGATTGGTGGTGATTTTAACATCCAAAGAGATGGATTTGGTGATGTTCAAGGACTGATTTCTACATGAAGTTTACAAGTATTGGTGGCCATGAATATTGGTGTTGATCTATCACAAGTTCTTCCATCAAAATCCAAGCCTTGATCAGAAACTACACAACCTTGATGGTATAAAGATTGTTCTTTCCATCCTCTTGTTATTTTGATTATGTAATCATGTATTTCTTTCTTATTGTATATTTATATTATGAATATATGATGATAAAAATGTTGTGTGGGGATCAAGTGTTGATAAATATGATTAAAGAGATGAAAAACCATATGTAACAAGGTTAAAATCTTGCTAAATATGATGGCTGTATAAAAACAGTAAGTAACCAAATGTTAAACTGATAAAATGGTAAAGTGGAATCAATATACAGTAAGTATTAGGTGTTATACACATGTGAGAGTTGGTCATGCAATGGAATCATCAAAATGAGTGAGATATGATCAAAACAAGTTTAGAGTGCAAATCCGAGTACACTGTTTTGGACGATTTTTAGAAAATACTTAGAAGTTGATTCAACAGTAGCCATAGAAGAGTTAAATGGAGCACATATCATGTAGTTTATGCCATAAACATTTGGGCTTCTATGTCCATATAGAACTCTAGATATGGTTGTTTTGGTGAACATGAAAGTAAAAATCAGATTTTTGGGAAATTAAAGTATAATAGTATTATATGAGCACTCAAATAAAAATAGTATAAAATGTGAATTAAAACCCACTAACTTATATAATACATTTATATAAATATTATAAGGATAAATAAATGGACATTTTATAAAAATGGTAGTTTGATAAGTTTTATAAGTTATAAAACTATAAACATAATTTTTACGACTTTTTCGGCTATTACCGTAAAATTAACGTTTTTCGCCAATTAAAACTTAGACGATCAAACCCGTCTAATGTAAAGTTTTTAAAAGTCATATACTGATATATAAGTATCTAATAAAAGTAAAAACCGATAAAACCCGAACTATAGGACATACGGACATTAACGAGCTAAGTTAGCATATTGGACTAATAATTTAACTAAATAAGTTAAACACTTATAAAAATTACTTATTGGGCTTAACCCATTTTGGCCCAACATGTAAAGTATAAATACTAATAATACAAGTATAAAATGGATTAATACAAGTTAATGAACTTATAATAGGCTTATTGAACCTAAAACATGTAAATAAGTAAAACTAGTAAACTAGTAAAAGATTACCAATACATAAACACTAAAATGAGTAAAAGAGAATATGGAAACCCACTTGATCATCATGTATATAATCATCATATGTATACATAATTGTTATTTTTATAAATTCATTGGACAAGAGTCTAAGACGAGTATTATTTGTCTAGGTTTCCGTGATTGAAGCACGTACCGTACATCCGAATCACCGATAACCCGCTTTCCCACATCAACGTGAGTTCATAGCCTTGAACTCTTTTAAATGTTTTTATGAAATATTTTATAAACCCGGGAGGGAGATAACATGTTAGTTTTACTAAAATAGGACACCATTTGTCCCGATTGTTTGTTTATTAATTTGGACCCGAATGATTGTATGACCCGATTTATGATTATATGACCCGATAGATGAGATAAAATGGATTATTAAAGTTAGGTTATGTCACTAAAAGTCCCATTAGCATGAATTGTGAACTACCGGGATTTGGTAGACGCTTATGCATATAATAGTACTATTTGGGGACGATCACCCCAGTTCGTGCCTTGACGGTTGATCCCCATCATGCCACATTGATTGGTAAGCGAATTTATGTATGAGAAGATTTACACAAGCGTGATTATTGTGACGACACGCTGTTTTAGATGGGCAAATGATTGTCGGGCTAGCTACCCGTTGTTTGTTGTAGTAAGGTAACAATGTCATGCGGCTTATAATAATCCAATTAACGAAATACTGCTTTAAGCATTAAATTACGATCTATTGCCTGACTAGCAATACGGGGTCTTACTATTGATATTATGTTCGAGTTTTGGTTTTCATAACCATAATCATATAACGGTTTTTTTCCATACAACGTTATAAAACGTATTGGATGATATTTTTACGACATTGGTTCGTATAATGATTTTGAAGGCGAAAGCCTATATTATGATTTTGATAAGGATTTGTATAAAATGACTTTGGCTATTTTTTTTTTGGTAAAAGGGTAGCAATGACCCCGGTAAATAGAACCAAAAAAAGCGTTGAAGTACAAGGAATGTGGCTGAAATACCACATTAACCGCAAGCTACAGGCAGCTTGTTAAACAAAATGTTTATGACAGGCCATAAACATTAACTAGTCTAGAATACTAGAAATATATAAACTAGACAAAAACCAAGATGATAACATAAAGTTACGAGGAAAATAATAAAATATCAACATGGGATCAGCCAGATGGAGTGCTTGCCCCAATATGAGTATTGAGAAGATTCACCGATTCATCAAAGACGACCTCAACTCCCTCCTCCTCCTCATTATCTTCCTCGCTTACTTGAGCCCCTTCGTCAATACCAGGCATGGACAAAGATGAAAATTTATTAGATGTAGAAACACTGCTCATTAGAGCTTTAGCCTTGTTCGGACCATTAAGATTGCTAGACTGCTGCAACTGACCAGATTTAGTATTCAACTTACTATTATTATCAGCACTCGTACTTGTAGTATCCAAGTGAGTTTTTGGGCAAAAAACAACAGTCTTACCTGCTTGGAAACCCTTGCTCAATGGAACACCTCTCGGAACTTGATTCCCTAAATTACCTTTGTACTTCTTCCTCTTGATTTGCACTTGTTGGAACCCATCATTAACAAGAGTTGTCACTTTTTCAACCGTTATAGGTTTAACATTTTTCGGACAAGAATCAACGGAATGACCAAAAATATTACAAATATGACATCTAGGCGGTTTCCATTCGTATTCAACTCGAATTAACTCCTTAGTACAACCAGAGCCTTCAAGATCAGGGACACCAATAGTAACGTTATCTATAAACTCCGAATCAGCATTCATCTCAATAAGACAACGAGCAAAACTACAACGACCCCAAGACTCTTTGCACATATTATCAGTATAATTATCCATCATAATAAGCTTACCAAGAAACGAAGCAATTAAACTAATACCTTCCTCTTCAAATACCTGTAGCGGGACATCATGAAACTTAACCCATACCGGAATACGAGTTAGTTCCTCCTTTAGAAGATTCGTTTTCATAGTCCATTTCTTAAGAAAAATTGGTGAATTACGAACCATCCACGGACCACCTTCCAGAACCGCATTAAGACCCTCACTAGATCCAAATTGAAAAAAGAAAAAACCTTTCTCATTCATCATGATACGCTTAAGACCATGTTTTGCCCAGTTATTCTTAGCAAAATACTCAACCACAGGGAATGCAATCCTTTTACCAAGAAAGTAACCATATAAAGTGTTATGGTAGCGAGCATTTACAGTTTCAACAACCTTCCTAGGAATAGAGATATTAACCCCTTCATAGACATTTTCAGAATTAAACGAAGAAGAGAATGCATTAATACCTCCATTAGTAGACGTAACCATATCACCTTCAAATCTGCAAAGTAACTTCAGAATTTCTTTAGCACGATCAGGTGAGATCAATTCCCACAACGGATGTTTCTTCATTCTTAATTCCTGTATAAATTCACCCGCGTCACCTTTCGTGCGAATCGTTACACCAAATAATTCCAAAACCGCATGTAGATTACACGGTTGCAAACCATTAATGGTAGCAGCCTTAGCTTCAAGGTCTGTTTCCTTAGCCATTTGTGCAGAGTGCACACTCGAACCACCTGAACTGAGTGAAGAAGTGCTGCTAGTTAAATCCTTATGGCGTTCACACAAAACTTTATAATAAAGCATAGTGGTCTCCTTAGGTAAAGTAGACCATTTAGGAAATTTGTTTGCCTTCACACCATTTACAAACACTTCAATGTCACGCACAGTATTCAAAGGAACAGAGAACAAATTAGATATCTCCTCTAACGTTACTAAAACCTTAAGAGTAGACACCTTAACCGCATCCATCCAACCTGTAAACAATGGCTTATCACTTTCATTGCTCGAATCCACCATAGCTTCAACAAATCGATCAAACGAACCACTAAATAATAACCCAACGCACTAGTAACAAGAACACAATTTATTAAAAACAAACTAATGTCAACCGACCACTAAATTCAATGCCTTGCGATTAAATAATACCTTGCAACAAAAACCCTAACTTAATCAGAACCTTAAATGGATTTAAGGTCAGCCCAAGAAAGGTCAGCCGCCAAAGGAATAAGGACCGCCCGCTTTGATAAGTCAGCATCTTTGACACGTGAGAAACTAATAATCCCCTCAGCCGACCAACACCAATCGGACCCCACCACAATAACCCCAAATATACGAACTCTTAAAAAACCCTAATAAAAAACAAAGAGTAGAACCAGTGATCAATTACCGACAAACAATAAATGGGAGCACAAAAGGACGAAACACCTTACTTTAGTCAAACCAATAGACCAATTAAAAAAGGGTTAGATCGACCAATCAAGATTAGACGAAAATAAAAACCCCATTGTTAATTGATAGCATGATTTAAACGAAAATACAAGTAGAATCGTATGAAAAAATTAAGTCGCCATTTTTGTTTCTAGGGTTTTCACAAAAACAATGGTGACTTTGGCTATTTTATGGCCTATTACAATGAATTGTACAAAATGATTTTCGGTAATAATTTTATATCGATGTTAAATTGATGGATTTTATTAAATTCTATGAATTCACTCGGCGTTATCGCTGACCTTTTCTTTTAACATGTTTTATCTCAGGTACTTGAAGGTAATTCTCGGGAAGACGACAAGAATTCCTGGCCCGCACTTAAATAACAATTTCCATTCAAATATTTTGTAAAACCTGTATGAAATACAATGACTTGGGACCTATGTAAATTTGATATTTATGAATGGAAATACTTTATTATTAAACGACGCGATTTTTAATCGTTGTCTATGATGTGAGTAATGTGCTATCCCGTAATACCAACGAGTCTTCCGCTGTATTGAATTTTGTAAATTTGGGGGTGTTACAAGTTTGTTATCGTATTCATTGATGATATTCTCGTTTACTCCAAGAGTGAAGAGGAACATGAGAAGCATTTGAGAACAATTTTGGAATTGTTGAAGAAGGAGAAGCTATATGAGAAATTCTCTAAGTGTGAATTTTGGTTGAAATCAGTGCAATTTTTGGGGCACGTGATTGATAGTGAAGGTGTTCATGTGGATCCTGCTAAGATTGAGGCAATTAAGGATTGGTCAGTGCCGAAGACGCCGACTGAAGTTCGCCAATTTCTTGGTTTGGATGGGTATTATAGAAGGTTTATTAGGAAGTTTTCGCGAATTGCTAAGCCGTTGACTAAGCTTACAGAAAAGAATCGAGTGTTTGAATGGGGATTGGAAGAGGAATATGCATTTAGTACGTTGAAGGATAAGTTGTGTTCTACGCCGATATTGTCTTTGCCAGAAGGATCTGAGGATTTTGTAGTGTACTGTGACGTGTCTCATAAAGGATTTGGAGCTGTATTGATGCAAAGGGAGAAAGTAATAGTGTATGCGTCGAGACAATTAAGGAAGCATGAAGAGAATTACACTACGCATGATTTAGAACTTGGGGCTGTTATCTTTGATTTGAAGCTGTGGAGACACTACTTGTATGGAACCAAGTGTGTGATTTTCACCGATCATAAGAGTTTGCAATATATTTTGGATCAAAAGGAATTGAATATGAGGCAAAGGAGATGGGTTGAGTTGCTGAGTGATTATGACTGTGAGATTCGTTACCATCCTGGTAAAGCGAATGTGGTAGCTGATGCACTTAGTAGAAAAGAAAGAGATAAGTCTATAAGAGTTAGAGCTTTGGTAATGATGGAAAGTGTTGATTTGACAAAAGCGATATTGAAAGCCCAAACTAATGGTTTGAAGGAAGAGAACGTTGAGGCATAAAATTTGGGTAGAATGTTGAAACCTTTGTTTGAAGTAAGGTCGAATGGATCGAGGTATTTTAAGAATAGGATTTGGTTACCGTTGTGTCCGTCTGAGGAATATTCGTTAGGGGTGCGAGATTTGGTGATGAATGAATCTCATAAGTCGAAGTATTCAATACATCCTGGATAGGACAAGATGTATCAAGATCTTAAGAAAGTTTATTGGTGGCCGAATATGAAGGCAGATATAGCACATTATGTTAATAAGTGTTTAACTTGTGCGAAGGTGAAGGCTGAACATAAGAAACCGTCTGGATTATTAGTGCAACCTGAGATTCCGGAGTGGAATGGGAGAAGATTACAATGTATTTTGTGACAGGTTTGCCAAGGACTGCAAATGGTAGTGATATGATATGGGTGATTGTAGATAGATTGACTAAGTCTGCTCACTTTTTGCCAATGAAGAAGACATATAGTATGGAAAGGTTAACAACAGTGTATGTGAAGGAGATTTTTTGTCGACATGGTGTGCCTTTGTCGATAATTTCTGATCGTGTTAGTAGGTTTACTTCCGAATTTTGGAAGTCTTTGCAGAAAGCGATGGGAACGAAGTTATGTTTGAGTACAGCATATCATTCAGAAACTGATGGACAAAGTGAGAGAAATTCAAACGTTAGAGGATATGCTTCGTGCATGTGTGATAGACTATGGAAATGGTTGGGATAAGCATTTGCCATTGGTTGAATTTTTGTACAATAATAGTTATCATGCTAGTATTAAAGCCGCTCCATTTGAAGCTTTGTATGGACGTAAGTGTAGATCACCAGTGTGTTGGAGTGAGGTAGGAGAAAATCAATTGACTGGGCCTTAAATGATATTTGAGACGACTGAAAAGATGTACAAATTAAGAAACGTTTGTTATCTGCCAGAAGTAGACAAAAGAGTTATGCTGATAACATAAGGAAACCGTTGGAATTTGAAGTAGGAGACATGGTTATGATGAAGGTATCTCCATGGAAAGGAGTAATACGTTTTGGAAGGAGAGGAAAGTTGAGCCCGAGATATATTGGACCATTTAAGATTATCCAAAGGATTGGATTGGTGGCTTATAAGTTAGAGTTGCGTGATGAGCTTAAGTCTATTCATAGTACTTTTCATGTGTCTAATTTGAAGAAGTGTTTAGCTGAAAGGGATGTGGTGATTCCATTAGAGGAAATTCAACTTGATGATAAGTTGCATTTTATAGAGGAACCTGTAGAGATAATGGATAGGGAAGTTAAGAAGTTGAAGCATAGTAGAATTTCGATTGTGAAAGTGAGATGGAACTTTAGACGTGGGACAGAGTTTACGTGGGAACGTGAGGATTTATTTAAGGACAAGTATCCTCATTTGTTTAGGAAGGATTAAGCGCCGCGGACGTCGCTTCTTTTAAGAAGAGGGGGATGTGACAACCCAAAACTGAGGTCATTGCTTAATCTTATTTTACTATTATTTTTGATATTTTGGGATGAGTTTGAGCTATATTTATTTTTAGAGGTTTAAGTTTAAACCGATGTTGGAAGGTCTATATTTAATATTTATTAAGTATAAGGAGTATTAGCAAGCGTGATGTCGATGGATGCCAAATATTTTATGTTTTATTGTCAATTTTTCGATTTTTATTATTTTTGAGGTTTTATTTTAAATGACGTGTTAAGTCGAGTCGAGAGTCGATATTATTATTTTTGAGGTACGTTTTAAATTTTTAAAAGTATCTTTATGAAACCCGAGCCCCGTAAATATTTTAAAAATTTACTAATAGTTATTTCCCGCTTTTTAGGTAACTATTTTCATTTTTAGCCACAACTATTGCCAAATTGCAACCAATGTCCCTACCCCACTATATATAAAGCTTAAACAAACACACACTCTCTCATTTCACCACTAAAAATTTTCACCATCTTCTTTCTTTCTCTCTCATTTGCCGAAACACCACCCACCACCCCAAAGACATACAATTTTCAATTTAACTCAAGTTTGAGGATGAATTAAGCTAAACTAATCATAGACCCACTCTTATAATTGATCAAGGATCACATTGGTGTAAGAATTTTACACATGCAAGGCATTTTTTTTATGTTGGTAGGTAGAAACCATGATCATGCATGGTGTTCTTGGCATGATCCATGGTAGTTCTTGCAAGAACTTTGTTAAAAACTTCATTTTGATCTAAAGATTTTAATTTTTATGATGATTTAGATGTTATGGTTCATATATGTTGATATTAGGGTATAGTAATGAACGTTTCTATGGTTGGTTTTGATCAAAAAGTTGATTTTGTACAAGATTTTAATAGTCATTTTATAACAGTAAGTAAAGTGTAAAATTCGAATTTTTATGTTTTGAAAATGGCTCAACTTATAGCCTAGGGTTGTAGATAATTTTATTAGCTTCGATCTGATATAAGGTAGAGCTTCTAGCTCCAAACAAGCGTGAAGTTATGATGTTTTGAATGATCGTGTACCGGGAGACGAGTATCGGCATTACAAATAGTTGTTGTCGATATTTGGATCGAATCTCGGGGAATCTAAATGGATGTTTTGAAATATGTAACCTACTTATAATGAGGTGTTTACTTTAGAGATTTAGTTTACTTTAAAACCCGAGTGTCGGTTTTGTAAACGGAGTCGTTTAAATAAGTTAAAACGGTTGTATGAAAAATTAACGTAAATCTGTCCGGATTTTGTAGTTTGAAAATGCGTCGGGTAAAGGACTTTAAAAGTAATTTCATTTGATAAACTTGTAGGAGGAATTTCTATATATAGTAATTTAGTTTATCGAGTCGTTTCATAAACGGTTGACGAGTTTAAAAGGGGTAAATAAGCTAGTACATGTAGTATGTACCGGCGTATTTTGTTAAAAGTGTAAAATGGTTAAGTAAATGTGTAGTAAATTATAATAAAGTTATTTATATCGTTTACTCTCGAGTGTATTGTGGTTTTATGAGTTGAGTTTGATGTTATATATATATATTTATTTCTCGAGTTATTATTAAGGAACGCGCCTTATTTGATAGGTAGCGGTTCTCGTGTTTGAAAGGCATCCATTATCATCGACGATCATCTCGCTAGATCTCTTATACTAAGGTGAGTATGTAGCCTCGCTTTTTATGCTAGCTACCAAATGCTTTATACTCGCGAGGGGGATACATGCTATTTGAAAATAAATGAACACAAGTCATGAGTGATTGTTGGACCCGAATGTTGCCTAAAGTTGAAGTCATTGTATTGAGTAACTTGTTGCTAAAGACCCTAAATTCATGAGCCGTTAACTATCTTCTGACTTGATGTTGTGAGTCAGGAATAGCCGCTTATTCTAATAATAGTACTATTGGGTTGACCACCCTATCTGAGACCAGGGCATTACGTTGAGTAACCCGCTGGGAAGGATAATTTTACGTGAATAAGATTGTGGTATTCTAGCAACTGATACCCTAGAGGGGCAATGGTTTTATTCTAGTCATGCCGGCATTTGGCGTGGGTGACTATTTGGTTAAGGGGTCGGTGTCATGAGATTAAATATAATGTTTGTTTATTATCATTATTATTATTGCCTTGAATATAGATTGTGTGTACGACAATTCTATAAATGATTATGATTGATTTTCTTCTTGTGTTCAAATGTGATTTGATAAACCTATAGACTCGCTCAACATTATTGTTGACTCCTTTTATGCATGTATTTCAGGTAATAGGAAGTGATGGAGCATGGAGCTTTGCTGTTGAGGTTGTGGCTTTGCTTTTGGAAGAATGTTGGTCTAAAAACTGTTTCTACCTTTTACTGTTGAACAATTTACTTTATGTTGTGTACTATACTAAACTTGTGTTGGTTGTTGGTCAAGATCCATGGGGACTAAACGCTTTACTCTGGTGTCGTGTCAGTACAATCATGGGATGAAATTTATGTTTTAGACCTTTTATGAAAATCTTGTTTATATTATGTGTAAACGTCTCACTTTTGAGTCGTTCAATATATCTTGTGTGATGATGCTTGTGTCTAGTACCCAATTGTGTATTTCCGCTGCGCAATGTAAATTGGGGGTGTTAAAGATTGGTAATCAGAGCTGCAAGTTATAGAGAACTGGGTCGATTTTGAAAATTGTCCTAAACTATAACTTTGGTGTCGAAAGTATTTATTCATCAAAAGCACACAACTCCTCTGCAACGCTCCAGTAAGATCACTTTTAGTTTTGTTTTGCATTGTTGATGTCCCTCATAACTGAAATGATTTCCCGAGTATTTATTAAGTAAATACTACGATATTGTATTGGAATTATTGAAAGTACGCTGAGTGCTTGTCAGTATCATATTTATTTTTTTGCGAGCATTGCATAAACATCATTTGCATTGTGTTGCATAGCATGGATAATGTATGACATTTGCATGAGCATTGCATACTAATTATTATTTTATTAACGATGACCTTAAGTATCCTTGAACCCTTATAATTGTATAAAATGGCTAGTTTACCTAGTAAGGATGGATGGATTGATATGACTAATGTAGTGGATGGTGAGGAAGTAGATAACTTTGGTGCTAGTGACGATGAGGAGCCTTTTGAGTTTTTAGATGATGGGATTCCACTTACTACAGTTGGTCAGATAGAGCCTGAGTTGATACAAGGTAGTTATGTTCCAAGGGTTAATGTTGTGCCACAGACTGTTCCAGATTGTAAGCAACCTGTTGTTCGTTCTTCGACTCCTACTTGTGATGCTTATATTAGTAGTTTGCCTGGGATTGCATTTGCTAGGGGTGATGTTCCTGTTGAGTCGAGTAGGGCTGCTAGTGCTCGATCTATTCATGATGGTATTCCTAAGGTTTATTGTCCAGGTCCTAGGTCTTATGATGATATTTTCTGGTTTCTTAAGAAGTTTGATCGGTCTTTGTTTGAAAGGTATTTGGTTGAGACTCGTGTGATTAGGTGGTTTGAGCAGAATGAGAAAAAGTTTGACAGGTTTGTTGGTAGTGTGAGGAGATCAGTGTTTGTTAGGGCAAGGGAAATGGATGAAGTTGTTAGATTAAGATCTATGGTGTTGAATTTGAGTGGGCAAGTTGAAAGGTTACGTAGGGAGCAAGAAAGGAATGCAAGGTTGAGTGCGTGGGGTTTTCTGATGAGATCCTTTCCTAGTCGAGGTGTAGTGATTCGTGATGTGCCGAATCAGGTTGAAGCTCAAGTGTTGGTGAAGCCAAGTGAAAGAAATAGTCGAAAGGGGAAGGAAATAGTGGAGGAAGAATCTGAGGAAGATGATAGCAGCAGTGATGACGAGCCGATGTACAATAAGCTACGGGGATATGATGTTTAGTTCTTTTCTGTTGTTTTATTTAGCCTTGTTGTAATAGAACTTATGTAGACTCGTACTGTAGTTTGTGATGAAACTTAATGACTTTAAGTTTCGGTGATGAAGGATTGTAGTGACTTTACTTGTCACAATTTTGTGGAGATTTTCCAACGCAATCTAAAATTACCTTCATGACTTATGTTTTGTCTTATTAGTTCTTGTGTGAATTGGTTAATGATTCATTGTGAATTGTGTTGTTGGTGCATGTAGTATCCATGTTACATCTTGATAGAGAAATCCTTCTTCTTATCTTGATATGAATACTTACTTGTTCTTTTTATGTTATGGTCATACAGGAAGGAGTTGGGAGGCATTTTTCTAACTTTACTAAATTATTATTTGGTTAGTTTCCTGTAAACATGCTGCCTAAATTGACGACTGCTATTGTTAATACCATGATTGAGCAAGCTATCGCTAGAGCTTCGGAAGCTGAACGTGCTGCGAGGAACCAAGAGGCTGAGAATAGGAATGCTGCTGGTCAGTGATACAAGCATTTTCATTGGGTTCAATTTAATTCTCGGAATCCTCTCGAATTGATCTCGGCTCTAAGTGGAATGATTTGTTCTTGGTAACAAAAAGGAGTTTGGTTATCTATTCTATTAAATAGGGAAATGAATAAAGAAAGACTTAAACTTAAAACAATTAAAAAAAATCGAACTTGAATTGAAAATTTAAAACAAACAGCAACTGGAAAATACCCTAACACCCTATGCGGAATAAATTGCTAAGCTGAATAAAAGCTCTATTCGGAAATATAATCCTATGCGGAAAGAAATCCTATACGGAATAAAATGTCCTATGCGGAATGTTTCCTTATGCGGAAAAACTGAGCTAATCGGAAAACTGGTCCTATTCGGAAAAACAGACTATTCCGAAAACAAGTACTATGCGGAATAAATGCTCAATTCGGAATAAATAGCTTAATGCGGAAAAGAAGTCCTATTCGGAAAATAAGTCTATGCGGAAAATGAGGCCTATGCGGAATAAAGGAGATATTCCGAATAAGGGAAAACTTAAGGGGACTACTCGGAATAAATTATATTCCGAATAAGAGAAAATAGAAATGGCAATTCGGAATGTTTCTATATTCCGAGTAAGGGATGAAAGGCAAGGCTATTCGGAATATTAAATATTCCGAATAAGGGGGAATACAGATGATCTATTCGGAAAGTCTGGATGAAGAACAGTTACAGCAACGCAAGAACAGGGGATACGAATTTTAATCCAAATCGACTCAAATACTCAAAAAGGTTTTACCAAACTAACCAATAATCATTTAAATACCATAACCAACAAATCCCAACAATAAAAACACAAAATCAACAACTTTAAAAAACTTAAAATTAATCAAACAAGAACTTGAAAACTTTGAATAGAAAAGTAGATGAACAAGATGAATAGAAAGATTGGAATTGAAAGATTAATGTAAAAGTTAACAATAGTAATGATCAAACACTTACAAGATTCAAGGAAAAATGAAAAATCACCAAACATCCTAATGGTGTTGGTGATGCCACGAACCAAAGAAACTGGGGAAGAAAAATAAAAACTAACTCCCTAATTGTGTGAAGGAAAAATCCTTTTATAGTCCTAGTGGTTGGTTGGTGAGTGGGCTTTATCCCTTTCTTCTTGTCTTCTCGTCTTTTCAGAAAAGTTAACATTTTTGATTCTGATTCGGGATTTGTCGACGATTAAATCCAACTCGTCTTTTAATTTCTTCGTTAAATAGACTTGAGTTTCTTCGACATATGTAAATCTTCCGTCTTTGGTCCTTTTCTTCGATAAATCTTCAAATAGGCCCATTGACTTCAAATCTTTTGCATCTCTTGGACAATAGACTTCGACTTTAGTCTTTTTCCTTGATAAACCCCGTGCAATCCCATGTTTTCTTTAATATTCATCCGGTTAGCTCTGAAAACACAATAAACACAAAAACCACGCATAATTCCAAACAAATGATATTAAATACGTGTTTTGGTCTTGTTTTAGCCAGAATTAAGTGGTAAAAGGATGGGTGTTTACACACCTATCAGTCAGGTTGGAGGTAATGCTGATGAACAAGCAGAAGGAAGGGACAAGTTGGAGGTAATGCTGCTGTTCAGCAGGTTCAAAAGGAATGTTCTTATGCTAGTTTCATGAAATGTGGACCTACCCAATTTCGTGGCACTGGTGGTGTATTGGTATTAAGGAGGTGGATTGAGAAGATTGAAAGTACTTTTGAAATCAGTGGATGTTCAGAAGCTAGTAAGGTGAAATTTGTTGTAGCTACTTTTCAGGATGATTCGTTGAGATGGTGGAATAGTCAAGTAGCTACTGTAGGATTGGTTGAAGCTAATGCTAGAACATGGACTGTGACCAAGGGACTGTTAACTGCTAAGTTTTGTCCTGAGGAAGAGTTAGGTCAGTTGGAAGATGAATTGAGGCATTTGGTGCTGAGGAACAATGATATTGTAGCTTATACAAGGAGATTTTCTAATTTATGTTTGTTTTGTCCTGATGCGTTTGCTGATGACCGTAAGAAGATGAACCAGTATATTAGGGGTTTATCTAGTAATGTCAAGGGAGAAACTACTTCGTCGAAACCCAAGTCATTTGATGAAGCTGTTCAAATGGCTCATGCTTTAATGGATGTAAAGCGGCAGGATCGAAAGGATAGTATTGCTGAAGGGAATAAGAGAAAGTGGGAAGCTATACACTCAAGCCAAGGGCAAAATCGAGGTGGTTATCGTAATAACAATAACCAAGGACCGAATAGGAATTAGCAGTACGATTTGAGAAGGAATGATGGTGTTCGTGCTGCTACAGGAATTCAAGGTAACAAGGTGAATCCGAAGTGTGGTCAGTGTAATCTGTATCATGTTAGAAATTGTCCAGCTGCTTGCAACAAGTGTGGGAAGGCCGGACATAAGATGGCAGACTGTAGAAACAAGGGTGTAGCCACTGGGGCCAATGTTGTCAAGGTTGTCTACTGTTCGGATGTGGAGGCCGTGGACATAAGCAAGGGAACTGTCCGAGGGTTGGCATACGACAGGGAGGCAATGTTGTTGTTGTTGCTGCTGGGATTGCTGCTCCAGCCTATGTCATGGGAGATGCTGACAAACCTCAAGGGCCGAATGTGGTGACTGGTACGTTCTTACTTGATGCTTGTTATTCTAGTGTGTTATTTGATTCAGGATCTGATAGGAGTTTCGTAGATGTTAGATTCAGTCAGCTATTGGATAGAGAACCAGTGAGATTGACAACTAGTTATAAGGTGGAGTTAGCTGATGGTAAGGTTGTAAGCACTAGTTCTATACTGAAAGGTTGTTCCTTGAAGTTAGGTAATTATGTGTTTAGTATTAATTTGATGCCCATAGAATTAGGATCTTTTTACGTGATTATTGGAGTGGACTGGTTAGTTGGTAATGGTGCAGTAATTGTTTGTGGAGAAAGATTAGTTCAGATACCGCTAAGGAATAGGGTATTGACTGTGAAAGGAGATGAATGTACTTCTCGTTTGAGAGTTGTTTCTTGTTTAAAGATGATGAGGGATATAGAAGCAGGTTGTGATGTGTTTCTTGCACAGATAAGTAATGATGGTGTGAATGAAAGGAAATTGGAGGATGTGCCTGTGATTAGAGAGTATCCTGAGGTTTTCCCCTAAGGAATTGCCAGGATTACCGCCGCATCGTGAAGTGGAGTTTCGTATTGATTTAGTGTCGGGTGCTGCTCTTGTTGCTCGTGCGCCGTATCGTTTAGCTCCATCTGAGATGAAAGAATTATCTGATTAATTAAAGGAATTGATGGATAATGGATTTATTAGACCAAGTTCGTCGCCGTGGGGTGCGCCTGTTTTGTTTGTTAGGAAGAAAGATGGTTCTTTTAGAATGTGTATTGATTACAGAGAGCTTAACAAATTGACTGTCAAGAATCGGTATCCACTGCCGAGGATTGATGATTTGTTTGATCAGTTGCAAGGATCAAGTGTATACTCGAAGATCGATTTGAGGTCTGGGTATCATCAACTGAGAGTTAGGGAAGAAGATATTCCTATAACATCTTTCAGTACTCGATATGGACATTTCGAATTTCAAGTGATGCCTTTTGGGTTAACAAATGCGCCTGCTGTATTTATTGATTTGATGAATCGTGTATGTAAGCCGTATTTGGATGAGTTTGTTATCGTATTCATTGATGATATTCTCGTTTACTCCAAGAGTGAAGAGGAAAATGAGAAGCATTTGAGAACAATTTTGGAATTGTTGAAGAAGGAGAAGATGTATGCGAAATTCTCTAAGTGTGAATTTTGGTTGAAATCAGTGCAACTTTTGGGGCGCGTGATTGATAGTGAAGGTGTTCGTGTAGATCCTACTAAGATTGAGGCAATTAAGGATTGGTCAGTGCCGAAGACGCCAACTGAAGTTCGCCAATTTCTTGGTTTGGCTGGGTATTATAGAAGGTTTATTGAGAAGTTTTCGCTAATTTCTAAGCCGTTGACTAAGCTTACGGAAAAGAATCGAGTGTTTGAATGGGGATTGGAAGAGGAATCTGCATTTACTACGTTGAAGGATAAGTTGTGTTCTGCGCCGATATTATCTTTGCCAGAAGGATCTGAGGATTTTGTAGTGTATTGTGATGCGTCTCATAAAGGATTTGGAGCTGTATTGATGCAAAGGTTGAAAGTAATAGCGTATGCGTCGAGACAATTAAGGAATCATGAAGATAATTACACTACGCGTGATTTAGAATTTGGGCCTGTTATCTTTGCTTTGAAGCTGTGGAGACACTACTTTTATGGAACCAAGTGTGTGGTTTTCACTGATCATAAGAGTTTGCAATATATTTTGGATCAAAAGGAATTGAATATGAGGCAAAGGAGATGGGTTGAGTTGCTGAGTGATTATGACTGTGAGATTCGTTACCATCCTGGTAAAGCGAATGTGGTAGCTGATGCACTTAGTAGAAAATAAAGAGATAAGTCTATAAGAGTTAGAGCTTTGGCAATGATGGAAAGTGTTGATTTGACAAAAGCGATATTGAAAGCCCAAACTAATGGTTTGAAGGAAGATAACGTTGAGGCAGAAATTTTGGGTAGAATGTTGAAACCTTTGTCTGAAGTAAGGTCGAATGGATTGAGGTATTTTAAGAATAGGATTTGGTTACCGTTATGTCCGTCTGAGGAAGATTCGTTAGGGGTGCGAGATTTGGTGATGAATGAATCTCATAAGTCGAAGTATTCAATACATCCTGGATCAGACGAGATGTATCAAGATCTTAAGAAAGTTTATTGGTGTCGAATATGAAGGCAGATTTAGCATAGTATGTTAATAAGTGTTTAACTTGTGCGAAGGTGAAGGCTGAACATAAGAAACCGTCTGGATTATTAGGGCAACCTGAGATTCCTGAGTGGAAATGGGAGAAGATTACAATGGATTTTGTGACAGGTTTGCCAAGGACTGCAAATGGTAGTGATATGATATGGGTGATTATAGATAGATTGACTAAGTCTGCTCACTTTTTGCCAATGAAGAAGACAGATAGTATGGAAAGGTTAACAACAGTGTATGTGAAGGAGATTGTTTGTCGACATGGTGTGCCTTTGTCGATACTTTCTGATCGTGTTAGTAGGTTTACTTCAGAATTTTGGAAGTCTTTGCAGAAAGCGATGGGAACGGAGTTATGTTTGAGTACAGCATATCATCCGGAAACTGATGGACAGAGTGAGAGAACAATTCAAACGTTAGAGGATATGCTTCGTGCATGTGTGATAGACTTTGGAAATGGTTGGGATAAGCATTTGTCATTGGTTGAATTTTCGTACAATAATAGTTATCATGCTAGTATTAAAGTCGCTCTATTTGAAGCTTTGTATGAACGTAAGTGTAGATCACCAGTGTGTTGGAGTGAGGTAGGAGAAAGTCAATTGACTGGGCCTGAAATGATATTTGAGACGACTGAAAAGATTGTACAAATTAAGAAACGTTTGTTATCTGCCAGAAGTAGACAAAAGAGTTATGCTGATAACAGAAGGAAACCATTGGAATTTGAAGTAGGAGACATGGTTATGATGAAGGTATCTCCATGGAAAGGAGTAATACGTTTTGGAAGGAGAGGAAAGTTGAGCCCGAGATATATTGGACCATTTAAGATTATCCAAAGGATTGGATTGGTGGCTTATAAGTTAGAGTTGCCTGATGAGCTTAAGGCTATTCATAGTACTTTTCATGTGTCTAATTTGAAGAAGTGCTTAGCTGAAAGGGATGTGGTGATTCCATCAGAGAAAATTCAACTTGATGATAAGTTGCATTTTATAGAGGAACCTGTAAAGATAATGGATAGGGAAGTTAAGAAGTTGAAGCATAGTAGAATTCCGATTGTGAAAGTGAGATGGAACTCTAGACGTGGGCCAGAGTTTACGTAGGAACGTGAGGATTTCTTTAAGGACAAGTATCCTCATTTGTTTAGGAAGGATTAAGCGCCGCGGACGTCGCTTCTTTTAAGAAGGGGGGGATGTGACAACCCAAAACTGAGGTCATTGCTTAATCTTATTTTACAATTATATTTGAAATTTTTGGATGAGTTTGAGCTATATTTATTTTTGGAGGTTTAAGTTTAGACCGATGTTGGAAGGTCTATATTTAATATTTATTAAGCATAAGGAGTATTAGCAAGCGTGATGTCGATGGATGACAAATATTTTATGTTTTATTGTCGGTTGTTCGATTTTTATTATTTTTGAGGTTTTATTTTAAATGACGTGTTAAGTCGAGTCGAGAGTCGATATTATTATTTTTGAGGTACGTTTTAAATTTTTTAAAGTATCTTTATGAAACCCGAGCCCCGTAAATATTTTAAAAATTTACTAATAGTTATTTCCCGCTTTTTAGCTAACTATTTTCATTTTTAGCCACAACTATTGCCAAATTGCAACCAAGGTCCCTACCCCACTATATATAAAGCTTAAACAAACACACACTCTCTCATTTCACCACTAAAAATTTTCACCATCTTCTTTCTTTCTCTCTCATTTGCCGAAACACCACCCACCACCCCAAAAACATACAATTTTCAATTTAATTCAAGTTTGAGGATGAATTAAGCTAAACTAATCATAGACCCATTCTTATAATTGATCAAGGATCACATTGGTGTAAGAATTTTACACATGCAAGGCATTTTTATTATGTTGGTAGGTAGAAACCATGATCATGCATGGTGTTCTTGGCATGATCCATGGTAGTTCTTGCAAGAACTTTGTTAAAAACTTCATTTTGATCTAAAGATTTTAATTTTTATGATGATTTAGATGTTATGGTTCATATATGTTGATATTAGGGTATAGTAATGAACATTTCTATGGTTGGTTTTGATCAAAAAGTTGATTTTGTACAAGATTTTAATAGTCATTTTATAACAGTAAGTAAAGTGTAAAATCCCAATTTTTATGTTTCGAAAATGGCTTAACTTATAGCCTAGGGTTGTAGATAATTTATTAGCTTCGATTTGATATAAGGTTGAGCTTCAAGCTCCAAACGAGGGCGAAGTTATGATGTTTTGAATGATCGTGTACCGAGAGACGAGTATCGGCACTACAAATAGTTGTTGTCGATATTTGGATCGAATCTCGGGGACTCTAAATGGAAGTTTTGAAATATGTAACCTACTGATAATGAGGTGTTTACTTTAGAGGTTGAGTTTACTTTAAAACCCGAATGTCGGTTTTGTAAACGGAGTTGTTTAAATAAGTTAAAACGGTTGTATGGAAAATTAACGTAAATGTATCCGGATTTTGTAGTTTGAAAATGCGTCGGGTAAAGGACTTTAAAAGTAATTTCATTTGATAAACTTGTAGGAGGACTTTCTATATATAGTAAGTTAGTTTATCGAGTCGTTTCATAAACGGTTGACGAGTTTAAAAGGGGTAAATAAGCTAGTAAATGTAGTATGTACCGGCGGATTTTGTTAAATGTGTAAAATGGTTAAGTAAATGTGTAGTAAAGTATAATGAAGTTATTTATATCGTTTACTCTCGAGTGTATTGTGGTTTTATGAGTTGAGTTTGATGTTATATATATATGATTTATTTCTCGAGTCATTATTAATGAACGCGCCTTATTTGATAGGTAGCGGTTCTCGTGTTTGAAAGGCATCCATTATCATCGACGATCATCTCGCTAGATCTCTTATACTAAGGTGAGTCTGTAGCCTCGCTTTTTATGCTAGCTACTAAATGTTTTATACCCGCGAGGGGGATACATGCTATTTGAAAATAAATGAACACAAGTCAGGAGTAATTGTTGGACCCGAATGTTGCCTAAAGTTGAATTCATTGTATTGAGTAACTTGTTGCTAAAGACCCTAAATTCATGAGTCGTTAACTATCTTCTGACTTGATGTTGTGAGTCGGGAATAGCTGCTTATTCTAATAATAGTACTATTGGGTTGACCACCCTATCTGAGACCAGGGCATTACGTTGAGTAACCCGCTGGGAAGGATAATTTTACGTGAGTAAGATTGTGGTATTCTAGCAACTGATACCCTAGAGGGGCAATGGTTTTATTCTAGTCATGCCGGCATTTGGCGTGGGTGACTATTTGGTTAAGGGGTCGGTGTCATGAGCTTAAATACAATGTTTGTTTATTATCATTATTATTATTGCCTTGAATATAGATTGTGTGTACGACAATTATATAAATGATTATGATTGATTTTCTTCTTTTGTTCAAATGTGATTTGATAAACCTATAGACTCGCTCAACATTATTGTTGACTCGTTTTATGCATGTATTTCAGGTAATAGGAAGTGATGGAGCATGGAGCTTTGTTGTGGAGGTTGTGGCTTGGCTTTTGGAAGAATGTTGGTCTAAAAACTGTTTCTACCTTTTACTGTTGAACAATTTACTTTATGTTGTGTACTGTACTAAACTTGTGTTGGTTGTTGGTCGAGATCTATGGGGACTAAACGCTTTACTCTGGTGTCGTGTCAGTACAATCATGGGATGAAATTTATGTTTTAGACCTTTTATGAAAATCTTGTTTATATTATGTGTAAACGTCTCACTTTTGAGTCGTTCAATATATCTTGTGTGATGATGCTTGTGTCTAGCACCCAATTGTGTATTTCCGCTGTGCAATGTAAATTGGGGGTGTTATATTAATACTCAAACAAGAACACACAAACAAGATAAACCAAACTTTCACTTTGATTGATAAATCGAACTTGCGTACAATGAAAGTGTAACACCCCGGGTAGGGTCGAAATATGCGGAAATATCCACAGAGATGTCACTAGGGTGGATCGATAGCATATAGTCCATAGAGCATAAGATAAAGATTTATTCAAATCAAATTACATGTTTGTTAAAAAATAAATAAAAATTGTCTTAAACATGATGAAAGGTGATTGTTTGTGTTTCCCAAATAGAACCCCTGACGAGTCCTACAAGGCAGATTACTAAGATGATGGAGACCATGCACACACCACTTACTAACTTCATATTCCTGTGAAAGACATGCTAGAGGGTCAACATAAAGTTGGTGAATTTACAGGTTTTAACATTTAATTAGTTTGGACATACATTAATCATAGAAGTAACAATGTACAAAGCATTCTTACTAAAATTTAAATTACATTTGTTTATTATTAGAAACTGAAGCTTAACCTTCCATAGTCCTCAACAGATGAGGACGTAGTGTCTTACAAAAAGACAACCAACCCAGTTCCAACATGGTATACATTTGTTGTCCCCACCAAGGCACAGTGAGCATGACTCACCCAGATGGGGATGTTCAATCCCTAATAGATCTATTTATAACATTTGGGCGATTTACAACAATTTAACAGTTCCAATAATAATCAATCATAGTCAAGTTTATACAATTATGTTATGTCCATTAAGTGTTTGCATATTTTCTTTCCCATAGAGGAAAGGTTTTATCAATAGTTTATATGGGACTGTAAACTCACCTGGGAGTAGGCAATAGCTGTTTAATACGAATATCCAAATAAAGCTCACGCCAAAAGTTATGCCTAATCAAATAGTACAGTCTTAATAGATAGTACAAAGAACATATATGTATGCTTATACAGATTTTAGTTAGTTCATTTATGCTATGGTATTTATCTAAATAACTGTAGTTCAAGTATCGTCAATATTCATTTAAACTTATCTATATAAGTTTCATTGCTAAGCAAACACAAGATGTCTTACTTAAAATATCCGTTTACGTTTTATGACATATGCATTAGTATACAATTCATTTTCATATGATTTTATTTCCTAAAAAATCTAGGAATATAAATATATATATATATATATATATATATATATATATATATATATATATATATATATATATATATATATAGAGTGAGGTTATTCTACAAGAAATCTTATAATACAATAAATAAGGTGAATTGTGGAGGTGACATGTGTCATCTTTTCAAATTATTATTCCACATCATATTGCCATATCATGTCATTTACTTCAAAAGAAATTGAATTTTTTTGAAAATAAATTTCGAAAAAAAAAATTTCGTTAAATTTTTTTTCGAAATTTAAAAAAAAAAAATTTCGAAAGAAAAAAATTTCGAAATTTTTTTTTCGAATTTTTTTTTCAAAATTTTTTTTTCAGAAATATTTTTTCCGATATTTTTTTCAAATTTTTTTACTGAATCACAGTTATATGTTTTACTGCATCAAAGTTAAATTTCGAAAAAAAAATTCGTAATTTTTTTTTTCAAAATACTTTTTTCGAATAATTTTTTGGAAAAACAAAAATTTCGGAAATGTTTTTTTCATAATGTTTTTACTGCATTACAGTTACATGTTTAGTGCATCATGATTATAAATTAATGCATTACAATTTTAATTACTACATTATAGTGTATTCACCAATGTTTTATCTATGATGCACAAAAATTATAACTACAATACGGTAAACTATTACATTAGTGCACTAATAATACAAGTGATGACTAGTGATAGAATTTTTATTCTCCAACGGAAAAATATAATGCAGTTACTTATAATGTATCAATGTCATAATTATGATGCATTAAAGTTATAAATTACTACATCACTCGTGATGCACAAAACTTATAATTACAATGCGATACACAATTATTATATTGCACCAAAAATAAAAGTGATACTAATGATATATTTGTATTCTCTAACGGATAACTATAATACATTTACTTATAATTTATAATTGTTATAATTATGATGCATTAATGTTATAAATTACTCCATCATTCGTGATGCACAAAACTTAAAAATATAATGATTTTTACTAACTGCATCATTGTTATGCATATACAAAATCAATGTTATATTATTAGTAATCACATGTATTTTTTGTGCATGATAGTTATAATTTGACACATCGTAGTTTTAAATGTCTTGCATCATATATATGAGAATTACACCATAGTTATAGGTTTTGTGAAGGAATTATGATGCAATAACTTAAAACCGTGATGCATTAACTTATAAACATGATGCTCTAAAACGTATAACTGTGATGTGCTGAATTTTTATTGAATTGTTGTAGCGCATCACACTCCAAATTTCAGTGCATCAAAAGTATAAATATGGTGCATAAAGGTAATAAATTAGTGTCTTATTCGTGATGCACTAAATTATGTAACCGTGATGCTCTATATTTTTTCCATAATAGTTTTAACAAAAAAATTTTGAAAAAAAAAATATTTCGAAAAAAAAATTTTGGTAAAAAAAATTTCGAAAAAAAAATTATGAAAAAATATTTTTTTTTTAATTCTCGAAAAAAAAAATTTTGAAAAAAATATTTTCGAAAAAAAAAATATTTTTTGAAAAAAAATATTTTCGAAAAAAAAATATTTTTGAAAAAAAATATTTTCGAAAAAAAATATATTTTGAAAAAAAATATTTTCGAAAAAAAAAATATTTTTTCCAAAAAAATATTTTCGAAAAAAAAAATTATTTTTTGAAAAAAAATATTTTCGAAAAAAAAATATTTTTGAAAAAAAATATTTTCGAAAAATTTTTTTTTTTTTATTTTTTATTAAGGAGATGATATGGAAAAGTGATGTGTGATAATGTTGTGACACATGTCACTCCCACATCCATCCCTTCTATTTTATTTATTCTATTATAAGAATTGTTTTATTTTACCCCAACTCTATATATATATATATATATATATATATATATATATATATATATATATATATATATATATATATATATATATATATATATATATATATATATATATATATATATATATATATATATATATATATATATATATATATATATATATATATATATATATATATATATATATATATATATATATATATATATATATATATATATATATATATATATATATATATATATATATATATATGTATATGTATATATATATATACACGTTCATACATTTTATTCCCTAAAGCAACGATATAAATATTTCCTATAAATATTTATTAAACCTTTAATGTTTCCATAAGTTATTTAATATTCATAAAATAATTTATAATTCACAAGTTTAAGAATTTATACAATTAGTCCTTAGGGTTTCGTGTTCATTTAAGTTTTACTAAATAAAAATGTAATTAGGGTTAGGGCTAGTTTATGTTTCAGATTATGGCATAACTGGTCCCTCCATGTTTTTAAATAAGTAAAACTTTCGGATGTTACATGTTTGGTACCTAGGGCTTGTTTGACTTTCGGTTAATGGCAGATTTAGTCCCCCTAGTTAAGTCTAGGTTTTATAACTTTCATAAAATAACCTAACAGCCCCTAGGGCTTCTTTAAGTTTCGGATTATTGCCAAAATGGTCCTTAGGGTTTTAAAATGACAAAATAACTTTTAGAAACTTCCCAAAATGGTCCCTAGGGTTTAATTTTCCACGGATAGTATTCATTAAACCCTAGACTCTTGGATAATTTCATTTTCAGTCCTTGTGTTTACTAGTTTATCAAAACAAGTTTCATAGGTTACGGTTTTAGTGCTTAAGTTTCATAAACTGTCATTTTAATCCAAAAAGTTTTTATAAGTTATATTTTATTATAAATACTTTTATTTTAACATTTATACATAGTATGGGCTCATTAAATGGGCTAAACATCTAATGGGCTATCTAGTGGGCTTAAATATATTTCAAGTCCACTAATTTATTCAAATTGGCCTTTAAATCAGTTATTGGGCTTAAATACATTTTAAAGTCCTTTAATTAGTTAAATGGGACTAAGTGTAATCTTAAGTCCATCAGGGTACTAAGATTTATCAAATGGGCTTATTGGGTCTATTAAGTCTTGGATTAATATTGTATGGGCTTAATTAGTCCTTTAATATTACTTTTTCCATTTTATGTTAATACTAATTCATGTATTTCTCATAAGCTTACTACTTAGCTTATTCATATTTAGTCACAAGGTCTTATATAAGTCATAAGTTCTAACATGAGCTTATAACTCATGGCTATAATTATCATAGCTTATTAAGATATGTTAAGTCTTGTTTTAAGGTTGCATGTACTTGCAAGTGTTTCCATATTAAGATCTAGCTATGTATATATTAAGAAAACAAATCATAATCAATGTACACCATATATAGCCTACGGCTAGACTTTTAATCTTGGTATTTCCAAGATGAGGTTTTTAGCTAATCTTATGATTTATATACATTCATAAATTCCAATACAGTCATGTAATCTTATTGCATGTTTCCAAGATCTCTCATAAACCAACCTAGACAACATATAGCCTATGGCTATGTTGTCTTTTCCCAAAAAGTCCCATAAGATCTTTATGCTAGTTCAATGTTTACCATTTAACCATAAATCTTGGTTCCACATTAGCATGCATGTACACTGAAACACCATCTAAGTACATATAACATTTTAGTGATTTTTAATAGTCCATTTAACATGTAATGATACATATTCCATCATTTAAACTTAGCACATAAATGATATGTACATTATTCATGTATGCCATGACCTTTAAGGTCATGGTTTTCCATGTCTTTTGAGTTACACAAGCTTACTTTATGAGATCCATTATTATTAGTTAACCAAGATTCCAAAAAGTGAGATTTGTAACTTATGCTATATTTAAATTCATAAAATGGTTCATATGATTTTTTTTAGTCATGTTAAAACATAGAGTACAAGCCTTAGGGTTCCTTTAATAAAAAGTTTTAACCATGACTATGGTGGTCTAAAATATGTCATGACCTAGAATGGCCATGGCTTTACCAAATCTTGATTTTAACAAGTTATTTACATGTGTTTATAGGTTAATGATGATGCATGCAAGTGGAAATGAAGAAACATAAGGAGTATACCTTTCTTGTTTCAAAGTTACCAAGGAGGATCTGTATGAACAAGGAGGTTAGAGATCTAATAAATGATGATGAAGAAACCCTAAATACCAACCAAGCCGTGACCTTTAAGGTTAGGCTAGGGCTTGGTATAATGCCTCCAAAGATGATGATGATGCTACCAAATGATTAGCGATTACTATGGGACAAGGATCTAGTAGATTTAATGAATAACCTTGGATTTTTGTGGCTTATGGCCGAATCATTTGAGAGAGAAAGATGAAGAAGGATTGAGATCTAGTTGTATGATGGAATGTGAAGATTAAGAGAGAGTTTTCGGCTTAAGGAGGAACGATAGAGAGGAAGGCAAAAGGAATATGATTGTCTTGGTAAGGGAGTATGTGCCAAGTGTTGGCTTTTCCAAAACTAAGACATCCCTCCATCTTCCACCTCATGGGGTGTCGTGTCTAGCTTGCCAAAAAGGAAGTTGGGCCATGTTGGGATTATGTTGGGCTAGCACACAAGGATAAGGGTTCTTGGGCTAGTCCAAGATGTCTATGTATGTCTATATTTGTGACAACCCAAAATCGAGGTCATTGCTTAATCTTATTTTACGATTATTTTTGAAATTTTTGGATGAGTTTGAACGATATTGGAGGTTTAAGTTTAAACCGATGTTGGAAGGTTTATATTTAATATTTATTAAGTATAAGGAGTATTAGCAAGCGTAATGTCGATGGATGCCAAATATTTTACGTTTTATTGTCGGTTGTTCGATTTTTGTCATTTTTGAGGTTTTATTTTAAATGACGTGTTAAGTCGAGTCGAGAGTCGATATTATTATTTTTTTGAGGTACGTTTTAAATTTTTAAAAGTATCTTTATGAAACCCGAGCCCCGTAAATATTTTGAAAATTGACTAATAGTTATTTCCCGCTTTTTAGCTAACTATTTACATTTTTAGCCACAACTATTGCCAAATTACAACTTTGGTCCCTACCCCACTATATATAAACCACAAACAAACACACACTTTCATATTTTTCATTTTAAAATTTTCATTTTCTCTCTCTTTTCTCTCCATTTTGCCGAAACCCACCACACACCCAAAACACATACAATTTCAATTTTATCTCAATTTTGAAGTTGAATCCAGCTAAACCAAGCATAGACCCAATCTTATAATTTCATAAGGATCACATTGGTGTAAGAATTTTAAACATGCAATCACATTTTTTTTCTTGATGTTGGTAGGTAGGAGCTATGATCATGCATGGCATTTTCATGATGATCCATGGTGATTCTTGCTAAAAATCTTGTTAAAACTTCATTTTGATCTTAAGATTTTTATTTTGGTTATGATTATGATGTTATGGTTGATGTATGATGCTATTAGGGTATAGTAATGATCATTTTCATGGTTGGTTTTTATCAAAAAGTTGATTTTGTACAAGTTTTTAGTAGTCATTTTATAACAGTAAGTAAAGTGTAAAATCCGAATTTTTATGTTTTTAAAATGGCTTAACTTATAGCTTAGGGTTGTAGATAATTTTCTTAGCTTCAATTTGATATAAGGTAGAGCTTCTAGCTCCAAACGAGCGCGAAGTTATGATGTTTTGAATGATCGTGTACCGGGAGACGAGTATCGGCACTACAAATAGTTGTTGTCGATATTTGGATCGAATCTCGGGGACTCTAAATGGATGTTTTGAAAAATGTAACCTACTGATAATGAGGTGATTATTTATTAGGTTGAGTTTACTTTAAAACCTAGTGTCGGTTTTGTAAACGGAGTCGTTTAAATAAGTTAAAACGGTTGTATGAAAAATTAACATAAATCTGTCCGGATTTTGTAGTTTGAAAATGAGTTGGGTAAAGTACTTTAAAAGTAATTTCATTTGACAAACTTGTAAGAGGACTTTCTATATATAGTAAGTTAGTTTATCGAGTCGTTTCATAAACGGTTGACGAGTTTAAAAGGGGTAAATAAGCTAGTACATGTAGTATGTACCGGCAGACTTTGTGAAAAGTGTAAAATGGTTAAGTAAATGTGTAGTAAAGTATAATGAAGTTATTTATATCGTTTTCTCTCGAGTTTATCGTGACTTTATGAGTTTGAGTTTGATGTTGTTATGTATGATTTATTTTCCGAGTCATTATTAATGAACGCGTCTTATTTGATAGGTAGCGGTTCTCGTGTTTGAAAGGCATCCATTATAGTCGACGATCATCTCGCTAGATCTCTTATACTAAGGTGAGTCTATAGGCTCGCTTTCTACTCGTTTAATGATTTTAATACCCGCGAGGGGGATACATGCTATTTGAAAATAAAGGAACACAAGTCATGAGTAATTGTTGGACCCGAATGTTGCCTAAAGTTGATTTCATTGTATTGAGTAACTTGTTGCTAAAGACCCTAAATTCATGAGCTGTTAACTATCTTCTGACTTGATGTTGTGAGTCGGGAATAGCCGCTTATTCTAATGATAGTACTATTGGGTTGACTGATAGGTGTGTAAACACCCATCCTTTTTACCACTTAATTACAATAATAACCGAGCCAAAACATGTATTTTATGTCATTTATGTCGGAATTATACGTGGTTTGTGTTTTTGTTGTGCTTTAGGACGAAAAGGTGAGAAGTGGAGAAAACACGGGCATTCACGGGCTTTTATCGAAGAAAAAGACGAAAGACGAAGTCAAGAAGTCAAGAGTGCAAAAAGAACGGAAGTCCAAGACCAATTCTGAAGATTTATCGAAGAAAAAGTCCAAAGACGGAAGTTTACTAAAAAGACGAAGAACTCAAGTCTTATTTATGAAGAAATGTCAAGACGAGTTTAAAGAAATCCCGAGACAAAGTCTTTAAAGTCCAAGATTTAAAGAAGATTAAGAGGACAAGGACTTAAGCATGCAATTAAGAAAAGATGAAAGTGGGGAGGAAGCTTCCTAAGCACCTCCTAATCCTCCCCTATAAATAGTCATTAGGATTTACATTTCATTCTGGTTGGCTAGTTTGACAAACTATGCTCTTCCACTTTAATTTTTGCACATTTAAATTCATGTCATTTACTTTATTGTCAAATTTAAATACATGTCTTGCACCTTAAATACCTTTAATTTCAAGTAAGTTTTCTTTTAATTCTTGTCAATCTTTACTTTATTGTTTGATCTCCTATCTTCCTTTCTTTAATCTTCATGCTTTATTGTTTATGTTCATGTTCTTGATTTTTATTGATTTAATTAAGTGGGTTTTGATCATTTTGATTAGTATTGTTAGTTTTGTTGTTTAGGATTGTTTGTTTATGATTACTAGATGTTATTTGATTAGTTTGATTTAATCTTGTGGTTGATTTAGATTAGATTTGGTTAGATTCGTGTATATTGTTCTCTCCTTGTTCTTCGTGTTTCTGTTACTGTATTACCAGGAAACATTCCGGATCAAGCCCAGTTATTCCGAGTGAAGGAGTTTGTGCAAGTTTATTCCGGATCAAGGGTGTTCATCCAGAATATTGGACATTCCGGATCAGAAGAGTTTATTCGGAATAATTTATTATTCCGGATCAAACCATTCATCCAGAAAATTAGATATTCCGGATCAGCCTAACATTCCGGATCAACAGAACATTCTGGATCAACCAAACATTCCGGATCAAGGAGATATTCCGAATAAATGGCTTCCATCCGGAATAAGTGACATATTCCGGATCAAGGAGTTTTATTGGGAATAATATTCCGGATCAAGGAGTTTCATCCGGAATCTTCAACATTCTGGATCACGGCTTTATTCCGGATCAGCAACATTCCGAATCAAGGCATTATTCCGAATCAAGACTTTATTCCGGATAAGTGACATATTCCGGATAAAGGATTTATTCCGGATCAAGGGTTTTGGTGAATATTCCGAGTGAAGAAGAATCATTCCGAACGAAGGTGACATTCCGGATGAGTGATTATTCCGAACGAAGGATTATTCCGGATGAGCTGTTTTCAGGTTCTTTTAATTTCAGTTTTTAACTTTCTGTTTTTATTTTTCAAGCTTTACTTTTCCCGCCTTTTTCCTTAGTTGCACTTTAAGATTCCTTGCCTTAGATTTATTTTACCCTTTCCTTAGTTTAAGTTTTAGTTTCATTTTAAGATTATTTGCCTTAGTTAGAATTAAGTTTGCGTTATTTACGCCTTTTAATTTTAGTCACGCTTTTAAATACTTGTCTTTTATTTTAAATTAGATTTAGATTTACTTTAACGTCATTTTACTTTTACGTCTTGCACATTTTATTTTAAAACATCCAAAAATATTTGTTTCACCAAAAACAGTTGAGTCGTACTTTGAACCGAAAATCAATTCGTTAAGATACCGAGAAACGAACTTTTTCAACTAGCAAAATTTTAACATTAAAATGGCGCCGCTGCCGGCTCTTTTCTTAAAGATAAACGGTTTTCTGTGAGAGACGCATTGCTTTTTGATAACTAGGTTTTTACCTAATTAAAAAGATTCGTTGGTGAAATAAAAGTTTGTGTCGTTGTAGTAATTAAAATGTGCAAGACTCAAAAGTAAATGGAGAAGTCTATCCGAAAAGACCCTAGCAAGGTATGAGGATAAATAAAGCCAAGTCCAAAAAGGAGGCGGATCGTTGTATATCAAAGTCCAAAATAAAGACTGGAAAAAAATGAAGAAGTCGTGGTCCAAGTATGAATCTCTCAAAACTTCAAGCGAAGAAATTCCTATTATGAAGAGAAGACCATTATTTCATGAACGTCTCTCAAGGTTTGAAGTATGAAGACGCTGCCAAATATCGGTCCGAGAAAGGTCTCAAATCGCGAAGCGAGTTATGCCAAGATATGAACTTTATGAGGTCCCGAGAAGCAGTTTTAAAAGATTTTGTCCTTTAGCTAACTATTGATTAAATGGTTCACTTTATTTTCGGCCTAAATAACTATCGAAATAAGTCAAAAATGCATCATCGTGATCATTCAAGACAATAATAAAATATAAGAGATACACCTAGGAATAAGGGAGTCTAAGTGAATAATTGGCCCACATGAGTTCGTGTTAGTTTGCTAACTTATAATAACAATGATCTCGTTTTTAAGCTTGGTTTGGAGAAAGTGAAAACTTGAGGATGATGATCATTCATGACATTTCCAAAACCCGAAGGTATGTTTTTGATTTCTTTATGTTTACAATTTTCTATCTCTTTAATAAAGGCCAAGGTGGATTGATGGTGATGAAAAATGTAAACGTGCTTTGTAACTAATGCATTGCATGAGGACATTGCAATGGTCAAGTGTAGGGGATTTGATAGGTGTGTAAACACCCATCCTTTTTACCACTTAATTACAATAATAACCGAGCCAAAACGTGTATTTTATGTCATTTATGTCGGAATTATGCGTGGTTTGTGTTTTTGTTGTGATTTAGGACGAAAAGGTGAAAAGTGGAGAAAACACGGGCATTCACGGGCTTTTATCGAAGAAAAAGACGAAAGACGAAGTCAATAAGTCAAGAGTGCAAAAAGAACGGAAGTCCAAGACCAATTCTGAAAATTTATCGAAGAAAAAGTCAAAAGACGGAAGTTTACTAAAAAGCCGAAGAACTCAAGTCTTATTTATGAAGAAATGTCAATACGAGTTTAAAGAAATCCCAAGACAAAGTCATTAAAGTCCAAGATTTAAAGAAGATTAAGAGGACAAGGACTTAAGCATGCAATTAAGAAAAGATGAAAGAGGGGAGGAAGCTTCCTAAGCACCTCCTAATCCTCCCCTATAAATAGTCATTAGGATTTACATTTCATTTTGGTTAGCTAGTTTGACAAACTATGCTCTTCCACTTTTTTGCACATTTAAATTCATGTCATTTACTTTATTGTCAAATTTAAATACATGTCTTGCACCTTAAATACCTTTAATTTCAAGTAAGTTTTCTTTTAATTCTTGTCAATCTTTACTTTATTGTTTGATCTCCTATCTTCCTTTCTTTAATCTTCATGCTTTATTGTTTATGTTCATGTTCTTGATTTTTATTGATTTAATTAAGTGGGTTTTGATCATTTTGATTAGTATTGTTAGTTTTGTTGTTTAGGATTGTTTGTTTATGATTAGTAGATGTTATTTGATTAGTTTGATTTAATCTTGTGGTTGATTTAGATTAGATTTGGTTAGATTCGTGTATATTGTTCTCTCCTTGTTCTTCGTGTTTCTGTTACTGTATTCTCAGGAAACATTCCGGATCAAGCCCAGTTATTCCGAGTGAAGGAGTTTGTGCAAGTTTATTCCGGATCAAGGGTGTTCATCCGGAATATTGGACATTCCGGGTCAGAAGAGTTTATTCGGAATAATTTATTATTCCGAGTCAAACCGTTCATCCAGAATATTAGATATTCCGGATCAGCCTAACATTCCGGATCAACAGAACATTCCGGATCAACCAAACATTCCGGATCAAGGAGATATTCCGAATCAAAGGCTTCCATCCGGAATAAGTGACATATTCCGGATCAAGGAGTTTTATTCGGAATAATATTCCGGATCAAGGAGTTTCATCCGGAATCTTCAACATTCCGGATCACGGCTTTATTCCGGATCAGCAACATTCCGAATCAAGGCATTATTTCGAATCAAGACTTTATTCCGGGTAAGTGACATATTCCGGATAAAGGATTTATTCCGGATCAAGGGATTTGGTGAATATTCCGAGTGAAGAAGAATCATTCCGTGTAGGATATGTAAATCTTGCTTATGTTTTTAGAGAGAGAAAGAGATAGAGAGATGGTGAGAACACACACTTAGAGAGAGAAAGTGAAAGAAAAACACTTTTTCACTATGTGTAAAAATGAGAAACACACCACCCTCTCCATCTAAGGAGAGGGTTTATATACCAAGCTCATAAGATGGGATTGGGCTTGCATTTGGGCCGTCCTTACATAACATGGACTAGGCCTTTCCTTGTTTACTTAATGTAAGATATCTAGACTACGAGCTACAACTTAATATATTGTCGGAGTGACCGAATCTTCCTAAATACGTAAAAACGTATTTCCAACAATCTCCCCCTAAGGGAGGTCACTCCAAACAAGGGCGTTACCCGAGTTACAATAATGAAATAAACCTAGCATACTATGCTTGTCTTGAGCTCGTAGTCTTCGTCTTTCTTTTCTTTTTCTTTTCTGGTGAACATGCTGATGTGATCTTTGATATCATTTTTTTGCATTAATCTCTTGCCTTGATCTTGTGCATCCATCACTTGTGATCTTCGCCTCCTCGTGACACCATGTCCCACATACTTATACCTTTGTAATTCTTGAAAGCTTCAGAGTTCGATACAGCGGAAGACTTAACTTTTAGGCTTTCTTGAATTAGATGAGGTATTAAGTCCATAAAGTATAAGCATGCGGGGACGACTTCTTCTTGAATCCCGCAACGCCACCGTCTTCAAATGCCGCAACATAAGTAGACACGAACGAAATGGCTTTGAACATTTCATTCTAATTCGGTAGCATTTTACCTCCGGTCGGTGAAGACCGTTGGACGATATTAGATATCGTACCCGTGACGGATAGTTTCAATTAAGTAACTTCCTGACAGGATTTCGCGGGTCAACCCGTTCTCTTTATTCGACCGTCCAAAGCTGACTGCGAACATAAAGAGTGAATCATTTGGATAATAATATCCGCATGATTTGAAGCCGTCAATTCATGTTCCTGGAACAAGTGAAATTCAATTAAGAACCGCACCATCGTTGCTTTCCCGTTGTCACGAGCTTGATTTGTATAGAATCTTGCAAGTTACCTACCAAGTGCTGTTTGAGGTTAACACTAAAAGGATTTCCACTCATCACTGTGAACACTAAGGTATCCCTCTGAGTGTTCTGGCAAGATCACTAAGATATTGCGTAGAGGCCTGGAACGTGTTTAAATTCAGTTAAGAATTAAACAGCTGTTGCTTTCCAGTTATCACAAGTTTGATTCATAAAGAATCGCACAAGTCACCTACCATGAGCTTTTTGATATTCGCTCAAGAATGATTTCCATCTTCATTGTAAATACTTTCGAATTACTCGGATGTTCAGGCAAGATCATGAAGATTTTGCGTAGGACTCTTAAAATCTTTCTTACTTTTCACAGTGTGTGAAGAAGCAAGGAAATATGAAAGTGTGTCCTAATGAGATATTTGATGATCTCAAATGGCTCTAGACTCGATCTTGCATTTTGAATTTAGTGATCGGAGGCTGGAGAGGAGTGCCACCTTTTCAATACCAATTTACTCGGAGTGAATAAATCGATAGATAACGTGTTGATCTCCGTGTGATTAAAACAAATATCTTTTGAGAGATATCTGAGTTAGCTGGGATGGGTTGTGCATTGCATCACTGGGTCCATGATGTCTATCTTCAATATTGAGCATCATTAAAATGATCTCAATAGCATATGAGTTGACCCGGTTTATGCCTAAGTTGTAAGGAGGGCTTCTTTCTTTACACCCTTTATCTTTACAATTCTTTTTTATTCTTCAACCCCTTCAATGCTTACCAATACGTCATAACTAGCACCTTGTTGTGATTGTTCCAGTGCTAACTTAAGTACTTGGTCGGCATTCAGCTACGTTCACAATCTTTCTCCAACTTTCCTAAGGACTACTATTTCTAGCTTATGGAATGTCCTTGGGAAGATTCCTCCGGTTCTAGAAGAATCATTGGACTTAACCTATCCTACCATCCTTATGTCACCACAATCTTCATCGTCGTGAAATAAATGGGTTTTGGGTAAGTATATGTCACCATGAAAATCCATTTTGATATACAAATCCATTTTGCTCCCCCTTAACATATGCCACGATATTCGAAAACATTTCGCACATGTCGGGATGAGCCAGCACATTAAGTCAAACCATTTGTGATAATATCCCATATTAAATCACATTTTCTCCCCCATATTAAAAATATTAACCCAATCGATGTTTTTAATATCAATTGATTTAATGAAGTTTTAACAAAGGTTTTGGGAAGAAAAATGCAAGTCCATTTTATCTTCATGATATCAAACGCATGAGATATGATACCGATATGTAACATGATCACATATTCACCATATTAGAAAAGAATTGACAAGGTTGGACCTGATAGATGAGAACTTCATATGATAAGATCAAATGGTTCTTGTCAGCAAATGTTGGTCGCCTCGTCACGTCTGAAGTCATCTCTTGTCACCACGTGTACGATTGGTATTGTATTCTTGACACCAACTTGTGAACTTGGCACGTTCGGCATCGAAGATTCTGAATGCTTGATAATTGCTCCCCCTCAATTGTTGACCCGTGTTCTATCGAAAGAGCTGTAGTCGTCGGTTGAGTAGTCGCATCGTCGAGTATGTAGATACCAATTGTAGATTGCTATGGTTGTAGAGATGATAGCTTCATAAAAACAAGACTTCTCTTGTTTTAACAAATAAATGCACTGAAGCGTACATAGATTTGTGTTAGACCAAGTTATAAAGTAAACTTGATCCCTTACAAGGTTTTAAAGTAAACCTTGCCCGAGAAAATTAATTCCCGTTGTGAGCCAAAGCTTTCATAAGAAATACTTGACTTTAATATGAAAACCGGGTTGCAGTCTGAAATAACTACAAGCCATAAGGGCATGTTTTATGAAGTATTTACAACTTTTGTACGAACTCTATTTATGGCGTCGTGTCAATATTAATCGACATTTCTAAGGCCGTAAATATTATCGTACCAAAAGACATGCCTTTGAAAAATAAAGTAAAAAATATTTTTGGATTTTTATGAAAATTTTAAATTTTTATGGTTTTTATATGGTTTTATATTTTTGTATTTTGCTTTTGTGGATAAAAATATAAACAATATATACAGATGATCACCAAGGATACGGAGAATAGTTTACCATCACTATTCTTTCGCTTCATCTGCCAATTCCTTTAGAGTCTCAGGCGAGAAGGTTCTCATTCCTAGCTTGTCGGCCAAAATTTCAATTCGAGCGCGATCTAAAGCCTTCGTGAAAATATCTGCCAATTGATACTCAGATCGGACAAAGTAAAGCTCGATTATTCCATTTTCCACTTGCTCCTTGATGAAGTGGTAGCGAATGTCAATATGCTTCGACCGGGAGAATTGAACATTGTTGCAGCATAAGGCAATTGCACTCTTGTTGTCACAGTACATCGGAATTTTGTTGAAACCTAGACCATAGTCGGTTAATTGCGATCTCATCCAAATAATTTGAGCACAGCAACCGGACATAGCTATGTATTCTGCTTCCGTACTTGAAATTGCAGTGCTTTTCTGCCTTTTCGATGCCCAACTGATTAGTCGATCTCCTAGTAGTTGGAAAGTTCAACTCGTGCTACGCCTTGTATCTTGACAACCCGCGTGATCCACATCTGCATATGCCATTAGTGTAATAGAAGAGTCCTTCGAATACCAAAGTCCCCGATTAATGGTTCCTTTAAGATATCGAAAGATCCTTTTAACAGTAGCTAAGTGTAACTCAGTAGGCCTAGTTTGATACCTAGCACATATACATATAGCAAACTGAAGATCAGGTCGACTGGCTGTGATATACAGAAGAGTACATATCATTCCACGATAAAGTGTCGGATCAACGACAACTCCATGTGGATCTGCATCAAGCTTAGATTTTTCCACTATTGGAGTGTCCACGGGGTCGCAAGATTCCATCTTATACTTCTTTAGCGATTCAAGGGCATACTTGGATTGATTGATAAAGATGCCTCTGGGACTTTGAGATATCTGAAGACCTAAGAAGAATGATACCTTGCCCATCATTGACATCTTAAACTTGGAAGACATGAGTGTCCCAAACTCATCCGATAAGGTTTGGGTCGAGGCTGCAAATGTAATATCATCAACATATATTTGTACCATAATCATATCTTTACCTCGTTTCTGAATGAACAGCGTGGGATCCACCTTGCCTTTAGCGAAGCCTTGCGTAATGAGGAATTGTGACAATAGATCATACCATGCGCGTGGAGCTTGCTTCAACCCATAGAGAGCCTTCTTAAGCTTGTACACATGATTAGGATAATTAGGATTCATAAAACCATCCGGCTGTTGAACATAGACTTCTTCCTTGATTTCACCATTAAGAAATGTCGTCTTCACATCCATCTGATAGACGATCATATTCATGTGGGCTGCATAAGCGAGGAATAGTCTAATAACTTCCAAACGGGCAACAGGTGCAAAGGATTCCATAAAGTTGATGCCCAGTAATTGCTTGTATCCACGAGCTACTAGTCGAGCTTTGTTCTTCAGTATTCCGCCTAACTCATCGAGTTTCACCTTATAAACCCATTTCAAAGTGAGTAACTGCACTTGATCCGGGCATGGGACAAGTTCCCAAACTTCAAGACGTATGAATTCGTTAAGTTCTTCTTGCATAGTTTATATCCAACAGGATTGAGTAAAAGCTTGTTGCCATGTCTTAGGTTCAACTTCAGTGAGAAACGCATCAAAATGACAAAACATTGCATTTTCTTGTAGCTGACTTCGTGTGGATACCGGACGATTAGGGTCACCAATAATAGAATCTATAGGATGATCCTTTGTCCACTTGTTGTCATGTTCACGAATCCGTGGATTGGAGTAAACTGTAGAAGGATCTTCCTCTGAGGTGGACGACCCGACTTGATTAGGGTCAGGAATTGGTAGCCCAAAGAATCGAAGTTCACGCATTTGAGCGAATTCCAAATCGTGGTCATCATCATCCTCTTCGTCATCAATAGGCATGACATGGGTAGTTGTTACATGTGTTGGTTGAGAATTACTCGTTGAAGGTATATCTTGACCAATTGTAGGTGCAGATGTGTCTGATTGTGCAACGGTTGCTGGAGCGACAACTTCGGTTACCGGAGCTATTACCTCAGGTTCTGAAGCAACAATAGTTAGAGGAGTAAAGAATTTATCAAAGAACGGTTGAAACAACGTATCCCATTCAGTCCTAGAAGGTGGTGTAAATGATGATGAAGTAGGGTTGTTTGGGACAAGACCAGAACTAATGTTACTGGGTCCCATTTCATGAAGTGCGGGTTCAGAGCTGCTTTGCTCAGAAGCCATAGCTGTCAGCTCATCAAAATCAACATTCATAGTTTCAAGGATCTTGCGAGAGTTACGGTTGTAGATTCGGTATGCCTTCTTTGCGGGTGCGTAACCAATGAAAATACCAATATCAGCCTTAGGTTGAAGTTTTCCCAAATTGTCACCATCATTATTTGGATAGCAAAGAGAACCAAATACATGAAGATATGATAAATCTGTTACTTTTCCATGGAGAAGCTCATAAGGTGTTTTACCATGGCGTTTACGAATTAGTGACCGGTTTTGGGTGTACACTGCTGTAGATACTGCTTCTGCCCATAAAAACAATGGAGCCTTTGCGTAAATTAACATCATTCGAGCAGCTTCCATAAGTGTGCGATTTCGCCTTTCAACGACATCGTTTTGTTGTGGAGTGCGTGCAACGGATGTTTCATGAGAGATGCCAACTTCTTCATAATAATCACGCAAAATTTGATTCACAAATTCGGTTCCATTATCTGTACGAATGCGTCGGACAGTAGTGTTGAGACGCACTTGAATCATCTTGAGAAATCCGATGATGAATTTAGGTGCCTCATTTTTTGCTTTAAGAAATTTCACCCATATAAACTGAGAGTAATCATCGACAATGACGAGGATGTACTTTTTGCCACTAAGACTTTCAACACGCATTGGCCCACAAAGATCCATATGCAACAGATAAAGTTTCTCTTGGTTGGTGTCTTCAGTCTTGGGTTTGTAAGACTTCTTAGTGCTTTTCCATACGCGGAACACAAATGATCCTTGTGAAATGATAGTTTAGGAATACCATGAACAAGTTTGTTTTTCGCCAAGTGATTAATAGTGTCAAAGTTAAGATGAGATAACCGTCGATGCCATAACCATGACTTAGTCTTTGATGCTTTGGAGAGAAGACATACGGGAGAAGCGGCCATCATGTCTTGTAGAGACAAAGTATACAAATTATTCCCTCGAGTACCTTTCAATAAATCAACCCCTTCCAAATTACGAATGAAGCAGGTATGCTCTCGAAAAGCAACTTCTAGGTTTGAATCACAAAATTGTCCCACAGAAAATAAGTTGTGACCGAGACCTTCCACATAATACACTCTTGAAATGATAACATTCCCAATATGATATTCACCATATCCCATTATCTTTGCAATATGATCATTTCCAAATCGAACCGTACCAAGAAACTTGCTGACGAAATTTCGGAACTGAGAGCGATCTCCGGTCATATGCTTGGAGCAACCAGAGTCCAAATACCAGAGAATAATTTGAACCACCTGTTTTCAATAACAACAGTAGACAATGCATTGGAAACTATTGGTTCCTGAGTGTTAGCAGATACAGATATAAGATTATCAGAATTGCTAACATGTTTATGACCCTTAGATTTCCTGCATTTTCTAATCTGAGTTTTAGCACTAACAGGTTTTACAGTTCCAACTTTCTTAGGTTTTGGATTATCCGCGGTCACTATAGTGGGAGTAGACCTAGTTAAAGGGCACTTTGTTCCTACAGTAGTGTTGGTGTTCCTAGTTAAAGGACACGCTTGTGTTTTGGTAGCCTTGGTACTCCTAGTTAAAGAGCACGCTTTCTTCGCTTTAGTGGGAGTGATCCTAGTCAAAGGGCACATATTTCCTACTATAGTGAAAGTTCTACCAGTGGGGCGCCACATCTAACCAACTTGGGTTAACACTTTCCCCGTCGGTTTCCATTCTAATCCATTTTTCCGGGCATACATCTCATTCACATGGTCAATAAGGCAAGAATCATGACGACTAGAAAACATACATTCATTGCAATTCCAACATTTCAAATTAGAATTCACACTAGGCTTAGAACGCTGCACAACCGCAGAGCCTTTAGGTTTAGCTACATGATTCTTTTTATTCAAAACAGAAATAACATTCCTACGATGGGCTTCTACTTTCTTCTTCACTTGACTACTAGATGGGGGCAAGATCCTATCATTCTTCTTGTTTTGCTTAAGCTTAGATCTTTGAGCCTTAGTAGTGGTGCTTACTCCTATAGAAGGCAACACGGGAATATTAGAAGCTTGTTTTGATTCTGCCTTATCTTTAGTGACCAAAGTTTGAGATGGTTTAGTCCTAGGGCCCTTGTTAAGTGGTGTGACGGCTATAAGGTTCCTTTTGATTGCACTAGAGGACGATGCTGAGACAGTGGCTGCGTTATCCACAACATTCTTACCTTTTAGAGTACGAAGTGTTTCCTTTAACTCAGCCAAGACCAGATTCTTATCACAAATTTGTTCCCTCAAATCAGATATTTCCACCGACTTTCGATTTAATTGTTCAATCTTGATTCTGTGCAGTGGTATCAACACATGTGGGCTTTACTAAATCGAAAAGTCGTGTATTTTTCTGTTTTAAGTTATCAACTTTGGACAAAATCTTGGAAACTCGATTATCTAGATCCAGTTTAAAATTCTCAGCGGCCTCAAGTACGTTCACACAGTTAAGCTCCTTAGATTTCTCTATTTCTATCGGCAGAGATGTAGCAACTTTGTCACTTGGCCGACGCTGTTTTGATTGTAAATTCAATTGAAAATTCTTTTCAAAGTTTGCATCATCGATATTAACACCTTCGAATGACGTTTCAAAGATTTCTTGAATAAATTGTTGCTTGCATTCAAGCGAAATACAATGTGTTTGAATCTCATCAAAACGTTTTGAAAGCGAAGAATATGAGTCTTGAAGCTTTAAAAATTCAGCGTCAGATTCGTGACAATTACTATCCACCACATTATCCACAGATTCAACATTATGCACAATGGAATCATTATCAACACTTTTATTCACACAGACAGAAACTATATCATGAGACATCACTTGCTTCAGAAGCTGATCAGTTTGGCGTGAAACCCGTTCTATTTCAAGTAAACTGTTTTCAAAAGCATTTTCCATTTCATTGAAAACACGTCTAACTTCTTCTATTTCCAAAAACAAATCTTGATCAAGATTACTAAGACAAGCCTTAACATTGTCTACAAACGGAACAATTTCATTTCGGAACGCAGCTCTAGTGTGCTCAAAGTTCCATTCACCTTCCGTTATGGCCGAAGCCGTCGTACGTTCCAAAATGACCTTGTCCAAATCGGCTAAGTGTTGGTGAACCGCATTTAAGTTAACGGACGCCTTGCTTACCGGTGGAATTAACTTTGTTAAATCCGTTTTGACAAGTGTTGGAGACGTACTAGGAAGGTTTTCTTTTGACAAACTTTAGGGCACAAGAACTGTTAATTCTGCTAATTCCTTTTGTAAGCGAATGCGTGTCTTTTTTGAAAATTGATCTTTGTTATGTTGATCATAATCAATTGTATGGAATTTTGAAAGCATTTTAGAATGAGTTTCATCCGCAAGTGACTGTGTCTCCTCGGTACTACGAACAAAAGGTGCTTCTTTCGATTTGCCAATTATAGTCATATCATAAAGACCGGGAATATATTCCTGAGCTTGTTTTGCATAACCGGGATTAGGTGGTAAATCTTGAAGACGCTTAAGTTCGAGTTCTTTAAATGATTTAGTTAAAAGATGAACCTTTTCTGTGGAAGCGTATTGTTTTAAAAGCTGTTGTTCTTTGAATTTAAGAAGTTTGGTAGCATTAATTTCCGATTCAAACTTTTTAGACTCGAGAGTTTCGAAATCCATTTTAAGTTTCTGAAAATCATTGACAACCGACTCCTTTGCTTTTAATTCATTGGAAAGATTAGCTTTTAATGATTCTATTTCTTTCAAGTGTTCAATCTTTTCAAAACGAAATTGGTCAAATTCAAAACATGTTATTTTCTCTGTTTGAGGAACCATTTCAAAAGTTTTGACCTTTTCTTTATGCAACGCAAGCTCAGCAGTTAGGGTGGAATTCGTATCTACGGATTGTCTGAGGGCCATGCGCATTTGATCAATAATATGTTTAGGCACCATGACCAAATCATGTTGAGCATAAGATTACATACCCGTCGTAGCATTTGGTTGAGGTTCACTCAAATGTGTAGGATTGGATACCACATCATTTGAGTTACTAGTTCTCGAATGCTGTTCGAGGTTGTCATTTTCATGCCCAACTTGATGTTGGTTATCATCAATATTATTAGATGTGGTTGGTACCTCACTGACGACATCAGAACCGTAGTGAGAGAGATTAGCAACGAGAGCAGCTTGGGCGGAGTGAATGTCATCACAATCTGAATCATATGCATCAAGATCATCTGCTTGATAAGCTGCATTAGAAGTGGAAACGACTGCAATGCCTTCAGTATCTGCTGCCCCTGGGTCTGCAAGAAACGCTAACTCCTCTGAATCCAAAATCTTCCCCTTAGACTGAGCATCAACCAAATACATCTTCTCACGAAACCATGCATCATCCCTCCTCCATTTCGGCTGAGTGCATTCCCTAGCCATATGACCTTGTCCTCGGCAATTGTAGCAAGTCACAACCTTCTTAGGACCAATAGGACTCCCATTTCCACTAGCTTGAGAATTCACAGCTTGATTGTTCCCAGTCCTTGTAGGAGGTCCATATGAATTTTGCCTTCCCTGAATTGGTTGCACCGTCACTTGACCATCTTGAACAGTGGCTTGTTGTCGAGGATTTGATGAGGTGCGGAGCTGATTGTTTGTTGGTGGAAATCCTCTTGTTGCAACAAGTTTTGACAAGTAGGCTGTGAGATGGTTTAGAACATCAACTGGCGTATCATTTGGAGTAAAGACCGGTGCTTGGATTGGTGGAAGTTCATTAGAGTAGAAATCTTGTGCTGGTTGTGCTTCAATTGGAAAATATCCTTGCTGAGGAGTATAGCCCAATGGAGAAGTGTTGGCTTGTGATGGTGATGTCTGATATGATGGTTGCTGCGGAAAAGATTGTTGATGAACACCTTGTTGAAATGCTTGTTGTGGCATCATTGGTGGTTGATAAGATGGTTGCTGATAGGTGTGTGGTGGTGGTTGCTGCAAGTATGATGGTTGTTGATAAGTATAAGCCATGTTTTGTTGAGAAGCATACATTGCAAGTGGATCATGAACTTGAGGTGTAGACAACCGAGCCTCGATCACATGGCATTCGTGTTGTTGAAGAAAATCTTGAAGTTGATCCACATTGGTGTTATGGAAGTCCTTAGCCAATTTAACATCCGTCACGTATTTTTTCCATTCTGAAGGAAGAGTGTTCAAATACTTGGTGTTTAATTGAAAGGTAGGAATTGTCATGCCATAGATATTGAGCTCATTCAACAATAGGGTAAATCTCAGATAGTAATCATTGAGAGTCTCCCCTGGCACATAGGCAAACTTATCAAAAGAATCATAAAGCTTACACTCTCGTTCTTGTTTAGTTAACGAGGTGCCTTGCATGAGAACACGAATTCTATCCCATAACTCTTTGGCAACTTTATGTTTGCTGACGAGTTTGTAGACATCTGGAGGAAGGGCTTGGAGAATGATGTTTGTAGCATACTTATCACATTTGTCTTGAATCTTCATATCTCCAGTCAATTCACCCGTTGTGCGAGGACGAGTAGTTGTACCTTCCGTCACTGTACCATAATCTAATGGTCCATTGAGCACCGATGCCCAAATGAGATGTCCATTCTCCTTGTTCAACATATAAAGTTCCATTCGGGAAGCCCATTCCTCATACATAGTCTTCACCAACATTGGTGGACGATTATCCGTACCCGAGAGGATGGACTTATCCGTAAGAGATGTGTACTCCATTTCAATAAGTTAAGATTTACAAACGTTGATCGATCAATGAAAGAAAGAAAATGTGTTTGTTGTTGTGAGTTGAAGTCGAGAAACAATGTTAAAAACCCCTAAAATATGTTCTCAATAAAACAAAAATTCCAAGTCAAAATTACACACGATGATTATCGGAATGTTGATTGGAATAGTGATCTGAATGTTGATCGGAATGTCCTATCGGAATACTTTATTGGAATGCTGATCGGAATGTGATTATCTGAATGCTGATCGGAATGTGATTATCTGAATGCTGATCGGAATACCCTGATCGGAATGTCCTTATAGGAATGCACAAATCAGAATACCTAATTGGAATACCTAATCGGAATACCTAATCGGAATACCTAATCGGAATACCTAATCGGAATACCTAATCGGAATACCTGATCGGAATGTACCCAAAATCGGAATCCCTAAACCCTATTCCGATTAGACTGATCGGAATGTCCTATAAACCCTTTTCCGATGACCTGATCGGAATAATTCCCACTTTTATCGGACAAAACTCAACCAGTTCGTGATTTTAAGCCAAAAAATGATCAAAACACCCAAAAATTTTATGTTTTTAGCCAAAGTAACTATACCAAATCCCTACCACAACTATGTAGAAGATTTGTATCAAGAAAAAACCATCAAAAACACAAAAAAAAAAGATTTTGGTTCGTGTAAAAATGGATCAAAATAGGCGTATGAATCAAGAACACAAACACATGAACAATACAATCATCCCATGGCTCTTGATACCATTTGTAGGATATGTAAATCTTGCTTATGTTTTTAGAGAGAGAAAGAGATAGAGAGATGGTGAGAACACACACTTAGAGAGAGAAAGTGAAATAAAAACACTTTTTCACTATGTGTAAAAATGAGGAACACACCACCCTCTCCATCTAAGGAGAGGGTTTATATACCAAGCCCATAAGATGGGCTTGGGCTTGCATTTGGGTCGTCCATACATAACATGGACTAGGCCTTTCCTTGTTTACTTAATGTAAGATATCTAGACTACGAGCTACAACTTAATAATTGTCGGAGTGACCGAATCTTCCTAAATACGTAAAAACGTATTTCCAACATTCCGAACGAAGGTGACATTCCGGATGAGTGATTATTCCGAACGAAGGATTATTCCGGATGAGCTATTTTCAGGTTCTTTTAATTTCAGTTTTTAACTTTCTGTTTTTAATTTTCAAGCTTTACTTTTCCCGCCTTTTTCCTTAGTTGCACTTTAAGATTCCTTGCCTTAGATTTATTTTACCCTTGCCTTAGTTTAAGTTTTAGTTGCATTTTAATATTATTTGCCTTAGTTAGAATTAAGTTTGCGTTACTTTTAGTGCCTTTTAATTTTAGTCACGTTTTTAAATACTTGTCTTTTATTTTAAATTAGATTTAGATTTACTTTAACGTCATTTTAATTTTACGTCTTGCACATTTTATTTTAAAACATCCAAAAATATTTGTTTCACCAAAAACAATTGAGTCGTACTTTGAACCGGAAATCAATTCGTTAAGATACCGAGAAACGAACTTTTTCAACTAGCAAAATCTTAACATTATTGACCACCCTATCTGAGACCATGGCATTACGTTGAGTAACCCACTGGGAAGGATAATTTTACGTGAATAAGATTTTGGTATTCTAGCAACTGATACCCTAGAGGGGCAATGGTTTTATTCTAGTCATGCCGGCATTTGGAGTGGGTGACTATTTGGTTAAGGGATCGGTGTCATGAGCTTAAATACAATGTTTGTTTAATAATATCATTATTATTACTGCCTTGAATATAGATTGTGTGTACGACAATTCTATAAATCATTATGATTGATTTTCTTCTTGTGTTCAAATGTGATTTGATAAACCTATAGCCTCGCTCAACATTATTGTTGACTCGTTTTATGCATGTATTTCAGGTAATAGGAAGTATGGAGCATGGAGCTTTGCTGTGGAGGTTGTGGCTTGGCTTTTGGAAGAATGTTGGTCTAAACTGTTTCTACCTTTTAAATGTTGAACAATTTACTTTATGTTGATGTACTGTACTAAACTTGTTGGTTGTTGGTCGAGATCCATGGGGACAAAACGCTTTACTCTGGTATCGTGTCAGTACAATTTGGGTTGAAATCTATGTTTTAGACCATTTATGAAAATCATGTTTATATTTTGTGTAAATGATGAGATGGCATTTATACATGATCTCATCGTTCTTTTCGGGCTTTAAATGCATAAAAATGTCATAAAATACCATATATATGCTTGTGTTTGTTTACTTGTGTATTTTAGGTATGGATATCGTGAAAAAGACAAAAGATCACAAGATACAAGGAAAAACGGACACGAGAAACGAAGCCGTACAAAGAACCGGGCCCCAATTCATGAAGACTTCAACAAATACCCTTGAAGACTTGAAGACACACAAGATTGATCCTCATTTATTGAAGAAATGACACTTAAAACCCTTTTATATTAATAATTACAAGTTTGGTCCCTTAAGTTTGTCAAAATTACACAAAAGGTCCTTCAACTTTGAAGAAATGGCAAGATTAGTCCCTCAACAATTCCAAATTGTCAATTATGGTCCCTCATCAAGCCAAAGATACATTGAAGACCTTTGAAGATCAAGAATGTCCAAGATCAGCCCTTGAAATATCTCAAAATGGCAAAAATAACCCTTTGAAACCTTTTTCCAAAGTTTTGTGCCAAAATTGCCAAGTCTTGAAAGTTGTTACAAAGGAAATGGGCGTTGACACGTTTTAAAACACAAATGAAAGAAAAGGAGAAGAACAAGGGCCAAATGTGTACACTGAAACATTCAAACATGGAAATTGCGCCAAACACCACAACTTCCCCCAATTTCGGATCAAAAGTATTACTATTCACCTTTTGCCCACCCAGAATTTACACAACTTAAACTTAGGGTAAATTGAAATTACCTTTGCACATGTGTGATTCACACATGCAGAAAACCATCCCAACCTCAAAACCCTCACTCCCACTCACAATGGACCCCACCCCCAATTCCCGTTTAACCAATGAGAATGCAACTTACTCTCCAAGTAATCTGACGTGTCCAAATCAACAGCCTAGGATCCTTGCTTTATTCCAAAGCTAAAATGAACAGCCTTGATCAACCTGGACAGCTCAAATGCAGAAAACGTCTAGAAGAACTTAGGGGCATTTTAGAGAATTCACTTCTAGGGTTTGTGAATAGTGTAGCCTGGCATTTGCCTATAAAAGGAGACCTCAACATGTGAGAGTCCCTTTGTTCCAGTCTTTACCTTTTAAACTTGTAATTCCTTTTTAAAAGTTATAAAAGTTGGTATTTTGAGAAAATTGTAATTCCTTTTTATGTTTTTGAAAGTTGGTGTTGTTTAAAGGGTGATTCTGGGTTCCATTGATTGTTATAAGTGTGCTTGAACCTTTTGGATCAAAGACGTTTATGTTTGGTAAGGTTTTTCAAGTTTGAAAAAAGCTTGAAAGAAGGTTCTGATTTTGCTTATTTTTGTGTACTAACCCTTAACCATTAGCTATAAGCTCTTGCAAGCTTGTTGACACCAAGCTTGTGAAGGGATTAGCGCCCTTGGTTGAGTTGTTTGCTGCTTGTGTTGAAGACATCAAGTCCTTGAGTTTCTGCTTTGAAACATCAACCAAGGCATTCATCATCTTTCTTATTGAAGGACCTTGGTCTTGTTCTAGTTGTTGAACAAGGTCCAAGGAGCATAGCTGGCCTTCCTAGGATGTTGTGGAAGGCGGGTATAACCTCTTGTTAAGATTCCTCTCAAAATTTCATGTTTCTGCTTATTTTGTACTTTGGTATATGATTTGGTGTTCTTGTGTTTGTGCTGGTTATTTTTGTGTTTGATTGTGTTAGTTGGTGCCTAGTAAGTGTTTTTGGTCATTAAAATCAGTAGGTTATTAGAAGAAATCACAAGTTTGTTTGAAAAGTGCTTGATTAAGGATTGTTTGGGATTACTGGTTCATAAGGCCTTGTGGCCTTGTGCCCTTGGTTCTTAGGGTTTGGATGGTCTAAACAAGTCTTAATATACAAGTTTTAGTCATTGGTTAAGTTTCTGAAAGTTTGGAAAAGGGATTTGAAGTTTTGCAAAAATCTGATAAAAGTGGTTTTGAAATTGGTCAAATACATCAGATCCAATAACTTTTTTGTTTGTTGGATCTAAGGTCTGAAATCTGGTTTGGGAATAGTTTAGGTGATAAGCTATCTATTGGTTTTCTGGTTGTTGAATTTGGTGGCTTATTGTGATTGCTATAGCTTATCAAAGTCTGCTGAAGTGGTCATTTGCATCAGCAAAGTGACCACCTCATTTGGTGTTGCATTTTGATTTCTAGTTTAAGGATTGTTGTTTTGTTGCTTGGATCCTATTTGTGTGCTGCTTGTGAGATTATTTGGGTATTTGGATTGTTTTGTTCATAGCTTATAAGCCTACTGGCTTATTGGCTTATTTGTACCAAAACACATCAAGTTTACCCAACTGGTAAGCATTGATTCACAAGGTTTGCACTCAATCCTTGACCAGCAGGGTGAAAAACAAGTCCATACACTTCATTAAGTCTGTCAACGTCCACTTTGTTCCTATCAGCGTTGACTTTTTGTCAAACTTGGTTTCAAGGCTTATTGAATCTGTTTTGCTTATTGGTACATGCAACAACTTAGTTTTTGTAATAGAACTCATTTTTCTCAGCTTAATATCAAGTCTGGAAGGTTACAAGTCTTTTGGTTAAGCTTTTGCTAGAAAACTAGCTTATTTGGCTTTTTCAGCCAGCTTATTTGCTCATACAGCTTATTCTACTTGGCTTTTTGTGATTTTCTTGATTGATTATTCTTAGTTAAGCTATTTGTGAGCTTTTGCAACAAACTAGAGCTTCTGAAGTGCCCTAAATCTCTAACCCGACTATTTTGTCTTTTAGTAAAATAATACTTTGCTTATTTCTGGCTATTTGAGTGTGCTTTTTCAAAATTTCTTTTTACAGATCTCATAAGCATCCCAAAAGAAGGTTGTGTGTCAAATTAGAGCTTATGGCATTGGCTTATTGCTTAATGGGCTGAAAAGCCCAATAAGAATAAGCTGTGTGTTTAATAAGCTGTGATAAGCTCATATTCAGCTTTTGGGCCTTTAGAGTTTTGTTCTTAGAATTAAATTTTGAGTCAGATAGGGCCTTTTCAAGTCAATTGGGACAAGTTTGACTTTTTGGGCCCAAAAGCCCATTTGGTTTGACTGTTTTTGGTTTTGGCCCATTTGAGGGCCCAATAGGGGTATTTTGGTCATTTCACTTTGATTTTCTGATTATTTAGGTTAAAATAAACTAGTTTGCAAGTTTTTAGAATTTTTTATAATTTTTGGATTTTTAATATTATTTTAATATTATTTTATTATTATTTTTCAAATTTCACATTTTCCAACTTTTTACATTTTTTTAGCTTTATTACATTAAAATAGGAATTTTGCAACTTTTAGAATAATTTTAACTCTTTTAGATTAATTTTTATAAATATTTTAAGTTTTAATAGTTTTTAAATCATTTTAAATAGTTTTTATTAGTTTAAAATTTTCTAAAAATAGTTTTTAATCTTTTTAGATCATTTTAGAGGTTTACCAATTGAAGAATCTTTATTTGGGCTTTTTGATAATTTATTTTATTTTTAGGGCTTTAATTAGCATTTAAAAATTGAATATTTAATTATTTAAAAGGTTTGAAAAAGTTTTGATCATTGGTAAACTCTTAGTTTATTTATTTTGATTTTTGGTGAATTTTGGGTAATTTTTAGAATTAATTTTATTTTTTGTAGTTTGTACGGTTTTACGTTTTAACTTTCTAGTAGTAATTTTTACGTCTTCGTCATCTTCTTTTCTCATCCCCTTCTAAACCAACCATTAATCACAAACATTTAACAAGTTTTTCACACACATATACCTCCTTGGGAACTTTCACACCTTAAGGGTCATTAGTGCTTGATTTTCCTAAATCATCACTCGATACTTACCGCTCATTTACCCTCCTTTGTTTTCCTAAACAAGAGGTGTAATTTACCACAATCATTTTTGGCGCCGCTGCCGGGGAGGTGTGTCGTGATTAATTTGTATTGTTGTTTTTAATATTAACCATAAATAGTATTTGTATTAGTAGAAATCTACTAATACGTATTATCGGTTTTCTTGGTTTTTCTTGTAAAAATATTATTACTATATTGTATTAAGTATCACAACAAATAAACAATATCTCCAAAAGTGTGAAAACACAACCTTAATTGGGATTTCATCACTCAATTATTGTATTCGAATCTCAAACAAAAAGAAAAAGGCAAAAATAGATAAATACTTTCGTGAAGCTCGATTTTGAAAAATATAAACTATAAGGTGGGTATAAGGCGGGTATTATAAAATATACCCTAAGGAAAAAGGCTCTTAAGTGCTTCGCGCCGCCTCGTTTCCCCGCTTGCTTGTGAGTATTTTGAGATTGAGGGCTAATCGAGGGTTTTGCCGCCCAAAGTATTATTACGTATAATATATTTGCTTGGTTTCTTTGTGATTAAAACCTCTTGAACAATTTGGTTTTCACCAAAGTTCTAAAGTCATTCGAAGGCGTTCACTCCACGTGATCATTTTCATTCCTTTGAGGCTTCTTTAATCAAGAGTTTGATTCGAGGAGAGATTTTGTAGATTGTTGTCTACGAAGATACACCAAAATCCAAAAAAATTAAATATCATCAAAAACACAAAAAAAAAATTAAAAATTCACAAAACACCCAAAAAGAATATTCTTTGCTCACCTCCCATTCTTCGTGAAGTTTATGATCACTCGTAATCAAGCAAAACGAGCTCGTAAACGTCTTCAAAAGCAAGCCAATCAAGAGACGTTGATTGAAGAACAACCTCCAATTGTTGAACCTATTGTAGAACAAGAAATCGTCATGGCTAATCGTACTATGATGGAGTTGCTACAAGCACCCACCGAGGGTTTTGGAGAGGCTATTGTGATTCCCGCCATCCTTGCGGAGAATTTCGAGATTAAGACGGGTTTAATGTCGATGTTGCAAGCAAATAAGTTTAGAGGTCACGAGAAAGACAACCCGCACTACCACATTAGGAATTTTAACTGTCTCACCGCTACTAGCAAGTTTAAGGATGTTCCACATGACGCCATTAAGATGATGTTGTTTCCATACTCTTTAGATGGACCCGCAAAAATTTGGCTTGAGAAAGAACCACCAAATTCGATTTTGACATGGGCCGATCTCGTTTCTAAGTTTGTGAACAAGTTTTTTCCACCATCTAAAACAACACATCTGAAAAATGAGATTTCACGATTTGTGCAAAGAAATAATGAAAGTTTTTCAATGGCATGGGAACGCTTTAAAGAAATGCTACATGAATGTCCACACCATGATTTTACGAAATTGCATCAAATTGATGCTTTTTATAATGGGCTTAATGATCATGAACGAGATTATTTGAATGCCGCCGCGGGTGGTAATTTTTTGTGCAAGACGACAAATGAGGCTTTACAAATCATCGAGAATAGATCTAAGGTTTATAGCCCTCGTAACACACCGAGTGTTGCCAATTTGGGTTCGTCTTCATCGTCACAATCGTCTCGTAGAATTAATGCCTTACATGATGAAGCTAATGAGGAAAATCGGTTTTTTGATAGATTTGCTAATCTTATGTCCCATTGGAAAGCTCAAGAAGCTTCTAATTCCGCTTCGGTTAAAGCGGTTGCAAAGAGTTGTTTGTCTTGTGGTGGAGCTCATGATCTTTCCGAGTGCATTACCGCGAATGGTAACACTTCGAGTGCTTATGTAGCAACGAGAACTTATAACCAAAACGGTCAAGGTTCCCGCCAAAATCAAGCTCCACCAAATCAAAATGCTAATAATTATCGAAACAACAATCAAGGTGGTAATTACCAAGGCAATTCACGCAATTACAACAAGGGGAATTATCAAAATGGGAATGGACAAGTCACTAATCAAAATCAAAACCGTGATTTTCAAAACACTACACAAGGTTTTCAAAATGCTCACACTAAAAATTTGCAAGGAGAATTTTTGGATTATGCTAAAGCAAATGATGCTAAATTTGATAACATGCAACGTGAGATGATTAGCTTAAGATCCGAGTTGAAAAACGAGCTAAAAAATGAACTTGCTAATGAACTTAAAACTCATGCAAACAAAATGGAAGGAAATGTCCAACGTCTTCAACAAAATCAACAAAAGATGGAATTAGGACAACATGAGATTAAGCAAGAGTTATTAAAAGCGGATGCTAGGCAATCAAAATTTGAGGACCGAATGGCTAAGATGTTTGAAGAAATCATGTGTAAACCCTCTTCCTCGGGTGGTCTTCCTAGTGATACCATTGCAAACCCGAAGGGAGAAATGAAGGTTATTACTACACGAAGTGGTAAAACTTTCAAGGAACCAATCTCTCGTCCAAGTACTTCTAAGGAGAAGGAAATCGAGAAAGAACCCGAGGTTATGGTCAAAAAGGAGCACATTACAATCCTACGAAGTACCGCTCAAACCACACCTACGGTGGAACCAATACCAATTGTGGAACCCGAGTTTCCAAGGCCGTTGCCTAATGACCAACCCACACCACCTTTACCCTACCCTTCGAGACGAAACAAAGAGAAGTTGCAAGAACGTAACAAACAACAAATCGAGCTTTTTATAAAAATGTTTCAACAAGTGCATTTTGATGTGAGTTTAGTCGACGCGTTGTTATATATGCCTCGTTTCGCTTCCACTTTTAAAAGTATGATGAGCGATAAGGAAAAGCTTTCAAAGCTTGCTAATTGTGTTGGGAATAAATTAAGGCCAGATCACTTGAGCGCTGACAAGAACAACTCAAGCGTTGACAAGAACAAAGTGAGCGCTGACAGCTCAAGCGTTGACAAGTTAAAGTCAAGCGTTGACAGATTGAAGACAAGCACTGATAGAAGATATAATCTATATGTTTATTATATTCTAGAATACTTCTAGTAAGGATAGAAACGACAATGTATTTTCTATATTTATCTTTACCTAGAATAGTTGATACGTAGCTTATTGTACAAGGCTTCTTAGTCTATAAAAGAAGGCCTTTAGGTTAACGTTCAACATCAAGTTTTTACATAAGTTATCGTTCATAAACATCTTTCATTGTAAGCAAGTTCGACATTGATAATCAAAGTGAAAGTTTGTTTATATCTTGTGTGTTCCTGTTTAAGTGTTAAATTCCGCATAACACTTAGATTCACAAAGCATATACAAAGGTTTCTCTACGTGCTATACTTGATCTAATCTCGTATACACAAAGCTAATCGATCTAAGTTTGGGATCAACAAGTGGTATCAGAGCCTCGTGGCTCGTGATGCTAGGACCAACAAGGTGTTCGTATATCGTGAAGAAGAAGAAAAATTCGTATAGAGTTTTTCTGGACGTTTTTGTGTGCGCAGCAGCATTCAGAAGGGCATAACTTTTTATTGAACTGTTGGATCGCCATGAAATTTTATATGTGTGTTCTTTATACATATATCTAAACATCCACTGGAGGGATTGTCGAGATCTATCCCCAAGAAAAAGTTATTAAGCGTCGAAGTCAGCAGGGGTCATATGCTGTTTTCTGTGAACAGTAATAGTAAAAACGCGATTTCTCCTTCGTTAACCGTTGGATCGTCGTGAAATTAGATCTGTAGGTTCTTGACACTTATATCTAGGATCTCACCGAAGGGATCTTCGATCTGAGCATTTATGAATAATTTATTCGCTGTCGAAGTTCACTGCAGTTTATGGATTTTCACATGAAATAATGATTTAGGGTTTATAAAACCCTAGATCAATTTGCCGCTGATGGGTGTTATTTAGACGCTGATGGATGTTGGTGTGACGCTGATAGATGTTGGTGTGACGCTGACAAGGCATGGATGAGACGCTGATGGCCAGGCGCTGACAGGTACAAAGTTGGCGCTGACAGGAGTAAGTTAAGCGCTGTTGGGAAGCGCTGACACTTGTTGTCCGATATATACATTTTCAAACGCTGACAAGTGTTGTCCGATATTGGACAACACACAGTGTTGATATATTGGATAGTGAAGGATATTGGACAACAAAAGGAATAGTTGCTGTTTGAGAAAATTGGACGTTTTAAGCACACAAAAAGGAGGAAAATACACACGAAGGTACATGGAATCTCCATTTTAATTTAGAATATCATGTTGATATTTATGGCTCGGATATTTTTAAAAGGAATTAATGATCTTAAAGCGAGTTAGCAACTTTTTATGGGAATTTGATGGATATTTTAAAACTATGTAATCGGGATAGCCTTGTAAAAGAGTTATCCATCTTGATGCTTTTACATATGGTATGAAGATGTTATTCCATTAAATTCATCATGAAGAGGTGTTGGCTTAAGGGGAAGAGTTCTTATGGTAAGTTTGATGATTGAAGAAGATTTTCGCGAGTTTGTGTTCTATCATATCTTAGAGTCATGCACTTCCAGCCACTGACTTTAAAGGTAACTTGTTCGTGTTTTACATGATTGGTGACTAAGACTTGTCATAACACTTGAAGGAGTTACATTATCGTGCTCAGTGTCTCACAAAGGATGAGAATATTGACAAGGGATTGAGGTCTACTTATACTTTGTGCCATGAGTATAAGTTCTTAGTTACATGGATAGTACAAGACATGGAACACAAGATTGGGTTATTCTACTTCTACATCAAGAATACTTTATTTATTTTTCTTCAAGATCATTACACAGAGCCTACATATGGAGAATCTTCAACATTGCAACATTGTTTACTTCCTTGTTGATGTGACAAAAAGGGGAAGAAATACGTGCTACACTTGAGGGGAAGCAATTTGAAGATCATGTATAACTTACAAGAGTAATACAAGAGTTGACAAGAGCAATGTAAGCGTTGACAGAAGTCAACAAAAGTCAAACACAGTCAACAAAAGTCAACGCTGATGGATTTGATGGAGAATTCTATTTACAGAATATATTGGATATATTCTAAATAATATATTTAGTATATATCTATAGAAATAGAATATTTAGTTGTTTATTTGATTTGATCTCTTGTAAATCCTAATCCTTACACTATAAAAGGAACCAAGGGTCTTAGGTTTTATTAATTCAATTCATTCACAATGTAAACCTAAAGTGTGTGTCGACTAGACGTGGGATTCAATGTATACACGTCTAGTGGTTGTTCGTTATTAATATAATGAGCAATCCAATTGTTTTAATTCATGTTATTCGTGCCTAAACACCTTGTTAATGTGTCATGTTCTAATTCCGCTTTGATTGTATAATCATATGAACGTGATGCATTCCTAGTTGCTTCAAAGATCCGGAAACCAAGGTTTCCACAATTAAATACGTGCTACACTTGAGGGGAAGCAATTTGAAGATCATGTATAACTTACAAGAGTAATACAAGAGTTGACAAGAGCAATGTAAGCGTTGACAGAAGTCAACAAAAGTCAAACGCAGTCAACAAAAGTCAACGCTGATGGATTTGATGGAGAATTCTATTTACAGAATATATTGGATATATTCTAAATAATATATTCAGTATATATCTATAGAAATAGAATATTTAGTTGTTTATTTGATTTGATCTCTTGTAAATCCTAATCCTTACACTATAAAAGGAACCAAGGGTCTTAGGTTTTATTAATTCAATTCATTCACAATGTAAACCTAAAGTGTGTGTCGACTAGACGTGGGATTCAATGTATACACGTCTAGTGGTTGTTCGTTATTAATATAATGAGCAATCCAATTGTTTTAATTCATGTTATTCGTGCCTAAACACCTTGTTAATGTGTCATGTTCTAATTCCGCTTTGATTGTATAATCATATGAACGTGATGCATTCCTAGTTGCTTCAAAGATCCGGAAACCAAGGTTTCCACAATTAAATACGTGCTACACTTGAGGGGAAGCAATTTGAAGATCATGTATAACTTACAAGAGTAATACAAGAGTTGACAAGAGCAATGTAAGCGTTGACAGAAGTCAACAAAAGTCAAACGCAGTCAACAAAAGTCAACGCTGATGGATTTGATGGAGAATTCTATTTACAGAATATATTGGATATATTCTAAATAATATATTCAGTATATATCTATAGAAATAGAATATTTAGTTGTTTATTTGATTTGATCTCTTGTAAATCCTAATCCTTACACTATAAAAGGAACCAAGGGTCTTAGGTTTTATTAATTCAATTCATTCACAATGTAAACCTAAAGTGTGTGTCGACTAGACGTGGGATTCAATGTATACACGTCTAGTGGTTGTTCGTTATTAATATAATGAGCAATCCAATTGTTTTAATTCATGTTATTCGTGCCTAAACACCTTGTTAATGTGTCATGTTCTAATTCCGCTTTGATTGTATAATCATATGAACGTGATGCATTCCTAGTTGCTTCAAAGATCCGGAAACCAAGGTTTCCATAATTAAATACGTGCTACACTTGAGGGGAAGCAATTTGAAGATCATGTATAACTTACAAGAGTAATACAAGAGTTGACAAGAGCAATGTAAGCGTTGACAGAAGTCAACAAAAGTCAAACGCAGTCAACAAAAGTCAACGCTGATGGATTTGATGGAGAATTCTATTTACAGAATATATTGGATATATTCTAAATAATATATTCAGTATATATCTGTAGAAATAGAATATTTAGTTGTTTATTTGATTTGATCTCTTGTATACCCTAATCCTTACACTATAAAAGGAACCAAGGGTCTTAGGTTTTATTAATTCAATTCATTCACAATGTAAACCTAAAGTGTGTGTCGACTAGACATGGGATTCAATGTATACACGTCTAGTGGTTGTTCGTTATTAATATAATGAGCAATCCAATTGTTTTAATTCATGTTATTCGTGCCTAAACACCTTGTTAATGTGTCATGTTCTAATTCCGCTTTGATTGTATAATCATATGAACGTGATGCATTCCTAGTTGCTTCAAAGATCCGGAAACCAAGGTTTCCACAATTGGTATCAGAGCTTGTTGAGGAACTTTTGATCTTTGAAGAACACCAGAACGATACACGAACACCAAAACCCTAATTTTTCTCAGAAACCCTAAAAACACAAAAAACCCTAAAAACATCATGTCTGAAGCAATAACCACCTCCTCCTCACCCTTACCAAACATCAGGATTCCCATGCTTGATGCAACCAACTTTGACTTATGGAAGTTCAACTTTGAACAATATCTGGGGATCTTTGATTACACACTCTGGGAGATTATTGAATATGGAAACTCATTCAATAAGGCTCAAAAGATTCAGGATGCCATTACGGCAAGATCAACTGTTGAAGGATGTCCTGAGGAAGATAAGAAAGAAAAACCTGGAGATGGTAGAGCTGTAGGTGCTGAAGATGTTGCAAAGAAAAGGGTTGATATGAAAGCCCTTAATATACTGAAAATTTCTTTGGGACAAGAAAACCAGCACAAATATAGAGGCTATGAATCTGCTAAAGATCTTTGGGAAGCACTTGAAGTTGCATATGGTGGCAATGCAGACACTAAGGAAGAAAAGAAAAAGCAACTTCTGCATGACTATGTTGTCTTCAAAGCTCAACCCAATGAAAAACTGAGCAGTGTAAGGAGCAGATTGCTTGACATCACAAGCAAATTGTCCTTTATGGGGACACAAGTTGGTGATGTTGACACCAATGCTACCTTTCTGAAAAGTCTTGGTGAGGCATGGAAGATTGAGGCAAGATCTATTCTTGCCAATAATACTTACAAGAGCTCTTGGTTTGATGACATCTACAACAAACTAAGACTGTTGGAAGATGAAACTCTTTCAGCTCATGGAAGCAAAGCTAGCACCAGCAACATGGCCTTCTTCTCTCATAGTAAAGGTCAATTCAACCAGAAGGACTCAAATATGCATCCAGTTACTGGATCATCTTATGTCAGCGCTGGAACAAGTCCTGTCAACGTCTCCTTTTCAGACGCTGACACATTCATGAATGACTCCCCAAGAGTTAAACCTGCTGGTTTGGACTTGGATACTGTTTGTGCTTACATTGCTTCCTTGCCCAATGGTTCAGCAATCACATTTGAGGACCTTGAGCAAATAAGTGATGAACACTTGGAGGAGATGGATATTAAGTGGTCCATGGCTCTTGCTAGTTTAAGAGCAAACAGATGGAACAGAAGGTTTAAGAAGAAGATGACCTTCAATGCCAAGGACACTGCTGGATTTGATAAGTCCAAGGTGGAATGCTACAACTGTCATCGTATGGGACACTTCATGAGGGAATGCAGATCTCCTAGAAGATCTGATGCTGGTAAACCCTCAAGTCAGGTTGTTAAAGCTCAAGACTCCAAAGCCATGGTTGCAGTTCAAGGAATTGATGGTACTGGATGGGATTGGAGCTATCTGGCTAAGAATGCTGAAGAGGACAAGGCTTTGATTGCTGACATTGAAGAAGAAGAGCATGTTGAATATGCTCTCATGGCACACTCCTCCTCTTCATCTGATAATGAGGTATATGATGATGCTTTTTGTAGCAAAGGTTGTAGGTTAAACACTGATAGACTTAACAAAGAGGTGTTAAAACTAAAAGATGATATGAGCACTGAAAGGTGTAAATTGTCCAATTACCAACTAGCTCTAACTGAAACTGAGAAAACCGTTTCTGAGTATAAGAAAATGGAGTTTGATTTAAAAGATAAAATAAATATCTTGAAACATGAGCTAGAGGGTAGTATGGATATTAGAAATATCATGACAAAGGTTAATAGAGATCTTCAGGCTAAATTAGATGAAGCCATTAAGAATAAAGATAATGTTGACCTAAAGATCCAAAGATTTGATAAAGCCACCCAATCCCTAGGAGACTGTGTGGCTAAACAAAGGGATTCTAATGATAGTACTGGGATTGGGATGAATGATTACTCTCTGGTTCCACCACCAGCTGGTGACTTCTATGGTGTCCAAAGAAAGGACTTGTCTTGGACTGGTATACCAGAATGCCAAGAAGAGGAATTCATTCCTCCACCAAGAGTTGTCACCCCAGTGGAAGAGTATCAACAAAAATTGACTGACCTAAATGAGTGGAAGAAAGCAAACCCTACTTTGTTTGTTAAGGGAGGTTTTCTATGTGAAAGTCCCAATGAATCACCACCCATTAAGGTTACTCACCCAGTCACTGGTAAAGCTGTTGACCTAGGCTCAAACATTGTTAGAAGACCTACCATTAAATATGCAGAGATGTATAGGAATAATAGGTCACCCAAGAGCCAAGTTAACAATCATGGAACAGGTTTCTTCTCTTCTAGATCTAAGAGTGTGTCTAAGAAAGCCTGTTATACTTGTGGTAGCTTTTCACATTTGGCATACAAGTGTGTCAACGCTCCCAAAGCCAGCGCTGATAGGAACAATTTCAGCGCTGATAGGAAGAAAGTCAACGTTGTTAGAAAGTCAAACGTTGTCAGACCCAAACCTTGTGTGCAGCAACGTCCACAAGTGATTAGACCTGCCCCATTCTTTACTAGAAGGTCTAACACTCATGGACAAAGACCTTTTCAAAAGACAAACACTTGGTCAAATAGGCAATGGGTTCCTGTAGCAAACCCTAGGTTTAACGCTGACAAGGGTAATTTCAGCGTTGACAGGACAAAATCCAACGCTGACAGAAACGTGACCAGACTTAAATATTTGCAGCCACAAGGTAAGGGGTCTAAAGCTTCTTCAAGCTTAACATGGAGACCCAAGAAAGATCAAAACCCTAATAATGATGGTATTTCAATGACTTGCAACAGGTTTAATTACATTTCAAAGGTCATTACAAAACCAATTGGGGTTAACTGGGTTTTTCATCCTAAAAAGGATGAGAATGGGGTTGTTATGAGAACTAAGTCTGTTCTTATTGAACAAACAGATGAATCCAAGTCTTCTGAGACTTGGGTTCCCAAAGAAAACTAATTTGTTTTCTTTATGTGCAGGGCATTCAAAAGCAGATCAATGATTATGGATATTGGGATAGTGGATGCTCAAGGCACATGACAGGAAAGGAAGACTATCTGACGAACTTCTCTCCTATTAAAGATGGTGATAAGGTATACTTTGGAGGGGGCTACGGCACCATCACAGGCAAAGGAACCCTTCTCACCAATAATCTACGTTTTGAGAACGTCTTCCTAGTAAAAGAACTGGATTATAATCTGTTTAGTGTATCACAAGTGTGTGATAACAAAAATAAGGTTCTTTTCACTGATACTGAGTGTTTGGTGTTAAGCAAGGATTTTAAGATCCCTGATGAGAAGTATATTGAGTATAGAACACCTAGGCATAAGGACATATACAATGTGAATTTAAATGGGATTAAAGTGAATACAAATATGTCTTGTTTTTATGCTAAGGCCTCAGCAGATGAAAGTAATTTGTGGCACAGGAGACTAGGGCACATAAATTTTAAAAATATAAATAGACTTGTGAGGCTTGGTTTAGTTGATGGTTTGCCTGAAAAGGCCTTCCACAATGACCACTCTTGTGTTGCATGTCTTAAAGGCAAGCAGCACAAGGTCTCATTCAAGTCCAAGCAGGTGCATACTAGTTCCAGACCTCTTCATATGCTTCACATGGACCTCTTTGGTCCAACTAATATAGAAAGTTTAAATGGCAAGTCATATTGTTTTGTTGTCACTGATGACTTTTCTAGGTTTACTTGGACATTCTTTCTAGCTATGAAGAGTGACACAGCTGATGTTCTTATTGAATTTATCACTCAAATTGAGAAAAGGTCTGGCCATGAGGTTAAAATGCTTAGGAGTGATAATGGTGGATAATTTAGGAACAAGAAGCTAGATGATTTTTGTGCCAGGAAGGGAATTACTAGGCAGTTTAGTATTGCTAGAACCCCACAACAAAATGGGGTTGCTGAAAGGAAGAATAGAACCCGAATTGAAGCAGCTAGAACCATGTTGGCTGATGCTCACTTTCCAATAGCTTTTTGGGCTGAGGCTGTTAATACAGCATGCTATGTGCAAAATAGAGCATTGGTTAACAAAATTCAGAACAAAACACCTTATGAGTTACTTTGGGGAAGAAAACCTAATATTGGTTTTCTCAAACCTTTTGGATGTCATGTAGTAGTCTTAGACACTAGTGATGCCTTAGGGAAATTTAGTGCAAAAGGTGATGAAGGTTACTTCATGGGGTATTCAGTGCAGAGCAAGGGTTATAGGGTTTATCTTAAGGAGGACAAACGTATTGTTGAGAGAGTACATGTTAGGTTCTTAGAGAATAAACCTAGTGATCCTGAAAGTGGTCCTAATTGGTTGTTTGATTTGGAACCCTTATCTAGAACTTTAAATTATATGCCTGTCACTAATCCAGACATTGTGAAGGTAACTTCAAATGTTGTGGAGGAACAAGTTGTTCATGTTTCAGGTACACAGGTTGATGAGAGGGTTGGATCACAAGCAGAAAAGGCATCTCCTACATTTAAATATGTCACAATTCCCATTTGGACTGATGCTTTTGCTGCTGCTGCTGCTGGACAGGATAATGGTGGTTTCCAAATACCACCAGATACAAACATGCATGGTTCTTCAGGCGCTGACAAAGGCAAATCTAGCGCTGACAAGACCAATTCAGACGTTGATGTCTCAGACGTTGACAACAACAGTTCAAGCGTTGTTAGCCCAAACGCTGACAAACAAGGTTCAGACGTTGACAACACCTTTGCACATCTTTTCTCTTCCACTTTTGAACAAGGAGGACCTTCCCACGTTTATGAAGAGATTCCTGTTGATCAAAGAGAGTCTGATGAAGAAGATATTGGCAACATGGAGCGTGAAGTTGAGGACACCAGACTTTTTGAAGGAGGAGTTCTCACTTCCACAATGAAGAATCACCCCACGTCTCAGATCATTGGTGATATTATGACTCAAGTTCAGACAAGAAGATCTCATCAAGGTCTTGGTGGGTTTATTGCCAATATACACAAGAAGGTTGATACCCCTCTTGTGCAAGCATGTTTGTTTGCATGTTTTCTGTCACAAGAAGAACCCAAGAAGATATTTGATGCTCTCAAAGAACCAAGTTGGGTGGAAGCAATGCAGGATGAGCTTCACCAATTTGCAATTCAGGATGTTTGGGAGCTGGTTGATTGTCCTAGATATGTCAGACCAATAGGGACAAGATGGGTTCTCAGGAACAAAAGAGATGAAAGAGGAATTGTGGTCAGAAACAAGGCAAGGTTAGTGGCTCAAGGTTATACACAAGAGGAGGGGATAGATTATGAAGAAGTCTTTGCACCAGTTGCAAGGATTGAAGCTATTAGGATTTTTCTAGCCTATGCATCTTGCATGGGCTTCACAGTCTATCAAATGGATGTGAAGAGTGCATTCTTGTATGGCACCATTGTTGAGGAAGTTTATGTCATGCAACCTCCTGGTTTTGAGGATCCAGAGCATCCAGATAAAGTGTATAGAGTCAAAAAGGCTATGTATGGCCTACATCAAGCCCCTAGAGCATGGTATGGTACTTTGTCCACTTATTTGGTGGACAATGGATTCAAAAGGGGCACCATAGATCAGACACTATTTACAAAGAAGAAAGGCAAAGATGTGTTGCTTGTGCAGGTCTATGTTGATGATATCATTTTTGGGTCTACTGATCCAAAGATGAGTGAGGATTTCTCCAAGCTTATGACAGATAAATTCAAGATGAGTGCTATGGGGGAGATGAACTTCTTTCTTGGTTTACAAGTTCAGCAGAAAGAAGATGGTATCTTCATCTCACAGGACAAATATGTTGCTGAGATCTTGAAGAAGTTTGGCTTTTCTCCACATGAAAAGAGGGCTTCTACTCCTATGGATAGAGAACACCCTTGGGGAAAGATTGGAGATGGGAAAGATGTTGATGTCAGGCATTATAGATCCATGATTGGATCCTTGATGTATCTTACTGCTTCTAGACCTGATATCATGTTTGCTGTATGTGCTTGTGCACGTCATCAAGTGACTCCCAAAGAATGTCACCTTTATGCTGTGAAGAGGATCTTTAGGTACCTAAGATGTTTCCCTAATCTTGGTTTGTGGTACCCAAAGGATTCACCATTGGAGCTGATTGCATATTCAGACAGTGATTATGGAGGTGATAAGTTTGATAGGAAATCCACAACTGGTGGATGTCAGTTTCTGGGGAGCAGATTAATATCTTGGCAATGCAAGAAACAAACAGTGGTGGCTAACTCTACAACTGAAGCAGAGTATGTGGCTGCAGCAGCATGTTGTGGTCAAGTGTTGTGGATTCAGAACCAGCTGTTGGATTATGGGTATAATTTCATGCATACTAAGATATTTGTTGACAATAATAGTACTTTATGCATCATTAAGAATCCTGTGCATCATTCTAAAACTAAACACATAGAAATTAGACACCATTTTATAAGAGATTGCTTTGAGAAATGTTTAATACAACCAGATAGGGTTGACAATAAGGAAAATGTGTCAGATTTATTAACTAAACCTTTTGATACTGGAAGATTTCAATACTTGGTAACAAGTATTGGAATGGTTAACCTCACTTAAATATGTGTTTTGGATTCTTTTTGTAAAAGTATGTACAGGATGATGCATTATTATTATTGGTCGTATTGATGATTTAGATTTTCCACTATCTTTTTCTAACACTGACAAAGGTTGTTTGAACACTGATAAGTGTTTTTGCAACGTTGTCAGCAATATAATTGTCTAACGCTGACAAAGCTTCCTTCAACACTGTTATGTGTTATCGGGGCGTTGTCAGCAACAATGTTAGTTTTGTGGTTTTCAATCTAAATGTGCAGATGGTGTTAGCAGTATACCATTGGATACAGAGTTGCTTATGGATCAAAGGAGAAGCATTTGGACAAGTTTTTATTTATGGATGATGGTTGGAATGTTTCATTCCTATCTTGACATAAATTTTTTATGTTCATGCATGATTTTAGCAAACTTTTTGTATCAGCGTTTAAGGGGAGGTTTTAGGAACCTTTAGGATTTTTGGGTATCCATATGATACTCTTATCACAATTCTAGATTGTGTCCACAGGTGAGTATGGGTTAGTTTTACTAAACCATGAGGCACTGTAGCATGCATAGTATATCAACTTTACATGCTGCCAACACATTTTTGGCCTAGAATTGGTTGTGGTCTGTTGGGAGACTTGGGAATGATTTTGATATGGGATTTACCTGGGAGTAACAAGGATTTTATAAGGTAACTTGGTTGTTAAGAATTTTGGTTAGCAAGGGACACTAGAGGACTGTTATGTCTATCTTGCTTATGCAAGTGTGCATAACTGGACAGTGCTTGCCGCCCTATAATAATTATCAACTTTTGGTTACTTTCTCTAGGATAAATTACTTGTTAAGGTCATTTTTCACTTTTTTAAACAATTTTATTTTTGGACGCTGACAAGATTTTTCCAAGCGTTGTTGTGACCAAATTAGACGCTGACATGGCTTTAGGCGAACGTTGACAAGATTATAGCCGTTGGGCGTTGATGGGTTATATTTGACCGTTGACACTCAATGGGACCTACCCAGTTGTTACTTTTTGACATATTTTCAAGCCGTAATTTTAGGAGTTGTTACTTTCATTAAATGCATGAGATAACTTATAACTTTTTCAATATTTTCATGATTAGTTTTTGAAAATCTTTGCCTATTTTTGGGCCAATCACGTGCATTCTACATCTCCTATAAATTTGGCTCCTATTTTTAAATAGGGTATCTATAATTCTTGTCTAACACTTTTCTCTTATTAACCTTCATCTTTTACACTTCAAATTAACAGCTTTCATCAATGGCACCAAGATTTAACTCAGCAGAATTGGATTTGGGGTTCAAGTCTCAACACAACATGATTGCTTATCTTGTTGCTGATAATGATTTGTTTCCTCAATACACACAAATGGTGGCGTATTTGAACGCATCCCCATTAAGGTATGCTCTTTCTCATGCACCACTCATTCCAGTCACACACATTAAGCAGTTTTGGAACACTTTTAGTTCCTCAACAGTTAATGGAGTGACCACATTAACTTCTATTGTTCATGGGAGGTCTTGGGTGGTTACTGAGGCTTTGGTACGCCAGGCCTTGCATCTTGATGATGCTGATGGTATAACCATCCTTCCCATAAATGAAATAGAACAAGGGCTTAGGGCTTTGGGATATCCAATTCCTGATGAAGGTACTCTTAATAAGTACCATAAGCAGGAATTTCCCCCAGCCTGGAAGTACCTCATTCACATTCTCCTTCAATGTTTGAGTCCCAAATGTACTGCACATAATGAGATCAATAGATCTATTGCTAGTGCTATTGTGTGCATTGCAACAGGGCAAAAATATAACTATTCTAAAATGATTTTTGAAGGAATGTGTAAAAACAAGGGGACAAAAATGACTTTAGCTTATCCCCGTTTTCTGCAAATGATTTTTGATGATCAAAGATATTGTTCAAGGGATCACAATGATTTTTATAAAATCCCTGAACAAAAGAAAGCTATTTTTACAAAGATGGATTCACCACCCCATAGAGATTTACCTTTAACCCCAGCCATGCTTGCTGTTATTGCAGCAGCACAACCCCAACCAGATCCCCAACCTCATATAGACCCTCACCTACATCTTGAACCTATTCCTGAACCTTTACCCTCACCTGCACAAATGCAAATTGACCAAGAATCCTTTGACGCTGACACATCAAATGTTGGCGTTGATGTGCATATTTCCAACGCTGACACCCAACCATCACAGTCCCAAACACCCCTTAACCAACCCACATCTACCCATTCTTCTTCACCATCTTCCACACCACCTGAATATAGGTTGATTAAACGCCAAAGGACTACTGGAGTGTTCTCCTCTGGTGGTCCTAGCCATGAAGCAGAGAGAACCACCACCACAAGTGTGGCTGGTGACCTGGATGAGGCTGGGACTATTGGTTCTGGCTTAGAAGCTGGCCAAGGCAGTCCCACCATAATTAAGTCCTCATCCATGCCCAATGAACCTGACTTGGGAGGTCAAATCCCCATTTCAGAAGAGGGCAGTCTGGAACCAATGACTCTTTTAGAATTGACGGCAGTCTGCATTCGCTTGCGAAAGCAAAATGCAGACTTAGTACAAATTGTCAGCTCACAAGGCCTTGAACTCAAAGAATTGAGGGAGAGGATTGTTGTTTTGGAGAGTGATCATGCTAGGAGAGGTATGGAGGAGTCTTCCAAAGGGGAGGAAGATCAAAGAAATCTGAGTGATAAGAGCAGTCAAGATGGTCAATCAATGGATGTTGCTGAAGCTCTTACATCTTTAAAGAAGCAAACAGGTTTTGATACATCCTTAATCTCTCCAACCAATTTAAATTTATCATTCACAGATATGTTGAGAGAGGTTACACAAGGCGCTGAGGGAAAATATTTGAGCGTTGACAAGAACAACTCAAGCGTTGACAAGAACAAAGTGAGCGCTGACAGCTCAAGCGTTGACAAGTTAAAGTCAAGCGTTGACAGATTGAAGACAAGCACTGATAGAAGATATAATCTATATGTTTATTATATTCTAGAATACTTCTAGTAAGGATAGAAACGACAATGTATTTTCTATATTTATCTTTACCTAGAATAGTTGATACGTAGCTTATTGTACAAGGCTTCTTAGTCTATAAAAGAAGGCCTTTAGGTTAACGTTCAACATCAAGTTTTTACATAAGTTATCGTTCATAAACATCTTTCATTGTAAGCAAGTTCGAAATTGATAATCAAAGTGAAAGTTTGTTTATATCTTGTGTGTTCCTGTTTAAGTGTTAAATTCCGCATAACACTTAGATTCACAAAGCATATACAAAGGTTTCTCTACGTGCTATACTTGATCTAATCTCGTATACACAAAGCTAATCGATCTAAGTTTGGGATCAACAAATTGTTCTTCGGTTTATCTTAACCGCATACCGGAAAAAGTTGGTGACCCCGAAAAGTTTCTCATTCCTTGTAACATACAAGATATGAAAGAACACCTCGCCTTGGCCGATCTTGGTGCGAGCATTAATATGATGCCATTTTCCATTTGGAAATCTCTTTCGCTTCCGGCTCTCATTCCTTCGAACATGTCTATCGAGATGGCCGATCATTCTACGATTATGGCATGTGGAGTTGCCAAAGATGTTTTCGTGAAAGTGGGGAAGTTCTACTATCCCGTTGATTTTATAGTAGTTGACATCCCCGCGGATCCTCAAGTTCCTCTAATTTTAGGTCGTTCATTTTTAGATACTTCGAGATCGCTTATCGATGTTCATGCAAGAACTATCACTTTGAGATTCAACGAAGAGGAACTTGTTATAAACGCTACTCAAAACTCGAAACCTTCTCATGTTTATGCAATCGCTACCATCAATCACATTGACATCGTTGATGTGGTTTGCGATGAGTTTTCACAAGAAGTGTTAGGTTTTTCCGATAGCTCGTCAAGTGGCAATCCCACTATTTTGGATCTGATTCTTGCTAATTCCACACCAAATCTCACTCGATTCCAAGGAGCGATCTCACTTCAAATGAAATCGATAATGAGGATGAGGTGTTGATTAGTGATGATACTTCTATTCCACCATTTCTTTCACCGATGGAAGTTATGAGTGTTGAACCAAAATCTTCAATCGAGGAACCACCTATCCTTGAATTGAAAGATCTTCCTTCTCACCTTGAATACGCATTCTTGGAAGGTGATGACAAGTTGCCGGTTATTATTGCAAAAGGTCTTGCTAATGATGAAAAAACCGAGCTCTTGAAAGTTCTTAAGGCTCACAAAGGGGCAATTGCGTGGAAAATATCCGACATTAAGGATATTGACCCAAAATTTTGTACTCACAAGATTTTAATGGAGGACTATAAACCCGCAATTCAAAGTCAAAGAAGGGTGAATCCCAAAATTCACGATGTCATTAAAAAGGAGTTCCTTAAACTCCTTGACGCGGGAATGATTTATCCTATATCCGATAGCCCATGGGTGAGCCCAATCCATTGTGTCCCTAAAAAGGGAGGAATGACCGTTGTGCCTAATGAAAACAACGAGTTAATTCACACTCGTGTTCTAACCGGTTGGAGGGTGTGTATTGACTACCGAAAGTTAAATGACGCCACTCGTAAAGACCACTTTCCTTTGCCCTTCATGGATCAAATGTTGGAGCGACTCGCGGGAAATGAATTCTATTGCTTTTTAGATGGTTTTTCCGGTTACTTTCAAATCCCTATCGACCCTCTTGATCAAGAGAAGACTAGGTTTACGTGTCCTTATGGAACGTTCGCTTATCGTAGGATGCCTTTCGGACTTTGTAATGCACCGGGAACATTTCAACGGTGTATGATGGCGATTTTTCACGATATGATCGAGAAGTTGATGGAAGTGTTTATGGATGACTTCTCGGTGTTTGGCAATTCGTTCACGTCGTGTTTATCTAATCTCGAGAAAATGTTAAAACGTTGTGAAGAAACCAATCTTGTGCTTAATTGGGGAAAAATGTCATTTTATGTGTAAACAAGGAATCGTCTTAGGACATAAGGTGTCGAAAGCGGGGATTGAGGTCGATAAAGCTAAGGTAGATGTCATCGCCAAGTTACCTCATCCCAAAACCGTTAAGGGAGTTAGGAGTTTCCTAGGCCACGCGGGCTTTTATCGTCGTTTCATCAAGGACTTTTCGAAAATCTCTCAACCTATGACACACCTTCTCGAGAAGGATGCTCCTTTTAACTTCAATGAGGATTGTGTTAAGCCTTTCGAAACTCTCAAAAGGAAACTTACCGAAGCTCCCATTCTTGTTGCTCCTAATTGGGAATTACCCTTTCAAATCATGTGCGATGCAAGTGATTATGCTCTAGGGGCCGTCTTAGGGCAACGTTATGACAAGCATTTCCGTCCTATCCACTACGCTAGTAAGACGATGACCGAGGCTCAACTAAAGTACACCACAACGGAAAAGGAATTCCTTGCCATGGTCTATGCTTTTGAGAAATTCCGACCTTATCTCGTCTTGACTAAAAGCATCGTGTATACCGACCATTCGGCTATCAAGTATCTCTTAGCTAAGCAAGATGCTAAGCCGAGATTGCTTCGTTGGATGCTCCTCCTCCAAGAATTTGATGTCACCGTGCTTGACAAAAAAGGAGCCGAGAATCTAGAGGCCGATCATCTCTCTCGTCTAGAAGATCCTCACAAAGATGTTTTCGAGAACAAGGAAATCACCGAAACATTTCCTCTCGGGACTCTCGGTGTAGTGAATTCTAAAGACACCACCCCATGGTTTGCCGACATTGCAAATTACCATGCGGGCAATTTCATAATCAAGGGTATGACGACACAACAAAAACGAAAATTCTTTCGTGACGTCAAGTTCTATTTTTGGGACGACCCTTATCTCTTTCGGGTTTGTGCGGATCAACTCGTTCGACGTTGTGTGTTTGGTGCCGAAGCTTCTAATATCCTTAGAGCTTGTCACGAGGGACCCACGGGTGGTCACCACGGTGCTAATCTCACGGCTAAGAAAGTGTTTGATGCCGGTTTCTTTTGGCCTTCTATCTATCGTGATGCACACGCACTTGTAAAGTCGTGTGATTCGTGCCAACGTCAAGGAAAATCGTCTCAACGTGATGAAATGCCGCAAAACATAATTCAAGTGTGTGAGATTTTCGACATATGGGGAATAGACTTTATGGGCCGTTCCCATCGTCTCATGGCAACAAATATATCCTCGTTGCGGTGGACTACCTTTCTAAGTGGGCGGAAGCTAAAGCCTACTAATGATGCTCGTGTGGTAGTGAAGTTTTTGAAGCAACTATTCTCTCGGTTCGGAACCCCTCGTGCTATTATAAGCGATCGTGGAACCCATTTTTGTAATGACCAATTCGAAAAGGTTCTAAAGAAATATGGAGTTACTCATCGTCTTTCTACGGCTTATCACCCGCAAACGAGTGGGCAAGTCGAGGTTTCGAACCGAGCTTTGAAAAGGATTTTAGAGAGGTCGATTGGAGAAAACCGAGCTTCATGGTCCGACAAACTTGATGACGCTTTATGGGCCTTTAGGACCGCTTATAAGACACCTATCGGTTGCACTCCTTATAAGTTAGTCTATGGGAAGAATTGTCATTTGCCCATTGAGTTGGAGCACAAGGCATATTGGGCCCTTAAGCATGCAAACTTTGACTTGAAGACCGCGGGAGATCATCGGAAAATACAATTGAATGAATTGGATGAATTAAGAGATAATGCTTATGAAAATTCATTAATTTTTAAAGAAAAGACTAAAAAGTTTCATGATTCAAAGATTAAAAACCGGGTTTTTAACGTTGGTGATCAAGTGTTGCTTTTTAACTCTCGACTTAAGATATTTTCCAGAAAATTGAAATCTCGTTGGTCGGGTCCGTTCACCATTACACAAGTGTTTCCGTATAGGACCATCGAGCTAGCTCAAGATGATGGTCCTAATTTCAAGGTGAATGGACATAGGCTTAAGCACTACTTTGGTGGGGAAATTCCTTCAATGGTTGCCCTCGACCAAGTCACCTTCCCCAATGATAATTAGCATTGAGGGGATCGAGTCGAGCTCATGACTCGGTAATAAAAAACGAGGTGCCTCGTGGGGGAGATCCCATGCTTATCCTTTAGGCTTACTATTCACAAATAAGGGGACTTGTACCCTTTCAACTCGTTGTCTCGTGGTTGTTTGTGATTGTGTTATCTAGATCATCATCATCATCTATGATTGAAGACACTCGTGTTCGTTTACGTGAGCCTCCATCGTTTGCTTGAAGAAGTTTTTCACGAATCCATGACATATCCTTTATTGTTCTAACAATTATCTTTTAGCATACTTAATAAACGGCTTTAGATATATTGTTGATCTCCCTTTCCATGCTAGATCCTAAGCATTCGACTCTTCGTCTCTAGTATGGGGGTGCTCCACCTTTAAACTCGAAACATTGAGGACAATGTTTACTTTTAGTATGGGGGGGTGAATAGGTACTTGCTTTGCTACGCCCTCACGCTTTCCAATTTTCAATGTTTTGTTGCTAATAAGGCTAAAAAAGGCCAAATTTTAAAAATTTTCTTAGTTTTCATAAGTGTTTTTAAGACACGAATGTATATTTTCCGATGGGTAGAATAAGAGTTAATTTTTGACTTGATGGGCATTTGGAGCCATTTACATTCCTTAACCCGCTCAATTCAAGTTTTGCTAGACTTTTATATAGGGAGCTTTAAAACGCGAAAGTCTTAACTCTTTCGGGTTAAGAACAAGAACTTTTCGCAAGTTCCTATAATTGATCCTAGAAAGTCACTTATCAAGGGAACTATAAAACGCATTCTCTAAACTTGAAAAAGTTCAAGAAAGTGCAAGATCCTATAGGTGGCTTGAAAACCCAAAACTTTGATTTGATATAGTCTTAATGAAAGCTAATCCAAATTTGGCTTAATTTTGACTTGCATGGCTAAGTATTCACGAGTCTCTTTAATTAGAGGTCTTTATATAGTGAAGAACGAGAGATGATAGAGTTAGACAAGTGATCATGCTAAACGTAGAACATGAAAATGTTCTTTCAAAAACTCATATGTTTTTAATTGTGGCTTTTTCTTCCCATAAGATCAATGCATTAGGAATAAATCATAATTGCAATAAGTAAGGTCGTACGATTTGAAAGGTTACTTAGCCTCTAGCGCAAGATCGTTTAAAAGTTGCTCGGGGTTGAATAGAGTTCATAGCCAAGGCATAACTTATTGAAGTGGGACGCGAAGATTGGCGATTATCCAAAAAGGCCCTAACAAGGCATGAGGAGCTCTATTTTTGCTAAAGATCCAAGATGATGTGAAGTATCATTATTCCTAAATCAATATGAAGGATCGAGACACACGACGAAAAGCAATTACTCCCCTAAAGATCGTGGAGAAAGTCTATCCAAAAAGACCCTTACACGGTATGAGGATAAATATATCCAAGTCCGAAAAGGAGGCGGATCGTTGTATATCAAAATCCAAAGTACAGATTGAAGAAAAAATGATGAAGTCGTGGTCCAAATATGAAGAATCTCTCAAAACGTCAAGTGAAGAAATTCCAAATATATGAAGAGAAGACCATAATTTCAAGAACGTCTTCCCAAGATTTGAAGTATGAAGTACATGCCAAATATCGGTCCGAGAAAGGTCTCAAATCATGAAACGAGTTATGCCAAGATATGAACTTAAGGAGATACACGAGAAGTCGTTTTAAAAGATTTTGTCTTTCGGTTAACTATCGATCAAATCGTGCTACTTCGCTTTCGGACTAATAATTACTCAAATAAGTCAATATGAATCACTTGTGATCTATGACAAATAGTTAAAAAATGCTAGTAACCCATTTCCTTTTAAAATAACTAGGATTGTGTAACACCCCCAAATTTATACAACTCAATACAGCGGAAGACTAGTTGGTGTTACGGGATAGCACATTACTCACATCATAGACAACGCTTAAAAGTCGCGTCGTTTTATTAATAAAGCATTTCCATTCATAAATATCAAAGTTACATAGGTCCCAAGTCATATTATTTCATACAAGTTTTACAAAGAATTTGAATGGAAATTATTGTTTAAGTGCGGGCCATGAATTCTTGTTGTCTTCCCGAGAATTACCTTCAAGTACCTGAGATAAAACATGTTAAAAGAAAAGGTCAGCGATAACGCCAAGTGAATTCATAGAGTTTAATAAAATCCATCAATATAATATCAGTATAAAATTATTACTGAAAATCATTTTAATACAAATCATTTTAATAGGCCATAAAATAGCCAAAGTCATTTTATACAAATCTTCATCAAAATCATAATATAGGCATTTGCCTTAAAAATCAGTATACGAGCCAATGTCGTAAAAACATCATACAATACGTCTTATGACGTTGTATGAAAATAAAAACCGTTATATGATTATGGTTATGAAAACCAAAACACGAACATAATATCAATAGTATGACCCTGTATTGCTAGTCAGGCAATACATTGTAATTCGGTGCGTCTAGTAGTATTTCGTTAGTTTTAGATTATTATAAGTCGCATGACATTGCCTTACTAAACCAACAACGGGTAGCTAACCCGATACTCAATTTGCCCATCTAAAGTAGCGTGTCGTCACAAAGGTCACGCTATGGAAATCTTCTCATACATAAATTCGCTTACCAATCAATGTGGCACGACGGGGATCAACCGTCAAGGCGCGAACTGGGGTGATCGTCCCCAAATAGTACTATTATATGCATAAGCGTCTACCAAATCCCGGTAGTTCACAATTCATGCTAATGGGACTTTTAGAGACATAACCTAACTTTAATAATCCATTTAATTTCATCTATCGGGTCCTTTAATCATTTATCGGGTCATATAATCGGGTCATTCAATCATTCGGGTCCAAATCAATAAACAAACAATCGGGACAAATGGCGTCCTATTTTATAAAAACTAACATGTTATCTCCCTCGCGGGTTTATAAAACATTTCATAAAAACATTTAAAAGAGTGCGAGGCTATGAACTCACGTTGATGTGGGAAGGCGGGTTATCGGCAATTCGGACGTACGGTACGTGCTTCAATCACGGAAACCTAGACAAATAATACTCGTCTTAGACTCTTGTCCAATGACTTTATAAAAATAACAATTATGTATACATATGATGATTTTATACATATGATGATCAAGTGGGTTTACATATTCTCGTTTACTCATTTTAGTGTTATGTGTCGATAACTTTTATATTAGTTTACTAGTTTTACCTATTTACGTGTTTTAGGTTCAATAAACTTATTATAAGTTCTTTAACTTGTTTTAATCCATTTTATACTTATATTATCAGTATCTACACTTTACAAGTTGGGCCTAAATGGGTTAAGCCCAATAAGTTCTTTTTATAAGAGTTTAACTTATTTAGTCCAATTATTAATCCAATATGTTTACTTAGCTCGTTAATGTCCGTGTGTCCTATAGTTCGGGTTTTATCGGTTTTTTACTTGCATTAGATACTTATATATCAGTATATGACTTTTAAAAACTTTACATTAGACGGGTTTGATCGTCTAAGTTTTAATTGGCGAAAAACGTTAATTTTACGGTAATAGCCGAAAAAGTCGTAAAAATCAAGTTTATAGTTTTTATTACTTATAAGTGTTATGCCACTACCATTTTTATAATTTATACACTTATTTAACCTTTTACATATTTATATAAATAAAATCCATAAGTTAGTGGGTTTTTATTTTACATTTTATACAATATAATTTTGAGTGCTTATATAATAATAATAAACATTAATTCTGAAAATCTGATTTTTATTTTCATATTCACCAAAACTGCCATATCTAGAGTTCTATATGGAGATAGAAGCTCAAATTTTTATCACATAAAGTACATGATATGCGCTCCATTTAACTCTTCTATAGCTACTGTTGAATCATCTTCTAAGTATTTTCTAAAAATCGTCCAAAACAGTGAACTCATATTTGTACCTTAAACTTGTTTTGATCATATCTCACTCATTACAATGATTCCATTGCATGGCCAACTCTCATATGTGTACAAGACCCATAGCTTACTGTTTATTCATTAATCTATGCCATTTTTATCAGTTCACCATTTGATTCTTTACTTTTTTATACAGCCAACAAATTTAAACAAGATTTTAGCCTTGTTTCTTATAGTCTTTCATCTTTTTAAGCATGTTTATCAACACCAAATCCCCACACAATATTTTTAATCATCATTCATCATCATATACATATAAATAAGTAAAAGAAATACAAGATTACATAATCAAAAATAACAAGAAGATGAGGAGGACAATCTTTATACCACCAAGTTGATGTAGGTTATGATTTGGACATGGATTTTGATGGAGAAACTTGTGCATAGCCAAGACCATCTTCAAGACCACCAATCTTCATATACTCCTTGTGTAAAATTAGCCTGAAGACTCCATGGAAACTCCTCCATGGATGTTATAATCACCTCCAATCAATAGGGTTTCAAAAGGGCTTCAACTTGTGCAAGAATAACATAGGATTTCATGGTTGATTTTTGATCAAAATGGTCTTTCTTCTTGATTTTGGGACGGCAAGGAAGAGAGAGTAGAGAGAAAATGGAGTTGTTTGCATGGTGAATAATGAGTTAGCTAGTTTTAGTTAGTGGTTTTTGTTGGTGGAATGCTTACATTGTAAGCTAAGACATGTGTTAAGCTAAGTTGTTGCAAAGTTGACACATAAGAGATGTGTTGGTGATGTTAGGCCGCCCCATGTGTAGTGGGGTGGGATAAATTAGTTTGTCCCATCCCACTAATTTACGGGTATTCCTCGATTCTAGTTTTCTCGATTTGCGTGTCCTCGGGTCGTTTTACGAAAAACGTTTTTATAAATTATGAATCAGCGGCACAAAACGAATCCAATAAAAATTGTTTCATCAAAAACAGAGTTCGAAAACGTAAATCCGTAATCCTAAGGTTTCCGTTTTAGTCGTAAAGGACGTTAAAATAAAATCGTAAGTCCTAATCTCTTCTCGTAAATTTGTGAGTTTATGAACCAACACAAATTTAAAACTCCAAAATAATATTCACGGATAAATTTATTTTCTGAAATGTCGGACTGTCACCAAAGACGGTGTATGTAAACGTAAGCACGTAACGTTGAATCATCCGGTTTAGACGTAGTCGATGCTACTTCAAGACGTAAATCCAAATTACTTCCCGAAAATAAGTGAGTTCATATTGTAACATTAAAATAATGTTTTTAAATAAATATTGAGAATAAAATATCAATCATAAATTGACGGATTGTCACAGCATTTACCCCTAAACAGGATCTTTGTCCTCAAAGATCATCTTACTACTCGCTTCTTCTAGAGTTAAAGCCATGTGGGTATTTCCTCCACATTCGGTCTTTTCTCACAAGTGTAATCCATTACAATACGCGAGTTTCATCAAACATAACTACGGGAATAAGATCAGGCTAAATGTTGACTTACTTTCTCTATCCATGATGTTCACGGGTTTTTGATGAATGCAACTTTTCGCCGATCTAAACTTTACTAAGGAACAATCAGATTTTCACTTGATAGATATTCCATCAAGTTCGATTTACGAAACATAATTCACGCAGTTCTTGAAGTCCTTGGGTATATCCAGCTTATATGCCTTTCAAACCAAATTTTTTTACATCATCTCAATGGTCCCATACAACGGGGACTTATATCCCATGATTTGTCAGATCATGAATTCATTTTTCCAAGGTTAAAATTTTTGGCATAACTTCGCTACCCATCTGGCACTTCAAGATCTACATTTCATATTCACATAACCTCCTGCCCACTACCGGGAGTCGGTATTCAGATCCTAATTTCAATAATCATTTCAGGTCTCGCGGGTCGAGTAATTTTGTAAGGTTAGGTTTGCCATCATAGGAAACCTTAAACCTAAAAGACATGTCCAACTCACAATGGGTGTATGTCGGATGTCTTCATCCCAACTCCTGCTTACAGATGCTCTAAGATTTAGATCCTAACAAGATTCGATCTCGATCCTAATACAATAATTATCAATGATAATCTCTCCAAAGGAAAACGATTATACGCTCTATTACCAAAGGTCAATCATTCAAACATAGAACAGCGCTTATAGTATTTTGTATCATTACTTTACCTTGTCCCTTCGATTGGGGTGGTACATAGTACTCTCATCAAGGTTCATTCTTAATGACTTCTGAGCAAATCTCTAGAAATTCGATGCGAAGCGAGGATCTTGATAAAGATGTTCGATACAGGCACACTATGTTTACATAACTCTTTTGTATTTATCATTAACGGGAATGATATTAGCAGATTTGGTCAGTCTGTCGACGATGACCCAAATCGAATCAAATTCAGATGATGACCTTTGCAATAGCTAGACGTTTACTAATGTATGAGGCGATGTCTGCCTTCATAATTTGCCATTAGTACAACTTCTTCAGACAAAGATACTTTTAGTCATAAATGACATAAATAGAATACTTATACTTACAAATTCCAACATAACTATATCTCACAATCTCCATATTTAGACAATCACAAATGGACTTTTAATCATTTAACGCTATCGACTTCTCTATTTTAATGGTTCACATTAGCCGCGAACCTCTTTTATAAACTATATTATCCCTTTTTACAAACATTGTTTATTTTTATATCGTTCGGCAATTTATTTTGCACCTTCATTATTAAGGAACATGTCCTAATTGATTCTTTATCCTTTCTATATTATGTGTCAGTATCTACATTCACTTTCTCCTGATGAAATAAATATCATAACCGTATTTATTCAAAATTCTTTCTTCATATCTTTTATGTTTCAGCTTCGTCTTTACTATCATTTTTATCTGTTTTACTCAATCCGACGTCTAAAGCGTCGATAATTATTACAATTAATTAAATAATAAATATTCAATTTTTGTGAAACGTAAACGTAAAGATTTTAAATTTCTTAGTCCGTCTAATTATATGAAAATGTTTAAAATAATTTTTAATTTAATTAACACGATTTTTCTTGATTTATCGATAATAATTAATAATATTCGTAATTGTTCGAAAGTCTTTGTTTATATTTTGGTAAAAATTTTCTTAGTTAAAAAGCAAAAATTGTCGTTTCAAATTTTAAGTCATGGTTTAACGGTTTCCTCAATCCTTCTTAGGTTGTCTTGAGGTATACACAAACATTTACCCCTAAACAGAAGTTTAGTTAAATGGTTTGTGTATAAGGGAATAATCCCTTAAAAATCCTTTGTTAAAACATTTGTCAAAATATATTTGCACTTTGTTTTTAGTATACTCAAAGTCTTAAATGACTTCTAAATTTTGAAGAGTCAATATAAATTCCATTATCTATTAATCACACGGTTAAATCATGTAAAGGATTATGTCTTTAATCACATGTTAATTATTCGAGGTACATGTTTTCATTGTTCGGCCAATTTAGGGCAGTCTATAACTAATTATTAACTCATTCTTATACTTATAAACAATCATATAGTCCTTAATGATCACAAGCATGAATCACTTTACAGCCTACACACGTGATTCACTAAATTTATGAATGCTACATGTGTATAATCAATCCAAACGACATAACATGAAACTCATAATATTCATTACAAGTTCTGGATGTAGTGATTGGAATAGATAATCCTTTTCGCGGACGCGAAATTGATGATAACCATGTCGTGGATCAAGTCTTTAAAACATACGCTAGAACCTTGTAAATGATCGAACAAATCTTCCATTTTGAGTTATGGATTTCGTTTTCGATTGTCAATTTACTCAGTTCACAGTAATCTATAAATATAAGGAATGATAACACCATAGCTCTTCATAATGACGAGCTTGGTAGAATAAAATCTTTCTCCGACAACTCTCTCTGTTGTACGGTAATTCCTTAAATTCAGATGGTGCTGACGTACAGTGCACAAGCCACAGGTGCAGCACCGAAAATATAATCAATACCAATTTCAACATGCCTTAATGGCAACAGTCTAGGTAATTCATCAATAAATACCTCCTAAAGTTTCAGATAACATAAACATCTTTTAGTATATTCATATTAGGTTCTTTCTAGATTATAATATCTATGACTAATTCATAATGATTCACGGTATAATTTCAAGTCTAAATGCAGGAGATGGTCATCCGTCAAGAATTATTTAGATCGCTTTTGATAATCAACATCTTTATCATTTAGGGGAATTCTATTCGAGTTCCCATCAATTAAGAGAATGTCGTTATGTCATAATCAATTAATCCATTCTACTGGAACTATCAACTTTTCAGTTTTATTCCTATTGATAAGATGTGATCTTCTCAAAAGACTAATAATAACTCTCAATCCTTCACAAATTCAAGGATATCTGGATACACAACTACTATTAAAGAGTAAGGTCAGCGCATGATCTACGCGAGAGAATTTCAAATCAGATATAGACGAAAAAATTAACGAATATGAGTATATCCCATGTTTTCATAATTTCAGTACACATTCGAAAGCTCCTCGGATCGTTACCCAGGTCATTCAAATAAAATTAAATCAAAAGAAATGATAGGAACGTCGATACATCCAGTCGGGTATCAACACTCGGTAATCAGATACTTTTCCTAAGAATCTTACTACGGGAGAATTGGACAAGAAGGGAATATCAATTTGTCAAATAAGACAATTTCCACAGATGAGTAAATTCGACTCAGAAGAATAGATGCTACAGGCACATATGTAGGTGTCCCTAACACTATGTCCTTATTTTTCACTTCTTGCAAATCTCATAAATTTTAATCTTTCACAATCTTCAAAGAAAATTTAGTGTTTATTAATCAGTTTTATGGTGACTACTAATCAGCCTTGCATGGTCCATTCCAAATTGTATGTAGGCGCGCAACTATATACAATTTCAAGATTAACGATGCAATACCCAGTTCGTCAAAATTTTATCATCATGTTTATAATAAAAACATTTACATGCTTAATTCTTAAATAAGAATCAAAATAAATTTACAAAGATTTTCCTTGTTATGAAAACAATTAAGTTTTCCAAGGTGTTTTATAAACAACTTCATTTCGATAATGATCACTCATAAATCTTACTTTGAATAATCCTTATAGTGATGAAAATTCAATTTCCTCAAGGGATACTGTTTTATCTTATAAAAGCAATAAATGATCTGCAAAAGAGTGATGAAGAGTTGTTCACCAACAACTAACTACAATATAATAGGAAATGAGCTTAGCCATTTAATCATGAGGTTCATGACCTCGATGGCACTCAAAAGAGAATAATTCACAACGTAACTCAAATCAAGATGAGTAATTGTTCAATGGTTGCATCACTAATGCGAACATTAGGATGAAGCAATAAAAGATAGATATCATCGATACATGTAGAATTTAGCAATCAAAGGTAGTCTTTTCATTAATCACAAACAAGTCAAATTGTACCGTAACACATTACGTGTCACTATGTCATACAATTCTCATAACTCATCCTACCAACTGATATCTCAATTAAGTTAGGGATTTTTAAAAGATACCACAATGAATACTAATCTACAAGAGTCATTAGGTGTTCCACATGTCCCGGAAGATCCATCGGTCCTAATTCAAAAGAAGATTTCTCCAATTTATTTATTGGACACTGGGCATCCTCGTCAGTGGACAATGGCCTAGGAACAACCCTTAACACGAATCAACAATCAATTAAAACCTTATAATTCAATCACAGAACTTAACGACTTCCTCTTATCAATCGCATATTCCATACGGGTTAAATTTTACTTTATTCAAGTTTTAACCAATTTTATACTCAGTTTGATATCCTACCTTATTCTCCCATACTTTCAACCTTATTCTTAGACCTTCAAAGTGTAATAAAAGCTCGATATGATCAACACTTAATTTCCAATCCTATAGCTCTTACAACAACAATTATCAAATCAGTCACTAGTATTAAATGACTCACACATTCAATTAGACTTCTCGGAAAGGTACTAGTGGCATGAGGCTTTTGGGTAATGGTTCCAATGATAGCCTCAAGTGCAACATTCACCCTTTCGATTTCAATTTAAGAATTGGATGATAACGAATCAGATGACATCTTTCCAGGTGATAACGTTTTGTCAAACTCCACTCTATAAGGAAAGATCGTCATGACATCGATATCAGATTTAATCTAGCCAATTCTTTTTCAATATCACAATCAACTAATATCTAAATTTCTACGAATATCAGCCGTTTGTTGGGATCATAGATATCCACAACTTGGTTTAGATCTAGGATAGCTAGAATTCCTACGAGAATAGCTTCGATTAATTTACTAGGGGATTTAGGGTTTCTTGTGACAATCTACGTCGTATAAATACCTCGTATAAATATCAGAATAATCATCAAACAATCATGTAATAAAATTACATCATATATATATATAATCCAAGTTATATATATTTTAAAATAACACTTCTCAGCCTGGCCTTGTCGGTAACTCGAGAATTCTTCGGCACCGTTATAGTCAAAAGATTTTTAGACATTTTTAGAAAAATGTTTATAGTTAAAAGATTTTGAAAAGTTTTATTCAAAACCTTGGTTTTAAAAATCTTTTGTTCTCTATAACGAGAGCTCTGGTACCAAACTGTAACACCCCCAAATTTATACAACTCAATACAGCGGAAGACTAGTTGGTGTTACGGGATAGCACATTACTCACATCATAGACAACGCTTAAAAGTCGCGTCGTTTTATTAATAAAGCATTTCCATTCATAAATATCAAAGTTACATAGGTCCTAAGTCATATTATTTCATACAAGTTTTACAAAGAATTTGAATGGAAATTATTTTTTAAGTGCGGGCCATGAATTCTTGTTGTCTTCCCGAGAATTACCTTCAAGTACCTGAGATAAAACATGTTAAAAGAAAAGGTCAGCGATAACGCCGAGTGAATTCATAGAGTTTAATAAAATCCATCAATATAATATCAGTATAAAATTATTACTGAAAATCATTTTAAAACAAATCATTTTAATAGGCCATAAAATAGCCAAAGTCATTTTATACAAATCTTCATCAAAATCATAATATAGGCATTTGCCTTAAAAATCAGTATACGAGCCAATGTCGTAAAAACATCATACAATACGTCTTATGACGTTGTATGAAAATAAAAAGCGTTATATGATTATGGTTATGAAAACCAAAACACGAATATTAATATCAATAGTATGACCCTGTATTGCTAGTCATGCAATACATCGTAATACGGTGCGTTTAGTAGTATTTCGTTAGTTTTGGATTATTATAAGTCGCATGACATTGTTACCTTACTAAACCAACAACGGGTAGCTAACCCGATACTCAATTTTTCCTATCTAAAGTAGCGTGTCGTCACAAAGGTCACGCTATGGAAATCTTCTCATACATAAATTCGCTTACCAATCAATGTGGCACGACGGGGATCAACCGTCAAGGCGCGAACTGGGGTGATCGTCCCCAAATAGTACTATTATATGCATAAGCGTCTACCAAATCCCGGTAGTTCACAATTCATGCTAATGGGACTTTTAGAGACATAACCTAACTTTAATAATCCATTTAATTTCATCTATCGGGTCCTTTAATCATTTATCGGGTCATATAATCGGGTCATTCAATCATTCGGGTCCAAATCAATAAAAAAACAATCGGGACAAATGGCGTCCTATTTTATAAAAACTAACATGTTATCTCCGTCGCGGGTTTATAAAACATTTCATAAAAACATTTAAAAGAATGCGAGGCTATGAACTCACGTTGATGTGGGAAGGCGGGTTATCGGCAATTCGGACGTACGGTACGTGCTTCAATCACGGAAACCTAGACAAATAATACTCGTCTTAGACTCTTGTCCAATGACTTTATAAAAATAACAATTATGTATACATATGATGATTTTATACATATGATGATCAAGTGGGTTTACATATTCTCGTTTACTCATTTTAGTGTTATGTGTCGATAACTTTTATATTAGTTTACTAGTTTTACCTATTTACGTGTTTTAGGTTCAATAAACTTATTATAAGTTCTTTAACTTGTTTTAATCCATTTTATACTTATATTATCAGTATCTACACTTTACAAGTTGGGCCTAAATGGGTTAAGCCCAATAAGTTCTTTTTATAAGAGTTTAACTTATTTAGTCCAATTATTAGTCCAATATGTTTACTTAGCTCGTTAATGTCCGTATGTCCTATAGTTCGGGTTTTATCGGTTTTTACTTGCATTAGATACTTATATATCGGTATATGACTTTTAAAAACTTTACATTAGACGGGTTTGATCGTCTAAGTTTTAATTGGCGAAAAACGTTATTTTTACGGTAATAGCCGAAAAAGTCGTAAAAATCAAGTTTATAGTTTTTATTACTTATAAGTGTTATGCCACAAACATTTTTATAATTTATACACTTATTTAACCTTTTACATATTTATATAAATAAAATCCATAAGTTAGTGGGTTTTTATTTTACATTTTATACAATATAATTTTAAGTGATTATATAATAATAATAAACATTAATTCTGAAAATCTGATTTTTATTTTCATATTCACCAAAACTGCCATATCTAGAGTTCTATATGGAGATAGAAGCTAAAATTATTATCACATAAACTACATGATATGCGCTCCATTTAACTCTTCTATAGCTACTGTTGAATCATCTCCTAATTATTTTCTAAAAATCGTCCAAAACAGTGAACTCAGATTTGTACCTTAAACTTGTTTTGATCATATCTCAATCATTACAATGATTCCATTGCATGGCCAACTCTCATATGTGTACAAGACCCATAGCTTACTGTTTATTCATTAATCTATGCCATTTTTATCAGTTCACCATTTGATTCTTTACTTTTTTATACAGCCAACAAATTTAAACAAGATTTTAGCCTTGTTTCTTATAGTCTTTCATCTTTTTAAGCATGTTTATCAACACCAAATCCCCACACAATATTTTTAATCATCATTCATCATCATATACATATAAATAAGTAAAAGAAATACAAGATTACATAATCAAAAATAACAAGAAGACGAGGAGGACAATCTTTATACCACTAAGTTGATGTAGGTTATGATTTGGACATGGATTTTGATGGAGAAACTTGTGCATAGCCAAGACCATCTTCAAGACCACCAATCTTCATATAATCCTTGTGGAAAATTAGCCTCAAGACTCCATGGAAACCTCTCCATGGATGTTATAATCACCTCCAATCAATAGGGTTTTAAAAGGGCTTCAACTTGTGCAAGAATAACATAGGATTTCATGGTTGATTTTTGATCAAAATGGTGTTTCTTCTTGATTTTGGGACGACAAGGAAGAGGGAGTAGAGAGAAAATGGAGTTGTTTGCATGGTGAATAATGAGTTAGCTAGTTTTAGTTAGTGGTTTTTGTTGGTGGAATGCTTACATTGTAAGCTAAGACATGTGTTAAGCTAAGTTGTTGCAAAGTTGACACATAAGAGATGTGTTGGTGATGTTAGGCCGCCCCATGTGTAGTGGGGTGGGATAAATTAGTTTGTCCCATCCCACTAATTTACGGGTATTCCTCGATTCTAGTTTTCTCGATTTGCGTGTCATCGGGTCGTTTTACGAAAAACGTTTTTATAAATTATGAATCAACGGCACAAAACGAATCCAATAAAAATTGTTTCATCAAAAACGGAGTTCGAAAACGTAAATACGTAATCCTAAGGTTTCCGGTTTAGTCGTAAAGGACGTTAAAATAAAATCGTAAGTCCTAATCTCTTCTCGTAAATTTGTGAGTTTATGAACCAACATAAATTTAAAACTCCAAAATAATATTCACGGATAAAGTTATTTTCTGAAATGTCGGACTGTCACCAAAGACGGTGTATGTAAACGTAAGCACGTAACGTTGAATCCTCCGGTTTAGACGTAGTCGATGCTACTTCAAAACGTATATCCAAATTACTTCCCGAAAATAAGTGAGTTCATATTGTAACATTAAAATAATGTTTTTAAATAAATATTGAGAATAAAATATGAATCATAAATTGACGGATTGTCACAGATTGCGGGGAGAAAAAGTATTACACAATTTGGACGTATGAGTAGTGTTAGCATTGTGACTTGTACCAACAATGATCTCGTTTTTGCACTTAGCATGGAATGTATGACAATCAAGGATGACGAAGTTTACTCTAAGGGACATTTACTTGTTTCTATTCTTTGACCCTAAAAGTCACTTTTTGTGATGAAAATCATACATTATGTATTTACACATCTTCGTAGTATGTTGCAAGTATTTCAATAAAGGTTAATAAAATTTAACTTTGGTGATGCTTAGATACTTTATTCTAGCATTGCGTGAGGGCACGGCAATGGCTTAGTATGGGGGAGTGATGAGATGGCATTTATACATGATCTCATCGTTCTTTTCGGGCTTTAAATGCATAAAAATGTCATAAAATACCATATATATGCTTGTGTTTGTTTACTTGTGTATTTTAGGTATGGATATCGTGAAAAAGACAGAAGATCACAAGATACAAGGAAAAACGGACACGAGAAACGAAGCCGTACAAAGAACCGGGCCCCAATTCATGAAGAATTCAACGAATACCCTTGAAGACTTGAAGACACATAAGATTGATCCTCATTTATTTAGGAAATGACACTTAAAACCCTTGTATATTAATAATTACAAGTTTGGTCCCTTAAGTTTGTCAAAATTACACAAAAGGTCCTTCAACTTTGAAGAAATGGCAAGATTAGTCCCTCAACAATTCCAAATTGTCAATTATCGTCCCTCATCAAGCCAAAGATACATTGAAGACCTTTGAAGATCAAGAATGTCCAAGATCAGCCCTTGAAATATCTCAAAATGGCAAATATAACCCTTTGAAACCTTTTTCCAAAGTTTTGTGCCAAAATTGCCAAGTCTTGAAAGTTGTTACAAAGGAAATGGGCGCTGACACGTTTTAAAACACAAATGAAAGAAAAGGAGAAGAAAAAGGGCCAAATGTGTACACTGAAACATTCAAACATGGAAATTGCGCCAAACACCACAACTTCCCCCAATTTCGGATCAAAAGTATTACTATTCACCTTTTACCCACCCATGATTTACACCACTTAAACTTAGGGTAAATTGCAATTACCTTTGCACATGTGTGATTCACACATGCAGAAAACCATCCCAACCTCAAAACCCTCACTCCCACTCACAATGGACCCCACCCCCAATTCCCGTTTAACCAATGAGAATGCAACTTACTCTCCAAGTAATCTTACGTGTCCAAATCAACAGCCTAGGATCCTTGCTTTATTCCAAAGCTAAAATGAACAGCCTTGATCAACTTGGACAGCTCAAATGCAGAAAACGTCTAGAAGAACTTAGGGGCATTTTAGAGAATTCACTTCTAGGGTTTGTGAATAGTGTAGCCTGGCATTTGCCTATAAAAGGAGACCTCAACATGTGAGAGTCCCTTTGTTCCAGTCTTTACCTTTTAAACTTGTAATTCCTTTTTAAAATTTATAAAAGTTGGTATTTTGAGAAAATTGTAATTCCTTTTTATGTTTTTGAAAGTTGGTGTTGTTTAAAGGGTGATTCTGAGTTCCATTGATTGTTATAAGTGTGCTTGAACCTTTTGGATCAAGGACGTTTATGTTTGGTAAGGTTTTTCAAGTTTGAAAAAATCTTGAAAGAAGGTTCTGATTTTGCTTATTTTTGTGTACTAACCCTTAACCATTAGCTATAAGCTCTTGCAAGCTTGTTGACACCAAGCTTGTGAAGGGATTAGAGCCCTTGGTTGAGTTGTTTGCTGCTTGTGTTGAAGACATCAAGTCCTTGAGTTTCTGCTTTGAAACATCAACCAAGGCATCCATCATCTTTCTTATTGAAGTACCTTGGTCTTGTTCTAGTCGTTGAACAAGGTCCAAGGAGCATAGTTGGCCTTCCTAGGATGTTGTGGAAGGCAGGTATAACCTCTTGTTAAGATTCCTCTCAAAATTTCATGTTTCTGCTTATTTTGTACTTTGGTATATGATTTGGTGTTCTTGTGTTTGTGCTGGTTATTTTTGTGTTTAATTGTGTTAGTTGGTGCCTAGTAAGTGTTTTTGGTCATTAAAATCAGTAGGTTATTAGAAGAAATCACAAGTTTGTTTGAAAAGTGCTTGATTAAGGATTGTTTGGGATTACTGGTTCATAAGGCCTTGTGGCCTTGTGCCCTTGGTTCTTAGGGTTTGGATGGTCTAAACAAGTCTTAATATACAAGTTTTAGTCATTGGTTAAGTTTCTGAAAGTTTGGAAAAGGGATTTGAAGTTTTGCAAAAATCTGATAAAAGTGGTTTTGAAATTGGTCAAATACATCAGATCCAATAACTTTTTTGTTTGTTGGATCTAAGGTCTGAAATCTGGTTTGGGAATAGTTTAGGTGATAAGCTATCTATTGGTTGTCTGGTTGTTGAATTTGGTGGCTTATTGTGATTGCTATAGCTTATCAAAGTCTGCTGAAGTGGTCATTTGCATCAGCAAAGTGACCACCTCATTTGGTGTTGCATTTTGATTTCTAGTTTAAGGATTGCTGTTTTGTTGCTTGGATCCTATTTGTGTGCTGCTTGTGAGATTATTTGGGTATTTGGATTGTTTTGTTCATAGCTTATAAGCCTACTGGCTTATTGGCTTATTTGTGCCAAAACACATCAAGTTTACCCAACTGGTAAGCATTGATTCACAAGGTTTGCACTCAAACCTTGACCAGCAGGGTGAAAAACAAGTCCATACACTTCATTAAGTCTGTCAACGTCCACTTTGTTCCTGTCAGCGTTTGATTTTATCAGCGTTTGACTTTTGGTCAAACTTGGTTTCAAGGCTTATTGAATCTGTTTTGCTTATTGGTACATGCAACAACTTAGTTTTTTTAATAGAACTCATTTTTCTCAGCTTAATATCAAGTCTGGAAGGTTACAAGTCTTTTGGTTAAGCTTTTGCTAGAAAACTAGCTTATTTGGCTTTTTCAGCCAGCTTATTTGCTCATACAGCTTATTCTACTTGGCTTTTTGTGATTTTCTTGATTGATTATTCTTAGTTAAGCTATTTGTGAGCTTTTTCAACAAACTAGATCTTCTGAGGTGCCCTAAATCTCTAACCCGACTATTTTGTCTTTTAGTGAAATAATACTTTGCTTATTTCTGGCTATTTGAGTGTGCTTTTTCAAAATTTCTTTTTACAGATCTCACAAGCATCCCAAAAGAAGGTTGTGTGTCAAATTAGAGCTTATGGCATTGGCTTATTGCTTAATGGGCTGAAAAGCCCAATAAGAATAAGTTGTGTGTTTAATAAGCTGTGATAAGCTCACATTCAGCTTTTGGGCCTTTAAAGTTTTGTTCTTAGAATTAAATTTTGAGTCAGATAGGGCCTTTTCAAGTCAATTGGGCCAAGTTTGACTTTTTGGGCCCAAAAGCCCATTTGGTTTGACTGTTTTTTGTTTTGGCCCATTTGAGGGCCCAATAGGGGTATTTTGGTCATTTCACTTTGATTTTCTGATTATTTAGGTTAAAATAAACTAGTTTGTAAGTTTTTAGAATTTTTTATAATTTTTGGATTTTTAATATTATTTTATTATTATTTTTCAAATTTCACATTTTCCAACTTTTTACATTTTTCTTAGCTTTATTACATTAAAATAGGAATTTAGCAACTTTTAGAATAATTTTATCTCTTTTAGATTAAGTTTTATAAATATTTTAAGTTTTAATAGTTTTTAAATCATTTTAAATAGTTTTTATTAGTTTAAAATTTTCTAAAAATAGTTTTTAATCTTTTTAGGTCATTTTAGAGGTTTACCAATTAAAGAATCTTTATTTAGGATTTTTGATAATTTATTTGATTTTTAGGGCTTTAATTAGCATTTAAAAATTAAATATTTAATTATTTAAAAGGTTTGAAAAAGTTTTGATCATTGGTAAACTCTTAGTTTATTTATTTTGATTTTTGGTGAATTTTTGGTAATTTTTAGAATTAATTTTTATTTTTGTAGTTTGTACGGTTTTACGTTTTAACTTTCTAGTAGTAATTTTTACGTCTTCGTCATCTTCTTTTCTCATCCCCTTCTAAACCAACCATTAATCACAAACATTTAACAAGTTTTTCACACACATATACCTCCTTGGGAAACGAACTTTCATCACTCGATACTTACCGCTCATTTACCCTCCTTTGTTTTCCTAAACAAGAGGTGTAATTTACCACAATCAGTAAACGTCTCACTTTTGAGTCGTTCAATATACCTTGTGTGATGATGCTTGTGTCTAGCACCCAATTGTGTATTTCCGCTGCGCAATGTAAATTGGGGGTGTTAGAGATTGGTAATCAGAGCTGCAAGTTATAGAGAACTGGGTCAATTTTGAAAATTGTCCTAAACTATAACTTTGGTGTCGAAAGTATTTATTCTTCAAAAGCACACAACTCCTCTGCAACGCTCCGGTAAGATCACTTTTAGTTTTGTTTTGCATTGTAGATGTATCCCTCATAACTGAAATGATTTCCCGAGTATTTATTAAGTAAATACTACGATATTTTATTGGAATCATTGAAAGTACGCTGAGTGCTTGTCAGTATCATATTTTTTTTGCGAGCATTGCATAAACATCATTTGCATTGTGTTGCATAGCATGGATAATGTATGACATTTGCATGAGCATTGCATACTAATTATTATTTTATTAATGATGACCTTAAGTATCCTTAACCCTTATAATTGTAGAAAATGGCTGGTTTACCTCGTGAGGATGGATGGATTGATTTGACTAATGTAGTGGATGGTGAAGAAGTGGATAACTTTGGTGCTAGTGACGATGAGGAGCCTTTTGAGTTTTTAGATGATGGGATTCCACTTACTGCAGTTGGTCAGACAGAGCCTGAGTTGATACAAGGTAGTTATGTTCCAAGGGTCAATGTTGTGTCACAGACAGTTCCAGACTGTCAGTGACCTGTTGTTCGTTCTTCGACTCCTACATGTGATGCTTATATCACTAGTTTGCCTGGGATTGCATTTGCTAGGGGTGATGTTCCTCTTGAGTCGAGTAGGGCTGCTAGTGCTCGATCTATTCATGATGGTATTCCTAAGGTTTATTGTCCAGGTCCTAGGTCTTATGATGATATTTTCTAGTTTCTTAAGAAGTTTGATAGGTCTTTGTTTGAAAGGTATTTGGTTGAGACTCGTGTGATTCGGAGGTTTGAGCTGAATGTGAAAAAGTTTGACAGGTTTGTTAGTAGTGTGAGGAGATCAGAGTTTGTTAGGGCAAGGGAAATGGATGAAGTTGTTAGATTAAAATCTATGGTGCTGAATTTGAGTGGGCAAGTTGAAAGGTTGCGTAGGGAGCAGGAAAGGAATGCTAGGTTGAGTGTGTGGGGTTTGCCGATGAGATATTTTCCTAGTCGAGGTGTTGTGATTCGTGATGTGCCGGATCAGGTTGAAGCTCAAGTGTTGGTGAGGCCGAGTGAAGGAGGTAGTCGTAAAGGGAAGGAAAAAGTGGAGGAAGAATCTGAGGATGACGATAGCAGCAGTGATGACGAGCCGATGTACAAGAAGCTGCGGGGATCTGATGTTTAGTTCTTTTCTATTGTTTTTATTTGGCCTTGTTGTAATAGAACTTATGTAGACTCGTACTCTAGTTTGTGATGAAACTTAATGACTTTAAGTTGTTGTGATGAAGGATTGTAGAGACATTACTTGTCACAATTTTGTGGAGATTTTCCAAAGCAATCGAAAATCACCTTCAGGAATTATGATTTGTCTTATTAGTTCTTTTGTGTGAGTTGGTTAATGATTCATTGTGAATTGTGTTGTTGGTGCATGTAGTATCCATGTTACATCTTGATAGAGAAATCCTTCTTCTTATCTTGATATGAATACTTACTTGTTCTTTTCTGTTATGGTTACAAGAAGGAGTTGGGAGGCATTTTTCTGACTTTACTAAATTGTTGTTTGGTTAGTTTTCTGTAAACATGCCGCCTAAATTGACGACTGCTACTGTTAATACCATGATTGAGCGAGCTATCGCTAGAGCTTTGGAAGCTGAACGTGCTGCGAGGAACCAAGAGGCTGAGAATAGGAATGCTGCTGGTCAGGTTGGAGGGAATGTTGGAAATCAGGCTGGAGGTAATGCTGATGAGCAAGCAGAAGGAAATGCTGCGGGACAAGTTGGAGGTAATGCTGATGTTCAGCAGGTTCAGAAGGAATGTTCTTATGCTGGTTTCATGAAATATGGACCTACCCAATTTCGTGGTACTGGTGGTGCATTGGAATTAAGGAGGTGGATTGAAAAGATTGAAAGTACTTTTGAAATCAGTGGATGTTCAGAAGCTAGTAAGGTAAAATTTGCTGCAGCTACTTTCAAGATGATGCGTTGAGTTGGTGAAATAGTCAAGTAGCTACTGTGGGGTTGGTTGAAGCTAATGCCGGAACATGAACTGTGACCAATGGACTGTTGACTGCTAAGTTTTGTCCTGAGGAAGAGTTAGGTCAGTTGGAAGATGAATTGAGACATTTGGTGCTGAGGAACAATGATATTGTAGCTTATACAAGTAGGTTTTCTGATTTATGTTTGTTGTGTCCTGATGCGTTTGCTGATGACCGTAAGAAGATGAAGCAGTATATTAGAGGTTTATCTAGTAATATCAAGGGAGAAACTACTTCGTCGAAACCCAAGTCGTTTGATGAAGCTATTCAAATGGCACATGCTTTAATGGATGTAAAGATGCAGGATCGAAAGGATAGTATTGCTGAAGGGAATAAGAGAAAGTGGGAATATGCACACTCAAGTCAAGGGCAGAATCGAGGTGGTTATCGTAATAACAATAACCAATGACCGAATAGGAATCAGCAGTACAATTTGAGAAGGAATGATGGTGTTCATGCTGCTACAGGAAATCAAGCTAACAAGGTGAATCCAAAGTGTGGTCGGTGTAATCTGTATCATATTGGAAATTGTCCACCTGCTTGCAACAAGTGTGGGAAGGCCGGACATAAGATAGCAGATTGCAGAAATAAGGGTGTAGCCACTGGGGCTAATGCTATTAAGGTAGTTTACTGTTCTGGATGTGGAGGCCGTGGACATAAGCAAGGGAACTGTCCGAGGGTTGGCATACGACAGGGAGGCAATGTTGTTGATGTTGCTGTTGGGATTGCTGCTCCAGCCTATGTCGTGGGAGATGCTGACAAACCTCAAGTGCCGAACGTGGTGACTGGTACATTCTTACTTGATGCTTGTTATGCTAGTGTGTTATTTGATTCTGGATCCGATAAAAGTTTCGTAGATGTTAGATTCAGTCAGATACTGGATAGAGAACCAGTGAGATTGACAACTAGTTATAATGTGGAGTTAGCTGATGGTAAGGTTGTAAGCACTAGTTCTATACTGAATGGTTGTTCCTTGAAGTTAGGTAATTATGTTTTTAGTATTCATTTGATGCCCATAGAGTTAGGATCTTTTGACGTGATTACTGGAATGGACTGGTTAGTTGGTAATGGTGCAGTAATTGTTTGTGGAGAAAGATGAGTTCAGATACCGCTAAGGAATAGGGTATTGACTGTGAAAGGTGATGAATGTACTTCTCGTTTGAGAGTTGTTTCTTGTTTAAAGATGATGAGGTATATAGAAGCAGGTTGTGATGTGTTTCTTGCACAGATAAGTACTGTAAAACCCGCATGCTTTTACCATGAATAGTACCCTTAGGATCGTACGTACTAGATTAAAACTTTCCTAATATAGCATGATTACGATTACGTGTTAGGAGTTTAGGTATTACGTACGTGTTAGAACACGATAAGTATTTGCTACGTACGATCATGTAATAATTATTTGACGATAATTAATCACGAACATGCGATCATGAAATCATGAACGTAATTAAAACACGAACTATTATTAATTACATATAAATATTTATGACGAGCGTAATTAAATATATTAGATCACGGTATTTGCGTAACGAGAACACTTAAAACACGAACACAAATAATCACAAACGTTTAACTTAACATCGAGACACGGCAAAAGGTACGGGTACCCCAAGTGGGGCCCCTACCCGCGGCTACAAGGACAATGGGCCAAGCCCATTTGTTAATTTTTACTAAAGGGGGGTTAATAATTTTACACTACTCATATTTTTAGTTTACAGAAGATTTTCAGAAAAACCTAAAACCTCCTTTCCCTTGTCTTCTTTGTGCCGCCACCCTACAACCACCACAAGAGGGTGGTTTGTGATCCTGGATCTTGGGAATTAAGTTGGTGATCGTGTTTGTTCTTCATCCTTTTGATCCACGAATTCGGTAAACCCTTTTAAAATCTTTTCTTTTGATTTAATCTTTTTATAAATCAAGAACATGTTATGTTTTTACAAAAACCTAATAATTAAACATGGATCTAACATGATTTGGGGTTAAATAAAATCAAAAGTGTGTTTCTAAGGGGTGTTTGTTTTGGCCGCAGGCTGCACCGAACCCAAAAGGGGTTTCGGTTTGCCAATCGACCACCACCAAGACCATACGGTCTTGGTTGGTGCGTGTGGGACCCACGGCAGAAGTAAAACACGGGGTACCCCGAGTTGGTTCGGGGTACGGTGTCGATTTCATGTCCGGTTCATTGTTTTTAGCTTAGATCCGGTTCATGGTGTATGTTTAGTTTTTTTATGTTTTATGATCTTATGTTAAGAATTAAATTAATAAACTGATATGATTAATTTAATAACATGACTTAGGTTATTTAATTATTAATAATCATGGAATTAATTAACCTAAGTATTGGTATATTTAAGACTTATAATTAATTAATTATTTTAAAACCATGGATATAATTAATTAATTAACATGACTTAGGTTATATTATTAATATATAATAATACATATTTTAACCTAAGTATTTAACTTATTTAATTAAAAACATGTTATACTTTAATTAAATATTTTAACATATAGTTTAATTTAATTACATGAAATAATTATTAAACTATACATTATATCATATGACTTAGAAAATAATCATTAAAACACTTAGGCTTATATACTTAGCTTATTTAACCAGCTTATTTCTAATTATGGAAACGTTCTATTTTTAGAAACTTAATTAAATAAGGCAGCTAATCTATTTATGGAAACCTTCTATTTTTAGAAACTTATTTATTTCAGGCAGCTAATCTATTTATGGAAACTTATTTAATTAAGGCAGCTAATCTATTTATGGAAACTTTCTATTTTTAGAAACTTATCTATTTTAAGCAGTAATTCTATTTTTTTAAACATTCTATTTTTGGAAACTTTCTATTTTTGGAAACTTTCTATTTTTGGAAACTTTCTATTTTTGGTAACTTTCTATTTTTGGAAACTTTCTATTTTTGGAAACTTTCTATTTTTGGAAACTTTCTATTTCTGGAAACTTTCTATTTTAGGAAAACTGCTATTTTTGGAAAGTTACTTATTATTACACAAAATAAATCACTCATTTTATTATTAACCAATAATTATTATCTTTAGCGTAAAGTATTTATTTAATAAACTTTATTATACGATCATGAATTATATATTTTGTGCTAATTAAAACATAAGAACATAAAATATACTAAGCATAATACATGATTTAATATGAAGCCGTAAAATAAGTCAAGAACATATGAGACAATACAAAGACAAGTTAAGTTAACGGCAAGTAACCAATAATTATTAAGTATAAGTTAACCAAGCGACTCATACACGTCCTTCTTTATTATGTAGCATTTATGGAGTATGATCTTCTTCACGTTTTCATCTTCCACGTTATTCTTCGTTTGCATTTACTGGACGTCAGGTACGGATTTCCGTCCTTTCAGTAAGGACTTCCTTTTCTATGCATGTTTAGGATTTCCCGTCTGCAGCCAAATGTTTTCCCCAGTATAGGTTTAAGTTTCTCAGTAATCATGTTAATAACTAAATAAATTGCCAGAGCATTATATACAAGCATGACCAGTTTATGTACTAGTTACGGAGGTACCGTAACCACGGCACTAGAGGCACCGGTGTCGTGACTCACATGCAGGAGAGTGATATCCTGCATCGTCCCACTCATGTTCAGGTTGGCCATTTTTATATGTATGTTTAGTGGGGCGTATGGATGCATCCTAGGCTTATAAGTGTTACAAGTTATCAGGGTGAATGTGATGTGTGCTCTACATCCTTCACATTGGAGCTGATCCCTCCACCCAGCACAGTATTTAGAGGTCACCCCTCTATAGCATGACGAGGTCACCCCTCCATGTATTCATGCACGTTGATATATTTCATGACCTATATGAGCTCTTGGCAGTTAAATTACAGTTTCATATTTAAACAGCAGACTTTCAGTATTTACATGAACATGATACTTTAAGAATAAACCAGTTTATTTCAAGTTACAAGTTTACTATATGTCACCAGGTTTTCCCAGGACTTACATTATTCCGCTGCATTTTTCATTATTATGTTTTCATTTCAGCCTTCACTTATGTTATGCTATTCCATGTTACTATTATATATCCGCGCACTGAGCGTCTCGCTCAGCCGTTTTCCTCTTTTCATGTCCCCAAACGGCAGGTACACAAGGTTAGGAGCATGGAAAGGTTATGCATAGGATGGGAGCTATTTTATGTTCTGTTCTTCCTGCATTAATTTTACTTTATGCTATGTTTATGAGTTTATGTTAGGGACCGATGTTTAATTCCGGTTATCCCTTATGGTCATGTAATGTTCTAGGACATTTACCTTATGCTTTGATATTACGCCATGATTATCCTATGATTTCATGGGTGTCTAAACGTGTTCAGACAATCAATTGAGGTGGGTTTGTATGTCGGGATGTTGCTGTGTTGTTTGGCACACAAACCGAGAGTCAAAAGACTCTCGGTGATGAATTACACCACCAGCCGCAACCCTAAAAAAAAAAGGTGCTGGCCGGTTTTGGTCTAACAGTGGGAACACCCGAAGGGTGTTTGTACTAACAGTGGGAACCGAGACCTGGGTGGTCTCGGTGGGATTGTTATAACTAGCAGTGGAAACGAACCACAGACAGGGGGAAACCCAGAACTGCCAGTGGGAAAACTGGCAGTAAGGGGGGTGTTTGGCAGTGAGTTTTAAAACCGGATTTAGGGCTGTTTGGCTACAGGTTTAACGGGGTGTTTGGCAACCAGGTTTAGAAACAGTTAAGGGTGCGTTTGGGACTGTTAAATCATACCTTTTAAATTAATTAACTTTAAATAAATGTTTTAAAATGTATTTAGTAAATTAAATATAAACTAGTTTTATAAAATTTAAAAGAGTATAATTTTATTAAATGAAGTAAATTATTTTCGGAAACTTACTAATTTAGCAAACTTTTGTTTTCAGCAGGTTACCTAATATAATGTTAATATAGCGTCAGAATACGTTATGCCAAATTAATAGTAGAACGATAATACGTTAAAAGAATTATAAGAAAGATCAGATTTATCAGTTAATAAGCGTATAGAACTTCAGGAATAAATAAGGAAATAAATAAGAAACCAATACGGTCAGTAAGATTTAATAACGGATATCGGTTAACTTATTCGCGTCTTTTATTCATGTAGCACGTGTGAAGCCCGAGTAGTATTCGTTCAGTCTTCCTTTCAGTCAGTACTGGACTAGAGGTACGGATTTCCGTCCTTTCAGTAAGGACTTCCTTTCTATGCATGATTAGGATTCCCCGTCTGCAGCCAAATGTTTTCCCCAGTATATGTTTAAACTTATCAGTAATCATGTTAAGAATTAAATAAATTGCCTGAGCATTATATACAAGCATGATCAGTTTATGTACTAGTTACGGAGGTACCGTAACCACGGCACTAGAGGCACCGGTGTCGTGACTCACATGCAGGAGAGTGATATCCTGCATCGTCCCACTCAGCTCAGCATGGCCATTTTATCAATATTATTAGTGGGGCGTATGGATGCATCCTAGGCTACAGTTTACAGTTTAGCAGGTGAATGTGGTGTGTGCTCTACATCCTTCACATTGGAGCTGATCCCTCCACCCAGCACAGTTATTTAGAGGTCACCCCTCTACAGCATGACGAGGTCACCCCTCCAGTTATTCATGCAACGTTGTTACAGCACATGACCTATATAAGCTCTGGCAATTAAAATACAGTAAATGAATGTTTTCAGATTTAACAGATAACAGTTCAGCTTTATTATTTATAAATCAGCCTTTACAGGTTATACACAGATTTCCGCTGCAACTTTACTTATCAGTCTTACAGCTTCAGTATTTTATCATCTGTTTCATTTCAGTAATTTCTTATCATGCTTTATATCCGTTCACTGAGCGTTAAGCTCAGCCGTAGTTCCTTTCATGTTCTAAGGGCAGGTACACCAGGACGCTTTTAGGATTCTAAGAGCACGTGCATTTGAGATGGAAGCTATCCAGACTTCTTATTTTATGCACTTACATTGTTATGCTTATTTGGACATTGTTTAGTCCTTTCTTTTAGTATTTTATTTTTCATGTTTTAAGCTTAGGTTAGATTACCGATGTTTGATTCCGGTATATCCGTTATGGTCATTTAATGTTTTAATACATTTATCTTATGCTTTGATGACACGCCATAAATACACGTAACGGTCCACTTATCCAAGTGGGGTGTTACAATTATGGTATCAGAGCGCAAGGTTCGATCTGTAGGCTCTAAAACTTGACATGTGACTAGTGGGTAGTCACCAGGAACTTCCCAGATTTTGGCGTTGTTATCTTTCATGTTTTCTCATGGATTATTCAGTCAGTTTTCTCCATTTACCAGTCAGTTTTCTTAAAGTTTTGACTAAGTAAAAGGTTGGTACATAACTAGCCATATTTAGTCGCATGTGCTTTTTAGCGAATTTTCGTCTTGGTGAGCTGACCATAGGCGCTCACCCTTGCCGTTCAGATTTTGTATTGGTAAACCGACCATAGGCGTTTACCCTTACTCACGACAGATTCATGTTTTCAGTCAAATATCACTTGGTGAACCAGCCATAAACGTTCACCATTTCTCAAGTCAAATTTCATGCTTTTCAGTCCAATGATGTTTTGTGGACCGATCCACAGTTGTTCACCTTTGTCATATCAGGACATTTCATAAATTTTGACAAGTAGGGATTGGACTACAGCCATCCATATTTAGTCCGAGATTATGAAAATTCCTATACATGACAGTTCTCAGAAAATTTTTACCAGTATGGATCGAACCACGATGGCCCATACTTAGTCTCATGTTTTCTTCTTTGAATTCTGTGGATTGAACCATAGCCGTCCACATCAGTTGATATTACTCCTCAGTTGATTTGACTTTTATGTTCCTTGTAACAGTCAAATTTTCATACCCTCACGTTGATGTCATCTACATGATGGTTTAGTTTCATGTCTCCTTACGAGGATTATGCTTTCAGCAAAGTAATGATGTTTTCATGTTAAGATACACAAGAACTTCAGAAAAACCCGTTTTCATGATAAATCATGACTGACCTTCATTAATCATGCTTCATGCTGACCACTGTTGGGACTCCGATTATATCATACTTTTCAGCCTAGAAACAACCAGCAGTAAGTCGACGCAGGAATTGTCAGTCTATTATGTTATTTATTTCAGATCAGTTTACTACCGTTTTAAATCAATTTATTTCTTTGATCATGTCAGACAGGCGACACCAGTATCGATCATCCCATAAAATTTTCCACCAGCTCCATGTACAGTATTCCATATGTACCCCATGTACAGTGTCTCAGTTATACTCCATGTACAGTATTTCACGTGTACTCTACGTACAGTGTCTCAGATATGCTCCATGTGCAGTATTCATTTTGTACTTCATGTACAGTAGTCCAGGTGTACTCCAGGTACCCTACTCCACGGATATTGCTAATCGATCGTTAATCATCTCAGGCGTTTCCACTTGTCGATATTCTACCAGGTGCTGATGCTGCTCGTGAGTTGAAGATTTTACCGGATGCTGATGCTGCTAAAACTCTGAAGACCACACAGATGCTGATGATGCCGATACTTTGGAGATTCCTCAAGATGCTGATGCTGATGCTGTTATACTATAAAGACACCGCAGAGCAAGGACGAAAACTATAAATTTGAACTTTATGTCAAGACAAAATTTCAACCATCAGACACTACCATTCCATTACATACTTTTACCTTCTCAGTTAGATGTCACACTCCACTCAGCTAACTGTATATTCAAAGAGTGGGAACCGGAACTCAGCCGGCCACTCAGCAGAATAGTTACATGTATCAGGGTCATGATAATGATCGTCGTAAAGTGACAGACAAAGCAGTAGTGACAACCACTGTGGTTATAATTAATCAGTCAGTAACCATCGGAACTCCGGAACGGACGTGACCAGCAATACAAGAGGTCAGTAGTCTAACCGGTCCGCCAATCCTAGCAGTTACCAAAAATTTCAGCCTTGTCCAGATTCATCCACTAAATCACATGTCAAGACATCAGTCAAGACATAGGTCTCAGGTATCATTTCAGAAGGCACATATCAGGACACCAGTCATAGTACACGTCATACGAATATCTTCTCGAAGTACGAGTTAGATTCATAACCTCAGTATGCCTCTTAAACCAGGCCCTCAGAAATTCAGGGTACCCCAAGGGGGTATACCCGTTCTGTTATGCCACACATAAATTAGACCATTAAAATTCAGTTACCACCACTAGACTATTATTCAGATTAAACACACGATATTCATTCTGTAAGGTTACAGACGAACCCACTCAGTGGAAGTCGCCACGTTACTCCACATATTCCTATGTCAGCTTTATGTAAATCAGGTATTTACCTACCTCTCAGCCAGAAAGGACTCCACAATATCACCATATTTATTAAAGCCTTATTTTCAGTTAACGACGAGATCCGTCTTACTAAATCCCAAATATATTCATTATACTTTCGGTCAGAAAATCAGTATGAATTATTTCTGCCTCACAAAGCGCGTGACTATCAGTCCATAGCTACGAAGACTTTTACCTACCTGTTATTAATTCACTTCTGAAACTCCTTAAATTCATGATCAGCAGATTATTCTAGAGTTCCAGTTATAATTTCAGAAAGTTTTCAAGAAGTTCCTTCCTAACTACGAGACATAATTTAACATCGAGCTCGTCTCAAGAATAGTGCCTGTTTCAAAAACTCTTTATTCCAGAGTTGCATCTAAGTTAAAAGGGTTGCATCATTTGCTGCAAGGATTACCGGAATGAGGCTTTATTCGCCCTGGCGTACTACCAGGAGGTGTGTCATTTCTATCTATCAGGAAGAAGACCGGTATCATGAGATCATGTATCGACCACCGATATTTTGACAAGATCACCATTTTTTTTAATTTTTAATCGATGTTCATTCCACGAATAGCAGGTTTATCTGATCTGCTATGACTTCTTATATATTTTCTAGAACAATCCACGATCATGTCACCATCAGTGGTGAGAGAAACATATTATAGACACTATAAAAATTTTGAATTATATTTCCGAGCTCCCTAATGCTCCAGTTATAGTATCAAATCTATGAATAAAATTTTTATGACTTCCAGACAAGATCGTCAGTATGTTCTTCGATAACATTCTGATCTTCTCAATTCTAGAGAGGTACAAGATAATCATCTTCTCACAGTTGTACAGAATCTTCGATAGGAGAAAATTTTATATACAGCTTTCCAGATATGAATTCCAATTGAATAAGGTGGAATTTCTGAGCATTCTACCTTAGCAGAAAGAAATTTCAGACAATCCTGCGCAGGTGAAGGCCATCACCTGATGGTCCCAACTGACGCCTATGAATGAAATTCCACCAGAAAGTACCAAAATTCCAGGCAGAATTTTGATTGAAACAGTATAACGCGTTGAGGCATCTATGTTCATATCTAATACCTTCCATTCCAACAGGTTTAAGATAGAACGTCGTCATACTATCGAGTTATTACTGCCAGTAGAAAATCTGGACCGAAAGGAGACAAGACTCCATGGAGATTGTTATCAGTTTTACCATAGACTCAGAGAAAGTGTGATACTATCTAAGTTATCATTAACCATGTAATCAGCCTGCGCGTCTCTTTCATCCGAAAGGATCACGTAGTAGCAGATCTGCAGAAAATTTTAAAAATTCAGCAGTAAATCGTACGAATTCAAGGCTTTCCTTCGACCATCATATCAGACAGAATTCATGTTCACGATCAAGTGTATGTTTACGCCCACTTTAAGTTCATGTCTATTTTCTCTTTCACGTTTACGTCTCATCCGCAGTATGATGCTGTTTCAGTTCATCTTTATGCTAACTCATAATTTAAGCTCACGTTTGTGTTCATAACATTGTTCACGTTCAAGTTCGTGTGCCATGTCACGATACACGTTTCTCAGTTTATTACCGAATACGGTTACAGAAAGCTTGAGAGACCAGACTCAAGTTTAGCACAACTATTCCGCAACCAGGCAGACGTTTCATATCTCAGGCCGTATCGTTTGGCATTCATTCCTCAGTCAGCATACGTTCATGATATGTCCTAGTATCACGTTCACAGTATGATTCACTTATCATATTCTAATTCTATGCCAGCGCTCCTCATATAATTATGAACCAGGTTCACAATTGCTCACTTAGCATGTTCAGAATTGTTCACGTAGCTCTTCCCTTTAATTCAACAGCTTTCTCAGAGATATAAATATTATCTCTTCAGAATATTTACACGTATCGTTTCATGTATCATACATGCTATAGTTATTTAGTCTATCAGATTTAGTAAATCCATCTTAAATATGGAACCAGAAACTATTCATCATCACCAGGACAGGGTCATCAGGACCAAGATTTTTTTTATTGTGTTTAGACCTTTGAAGGAATCGTTTCGAGCGGGAGGCCACTCGAAACAGAGGAGTCCATCCGGACCTCTCATCTTTTCCTTTCAATAAATCCAGTTAAGTCCTTTCAGTCATGTCACGTTTCATGCTCTCTTCAGCCATGTCACATTACATGATCATTTCAGTCATGACAAGTTTATACCTATCAGCAGCATTATGTCTTAATTAGAAGACAATTTATTCTTCAGCTTAATTGTCTTTTCAGTCTACGTGTTCTTCCAGTTCTTATAACTCCATCAGCTTATTTCTTTTAATTCGAGGACGAATTTCTCCTTTTTAGAGGGGAAGAATTGTAAAACCCGGTATAGTCGTATCTTTAATTCGGGGACGAATTATTGTTTTTAGAGGGGAAGAATTGTAAAACCCGTAATTGTAAAACCCGTAATTGTAAAACCCGTATTTAAAAATCAGAATATTGAAATACGCGGTTTAATATTAATAAACTATATAAGTATTAATTATTGACAGAAATATAAACGCAGAAATTAAATACGCTATCCCAGTTTATTTAAAATATTACAGATAATATTTATTCAGATAATAAGTATTTAGTCTCAGAAAATATTACGGATGAATTATTTTATTTTACAAAAACAATTAAACGTTATCAGTAATCGCGTAGTCTCAGTTTTAATTAAAATCGTGACGTGGTTAATTATTCAGAAAATAATTATTTCGTATCACGTATGTATTTATCTCAGTCAAATTTATATATATTTAACGGTTTTAAAAACGAGCACGGAAGTTAAATAAATTTAAAAAAAAAAAAAAAAAAAAAAAAACGAAGCGAAACGAAAATTAAGTGTGCTTTTGGGCCGGCAGCTTTTAGAAAGACAAAAAGGGAGGAGAATGGGTTGGAGGCCCATTCCTTTTTGATCTAGGCCGGTTAATAACAAAAAGGACGGGAGTTCCTTTGTTTTCTTTTTATGCCGACACAAACACACTCAAACAAAACCCTAATACAGAAAAAGAGTGCAGCCGCCAGTTTTGCTTGTGTTCCTTCTTCCCTGCCGCGACCCACATCAAGGAAACAAGAGTAAGGGGTCGAGTATTAATCCTAGAAGAACAAGAGATTTGATGTTGAAACCCTAAACGATTAGTAAGCATATGTAAACCCTAATTCGTTCTAATTAATTTCTTTTAATCCGATTTCATGGGTGTCTAAACGTGTTTAGACAATCAATTGAGGTGGGTTTGTATGTCGGGATGTTGCTGTGTTGTTTGGCACACAAACCGAGAGTCAAAAGACTCTCGGTGATGAATTACACCACCAGCCGCAACCCTAAAAAAAAAAAGGTGCTGGCCGGTTTTGGTCTAACAGTGGGAACACCCGTAGGGTGTTTGTACTAACAGTGGGAACCGAGACCTGGGTGGTCTCGGTGGGATTGTTATAACTAGCAGTGGAAACGAACCACAGACAGGGGGAAACCCAGAACTGCCAGTGGGAAAACTGGTAGTAAGGGGGGTGTTTGGCAGTGAGTTTTAAAACCGGATTTAGGGCTGTTTGGCTACAGGTTTAACGGGGTGTTTGGCAACCCGGTTTAGAAATAGTTAAGGGTGCGTTTGGGACTGTTAAATCATACCTTTTAAATTAGTTTACTTTAAATAAATGTTTTAAAATGTATTTAGTAAATTAAATATAAACTAGTTTTATAAAATTTAAAAGAGTATAATTTTATTAAATGAAGTAAATTATTTTCAGAAACTTACTAATTTAGCAAACTTTTGTTTTCAGCAGGTTACCTAATATAATGTTAATATAGCGTCAGAATACGTTATGCCAAATTAATAGTAGAACGATAATACGTTAAAAGAATTATAAGAAAGATCAGATTTATCAGTTAATAAGCGTATAGAACTTCAGGAATAAATAAGGAAATAAATAAGAAACCAATACGGTCAGTAAGATTTAATAACGGATATCGGTTAACTTATTCGCGTCTTTTATTCATGTAGCACGTGTGAAGCCCGAGTAGTATTCGTTCAGTCTTCCTTTCAGTCAGTACTGGACTAGAGGTACGGATTTCCGTCCTTTCAGTAAGGACTTCCTTTCTATGCATGATTAGGATTCCCCGTCTGCAGCCAAATGTTTTCCCCAATATAAGTTTAAACTTATCAGTAATCATGTTAAGAATTAAATAAATTGCCTGAGCATTATATACAAGCATGATCAGTTTATGTACTAGTTACGGAGGTACCGTAACCACGGCACTAGAGGCACCGGTGTCGTGACTCACATGCAGGAGAGTGATATCCTGCATCGTCCCACTAAGCTCAGCTTGGCCATTTTATCAGTATTATTAGTGGGGCGTATGGATGCATCCTAGGCTACAGTTTACAGTTTAGCAGGTGAATGTGGTGTGTGCTCTACATCCTTCACATTGGAGCTGATCCCTCCACCCAGCACAGTTATTTAGAGGTCACCCCTCTACAGCATGACGAGGTCACCCCTCCAGTTATTCATGCAACGTTGTTACAGCACATGACCTATATAAGCTATGGCAATTAAAATACAGTAAATGCATGTTTTCAGATTTAACAGATAACAGTTCAGCTTTATTATTTATAAATCAGCCTTTACAGGTTATAGACAGATTTCCGCTACAACTTTACTTATCAGTCTTACAACTTCAGTATTTTATCATCTGTTTCATTTCAGTAATTTCTTATCATGCTTTATATCCGTTCACTGAGCGTTAAGCTCAGCCGTAGTTCCTTTCATGTTCTAACGGCAGGTACACCAGGACGCTTTTAGGATTCTAAGAGCACGTGCATTTGAGATGGAAGCTATCCAGACTTCTTATTTTATGCACTTACATTGTTCTGCTTATTTGGACATTGTTTAGTCCTTTCTTTTAGTATTTTATTTTTCATGTTTTAAGCTTAGGTTAGATTACCGATGTTTGATTCCGGTATATCCGTTATGGTCATTTAATGTTTTAATACATTTACCTTATGCTTTGATGACACGCCATAAATACACGTAACGGTCCACTTATCCAAGTGGGGTGTTACAATTACCATAAAGGAAATACCGGAATCAAACTTCGGCAATCCAAACATAAGCCCAAAACATGAAAATGAAATACTGAATGAAAGGACCAAACAATGTCCAAATAAGCAGAATAATACAAGAATGCATAAAGTAAGAAGTCTGGATAGCTCCCATCCAAATGTCTTAGAATCCTAAAAGCATCCTGATGTACCTGCCGTTAGAACATGAAAGGAACTACGGCTGAGCATAACGCTCAGTGAACGGATGTAAAACGTGATAGGGAATTACTAAAATAAAACAGATGATAAAATACTGGAGCTGTAATACTGATAAGTAAAGTTGCAGCGGAAATCTGTGTATAAATCTGTAAAGTCTGATTTATAAATAATAAAGCTGAACTGTTATCTGTTAAATCTGAAAACATGCATTTTCTGTAATTTAATTTCCAGAGCTTATATAGGTCATGTGCTGTAACAACGTTGCATGAATAACTGGAGGGGTGACCTCGTCATGCTATAGAGGGGTGACCTCTAAATAACTGTGCTGGGTGGAGGGATCAGCTCCAATGTGAAGGATGTAGAGCACACACCACATTCACCTGCTAAACTGTAAACAGTAGCCTAGGATGCATCCATACGCCCCACTAATAATACTGATAAAATGGCCAAGCTGAGCTGAGTGGGACGATGCAGGATATCACTCTCCTGCATGTGAGTCACGACACCGGTGCCTCTAGTGCCGTGGTTACGGTACCTCCGTAACTAGTACATAAACTAATCATGCTTGTATATAAGGCTCATGCAATTTATTTAATTCTTAACATGATTACCGATAAGTTTAAACATATACTGGGGAAAACATTTGGCTGCAGACGGGGAATCCTAATCATGCATAGAAAGGAAGTCCTTACTGAAAGGACAAAAAATCCGTACCTCTAGTCCAGTACTGACTGAAAGGAAGACTGAACGAATACTACTCGGGCTTCACACGTGCTACATGAATAAAAGACGCGAATAAGTTAACCGATATCCGTTATTAAATCTTACTGACCGTATTGGTTTCTTATTTATTTCTTTATTTATTCCTGAAGTTCTATACGCTTATTAACTGATAAATCTGATCTTTCTTATAATTCTTTTAACGTATTATCGTTCTACTATTAATTTGGCATAACGTATTCTGACGCTATATTAACATTATATTAGGTAACCTGCTGGAAACAAAAGTTTGCTAAATTAGTAAGTTTCCGAAAATAATTTACTTCATTTAATAAAATTATACTCTTTTAAATTTTATAAAACTAGTTTATATTTAATTTACTAAATACATTTTAAAACATTTATTTAAAGTAAACTAATTTAAAAGGTATGATTTAACAGTCCCAAACGCACCCTTAACTGTTTCTAAACAGGGTTGCCAAACACCCCGTTAACCTGTAGCCAAACAGCCCAAAATCCGGTTTTAAAACTCACTGCCAAACACCCCCCTTACTGCCAGTTTTCCCACTGGCAGTTCTGGGTTCCCCCCTGTCTGTGGTTCGTTTCCCCTGCTAGTTATAACAATCCCACCGAGACCACCCAGGTCTCGGTTCCCATTGTTAGTACAAACACCCTGCGGGTGTTCCCACTGTTAGACCAAAACCGGCCAGCACCTTTTTTTTAGGGTTGCGGCTGGTGGTGTAATTCATCACCGAGAGTCTTTTGACTCTCGGTTTGTGTGCCAAACAACACAGCAACATCCCGACATACAAACCCACCTCAATTGATTGTCTGAACACGTTTAGACACCCATGAAATCGGATTAAAAGAAATTAATTAGAACGAATTAGGGTTTACATATGCTTACTAATCGTTTAGGGTTTCAACATCAAATCTCTTGTTCTTCTAGGATTAATACTCGACCCTTACTCTTGTTTCCTTGATGTGGGTCGCGGCAGGGAAGAAGGAACACAAGCAAAACTGGTGGCTGCACTCTTTTTCTGTATTAGGGTTTTGTTTGAGTGTGTTTGTGTCGGCATAAAAAGAAAACAAAGGAACTCCCGTCCTTTTTGTTATTAACCGGCCTAGATAAAAAAGGAATGGGCCTCCAGCCCATTCTCCTCCCTTTTTGTCTTTCTAAAAGCTGCCGGCCCAAGAGCACACTTAATTTTCGTTTCGCTTCGTTTTTTTTTTTTTTTTTTTTAAATTTATTTAACTTCCGTGCTCGTTTTTAAAACCGTTAAATATATATAAATTTGACTGAGATAAATACATACGTGATACGAAATAATTATTTTCTGAATAATTAATCACGTCACGATTTTAATTAAAATTGAGACTGCGCGATTACTGTTAACGTTTAATTGTTTTTGTAAAATAAAATAATTCATCCGTAATATTTTCTGAGACTAAATACTTATTATCTGAATAAATATTATCTGTAATATTTTAAATAAACTGGGATAGCGTATTTAATTTCTGCGTTTATATTTCTGTCAATAATTAATACTTATATAGTTTATTAATATTAAACCGCGTATTTAAATATTCTGATTTTTAAATACGGGTTTTACAATTCTTCCCCTCTAAAAACAATAATTCGTCCCCGAATTAAAGATACGACCATACTGGGTTTTACAATTCTTCCCCTCTAAAAAAAGGAGAAATTCGTCCTCGAATTAAAGGAAATAAGCTGAGGAAGTTATAAGAACTGAAAGAACACGTAGACTGAAAAGTCAATTAAGCTGAAGGATAAATTGTCTTCTAATTAAGACATAATGCTACCGATAGATATAAACATGACATGACTGAAGTGAAGACGCAACGTGACATGACTGAAAATGACATGGAATGTGACATGACTGAAAGAATATAACTGGCTTATAGAAGGAAATGGATGAGAGGTCCGGATGGACTCCTCCGTTTCGAGTGGCCTCCCTCTCAAAACGATTCCTTCAAAGGTCTAAACATAATAAACAAAATCTTGGTCCTGATAACCCTTTACTGATGATGCTGAATACTTTCAGGTTCCATACTTAAGATGGATTTTCTGAACCTGAATGAATAAGCTATAGCATGTAGGATACATGAAGTGGTACGTACAATTATCCTGAAAATATAACATTTATATCTCTGAGCAAGATGCTGAAATATATAGGGATGAACTACGTGAACAATTATGAACGTGCTACGTGAGCAATTGTGAACGTGGTTCGCGATTATATAAGGAACGTTGTGCATGAAGTATATCGTGGATGGAATACGTGACACATACTGTGAACGTGATACTAGAACACATCATGAACGTATGCTGACTGAGGAATGAATGCCAAACGTTACGACCTGAGATGTGAAACGTCTGCCTGGTTATGGAATAGTTGTGCTAAACTTGAGTCTAATTTCTCCAGCTTCCTGTAAGTGTATACGGTAATAAACTGAGAAACGTGTATCGTGAAATAGCACACGAACATGAACGTGAACAATGTTATGAACACAAACGTGAGCTTAAATTATGAGATAGCATAAAAGATGAACTGAAACAGCATCATACTGCGAATGAGACGTCAACGTGAAATTGAAAATAAACATGAACTAAAGTGAACGTAAACATACACTTGATCGTGAACATGAATTCTGTCTGATATGATGGTCAAAGGAATGCCTTGAATTCGTATGATTTACTGCTACATTTCAAAATTTTCTGCAGATCTGCTACTACGTGATCCTTTCGGATGAAAGAGACGCGCAGGCTGATTACATGGTTGATGATAACTTAGATAGTATCATACTTTCTCTGAGTCTGTGGTAAACTGATAACAATCTCCATGGAGTCTTGTCTCTTTTCGGTCTAGAATTTCTACTTGTAGTAATAGCATGTCGGTGTTCTATCGTGAACCTGAGGTATGTCAGGCATTAGATATGAGCATAGCTGCATCAATGTGCGATGGAATTTTGGGACCCTCTGGTGGAAATCTGGTTGGACAGCCATAGAAAAATTTTCTGGTGGAAACTGTCAGCAATTTCTGCGGTAGCAGTCAATTGAGTTCTAGAAGATTTGTACTTCGTTCACGGGCGTCAGTCGGGACCATCAGGTGATGGCCTTCACCTTCGCAGCATTGTTTGAAATTTCTTTCTGCTAAGGTAGAATGGCTCAGAGATGCCACTTTGTTCAATTTGAATTCATATCTGGAAAGTTGTATATAAAATTTTCTCCTATCGAAGATTCTATACAACTGTGAGAAGATGATTCTCGTGTTCTTCTTTAAAAATTTAGCAGACCAAAATGTGATCAATGAATACGCTGACGATTTTGTCTGAGAAACATAGAAAATTTTATTCATAAATTTCATAATATAACTGGAGCATTAAGGAGCTCAGAAGTAAAATTTTAAAATTTTTAGAGTGGCTATAATATGTGCAACAACTGTCTGAAGAACATCATGTTCTTCCCTCACCACTGGTGGTAGCATGAGCTTGAATTTTTCTGGAAGAATGTTTAAGACACCTCGTAGTAGGTCAATTAAACTTTCTATTCGTGGAATGAATATCGATTAGGAATGGTGATCTGATAAATTTTTCGATGGGGCGCTAGGGCGAATAAAGCCTAATTTTGATAACTCTTGCAGCAATTGTTGCAACTCTTTTAACGTAGCTAGAGCCCTGTAATAAAGAGTTCTGAAAACAGGTTCTGTTCTTGAGACTAGCTAGATGTTAAATTTAGGTCTCGTGGTTAGGAAGGAATTTCTTGAAAACTTTCTGAAATTATATCTGGAACTCTGGAATAATCTGCTGATCATGAATTTAAGGAATTTCAAAAGTGAATTTATAACAGGTAGGTAAAAGTCTTCGTAGCTATGGACTGACAAGCCACGTACTGGTAAGGTAGACGTAATTTGTACTGATTTTTCTGGCAGAAAGTATAACAATATATTTAGAATTTAGTAAGACAGATCTTATCGTCAACTGAAAGAGAACTTTAATAAATATGGTGATACTGTTGAGTCCTTTCTGGGTGAGAGGCAGATAACTACCTGGTTTGAGATAAAGCTGACATAGGAATACGTGAAGTAAACATGGCGACTTTTTACTAAATGTGTTCGTCTGTAACCTCACATAATGATTACTGTGTGCTTAATCTGAATAATAATCTAGTGTGGTGACTGAATTTTAATGATCTGATTCATGCGTGGCATAATAGAACGGGTATACCCCTTTCTGAAGGGTACCTTGAATTTCTCAGGGCCTGGTTTAGAAACATCTGGAGTTATGCGTTCTGACTCGTATTTTGACAAAAGGTTCGTAAGACGTGTATCGTAACTGGGGTCCTGAAAGGTCTTCCAAAATGGTACTTGGGACCTATGTCTTGATTTGTTGTCTAGACATGTATTTTAATGGGTGAGTCTGAATAAGATTAAGAATTTAGGGTAACTGCTAGGGTTGGCGGACCGGTTAGACTACTGACCTCTGTATTTCTGGTCACGTCCGTTCCGGAGTTCCGATGGTTACTGACTAATTAATTATGAGCACGGTGGTTGTCACTACTACTTTGTCTGTCACTTTATGACGGTCATTATCATGACCGTGATTCATGTAAATATTCTGCTGAGTGGCCGGCTGAGTTCCGGTTCCCACTCTTCTGACAGAAAGATTAGTTGAGTGAAGTGTGACATCTAACTGAGGAAGTAAAAGTATGGAATATTAGGGTTTCGCTACCTAGATCATTCCTGTTACTCAACCCTAATTCATTTCGCTACCTAGGTCGTTCCTGTCACTTTTCCATTCATTGATTAACGGTCTTATCTGTTCAAATCGATTGTTCTTATCTTGTCGCTGTTCAGTGTGAGTAAGGTAGGCTTGGGATTCATTTCCTCCCTATTTTTGCTGTGATCAGTGGACAAACCGGGGGTAGGATACATTCTGGTGAGATCTGGATAGCATCTTTAATTAATTCGACGTTAAGTTTAGGTTCTTTTTATTGCGGCGCGCTTAGGGTTTGTAGTTTTAGTCATAGTAGGGTTTCATTCTGGACTTATTGATTATTTTATTTTATGGAAGTGATTTAATATCGTGTGGTGGTTCGTGTCTAAACCCTAATTAGGGTTTGGGCTGTTTTTTGGTGTCTTTGGTTTTATTCAGTTTAGAGAGATGGTTCCTACTAATCAGGACAAATATGGGGTTCTGGCTGGAGGATCAAAATTACTACAATCGATTTTGGGTGCTAGGAAACCGATTCGTGGGGTGTCTGCTGATGCGGCTAATCATGCAAACCCTAATTTGAAATTAGGGTTTTATGAAGTAGCGTCTACGGTATCGTCTGCTAGTATGGAGGGTGTTTCTGAGGACGCAGCTGGGGGTAAGAAGGAGAAAAATGTGTCGTTTGCTAATGTTGTCCAACAACAGACTAACAAACAGGTGGTTAAAATTTCAAAAATGCAAAACACAGAGATGGTTATGGGGTGCTAAAGTGACGCTTCCTCTTGAATCTGTGGAGGAGATTAGCTCGCGTTATGATAATACGTTGTATGGGTATTTTATTGCTAAACGTTTGGCGTTTCCCTTGGTTGAAAACTATGTCAAGAATACATGGGCTAAGTTTGGATTGAAGAGGGTTCGTCTTCATGCTGATTTCTTTCTGTTTCAATTCGAATCACGAGAAGGCATGGAAAAGGTTTTGGAGAATGGGCCTTGGCTTATTAGGCTGGTTCCTTTAATTCTTAATGTTTGGTCACATGATGCTGATATTCGCAAAGAGGCGGTTAGTAAGGTTCCAGTTTGGGTAAAGCTGCATCACGTACCAATTGTTGCATACTCAGAGGTTGGTCTTAGTTTAATTACTTCACAGTTGGGGATGCCTACAATGTTGGATACATACACTAGTAACATGTGTCTTAATTCATGGGGTCGGAGTACTTATGCTAGAGCTTTAATTGAGGTGTCTGCTGATGAGGAGCTGTTGGAATCTTTTGTCGTTGCTGTTCCGTTAGGAAGGGATAAAGGGCATTCTCTTGCGACCATTGAAGTGGAGTACGAGTGGAAACCGCCAAGGTGTTCTACATGCTGTGTTTTCGATCATATTGATGAAGCTTGCCCTAAATTGCCAAAACCTATTGTTGCGGAGAGTGTAAAAACTGATGATGGTTTTAAGGAGGTTAAAAAGAGGAAGGACAAGAAAAAACCTCAAGCTAGGGGGAGGCAGATTGATGGTATCATATTAGGCAAACCACAGCCTAATTTTCATTTTAAGCGTAAAGACAAAGGGAAGGCGTTAACTAATGTTGATCATTCAGATGGTAACTTGGGGCAGAGCATCCCTAGTAGCAGCAAAGATAGCTATATGGTTATTAATAAGCCCACACCGGCTACACCCTCAGTTGCTACTAATAATGCTTTTAGTGCACTATCTGACACTGATAATGATTTTACAACTGAGCATGATCAGCGGGTTAATGAGGATAGTGAAGATGATGAAGTGGACGAGCATATCATTTTGGAAGATCCGCCTACTATACCGGAAGGAGCAAGCACTCCTGTTGAACAGGTTATTAATGTTTAGCCTTGCTTCCTGGAATATTAGGGGCATGAATCTCTCTCCTAAACAAAAAGAGATTAGGCAAGTGATAAAGGAGAACAATCTGTCTTTGTGTGCTATCCTTGAGTCGCATGCTAGTTCTTCCAAATTGGATAAGCTGTGTGGTTTGGTCTTTCGTCAATGGGATTGGGTTTCTAATAGAGCTTGTTGCAATAAGGGTACTCGTATCATTGTTGGTTGGGATCGTGATGTTATTGATGTTTCGATCATCAACCAAACTGATCAGGTCATTCACACGCGTCTATGGATTAAAGATTGTAATAAAGAGCTGTTTGTGTCCTTTGTGTATGCTCATAATGCTCACACGCATCGTAGATCTCTTTGGCATGATCTTGAGATGCATAATCATTTTATTCGACAGCGTCCATGGTGTATTCTTGGTGATTTCAACTCGGCGCTTGTGCTTGAAAATTATGCCTAGGGTTCTTCTTCCATCACTATTTCCATGCGTGAATTTCGCGAGTGTGTTGTGAATATTGGTGTTAAGGATGTCCAAAGCACGGGCCTACAGTTCACGTGGTCTTAGAAACCTCGAGGGGAGGATGGTAATTTCAAAAAGATTGATAGGATAATGGCTAATGTGGAGTTTTATGATCAGTTTGTGGGTGGGCATGCTATATTTCAGCCATATAGGGTCTCGGATCATGCGCCTGCGGTGTTACGGATTCCTGCTGTGATGAAACCTAAAAAGCCCCAGTTTAAATTTGCTAATATTTTATGTCTGCATAAAAGGTTTAAACCTATTGTCCTTGAAAACTGGCACAATCATGTTAGTGGTTTTCATATGTTTAATCTTGTTCAAAAGCTCAAACGTCTTAAGAAACCATTACGGAAGCTACTGTATGATCATGGCAATCTCCATGATAATGTTAAAAGGTTGAGAATGGAATTGGATGCTGTTCAAAGGGACCTGGATCGGGACCCATTTAATACTGTTCTGCGTGAGGAACAAGCTGTGTACGTTCAAGCTTTTAATGACGCCAGTCTGTTGGAGGATCGGTTTCTTCGTCAACAGGCGAGAATGGATTGGATTCGTGATGGTGATTCTAATTCTGCTTTTTTTCATAAGGCGATTAAGAACAGAATGAGAAGAAACAGAATTGACATTATTACGAGCACCAATGGTAATGTTTTTGCTAATGACCAGGTTGCTTCTGCTTTTGTTGCACATTATGAAGATTTCTTGGGGAAAGCAGGTCAGGTTGCGTGTTTTAATGATAATGATTTGTTTACTAATCGCCTTAATGGTGAGGAAGCTTCCAGTATGATTAAGGAGGTCACTAATGATGAGATTAAGAGGGTGGTGTTTTCCATGGGTAACGATAAAGCTCCTGGCCCCGATGGCTTCACAATGGCTTTCTTTAAGGAAGCTTGGGAGATTGTGGGTTCCGAGGTGTTCCTTGCTGTTCGAGAATTCTTTTCTAACGGGAGATTACTTAAACAGGTCAATCACACTATCATTGCTCTTATTCCCAAAGTTTTGAATCCTTCTCGTGTTACTGATTTTCGTCCAATTGCGTGCTGTAATGTGATCTTTAAAGTTATTACCATGATCATTGCTAATCGCATGAAGGAGTCTTTGAAGCGGATTATTAGTCCTAATCAATCAGCTTTTGTCCCGGACCGTAGTATTTCGGATAATATTCTGATCACCCAGGAATTAATGCATAACTATCACCTTAATCGTGGTCCTCCAAGGTGTGCGTTTAAGGTGGATATTCAAAAAGCCTATGATACGGTGGATTGGAACTTTTTGAAGAGTATTCTGATTGGATTTGGTTTTCATGCTAAGATGGTTTCTTGGATTATGGAATGTGTTACCACGGCTTCTTTCTCGGTTAGTATTAATGAATCGATTCATGGCTATTTCCAAGGCAAAAGGGGTTTACGTCAGGGGGATCCTCTTTCTCCATATTTGTTTACTCTTGTCATGGAAGTTTTGACGTTGATTATTAGAAGAAGGGTTCGAGAGTCTGATTCATTTACATATCATCGATACTGTTCGAGATTGGAGCTTGTTAATCTTTGTTTTGCTGACGACTTGTTTCTTTTTGCCCATGGTGATGTTTATTCAGCTCAAGTGATTATGGACGCGTTGGATGAGTTTAAATTGATGTCGGGGCTTGTTCCAAGTTTACCAAAGAGCACCGCTTATTTTTGTAATGTGGTCCCTAATATTAAGAGTTCTATTCTTCAAATTCTTCCGTTTGAAGAAGGTAAGCTTCCTGTAAAATATTTGGGAGTTCCTTTGATCTCTTCGCGGTTAGTGTATCGGGATTGTAATGAGCTTATTCAGAAAGTTCATGATCGAATTGATGATTGGAAGCACAAAGCGTTATCTAGGGCTGGTCGTGTTCAATTAATTCAGTCGGTTATCAGTTCGCTTCATGTGTTTTGGGCATCGGTGTTTATCCTTCCTACTCGGGTTTTACATGAAATTGAGCAAATTCTTCGTAATTTCCTTTGGTCCCCTTCTGGTTCGTGCAAGGGTAAGGCTATGGTTTCATGGGAGGTTGTTTGCCTTCCTAAGTCAGAAGGTGGATTGGGGATTCGAAGTTTGGAGTCTTTTAATCAGGCGCTCATGGTTAGGCATATTTGGAATCTCATTACTCGTAAGGATTCTATGTGGGTTCAGTGGATTCAGGCCTATAAGCTTTGTCATCAAAGTTTTTGGGATGTTCCGTTGCGTGGGAGTTTAACGTGGTGTTGGCGTAAGATTCTTTAATTGCGGCCTATTATTCGTGAATTCTTTTGGCATAAAATTGGGAATGGTAACAACACTCTTGCGTGGCATGATAACTGGTGTGAGGTTAGTCCTCTTTCTAGGATTATATCGTGTCGTGATATTCATCGTGGGGGTTTTCATAAACATTCTAAGGTGAGTGACCTGGTGACTAATGGCCATATCGAATGGTCGGATGGGTGGTGCCAAAAGTACCCGTTGCTTTCTCTGATTCCTGATCCTATTCTCTGTGATCGTTCGGATACTATTAGCTGGATGGATAATATGGGAGCTGTTCAAGAGTTCTCAATCAGTGTAGTTTGGAACGATTTAAGGCCACGCATCAGCAAAGTTCCGTGGAGATATGTTGTTTGGTTTGCTGGTTCCATTCCGAAGCATGCTATGCTGGTTTGGTTGGTTATCAAGCGTCGTTTGAAGACTCAAGACGGGTTAAGAGCTTGGGATCATGTTGATGCCTCGGTGGTCAAATGCTCGCTGTGTGGTGACTGCCCTGATTCGCATGAGCACTTATTTTTTGAGTGTGCGTTTGCTAGACAGATTTGGCATGAGATAAAGGTGTTGGCGGGTCTCTCAGATTTAGGGTATGAGTTTGATAGTGTTTTGAATGACATTATTCCTTATGCCAAGCTTAAGAACTCGAAGAGTGTCATTGCAAAGCTTGCTTTAGCGGCGACTGCCTATCATGTTTGGATTGAGCGCAATAACCGGCTGTTCAAAGCGGTTAAGAGGTCCCCAGGTCAAGTTATTGAAGTTGTGAAGAATGAGATTCGGCTCAAGCTTATGTCGGTTCGTTGGAAGCAATCTCGAAGTGTGAATCATATGATTCTAAGATGGCGATTATCAGATTCTATTTTAGTTTCATTATGATTGGCTGTATCGTTTGTTTATGCACTTGTAGGTGGTTTTTTCCTATAGGTGTTATTGGCTTTGTAATAGGGTAAGATCTATGGTGTGTCATATGATCTTGTAGTTCAAGCTTTGCTTGAGGTTAATACGGTGCTTCTGCCGTATTCCATTGTGCTTATTGGTTGGGTTAATATAATTTACCGGGATTAGTCCCTTTACCCAAAAAGTATAATAACACAGGAAATACCAGAAATACTTAATCAGATTAAGCAGAATATAAGATTAAACACAGTGTAAGGATTAAAAACAATAAAACATGATATGAACACATAAAATAAGCTAAGACATGGCATAAAACCAGCTTTGTATTTAGTAAGCAGATACTTATTCATGTATGTATTTATGTAGCACTAGTGATTCGGAAGTAGGATTCCTCTCTGTTCATCTTCTTCGTTCACTAGACATAAGGTACGGATTCTCGTCCTTTCAGTATGGACATTCTTTCCTTATTAGGATTCCCCGTATGCAGCCAACTGTTTTCCCGTAGTATAAGTTACGTGTTTGATTGCTTATGTTTAATTAAGATTACCTATAGCCATATACATGCATGACCAGTTTCACCTAGTTATGGAGGTATCATAACCATAACATTAGAGGCACTGATGTTATGACTTCACCACGGCGGAGCGATTGCTCGTGGCGTCCCTTCAGCTTTTGGCCATTTATATTATATTTATCATGTGGGGCGTATGGGTGCATCCTAGTTACATGTTTTTATTCAGGATTTCATGGTGAATGTGGTGTGTGTCTTGCATCCTTCACAAGGAGCTGATCCCTCCTACCCAAAAACTAGTATAATAAATTAGAGGCAGCCCCTCTAATTTGCATGATGAGGTTACCCCTCCAAGTATTCATGCACGGTGGATTTTCATGACCTATATTGGCTAATGGTAAAATATGACAAACAGTTTTTATAAGATAAACATAAGACTTTCAAACTATTAAACCAGTTTTATCAAGACTTAACCAGGTTACTCGGGACTTAGTTTTTCTTCCGATGTTATTATGTTATATGCTTATCCTATTCATGCTTTATTGTACATCTGTGCACTGAGGGTATTGCTCAGCCGTTTTCCTTTTCTATGTTCTCAAAACGGCAGATACTCAGGGACGCTCGTAGACACTAAGGGTACGTGCATATGGACTGGAAGCTTTCTAGCCTTCTTTACATTATGCATTTCTTTTCTTATGAGACTTATGCTTTGGACATTGTTTAGTCCTTTCCTTTATTATACTATGTTTGTGTGTGATGAGCTTTACTTTTGGACTACCGATGTTTGATTCCGGTATTTTCCTTTTATGGTCAAGTAATGTTTAGACATTTTTCCTTGTATGCTTTGATGACACGCCATAATTGCATGTGACATTTCCATTATCAAAATGGGGTGTTACAATTATGGTATCAGAGCCAAGGCTTCGACCTGTAGGCTCTCAAATATGACCTGTGATTAGTGGGTAGTCACTACGGTCTTCCTAGAACTGACAGTTGTTTTCATGCATTCATCATTTTTAAGCATACATATATATGTCATTGTTGCAAGGTTTTTGACTAAGTAATGGTTGGTATAGGACTGGCCCTATTTAGTCGCATGTGTTTTATCGAAACTTTTAGATTTGGGACCGACCCATAGGCGTCCCCTCGCTATGTCTTTTGTTTTGGGTGAACTGACCAGAGGCGTTCACTCTCGAGCATAAAAAAGTTTTCATAAAACTGCATCATGCATTCATACACAAAATTTTCTTGCATAAAATTTTTCTCGTGAAATTTTAGTATAATTTTTTTTCATGTATATATAGATTTTATGTTTTGATCTGTTTAATCATATGTTTTATGTTATACTGTCAGATGGTTCTCACACGCGAACAGGAGCAGCTCAATGCTGCAATTCAGGCTGCCATGCAAGCCTTACTTCCTCAACTGAGGAATGACATCAGGGCTGAAGTTCAAGCTGCCAACAATCAGCAGCATAATCAGCCACCTCCTCCTCCTCCAGTGACATTAGCAGTATGGCTGGAGAGATTCAACAAGCTCCGCCCTTGAGCTTTTGAGAAGACAGATAGCCCCAGCGATGCTGAAAGCTGGTTGGCACACATCGAGAAGATTTTCAACGCTATGGGTTGTGACCCCGCATACAAGGCGAGGTTGGCATGCTATCGGTTCGAAGGCGATGTACTCAATTGGTGGTTAGCATTGATGCAGTCTGAAGGTGGTGACGAGTGGGTTGCTGGTTTGACTTGGGCTCAGTTCAAGGACATGGTGATGGAGCAGTTCTTTCCCAAGGCTGAGCAGGACAAGCTCAAGAGAGAGTACCATGGGATCCGACAGAGAGCGGGAGAATAGCAAGGAGCTTATGCAGCGCTTTCTTCGCTTAGTCGGTTTCCTTGGTGCGACAACAGGTACTCCTGAGGAGCAGGCACATCACTTTAGATGGGCTCTTCGCACATCGGTCGCAAACAATCTGGTGTGTGCTACGTTCAACACTGTAGCACAAGTGGCCGATGCAGCATGGAAACTGGAGATGCTGCAGGAGGGAGATGAGTTCGGGGAAGCTGAAAGACCCGACAAGAGGTAAACCTTCGTATTCAAGCGGTGACCAATCCGTATATTTTCCATATGTCAATTATTCATCTCTTAAATGTATCTTCCAGGCAGAAAACTAGGGACCGGTCTCAGCCGGCTACTCAGCAGCAGCCTCATCAGCCCAAGGGAAACGGTCAGACTAACGACCGTTCTGCTACAGATAGGCGTGGCGGTAATGACAATTACCGTAACAACGCTGGGCACTCCAACAGCAGCAGGTCCTAATACTTACGCTTTTCCTTATGTTTTCATGTTATAACTCATATTCTGACACTTTAGCAAACTTCTACCAGGAACCATGGAAACGGTAGGGACCAGAACCAGAGAGGTTCGCAGCCTAGCCGTCCAGCTATTACTGGTATTCAATCTTACGATTATTCGTTTTGTCCTTTGTACCCAATTACCATGTCTTATGTAAAATGTTTTATCAGGTTCCCAGCCAGCCAGAGCACCTGCTGGAGGATACACTCATCCTCTTTGCTCTACTTGCCACCGTAGGCACCCAGGACCATGTCGCCGTAATACTGATGCGTGCTTCAAGTGTGGTCTTCCTGGCCATATTATGAAGGATTGTCGTAAGGGTGAGATGGAGGGTACATCGGGACATGATGATACCAAGCCGCCTCCTACTGCCGGGCGTGTCTACACGACATCTCGAGACCAGGCCAACAAGTCTACAGGTACCATCACTGGAATCTTGTATATGTATGGTCAAGCTGCATGTGTTCTTTTCGATACGGGTGCTACTCACTCGGTTATTTCTACTGCTTATGCTATGAACATTAGGATGCCTCCCTTGCCACTAGAAAATAGGCTTACTATTTCCACGCCTTTGAGGGACTCTGTATTAATCACCCATGTATACAAGAGTCTTCCCCTAGAATTTGTCGATAAGGTTCGACCTGTTGACGCACTTCCGCTGGACATGGATGACTTCGACATGATTTTGGGCATGGATTGGCTATCCAAACATCATGCTACCATAGACTGCCATTCATATCGAGTTATCTTCGGTGATGTTAATGCACCAGAGTACATTCGTAATGGGTTCATACCCGGACGGTCTGTACAAGTCATATCCACCCTGCAAGCGCGTGCACTACTGTCACATGGCTGCGAGGGTTATCTAGCTACGGTTCACGACATGGATGCTGAATCTCCATCAATTCAGGATCAACCTATAGTGTCAGAATTCCAAGATGTTTTTTCAGCAGAACTTTCGGGCATACCACCTGCACGAGAAGTGGAATTCAGTATCGAGCTGGTTCCAGGAGCTGAACCAATCTCCAAGGCTCCTTATCGCATGGCTCCCATAGAGCTGAAGGAGCTGAAGGATCAACTGCAAGAACTTCTTGAACGAGGTTTCATTCGACCGAGCGCATCTCCATGGGGCGCACCGGTCTTGTTTGTTAAGAAGAAGGACGGCAGTATGCGTCTTTGCATAGACTATCGCGAGCTCAACAAGATTACCATTCGGAATAGATATCCACTGCCACGCATTGACGATCTCTTTGACCAACTCCAAGGGGCCAAACACTTCTCCAAGATTGATCTTAGGTCAGGCTATCATCAGCTACGGGTCAAGGAGCAGGACATCGCTAAGACTGCCTTTCGTACCCGTTATGGCCACTATGAGTTTGTAGTTATGCCATTCGGCCTGACAAATTCTCTAGCAGTGTTCATGGATTTGATGAACAGAATCTTCCATGAATTTCTGGACAAGTTCGTCATTGTCTTCATCGATGACATCCTGATTTTCTCAAAGTCCAAGGAGGAACACGAAGACCATCTTCGTACAGTGCTACAGATTCTTTGCCAGAAGCAGATGTATGCTAAATTCTCCAAGTGTGAGTTCTGGTTAGACAAGGTGGCATTCTTAGGTCACATTGTATCAGCATAAGGAATCACTATGGATCCAGCGAAGGTTGAGGCCATTACTAAGTGGCCAAGGCCGACATCAGCGACGGAAGTCCGCAGGTTCTTAGGCTTAGCTGGCTATTACCGTAGGTTCGTGGAGAACTTTTCCCGCCTAGCACTACCATTGACCAAACTGATGCGGAAAGGGGAGAAATTCGTCTGGACTGAAGATCAAGAGAAGAGCTTTGAAGACCTGAAGCAGAAGCTAGTATCTGCACCTATTCTTACTCTACCATCTGGTACGGGTGGATTTCAAATCTACAGCGATGCATCGGGGAAGGGACTTGGCTGTGTTCTCATGCAACATGGGAAAGTGATCGCGTACGCTTCACGGCAGCTTAAGCCTTATGAAGAAAATTACCCCACGCACGACCTGGAACTTGCTACAGCCGTGTTTGCATTGAAGATATGGAGGCACTACTTATATGGAGAATCATGTGACATTTTCACGGACCACAAGAGCTTGAAGTATATCTTCACTCAACGTGAATTGAACATGAGGCCGAGGAGATGGTTAGAGTTGTTGAAGGATTATGACATTAATCTACAGTATCATCCCGGAAAGGCAAATGTAGTAGCAGATGCTCTTAGCAGGAAGTCCGGAATGATCAACGGCATTAACACCGAAGAGGAAATCATCAAAGACTTGGAGCGACTAGACATCAAGATCATGGTACGTGGACAGCACGGTTACTCGACTAATCTTAGAGTAGAACCCGAGTTGCTATCTAAGATCAAGGAAGCTCAGAAGGATGACGGAGAAATCTGGGCGATAGTACAAAATTTGGAGAAGCAGACAGAATTCAGAGTAGATGCAGATGGTATCGTATGGCAGGGCACGAGACTTTGTGTTCCTGATGACCAAGAACTCCGGGAAGCTTTGTTAGCTGAAGCTCATAGCTCCCCATTCTCTATACATCCTGGTTCGACTAAGATGTACCATGACATCAAGCAGTACTTTTGGTGGAGTGGTTGATAGGTGTGTAAACACCCATCCTTTTTACCACTTAATTATAATAATAACCGAGCCAAAACGTGTATTTTATGTCTTTTATGTCGGAATTATGCGTGGTTTGTGTTTTTGTTGTGATTTAGGACGAAAAGGTGAAAAGTGGAGAAAACACGGCATTCACGGGCTAATATGGAAGAAAAAGACGAAATATGAAGTCGAGAAGTCAAGAGTGGAAAAAGAACGGAAGTCCAAGACCAATTCTGAAGATTTATCGAAGAAAAAGTCGAAAGACGGAAGTTTACCAAAAGCCGAAGAACTCGAGTCTCATTTATTGAAGAATATAAAGACGAGTTTAAAGAAATCCTGAGCCAGAAGTCATTAAAGTCCAAGATTAAAGAAGATTCAAAGACTTAAGGACTAATGGTGCAATTAAAAGAAGATTAAAGAAGGAAGGACTTAATCTTGTAATTAAGAGAAAATGAAGGAGAGGAGGAAGCTTCCTAATCCTCCCCTATATAGATTAGGCTAGTTAATTATTTTTCTTTGTTGGCTAATTGTGACAATTAGTTCTTCCACTTTTAATTACCTTGTCATTTAAATACTTGTCAAATTTAAATTCCTGTCTTGCACCTTAATTACCATTTAATTTCAAGTAAGTTTTTCTTTTAATTCTTGTTAATCTTTATCTTTATCTTGTTAATCTCATTCTACCTTTCTTAATCTTTGATTCTTATTGTTTATGTTCATGTTCACGTTCTTATTTTTCTTATTTTGATCAAGTGATTTTGATTATTTTGATTAGTTTTGTGAGTTTGATTGTTTTGGATTGATTGTTTATGTTTAATAGATGTTTTTTTATTAGTTTGATTTAATCTTGTGTTTGATTTAGCTTTGTTTTGGTTAAATTCGTGCATATTTTGTTTCCTTGTTCTTCGTTCTTTTTGTTTCTGATCTTTCCCAGGAAAACAAGCCCAACATTATTCCGGATCAAGGTTCTAGCCAAGAGGGTTATTCGGAATATTCAGTTATTCCGAGTAGACCAGGAGTATTCCGAGTAAGGGAGTCATTCCAAATAAAGGTTCAAGAAACCTTCCTATCCGGAATATTCTATATTCCGAATAGACCTGGATATTCCGAGTAGAGGAAGTCATTCCGAGTAAGGCTCAATATTCCGAATAGGGGATTTTATTCAGCATAGAGTATTTATTCCGAATAGGGAATAGATTCCGCATAGGGGCTTTTTCCGAATAGGACTTTATTCAGCATAGAGTGATTATTCCGGGTAGGCTAGTTATTCCGAGTAGGGAATTTTATTCCGCATAGGGGCCAGTATTCCGCATAAGGTAGGTTATTCCGAGTAAGACTTTATTCCGCATAGGGGTGTTATTCCGAATAGGCTGGACATTCCGCATAGGGGACTTATTCCGAATAGGTGACAGTATTCAGGGTAGGGAACTTATTCCGAGTAGGCCATATTATTCCGAATAGGCAAACATTCCGGATAGAGTTTTATTCCGAATAGAGCTAATTTTCAGTTTCTTTAATTTCAGTTTTTAATTTTCTACTTTTTAATTTCGAGCCTTATTTTTCCCGCTTTTTTAATTATTTGCACTTTAAATTTATTTGCCTTAGATTTATTTTAGCTTTGCCTTAGTTTAAGATTTAGTTCTAGTTGCGTTTTAAGTTTGCCTTAATTAGATTTAAGTTTGCATTATTTACTTTTAGTACCTTTTAATTTTAGCCTCGCTTTTAAATACTTGCACCATTTATTTTAAATTAGTTTTAGATTTACTTTAAAGTCATTTACTTTGATTGTTTTGCACATTTAATATACTATAACGACCCACTTTTGTTTCACCAAAGAATGACTGAGTCGCACATAGAACCTAGATCAATTCGATTAGACACACTTCAACGAACTTTAATTTTTATACGGGGTGTCAAAAGCCTAGTATCAAATGGCGCCGCTGCCGGCTCTTTTCGTAAAGATTAACGGTTTTCTGTGAGAGACGCGTTGCTTTTTGGGATCCGTTCACTTGTGAGCGTTACTTTTCTTGCATAAAAATTTCAAAAAAACCATAAAAATTAAAAATTGTTAAAAATCCATAAAAATTAAAAATTTCAAAAATCCAAAAAGATTTTATCTTTATTGTGTATATATATTGTTTTTGTGTTTGGTATTGTTTTCTTTTGTCTTTGTAGGTGTATGCGTACTAGATCTTCTAATTATCAAGAGCCCGAGACTCGAGAAGATTTAAGTATGTCAGGTGTTAACAACAACAATAATCCACCGCACCTCAACAATAACAACAATGTTCTTCCACAGCCCGATCTTCTGACAATGGAGGAGCTTTGTCAACCTACCATGTTTGGACGAGGAGGACCGATTGCGCCGATGCAAATCACGGCTCTGGAGTTTTCGTTGAAGCACCACATGATTCAGCAAGTGCAAACTAATCCATTCGCCGGAATGCCTGATGATGATGCCAACAAACACCTCGACAAGTTCATTACAATCACCCAAAGCATGAAGTTGCCCGGTGCCACAATGGATGTTCTTCGCCTACAACTCTTCCCACATACTTTATCACATAATGCCGAGAAATGATTTGATCGTCTCCCGAAGAATTCTATTCACACTTGGGATGACATGACTCAACACTTTTTGTCGCGCTACTTTCCACCATCCATGGTCACGAGCCTTCGCAATCAAATCAGCGGTTTCTTGCAAGATCCCGATGAATCTCTTTTTGATGCTTGGGAAAGATATAATGTCTTGATTGATCGTTGTCCAAACCACAACATGCTCCCTGTGACCTTAATAGATACTTTCTACAACGGTTTGACTTTTCGTGATCGTGATACGATTAATGCAGCCGCCGGTGGCACATTCATGAAAAGGAGACCCGAGGAGTGTAGAGAGCTAATTGAGAACATGACTACTCACCACAAAAACTGGGATTCCTCTGCTTCTTCAAGGAACAACCCGAGAGTCAATGTTTCTTCCACCTCATCAAACCCTGAGATGACCGAACTCACCCGCATGATGACTGAAATGAGCAAAAGTATCACGCTTCTCGCTTCAAACCAACAACAACAACAAGTTAAAGCGGTTGCACCTTCTTGTGAAACATGCGGCGGTCCTCACTCATACACCGATTGTCCTTCGACTCAAGGAAATCCGGAAAATGTGTATGCAGCTTATGGTAATTATTCACTGGAAAATTACCAAGCTAGACCTCAAGGGGATAGAAATTTGCTGAGTTACCGATCTAACAACTACCTTTCACCCGGTTTTTCTCCTCAAAACCAAAACCCCGCCAACAACTACAATAGAAGCAACCAAATCCCACCAAGAGCTTCTAATCCTTATCACCCACCCACCCAACAAGCCCCACCCATTAACCCCGATGTTGAAGCCATCATGAGAACTCAAGGTGAGCAAATCAAGAATCTACAGAGCCAAATTATCAATCTTAAAGGAGATATTACCAAGCAAGGAAATGAGATAAGATCCGAGCTTCGAGATAATATTCAATCCTCCTTCAGCAATCAAACGAATGATTTGAAGAATATGCTTGCTAGTTTCTTGCCCGCCGCTCAACCTTCTTCTTCGAGTTCTTTACCTTCAAACACCGTCACCAATCCGCGAGCAAATGTGAGTGCTATTACTACTCGTAGTGGAATTACCATTGTCGATCCACCAATCCCGCCTCCATCATCTACACCTCCTCCACCACCATTTATCCCTACTCCTCCTACACCTAGTATTAGTGCACCATTACCGTCTCCGCCTCGTCATGACGATGTTCCTAGGAAGGACCCTTCAACATCTCAACCTTTACCTGCTACGCCTGCACCCTCACCACCCAAACCTAATATCCCTTATCCTTCTCGCTTGGGCAAGAACAAAATGCTAACCAAGGAGGACTCTCAAGTGACGAGCTATATCAAGATGATTTCTCAAATGAACTTCAACATTAGCTTTCTTGAAGCACTTGTCCACATGCCCAAATTTGTCAAAGCATTTAAGGAATTGCTTAACAAGAAAGAGAAGTTGCTTGAGCTCACCAACACACGCTTAAATGAAAACTGCTCTGCAGTTATTCTTAAAGAACTTCCGGAAAAGCTTGGAGATCCCGGTCGTTTTGTGTTGCCTTGCGTGTTCAACAAAACTGAGGAATTTACTGCCCTTGCTGATCTCGGGGCCAGTATTAATTTGATGCCTTTGAGTGTTTGGAAAACACTATCATTACCCGACCTCACTCCAACAAAGATGACTCTTGAACTTGCAAACCGCACTCTCGCTTACCCCGTTGGTATTGCCGAAGATGTGTTCATTAAAGTTGGCACATTTACTTTCCCGGTCGATTTTGTCGCTGTTGATTATGAAATGGACCCTCGTATTCCTTTAATACTTGGTCGGCCATTCTTGATAACCGGACGAGCTTTAGTTGATGTGGCCGAAGGTGAGTTAATCTTAAGAGTCGGGGATGATGCACAAGTTTTTAAAATGGGAAAGCTTACAAGCAAATCCTTTGGAGGTCGAGAATCAGTAAATATGATTAATGTGCATGATGACTTCGTTGTCTACAACAATCCTCTATTCGACTCTTGCATCGATAATCCACTCTTTCATGATGATGTGGATGATTCTCTCCCTACTTTGGAACCTTCCCCCATTTATGATTCTCCACCGATCTTCGATGCTTATGATGATGATTCTAGCTCAGATTCGGATGATTATTATGACCTTACTTCTGAGTATCCCGAGCTGCCCACATATGATGATTTTGATGAGGCTGATACTCTTTCGAGTGATTCTTCACATAATGAAGATCCTCCGCCATCACTCGATCCTACTTTGGACGATTACTCATTTGAGGAAGACTTATCTACGTTTCTTAACACTTACTTCCCTCATGAGAGTGATGCTCCTCCTTATGATTTTGAAGATTATCGTCTTGATCCTACTTTGGATTTGAAGCACATTCTTTCAAAGGAGAAGAAACCGGTCGACACCAATATCCGCAGCACGTATGAGTTAACACCTCTTTGTCCCCCTTCTGAGGACGAGGTTGTGCTTCTTCGTGGATCTTCTTCACATTCTGCTGAGCCTGAGTGCTATTTTCCCCTAAAGGAAAAGGTGTTCGACCCCGGTATCGATATTCTGCAGCCATCTCAGTATCCACCTGATGAAATAAAAGGAAATATCTTTGGAACTTATGGAAATCTGCTTGCACCACTTCACCCTTGCTTCCACCGTGCTCCATCTTTGCTTAAGGGAACCTTGCCCATTCTTCTTTGGCTTGCCTTGTTCGCCTTAAGCCTCTGCTATTTGATGGACGAAAACTATGTCTTTGATCCTGGTGGATATGTTTCATGCTTCTTCCGTTGATAATCAAGGTCGAGTCAGGCTCACGACTCGGTAATAAAAAATCAAGAGCTTCTTGGGAGGCAACCCATGCATCTATCTTTTCGCTTTCTTTATCATAAGTGTAGGGGAGACCTTTGGTTTGCTACTTCCTCTCCTCTCCTCTCTTAATCAGGGATTCGAGCTTCAAAGTCACACTCTTGATGATTCTTGACGACCCGTGATTCCGTGTTCCATTTTCCCGGTTCTATCCTAAACTCTTTTTGATTCACTATTTTATATTTTCTCAATATTAAAATAGGAATCTCTTTAGTTGTCTCTTCCTTAGCAAGATTTAAACAACGTGCACAATGTCCTAAGTGTAGGGGAGTTTACTCCTACATGCTTAAACATTGAGGACAATGTTTATGTTAAGTGTAGGGGGGACTTCTATCGAAGTTAAGTGGTCTTTTCCTTGTATTTGTCCTCATTTTAACCGGAAAATCAATTTTTCGACATTTTTCAAAATTTTTGATCTATTTTGGCCTATTAGTTTTTCCCTTTTTATAGTTATTTTCTTTCTTTGTTAGAATAAATCTTTAATAAAGTGGTTTTAATTTTCAAACGTTGTGAATCTTTTAACTCAACCCGAGTTTACTTGTCTAAGTTACTCTAGCTAGTATCCTTAACGTGTTTAAGTCAAGTTTTACTAGGCTTTTATATAGGGAGCTATAAAACGCGAAAGTCTTAACTCTCGCGGGTTAAGAACAAGAACTTTTCGCAAGTTCCTATTATTGATCCTAGAGAGTCGTTTATCAAGGGAACTTTAAAATGCGGATTCTAAACTTGCAAAAGTCTAAGAGTTTGCAAGATCCTATAGGCGACTCGAAAACCCAAAACTTTGATTTAATAGGCTAAGCATCCACGAGTCTCATTCTTTGAGATTTTAAACTATGGAGAACGAGAGATGATAGAGCCAATTATAAGTTTGGTATTCTTTCGTGAATTTATGTGAGTTAATTATAAGCCTATTCTCCCATCGCTTGTTAATAAATTTATCTGCAATAAATAAGGTTGTACGATTTGAAAAGTTACTTAGCTTCTAGCCCAAGATCGTTTAAAAGTTGCTCGGTATGGATTAGAGTTCATAGCCAAGGCATAACTTATTGAAGCGGGAAGATTAGCGAGTCCAAAAAGGTCCTAACAAGGCATGAGGGCTACATTTTGTTGCTAAAGATCCCAAGTGATGTGAAGAATCAATTATCAAAAATCAATATGAAGGATCGAGACACATGACGAAAAGCAAAAACTCCCCAAAAGTCATGGAGAAGTGTATCCGAAATGACCCTAGCAAGGTATGAGGATAAATAGATCCAAGTCATAAAAGGAGGCGGATCGTTGTATATCAAAGTCCAAAATAAAGATTGGAGAAAAATGAAGAAGTCGTGGTCCAAGTATGAATTTCTCAAAACTTCAAGTGAAGAAATTCCTATTGTGAAGAGAAGACCATTATTTCATGAACGTCTCTCAAGGATTGAAGTATGAAGTCGCTGCCAAATATCGGTCCGAGAAAGGTCTCAAATCGCGAAGCGAGTTATGCCAAGATATGAACTTTATGAGGTCCCGAGAAGCAGTTTTAAAAGATTTTGTCCTTTAGCTAACTATTGATTAAATCGTTCACTTTATTTTCGGACTAAATAACTATCGAAATAAGTCAACAATGCATCCTCGTGATCATTCAAGACAAACAATAAAATATAAGAGATACCCCTAGGAATAAGGGAGTCTAAGTGAGTAATTAGCCCACATGAGTTCGTGTTAGTCTACTAACTTATAATAACAATGATCTCGTTTTTAAGCTTGGTTTGGAGAAAGTGAAGACTTGAGAATGATGATTGTTCATGACATTTCCAAAACCCAAGGTATGCTTTTTGATTTCTTTACTTTGAATGTTTATAGTTTTCTATCTCTTTAATAAAGGCCAAGGTGGATTGATTATGATGAAAAATGTAAACGTGCTTTGTAACTAATGCATTGCATGAGGACATTGCAATGGTCAAGTGTAGGGGATTTGATAGGTGTGTAAACACCCATCCTTTTTACCACTTAATTACAATAATAACCGAGCCAAAACGTGTATTTTATGTCTTTTATGTCGGAATTATGCGTGGTTTGTGTTTTTGTTGTGATTTAGGACGAAAAGGTGAAAAGTGGAGAAAACACGGCATTCACGGGCTAATATTGAAGAAAAAGACGAAATATGAAGTCGAGAAGTCAAGAGTGGAAAAAGAACGGAACTCCAAGACCAATTCTGAAGATTTATCGAAGAAAAAGTCGAAAGACGGAAGTTTACCAAAAGCCGAAGAACTCGAGTCTCATTTATTGAAGAATATAAAGACGAGTTTAAAGAAATCCCGAGCCATAAGTCATTAAAGTCCAAGATTAAAGAAGATTCAAAGGCTTAAGGACTAATGGTGCAATTAAAAGAAGATTAAAGAAGGAAGGACTTAATCTTGTAATTAAGAGAAAAAGAAGGAGGGGAGGAAGCTTCCTAATCCTCCCCTATATATAGATTAGGCTAGTTAATTATTTTTCTTTGTTGGCTAATCGTGACAATTAGTTCTTCCACTTTTAATTACCTTGTCATTTAAATACTTGTCAAATTTAAATTCCTGTCTTGCACCTTAATTACCATTTAATTTCAAGTAAGTTTTTCTTTTAATTCTTGTTAATCTTTATCTTTATCTTGTTAATCTCATTCTACCTTTCTTAATCTTTGATTCTTATTGTTTATGTTCATGTTCATCTTCTTATTTTTCTTATTTTGATCAAGTGATTTTGATTATTTTGATTAGTTTTGTGAGTTTGATTGTTTTGGATTGGTTGTTTATGTTTAATAGATGTTTTGTTATTAGTTTGATTTAATCTTGTGTTTGATTTAGCTTTGTTTTGGTTAAATTCGTACATATTTTGTTTCCTTGTTCTTCGTTCTTTTTGTTTCTGATCTTTCCCAGGAAAACAAGCCCAGCATTATTCCGGATCAAGGTTCTAGCCAAGAGGGTTATTCGGAATATTCAGTTATTCCGAGTAGACCAGGAGTATTCCGAGTAAGGGAGTAATTCCGAATAAAGGTTCAAGAAACCTTCCTATCCGGAATATTCTATATTCCGAATAGACCTGGATATTCCGAGTAGAGGAAGTCATTCCGAGTAAGGCTCAATATTCCGAATAGGGGATTTTATTCAGCATAGAGTATGTATTCCGAATAGGGAATAGATTCCGCATAGGGGCTTTTTCCGAATAGGACTTTATTCAACATAGAGTGATTATTCCGGGTAGGCTAGTTATTCCGAGTAGGGAATTTTATTCCGCATAGGGGCCAGTATTCCGTATAAGGTAGGTTATTCCGAGTAAGACTTTATTCCGCATAGGGGTGTTATTCCGAATAGGTTGGACATTCCGCATAGGGGACTTATTCCGAATAGGTGACAGTATTCAGGGTAGGGAACTTATTCCGAGTAGGCCATATTATTCCGAATAGGCAAACATTCCGAATAGAGTTTTATTCCGAATAGAGCTAATTTTCAGTTTCTTTAATTTCAGTTTTTAATTTTCTACTTTTTAATTTCGAGCCTTATTTTTCTCGCCTTTTTAATTATTTGCACTTTAAATTTATTTGCCTTAGATTTATTTTAGCTTTGCCTTAGTTTAAGATTTAGTTCTAGTTGCGTTTTAAGTTTGCCTTAGTTAGATTTAAGTTTGCATTATTTACTTTTATTACCTTTTAATTTTAGCCTCGCTTTTAAATACTTGCACCATTTATTTTAAATTAGTTTTAGATTTACTTTAAAGTCATTTACTTTAATTGTTTTGCACATTTAATATACTACAACGACCCACTTTTGTTTCACCAAAGAACGACTGAGTCGCACATAGAACCTAGATCAATTCGATTAGACACACTTCAACGAACTTTAATTTTTATACGGGGTGTCAAAAGCCTAGTATCAGTGGTATGAAACAGGATGTGGCCACTTACGTCTCCAAATGTCTTACCTGCCAGCAGGTTAAGATCGAGCATCAGCGATCTGGCGGTCTCCTTCGACCGTTAGATATTCCAGAGTGGAAGTGGGACAAAATCACCATGGATTTTGTTACCGGTCTTCCGCCTACCAAGAGGAAGCACGATGCAATTTGGGTTATCGTAGATCGACTTACCAAATCAGCTCATTTCTTACCGATCCGCAAGGAAGATTCGGTAAGTAAACTCGTAGATACATACAGACGAGAGATCATGAGACTCCACGGTGCACCATCGAGCATCGTCTCAGACAGAGATCCTCGATTCACTTCGCGCTTTTGGAAAAGTCTGCAGAAAGCTTGGGGTACACAACTTAAGCTTAGCACGGCTTTTCATCCTCAAACGGACGGACAGTCGGAGCGAACCATTCAGACATTGTAAGATATGTTGAGGTCATGTGCTTTGGAATGGACGGGTGATTGGGACGATTACATCTGTTTGGTGGAATTTGCATACAACAACAGTTGGCACGCAAGTATCAAGTGTGCTCCATTTGAGATGTTGTATGGCAGAAAGTGTCGCGCCCCAATCTGCTGGGATCAGGTTGGCGAGCGAACACATGAAGGACCGAAAATCATAGAGATGACCAATGAGAAGATCGCAGTAGCTAAGCAGAAAATTCAGGAGGCACGGTCACGTCAGAAGAGTTACGCCGATAAGCATCGTAGGGATATACACTTTAACGTAGGAGACCACGTCTTCCTTAAGGTTTCGCCGGCACGTGGTGTTAGACGCTTCGGTATTAAAGGGAAGCTCAGTCCTCGTTTCATCGGACCGTTTGATATCATTGGACGAGTCGGTGAAGTATCTTACAGATTGGCGTTACCTCCGCAGCTTTCGCATGTGCACAATGTGTTTCATGTGTCCTTACTCAGAGGGTACAAGTATCATCCCCTTCACATGGTTCAGTATCCACTGGAACAGATACGTGAAGATCTCACTTTTATAGAAGAACCCGAACGAGTTCTTGACAGACAAGAACGAGTCATGAGAAAGAAGACGATTCCATTCGTCAAAATTCTATGGAGGGACCATACCGAGCGGGAAGCCACTTGGGAAACGGGGGAGTCTATCCGGGCTTCTTACCCTCATTTCATATTTTGAATTCGGGTATGTTCTTCTTTTCCAGTTTACTTTATCTATAATTCGGGGACGAATTATTCTTTTTAGGGGGGAAGAGTTGTAAAACCCGCATGCTTTTACCATGAATAGTACCCATAGGATCGTACGTACTAGATTAAAACTTTCCTAATATAGCATGATTACGATTACGTGTTAGGAGTTTACGTATTACGTACGTGTTAGAACACGATAAGTATTTGCTACGTACGATCATGTAATAATTATTTGACGATAATTAATCACGAACATGCGATCATGAAATCATGAACGTAATTAAAACACGAACTATTATCAATACATATATATATATATATATATATATATATTTATTACGAGCGTAATTAAATATATTAGATCACGGTATTTACGTAACGAGAACACTTAAAACACGAACACAAATAATCACAAACGTTTAACTTAACATCGAGACACGGGAAAAGGTACGGGTACCCCAAGTGGGGCCCCTACCCGCGGCTACAAGGACAATGGGCCAAGCCCATTTGTTAATTTTTACTAAAGGGGGGTTAATAATTTTACAGTACTCATTTTTTTAGTTTACAGAAGATTTTCAGAAAAACCTAAAACCTCCTTTCCCTTGTCTTCTTTGTGCCGCCACCCTACAACCACCACAAGAGGGTGGTTTATGATCTTGGATATTGGGAATTAAGTTGGTGATCGTGTTTGTTCTTCATCCTTTTGATCCACGAATTCGGTAAACCCTTTTTAAATCTTTTCTTTTGATTTAATCTTTTTATAAATCAAGAACATGTTATGTTTTTACAAAAACCTAATAATTAAACATGGATCTAACATGATTTGGGGTTAAATAAAATCAAAAGTGTGTTTCAAAGGGGTGTTTGTTTTGGCCGCAGGCTGCACCGAACCCAAAAGGGGTTTCGGTTTGCCAACCGACCACCACCAAGACCATACGGTCTTGGTTGGTGCGTGTGGGACCCACGGCAGCAGTAAAACATGGGGTACCCCGAGTTGGTTCGGGGTACGGTGTCGATTTCATGTCCGGTTCATTGTTTTTAGCTTAGATCCGGTTCATGGTGTATGTTTAGTTTTTTTATGTTTTATGATCTTATGTTAAGAATTAAATTAATAAAATGATATGATTAATTTAATAACATGACTTAGGTTATTTAATTATTAATAATCATGGAATTAATTAACCTAAGTATTGGTATATTTAAGACTTATAATTAATTAATTATTTTAAAACCATGGATATAATTAATTAATTAACATGACTTAGGTTATATTATTAATATATAATAATACATATTTTAACCTAAGTATTTAACTTATTTAATTAAAAACATGTTATACTTTAATTAAATATTTTAACCTATAGTTTAATTTAATTACATGAAATAATTATTAAACTATACATTATATCATATGACTTAGAAAATAATAATGAAAACACTTAGGCTTATATACTTAGCTTATTTAACCAGCTTATTTCTAATTATGGAAACTTTCTATTTTTAGAAACTTAATTAAATAAGGCAGCTAATCTATTTATGGAAACCTTCTATTTTTAGAAACTTATTTATTTGAGGCAGCTAATTTATGGAAACTTATTTAATTAAGGAAGCTAATCTATTTATGGAAACTTTCTATTTTTAAAAACTTATCTATTTTAAGCAGTAATTCTATTTTTGGAAACTTTCTATTTTTGGAAACTTTCTATTTTTGGAAACTTTCTATTTTTGGAAACTTTCTATTGTTGGTAACTTTCTATTTTGGGAAACTTTCTATTTTTGGAAACTTTCTATTTTTGGAAACTTTCTATTTTTGGAAACTTTCTATTTTAGGAAAACTGCTATTTTTGGAAAGTTACTTATTATTACACAGTAAGTATAATAACACAGGAAATACCAGAAATACTTAATCAAATTAAGCAGAATATAAGATTAAAGTAAGGCTTAAAAACAGTAAAACATGATATGAACACATAAAATAAGCTAAGACATGACATTAAACCCGCTATGTATTTAGTAAGCAGATACTTATTCATGTATGTATTTATGTAGCACTAGTGATTTGGAAGTAGGATTCCTCTCTTTTCATCTTCTTCGTTCACTGGACATAAGGTACGGATTCCCGTCCTTTCAGTATGGACATTCTTTCCTTATTAGGAATCCCCGTATGCAGCCAACTGTTTTCCCGTAGTATAAGTTACATGTTTGATTGCTTATGTTTAATTAAGATTACCTATAGCCATATACATGCATGACCAGTTTCACCTAGTTATGGGGTACCATAACCATAACATTAGAGGCACTGATGTTATGACTTCACCACGGCGGAGTGATTGCTCGTGGCGTCCCTTCAGCTTTTGGCCATTTATATTATATTTATCATGTGGGGCGTATGGGTGCATCCTGGTTACATGTTTTTATTCAGGATTTCATGGTGAATGTGGTGTGTGCCTTGTATCCTTCACAAGGAGCTGATCCCTCCTACCCAAAAACCAGTATAATAAATTAGAGGCAGCCCCTCTAATTTACATGATGAGGTCACCCCTCCAAGTATTCATGCACGGTGGATTTTCATGACCTATATTGGCTAATGGTAAAATATGACAAACAGTTTTTATAAGATATACATAAGACTTTCAAACTATTAAACCAGTTTTATCAAGACTTAACCAGGTTACTCGGGACTTAGTTTTTCTTCCGCTGTTATTATGTTATATGCTTATCCTATTCATGCTTTATTGTACATCCGTGCACTGAGCGTATTGCTCAGCCGTTTTCCTTTTCTATGTTCTCAAAACGGCAGGTACTCAGGGACGCTCGTAGACACTAAGGGTATGTGCATATGGACTGGAAGCTTTCTAGCCTTCTTTACATTATGCATTTCTTTTCTTATGATACTTATGCTTTGGACACTGTTTAGTCCTTTCCTTTATTATACTATGTTTGTGTGTGATGAGCTTTACTTTTGGACTACCGATGTTTGATTCCGGTATTTTCCTTTTATGGTCAAGTAATGTTTAGACATTTTTCTTGTATGCTTTGATGACACGCCATAATTGCATGTGACATTTCCATTATCAAAATGGGGTGTTACAAGTACTGATGGTGTGAATGAAAGGAAATTGGAGGATGTGCCTGTGATTAGAGAGTATCCTAAGGTTTTCCCTGAGGAATTGCCAGGATTACCGCCGCATCGTGAAGTGGAGTTTCGTATTGATTTAGTGCCGGGTGCTGCTCCTGTTGCTCGTGCACCGTATCGTTTAGCTCCATCTGAGATGAAAGAATTATTTGATCAATTGAAGGAATTGATGGATAAGGGATTTATTAGACCAAGTTCGTCGCCGTGGGGTGCGCCTGTTTTGTTTGTTCGGAAGAAAGATGGTTCTTTTAGAATGTGTATTGATTATAGAGAGCTTAACAAATTGACTGTCAAGAATCGGTATCCACTGCCGAGGATTGATGATTTATTCGATCAGTTGCAAGGTTCTTGTGTATACTCGAAGATCGATTTGAGATCTGGGTATCATCAACTGAGATTTAGGGAAAAAGAATTCCTATAACAGCTTTCCGTATTCGATATGGACATTTCGAATTTCAAGTGATGCCTTTTGGGTTAACAAATGCGCCTACTGTATTTATGGATTTGATGAATCGTGTATGAAAGCCGTATTTGGATGAGTTTGTTATCATATTCATTGATGATATTCTCGTTTACTCCAAGAGTGAAGAGGAACATGAGAAGCATTTGAGAACAATTTTGGAATTGTTGAAGAATGAGAAGCTGTATGCGAAATTCTCTAAGTCTGAATTTTGGTTGAAATCAGTGCAATTTTTGGGGCACGTGATTGATAGTGAAGGTGTTCGTGTGGATCCTGCTAAGATTGAGGCAATTAAGGATTGGTCAGTGCCGAAGACGCCGACTGAAGTTCGCCAATTTCTTGGTTTGGCTGGGTATTATAGAAGGTTTATTGAGAAGTTTTCGCTAATTGCTAAGCCGTTGACTAAGCTTACGGAAAAGAATCGAGTGTTTGAATGGGGATTGGAAGAGGAATCTGCATTTAGTATGTTGAAGGATAAGTTGTGTTCTGCGCCGATATTGTCTTTGCCAGAAGGATCTGAGGATTTTGTAGTGTACTGTGACGCGTCTCATAAAGGATTTGGAGTTGTATTGATGCAAAGGGAGAAAGTAATAGCGTATGCATCGAGACAATTAAGGAAGCATGAAGAGAATTACACTACGCATGATTTAGAACTTAGGGCTGTTATTTTTGCTTTGAAGCTATGGAGACACTACTTGTATGGAACCAAGTGTGTGGTTTTTACTCATCATAAGAGTTTGCAGTATATTTTGGATCAAAAGGAATTGAATATGAGGCAAAGGAGATAGGTTGAGTTGCTGAGTGATTATGACTGCGAGATTCGTTACCATCCTGGTAAAGCGAATGTGGTAGCTGATGCACTTAGTAGAAAGGAAAGAGATAAGTCTATAAGAGTTAGAGCTTTGACGATGTTGGAAAGTGTTTATTTCACAGAAGAGATATTGAAAGCCCAAACTAATGGTATGAAGGAAGAAAATGTTGAGGCAGAAAATTTGGGTAGAATGTTGAAACCATTATTTGAAGTAAGGTCAAATGGATTGAGGTATTTTAAGAATAGGATTTGGTTACCGTTGTGTCCGTCTGAGAAAGATTCGTTAGGGGTGAGAGATTTGGCGATGAATGAATCTAATAAGTTGAAGTATTCAATACATCCTGGATCGGACAAGATGTATCAAGATCTTAAGAAAGTTTATTGGTGGCCAAATATGAAGGCAGATATAGCACATTATGTTAATAAGTGTTTAACTTGTGCGAAGGTGAAGGCTGAACATAAGAAACCGTCTGGATTATTAGTGCAACCTGAGATTCCAGAGTGGAAATGAGAGAAGATTACAATGGATTTTGTGACAGGTTTGCCAAGGAATGCAAGTGGTTGTGATATGATATGGGTGATTGTAGATGGATTGACTAAGTCTGCTCACTTTTTGCCAATGAAGAAGACAGATAGTATAGAGAGGTTAACAACAGTGTATGTGAAGGAGATTGTTTGTCGACATGGTGTGCCTTTGTCGATAATTTCTGATCGTGATAGTAGGTTTACTTCAGAATTTTGGAAGTCTTTGCAGAAAGTGAAAGTCCCAAATTACAACTATTGTTGAAACTAAGTCACGAAAAACAATAACACACAATAGATATACTTTTCAAACGAGTAATGCTTTATTAACTATTATCAACAAAGTATTACAAAGTGTTATGAATACACCTGTTGAATAACAACAAGAAATAAACCCTAGAACAAGTAAACTTGATTTGAGACTCAAGTTTACAAGAGAACCAATGAGTCGCTGATGGACAGCTGAGGGCTCAGTGGTTCCAGTGGGAGAAAGAACTTAGATTAAGATTCCAAGCACAAGGGTTGAATCTTAACTTCTTTCTCATCCCTATTTATAGTGATACGAGGTTGTATCCTTAGTGGGTGTAGTTGATACGTGTCATCTTCTGAGTGGAAGAGTACAACGTATTAAATGCATGTCCAAATCGAGACATGCCTTTAACTACTTTAGGTGAACAGTTCTGCCAACTGTTCACCTTTGTCCCACTAGGTCGTACTAGGCATTGACTTGAATCTCTTGTTTTGTCCCGCTCAAAACACTTGTAAGATTCTCCCGCCTAAACTATAAAGGGTTGGATAAGCTTTGCTTAATCCAAGTCTCTAGGGTTCTTAAGTGATCTCTGAGTGTTGTCAACTCAGAGATCCTTGAACACCAGTGCATTCCTTTGACATCCCAGCTATCCATAATCGCTGGTGAGTCTGACTTCAGATTGTCTTCGACTTCTCTGACGTTGTCTTTGACTTGAATGATCCTGGTGTGCCAGCTGAGGCTTTGCCTTCCACCAGTCTAGTCTCTGTCGCTGGTCTTCTCAGCGACCTTTCAACACTTAGTCTAATTTAAACAAATCTAGACAGGGCCATAGTTAAAACTTTCATTGGCCCAACAATCTCCCCCTATTTGTTTATAGATTATACTAAGTCTAAAATTATTGTAAGTGAGTACACAGCTTCTTCTTACACATAATTTAACAAACATACCTCAAAGTTTTATTAAACAGAATGAACCTAGTCTATTACAAGAACACCCTGGGGTGTAAACATAAAAAAAGTAAATAGGTTCTTCAGCGATCAAGGCCTTGATCACAGAGTCTCTGGGCTTCGACTTTGTCATTCCTAGAGTTGATGACAAGTTTAATTTCAAAATCGAACTCATCAGCTTTTTTGCAATTCCTTAGGATGCCCTGCTTGAGTCTGATTAGCTGAATGGTTGAAGCCAGAGGTAGCTCATTCAACCGTTGAAAAGCATAATCACAGTTGCCATTCATAAAGACCATACCTACCTCTGGTTCTGTGTATACTTGGCCTTCTATGGGTTTGGTGATTTCTTTGGGAAGGACCAAGTTCCTTTGCATCCCATCGACCACTACGTCTTCAGTGACCAGCCTTTCTATCAGAGGCCCCATTGGGGTTTTCCTTTTCCTTTGCACCTGAGGAGGTGGTTGAGAAGAAAGTTGAGGAGGCAGGGGTGCCTTCAGCTTCTTTGCTGTGTCTCTTACCCAATTAAGTTTTGCTTGAATGTTTTTCATCATTTGGGCAGCACCAGGCCCAGTCTTCTTTTGGGCAAGAGCCAGCAACTCCAACCACTCAGAGAGGCTCAGATCTCTGAGTTTAAAGTCACTGGAGACTTTGTAGTTCTGTATATCATTTTCCCTATAAATAGTCATTACCACCCTTTTGTCTTTGTCAGTGAAACATGTATACTTGGTGATACGACCGGGTTCAGCTCTCTGGTTGACAAGTCTTTGATATTCCTTTAAGAGGTTGTTCCTCTTGTCCTCCAGTTCCTTGAGCTTGACAAGCTGCGATTTCTTAGCAGTGGGAGAGAGCTTGTCCAGGGCTTCTTTGCTTCTCAGTTTAGCAGCCCTGATGTTTGCCAATCTTTGATGTTCAATGATTTGGGCTTTTGCTTGCTCTGGGGTGAGTGGTGGTTCATCAGCGCTCTTGAATTTGTTGAGTTCAGAGTTTTTGGAGGGTTTAGCTGTGGATCCACCTTCAGCATGAAGGGAGTGTAAGGTTATCTCAGGTTGCTCAACAGCAATTCCTTTTCCCTTATCTTTCGCAGATTCAGCAGCGGATTTGAAAGATCTCAGTGGTTTGGGTGTTGGAATTTCAGCTGTGGATCCATCTTCTTCAGAGGAGGAGGCAGAATTCTCCCCCTCAGGCATAGCCCCAGCAGGTGCTGTGCCTGAACCTGCCTTATTGAATCGAAGGAACTCGTTGTGAACAAATATGCAAATTTCTTTAAGTTCACCTTGGAGAAGTTCCTGAAGAAGACGCCTTGAGGGTTCAGCAGCCTGAGCTATAGCTGCAACATTTGCCTGCACCGCTGAGGTGAGAACAGAGGGTATATACTGCTGAAGACTATGGTTGAGTAGAGTAGGTAGTTGTGCCTTCAGAGCATCGTTCAGCAGTTGCGGAAGCATAGCTGTCATAGAAGATTCCACTGATGAAGTTAGTGAAGTCCCTAGATTGGTGGTGAGCTCCTCAGCAGCATGAGTGAGGGTTTGGATTTCAGAGAGGAGATCATCATTTGTGACTTTGGGCTTTGTGGTGCTGATATCCCCTCTCTTTTGCCATAAAGCCTTAGCAGCCAATTCCTGTACATTTTTCATTCTGGGAACTTGTGCTGACTTGCGGGATTGTAAATACTCCAAGTGTTGCTTAGCCCCTAGTTCCAAAACGTTTGGCAAGGTGGGGAATGGAATAGGTGCAGGTGAGCAAGGTCTCTGTTCCCATAGCTTTCTGGCAGCCAATTCCTGAACATTTGGAAGTGATGGAACAGAGGCAGTCTTCAGCTCAATGGAAGACAGATTGTAATCATCAGTGCTCATCTCCTCAAAATCAGAGGTGAAGGTGCCTTCCTCTACAACAAAAACTTCATCATCAGGCAATGATTCAATGTCTGAGAGGGCATCAATATCAATTGTGGCAACTTCAGCGGTTTCGTCATCAGCAATCGAGTAATCATCATTGTTAAGTTGTTCCTGATGAAGATTGTGAGCCTGTGATAAGAGTTATTAGTTGACCAGTTGTGAAATAATAATGCAGTTATAGATCGCCAGTCGCTGCCCCTAGGAAAGCTGGGTGTGATTATCCAGCCCCCCCTAAGGATTTATCCTTGGGACTCTTTTAATGTGAGATAGATATGTTGAAGGATCGCCATTCGCTGCCCCTAGGAAAGCTAGGTGTGATTATCCAGCCCCCCCTAAGGATTTCTCCTTGGGACTCTTTTAATGTGAAATAGATATGTTGAAGGATCGCCATTCGCTGCCCCTAGGATAGCTGGGTGTGATTATCCAGCTCCCCCGTAAGGATTACTCCTTGGGACTCTTTTTATATATGAAAGTTATGAGGTGAATGGTCGCCGTTCGCTGCCCCTAGGATAGCTGGGTGTGATTATCCAGCTCCCCCTGAAGGATTTCTCCTTGGGACTCTTTTATTGTGAAACATGATATGGGAATGGTCGCCTTTCTCTGCCCCTGGGATAGCTGGGTGTGATTATCCAGCTCCCCCTGAGGGATTACTCCCTGGGACTCTTTTGATTGTGAATTAATATGAGGGTGATGGTCGCCTTTTATCGCTGCCCCTAGAAAGACTGAGGGTGATGATTCAGTCTTTCCAAAAGAATAAATTCTTTGGGACTCTTTTAATAATGAGGGGGACCTAGAGTCAGTGAGAAGTGCAGAGACTCTGGGTCGGGACTTATATGTGCTCAGGTTGTTGTTTGCCAAGAGCACAGTCTAGAGGGTGAAGGATCATCGGGGTGCGTTAAGAGCACAAGTGAATCATTTCCTAGTGAAGACAGAGTGTACAGAGAGTCCTAAAAGATCTAGGTGCTGACACAGACACGCTAAGAGTTGAGGCAAACTCTAAATTACATCACTCTCTCCTAAAGACAATGAGAGTGAATGTATGTGGACATCTGAGAAGGAAAAATAAAGGACAGACTAATACCTGAGAGATATCAGCGTGGAGAGGGATCTTAGTCGTCTTCGCTGACTTGGAGACACTAGACACTAGTTGTTTGTCAGCAATGGGCTCTTCTACCACATCCACCAGAGAATGGGATGGGTTCTTCTTTGTCTTTATCTTCTTTGAAGGATTAACAGAAGGGGTTTCAGAGGAAAGGGGGATGTCTTTCCTCTTCTTCTTCTTTTCCTTAAGCACCTTGGGCTGAGAAGTAGATTGCACAGAGGTCTTGACAAGAGACTTATCAACCGTGCTTTCAGCATTCACCTCAAGTTGAGGGATCAAGGGCTCATCATCCTCAGCTAGTAGCCCAGCAACTCTCATCATATGCCTGGTAAGGGGCACTTCATTATCTATGGGAGTCTTCAGAGAAGCTGCGGTGATGTGATGAGAGGGAAAGGAGTGTAAAGCATCATTGGTGTAGGATTCACCAAGAATATCTTCTAAGACAAGAGAGAGATATCTGGTGTAGCAGATGGTGGCCCCACGATTCTTCTTTCCTTTGTTTTCCAACTTAGCGATGAGATCGGTGTACATTATGTGAGCGATTCCAATATCCAAACCCCAGATTAAGCTGTATGCAATGGCTAGCTGGGAGCCATTGAGTTGGTCATGTGATCCAGTGTTTCCTCCTAGACACTTTACGATGTACAGCATCAGCGTTCTCCATGTGGGAGAGAAGTAATTCACCTTGATGAGAGATTTTCTTTGGAAGCCAACAGCGGTGAAAGGTTGTTCATGATCATCATGAGGTTGAAGGGTGGCCAGAGCTTTTCTCACAGTGGCACTGGTGGGCAAAGCTGACATGTTACTGTTGTAAGGGAGTCCAATTGCTTTAGCAAAGGTTGTGAAATCAAAGGTGAGAGGTTGAGGATGGGTGGAAAGGTTTAAGGTGATGTGTGAAGAGGTTGGGTCAACTTCAGCGTTGTACCAGAACTCGCGAAGGTATTGGTAGTAGCAGGTGGAGGGTTCCTTGGTGATAGCTTCGTTGATGGTGGAGTTCTTGAGGAAGTTGAAAAGTGGATGGTAGAGGGGATTGTTGTGTTCAAGAAGGGCTACACAGTTATTTAGTGCAATCTTTCCATCAGAGACCTCGAAATCAACGTTTGTGGCGGCTTGTAGAACGAAGGTTTGGTTTGGTGAAGTAGACGCCATTGTTGAGAGATTGAAGGTGGTGAGAGGATTGAAGAAGATGAAAGGGAATGTGTGTGTTAGGAAATTTTTTTAAAATGACAAAAAGATTTTGGGTCAAGGGTTTTGAAAGGTTGAGCCGTTTTCCAAATTTGAGCATTAAATGCAAAAGTTAAGCTTTTCAGAAAAACGTGGGTCCCCTTGACCTTTCATGGGATACTTGTCCCCTTGGAAAGCGGGAAAGTTGGTAGCATTAAGAGACAAGCATTTGAATTTAATATCAGAATATACACATTCCCGTTGAAATGTAACTACCTCGTTACATTCAATTCCCTTAAATGCCCAGAGACAGCGGTCATCATCAGATTTATTTGCCAATATTGAGCATTCCCAGCTCAGCGACCAGCCTAGTAAAACTTGGCTCAGCCAGCGGCTTGGTGAAAATGTCAGCGAGCTGGTACTCAGTGGGTATGAAATGTAGCTCAATATCACCTTTTAGAATATGGTCTCTGATAAAGTGATACCTGATGTCAATATGCTTGGTTCTGTAATGAAGTACTGGATTATTGGAGATGGCTATGGCACTGGTGTTGTCACAGAATATGGGAACCTGCTCATAGTTAATTCCATAGTCAGCCAGCTGACTTTTCATCCAGAGAACTTGTGCACAGCAACCAGCGGCCGCAACATATTCAGCCTCAGCTGATGACATGGCCACAGAGTTTTGCTTCTTAGCACTCCAGCATACCAACTTTCCTCCAAGGATTTGACAGCTACCAGAGGTGCTCTTTCTGTCAAGGCAGCACCCTACGTAATCTGAGTCGGAGTAGGCTTTAAGGTCGAAGCCTGAACCATTTGGGTACCAGAGACCCAATGAGGGAGATCCTTTTAAGTACCTGAAAATTCTTTTGACAGCTACAAGGTGGGATTCCTTGGGGTTAGCTTGGTACCTAGCACAGAGACAAGTGGAGAATTGTATGTTTGGTCTGCTTGCTGTGAGGTACATCAGTGACCCAATCATGCCTCTATATAAGGTCTCATTAACAGAGACCCCTGAGTCATCAGCTCCCAAGTTTTTGGGAGGAAGCATGGGGCATTTCACTGATGCACAATCAGACAGATCATACTTCTTGAGCAAATCCCTAACATATTTTTCTTGACAAATAGAAATTCCTTTGGAATTTTGTTTGATTTGAAAACCCAAGAAAAAGGTTAGTTCCCCCATCATGCTCATTTCATACTTTTTGGTCATTAGTTTGGCAAATTGTTTGCTCAAGATAACATTGGTTGAACCAAAAATTATGTCATCCACATAAATCTGTACTAAAATGACGTCACCCTTGGACCTATAGGTGAACAAGGTTTGGTCAATGGTACCTCTGACAAATTTATTTTCAAGAATGAATTTTGAGAGAGTTTCATACCAGGCTCTAGGCGCTTGTTTCAGCCCATAGAGTGCTTTGTGAAGTCTGCAGACATGATTGGGGTGGTCACTATTTTCAAACCCTGGGGGTTGACTGACATATACTTCCTCTGCAAGTTTCTCGTTAAGAAAGGCACTCTTCACATCCATCTGATAAACCATGAAACCCATATAAGCTGCAAAGGCTAGGAAGATTCTGATGGCTTCCAATCTGGCCACTGGTGCGAAGGTTTCATCATAATCAATTCCTTCAGATTGATTATAGCCCAACACCATGAGCCTAGCCTTGTTTTTTACAATCATACCAGCTTCATCCCTTTTATTTCTGTAGACCCATTTTGTTCCAACCACTTGCTTATCAGCTGGAGCTTTAACCAGAGTCCACACCTTGTTTCTCTTGATCTGATTGAGTTCATCTTGCATGGCAACAACCCAGCCTTCATCAAGCAGAGCAGCAGCCACGTTCTTAGGTTCATCCTCAGAGAGAAAATTTGCAAAAAGGCATTCATTTGCAGAGGCGGTTTCCAGAGTTCTTAATTTTTCTCTGGCGGTGACTCCCTCAGAGGGTTCTCCAAGAATATTAACTAGAAGAATATCTTGGTTCCTACTCCATTTGGATTGTGGAGCAGGAGTCTCTGTGGGATCAGGAGTCACTTCAAGTTCAGGGAGTGATGGAGGTTCATCACATGTAATCTCTTCGTCCATGATCTCTTCATCTGATTGAATATTTAAAGTGACTGGATCAGCATTTTCTTCAGAGATTTGAGTAAGAGATTCAACACCAACAGTCTCTGGAATGATGTCAGAGATGGAGTGAGGATCAAAAGCTTGAACATATGGAAGATCCTTGTGACGAATTTGAGATGATTCCTTGGGATTTGAGAAATCATCTTTGGGATAAGATTTAACTTCACTGAAGTCAATGTCACAATCCTCTGAGTTGGTGTGTGTGATGACAGCGTCAGCTTCATTAAAGGTGACATGAATGGACTCTTCTAATTCTTGCCTGCGAATATTGAATACTCTGAAAGATCTGGAGGTAGGAGAGTATCCAAGGAAGAATCCATCATCTGATTTTTCATCAAATTTACCCAGGTGATCTTTGTAATTGTGAATGAAAACAGGGCAACCAAAGACATGGAAGTAGCTTACATCAGGGGCTCTCTTCCTATGCACTTCATAAGCGGTCTTACCATGTCTCTTCACAATAATGGATCTGTTTTGTGTGTAGCATGCTGTGTACACAGCTTCACCCCAGAATTGTTTAGGAAGTCTTGATTCGCTGAGCATCGTTCTGGCAGCTTCAATGAGAGTTATGTTTCTTCTTTCAGCGACACCGTTTTGTTCAAGGGTTCCTGGGTTTGAGAAGTTCTGTGATATACCCTTTTCATCACAAAAGGCTTCCATGGCATGGTTTTTGAATTCTGTGCCATTGTCACTTCTGATAGCCTTTACCCTGCAATCATTGAAGTTTTCTATTTCTCTGATGAAGGGCATGATTCTTTCAGTAGCATCACTCTTTCTCTTAAGAAAGAATACCCATGTGAATCTGGAGAATTCATCTACAATGACCAAGGTATATTTGTTGTGATTGAGGGATTGAGGTTTAACTGGTCCAAACAAGTCCATGTGAAGAAGATGAAGACACTTGTTAATGGAGAATGATTGTTTTGTTTTGAACGAAGCCCTGTGATGCTTCCCTTTCTCGCAGGCTGAGCAGGGTCTGTCCTTGCTGAAGGTCAGAGAGGGAAGTCCAGCTACCAAGTCATTCTTTGCCAGTTTGTTGATGTTTTTGAAGTTGAGATGGGAGAGTCTCTTATGCCAGAGCCAATTTTCGCTATTAGATGCTTTGGCAAAGAGACAGGTGTTCTCTCCTTCAGGGGATGACGTCATGTCAATGACATAAACATCCCTTCTTCTGGGTGCAATTAGAACGACATCATCGTTCTGATTGAAGATAGTTCCTTGGGTCTTAGAGAACAGAACCTTGAACCCAGTATCGCAGAGTTGACTGATGCTGATTAGGTTGTGCTTCAAACCATTTACATAAGCGACCCTTGTGAAGGTTATTCCATTGCAATCCACTGAGCCATATCCTTCAGTGGCCCCTGAGGAGTCATCCCCAAAGACTACTTTTGGACCAGGCTCCTTCTTATATCTATGCAGATATTGTTTAATTCTTGTCATGTGTCTGGAGCACCCGCTATCCAAGTACCAAACAGATTTCTTTAGGTATGCCTGCATAGATATAACAAACCAGATTAGTTTCTATGATGAACCCACTTTCCAGTGGGTCCATGCTGTCGCTGACTGGCGACATTGGGTCTTCTGGGCCTTTCTCCCCCTCTTTGGTTGCAATCCCTGGTTTCATGACGCATGCTGCCACAGATGTCACAACCAGGGTAATGTTCACACTCATCAGAGTGGTGGTCATAAAAGCCACAATATTTGCAGGGAGGATTAGGCCTGTAACCCTGAGAATTTTCTCTGGATTTTGGTTGCTCAGGTCTTCTAGAGGGCCTGTGAGGGGTTTTAGATCTAAGATGTGTTCGAGTTCTTTGAACAGCGATGATCTCCTCATGCTCTCTAGAAGAGTGTTCAGTGGACTCACATGTGATACACTTGGGTTTCTTGGAACAATCCTCTGAGGAATGATTTTTGAACCCACAGTGTTTTTTTTTTGGTAAAAGGGTAGCAATGACCCCGGTAAATAGAACCAAAAAAAGCGTTGAAGTACAAGGAATGTGGCTGAAATACCACATTAACCGCAAGCTACAGGCAGCTTGTTAAACAAAATGTTTACGACAGGCCATAAACATTAACTAGTCTAGAATGCTGGAAATATATAAACTAGACAAAAACCAAGACGATAACATAAAGTTACGAGGAAAATAATAAAATATCAACATGGGATCAGCCAGTAGGAGTGCTTGCCCCAATATGAGTATTGAGAAGATTCACCGATTCATCAAAGACGACCTCGACTCCCTCCTCCTCCTCATTATCTTCCTCGCTTACTTGAGCCCCTTCGTCAATACCAGGTATGGACAAAGATGAAAATTTATTTGATGTAGAAACACTGCTCATTTGAGCTTTAGCCTTGTTCGGATCATTAAGATTGCTGGACTGCTGTAACTGACCAGATTTAGTATGCAACTTACTACTATTATCAGCACTCGTACTTGTAGTATCCAAGTGAGTTTTTGGCCGAAAAACAACCGTCTTACCTGCTTGGAAACCCTTGCTCAATGGAACACCTCTCGGAACTTGATCCCCTAAATTACCTTTGTACTTCTTCCTCTTGCTTTGCACTTGTTGGAACCCATCTTTATCAACATGAGTTGTCACTTTTTCAACCGTTATAGGTTTAACATTTTTCGGACAAGAATCACCGGAATGACCAAAAATATTACAAGTATGACATCTAGGCGGTTTCCATTCGTATTCAACTCGAATTAACTCCTTAGTACAACCAGAGCCTTCAAGATCAGGGACACCAATAGTAACGTTATCTATAAACTCCGAATCAGCATTCATCTCAATAAGACAACGAGCAAAACTACAACGACCCCAAGACTCTTTGCACATATTATCAGTATAATTATCCATCATAATAAGCTTACCAAGAAACGAAGCAATTAAACTAATACCTTCCTCTTCAAATACCTGAAGCGGGACATCATGAAACTTAACCCATACCGGAATACGAGTTAGTTCCTCCTTTAGAAGATTCGTTTTCATAGTCCATTTCTTAAGAAAAATTGGTGAATTACGAACCATCCACGGACCACCTTCCAGAACCACATTAAGACCCTCACTAGATCCAAATTGAAAAAAGAAAAAACCTTTCTCATTCATCATGATACGCTTAAGACCATGTTTTGCCCAGTTATTCTTGGCAAAATACTCAACCACAGGGAATGCAATCCTTTTACCAAGAAAATAACCATATAAAGTGTTATGGTAGCGAGCATTTACTGTTTCAACAACCTTCCTAGGAATAGAGATATTAACCCCTTCATAGACATTTTCAGAATTAAACGAAGAAGAGACTGCATTAATACCTCCATTAGTAGACGTAACCATATCACCTTCAAATCTGCAAAGTAACATCAGAATTTCTTTAGCACGATCAGGTGAGATCAATTCCCACAACGGATGCTTCTTCATACTTAATTCATGCATAAATTCACTCGCGTCAGCAAACGTGCGAATCGTTACACCAAATAATTTCAAAACCGCCTGTAGATTACACAATTGCATACCATTAATGGTAGCAGCCTTAGCTTCAAGGTCTGTTTCCTTAGCCATTTGTGCAGAGTGCACACTCGAACCACCTGAACTGAGTGAAGAAGTGCTGCTAGTTAAATTCTTATGGCGTTCACACAAAGCTTTATAATAAAGCATAGTGGTCTCCTTTGGTAAAGTAGACCATTTAGGAAATTTGTTTGCCTTCACACCATTTGCAAACACTTCAATGTCACGCACAGTATTCAAAGGAATAGAAAACAAATTAGATATCTCCTCTAGCGTTACTAAAACCTCAAGAGTAGACACCTTAACCACATCCATCCAACCTGTAAACAATGGCTTATCACTTTCTTTGCTCGAATCCATGTTCAATCAAACACAACCCTAACCACGAACAAGAACCCCTAAACAAACAGTAACTTTTTTTTTTGTTTATAATGATCGTAAACCAGAATTAAACAAAACGACAAAGGTCAGCCGCCAAGAACAATTAATGATCAAGAACTAAGGGTCAGCCGCCAAGAATAATAATAATCAACAATTAAATGGGATTGATGACTATTTGGGTATAAGGTCAGCCGCCAAAACTGAAGGAAAAAAACGACAGAATTAAACGAGGGTATAAGGTCAAATTGTGACTCAATTAATAGCACTTCAAAGGTCAGCCGACATAAAGGTCAGCCGACACCAAAAGCAATTAATTGCACAGATTCAAAGGTCTTGTGACTCAATTAATTGCCCACGAAAGTTAATGTCAGCCGACGAATGATGTTGCAACGATTAAAAACAACCGACGATAGAAGACAAGAACTAATTAAAGTAAAACAAACCCCTAAAAACCCTAAGAAAAAACAGGTAGACCAATTTAAACAAAGAACAAACGAGAAAACAATCTTGCCGACAAGAAAGAATTTTCTGCCGCCATAGATGTTATTTAGGGTTTTTTTTTCTGTTCTTCTTTTTCTGTTCTTCTTTTTCTGCCGCCATAGATTTCACACATTCTGTTCTTTTTGCAAGGCCTGAATAGCGTTCTCCCCTTTGAGCTGCTGGAGCTTTCACCAAGAGAGTTAACAGAAGGACTGTTATCCTTGGGGTTGATTTTTTCTTTCAACCCTTTTACCTCTTCCATCAGGGTGAGGAGAAGTTTCTTGGTGGGTGATAACTCTTCGGGGGAAGAAGTGGGTATGTCAGTGTTCTTGGCCACATAAACCTTCTTGTGTGCTTTATCAGCAACTTTGGAAGTGAGGTTCCCAGAGGTTTTGAGAACTGGTTTTGGGCCAAGCAAGGAATCTGATGGGTTAGCACCAGCAAGTTTGGGAGTAGCTGATGCGTCAGATTCTTTGTCAGAGTCCTTCTCAACCACAGAGGTGGAGAGAGGAGAAGAGACTTCTGATGGGACAAATTTAACACTGGGCACTGGAATGTGATTTTTGAACCTACCCTTACCCCCTATTGCCTGAACCACATTCCCTGGAATGGTTTCAGCAACTATTTCTTCCACAGTGGACTGGCCAAGGTTCCATTTTTCAATGGTTTTTCTCAAATCAGAGTTTTCATCAGCTAAAGATTCATTTTCAATGGACAACTTGCTGACCTCATTTTGAAGTTGATTAGCGATGTTCACAAAAGGTTTGAGATTAGCTAATTCAGATTGACAAAGACTCAACTCGTTTTTGAGATTTTGAAACTTATTTAACATATTTTTTCTTTGTTCTTCTACAAAATGGAGGTCAACTAAAGTGTAGTCACTGACATGGTCTCTGTCAGGACCCTCAGGCATGGAGAGTAATCTGTGTACCTTTTTCATAGTGATGTCAACCCATTGACCTGATCTTGCTTCACTTTTACCAACTGCTGGTTCTTCATCAGCAACAGCCATGAAGGCTCTGACGGTAGTGGTTCCTTCATCCTCAGAGGTAAGGGGTTCATCATCCCAGTCAAAAGAAGCAGCTATTAGACCTTTTCAGTCTTTTTGTTATCCTTCTTCTTGGCTGCATCATCAGCTTTCTGATTGAGTTTAATCAGCTCAGCTTTCAAGGCCTTGTATTTTAACTTGTAGTCCTTTTTACCCTCAGAGTCACTGAGAGAGGATTGCTTGAAAGGTGAGGAAGAGAACTTCTTTTTGCTGTTGGTTTTGCTGGATGATGGAAAGCTGGGAGAAGATGTCTTGTTTGACCAGCAGTCCTTTTGGAAATGACCAGTCTTTCCACAAGTGTAACATGACACTTTGGATTTGTCAATCTTGGCAGCACCAACTCTACCAGATCTTTTGTAGTATCTCTTCTGGTCAGCTAAAAGGGCTCTGTCATGGAATTCAGCATGTAATTCATCAAGGAATTCTTGACTGCTTCTTGTGTCTTCTTCCACGTCAGAGTCACTATCCTGAAAAGAGTGGTTAGCAACAAGAGCTTTTGACCCAGATATAGGAGAGGTAAACCTATCAGTCTCTGATTTGTAAATAGAGTCAATCAGTCCTTCTTCATAATTGTATCTACCAAACAGTTGAGCAAGAGTATCATTTTTTATGGCATTATTTGCTCTCAGGGTTTGGTTAAGACTAAGCCATTTCCTAGGCAAGCTGTTTACAAACGTGGCATTAACCTCAGCCTTGGGTAGTACAACACCATTGTTACCTAAATCATTCAGCAAGATCTTGAGTCTAGTGTATGTTTGAGAAACAGTTTCAGTTTCCAAGGCTTTGAAAGCGTTAAACTTAAGTCTTAATGCTTGTATTTTGGTCTCTTTAGTCTCTTCTGGTCCTTCATGCCCTAGAACCAACTCAGTCCACATTTCTTGTGCAGTGTTGCATTTGATGATGGACTTCATAATGTTCTTGGGTAGGCAAGAGACTATTATACTTTTAAGTCTCTTGTCCTGGTTAGCCAGACGTCTATCAGCGGGAGACCATTGCTTAACAGGTTTCTTAATGGGTCTCTCTGGTGTAGAGGAAATGGCCAGTGGTACATAAGGACCATTTTCTAAGATTTCAAACAAGAAGGGTTCTAGACCAACTAAGTATATAAGAAATTCACTTTTCCAACTTGAGAAATCTTCTTCATCAAACGCTGGAACATTAGACACATGTGACCCTCCACGATTATCAAGAAGTTGTGGAAGATCATCCTCATTTACACCAGTGCTTACAACAGGTGTAGACATGGTAGTAGATGTGGTGGCAGGTGCGTTTGTTGAAGTATTTGCTTGGTTAGATTGACCAAACGGTGGTGGGATGGGTGGCATAGTTTCAGTCATATTTGGATCTTGATTTTAAAAACTAGAACGGTTTTTAGAAAAGTTTTATAAATCAAACCGCTCTGATACCAATTGAAAGTCCCAAATTACAACTATTGTTGAAACTAAGTCACGAAAAACAATAACACCCAATAGATATACTTTTCAAACGAGTAATGCTTTATTAACTATTATCAACAAAGTATTACAAAGTGTATGAATACACCTCTTGAATAACAACAAGAAATGAACCCTAGAACAAGTAAACTTGATTCGAGACTCAAGTTTACAAGAGAACCAATGAGTCGCTGATGGACAGCTGAGGGCTCAGTGGTTCCAATGGGAGAAAGAACTTAGATTAAGATTCCAAGCACAAGGGTTGAATCTTAACTTCTTTCTCATCCCTATTTATAGTGATACGAGGTTGTATCCTTAGTGGGAGTAGTTGATACGTGTCATCTTCTGAGTGGAAGAGTACAACGTATTAAATGCATGTCCAAATCGAGACATGCCTTTAACTACTTTAGGTGAACAGTTCTGCCAACTGTTCACCTTTGTCCCACTAGGTCGTACTAGGCATTGACTTGAATCTCTTGTTTTGTCCCGCTCAAAACACTTGTAAGATTCTCCCGCCTAAACTATAAAGGGTTGGATAAGCTTTGCTTAATCCAAGTCTCTAGGGTTCTTAAGTGATCTCTGAGTGTTGTCAACTCAGAGATCCTTGAACACCAGTGCATTCCTTTGACATCCCAGCTATCCATAATCGCTGGTGAGTCTGACTTCAGATTGTCTTCGAATTCTCTGACGTTGTCTATGACTTGAATGATCCTGGTGTGCCAGCTAAGGCTTTGCCTTCCACTAGTCTAGTCTCTGTCGCTGGTCTTCTCAGCGACCTTTCAACACATAGTCTAATTTGAACAAATCTAGACAGGGCCATAGTTAAAACTTTCATTTGCCCAACAATCTCCCCCTATTTGTTTATAGATTATACTAAGTCTAAAATTATTGTAAGTGAGTATAATAATTTAACAAACATACCTCAAAGTTTTATTAAACAGAATGAACCTAGTCTATTACAAGAACACCCTGGGGTGTAAACATAAACAAAAGTAAATAGGTTCTTCAGCGATCAAGGCCTTGATCACAGAGTCTCTGGGCTTCGACTTTGTCACTCCTAGAGTTGATGACAAGTTCAATTTCAAAATCGAACTCATCAGCTTCTTTGCAATTCCTTAGGATGCCCTGCTTGAGTCTGATTAGCTGAATGGTTGAAGCCAGAGGTAGCTCATTCAACCGTTGAAAAGCATAATCACAGTTGCCATTCATAAAGACCATACCTACCTCTGGTTCTGTGTATACTTGGCCTTCTATGGGTTTGGTGATTTCTTTGGGAAGGACCAAGTTCCTTTGCATCCTATCGACCACTACGTCTTCAGTGACCAGCCTTTCTATCAGAGGCCCCATTGGGGTTTTCCTTTTCCTTTGCACCTGAGGAGGTGGTTGAGAAGAAAGCTGAGGAGGCAGGGGTGCCTTCAGCTTCTTTGCTGTGTCTCTTACCCAATTAAGTTTTGCTTGAATGTTTTTCATCATTTGGGCAGCACCAGGCCCAGTCTTCTTTTGGGCAAGAGCCAACAACTCCAACCACTCAGAGAGGCTCAGATCTCTGAGTTTAAAGTCACTGGAGACTTTGTAGTTCTGTATATCATTTTCCCTATAAATAGTCATTACCACCCTTTTGTCTTTGTCAGTGAAACATGTATACTTGGTGATACGACCGGGTTCAGCTCTCTGGTTGACAAGTCTTTGATATTCCTTTAAGAGGTTGTTCCTCTTGTCCTCCAGTTCCTTGAGCTTGACAAGCTGAGCTTTCTTAGCAGTGGGAGAGAGCTTGTCCAGGGCTTCTTTGCTTCTCAGTTCAGCAGCCCTGATGTTTGCCAATCTTTGATGTTCAATGATTTGGGCTTCTTTGCTTCTCAGTTCAGCAGCCCTAGAACAAGTAAACTTGATTCGAGACTCAAGTTTACAAGAGAACCAATGAGTCGCTGATGGACAGCTGAAGGCTCAGTGGTTCCAGTGGGAGAAAGAACTTAGATTAAGATTCCAAGCACAAGGGTTGAATCTTAACTTCTTTCTCATCCCTATTTATAGTGATACGAGGTTGTATCCTTAGTGGGAGTAGTTGATACGTGTCATCTTCTGAGTGGAAGAGTACAACGTATTAAATGCATGTCCAAATCGAGACATGCCTTTAACTACTTTAGGTGAACAGTTCTGCCAACTGTTCACCTTTGTCCCACTAGGTCGTACTAGGCATTGACTTGAATCTCTTGTTTTGTCCCGCTCAAAACACTTGTAAGATTCTCCCGCCTAAACTATAAAGGGTTGGATAAGCTTTGCTTAATCCAAGTCTCTAGGGTTCTTAAGTGATCTCTGAGTGTTGTCAACTCAGAGATCCTTGAACACCAGTGCATTCCTTTGACATCCCAGCTATCCATAATCGCTGGTGAGTCTGACTTCAGATTGTCTTCGACTTCTCTGACGTTGTCTTTGACTTGAATGATCCTGGTGTGCCAGCTGAGGCTTTGCCTTCCACTAGTCTAGTCTCTGTCGCTGGTCTTCTCAGCGACCTTTCAACACTTAGTCTAATTTAAACAAATTTAGACAGGGCCATAGTTAAAACTTTCATTGGCCGAACAGAAAGCGATGGGAATGGAGTTATGTTTAAGTACAGCATATCATCCGGAAACTGATGGACAAAGTGAGAGAATGATTCAAACGTTAGAGGATATGCATCATGTATGTGTGATTGATTTTGGAAATGGTTGGGATAAGCATTTGCCATTGGTTGAATTTTCGTACAATAATAGTTATCATTCTAGTATTAAAGCCGCTCCATTTGAAGCTTTGTATGGATGTAAGTGTAGATCACCAGTGTGTTAGAGTGAGGTAGGAGAAAGTCAATTGACTGGGCCTGAAATGATATTTGAGACGACTGAAAAGATTGTGCAAATTAAGAAGCGTTTGTTATCTGCCAGGAGTAGACAAAAGAGTTATGCTGATAATAGATGGAAACCGTTGGAGTTTGAAGTAGGAGACATGGTTATGTTGAAAGTATCTCCATGGAAAGGAGTAATACATTTTGGGAAGAGAGGAAAGTTGAGCCCGAGATATATTGGACCATTTAAGATTATCCAAAGGATTGGATTGGTGGCTTATAATTTAGAATTGCCTGATGAGCTTAAGGCTATTCATAATACTTTTCATGTGTCTAATTTGAAGAAGTGTTTAGCTGAAAGGGATGTGGTGATTCCATTGGAGGAAATTCAACTTGATGATAAGTTGCATTTTATAGAGGAACCTGTAGAGAGAATGGATAGGGAAGTAAAGAAGTTGAAGCATAGTAGAGTTCCGATTGTGAAGGTGAGATGAAACTGTAGACGTGGGCCAGAGTTTACGTGGGAACGTGAGGATTTCTTTAAGGACAAGTATCCTCATTTGTTTAGGAAGGATTAAGCGCCGCGGACGTCGCTTCTTTTAAGAAGGGTGGGATGTGATAACCCAAAATCGAGGTCATTGCATAATCATATTTTACGATTATTTTTGAAATTTTTGGATGAGTTTGAACGATATTTATTTTTGGAGGTTTAAGTTTAAACCGATGTTGGAAGGTTTATATTTAATATTTATTAAGTATAAGGAGTACTAGCAAGCGTGATGTCGATGGATGTCAAGTATTTTACATTTTATTGTCGGTTGTTCGATTTTTGTCATTTTTGAGGTTTTATTTTAAATGACGTGTTAAGTCGAGTCGAGAGTCGATATTATTATTTTTTTGAGGTACGTTTTGAATTTTTAAAAGTATCTTTATGAAACCCGAGCCCCGTAAATATTTTGAAAATTGACTAATAGTTATTTCTCGCTTTTTAGCTAACTATTTACATTTTTAGCCACAACTCTTGCCAAATTGCAACTTTGGTCCCTACCCCACTATATATAAACCACAAACAAACACACACTTTCATATTTTTCATTTTAAAAATTTCATTTTCTCTCTCTTTTCTCTCCATTTTGCCGAAACCCACCACACACCCAAAACACATACAATTTCAATTTTATCTCAAGTTTGAGGTTGAATCCAACTAAACCAAGCATAGACCCAATCATATAATTTCATAAGGATCACATTGGTGTAAGAATTTTACACATGCAAGCACATTTTTTTTCTTGATGTTGGTTGGTAGGAGCTATGATCATCCATGGCATTTTCATGATGATCCATGGTGATTCTTGCTAAAAATCTTGTTAAAACTTCATTTTGATCTTAAGATTTTTATTTTGATTATGATTTTGATGTTATGGTTGATGTATGATGATATTAGGGTATAGTAATGATCATTTTCATGGTTGGTTTTTATCAAAAAGTTGATTTTGTACAAGTTTTTAGTAGTCATTTTATAACAGTAAGTAAAGTGTAAAATCCGAATTTTTATGTTTTGAAAATGGCTTAACTTATAGCCTAGGGTTGTAGATAATTTTCTTAGCTTCAATTTGATACAAGGTAGAGCTTCTAGCTCCAAACGAGCGCGAAGTTATGATGTTTTGAATGATCGTGTACCGGGAGACGAGTATCGGCACTACAAATAGTTGTTGTTGATATTTGGATCGAATCTCGGGGACTCTAAATGGATGTTTTGAAAAATGTAACCTACTGATAATGAGGTGATTACTTATTAGGTTGAGTTTACTTTAAAACCGAGTGTCGGTTTTGTAAACAGAGTCTTTTAAATAAGTTAAAACGGTTGTATGAAAAATTAACGTAAATCTGTCCGGATTTTGTAGTTTGAAAATGAGTTGGGTAAAGTACTTTAAAATTAATTTCATTTGATAAACTTGTAAGAGGACTTTCTATATATAGTAAGTTAGTTTATCGAGTCGTTTCATAAACGGTTGACGAGTTTAAAAGGGGTAAATAAGCTAGTACATGTAGTATGTACCAACGGACTTTGTGAAAAGTGTAAAATGGTTAAGTAAATGTGTAGTAAATTGTAGTGAAGTTATTTATATCGTTTTCTCTCGAGTTTATCGTGACTTTATGAGTTTGAGTTTGATGTTGTTATGTATGATTTATTTTTCGAGTCATTATTAATGAACGCGCCTTATTTGATAGGTAGCGGTTCTCGTGTTTGAAAGGCATCCATTATATTCGACGATCATCTCATTAGATCTCTTATACTAAGGTGAGTCTATAAGCTCGCTTTCTACTCGTTTTAATGATTTTAATACCCGCGAGGGGGATACATGCTATTTGAAAATAAAGGAACACAAGTCATGAGTAATTGTTGGACCCGAATGTTGCCTAAAGTTGATTTCATTGTATTGAGTAACTTGTTGCTATAGACCCTAAATTCATGAGCCGTTAACTATCTTCTGACTTGATGTTGTGAGTCGGGAATAGCCGCTTATTCTAATGATAGTACTATTGGTTTGACTGATAGGTGTGTAAAGTGTAAACACCCATCCTTTTTACCACTTAATTACAATAATAACCGAGCCAAAACGTGTATTTTATGTCATTTATGTCGAAATTATGCGTGGTTTGTGTTTTTGTATTGATTTAGGACGAAAAGGTGAAAAGTGGAGAAAACACGGGCATTCACGGGCTTTTATCGAAGAAAAAGACGAAAGACGAAGTCAAGAAGTCAAGAGTGCAAAAAGAACGGAAGTCCAAGACTAATTCTGAAGATTTATCGAAGAAAAAGTCAAAAGACGGAAGTTTACTAAAAAGACGAAGAACTCAAGTCTTATTTATGAAGAAATGTCAAGACGAGTTTAAAGAAATCCCGAGACAAAGTCATTAAAGTCCAAGATTTAAAGAAGATTAAGAGGACAAGGACTTAAGCATGCAATTAAGAAAAGATGAAAGAGGGGAGGAAGCTTCCTAAGAACCTCCTAATCCTCCCCTATAAATAGTCATTAGGATTTACATTTCATTCTGGTTGGCTAGTTTGACAAACTATGCTCTTCCACTTTAATTTTTGCACATTTAAATTCATGTCATTTACTTTATTGTCAAATTTAAATACATGTCTTGCACCTTAAATACCTTTAATTTCAAGTAAGTTTTCTTTTAATTCTTGTCAATCTTTACTTTATTGTTTGATCTCCTATCTTCCTTTCTTTAATCTTCATGCTTTATTGTTTATGTTCATGTTCTTGATTTTTATTAATTTAATTAAGTGGTTTTTGATCATTTTGATTAGTATTGTTAGTTTTGTTGTTTAGGATTGTTTGTTTATGATTAGTAGATGTTATTTGATTAGTTTGATTTAATCTTGTGGTTGATTTAGATTAGATTTGGTTAGATTCGTGTATATTGTTCTCTCCTTGTTCTTTGTGTTTCTGTTACTGTATTCCCAGGAAACATTCCGGATCAAGCCCAGTTATTCCGAGTGAAGGAGTTTGTGCAAGTTTATTCCGGATCAAGGGTGTTCATCCGGAATATTGGACATTCCGGATCAGAAGAGTTTATTTGGAATAATTTATTATTCCGGATCAAACCGTTCATCCGGAATATTAGATATTCCGGATCAGCCTAACATTCCGGATCAACAGAACATTCCGGATCAACCAAACATTCGGGGTCAAGGAGATATTCCGAATCAAAGGCTTCCATCCGGAATAAGTGACATATTCCGGATCAAGGAGTTTTATTCGGAATAATATTCCGGATCAAGGAGTTTCATCCGGAATCTTCAACATTCCGGATCACGGCTTTATTCCGGATCAGCAACATTCCGAATCAAGGCATTATTCCGAATCAAGACTTTATTCCGGATAAGTGACATATTCCGGATAAAGGATTTATTCCGGATCAAGGGTTTTGGTGAATATTCCGAGTGAAGAAGAATCATTCCGAACGAAGGTGACATTCCGGATGAGTGATTATTCCGAACGAAGGATTATTCCGGATGAGTTGTTTTCAGGTTCTTTTAATTTCAGTTTTTAACTTTCTGTTTTTAATTTTCAAGCTTTACTTTTCCCGCCTTTTTCCTTTGTTGCACTTTAAGATTCCTTGCCTTAGATTTATTTTACCCTTTCCTTAGTTTAAGTTTTAGTTGCATTTTAAGATTATTTGCCTTAGTTAGAATAAAGTTTGCGTTATTTACTTTTAGTGCCTTTGAATTTTAGTCACGCTTTTAAATACTTGTCTTTTATTTTAAATTAGATTTAGATTTACTTTAACGTCATTTTACTTTTACGTCTTGCACATTTTATTTTAAAACATCCAAAATATTTGTTTCACCAAAAAAAATTGAGTCGTACTTTGAACCGGAAATCAATTCGTTAAGATACCGAGAAACGAACTTTTTCAACTAGCAAAATCTTAACATTAAAATGGCGCCGCTGCCGGCTCTTTTCGTAAAGATTAACGGTTTTCTGTGAGAGACGTGTTGCTTTTTGATAACTAGGTTTTTACCTAATTAAAAAGATTCGTTGGTGTGTGTCTAATCGAATTGATCCTGGTTATCTATGTGACTCAGTCGTTCTTTGGTGAAATAAAAGTTTGTGTCGTTGTAGTAATTAAAATGTGCAAGACTCAAAAGTAAATGGAGAAGTCTATCCGAAAAGACCCTAGCAAGGTATGAGGATAAAAAAAGCCAAGTCCAAAAAGGAGGCGGATCGTTGTATATCAAAGTCCAAAATAAAGATTGGAGAAAAATGACGAAGTCGTGGTCCAAGTATGAATCTCTCAAAACTTCAAGTGAAGAAATTCCTATTATGAAGAGAAGACCATTATTTCATGAACGTCTCTCAAGGTTTGAAGTATGAAGTCGCTGCCAAATATCGGTCCGAGAAAGGTCTCAAATCGCGAAGCGAGTTATGCCAAGATATGAACTTTATGAGGTCCCGAGAAGCAGTTTTAAAAGATTTTGTCCTTTAGCTAACTATTGATTAAATCGTTCACTTTATTTTCGGCCTAAATAACTATTGAAATAAGTCAAAAATGCATCCTCGTGATCATTCAAGACAATAATAAAATATAAGAGACACACCTAGGAATAAGGGAGTCTAAGTGAATAATTGGCCCACATGAGTTCGTGTTAGTTTGCTAACTTATAATAACAATGATCTCGTTTTTAAGCTTGGTTTGGAGAAAGTGAAAACTTGAGGATGATGATCATTCATGACATTTCCAAAACCCGAAGGTATGTTTTTTTATTTCTTTATGTTTACAATTTTATATCTCTTTAATAAAGGCCAAGGTGGATTGATGGTGATGAAAAATGTAAACGTGCTTTGTAACTAATGCATTGCATGAGGACATTGCAATGGTCAAGTGTAGGAGATTTGATAGGTGTGTAAACACCCATCCTTTTTACCACTTAATTACAATAATAACCGAGCCAAAACGTGTATTTTATGTCATTTATGTCGGAATTATGTGTGGTTTGTGTTTTTGTTGTGATTTAGGACGAAAAGGTGAAAAGTGGAGAAAACACGGGCATTCACGGGCTTTTATCGAAGAAAAAGACGAAAGACGAAGTCAAGAAGTCAAGAGTGCAAAAAGAACGGAAGTCCAAGACATATTCTGAAGATTTATCGAAGAAAAAGTCAAAAGACGGAAGTTTACTAAAAAGCCGAAGAACTCAAGTCTTATTTATGAAGAAATGTCAAGACGAGTTTAAAGAAATCCCGAGACAAAGTCATTAAAGTCCAAGATTTAAAGAAGATTAAGAGGACAGGGACTTAAGCATGCAATTAAGAAAAGATGAAAGAGGGGAGGAAGCTTCCTAAGCACCTCCTAATCCTCCCCTATAAATAGTCATTAGGATTTACATTTCATTCTGGTTAGCTAGTTTGACAAACTATGCTCTTCCACTTTAATTTTTGCACATTTAAATTCATGTCATTAACTTTATTGTCAAATTTAAATACATGTCTTGCACCTTAAATACATTTAATTTCAAGTAAGTTTTCTTTTAATTCTTGTCAATCTTTACTTTATTGTTTGATCTCCTATCTTCCTTTCTTTAATCTTCATGCTTTATTGTTTATGTTCATGTTCTTGATTTTTATTGATTTAATTAAGTGGATTTTGATCATTTTGATTAGTATTGTTAGTTTTGTTGTTTAGGATTGTTTGTTTATGATTAGTAGATGTTATTTGATTAGTTTGATTTAATCTTGTGGTTGATTTAGATTAGATTTGGTTAGATTCGTGTATATTGTTCTCTCCTTGTTCTTCGTGTTTCTGTTACTGTATTCTCAGGAAACATTCCGGATCAAGCCCAGTTATTCCGAGTGAAGGAGTTTGTGCAAGTTTATTCCGGATCAAGGGTGTTCATCCGGAATATTGGACATTCCGGATCAGAAGAGTTTATTCGGAATAATTTATTATTCCGGATCAAACCGTTCATCCGGAATATTAGATATTCTGGATCAGCCTAACATTCCGGATCAACAGAACATTCCGGATCAACCAAACATTTCGGATCAAGGAGATATTCCGAATCAAAGGCTTCCATCCAGAATAAGTGACATATTCCGGATCAAGGAGTTTTATTCGGAATAATATTCCGGATCAAGGAGTTTCATCCGGAATCTTCAACATTCCGGATCACGGCTTTATTCCGGATCAGCAACATTCCGAATCAAGGCATTATTCCGAATCAAGACTTTATTCCGGATAAGTGAGATATTCCGGATAAAGGATTTATTCCGGATCAAGGGATTTGGTAAATATTCCGAGTGAAGAAGAATCATTCCGAACGAAGGTGACATTCCGGATGAGTGATTATTCCGAATGAAGGATTATTCCGGATGAGCTGTTTTCAGGTTCTTTTAATTTCAGTTTTTAACTTTCTGTTTTTAATTTTCAAGCTTTACTTTTCCCGCCTTTTTCCTTAGTTGCACTTTAAGATTCCCTGCCTTAGATTTATTTTACCCTAACCTTAGTTTAAGTTTTAGTTGCATTTTAAGATTATTTGCCTTAGTTAGAATTAAGTTTGCGTTATTTACTTTTAGTGCCTTTTAATTTTAGTCACGCTTTTAAAATCTTGTCTTTTATTTTAAATTAGATTTAGATTTACTTTAACGTCATTTTACTTTTACGTCTTGCACATTTTATTTTAAAACATCCAAAAATATTTGTTTCACCAAAAACAATTGAGTCGTACTTTGAACCGGAAATCAATTCGTTAAGATACCGAGAAACGAACTTTTTCAACTAGCAAAATCTTAACATTATTGACCACCCTATCTGAGACCAGGGCATTACGTTGAGTAACCCGCTGGGAAGGATAATTTTACGTGAATAAGATTGTGGTATTCTAGCAACTGATACCCTAGAGAGGCAATGGTTTTATTTTAATCATGCCGGCATTTGGCGTGGGTGACTATTTGGTTAAGGGGTCGGTGTCATGAGCTTAAATACAATGTTTGTTTAATAATATCATTATTATTACTGCCTTGAATATAGATTGTGTGTACGACAATTCTATAAATGATTATGATTGATTTTCTTCTTGTGTTCAAATGTGATTTGATAAACCTATAGCCTCGCTCAACATTACTGTTGACTCGTTTTATGCATGTATTTCAGGTAATAGGAAGTATGGAGCATGGAGCTTTGCTGTGGAGGTTGTGGCTTGGCTTTTGGAAGAATGTTGGTCTAAACTATTTCTACCTTTTAAATGTTGAACAATTTACTTTATGTTGATTTACTGTACTAAACTTGTTGGTTGTTGGTCGAGATCCATGGGGACAAAACGCTTTACTCTGGTATCGTGTCAGTACAATTTGGGTTGAAATCTATGTTTTAGACCATTTATGAAAATCATGTTTATATTCTGTGTAAACGTCTCAGTTTTGAGTCGTTCAATATACCTTGTGTGATGATGCTTGTGTCTAGCACCCAATTGTGTATTTCCGCTGCGCAATGTAAATTAGGGGTGTTAGAGATTGGTAACCAGAGCTGCAAGTTATAGAGAACTGGGTCAATTTTGAAAATTGTCCTAAACTATAACTTTGGTGTCGAAAGTATTTATTCTTCAAAAGCACACAACTCCTCTGCAACGCTCCGGTAAGATCACTTTTAGTTTTGTTTTGCATTGTAGATGTATCCCTCATAACTGAAATGATTTCCCGAGTATTTATTAAGTAAATACTACGATATTGTATTGGAATTATTGAAAGTACGCTGAGTGTCAGTATCATATTTATTTTTTTTGCGAGCATTGCATAAACATCATTTGCATTGTGTTGCATAGCATGGATAATGTATGACATTTGCATGAGCATTGCATACTAATTATTATTTTATTAACGATGACCTTAAGTATCCTTAACCCTTATAATTGTAGAAAATGGCTGGTTTACCTCGTGAGGATGGATGGATTGATTTGACTAATGTAGTGGATGGTGAAGAAGTGGATAACTTTGGTGCTAGTGACGATGAGGAGCCTTTTGAGTTTTTAGATGATGGGATTCCACTTACTGCAGTTGGTCAGACAGAGCCTGAGTTGATACAAGGTAGTTATGTTCCAAGGGTCAATGTTGTGTCACAGACAGTTCCAGATTGTCAGCGACCTGTTGTTCGTTCTTCGACTCCTACATGTGATGCTTATATCAGTAGTTTTCCTGGGATTGCATTTGCTAGGGGTGATGTTCCTGTTGAGTCGAGTAGGGCTGCTAGTGCTCGATCTATTCATGATGGTATTCCTAAGGTTTATTGTCCATGTCCTAGGTCTTATGATGATATTTTCTGGTTTCTTAAGAAGTTTTATAGGTCTTTGTTTGAAAGGTATTTGGTTGAGACTCGTGTGATTAGGAGGTTTGAGCTGAATGAGAAAAAGTTTGACAGGTTTGTTAGTAGTGTGAGGAGATCAGAGTTTGTTAGGGCAAGGGAAATGGATGAAGTTGTTAGATTAAGATCTATGGTGCTGAATTTGAGTGGGCAAGTTGAAAGGTTGCGTAGGGAGCAGGAAAGGAATGCTAGGTTGAGTGTGTGGGGTTTGCCGATGAGATCTTTTCCTAGTCGAGGTGTTATGATACGTGATGTGCCGGATCAGGTTGAAGCTCAAGTGTTGGTGAGGTCGAGTGAAGGAGGTAGTCGTAGAGGGAAGGAAAAAATGGAGGAAGAATCTGAGGATGACGATAGCAGCAGTGATGACGAGCCGATGTACAAGAAGCTGCGGGGATCTGATGTTTAGTTCTTTTCTGTTGTTTTTATTTGGCCTTGTTGTAATAGAACTTATATAGACTCGTACTCTAGTTTGTGATGAAACTTAATGACTTTAAGTTGTTGTGATGAAGGATTGTAGTGACATTACTTGTCACAATTTTGTGGAGATTTTCCAATGCAATCGAAAATTACCTTCATGACTTATGATTTGTCTTATTAGTTCTTTTGTGTGAGTTGGTTAATGATTCATTGTGAATTGTGTTGTTGGTGCATGTAGTATCCATGTTACATCTTGATAGAGAAATCCTTCTTCTTATCTTGATATGAATACTTACTTGTTCTTTTCTGTTATGGTTACAGGAAGGAGTTGGGAGGCATTTTTCTGACTTTACTAAATGGTTGTTTGGTTAGTTTTCTGTAAACATGCCGCCTAAATTGACGACTGCTGCTGTTAATACCATGATTGAGAGAGCTATCGCTAGAGCTTTGGAAGCTGAACGTGCTGCGAGGAACGAAGAGGCTGAGAATAGGAATGCTGCTGGTCAGGTTGGAGGGAATGTTGGAAATCAGGCTGGAGGTAATGCTGATGAGCAAGCAGAAGAAAATGTTGCGGGACAAGTTGGAGGTAATGCTGCTGTTCAGCAGGTTCAGAAGGAATGTTCTTATGCTGGTTTCATGAAATGTGGACCTACCCAATTTCGTGGTACTGGTGGTGCATTGGAATTAAGGAGGTGGATTGAAAAGATTGAAAGTACTTTTGAAATCAGTGGATGTTCAGAAGCTAGTAAGGTAAAATTTGTTGCAGCTACTTTTCAGGATGATGCGTTGAGTTGGTGGAATAGTTAAGTAGCTACTGTGGGGTTGGTTGAAGCTAATGCCAGAACATGGACTGTGACCAAGGGACTGTTGACTGCTAAGTTTTGTCCTGAGGAAGAGTTAGGTCAGTTGGAAGATGAATTGAGACATTTGGTGCTGATGAACAATGATATTGTAGCTTATACAAGGAGGTTTTCTGATTTATGTTTGTTGTGTCCTGATGCGTTTGCTGATGACCGTAAGAAGATGAAGCAATATATTAGAGGTTTATCTAGTAATATCAAGGGAGAAACTACTTCGTCGAAACCCAAGTCGTTTGATGAAGCTATTCAAATGGCACATGCTTTAATGGATGTAAAGTTGCAGGATCGAAAGGATAGTATTACTGAAGGGAATAAGAGAAAGTGGGAATCTGCACACTCAAGTCAAGGGCGGAATCGAGGTGGTTATCGTAATAACAATAACCAAGGACCGAATAGGAATCAACAGTACAATTTAAGAAGGAATGATGGTGTTCATGCTGCTATAGGAAATCAAGGTAACAAGGTGAATCCAAAGTGTGGTCGGTGTAATCTGTATCATATTGGAAATTCTCCACCTACTTGCAACAAGTGTGGGAAGGCCGGACATAAGATGGCAGATTGCAGAAATAAGGGTGTAGCCACTGGGGCTAATGCTATTAAGGTAGTTTACTGTTCTGGATATGGAGGTCGTGGACATAAGCAAGGGAACTGTCCGAGGGTTGGCATACGACAGGGAGGCAATGTTGTTGCTGTTGCTGTTGGGATTGCTGCTCCAGCCTATGTCGTGGGAGATGCTGACAAACCTCAAGGGTCGAACGTGGTGACTGGTACATTCTTACTTGATGCTTGTTATGCTAGTGTGTTATTTTATTCTGGATCTGATAAAAGTTTCGTAGATGTTAGATTCAGTCAGCTACTGGATAGAGAACCAGTGAGATTGACAACTAGTTATAATGTGGAGTTAGCTGATGGTAAGGTTGTAAGCACTAGTTCTATACTGAAAGGTTGTTCCTTGAAGTTAGGTAATTATGTTTTTAGTATTCATTTGATGCCCATAGAGTTAGGATCTTTTGACGTGATTATTAAGATGGATTGGTTAGTTGGTAATGGTGCAGTAATTGTTTGTGGAGAAAGATTAGTTCAGATACCGCTAAGGAATAGGGTATTGACTGTGAAAGGTGATGAATGTGCTTCTCGTTTGAGAGTTGTTTCTTGTTTAAAGATGATGAGGTATATAGAAGCAGGTTGTGATGTGTTTCTTGCACAGATAAGTACTGATGGTGTGAATGAAAGGAAATTGGAGGATGTGCCTATGATTAGAGAGTATCCTGATGTTTTCCCTGAGGAATTGCCAAGATTACCGCCGCATCGTGAAGTGGAGTTTCGTTTTGATTTAGTGTCGGGTGATGCTCCTGTTGCTCGTGCACCGTATCGTTTAGCTCCATCTGAGATGAAAGAATTATCTGATCAATTGAAGGAATTGATGGATAAGGGATTTATTAGACCAAGTTCGTCGCCGTGGGGTGCGCCTGTTTTGTTTGTTCGGAAGAAAGATGGTTCTTTTAGAAGGTGTATTGATTATAGAGAGCTTAACAAATTGACTGTCAAGAATCAGTATCCACTGCCGAGGATTGATGATTTGTTCGATCAGTTGCAAGGTTCTTGTGTATACTCGAAGATCGATTTGAGATCTGGGTATCATCAACTGAGAGTTAGGGAAAAAGATATTCCTATAACAGCTTTCCGTACTTGATATGGACATTTCGAATTTCAAGTGATGCCTTTTGGGTTAACAAATGCGCCTGCTGTATTTATGGATTTGATGAATCGTGTATGAAAGCCGTATTTGGATGAGTTTGTTATCATATTCATTGATGATATTCTCGTTTACTCCAAGAGTGAAGAGGAACATGAGAAGCATTTGAGAACAATTTTGGAATTGTTGAAGAAGGAGAAGCTGTATGCGAAATTCTCTAAGTGTGAATTTTGGTTGAAATCAGTGCAATTTTTGGGGCACGTGATTGATAGTGAAGGTGTTCATGTGGATCCTGCTAAGATTGAGGCAATTAAGGATTGGTCAGTGCCAAAGACGCCGACTGAAGTTCGCCAATTTCTTGGTTTGGCTGGGTATTATAGAAGGTTTATTGAGAAGTTTTCGCTAATTGCTAAGCCGTTGACTAAGCTTACGGAAAAGAATCGAGTGTTTGAATGGGGATTGGAAGAGGAATCTGCATTTAGTATGTTGAAGGATAAGTTGTGTTCTGCGCCGATATAATCTTTGCCAGAAGGATCTGAGGATTTTGTAGTGTACTGTGACGCGTCTCATAAAGGATTTGAAGCTGTATTGATGCAAAGGGAGAAAGTAATAGCATATGCATCGAGACAATTAAGGAAGCATGAAGAGAATTACACTACGCATGATTTAGAACTTGGGGCTGTTATTTTTGCTTTGAAGCTGTGGATACACTACTTGTATGGAACCAAGTGTGTGGTTTTTACTCATCATAAGAGTTTGCAGTATATTTTGGATCAAAAGGAATTGAATATGAGGTAAAGGAGATGGGTTGAGTTGCTGAGTGATTATGACTGCGAGATTCGTTACCATCCTGGTAAAGCGAATGTGGTAGCTGATGCACTTAGTAGAAAGGAAAGAGATAAGTCTATAAGAGTTAGAGCTTTGACGATGTTGGAAAGTGTTTATTTGACAGAAGAGATATTGAAAGCCTAAACTAATGGTATGAAGGAAGAAAATGTTGAGGCAGAAAATTTGGATAGAATGTTGAAACCATTATTTGAAGTAAGGTCAAATGGATTGAGGTATTTTAAGAATAGGATTTGGTTACCGTTGTGTCCGTCTGAGAAAGATTCGTTAGGGGTGCGAGATTTGGTGATGAATGAATCTCATAGGTTGAAGTATTCAATACATCCTGGATCGGACAAGATGTATCAAGATCTTAAGAAAGTTTATTGGTGGCCAAATATGAAGGCAGATATAGCACAGTATGTTAATAAGTGTTTAACTTGTGCGAAGGTGAAGGCTGAACATAAAAAACCGTCTGGATTATTAGTGCAACTTGAGATTCCCGAGTGGAAATGGGAGAAGATGACAATGGATTTTGTGACAGGTTTGCTAAGGAATGCAAGTGGTTGTGATATGATATGGGTGATTGTAGATAGATTGACTAAGTCTGCTCACATTTTGCCAATGAAGAAGACAGATAGTATCGAGAGGTTAACAACAGTGTATGTGAAGGAGATTGTTTGTCGACATGGTGTGCCTTTGTCGATAATTTCTGATCGTGATAGTAGGTTTACTTCAGAATTTTGGAAGTCTTTGCAGAAAGCGATGGGAACAGAGTTATGTTTAAGTACAGCATATCATCCGGAAACTGATGGACAAAGTGAGAGAATGATTCAAACGTTAGAGGATATGCATCATGCATGTGTGATTGATTTTGGAAATGGTTGGGATAAGCATTTGCCATTGGTTGAATTTTCGTACAATAATAGTTATCATTCTAGTATTAAAGCGGCTCCATTTGAAGCTTCGTATGGACGTAAGTGTAGATCACCAGTGTGTTGGAGTGAGGTAGGAGAAAGTCAATTGACTGGGTCTGAAATGATATTTGAGGCGACTGAAAAGATTGTGCAAATTAAGAAGCGTTTGTTATCTGCCAGGAGTAGACAAAAGAGTTATGCTGATAACAGAAGGAAACTATTGGAGTTTGAAGTAGGAGACATGGTTATGTTGAAAGTATCTCCATGTAAAGGAGTAATACGTTTTGGGAAGAGAGGAAAGTTGAGCCCGAGATATATTGGACCATTTAAGATTATCCAAAGGATTGGATTGGTGGCTTATAAGTTAGAATTGCCTGATGAGCTTATGGCTATTCATAATACTTTTCATGTGTCTAATTTGAAGAAGTGTTTAGCTGAAAGGGATGTGGTGATTCCATTGGAGGAAATTCAACTTGATGATAAGTTGCATTTTATAGAGGAACCTGTAGAGATAATGGATAGGGAAGTAAAGAAGTTGAAGCATAGTAGAGTTACGATTGTGAAGGTGAGATGAAACTGTAGACGTGGGCCAGAGTTTACGTGGGAACGTGAGGATTTCTTTAAGGACAAGTATCCTCATTTGTTTAGGAAGGATTAAGCGCCGCGGACGTCGCTTCTTTTAAGAAGGGTGGGATGTGATAACCCAAAATCGAGGTCATTGCATAATCTTATTTTACGATTATTTTTGAAATTTTTGGATGAGTTTGAACGATATTTATTTTTGGAGGTTTAAGTTTAAACCGATGTTGGAAGGTTTATATTTAATATTTATTAAGAATAAGGAGTACTAGCAAGCGTGATGTCGATGGATGCCAAGTATTTTACGTTTTATTGTCGGTTGTTCGATTTTTGTCATTTTTGAGGTTTTATTTTAAATGACGTGTTAAGTCGAGTCGAGAATCGATATTATTATTTTTTTGAGGTACGTTTTAAATTTTTAAAAGTATCTTTATGAAACCCGAGCCCCGTAAATATTTTGAAAATTGACTAATAGTTATTTCCCGCTTTTTAGCTAACTATTTACATTTTTAGCCACAACTATTGCCAAATTGCAACTTTGGTCCCTACCCCACTATATATAAACCACAAACAAACACACACTTTCATATTTTTCATTTTAAAATTTTCATTTTCTCTCTCTTTTCTCTCCATTTTGCCGAAACCCACCACACACCCAAAACACATATAATTTCAATTTTATCTCAAGTTTGAGGTTGAATCCAACTAAACCAAGCATAGACCCAATCTTATAATTGCATAAGGATCACATTGGTTTAAGAATTTTACACATGCAAGCACATTTTTTTTCTTGATGTTGGTAGGTAGGAGCTATGATCATGCATGGCATTTTCATGATGATCCATGGTGATTCTTGCTAAAAATCTTGTTAAAACTTTATTTTGATCTTAAGATTTTTGTTTTGATTATGATTTTGATGTTATGGTTGATGTATGATGATATTAGGGTATAGTAATGACCATTTTCATGGTTGGTTTTTATCAAAAAGTTGATTTTGTACAAGTTTTTAGCAGTCATTTTATAACAGTAAGTAAAGTGTAAAATCCGAATTTTTATGTTTTTAAAATGGCTTAACTTATAGCCTAGGGTTGTATATAATTTTCTTAGCTTCGATTTGATATAAGGTAGAGCTTCTAGCTCCAAACGAGCGCGAAGTTATGATGCTTTGAATGATCGTGTACCCGGGAGACGAGTATCGGCACTACAAATAGTTGTTGTCGATATTTGGGTCGAATCTCGGGGACTCTAAATGGATGTTTTGAAAAATTTAACCTCCTGATAATGAGGTGATTACTTATTAGGTTGATTTTACTTTAAAACCCCAGTGTCGGTTTTGTAAACGGAGTCGTTTAAATAAGTTAAAACGGTTGTATGAAAAATTAACGTAAATCTGTCCGGATTTTGTAGTTTGAAAATGAGTTGGGTAAAGTACTTTAAAAGTAATTTCATTTGATAAACTTTTTAGAGGACTTTCTATATATATTAAGTTAGTTTATCGAGTCGTTTCATAAACGGTTGACGAGTTTAAAAGGGGTAAATAAGCTAGTACATGTAGTATGTACCGGCGGACTTTGTGAAAAGTGTAAAATGGTTAAGTAAATATGTAGTAAAGTATAATGAAGTTATTTATATCGTTTTCTCTCGAGTTTATCGTGACTTTATGATTTGAGTTTGATGTTGTTATGTATGATTTATTTTTCGAGTCATTATTAATGAACACGCCTTATTTGATAGGTAGCGGTTCTCGTGTTTGAAAGGCATCCATTATAGTCGACGATCATCTCACTAGATCTCTTATACTAAGGTGAGTCTATAGCCTCGATTTCTACTCGTTTTAATGATTTTAATACCCGCGAGGGGGATACATGCTATTTGAAAATAAATGAACACAAGTCATGAGTAATTGTTGGACCCGAATGTTGCCTAAAGTTGATTTCATTGTATTGAGTAACTTGTTGCTAAAGACCCTAAATTCATGAGCCGTTAACTACCTTCTGACTTGATGTTGTGAGTCAGAAATAGCCGCTTATTCTAATGATAGTACTATTGGGTTGACCACCCTATCTGAGACAAGGGCATTACGTTGAGTAACCCGCTGGGAAGGATAATTTTACGTGAATAAGATTGTGGTATTCTAGCAACTGATACCCTAGAGGGGCAATGGTTTTATTCTAGTCATGCCGGCATTTGGCGTGGGTGACTATTTGGTTAAGGGGTCGGTGTCATGAGCTTAAATTCAATGTTTGTTTAATAAATATCATTATTATTACTGCCTTGAATATAGATTGTGTGTACGACAATTCTATAAATGATTATGATTGATTTTCTTCTTGTGTTCAAATGTGATTTGATAACCTATAGCCTCGCTCAACATTATTGTTGACTCGTTTTATGCATGTATTTCAGGTAATAGGAAGTGATGGAGCATGGAGCTTTGCTATGGAGGTTGTGGCTTGGCTTTTGGAACAATGTTGGTCTAAACTGTTTCTACCTTTTAAATGTTGAACAATTTACTTTATGTTGATGTACTGTACTAAACTTGTTGGTTGTTGGTCGAGATCCATGGGGACAAAACGCTTTACTCTGGTATCGTGTCAGTACAATTTGGGTTGAAATCTATGTTTTAGACCATTTATGAAAATCATGTTTATATTTTGTGTAAACGTCTCACTTTTGAGTCGTTCAATATACCTTGTGTGATGATGCTTGTGTCTAGCACCCAATTGTGTATTTCCGCTGCGCAATGTAAATTGGGGGTGTTAGAGTATTGTGCACATATATATATATATATATATATATATATATATATATAGTACAAACACTTCATACAACATTTTTCCCATGATTTGTTTAAGTGTTGGGCATACATAGTTTGTTATACCTTTCAATACTTGTTATCTTAGTCTTATGTACAAGGTTTAGTTATGCAACATATTACCATAGCAAATTAATTGTAGAAGTATAAGTACATAGTGGACAAGTTTACACATAACTTATAGAGATATAACACATGAGTGAATGTTCTAGGATTAATGGGTGAAACTCATTACATAAAATCATGGTAAAATCATGGATTTTACAACACCGCCACGTTATTTTAGCTTTGTCCTCAAAGATACTAAAAGCGTAGTTAGCTTTTAAGTGAAAAGATGAGGGTACTTGGCTTTGAAGATGTCCTCTCGTTCCCAAGTGTACTCGGGGCCTCTCTTCGAGTCCCATGGCACTTTGATCAACGGAATGCGGCTACGTTTTAACTTCTTGGTTGTTCTCTCCATGATTTCCACTGGTGTCTCCGTGTATTGGATTTGGTTATCGATATTGACCCCTCTAAGGGCATAACCAAAGGTTCCTCGACGTAGCACTTCTTCAGATTGGATACATGGAAGGTGGGGTGTATCCTACTTAATTGTAGTGGCAGTTCCAAACGGTATGCCACTTCCTCGATCTTGGCTATCACTTTGAAAGGACCCACATATCGTGGATTTAACTTTCCACGCTTTCCAAACTGTAAAATCCCCTTACATGGTGATACCTTTAGCATGACGTGATCTCCCACTTTGAACTGTACGGGTTTGCGTTTTTTATCCGCGTAGCTCTTTTGTCGATCGCCAGCAGCTTGCAGTCTCTATTTTATAAGGACAATTCGGTCTGTAGTCGCCTGAATCAATTCAGGCCCAGTGAGTTGGAACTCACCTACCTCTGCCCAACATACAGGAGAGCGACATTTCCTTCCATAAAGGGCTTCAAAAGGGGCGGCCTTGATACTAGCGTGATAGTTATTGTTGTAGGAAAACTCAACCAAAGGTATATGCTCGACCCAACTATTTCCAAAATCAATTACACATGCCCTTAGCATGTCCTCTAGGGTTTGTATGGTTCGCTCACTCTGACCTTTCGTTTGTGGATGCTAGGCGGGCTCATATCCAGTTGGGTACCCAGGGCTCGTTGAAGAGCCCTCTAGAAGTTGGAGGTGAATCTGCTATCCCGGTCGCAGATTTTTGAGACTGGTACTCCATGTTTGGTTACAATTTCCTTAAGGTAGGTCCTTTCCAACTTGGATAGGGAGTCGGATTTCTTGATGGGTATGAAATGAGCAGACTTGGTGAGTCGGTCGACTATCACCCAAATGGCATCATATCCACGTGATGATTTTGGGAGTTTGGTCACAAAATCCATGGTAATATTTTCCCACTTCCATTCAGGTATCTCAGGCTGTACCAGTAAACCAGATGGTCTTTGGTGTTCTGTTTTGACACGTGCGCATGTCAAACATTTCTGGACGTAGGTGGCGATGTCAGCCTTCATGTTTGGCCACCAATATAATTTCCTCATATCTTGATACATCTTTTCCAATACCAGATGTATTGAATATTTGGATTTATGTGACTCGTGCATGATTATGTCCCTCAAATTCCCATAATGGGGTAACCAACTCCTCCAGTGTAAGCACAATGTTCCGTCCGCCTTTGGTTCCGGTTTCTCTTTAGAGAGGTCGGTTCAAAACATTCCTCCTATGTCTTCTTTCTAGAGGTTTTCGGGTTTCTGTGCTTGGGTTTGTGCTTCAAGGATTTGCTTGGGCAGATCCAGATTGATGGCCATGGTTAAGGCTCGAACCCTCATGGGTGGGTCTTTATCTTTACGGCTCAGTGCATCAGCAACTACGTTTGCTTTACCTGGATCGTATTTGATTTCATAATCGTAATCGCTTAACAGTTCAATCCAACGACGCTACCTCATATTAAGCTCTTTCTGATATAATATATGTTTCAGACTCTTGTGGTCGGTGTATACTGTACATTTTGTTCCGTAAAGGTAATGCCTCCAAAATTTTAAGGCAAAGACTACCACTCCAAGTTCTAAATCGTGGGTAGTGTGGTTCTTTGCATGCTTCTTTAATTGCCTAGAAGCGTAGGCAATTACTTTCTTTCTTTGCATCAATACTGCCCCCAATCCTTTATATGATGCATCACAATATACCTCAAAGTCATCATTGACCTCGGGCAAGGATAAGAGAGGCGCACTACACAACCTTTGTTTTATCAACTGGAAAGTTGATTCCTCCTTTTCTCCCCAATTAAATTTTACTCCTTTCTGAGTGAGTTTGGTCATTGGTTTGGCTATCTTGGAGAAGTCATCGATGAATCGGCGATAGTATCCGGCAAGGCCTAGGAATTGGTGGATCTTTGTTGGTGATTTGGGAGATGCCCAACTCTTGACGGATTCAACCTTCGCAGGATCTACGTGAATACCATTGCTATCAATGACGTGTCCTAGGAAATGGACTCTGGGTATCCAGAACTCACATTTGGAAAATTTTGCATACAGCTGCTCTTCCTTGAGTACTTTCAATACTTGGGCTAGATGCTCAGCATGGTCTTGTTTGTTCTTGGAGTAGACAAGTATGTCGTCGATGAAGACTATCACGAATTTATCCAAATAGGGTTTACACACCCGGTTCATGAGATCCATGAATATTGTCGGTGCGTTTGTCAACCCAAAAGGCATAACTCGAAATTCGAAATGACCGTAACGAGTTCTGAAAGCTGTCTTAGGAATATCTTCTTTCCGGACTCTCAGTTGATGGTAACCAGACCTCAGATCAATCTTAGAATACATACTTGATCCCTGGAGTTGATCAAATAAGTCGTCGATGCGAGGTAATGGATAGCGATTCTTTATCGTTAGTTTATTCAATTCTCGGTAATCGATGCACATTCGAAAAGAGCCGTCTTTCTTCTTGACAAACAGAACAGGGGCTCCCCATGGAGAGGAGCTAGGCCTAATGAATCCTTTTTCTGATAGTTCCTGGAGGTGTTTGGCTAGTTCCTTCAATTCTGATGGTGCTAGCCGGTAGGGAGCCTTAGCTACAGGTGCAGCCCCAGGAATCAAATCAATTTGGAATTCTATTTGTCGCACTGGGCAATACCTGGTAGTTCATCAGGAAATACTTCGGGAAAATCTCGGACAATTGGCACGTCCTCGATTCGTGTCTCCTCAGGTTTGTCTTCTTCCTCGATTTTGGAGATGTGTGCTAGGAAAATAGGGCATCCTCTGGTCAAGTATCTTTGTGCTTTGGTGCAAGAAATGACACTAAGTCTAGTGTTGATTATATCAGGGTTACCATCCCCTCGTATAATCAAGGTTTCATCTCCCCAAGGTATACGGACCAGTTTTTGATCACATAAAATGACTGCATGGTAATTTGATAGCCAATCCATACCAATGATGACATCAAAGCTACCAAGACTTATCGGGATCAAATCAATGTTGAACGGGTGATTGGATAGGTTTAAGCTACAACCTCAAATGATGGTGTCAACTGTCACAATTTTTCCGTCGGCTAGTTCTACAGTATAGTAGGAGTCTAAAACTGATGGAGTAATTTCCAATACTCTACTAAATTCCGTTGATATAAAGCTTCGATCCGCCCCGGTGTCAAATAGGAAAGATGCATATCGTTGGTTTAGTAGAAATGTACCAGTGACGATGTTAGAATTTGGATTGGCTTGGGCATTGTCAACCATGTATGCTTGTGATGAATTTCCCTTGTTGTCTTTCTTCCAGTTGGCCAACTTAGGACAGTCAGGTCTCACATGTCCAGGGGTTTCACACTCGTAACATACTACAGCCTTCTTTGGCCCACGGTTAGTTCTACTTGCGGAGTTTCGGTTTCCCTTGCATCGTTTTCCAGCAACATGATGATAGTCGCACTTTGAACACTTAGGCTTGGTCCCTGAGTAGTTCTTGGTGTGGGTGGTGGGAGTAGTGTCATCGGCTTGCCCAACGTTTTGCTTTTTGGAAGGCTGTTGGTGCTGGCTATGAGAGCTTTCATTGGATTTTCTCTTGTTGTCCGTTTGCCTCTCGGACAGATTGCGGGCTCGCTTGTTGACCAGCTCAGTCGCAAATTCCATAGCACCTTCTACGATAGTGGGCCGTGAAGCTAGCACACTGTCATGGATGTTGTCAGGGAGTCCGCTGACATACTTCTCAATCTTGTGACTCCTTAGAGGGAACATTCTGGTGCACATCAAGCTTAACTCTTGAAATCTTTGGTTGTACCAAAGGATATCATTGTTCTTACACTTTAGATCCCACAGTTCGACTTCCAACTTCTTCATTTCTCCTCTGGGACAGTATTTCTCAGTCATTCTCTGCTTGAGGTTGGCCTTAGTGAGAGTATAAGCAGTGTCATGTCCAATGGTGGCGACCACAGAGTTCCACCAACTAAGGGCGCTCTCGAGTAGGGTGCATGTAGCAAACTTAACTCTGTTCTTGTCAGTACAACCACTGATGCGGAAAACTGTCTCTAGTCTTTCAAACCACTGCATCAATTCAACAACTCCTTCTTTCCCTCGGTAGTGTGAGGGTTTTCATTTTAAGAAGTCGGGGGTAAGAGCAACCCCTGTTGACGTTGTTTCTTCGCATGTTGTGGTTTGGATCATTGCTCACATTAGCTTCTCTGGCTGTCGTAGCTGCCGTAATGCCTTCACCAATCATCACCCTGAGTTGAGCAGCGATAACATTATGAGTAGCTTCAGGAACTTCGGTATTAGTGGTGTTGGAAGTAGTTGCATTATTGGGGTTTGATCGCGTAATCACCATTTGTATATAATCATACACAAAATAAAATTATTAGTTCAAACGTTAGTACAGTTTTTATATTATTTGCAAGAGATGATTTCATGCATAAACTTCATAACAAATTTGGATAACCTGTCAGGATTTCATAATATAATACTTTGCACAACAGATATAACATAAGAGAGTGATACATGCAAATTTCCGTAAGGAATTAAACATTCATCGAGTATATCAAATCCGGGACAAGGACTTAGCTAGCCTTGTCCTGGGTAGTGTTACACATTGTCTTAAGTACATCATATCCAAAATACATGCCCGAAAAGAAAAGTACAGTACAAGGATACATCACCAAAAGCTTGAAAAGAAATAAAAGTAAGAAAGCCTTATATCATGATAGCCGGGATGCAAGCTTGTCATGATGTACAAGAAGTTTAGTACATCTATATTAATCATGGTTAGATGGTCTACTAGATGAGGCCGGTGCTGATGGTGCTGATGGAGCTATAGATGCTCTCCGGGAACCCTGTAAGGCTCGAATTGTCGCTCGGGTCTCCTTAAGCACATGGAATGCTATCAACAAATGGGTCTGGAGTCTATTGGTGGCTCCTCGGAGATGAGTCATCTCTGTAGTAATCCCGTCATGTCGGACAGTGGCAAGATCACAGAAGATAGACAACGACTGCTCCTGAGCAGATAGAGCAGTATGGGTCTGATGCTGAGGACCCTCCGACCTGAATGCGCTGGTGAAGACGGCGGTTCTCCTCTATGAGCCACTTCAATGCTTCATCAGTCTTGTCCTGGACACCTTTAGTGGCATGGGCTTCTCTCCTCATGGTGCGGGAGAAAGAGTCAATATGATCATGGATGACGGTGTGGCCTTGTCGACCGGCTATCACTAGGCTGCGAAGGTCCGATATCTCTTGCTCCTGGCGTGCGGCCAGTGCGGAAATCTGGGCCTGGATGGAATCGACACGTCTCGCCCCGGAGCCTTCCCCGGTCTCATAAGTGGAGACGGGTACGGACCTAGAGAAATAGCCCGATGATAAGGATGGAGGCACAGAAGATGGTACGCTAGGAAGAACCTGGTTCTCCTCCATAGAGGTTGGGGCGAGTATAGCTGATGCTGAGATAGGAAAAGGGTCCTCTAGGAGTACAGCTTCGATAGTTGGGTCATCCTCTGAATCCGAGACTGATAACCATCCACATTGCGTCAATCGTGGAGATGAACAAACAACTGGAGTAGGAGCTACTACGGGTAGAAGAGTCGAAGGTGTAGTAGGCGGAGTCATGATGCTCTGAAATAGTATTATTTTAAGTTTGAAGTAAGTATAAGCTTACAAACAAAGAACAATATTATTTTAGATTACATGCTTTATGAAATATATCCCTTTTAAACAATTATCATAATGTTTTAAGGTTACATATATTAATACTTATATATATATATATATATATATATATATATATATATATATATATATATATATATATATATATATATATATATATATATATATATATATATATATATATATATATATATATATATATATATATATATATATTTTATCATTTAAGCATTTCATTTAACAATTTGTAAGTGCAAGGTTTAGTTTAGTATTACCTATATTTTCATTTCAGTATTTTACTATGTAGTGTAAAATTTCAAGTTTAGCATATCTAACATTTTCCATAGCAATATTTCACTAAACAGTATTAATAATCAAGTTTAGTAACAATATATATACTTAGTTCACATAGCATAAAATGCCCTAAGATCTATATGCTTAACTAATACGGTCCCAAAAAAAATCCTAAAAAGATTTTGATAAGTTATAATCCAGTTTTAGATAAAAGAAAAATCATTTTATTTTTATTTTATTTAAAAATTTATCTAGTTCTCTATAACTAATGCTGATACCATTCTCTGTGACACCCCGGGTAGGGTCGAAACATGCGGAAATATCCACAGAGATGTCACTAGGGTGGATCGATAGCATATAGTCCATAGAGCATAAGATAAAGAGTTATTCAAATCAAATTACATGTTTGTTAAACAAATAAATAAAATTGTCTTAAACATGATGAAAGGTGATTGTTTGTGTTTCCCAAATAGAACCCCTGACGAGTCCTACAATGCAGATTACTAAGATGCTGGAGACCATGCACACACCACGTACTAACTTCATATTCCTGTGAAAGACATGTTATAGGGTCAACATAAAGTTGGTGAATTTACAGGTTTTAACAATTAATTAGTTTGGACATACATTAATCATAGAAGTAACAATGCACTAAGCATTCTTACTAAAATTTAGATTACATTTGATTATTATTAGAAACTGAAGCTTAACCTTCCATAGTCCTCAACAGATGAGGACGTAGTGTCTTACAAAAAGACACCCAACCCAGTTCCAACATGGTATACATCTGTTGTCCCGGCCAAGGCACAGTGAGCATGACTCACCCAGATGGGGATGGTCAATCCCTAATAGATCTATTTATAACATTTGGGCGATTTACAACAATTTAACAGTTCCAATAATAATCAATCATAGTCAAGTTTATAAAATTCTGTTATGTCCATTAAGTGTTTGCATATTTTCTTTCCCATAGAGAAAAGGTTTTATCAAAAGTTTATATGGGGCTGTAAACTCACCTGGGAGTAGGCAATAGCTGTTTAATACGAATATCCAAATAAAGCTCACGCCAAAAATTATGCCTAATCAAATAGTACAGTCTTAATAGATAGTACAAAGAACATATATGTATGCTTATACAGATTTTAGTTAGTTCATTTATGCTACGGTATTTATCTAAATAACCGTAGTTCAAGTATCGTCAATATTCATTTAAACTTATCTATATAAGTTTCATTGCTAAGCAAACACAAGATGTCTTACTTAAAATATCCGTTTACGTTTTATGACATGTGCATTAGTATAAAATTCATTTTCATATGATTTTATTTCCTAAAAAGATCTAGGAATATATATATAAATACACGTTCATACATTTTATTCCCTAAAGAACCGATATAAATATTTCCTATAAATATTTATTAAACCTTTTGATGTTTCCATAAATTATTTAATATTCGTAAAATAATTTATAATTCACAAGTTTAAGAATTTATACAATTAGTCCTTAGGGTTTCGTGTTCATTTAAGTTTTACAAAATAAAAATGTAATTAGGGTTAGGGCTAGTTTATGTTTCAGATTATGGCATAACTGGTCCCTCCATGTTTTTAAATAAGTAAAACTTTCGGATGTTACATGTTTGGTACCTAGGGCTTGTTTGATTTTCGGTTAATGGCAGATTTAGTCCCCCTAGTTAAGTCTAGGTTTTATAACTTTCATAAAATAACCAAAACAGCCCCTAGGGCTTCTTTAAGTTTTGGTTTATTGCCAAAATGGTCCTTAGGGTTTTAAAATGACAAAATAACTTTTAGAAACTTCCCAAAATGGTCCCTAGGGTTTAATTTGCCACGGATAGTATTCAATAAACCCTAGACTTTCAGATAATTTCATTTTCAGTCCTTGTGTTTACTAGTTTATCAAAACAAGTTTCATAGGTTACGGTTTTAGTGCTTAAGTTTCATAAACTGTCATTTTAATCCAAAAAGTTTTTATAAGTTATATTTTATTATAAAAACTTTTATTTTAACATTTAAACATAGTATGGGCTCATTAAATGGGCTAAACATCTAATGGGCTATCTAGTGGGCTTAAATATATTTCAAGTCCACTATTATTCAAATGGGCCTTTAAATCAGTTATTGGGCTTAAATACATTTTTAAGTCCTTTAATCAGTTAAATGGGCCTAAGTGTAATCCTAAGTCCATTAGGGTACTAAGATTTATCAAATGGGCTTATTGGGTCTATTAAGTCTTGGATTAATATTGCATGGGCTTAATTAGTCCTTTAATTTTACTTTTTCCATTTTATGTTAATACTAATTCATGTATTTCTTATAAGCTTACTACTTAGCTTATTCATATTTAGCCGCAAGGTCTTATATAAGTCATAAGTTCTAACATGAGCTTATAACTCATGGCTATAATTATCATAGCTTATTAAGATATGTTAAGTCTTGTTTTAAGGTTGCATGTACTTTCAAGTGTTTCCATATTAAGATCTAGCTATGTATATATTAAGAAAACAAATCATAGTCAATGTACAACATATATAGCCTACGGCTAGACCTTTAATCTTGGTATTTCCAAGATGAGGTTTTTAGCTAATCTTATGATTTATATACATTCAGAAATTCCAATACAATCATGTAATCTTATTGCATGTTTCCAAGATCTTTTATAAACCAACCTAGACAACATATAGCCTACGGCTATGTTGTCTTTTCCCAAAAATTCCCATAAGATCTTTAGGCTAGTTCCAGGTTTACCATTTAACCATAAATCTAGGTTCTACAATAGCATGCATGTACACTAAAAGACCATCTAAGTACATATAACATTTTAGTGATTTTTAATAGTCCATTTAACATGTAATGATACATATTCCATCATTTAAACTTAGCACATAAATCATATGTACATTATTCATGTATGCCGTGACCTTCAAGGTCATGGTTTTCCATGTCTTTTGAGTTACACAAGCTTACTTTATGACATCCATGATTATTAGTTAACCAAGATTCCAAAAAGTAAGATTTGTAACTTATGCTATATTTAAATTCATAAACTGGTTCATATGATTTTTTTAGTCATGTTAAAACATAGAGTGCAAGCCTTAGGGTTCCTTTATTAAAAAGTTTTAACCATGACTATGGTGGTCTAAATATGTCGTGACCTAGAATGGCCATGGCTTTACCAAATCTTGATTTTAACAAGTTATTTACATGTGTTTATAGGTAAATGATGATGCATGGAAGTGGAAATGAAGAAACATAAGGAGTATACCTTTCTTGTTTCAAAGTTACAAAGGAGGATCTATATGAACAAGGAGGTTAGAGATCTAATCAATGATGATGAAGAAACCCTAAATACCAACCAAGCCGTGACCTTTAAGGTTCGGCTAGGGCTTGGTATAATGCCTCCAAATATGATGATGATGCTACCAAATGATTAGCGATTACTATGGGACAATGATCTATTAGATTTAATGAATAACCTTGGATTTTTGTGGCTTATAGTCGAATCATTTGAGAGAGAAAGATGAAGAAGGAGTGAGATCTAGTTGTGTGAGGGAATGTGAAGAGTGAGAGAGAGTTTTCGGCTTTAGGAGGAAAGAGAGAGAGGAAGGCAAAAGGAATATGATTGTCTTGGTAAGGGAGTATGTGCTAAGTGTTGGCTTTTCCAAAACCAAGGCATCCCTCCATCTTCCACCTCACGGGGTGCCGTGTCTAGCTTGCCAAAAAGGAAGTTGGACCATGTTGGGCTTATGTTGGGCTAGCACACAAGGATAAGGGTTCTTGGGCTAGTCCAAGATGTGTATGTATGTTTATATTGTGCACATATATATATATATATATATATATATATATATATATATATAGTACAAACACTTCATACAACATTTTTCACATGATTTGTTTAAGTGTTGGGCATACATAGTTTGTTATACCTTTCAATACTTGTTATCCTAGTCTTATGTACAAGGTTTAGTTATGTAACATATTACCATAGCAAAGTAATTGTAGAAGTATAAGTACATAGTGGACAAGTTCACACATAACTTATAGAGATATAACACATGAGTGAATGTTCTAGGATTAATGGGTGAAACTCATTACATAAAATCATGGTATAATCATGGATTTTACAGAAAGTCTAAAACGTATATTAAACTAAAACCTAAAGGCCTCCTTTTATAGATTAAGGATCCTTGTACAAGAGTCTACGTATCAGCTGTTCTTGGTAAAGATAAACATAGAAAATAAATTGTCGAACATATCTTTACTAGAAACATAAAACGTGTAGACTAAGTCTTCTATCAGTGCTTGATTTCTTCTTATCAACGCCTGACTTCTTCATGTCAACGCTTGTCCTGTCAATGCTTGATTTCTTCCTATCAACGTCCAAATTGCTCTTGTCAGCGTCCAAGTGTCTTGACTACATTTTATTCCCAACAATCCTCCCCTAAACTTGATATCTACTCTAGTAATCAAGTTTCTGAATAAAAACTAAGAACTAGGAGGATTCTTACAAATTGCTTTATATTGGAAATGAATATATCTAATTAAATCTTTGGCCACGTCACTTGAGTAGTCAATTTCCAACTGTGTTGTCATCATTTTCTCCAAAACTTCTTTGGTCATAGGATACTCAGCATCCACAAGAAGATACTCAGAAAACTTTGTAGTACTCAAATGATACACACCAACTGCTGAATATAGACGCCATTGAAGTCCACTGATATCATCAAGATCCTTCCAAACTGGATCTTCTTCATCTGGTGCACACATCCTCTTGAATGTTTACCAAATCTTTATTCCATTGACTGAAGTAGGTGCTTCAGTCTCATACTTGGCCTGCATCAACCTCCAAAGGTCTGCCAAGTCTTCCCTATCCAGGCTTGCAAACAAAGACATAAGAGTAGTAAAAGTATGTACCTCTTTCCCATATCTGCCAATCATCCAGAACCCACTTGCATCTTCTTCATAGCTAACTATAGGGTTTCTGGAATCATGAGGTAATACTTCCACCATATGTGAAACTTCCAAGGATGAGAGCTTAATACTCCTTCTAATAATAGCTTCACTAGGATTCACTCTATCCATATTTCCTGGGAACTCAAGTGGAACTCCCTTCTTCTTAGGTCTTGGTGCAATTAAAGCTTGTTGAATCTGCATCTCTTCTGCAAGCTCTTCCTTTCTTTCATCTGAAAGAAGTCTGATAGTGTTCATCTCTTGCACTCTTGCCCAAATAGGATAAGCCTTATATTCCAATTCATCAAAGGACAATCCCTGCAACTTCTGAAAAGTCCAACCCCCTTGATGACATGTAAGCAACATATAATAAAGCTCTTTTCTATCCCTCTTAGATTGTGAGAAAACTATGTTGGCCTTATACTTTAGGATTACCAGACAATCCCTTTGAATCCTAAGTAGAATCTCCAATCCACAAATCTGATCTGATAAAGACATCTCTGGATTCTCCATGATCTTATTCTCCCATGCAAAGTACATCTGGGTAACTTCAGGCATATCATAATCCACCTTCATCTTCAACTCTGCAAGTTTTTCCCTTGCCAACACATCACCATATTCAAGTCTTTCTGGTTCTTCAATAATCATAACACTTGAATCTGTACTCTCATCATCACTGCTTTTATTACTCTTAATAGCAGTTTCCTTCATCATATCTTCTTTCTCAAGTTGTGCAGCCAACATTGAATCAAATTTTACTTGAGTTGCATCCTTTGGAACCACTTTTTTTACCATGATCCCTTTACCCCTATCTAATGTATCAATGATAGGTAAAGATGATGATGGTACTTGTGAAGACACTTCCTTGATGATAGCTGATGATTGGAATATATCAACCATACTTGCAGGTCTATCAATGTCCAAAACCTGTGTGTCAACGCCTAACTTACTCCTATCAGCGCTTGGCTTGTCAGCGTCAAAAATCTGCTTGTCAATGCTCACCTTACTCTTGTCAGCGCTTCTTGTGAACTGCTCCATCATCTCAGTAAAAGATAAATTCAAATTTGTAGGGGTAACCAATGAAACATCAAAACCTGGTTGCCTCTTTAAATCTGTTAGAGCTTCAACTATAGCCAAAGATTCTCCTTCATTTGAGCCTTTATCACTTAAATTAACTGGCTGAGTAGCAGCTTCCTCCCCTTTGTAAGAATCCTCCCCTGAAGAAAGGACTCTAGTCTGCCTCCTCCTAGTCTCAGCAGCTTCCAAAGCAACAATCCTCTCCCTCAATTGCTTGAGTTCAAGGCCTTGGGTAGAGACAGTATGTACAAGGTCTGCATTTTGCTTTTGCAAGCTAATGCAGACAGCCGTCAATTCCAACATTGTATAGGGTTCCAATCTGCCCTCCTCTAGAATGGGTATTTGACCTCCCAAAATAGAGTCATGGGGCATGGATGGGGTCTTAATGATGTTAGGACTGGCTTGGCCTGCTTCTAAGCTAGTACCAATAGTCCTAGCCCCACCCATATCACCAACCACACTTGTGGTGGTGGTTCTCTTTGCAACATGGTTAAGACCACCAGAGGAGAACACTCCAATGGTCCTTTGGCGTTTTTCCATCCTAAAGTCTAGGGGTGAGGAAGATGATGTGGATTGGGTTATAGTTTGGAGGTTAAGAGGTGTTTGGGTTTGTTGTAGAAAGGTGTCAACGTTTGGATTTGAAGTGTCAACACCAACATTTAACGTGTCAGCGTTGAAGGTATCTTGGTCAAGTTCCATATGTTGGGGTGATGGTGATGGTTCAGTTAATGGGTCTGGTTGTGGTTGTGGGTCAGGTTGAGGTTGTGCTGCTGCAATAACAGCAAGCATGGCTTGGGTAAGGGGTAAGTCTCTGTGGGGGGTGAATTCATCTTTCCAAAAATTGCTTTCTTTTGCACAGAGTCTTATAAAAATCATCATGATCCCTGGTGCAATACCTTTATTCATCAAAAACCATTTGCAAAAATCTTGGGTAAGCCAGAGTCATCTTGCTACCCTTGTTTTTACACATGCCATCAAAAATCATTTTATAAAAATTGTATTTTTGCCCATTAGCAATACACACAATGGCACTACTAATAGATCTATTAATTTCATTATGTGCAGTACATTTGGGACTCAAACATTGAAGTATGACATGTATTAAGTACTTCCAAGCTGGGGGAAATTCTTGTTTTGAATATTTATTTAAAGATCCCTCTTCAGGGAAAGGATAACCCAAAGCTTGAAGGCCTTGTTCTAGCTCACCAATGGGTAGGGTGGTTATACCATCTGCATCATTAAGATGCAAAGCCTGGCAAACCAAGGCTTCAGTAACCACCCACGAACGCCCATGGACTGTAGCAGTCAATGTAGTCACATTATTAATCGTTGAGGAAGTGACAGTATTCCAAAACTGCTTAATATGAGCGACAGGGATAAGAGGAGCATGAGAAAGTGCATACCGTATGGGGGATGCATTTAAATATGCCACCATATGAGTATATTGAGGAAACAGAGCATCATCAGCCTCCAAATAGGCAACCATGTTATGCTGACTTCTGAATCCCAATACAAAATCACTCGAATTAAACTTAGGCGCCATTGATGTAGAAAGCTGTGTGAAAAGTTAAGAAAGATGAATATGTGTGAAATTTAGTTAGACAAGAATAATCAGTTACCATGTTTCAAAATAATGAGCCAAATATATAGGAGAGGTAGGTACATGTGATTGGTCAAAATTAGGCAGTTATTTTCAAAATATAATGATGAAAATCTTGAAAAGAAAATAACTTATCTTGTGCATTAATAAAAAGTTACCAACTCCCAAAATTACGGCCCAAATTTTTGTCAAAAATAACAACTGGGTAGGACCCAATGAGTGTCAGCGGTCAAAAATAACTTATCAACGCTCAACGACTATATTCTTGTCAACGTTGGAAAAAGCCATGTCAACGTCTAAATTGGTCCTAACAACGTTTGGAAATAAATTTGTCAACGTCCAAAAATAAAAAGTAATAAAAATGAAAAAGGGCCTTAACAAAGTGATTTATCCTAGTGAAGATAACATATAAACAGAAAATGACTATAGGGTGGCAAGCACTGTCCAATCATGCACACTTGCTTAAGCAAGATAGACATAACAGTCCTCAAGTGTCCCTTGCTAACCAAAGTTCCTAACAGTGAAGTTATCTCATAAAATCCTTTGTAACTTCCCAGGTAAGCCCAATAAAATCATACCCAAGTCTCCCAACATACCACATCCAATTCTAGGCCAAAAAGTCTTGGCAGCGTGCATAGTATATCAACTTTGCATGCTACAGTGCCTCATGAGTTAGTAAACTAATTCATACTCACCAGTGGACACAATCTAGAATTGTGATAAGAGTATTATATGAATACCCAAAAAGTCCTAAAGGGTCCCTAAACCTCCCCTTAAACTATGATACATAAGTTGTCAAATAATATGCATGCAATAAAAATTTATGTTAAGATAGGAATATAAATATTCAACCATAATCCATAAATTGAAACATGCTCCAATAATGCTCCAAGAATCCATAAGCAACTCTGTATCCATTTTTACAATGCTGACAACGCCTGCATAATTAGATCAAAAACCACAAAACTAACATGTTGCTGACAACGTCAATTTAACACTTGTCAGTGTTAAAAATAACCTTTGTCAGCGTTAGACAAATAAAGTGGAAAATCTAATTTTGTACAAAGACCAATAACAAATCAATATCCTGTACATACTTTTACAATAAGTTCTCAAAATATATATTAAGTAAGATTGATCATTCCAATACTTGTTACCAAGTATTGAAATCTTCTAGTATCAAAAGGTTTAGTTAATAAATCAGCCACATTTTCCTCTTTGTCAACCCTATCTGGTTGTATTAAACCTTTTTCAAAACAATCTCTTATAAAATGATGTCTAATTTCTATATGTTTTGTTTTAGAGTGATGTACAAGATTTTTAATAATGCATAAAGTACTGTTATTGTCTACAAATGTTAATCCCATTCAATCCATAACACAAGATTTAGAAGAGATATTTAGAGAGAGAAAGAGAAGAAATGTAGAGAGAGAAACAAGAGAGATTTTGGAAGGTTTATGTTTACTAGAGAGAGAAAGTAAAATGAACCAACACCCTCTTCCACACATGGAAGAGGGTATATATACCCTAGGCTTTGTTGGGCCGTGGGTTAAGTAACATGGGCCGGGCTTGGCTTTGTCTTGGGCTTACGCCCCTAACTTAGACAATATTAGCTTAAAGTCCAAGCCCGGTTTTCCCGACTAACCTATTACAATACAAGACCAATAACGACTAAGATGACCTATTACATTCTTGTTCGTCTATATAAAATATAGGGCTAACAATCTCCCCCAATGTATCGGTCATCTTAAAAAGCATAAGATGATTGAGTGAATACATTCTTGTAGAGGAGATCTTCATTCTTTGGTCTTGTATCTTGGTCTTGATCTTGTTTGCAAAGGCTTTGTTCCTTCATGCTTTCGTGATCTTTATCTTGAGCCTTTGTCATTTGACTTTGAGTGCTTGAGATCTTTATATGTGCTCCTTGTGACTAAGATGACCTATTACATTCTTACATTCTTAGGTATCTTGATTATCGCCTTCTTGTGCTCTTGTGACTTCTGAATCGACATCGGTTAGTACACAGCTACGCCACCTTCTTGATATGCAGCAACATATATAGACACGGATAAAATGGCTTTGAACATTTCATCCTAACTCGGTAGCGGTTTTACCTCCGGTCGGTGAAGACCGTTAGACGGTATCAGATACCGTACCTGTGATTGGGTATATTCGATTAAGAACCTCCTTGACAGGGTTTCCCGGTGGTAGTAGCCAGTTCTCTTTACTCGACCGTTGTGACAACCCTGGTTTTGAGGTTCGTCACTTAGTTTTGTTTTGTGCTAGTTACGTGTCTTTACGTGTTTATGTGCTAATGGGTGTGAATAGATTGTGGTTTGGATATCGTTTCCGGTACGGGGTACCTTGTGAGTGAAACGATGTGTGATGATTTCATGTTCATGAGTTCACATGGTGGTGACTATGAAGTGAGATGGTGTTATTTAGTGGTTTTACGTATACGCATATGTATTATAGAAAATCGTATTTTTACGATTTACGATTTAGCATTTAGAGGTCGCGGATGAGGTAATTAGTCATATGAATATTTTTCGGGATGGTTTTAAGTCATTTAGGACTTAGTTATAAAGTTTATTTCAAAATTTGAGATTTTTATTAAAAGTGTATATTTTACGTCTTTTACGGTAAAACGCGTAAATTTGACTAGTTTGACGGTTTTGAGGTTTTGGAAGCTTTAGGAGCTGAAATAAATTAAGGTAAATTAAGGTAATGTTAATAACATGATATTAAATAATAAAAATATAAAAAAACGGAATTAGGGGTGTTTGGGTCGGTTTAGACGCACCAAAGAAAAGAAAAGGAGAAAAAAGGGAAAAAGGGAACCGGGCTTTTGTATATGGGCCAAGGACTTGTTAGGAAAGTATAGAAAACCTTATTTTTATCAAAAAACTTCATAAAATCTCTGGAGATCAAGTATGGGTCGACATCGGGTTCTTCATCAAAAATCTTGTTTTCCAAAAAAATCTAAGGTAAAATCTTCAAACCCTTTTCAATTAAATTGTTTTTATGATTTCTTTAATCATCTTATGATGAATTTAGGTTAGGGTTTAGTTTAAAAACAGTAAATTAATGTTGTATTAATCATAATATGATGATTACATAAATTAGGGCTTGTAATTAGAGGGATTAGGGTTAATTAATGAGGTTGATTTTGTTAAACCCGTTTTTAAAAACTGGGCAGAATTTTGAGTCAATTGTTGCGATCCACATTTCCCTAGAAAGCTATTTGAAGTGGCTTTCCAATTCAAGAAACTAGAGTTAAATTGGAGGTCGGGAAGTGGGTCAAAAACAGGTTACATCAGTCGGAGGTCAAAACAGTTTTGAATTCAGCCTGTTTTCTTTTTAAGTTTTGGGTTGTTTGGGGTACTTAGGGTTGCGTTGGGATCTTCTCACGAACATGAGAGATGGTTTATATATTTTAGTGAGTATCTGAACTTGGGCTAAGATTGTGGTTTAGGGTAAGACCCTCTAATGGTAATGAACTTTTCATACGTTTAAAATCAATGAATTCTGGATAGGTAGCAATATATACACATATATCTGGGCCTTAACAGTAGCTTTAAGGTTAGGGAAAGTGGGAGGTTTTAACTAACATGTATAAAAGTGTGAATATTCCTTTTACAGAAACCATGGGTATATTTAAGTGAACGTTTGACTTAAAGTTTTGAGACCTAAAACTGGGACTGTTTTGTGTAAAATTATGAACGGGATACCTATTAAACTTAACCAAGTTAGGGACTTGTTAAGGAAGGGTAATGGGGTGATTAGAAATTAACAATGAGGTAATTATATGGGAATAGGCTAGATGTCCATCATAGGTTTATGAGCCATCTTGGTGATTGGTTCGGGTATTGATTGTGTGTTTTTGGTTTGTTAGCTCGTTGCTAGTGCGAGGACTTGTGAAGAAGCTATCAGGTGAGTTTCATAGTCCCATGTTTAATATTGATTTTGACTTCCAGATGGGATGGAAGAGACACTGTGTTGAGTTATTTTCTAAATTGATGTTGTGAATGTGTTTGTGATTTGAGATGGACTTATGTGTACATTATGTGATTAACTGCTATGTGATTTTTGATTGTGTATGTTTTAGATCGGGGGACACGTGCTCTAACACCCCACCAAATGCTATGCGCAGCGGAACTACAACATTTGGGTGCTAGGCAGTTATCATCGCACACAAGATATATCAAACGACTCCAAAGAGACGTAAAAGTTTTAACTTAAATTACGCATTGTTAAAAACATACATGTCTGCGGTTTTCCAAACCCAAATGATACAACACAGAGTTAGCGTCTCGGTCCCCATGAATCTCAACCCCCAAAAGATACAATTTTTTACAACATGACATAAAGTTTAAAATATTCAAGTTAAGAATGGGTGGAAAAACAAGTAGACGCCAAGCCACACACAACTCCCATCCAATGCATGCTCCATGCTACACTTCATCGGTTACCTGAAACACATGCTAAATTTGGTCAACAAATAATGTTGAGTGGAATTCATAGGTTTTACAATCTCATTTTGAACATATGTGTTATAAAAATCATTCACGATCATTCATAGACTTGTCGATCAAACAATCTATTTTCAAGGTTATGATAATTGTGTTTAAGCTCATGACACTAATCCGTTAACTCAATCACCCGCGTAATAATTATCGGCGTGATTCAAATGAAACCAGTGCCCCTTCTAAAGGCATCAGTTGCAATCATACCTTATCTCTTATCACAAGTTATCCGTCCGCAGGGGGTACTCAACGCACTAGCCTGTCTCGGATAGGGTCGTCAACCCCATAGTACTACCAATTTTATAAGCGGCTATTTTCAATCCAAGCTAGGATTAAACAATAGTTAATAGTTCATGAATTTAGAGCCTTTTGCAACTAGGTACTCAACAATTTCTAAGGCAACATTCGGGTCCAACAATCATTCATGACATATGTTCATTTTGGAAAACTAGCATGCATTTCCCTCGTGGTTAAAACAATTTAAAACAATAGTAAGCGAGGCTATAAATTCACACCTTATATATAAAGTAGTCGACGATTCGAGTGACGATCACTGACGATGATGAGGATGCCCGGGAAAATCAACACCTATCAAACCAATAACGCGTAATGAGTAATCTCATTTATAAACCTTAAGTACTGTATATAATACATACATATTAGTCAATTGTGATAATTACAACTCACGCCAAAACCAAACAAATAAGTGTTACTCGTTTTATACTATTCGTCCATGTTATTAACGTTATTACCCTTTTTAAATTTTTCGTCGATACTTACCAAAAGTATGGGCTGTTTTACTAGACTTAAACCTTTTAATAAAATTTGGGAAAATTCTAAAAAATACCTTAAGTACTGTAGAAAACACATTTTTAATCCCATTAAAAGTTTTCGCTTTTACGACCTGTTACTCAACACTTTACTAAACCTACGTTTTTTGGACTGAATTTGCACTTTGACCAAGTCGGACTCATTTGACCCATTTAAAATATTCCATTGACCCATTTGACACCTAAGTCTAATAATAGACTCACATATGCAGGTTTGAGACAAAAAATCAACCTTTAACCATTTACCAAACTATATCTATGGTCCCCGGGATTTGACCTAAAACCAAACATAATTTCGGATTATGAAGGTTCTCATCTCCCGGTACACGATTTTCAAAACATCATAACTTTTGACTCGTTAGGAGTCGTAAGCTCTATCTTATACCAAATCGAAGCTAAAAAGACGCTCTACAACTATATCCTAGTCTCATGACCTGTTTACAAAATAATTTTTATGAAAACATCCCAAACATTCTGCCTAAAATTACCTATCCCAAAATCAATCCAACACTCGTTTCCAAACCAATTTATCGACACTAGACCTCAACCTAATCACTCCTAATCATACCTAACCATACTAATCAGTCCTTAACACCCTAATTATCAAATCCATCTCAAAACCCAAACACTAAATCAAACATGCAATGGGTTTTACCCACTAAAAAACATCTAAGAACAAGAAATAACACATAATCCATGAACAAAAACAACAATCACCAAGATCCACCAAACACCCCCTTTGTGCCGTGGGGTGTGGGTGATCAAAACCCCCCAACCAAATTGATTTTGTTTGGTTTATTGAGTGATTACACATCCACTACACATGAATTAAACATGCATACATCCAATTAACATCAAAACAATTTTTGAAATATCCATTGATTCTTGGAAAAAGATTTATGGATGCATGTGGGATTAAAGTACATGAAAAGAATGGGAATGATGTAACTAGATGTGGTCTAAACTTACTTTTGATCAAAACAAGCTAGAAAAAAATAAATTGTGGTGGTGGTGGGTTTTTGGCCGTCGGCCTAAAGAGAGAAAAGAGAGGGATGGTGAAAATTTTTTGAAGTGAAATGTGTTGTGTGTGTGTTTGTTTCCATTTTGTAATTTTTGGAGGCCCTTGGGTGCAATATTGGCTTTCTTTTGTCCTTAAGTGAAAACGACCTCACAAGTTTACGGGAATGACTCACTAGTCATTTTGGAAAATTTTACGGGAGTCGGGGATCATCCCGAACACTCCAAAGTACTTTTAGGACAATTTAAATGTACCCGGAAAGCAATAAAACTCACCCGACTCAACTTAACACGAACCGAAAGTAAAATTCTCGAAAAATTATAGTATCGATAAAACGACAATAAACATAGAAATTTGGGCATCCATCGGGATCGTATTCGTCATCGTTCTTCTTAAATCGTCAATCGTCAAAATTATGACCTCAAATATCGGTTTCAATCACAATGATAAAATATATAGCAAATAAAATTTATTAAAAATTTCAAAAATAAGCGTAATTTAGGGTAAGGTAAGTGACCTCGGCTCTTGGTATTACATCCACCCCTCCTTAAAGAGAGCGACGTCCCGGCGCTCGCCTCTTCTTATACTCACATTTCGTGCCGCTGAAACAGATGAGGATACCTTTCCTTGAAAAAGTCCTCACGTTCCCAAGTGTATTCCGGTCCACCCCTAGAAATCCATCGAACCTTCACAATGGGAATTCTACTATGCTTCAGCCTCTTGACCTCTCGGTCCATAATTTCCATGGGTTCTTCCACGAAATGCATTTTGTCGTCCAGTTGAATCTCGTCCAAAGTAATCACCAATTCCTTATCCGCCAAACTCTTCTTCAGATTTGATACGTGAAACGTGTCGTGAATAGCACTAAGCTCGCTCGGCAACTCTAACTTATACGCTACCGGTCCAATTCGTTTAACAATCTTAAATAGTCCAATATACCTCGGACTCAACTTTCCTTTCTTCCCAAAACGAATCACACCCTTCCACGGCGAAACCTTAAGCATAACCATATCTCCGACTTCAAATTCCAACGGTTTTCTTCTGTTATCGGCATAACTCTTCTGTCGGCTTCTTGCAGCAAGTAATCGGTTCTTGATTTGCACAATCTTCTCTGTCGTCTCCAAAACCATTTCGGGTCCAGTCAACTGACTCTCTCCTACTTCACTCCAACACACAGGTGATCTACACTTCCTTCCATACAACGCTTCGAATGGTGCAGCCTTGATGCTCGCATGATAACTATTATTATACGAAAACTCCACTAAAGGCAAGTGGCGTTCCCAACTTCCTCCAAATCAATCACGCATGCTCGGAGCATGTCCTCCATCGTCTGAATAGTTCGTTCACTCTGGCCATCAGTCTCCGGGTGATAAGTCGTGCTCAAACTCAATTCAGTGCCCATCGCACGTTGAAGCGATTTCCAAAATTCCGAAGTAAACCTACTATCGCGATCTGAAATGATCGATAAAGGTACTCCATGTCTGCAAACAATCTCCTTCACGTACACACTGGCCAGCTTCTCCATACTGTCCGTCTTCTTCATAGGTAAGAAGTGAGCAGATTTCGTCAATCTATCCACTATTACCCAAATCATATCACATCCACTAGGAGTTCTGGGTAAACCCGTCACGAAATCCATAGCGATCCTCTCCCATTTCCATTCTGGGATCTCTGGTTGTACCAACAGCCCAAACGGCTTCTTATGTTCGGCTTTAACCTTCGCACAAGTCAAACACTTACTAACGTAACGAGCAATATCCGCCTTCATATTCGGCCACCAATAGACTTTCTTCAGGTCATGATACATCTTATCCGATCCAGGATGTATTGAGTACTTCGACTTATGAGACTCGTTCATATTCAAATCTCGTACTCAAGGCTTTCCTTCCTCGGATGGATACAATGGTAACCAAATCCGATTCTCGAAATATCTCAGCCCGTCTGACCTAACCACAAAAAGAGGTTTCAACATTCTTCCCAAGTTCTCAGCATCAACATTCTCTTTCATTAATACCTTCTCTTGAGCCTTCAATATTGTTTCGGTTAAATCAACACCCTCAGTCATCACTAAAGCTCTGACTCTCAAAGGTTTCTCTCGATCCTTCCTACTAAGTGCATCTGCTACGACATTCGCCTTGCCAGGATGGTAGCGAATCTCACAGTCATAGTCGCTCAGTAATTCTACCCATCGCCTCTGTCTCATGTTCAACTCCTTTTGGTCTAAAATGTGCTGCAAACTCTTGTGGTCAGTGAATACAACACACTTCGTCCCATACAAGTAATATCTCCACAATTTCAACGCAAAAACCACAGCTCCTAATTCCAAATAATGCGTCGTGTAGTTTTCTTCATTCTTCCTCAATTGTCTCGACGCGTAAGCAATCACCTTCTCACGCTGCATTAACACAGCTCCATAACCCTTACGAGATGCGTCACAATACACTACAAAGTCTTCGGTTCCTTCTGGTAATGACAATATCGGTGCAGAACATAACTTGTCCTTGAGTGCTTTGAAAGCGAATTCTTCCTCATCTCCCCATTCATACACCCTATTCTTCTCTGTAAGCTTTGTCAATGGCTTCGCAATCAACGAAAATCCTTCAATTAATCTCCAATAATACCCAGCCAAACCAAGGAATTGTCGAACTTCAGTCGGCGTTGTTGGTGCCGACCATTCCCTGATTGCTTCGACTTTGGCAGGATCCACGCGAACTCCTTTGCTATCAATTACGTGACCAAGGAATTGCACAGACTCTAACCAAAACTCACACTTCGAGAACTTCGCATACAACTTCTCTTTCTTCAGCAGATCCAATATCTTTCTCAGGTGCTTCTCGTGCTCTTCCTTACTCTTAGAGTAAATAAGAATATCATCGATAAATACAATGAAAAACTTATCTAGATACGGCTTGCGTACTCGATTCATAAGGTCCATGAATACTGCAGGCGCGTTTGTCAACCCAAAAGGCATCACTCGAAATTCGAAGTGTCCATACCGCGTACGAAAAGCAGTTATAGGGATATCCTCCTCCCTCACACGCAGTTGATGATACCCTGACCTCAAGTCGATCTTTGAGTATACACAGGAACCTTGTAATTGATCAAACAAATCGTCAATCCTCGGCAATGGATACCGATTCTTAACCGTCAGCTTGTTGAGCTCTCTATAGTCAATACACATCCGAAATGACCCATCTTTCTTCTTCACAAACAACACTGGCGCTCCCCATGGTGATGATCTCGGTCGAATAAATCCCTTATCTATCAACTCCTTCAGTTGATCTGATAACTCCTTTAACTCTGATGGTGCTAATCGATAGGGTGCACGAGCAATTGGTGCAGCTCCCGGCATCAAATCGATTCGAAATTCAACTTCACGAGTGGGTGGTAAACCCGACAACTCGTCTGGAAAAACTTCCGGATAATCGCGAATTACAGGTACCTCTTCTAACTTCGCCTCTAAGTCACCATCACTAGAAACCTGTGCCAAAAACACATCACATCCATCTTCTACATATCTCATCATTTTCAAGCAAGATATCACTTTCAAACGAGAAGTGCATTCATCTCCCTTCACAGTCAAAACTCTATTCCTCAACGGGATCTGAACTAATCTTTCTCCACAGACGATCACGGCACTATGCGCCATCAGCCAATCCATTCCAACGATCACATCGAACGATCCTAGCTCTATGGGCATTAAGTCGATTTCAAAAGCGTAATTTCCTAACTTTAAGGTACACCCTTTCAGTATAGAATTTGTACTAACGATCTTCCCATCGGCTAATTCCACGTTATAACTATTCGTTAACATTACTGGCTCTCTATCGATATGACGACTAAATTTAACATCTACAAAGCTCTTGTCGGAACCAGAATCAAACAATATACTAGCATAACAAGCGTCTAGTAGAAACGTACCGGTAACCACGTTAGGGCCTTGTGGTTTATCAGCAGTCCCTACTCGATACACAGCAGCAGCATTATTTCCTCCTTGCCTGTTTCCAGCCTTCGGGCAATTCCCCTGCTTATGCCCTCTTTCTCCACATCCGAAGCAAACCATCACCTTCGTGGCATTTGCCCCAGTAGCTACCCCTTTAGCTCGGCAATCTGACATTCTATGACCCGCTTTTCCGCACTTGCCACACGCAGGTGGGCAACTCCCTACATGGTACAAATTACATCGACCACAGTGGGGATTCACCTTCGTTCCTCTAGGGTTAGTGACAGCCCTCATCCCATCATTTCTTCTCTGGTTGAACTGCTGATTGCGGTTCTGACCTTGGTTGTTACGGTTTCCTCCTCGACTTTGACCTTGGGATTGATTACTCTGAGCTGCCTCCCACTTTCTCTTGTTTCCTTCAGCAATGAAGTCCTTCTTATCTTGCAGTTTGACATCCATTAGCGCGTGAGCCATTTGGACTGCTTCATCGAATGACCCAGGCTTAGATGAAGTTGTCTCACCCTTGATATTACTTGACAAACCCTTGATGTACTGCTTCATCTTCTTGTTATCATCAGCAAAGGCATCGGGACACAAAAGGCTCAATTCATTAAACCTCCTTGTATACGCTGTAATATCATTGTTCCTCAAAGTCAAATGCCTTAACTCATCTTCCAGTTGACCCAGTTCCTCTTCGGGACAGAACTTTTTTGTCAAAAGAGCCTTAGTAGCAGTCCAAGTCCTCGCATTTGCTACTGCTAATCCAACAGTGGCTACTTTATTGTTCCACCAACTCAAGGCGTCATCAAGAAAAGTGGCATCTGCAAACTTGACCTTATTTGCCTCTGAACATCCGCTAATCTCAAAATTACTTTCGATCTTCTCTAACCACCTTCGGAGTTCTAGGGCTCCGCCAGTTCCACGAAACTGCGTGGGACCGCATTTCATAAAACCAGCATAAGTACACTCCCTCGGGGCTTGCTGTCTAACTGCATTTCCACCTTGATCTGGGTTTCGGTTTGCATGATCCGCTTCGAGTGCATTTGCAATTGCTTCTTGAATCATTTTGTTCACACGGTTAGCTGTTAGCTTTGGAGGCATGGTGAGTTCTCAAGTACACCTCTCTGCAAAGACAGGGAAAATAAAAAAACAATGTAAGTATACACATCAAGATTAAGATGGATTTCTCTTTCAAGACATAATATAAGTACAACGACACATCACTACAAGGTTACTAATATTCATCAATTCACATCACAAAAGAGCAAATTAAAGACATATCACAGATCATTAAAGGTAAACATGGATTGTATTGATAAATCAACCAAAATTGTGACAAGTATTGCCACTACAACCATTCACCATAAAACTTAAGTCATCAAGTTTTTCGTCACAATACCATCATACAAAAGTCTAAAATAGTTCGATTACAACGATCAAAGATAAAGTAAAATACAAGCAACTAGTCATGTGGTGATCCACACGACCTCTTGGATGGCGGTTCATCTTCATCCTCCTCGGGCTCTTCGTCACTGTCTTCCTCGGGCTCTTCGTCCATCTTCCTTTTTCCTTTGTCATGTGGCCCACACTCAGTCGCCTTCTTCGTCCCAGAAGTAGATCCACACTCCACTGCTACCTGATTTCCTACAGTGATACACACACCTTTGGCAGGTGGCTGGACCATAAAATCATTAGCCTCCATTTCCAAGTCATCTACAAATCTCCAATCTGATGGCAGGGATGCTCTAACTCGATGCTCCCAACTTTGCATCCTAGTCAACCTTGCCTGATCCTCCCTGACTTGCTCAAGACTAGCGCTCAGGTTCGCTATCATCGATCTCAGACTGTTGATATCACTCTTGTTTGCTACTCCGTCAAATTCAGTCCTTGCAGTTCTTGCCAACAACCTCTGGTGTGCCCACTCATTCTTATCGAACCTTCTGATTACCCTGGTTTCCACTACGTACCGCTCGTACATCAATCTATCCATTCTCCTCAAACGATCCTCGGGATCCCAATAGTTTCTTGGCCTCGGAAAATAGACCTTCGCGATATTCTCATGAATAGATTGCGATCTAGATGCATTGCTGGATTCCGCACCACTCTCATTACTTACTCGAATAAACCCTGGCACCATCCTCAGGTAGTCCTTACAATTGTCCATCGGGGGACGAACGGGTTGCTGATCATATCGGCCGGTTGGAGGCACTTCATAACCCTTCGGCGAATTTGGAGATTGAAATAATTCAGGTTCGGTCTGACCGACAGCATTCTCGGGAATTTCATCATCCACTGGATCCTCTTCCTCGGAATCCTCACTACCATCGTTACTAATACTGAAGTTGTCCACGTCACTTTCAACACTGTCATTTTCCGGCTCTATCGCTTCTTCTGGAGCGATCCGTCCATTGTCATCATTCGGCGGGTTCGGAGGAAACGGTCCCCCTTCGTGTCCTACGACGTATTCGTCTCCATTTCCGTTAGGCGGTACCTCGGCCATTCCTGCAATAACAGAGAATTTTGGAGGGTACGTAAGATTACTATTCAATATTTATAAATACATGCATGCAATTGCAATGCAAAGGTGGTACACATGCCCAAATGCGATAATATGATGCTCATGCATATGTAATACAAAAATTACGGTATCGAGTACTCCACGTACAATTCCAACGTTTACATATAGTAGTTCAATATCTACGTAATAAATACCCACATATATACTTCAACTCAAAAGTATACATCAATACCATGAATACAAAAATAAACCTTACTGGGGCCATGCAGGATAGTTGTGTGCTTGGACAGTTTCTTACGACACCAAAAGTTATAGTTTAGGAATTTTCAAAACGACCTAGTTCTCTATAACTCATGGCTCTGATTACCAATCTTATCACCCCACCAAATGCTATGCGCAGCGGAACTACAACATTTGGGTGCTAGGCAGTTATCATCGCACACAAGATATATCAAACGACTCCAAAGAGACGTAAAAGTTTTAACTTAAATTACGCATTGTTAAAAACATACATGTCTATGGTTTTCCAAACCTAAATGATACAACACAGAGTTAGCGTTTCGGTCCCCATGAATCTCAACCCCCAAAAGATACAAATTTTCACAACATGACATAAAGTTTAAAATATTCAAGTTAAGAATGGGTGGAAAAACAAGTAGACGCCAAGCCACACACAACTCCCATCCAATGCATGCTCCATGCTACACTTCATCGGTTACCTGAAACACATGCTAAATTTGGTCAACAAATAATGTTGAGTGGAATTCATAGGTTTTACAATCTCATTTTGAACATATGTGTTATAAAAATCATTCACGATCATTCATAGACTTGTCGATCAAACAATCTATTTTCAAGGTTATGACAATTGTGTTTAAGCTCATGACACTAATCCGTTAACTCAATCACCCGCGTAATAAATACCGGCGTGATTCAGATGAAACCAGTGCCCCTTCTAAAGGCATCAGTTTCAATTATACCTTATCTATTATCACAAGTTATCCGTCCGTAGGGGGTACTCAACGCACTAGCCCTCGTCTCGGATAGGGTTGTCAACCCCATAGTACTACCAATTGTATAAGCGGCTATTTTCAATCCACGCTAGGATTAGACAATAGTTAATAGTTCATGAATTTAGGGCCTTTTGCAACTAGGTACTCAACACAATTTCTAAGGCAACATTCAGGTCCAACAATCATTCATGACATATGTTCATTTTGGAAAACTAGCATGCATTTCCCTCACGGGTAAAACAATTTAAAACAATAGTAAGCGAGGCTATAAATTCACACCTTATATATAAAGTAGTCAACGATTCGAGTGACGATCACTGACGATGATGAGGATGCCCGGGAAAATCAACACCTATCAAACCAATAACGCGTAATGAGTAATCTCATTTATAAACCTTAAGTACTGTATATAATACATACATATTAGTCAATTGTGATAATTACAACTCACGCCAAAACCAAACAAATAAGTGTTACTCGTTTTATACTATTCGTCCATGTTATTAACGTTATTACCCTTTTTACATTTTTCGCCGATACTTACCAAAAGTATGGGCTGTTTTACTAGACTTAAACCTTTTAATAAAATTTGGGAAAATTCTAAAAAATACCTTAAGTACTGTATAAAACACATTTTTAATCCCATTAAAAGTTTTCGCTTTTACGACCCGTTACTCAACACTTTACTAAACCTACGTTTTTCGGACTGAATTTGCACTTTGACAAAGTCGGACTCATTTGACCCATTTAAAGTATTCCATTGACCCATTTGACACCTAAGTCTAATAATAGACTCACATATGCAGGTTTGAGACCAAAAATTAACCTTTAACCATTTACCAAACTATATCTATGGTCCCCGGGATTTGACCTAAAACCAAACATAATTTCGGATTATGAAGGTTCTCATCTCCCGGTACACGATTTTCAAAACATCATAACTTTTGACTCGTTAGGAGTCGTAAGCTCTATCTTATACCAAATCGAAGCTAAAAAGACGCTCTAAAACTATATCCTAGTCTCATGACCTGTTTACAAAATAATTTTTATGAAAACATCCCAAACATTCTGCCTAAAATTACCTATCCCAAAATCAATCCAACACTCGTTTCCAAACCATTTTATCAACACTAGACCTCAACCTAATCACTCCTAATCATACCTAACCATACTAATCAGTCCTTAACACCCTAATTATCAAATCCATCTCAACCCAAACACTAAATCAAACATGCAATGGGTTTTACCCACTCAAAAACATCTAAGAACAAGAAATAACACATAATCCATGAACAAAAACAACAATCACCAAGATCTACCAAACACCCCCTTTGTGTCGTGGGGTGTGGGTGATCAAAACCCCCCAACCAAATTGATTTTGGTTGGTTTGTTGAGTGATTACACATCCACTACACATGAATTAAACATGCATACATCCAATTAACATCAAAACAATTTTAGAAAAATCCATTGATTCTTAGAAAACTTTTTATGGATGCATGTGGGATTAAAGTACATGAAAAGAATGGGAATGATGTAGCTAGAGGTGGTCTAAACTTACTTTTGATCAAAACAAGCTAGAAAAAAATAAATGGTGGTGGTGGTGGGTTTTTGGCCGTCGGCCTAAAGAGAGAAAAGAGAGGGATGGTGAAAAAATTTTGAAGTGAAATGTGTTGTGTGTGTCTTTGTTTCCATTTTGTAATTTTTGGAGGCCCTTGGGTGCAATATTGGCTTTCTTTTGTCCTTAAGTGAAAACGACCTCACAAGTTTACGGGAATGCCTCACTAGTCATTTTGGAAAATTTACGGGAGTCGGGGATCATCCCGAACACTCCAAAATACTTTTAGGACAATTTAAATGTACCCGGAAAGCAATAAAACTCACCCGACTCAACTTAACACGAACCGAAAGTAAAATTCTCGAAAAATTATAGTATCGATAAACCGACAATAAACATAGAAATTTGGGCATCCATCGGGATCGTAGTCGTCATCGTTCTTCTTAAATCGTCAATGATTGTTTTTTTTAACATATGAAATTAAAAAATATATATACTTCACTGCATCAAAATATATCTGTTATGCAAAATTTACTGCATCAAAATGCCACTATGTTAAAAAGGTGTAAAACTGCTATGTAAAAAAGTAACAGCATTAATATGTGAAAAATAGCTGCATCAAATTGTCATTGAGACTCAAATATGTAAAACTGCTTGTTGATTTCATTTTTAATTTGTGTTTGTGGATTGTTTTAAGCTTGGGTATTCAGTTTTTTTTTTTTTAAAAAAAAAAGTTTTACCAAAAAGGACGTGGCTAGGACTCGAACCTGCGCCACTCCTCTTACAACACAACACACATACCGCTCTGCCCTTGGGTCTTTTACTGATATACTTTCAATTCAAACTATATTTAACACGGTTTTGTTCTGCTTATTAATAATCAATTCGAGATTTATAAGCTCATTTCAAGCTTATTTGTTAAGCAAACGTCAAGCTTTTCATTTTTCCTTTGTTATTCTAGTAGTTTAGGACTTTTTGGTACTAAGTTTTTATTTTTCACGTTTTTCAATTATTTTTTATAATTATTTTAATACCCGTTTTTTATAAAATAGTTTAAAAATAGATTAATTAGGTTTAAAAATTTACAAAAATTATTTTTAGGTTTTATATAAATAGATTTAGGTAAAAAAATGCCACTATGTAAAAAAGGTGTACTTAAACTGCTATGTAAAAAATAACTGCATCAATATGAGAAAGTAACTGCATCAATATGCAAAAGTATCTGTCACAATTATTCAAAGTAGGTAAACAAGTATGTAAAAGCAACTGCATCAATATGTAAACAATAGCTGCATCAATATGTAAAAAGTAGCTGCATCAATATGTAAAAAGTAGCTGCATCAATATGTAAAAAGTAGCTGCATCAAATTGTCATCATCAATTTCGCCTAGATCTGAGACCAGTTCTTGTCGCCGACGCCTCCTGAGATGTTTTCTTGATTTTTTCAGATGGTTGCATTCTTTCGTTTGTACATGTTCTGGAATTATGACCTTCTTTATTCCCGCATTTACTACATGTCCTCCGCTTGTCACTTGATTTAGCTGCTTCTTTTTCAATCTCAGCTTTTGACTTCCACCTCGTATGAACACCGGATCCTTTATTTGAGCTCACGTCTGAATTATTTATAACATTTGAAGTTGAGGTTGGCTCCTTCACACCAAGCATTGCACTAATAATATCTTTCGAGTTAAGTTTTGGAACTGTTGGAACATCGATTTTAGCTTTATTCAACAACTCCATCATTTGCTCCTTATAAATCTTCAACATGCCAATGTCATGAACCAAGCGATCAATCGTAGATTCAAAAATCTCGTACAAATCAAAAACCTCACTTTGCAAAACTGAATCTGACCCACTGACTGTCCTAACTGTAGCGTTGAAAGGCTTAGCATCCATTGACCACCTTTTCTTCAAGTATTTCCGAGGAAACTCTTTCACATTGTTCATTCTCAACACGTAAAAAATGTGCCTACAAAGAAGACCATATGACTCGTAGTGTTTACAGCTACATTAAACTTCCATTTCAGATTTACAAAACTCCACCTGCATAACAGTTTTTAAAAATATTAAAATTTAAAAACACACTGCATCAGTGCTAAAAACTTACTGCATTATAGTTATAAACAATATAAGAACACATACCTGATAAACAACAAAGTTATTTTCACCCCTGATTTTGTTCTCAGCTTGCATATCACGGATTGAATATCTCTCACCATTATCAACTTGGGCAACATTTATCGACATGCAATGGGAATAAGAAGCATATATCTCATTTTGAACTTCCAAGAATATAGTTCGAGTATAAAGAGTACTTGCTTCTTTTTCAATCTGAAGATCAGTTTTGAGTTTAGGATTCTTATATCTTGAATCGTGATCGTTCTTACGCTCAATATACCTCTGGTACTCGATAGCCGTCTCATAATGACTAAGAAATTCAACAAGTGTCAAATATTTACTTGTCCATTTACCAAAGAAATGGTTCTCGCTTTCGGACCTAGAGGTGGTACGCATGAGGCCTGCCATAAGCACATCACGCAAATATGCCGGGATCCAGCTTTCCCGTAGGTCAAACATATCTTGTAACCATTTGTTATCACCAAGTTGGAAATCCTCAATCATACGTTCCCACTCTGCTTCAAATTCAAAAGGCAAAATCTGATCGGTCCAAACTATATCACATATACGCCGTTTGAAATTTGTGTTTTTGCAGATTGAAGTCCCCACCTGAAAATTCATAAAAATATAAAACTACTGCATTAAAGTATAAATATAGTGCATTAATATGAAAAAATTCCAAACAACTCTAGCTCTAAAAACATGACTTTAAAAAATACTGCATCACAGTGTAAAACATAGTGCATTAATTTGAAAAAAAACAAATAAACAGTAATAGATACTTTAAGAAACCAAAACAATTTTCCATGTTGATCACTGAGTCGCTTAAAACGTGCACGAGAAACAAAGCCAAAAAAAGGTAAACTAGCACAGTAATGTTTTACAACAGACAAGTGAGAACATACCTTTGTAACCAACTTTTGCATGATATGCCACATACAAAAACGGTGTATAGTATTTGGGAAGTATTCTGGTACTACGATCTTTATAGACGGGTCCTGATCGGTAATTACAACTTGTGGATCTGTACCAAACGCCTTTTTAAATTGTTCAAGTAGCCATTGGTAAGCACCAACCGATTCATCAGATAGTAAACCCGCAGCGAAGGTTATACAGCGGTTGTGATGATTAATGCCAGTAAAAGGGACGAACACCATCTTGTACCTACATTTTAATATACAAAGAAATAAACTAAAATACTAAATAAAGCTGTAAAACACGATTAAATTTTTTGATAGAGAATTAAGATAGAATATACTTGTTAGAACGAAAAGTAGCATCAAATGAGACGATATCACCGAAAACACCATAGTCCTTAATTGCTTGGTCATCAGCCCAAAAAAGACCAACCAATTTATCGTCAACACCTAAAAAAAAAATTTAAATAAGAAACTAATAGAAAAAAAAATGTTGTATGAACTGCATCAAAACACAAAAATGAACTGCATTACCTGTTTTGTATTCAACATAGAATCCTGGCGAATGCAACTTTTTGCTCAAAAGTTTTTCAACGGCCATCTGTGCATCACGATCACGAAGAAACAAGTTCACTTTCTTCTTCAAATTCTTACAGTCAACCACTGTAGCTCCAATTCGATCGAAACCACCACACAACTGTTTCAACAATTTAAACCCCGTAGAAGGACCAAAATTAGCATTAGAAGCCTGAAATAGAAAATGTTGCTTTGTGAATCCCAATTCCCGAGAACTCTTCATGAATATCATATCCTTTTCGGCTACCAGAGGATGGTTGTGTCCTTCTATAAAAGTGTACACTCTATAAAGACCTCCTGGAATCTTCTTAATACGAATTTTAGCCAAACAACCACATCTACTAGAGCCTTGATTCCTTGTTTGCTTTACTTCAACATTCTCATCCATAGTAAAGTCACTAACGTCAGATATAACCTCCTTAGGCTTATTAGCAGCCTCTTTAGGTTCAGGATTGATACCTTCTTTTGAACATACAAACCACTTCAAGCTTGGTGGTTCACCATCTTTAGGTTTATAATGCCCACCCTTTCTAACATCAAAACCGGCCCTTTTACCATAATCCTTATAGAAATCATAAGCTTGATCAATAGACACAAACTTAGCACCTTCCAAAGGTACAGCGCCAATATCTTTATCTGGAAACCACGTCCTGTTTCCATCATCATCACAAGTATAATAGCCAACATGATCCTTGACATGAACAATCTCAAAATCTGTATGTTTAAAAACAAAATGAATAGTTAATGCATCAATGATATAAGTTAAGTGCATCATAGTATAAACTTTTACACATAACATAATTTAGCCTAAACGTAACCTACACATAATCAACAACTATAAAGCCCGTTGGAAACTTTTTTGGAACAGTGGCTTATATCATCAACTATTAAGCCCGCTGCAAGCTCGCTGCAAGCCCGCTGCAAGCTCGCTGCAAGCTCGCTGCAAGCCCGCTGCAAGCCCGCTACAAGCTCGTTGCAAGCTAGCTGCAAGCCCGCATCAAGCCCGCATCAAGCCGGCAAAAAACCTTTCCTGGCCACCCCAAAACGTGTATTTAATGGGGTTTGAATCATTGACCTCTTTGAGAAAGTCAAGTGCCTTACTACTAAACCATTCACGGCCGTTTCAACTATTATTATTTTGGTGGGGAATTTTTAGATGATTCAGATCTGTTATAGCTACTTTAAAGTTTAAACTCATTTGACTCCTACCATAACCACTGTCACTTATTCGACTCCTGCCATGAACCTGTTATGATACTCATATAACTAAAAACACAGTAAAACGCTGACCAAACGGTATTTTAGAACAACAGATAATAATATTTGAGAAATTTGCATTATTGGGTGTATTTAGTAGGAGGAAAGTAGATATCTTTATCAAACTAGTTTTTTTTCTTTCTGAAAATGTTCTCCACGAAGTAGAAATCTTTGTTTGTTAAGTTAAAAACGAAAACTACAAAATACAGATTTGAACCCGTTTTTCTTTACACTAAATAAATGTGATTATAGCCTTGTAGGGGAAATAAAAGATGGGGAATTATCGTATGATAAGAGGAAAACAAAATATTGACGAATACCTTGTTGCTTGACAAATTATGAGTGCTGTATTATGCTTATTTTTTGTGTATAAATCATAGTTTATCTGGATTGAATTTTTCGGTAACCAACTTTTCAGCATTACTGAATGTCAGTCCAACAAGAGGACTCTCAGATGTAAGCTAAGAGTTCCTCTTTGGATAGAATCAACAACGTCCATTTAGGCATTGTAGAAGATATCTTATGTCTTCTACCAACTAAAGAGGCTGTGAGGACAAGTATTCTTTCCAAGAAATGGAGATATGGTTGGGTCAGAGTTCCAAAGCTTGTGTTTAATGAGGAAGATATTTTCGGCATAACAAGGGTTCGAAGATCAACAACTGAAGCGAAAGAGTTAGCCAGGAAGTTTAAGAGCAAATTGTTGGCGATATACCAAGTTATGTTACTCCACCAAGGTCCGATCCTCGAGTTTGGCCTTTCCCTTAATTTAGATTTCTTACTTCACAAGGAGGATCTAAGTTATCTACCATCCAGGGGTTCAAATACGTGTGTTGAAATTGACCGCATAATAACTCATTTGGCGAGGAACAACAATACTGTCAAAAAATTCACACTTGACTTGGGTTATTACTCTACATATAGACCACATTTATCTATCTTTTCTATGTATCAATTAACGGACCTGTATATAGAAAGTTGTAATTTTGACTATGATCCGACGTTTAGTGGATTTGGTAGCCTTACAAGCTTGCACTTGGGAACTCATCACGCCTCTAAAAACAGTTTGCTACATCTCTTCTCCAATTGTCCGTTACTGAAAAGTGCCACTCTTGTAAGTATCTTATTGTATAGTCAATCCTAATGCACTCTCGTAACCTATCTTAAATCTTTATATCGTAACCTGCTGCAGGACTTCCGTGGAAGTATGGATGAAGCATTCACCATTGGTGAGCTATTCAAATGTTTATCAGTGACTGAATATCTGTCTGTTAAAGGTTACTACATTCGGGTAATATCGTCCACCTGGTACCTAATTGATTAAACTATGAGTAAAAATTGTTGTTGATAATCGATCTCTTTTTATCCGTGATCAAGTGTTCAGCTCAGGACAGGGTAGCATGAGTGCTTCCAGCTCTATTACTCAATCTTAAACACATCTGCTTAGACATGCTATAAATTTCACGAAGCCTAAGAAAACTCTATAAACCTATAGTAGTTCTAACCTCATGAAAACCTAAACTAAAATAATCATGTCTGAGGCATCTACTGCATCAATTTGTTTAACTATATGCATCAATTATCAGAAATCTATAAAAATCATACCAACGCCTAAACATCAGATGTAAATTGATCAAAAGCCTAACTAAACATTATAAACCTACACAAAACTAATAATATAAAAAAAACATGTAAACGAATAAATATACTGAATTAACAGAAAAATTAACACGTTTACCCTCATTATCAACTGCAATGGAATTAGATCGTGATGTAGAACAATTATTACTCGTTGATGTAGAACAATCATCAACGGTTGATGTAGAACAATTGTTATTGATTTCTGTAATACCAGACATCTTTTTCAATCGGCGGTGAGTGATGGTTAGTGGTGGAAAAGGGACGGCGGTTGGTTGTTAGGGTTGTTACAGGTATATATAGACCAGGGTGATTGGTTGTTAGGGTTGTTAATGGTGGAGAATCGCCGGCGATTGGTTGTCGAGGGAAAGAAAGAGACGAATAAAAAAACAAACAAGAATGAGTTGAATGTGTGTTTGTTTAGAGTATATATACCCGGCGGAAGTAAATGACGAAAATGCCCCTGGCTATATAAAGTAAAAAGACGGTGGGGGGTGGACAGGTGTCAGCATGGGAGCCCTTCCTACACTTTTTATTTTAACAACCCTTCTCATTTTACCCCACTCCTATATATATATATATATATATATATATATATATATATATATATATATATATATATATATATATATATATATATATATATATATATATATATATATATATATATATATATATATATATATATATATATATATATATATATATATATATATATATATATATATATATATATATATATATATATATATATATATATATATATATATATATATATATATATATATATATATATATATATATATATATATATATATATATATATATATATATGTGTGTGTGTGTGTGTGTGTGCACAATATAGACATACATACACATCTTGGACTATCCCAAGAACCCTTATCCTTGTGTGCTAGCCCAACATAAGCCCAACATGGCCCAACTTCCTTTTTGGCAAGCTAGACACGGCACCCCATGAGGTGGAAGATGGAGGGATGCCTTGGTTTTAGAAAAGCCAACACTTGGCACATACTCCCTTACCAAGATAATCATATTCCTTTTGCCTTCCTCTCTCTCTCTCTTTCTTCCTTAAGCTGAAAACTCTCTCTCACTCTTCACATTCCCTCATACAACTAGATCTCACTCCTTCTTCATCTTTCTCTCTCAAATGATTCGGCTATAAGCCAAAAAAATCCAAGGTTATTCATTAAATCTACTAGATCCTTTTCCCATAGTAATTGCTAATCATTTGGTAATCATCATCTTTGGAGGCATTATACCAAGCCCTAGCGAAACCTTAAAGGTCACAGCTTGGTTGGTATTTAGGGTTTCTTCATCATCATTGATTAGATCTCTAACCTCCTTGTTCATGTAGATCCTCCTTGGTAACTTTGAAACAAGAAATGTATACTCCTTATGTTTCTTCATTTCCACTTGCATGCATCATCATTCACCTATAAACACATGTAAATAACTTGTTAAATTCAAGATTTGGTAAAGCCATGAACATTCTAGGTCACGACATATTTTAGACCACCATAGTCATGGTTAAAACATTTTAATAAAGGAACCTTAAGGCTTGTACTCTATGTTTTAACATGACTAAAAAAAATCATATGAACCATTTTATGAATTTAAATATAGCATAAGTTACAAATCTCACTTTTTGGAATCTTGGTTAACTAATAATCATGGATCTCATAAAGTAAGCTTGTGTAACTCAAAAGACATGGAAAACCATGACCTTGAAGGTTACGGCATACATGAATAATGTACATATGATTTATGTGCTAAGTTTAAATGATGGAATATGTATCATTACATGTTAAATGGACTATTAAAAATCACTAAAATGTTATATGTACTTAGATGGTCTTTTAGTGTACATGCATGCTAATGTAGAACCTACATTTATGGTTAAATGGTAAACATGGAACTAGCATAAAGATCTTATGGGAATTTTTGGGAAAAGACAGCATAGCCGTAGGCTATATGTTGTCTAGGTTGGTTTATGAAAGATCTTGGAAACATGCAATAAGATTACATGATTGTATTGGAATTTATGAATGTATATAAATCATAAGATTAGCTAAAAACCTCATCTTGGAAATACCAAGATTAAAGGTCTAGCCGTAGGCTATATATGGTGTACATTGACTATGATTTGTTTTCTTAATATATACATAGCTAGATCTTAATATGGAAACACTTGCAAGTACATGCAACCTTAAAACAAGACTTAACATATCTTAATAAGCTATGATAATTATAGCCATGAGTTATAAGCTCATGTTAGAACTTATGACTTATATAAGACCTTGTGACTAAATATGAATAAGCTAAGTAGTAAGCTTATGAGAAATACATGAATTAGTATTAACATAAAATGGAAAAAGTAATATTAAAGGACTAATTAAGCCCATGCAATATTAATCAAGACTAAATAGACCCAATAAGCCCATTTGATAAATCTTAGTACCCTAATGGACTTAAGATTACACTTAGGCCCACTTAACTAATTAAAGGACTTAAAAATGTATTTAAGTCCAATAACTGATTTAAAGGCCCATTTGAATAAATTAGTGGACTTGAAATTTATTTAAGCCCACTAGATAGCCCATTATATGTTTAGCCCATTTAATGAGCCCATACTATGTTTAAATGTTAAAATAAAAGTTTTTATAATAAAATATACCTTATAAAAACTTTTTGGATTAAAATGACAGTTTATGAAACTTAAGCACTAAAACCGTAACCTATGAAACTTGTTTTGATAAACTAGTAAACACAAGGACTGAAAATGAAATTATCCGAAAGTCTAGGGTTTAATGAATACTATCCGTGGCAAATTAAACCCTAGGGACCATTTTGGGAAGTTTCTAAAAGTTATTTTTTCATTTTAAAACCCTAAGGACCATTTTGGCAATAATCTGAAACTTAAAGAAGCCCTAGGGGCTGTTTTGGTTATTTTATGAAAGTTATAAAACCTAGACTTAACTAGGGGGACTAAATCTGCCATTAATCGAAAGTCAAACAAGCCCTAGGTACCAAACATGTAACATCCGAAAGTTTTACTTATTTAAAAACATGGAGGGACCAGTTATGCCATAATCTGAAATATAAAGTAGCCCTAACCCTAATTACATTTTTATTTAGTAAAACTTAAATGAACACCAAACCCTAAGGACTAATTGTATAAATTATTAAACTTGTGAATTATAAATTCTTTTACGAATATTAAATAATTTATGGAAACATTAATGGTTTAATAAATATTTATAGGAAATATTTATATTGTTGCTTTAGGGAATAAAATGTATGAACGTATATATATATATATATATATATATATATATATATATATATATATATATATATATATATATATATATATATATATATATATATATATATATATATATATATATATATATATATATATATATATATATATATATATATATATATATATATATATATATATATATATATATATATATATATATATATATATATATATATATATATATATATATATATTTATATATTCCTAGATTTTTTTTAGAAAATAAAATCATATGAAAATGAATTGTATACTAATGCATATGTCATAAAACGTAAACGGATATTTTAAGTAAGACATCTTGTGTTTGCTTAGCAATGAAACTTATATAGATACGTTTAAATGAATACTGACGATACTTGAACTACGGTTATTTAGATAAATACCGCAACATAAATGAACTAACTAAAATCTGTATAAGCATACATATATGTTCTTTGTACTATCTATTAAGACTGTACTATTTGATTAGGCATAACTTTTGGCGTGAGCTTTATTTGGATATTCGTATTAAACAGCTATTGCCTACTCCCAGGTGAGTTTTTAGCCCCATATAAACTTTTGATAAAACCTTTCCTCTATGGGAAAGAAAATATGCAAACACTTAACGGATATAACAGAATTGTATAAACTTGACTATGATTGATTATTATTGGAACTGTTAAATTGTTGTAAATCGCCCGAATGTTATAAATAGATCTATTAGGGATTGACCACCCCATCTGGGTGAGTCATGCTCACTGTGCCTTGGCCGGGACAACAGATGTATACCATGTTGGAACTGGGTTGGGTGTCTTTTTGTAAGACACTACGTCCTCATCTGTTAAGGACTATGGAAGGTTAAGCTTCAGTTTCTAATAATAAACAAATGTAATCTAAATTTTAGTAAGAATGCTTTGTGCATTGTTAATTCTATGATTAATGTATGTCCAAACTAATTAATTGTTAAAACCTGTAAATTCACCAACTTTATGTTGACCCTCTAGCATGTCTTTCACAGGAATATGAAGTTAGTACGTGGTGTGTGCATGGTCTCCAGCATCTTAGTAATCTGCATTGTAGGACTCGTCAGGGTATCTATTTGGGAAACACAAACAATCACCTTTCATCATGTTTAAGACAATTTTTATTTATTTGTTTAACAAACATGTAATTTGATTTGAATAACTCTTTATCTTATGCTCTATGGACTATATGCTATCGATCCACCCTAGTGACATCTCCGTGGATATTTCCGCATATTTCGACCCTACCCGGGGTGTCACAGAGAATGGTATCAGAGCATTAGTTATAGAGAACCAAATAAATTTTTAGATAAAATAAAAATAAAATGATTTTTCTTTTATTTAAAACTTGACTATAACTTATCAAAATCTTTTTGGGATTTTTTTTGGGACCGTATTAGTAATACTTGGGTTTTTGCAAACTCTTTTTAAGCAATGAATGTTCGTTTTTCCTCGACTCGACTTGAATTGATTTCCGATTAAAACGTAAAACATAATTGTTTTTGGTAACGTATTATTTTGGTATTTTTAAACTAAAATCTAAACAAAAGACTAATTAAACTATTTAAAATTTAAATCTAATTGAACTAAGAACTTTAATTGAAATCTATTTTTAAATAAACTTAATTAATTGGAATAAACTAATTTTATACTATTTAAAAAAAAAACTATTTTAAAGACTTTTTATGAAAACTATTTTAAAACCTAAACTAAAATTTAAACTAATTTAAAATTATAAAAGTAATTTAAATAATATATTTTTTATATTTTTTATATTTTTTTAACAGTAATTAAAAATTTAAACTAAATAATTAAACTAATAAAGCTTTTATATAAAAATTAATTAAACTAAATTTGCATTAGACTAAATAAACTGCTATCTTTTAAAAAACCTATATTAATTAAACTAGACAGAAATAAACACAAGAAAGGTCCTAGCACAATTGGTTAGGCCGTATGACCCCTGAGCTGGAGGTCTAGGGTTCGAATCCCAGGAGGGACTAAACTTTTTGCTGTTTAATTTTTTTGGACTTTTAACTTACTCAGACCAATAGGGCCTGAGTGTTTTTATATAGCAACAATAAGCTGATAAGAAGAATCAAATAAGCCACACAAAAAACGATACAAATAAGCAAGCAAACCAATCTAAGCTGAACATCAGAAAAGTAAAAGCAAATAAGCATATAAATAAAAACCAAACTAACTATGAGCAGATCCAATATATTCGAAATAAACAAATAGGAACTAAATAAAATAGGCAATAAGCAGAAATAGCATACAAACTTAAACAAATCAGAAATCCAAATAAGCAAAACCAAAATAACCCATAAGCTAAATCAATAAAACTAGTAGATCCTAACAAAAAAAAACTCAACAAATCTGATAATAACTAAGCAAATCCAAATAAGATCACTAATTAGAAACTAATTAAGCAATATCCGAATCATAAACTAAATAGCAGATCTAAACAACCCGATACCCAAACAAGACTAAATAAGCAGATCCTAATAATATATAATCCAAACAGAAACTTATCAATAACTACTCAAAATCCTATCAAACTTAAACAGACAAATCAAACATAGCAGATCTAATAAGACTCAAAACACAAGCAGACTAATATAAAATTAATCTAAACACCAGATTAAACAAATATAAATAACAATAAAATTAAAAGAGAGATTCAAACCTTTTGTCGATTCCGTTGGGAAGAAGGATGGCGTTGTACCTCCTTTTGACCCGAAACAAACAAATCAAACACCACCGTTTATCAACCCGAGGACATCAACTCGAATCACCATAAAAAACATCAACAGTAACCAGATTTATTTATAATTTCCCAGTAGGGGAAATTATTGCTACCTCTTTTATTTTAATAATTATTAAATCAAAATAAAATTAAAATTAATTGCAATAATAATAAAACGCAACAAAGAATTTAACAAAATTGAAATTTCATTAATATAAAAAGTGAGTACAATACTTGATTGAAATTAAAATTACATAAAACCCTAATTCTATTTTTCAGAAATAAAAATTAAACTAAAAGAAAAAGCATGCCAAATTACAGATATGAGGGGGGTTTTATAGCCAACCCCCAAGGGCTTTCTTCAAGAATCTTCGAGAGTAAGCTTTGAATCACATCCGTTAAATCCATCATTCTTCTTCTCTCTCTTCATTTTCTTGATCTAATGGCTGAGAAACATTCTTGCATCACTAGGATTGCCAGCATGGCAGAAGTTGTGTTTGTTGTGCTAGTTTGAGGGTGAGGTGGATTGATCTTATTGGTGGGAGGGTTTGTGGAACGTGTGGGAACCAATCAAATCAAAGGATTTCTCCATGTAGGATTTGAGATGAGGACCACAAGTGAGTGTTTACTCCGAAAACTATGGGGATATAATCCTAATCCCTGTAAATCATACGAATTGGGTAAAACCCCCAATTTTCATTGAGTAATTTTGTGATGGTAAAAATTAGGGTTTGAAGATTACTGTGTAACTTTTGGGGGAGAAGAAGGTGGTGGGTGAATGTTTCTAGTTTGTAACAAAATTATGGGATGGGGTAAATAAAAGCGTTTTATTAAGTAGGGTGAGATAAGTTGGGACACGTGTGAAGTGAGAGTGGGCTGGGTTAAATAAACGTGAGGTGTTGTTGATTTATTGGGTTGACCAAACGTGTGTGTGACTCAAAGAAAGTGAGATAACTTTTCACTTAAACATTTTATCCGTCCCAAATTTGTCCATCAAATGGGCTTGGCCCAAATTTCTTTAATCCGTCCCATAAGTAATTGATTTTGGGCCTTTTGATCCATGTATAAATTCAGCATCTTCTTAAATGTGCTTGTGGGCCCAATAAGCAAATGTGGGACCCATAAAACTCAAATATCTTCAAAAAGATTAAATCCGATAGAATCGAGCTCGATTTCGGCTTACTTGTTCATTTCTTCAAAACCGTGTTGGATTGCCGGTTTTTGTGATCTTGGCACACTTTTGGTCTTTCGACTTTGTCTTTGTTTTTTTCTTGGACTTTTCTTCAACATTTGACCGTGAAATCCCGTGTTTTCTTTCCTTTTGATCATTTGTACCCATTTTAACACAAAAACACAAAACCACGCGTAATTTCGACTTTTACGATATTAAACACATGATTAGGTCTTGTTTTTCCTTGATTTTAATGGCAAAAGGATAAGTGTTTACACACTTATTAAATCCCCTACACTTGAACATTGCAATGACCCCATGCAATGCATAGTTTTAAAGCATTAAGTTAAATTTTTCTCAGAATTAATCCATCTCAGCCTTTATTACTATTGCTACTACTACTACGATGAAAAGATAAAAGCTTAAAAAGGAGACAAAAGTTATAACAATTTATTAACATGGAAATTATTTGATGGAAGAAACTTGTAAAGAAATCTAAGACTTGAATTAGGGCTTTGGTGTTATGAATATTAATCACCCTCAAGTTTCACGTTCCCCATACCAAGCTTAAAAACGAGATCATTGTTTACCATAAGTCCTCAAGTTAAAACCACTTATATAAGACAATTGTGTAATACTCTATCTCCAATTCCTACTTTGTATCTCTAGATTTTATTGATTGTCATTCACCCGTAGGCTCATTTGACTTATTTGATAATTATTATTCCAAAAATGAAAGCCAAACGGTGCAAACCCGACACTCAAAACCTAACCTCGTCCTAAAAACGTTGTTACTAAAGTAAGCCCACATCAAGGATGATTTAACACGATTTGGGGAATAAATTCCCGGACCCAAAATTTGGCCAAATAGTACTACTTATTAATTATTCCTCCAAAGTAATGTAGACTTTATGTGGAGTTTAGCAAGTTCACATCATATACGCTTAGGCTCTTTAAGATGTAAAAATGCTCCCCGTCTATTGTCCACACCTTAAGGCTCCTTGAACGATAAACGAGGGAATTGATTTTTGGATCAATTTTTATCCAACACTTACCATGCCATACACCCTAAGGCTCTAATGACAAGGTTCGTGCTACATGCCCCACACCCTAAGGCTCCTTGAGGTCATGTTTTAATCTTATTCTTTTTTATTTATGATATATATAGTAGGCCAAATTCCGCGGTCCCATGGTCTGAATACCTCCTACTTAGTGGTTATGAGCCACCTTAGTCGGAAGTCCACAACGCTGGCACCCTCAATGTGTTCATGCTTTAATTACAAGGAGAATAAAGATTTGGCTAAGAGTTAAGATATCGAATCTACACCGCAAGAATCCTCATTTATTAAGCAATTAAATATACAAGCGGGAAGAAAGAGCCACAAAAACCATATAAGCAAAAATCAACCTTTAAACTTATTATCAACTCTATCATCTCTCGTTCTCCACAATTTAAAATCTCAAGGAATGAGACTCGTGGATGCTTAGCCTAATAAATCAATTAAGGTCCATATGGTTAAGGATACTAGCTAGAGTAAACTTGGATAAGTAAACTCGGGTTGAGTCAAAATATTCACGACGGGCCTAGTATATCAAAGATATCTAAACTTGTTAAAACCATTTTATTTATTTATTTATAATTATTATTATTATTTTTTGACTTTTATTCTTGAAATGGAAAATATAAATACGATGCGATGATAAAAAGGAAAGAAAATAAATGGAAATACTACTAGCCCAAAATAGATCAAAAATTTGAAAAACGTTGAAATTTTTTAAAATTTTCCCGCAAATAGGGTCAAATTCATGGAAAAACCCACTAAAATTCGATAGAAGTCCCCCCTACACTTAATAGAAACATTGTCCTCAATGTTTAAGCATGTGGGAGAATAAAATCCCCTACACTTAGGACATTGAGTACGTTGTTTAAAATTGAGCTAAGGAAGGGACAACTAAAGTGATTACATTTATTCGTTTTATTTATATACAAGTATGAATCACAATAGTTTTGATAGAACCGGGTACACGGGAACACAGGATCACGGGTCGCGTCAAAAGCACCAAAAGTGGATCATTAAAGCTCATGTCCCTGCACAACATCACAACACACAAACAACCTACTTGGCTCCCCCTACACTTATTGGTGGAAATGGATGAAGGTGAAAAAGGGTGGAAAGGATGGTAAAGGTAAAAATATAACCTAGTTATACGATGCTTGATTTATTTATCACGAGTCTCTAGCTCGACTCGATTTCCCGAATTAATTCAAGGGAAATGTGGAGAGGGAAGGAATCATCTCATGAGAGATGTCCTCTCCATAGTACAACTTAACCCGTTGACCATTCACCTTAAAATTGGGCCCATTTGGTTGGGATAACTCAATGGTGCCATAAGGGAAGATTTGGGCCACGGTGAATGGACCGGACCAACGCCGCTTAAGTTTACCCTAAAAGATTTTCAACCGAGAGTTAAAGAGTAAAAATTGATCACCAACATGGAACTCTCGGTTTTTAATCTTGGAATCATGAATGAGCTTAGTCTTCTCCTTGTAGATTAATGAATTTTCATAAGCCTCATTCCTAAGTTCATTAAGTTCATTGAGTTGGATTTTCCTAAGATCACCGGCTTTGTTTAAGTCAAAATTAGCCCATTTCAAGGCCCAATAAGCCTTATGCTCCAACTCAATGGGGAGGTGGCATGCCTTTCCGTACACAAGGCGATAAGGGGTACAACCTATAGGTGTCTTATAAGCGGTACGGAAAGCCCACAAAGCATCATCTAATTTGTCGGCCCATGAAGCACGATGCTCTCCCACGGTTCGTCTAAGATTCTCTTAAGACCACGGTTAGAAACCTCGGCTTGTCCATTAGTTTATGGATGATACGCGGTGGAAAGTCGGTGATTGACACCATACTTAGCCATGACTCGTGCAAATTGATCATTGCAAAAATGAGTCCCGCGATCACTAATAATAGCACGAGGCACACCGAATCGAGCAAACAATTGTTTCAAGAAGTTAACAACCACCCTCGCACCGTTAGTAGGTAAAGCCTTTTCTTCAACCCATTTTGATACGTAGTCAACGGCTACGAGGATGTATTTGTTTCCTTTGGATGATGGAAATGGCCCCATAAAGTCGATGCCCCATACGTCAAAGATTTCACATTCTTGGATGAAATTTTGAGGCATCTCATCTTTATGTGTGATATTGCCTTGTCTTTGGCAAGCATCACAATGTTTAACCATTTCATGTGCATCATGATAAATGGTGGTCCAATAGAATCCGGAGTCAAAAACTTTTTTAGCGGTGTAATTAGGACCAAAGTGACCACCGGTGGGTCCTTTATGGCAAGCTTCAAGGATTTGTAAAGCCACCGGCCCATCAACACATCTACGAATGATTAAATCCGCACATTGCTTGAAAAGATAAGGGTCGTCCCAATAGTATGTTTTAACGTCCTTGAAGAATTTTTTCTTTTGTTGGGACAATAACCCTTCGATAAGAACACCACCCGCCAAATAGTTTGCAATGTCCGCAAACCATGGTGTATCATCAAGATTGGAATTAATAGACATTAAGGTCTCAAGGGGAAAGGATTCATTAATCTCTTGATTTGGTGATTCCCCTTGATAAGGATCCTCAAGTCTACTAAGATGATCCGCGGCTAGGTTTTCCGCTCCCTTTTTATCACGAATTTCGATTTTAAATTCTTGTAGGAGCAAAACCCAACGAAGGAGTCTCGGTTTAGCATCTTGCTTGGTCAACAAGTATTTCAAGGCGGAATGGTCGGTGTAAACGATGGTGGTGGAAAGCACAAGATAGGAGCGGAACTTTTCAAAAGCATACACTACGGCTAAAAGCTCTTTTTCGGTAGTGGTATAATGCAATTGAGCCCCCGTCATTGTCTTACTAGCATAATGAATGGGTTGGAAATGTTTGTTAACTCGTTGACCTAAAACCGCACCTACCGCGAAATCACTAGCATCGCACATGAGCTCGAAAGGTAACTCCCAATTTGGAGAGACTAAGACCGGTGCCTTAGTTAATTTACCTTTAAGAAGCTCGAAAGAGTCGAGACATTCTTGAGAGAAGATGAAAGGAGCATCCTTTTCTAAGAGATGAGTCATTGGACGAGCTATTTTCGTGAAATCTTGGATGAAACGTCGATAAAATCCCGCATGGCCTAAAAAACTTCTAAATCCTTTGACGGTGGTAGGTGGAGGTAACTTAGCAATGACGTCAACTTTAGCACGGTCGACTTCGATACCGGCTTTTGAAATTTTATGACCGAGGACGATGCCTTCTTTTACCATGAAATGGTATTTTTCCCAGTTAAGAACGAGACGAGTGTCTTCACACCGTTTAAGCATACGTTCTAAATTAGCAAGGCAAGAAGAGAAAGAATCACCATAGACCGAGAAATCGTCCATAAAGACTTCCTTAGTTTCTTCAACCATGTCATGAAATATCGCCATCATACACCTTTGGAAAGTCCCGGGAGCATTGCATAAGCCGAAAGGCATTCTTTTGTAAGCAAATGTTCCATAGGGACAAGTGAATGTGGTTTTCTCTTGGTGTTTTGGATCTATAGGGATCTGAAAATATCCGGAAAAACCATCTAAGAAGCAATATAAATCATTACCCGCTAAACGCTCGAGCATTTGATCCATGAAAGGAAGAGGTAAATGATCCTTACGAGTGGCATCATTGAGCTTACGATAGTCGATGCAAACTCGCCAACCCGTTACGAGTCGAGTAGGAATCAACTCGTTGTTTTCATTGGGAACAACGGTGATTCCGCCTTTCTTAGGTACACAATGGACGGGACTAAGCCATGGCGGATCCGAGAGAGGGTAAATCATTCCGGCATCGAGAAGTTTGATAACTTCTTTCATAATGACTTCATGAATTTTTGGATTAACCCTTCTTTGATTTTGGATTGCGGGTTTAAAGTCATCTTCCATGAGAATTTTATGAGTACAAAAATTAGGATCAATTCCGCGAATGTCGGAGATTTTCCAAGCCATTGCTTTCTTATGATTCTTAAGCACATCGATAAGTCGGGATTTTTCATGTTCTTTTAAGTCCTTAGCAATAATGACGGGTAACTTATTATCCTCCTCTAAGAAAACGTACTCTAAATGAGACGGTAAATCCTTAAGCTCTAAATCCGGTGGATTGTCAATGGAAGGTTTAGTCAAATTAGGATCATCGTTTGTAAATTCCTTAGGGGTAGGTGGAGAAATATGGTCCTAATTGAGAAGTCTCTCAATGGTACGAATGTATTCTTCCCAATCGGTGGGAGAATCGTCATACTTTAAATCCACATCCCCTAAACTCGCTTCAAATTCTTGTAAAAGAAAGTCACTTTCTCCAAATAGAGTTAATGAAGGAGCAATAGAAGCTACGGTCTCAACATGAGGTAAAGGAGAAATCCCGCTCTTACAAGCCTCGTGAAAATGTTCTTCGCATGCTTCGTCGAGCACATCGATATAATTCACGGATTCGGGCTAATCGGGAAGTTTGGAAAGTTTACCCATGTTAAAGACGATTTTGTCATCCCCGACCCTCATGATAAGTTCACCCGCAGCTACATCAATTAATGTACGCCTGGTTCTCAAGAAGGGTCGTCCCACAATTAAGGGAACACGGGGATCCATTTCATAGTCGACTACGACGAAATCGGCAGGAAAAGTGAATTTGTCGACTCCTACAAAAGCATCCTCGGCTATCCCCACCGGATAAGCAACCGTACGGTTAGCTAATTCCAATGTCATACGAGTGGGGACTAGCTCGGGTAAAGATAATTGTTTCCACACGGACAATGGCATAATATTGATACTCGCTCCGAGATCCGGCAAAGCCATACAATTCTTAACACCCGGAAAATTACAAGGAATAAGGAATCGACCGGGATCTCCTAACTTAACCGGTAATTTTCTCAAAAGAACCGCGGAACAATTTTCAATCAATTGGGTATTGGCAATATCAAGCAACTTTTCCTTATCACTTAAAAGGTCTTTAAACATCTTAGCGTACTTAGGCATGTGAGTGAGCGCCTCGACAAAGGTGATATTAAAATTCAATTGTTTGAACATTTTTAGGAAGTTCGAAACTTGAATATCATCCTTATTCTTCAATTTCTCTTTCCGCAACCTTGAGGGATAAGGTATATTGGGTTGAGATGAAGGCTTTGGAGTGGATTGCTCACTCACATCCTTTGGTGGAAGAGGAGTAGAAATGGAAGGTGAAAGAACCGGTTTGGGAACCGAAGGTGTGGTAGAAAATTTAGGTATCGGTGGAACATAAGGTGTAGACGAATGCATAACGGGTGGTATGTCACAAGTGGAAGAAGAAGGAGGTTGGGTAGAAGAAGAAGGTATCTCGGGTCCTTGGTTAGGTGGGGGATAGGAAGGTTCTACGGTAGTCTTACCGCTCCTAGTAGTAACAGCATTAACATTTTCCCTAGGATTGGTCACGGTGTTCGAAGGGAGGGCACCTTGGGGACGAAGGTTTTGAATCATAGTCAAAAATTTCTTATCGGTCGATTCTTGCATCTCTCTCATAATTCGTTCATGGTCGGTCAATTTTTGTAGAACCAAGTCCATTTGAGGATTATGCATGTTCATTTGATTATACCCTTGATTGTAAAAACCTTGATTAGGAAAACCTTGGTTTTGATATCGATTATAACCTTGATTAAATCCTTGATTTCGAAAACCTTGGTTATTAAATACTTGATTTTTGTTATTGAACCCTTGGTTTTGCGCTTGAAAATTCCCTTGATTTTGATTAAAACCCCGTTGATTAGAATTTCCTTGAAAATTACCCCGTTGAGGACCTTGGTTCCTATTTTGGGCGGGTGGGGGTGGTCTTTGTGGTGCTACAAAACCCGGGGGAGCCAAATAGTTATTAGACTTGTAAGAAAAATGGTTAACATCAACATTTGGTTTGAAATGAATCCGCTCATTTTCATTGTTGTTATAAGCATAAACTTCTTGTTGATTATTGTAAACCTTGTCACAATTAAAGTATGAATGCGGTCCACCACAAGTCTCGCACGTTTCACAAGTTTCTTTCATGGCATTAACTTGACCATTTAGGGCATCGGTTTTTAGAGCAAGTGATTCAACAAGCGAAGTGAGTTTATCGATTCTCTTGTCACTCTCACTAGAACTAGCACTTGCCATAGTGGCCCTAACACTCTTGGTTTGCACTTTATCCTTGTTTTCAGTTATGGCCCAAGCCTCGTTCATTGATTTCACAAGAATATTGCCCCCTACGGAACTATTAAGTGAGTCTTGGTCATTTAGAGTTAAACCATTGTAAAACGTATTAATTTGATGCACTTTAGTGAAACCGTGTTGTTGACATTTTCTTAAAAGCTCTTTAAATCTATCCCAAGACTCACTAAACGTTTCCCCATATTCTTGTTCAAAGATGATGATCTCATTCCTTATAGAAGTAGTCCGTGATGGTGGGAAAAAGTAGTTTATGAACTTGGTCTCTAAGTCAATCCATGTGGTAATACTTTGGGGTGGTTCCTTATCAAGCTAAATCTGGGCTTGTCCCTCGAGGGAAAAAGGAAAGAGTTGTAAACGAATATCCTCTTGTGGCACCCCATTGTATTTGACGGTGTTGGCTAATTGTATGAAACGTTTGATATGAGCTTGTGGGTCATCATTAGTACGGCCTAAAAATGGTGTAGCGGAAACCATTTGAATAAAACCCGTTTTAAGTTCAAAATTATTAGCTCCAATATCCGGCACCACAATCGTGTCATCGTTTCCTTCAACGTGAGATTGTAGAATCTGAATCATTGGTCGATTATCCGTTGCCATCGTTTTGTTCAAAGCTTGATTCTCGGGATAGGCTTTGATGATGGTCTTTTTGTTTTTCTTCTTCTTCTTCTTTTTTGAAGAATTGGAAGAGTTTGGTACACCAATCGGTATGTATGTATGCGCGCGAGTGCGCATACAATTAAAACTTGGAATGAGGTAGGTGACCTCGGTCGACTTTGAGAGGAAAAGGATTCTCCCTCTCGAGGTGCAATATGAAAAAGCTACAAAAATATATACTTAATTACTACTTGAGTTGGCAAACCAATAATCAGTCGTCCCTCTCAATATACGCACAAGCAAGCGGGGAAACGAGGTGGCACAAAGCACTTAAAAACCTTTTTCCTTAGACGGCCTTTTATAGCGCGTCGCCTTATACCCACCTTATAGTTTGTATATTTTGAGTTCAAACGTCTTACTAGTATTTATCTATTTTGCCCTTTTTTTTCTCGTTATGGATGCGAATACAATAGTTAGGTGATGAAATCCCAACTAAGGCTTATTTGGAAAGTAGGTAAATTTATTGTGCTACGTAATATAATATAGTAAAAGAAAAATCTTTTTGTATTTTTTAGAAAAATATATATTAAGAAATCGAACTAAGAAATAACACTAATACGTAATATTTTTGGTGTAATACTTTTAGAAAAAAGTATTACTTTTTGATTTTTTAACTTTTTTTGGTGCAATTCTTAGGAAAGAAATTGCGTTTGTGATTTTTTTAGTTTTTTGTATTTTTAAGTTATTGATTTTTTTTTGTATTTTTGATATTTGTGCAAGAAAATTAACGTTCAAAGCGAACGGATCCCAAAATCCAAACGTCTTCACGAAAAATCGTCAATCGTACGAGCGAAGCGGCAGCGGCGCTATTTTAATACTTGGGTTTTTGCAAACTCTTTTTAAGCAATGAATGTTCGTTTTTCCTCGACTCGACTCGAATTGATTTTCGATTAACACGTAAAACTTAATTGTTTTTGGTAACGTATTTTTTTTGGTATTTTTAAACTAAAATCTAAACAAAAGACTAATTAAACTAGTTAAAATTTAAAGCTAATTGAACTAAGAACTTTAATGGAAATCTATTTTTAAATAAACTTTATTAATTGGAATAAACTAATTTTATACTATTTAAAAAAAAAACTATTTTAAAGACTTTTTATGAAATCTATTTTAAAACCTAAACTAAAATTTAAACTAATTTAAAATTATAAAAGTAATTTAAATAAAATATTTTTATTTTTTTTATATATTTTTTAACAGTAATTAAAAATTTAAACTAAATAATTAAACTAATAAAACTTTTATATAAAAACTAATTAAACTAAATTTCATTAAAACTAAATAAACTGCTATCTTTCAAAAAACCTATATTAATTAAACTGGACAGAAATAAACACAAGAAAGGTCCTAGCACAATTAGTTAGGCCGTATGACCCCTGAACAGGAGGTCCAGGGTTCGAATCCCAGGAGGGACTAAACTTTTTGTTGTTTAATTTTTTTGGACTTTTAACTTACTCAGACCAATAGGGTCTGAGTGTTTTTATATAGCAACAATAAGCTGATAAGAAGAATCAAATAAGCCACACAAAAAAACGAGACAAGCAGGCAAACCAATCTAAGCTGAACATCAGGAAAGTAAAAGCAAATAAGCATATAAATAAAAACAAAACTAACTATAAGCAGATCCAATATATTCGAAATAAACAAATAGGAACTAAATAAAATAGGCAATAAGCAGAAATAGCATACAAACTTAAACAAATCAGAAATCCAAATAAGCAAAACCAAAATAACCCATAAGCTAAATCAATAAAACTAGTAGATCCTAACAAAAAAAAAACTTAACAGATCTGATAATAACTAAGCAAATCCAAATAAGATCACTAATTAGAAACTAATTAAGCAATATCCGAATCATAAACTAAATAGCAAATCTAAACAACCCGATACCCAAACAAGACTAAATAAGGAGATCCTAATAATATATAATCCAAACAGAAACTTATCAGTAACTACTGAAAGTCCTATCAAACTTAAACAGACAAATCAAACATAGCAGATCTAATAAGACTCAAAACTTAAGCAGACTAATATAAACTTAAACTAAACAGCAGATTAAACAAATATAAATAACAATAAAATTAAAAGAGAGATTCAAACCTTTTGTCGATTCCGTTGGGAAGAAGGATGACGTTGTGCCTCCTTTTGACCCGAAACAAACAAATCAAACACCACCGTTTATCAACCCGAGGACATCAACTCGAATCACCATAAAAAAACATCAACAATAACCAGATTTATTTATAATTTCCCAGTAGGGGAAATATTGCTACCTCTTTTATTTTAATAATTATTAAATCAAAATAAAATTAAAATTAATTGCAATAATAATAAAACGAAACCAAGAATTTAACAAAATTGAAATTTCACTAATATAAAAAGTGAGTACAATACTTGATTGAAATTAAAATTACATAAAACCCTAATTCTATTTTTCAGAAATAAAAATTAAACTAAAAGAAAAAGCATGCCAAATTACAGATATGAGGGGGTTTTTATAGCCAACCCCCAAGGGCTTTCTTCAAGAATCTTCGAGAGTAATCTTTGAATCACATCCGTTAAATCCATCATTCTTCTTCTCTCTCTTCATTTTTTTTATCTAATGGCTGAGAAACATTCTTGCATCACTTGGATTGCCAGCATGGCAGAAGTTGTGTTTGTTGTGCTAGTTTGAGGGTGAGGTGGATTGATCTTATTGGTGGGAGGGTTTGTGGAACATGTAGGAACCAATCAAATCAAAGGATTTCGCCATGTAGGATTTGAGATGAGGACCACAAGTGAGTGTTTACTCCAAAAACTATGGGGATTTAATCCCAATCCGTGTGAATCACACGAATTAGGTAAAACCTCCAATTTTCATTGAGTAATTTTGTGATGGTAAAAATTAGGGTTTGAAGATGACTGCGTAACTTTTGGGGGAGAAGAAGGTGGTGGGTGAATGTTTCTAGTTTGTAACGAAATTATGAGATGGGGTAAATAAAAGCGTTTTATTAAGTGGGATGAGATAAGTTGGGACACGTGTGAAGTAAGAGTGGGTTGGGTTAAATAAACACGGGGTGTTGTTGATTTATTGTGTTGACCAAACGTGTGTGTGAGTCAAAGAAAGTGAGATAACTTTTCACTTAAACATTTTATCCGTCCCAAATTTGTCCACAAAATGGGCTTGGCCAAATATTCTTTAATCCATCCCATAAGTAATTGATTTTGGGCCTTTTGATCCATGTATAAATTCAGCATCTTCTTAAATGGGCTTGTGGGCCCAATAAGCAAATGTGGGACCCACAAAACTCGAATATCTTCAAAAAGATTAAATCCGATAGAATCGAGCTCGATTTCGGCTTCCTTGTTCATTTCTTCAAAACCGTGTTAAATTGCCGGTTTTTGTGATCTTGGCACACGTTTGGTCTTTCGACTTTGTCTTTGTCTTTTTCTTGGACTTTTCTTCAACATTTGACCGTGAAATCCCGTGTTTTCTTTCCTTTTGATCATTTGTACCTATTTTAACACAAAAACACAAAACCACGCGTAATTCCGACTTTTACGATATTAAACACATGATTAGGTCTTATTTTTCCTTGATTTTAGTGGCAAAAGGATAAGTGTTTACACACTTATTAATTAGTTAAGCATATAGATCTTAGGGCATTTTATGCTATGTGACTTAAGTATATATATTGTTACTAAACTTGATTATTAATACTCTTTAGTGAAATATTGCTATGGAAAATGTTAGATATGCTAAACTTAAAATTTTACACTACATAGTAAAATACTGAAATGAAAATATAGGTAATACTAAACCAAACCTTGCACTTACAAATTGTTAAATGAACTGCTTAAATGATAACATATATATATAAGTATTAATATATGTAACCTTAACACATTATGATAATTGTTTAAAAGGGATATATTTCATAAAGCATGTAATCTAAAATAATATTGTTCTTTGTTTGTAAGATTATACTTACTTCAAACTTAAAATAATACTATTCCAGAGCATCATGACTCCGCCTACTGCACCTTCGACTCTTCTACCCATAGTAGCTCCTACTCCAGTTGTTTGCTCATCTCCACGATTGACGCAGTGTGGATGGTTATCAGCCTCGGATTCAGAGGATGACCCAACTATCGAAGCTGTACTCCCAGAGGACCCTTTTCCTATCTCAGCATCAGCTATACTCGCCCCAACCTTTATAGAGGAGGACCAGGTTCTTCCTAGCGTACCATCTTCCGTGCCTCCATCCTTATCATCAGGCTATTTCTTCGGGTCCGTACCCGTCTCCACTTATGAGACCGGGGAAGGCTCTGGGGCGAGACGTGTCGATTCCGTCCAGGCACAGATTGCTGCACTGGCCGTACGCCAGGAGCAGGAGATATCGGACCTTCGCAGCCTAGTGATAGCCGGTCGACAAGGCCACACCGTCATCCATGATCGTATTGACTCTTTCTCCCGCACCATGAGGAGAGAAGCCCAAGCCACTAAAGGTGTCCAGGCCAAGACTGATGAAGCATTAAAGTGGCTCATAGAGGAGAACCGCCGTCTTCACCAGCGCATTCAGGTCATGGAGGGTCCTCAGAATCAGACCCATACTGCTCTATCTGCTCAGGAGCAGTCGTTGTCTATCTTCTGTGATCTTGCCACCGTCCGACATGATAGGATTACTACAGAGATTACCCATCTCCGAGGAGCCACAAATAGACTCCAGACCCATTTGTTGACAGTATTCCATGTGCTTAAGGAGACCCCAGCGACAATTCGAGCCTTACAGGGTTCCCGGAGAGCATCTGCAGCTCCATCAGCATCATCAGCACCGGCCTCATCTAGTGGACCATCTAAGCATGATTAATATAGATGTACTAAACTTATTGTACATCATGACAAGCTTACGGGTTGCATCCTGGCTATCATGATATAAGGCTTTCGTACTTTCATTTCTTTTCAAGCTTTTGGTGATGTGTCCTTGTACTGTATTTTTCTTTTCGGGCACGTATTTTGGATATGATGTACTTAAGACAATGTGTACCACTACCCAGGACAAGGCTAGCTAAGTCTTTGTCACGGATTTGATATACTCGATGAATGTTTAATTCCTTACGGAAATTTGCATGTAATCACTCTCTTATGTTATATCTGTTGTGCAAAGTATTATATTATGAAATCCTGACAGGTTATCCAAATTTGTTATGAATTTTATGCATGAAATCATCTCTTGGAAATAATATAAAAACTGTACTAACGTTTGAACTAATAATTTCATTTTGTGTATGATTATAGACAAATGGTGATTACGCGATCAAACCCCAATAATGCAACTACTTCCAACACCACTAATACCGAAGTTCCTGAAGCTACTCATAATGTGAACAATGATCCAAACCACAACATGCGAAGAAGCTAATGTGAACAATGATCCAAACCACAACATGCGGCAGCTATGGCAGCCGGAGAAGCTAATGTGAACAATGATCCAAACCACAACATGCGAAGAAACAACGTCAACAGGGGTTGCTCTTACCCCGACTTCTTAAAAAGCAAACCCTCATACTACCGAGGGAAAGAATGAGTTGTTGAATTGATGTAGTGGTTTGAAAGAATAGAGACAGTTTTCCGCATCAGCGGTTGTACTAACGAGAACAGAGTTAAGTTTGCTACATGCACCCTACTCGATAGCGCCCTTACTTGGTGGAACTCTGTGGTTGCCACCCTTGGACATGATACTGCTTATACTCTCAATTGGGCCAACCTCAAGGAGAGAATGACTGAGAAATACTGTCCCAGAGGAGAAATGAAGAAGTTGAAGTCGAACTGTGGGATCTAAAGTGTAAGAACAATGATATCCTTTGGTACAACCAAAGATTTCATGAGTTAAGCTTGATGTGCACTAGAATGTTCCCTCTAAGGAGTGACAAGATTGAGAAGTATGTCAGCGGACTCCCTGAAAACATCCATGACAATGTGTTAGCTTCACGACCCACTACCGTAGAAGGTGCTATGGAATTTGCGACTGAGCTGGTCAACAAGCGAGCCCGCAATATGTTCGAGAGGCAAACGGACAACAAGAGAAAATCCGATGAAAGCTCTCATAGCCAGCACTAGCAGCCTTCCAAAAAGCAAAACGTTGGGCAAGCCGATGACACTACTCCCACCACCCGCACCAAGAACTACTCAGGGACCAAGCCTAAGTGTTAAAAGTGCGACTATCATCATGTTGCTGGAAAACGATGCAAGGGAAACCGAAACTCCGCAAGTGGAAGTAACCATGGGCCAAAGAAGGTTGTAGTATGTTATGAGTGTGAAACCCCTGGACATGTGAGACCTGACTGTCCTAATTTGGCCAACTAGAAGAAAGACAACAAGGGAACTTCATCACAAGCATACATGGTTGGCAATGCCCAAGCCAATCCAAATTCTAACATCGTCACTGGTACATTTCTACTAAACCAACGATATGCATCTGTCCTATTTGACACCGGTGCAGATCGAAGCTTTATATCAACGGAATTTAGTAGAGTATTGGAAATTACTCCATCAGCTTTAGACTCCTACTATACTGTAGAACTAGCCGAAGGAAAAATTGTGACAGTTGACACCATCATTCGAGGTTGTACCTTAAACCTCTCCAATCACCCGTTCAACATCGATTTGATCCCGGTAAGTCTTGGTAGCTTTGATGTCATCATTGGTATGGATTGGCTATCAAAGTACCATGCAGACATTTTATGTGATCAAAAACTGGTCCGTATACCTTGGGGAGATGAAACCTTGATTATACGAGGGGATGGTAACCCTGATATAATCAACACTAGACTTAGTGTCATTTCTTGCACCAAAGCACAAAGATACTTGACCAGAGGATGCCCTATTTTCCTAGCACACATCTCCAAAATCGAGGAAGAAGACAAACCCGAGGAGACATGAATCGAGGACGTGCCAATTGTCCGAGATTTTCCCGAAGTATTTCCTGATGAACTGCCAGGTATGCCCCCAGTGCGACAAATAGAATTCCAAATTGATTTGATTCCTGGGGCTGCACCTATAGCTAAGGCTCCCTACCGGCTAGCACCATCAGAATTGAAGGAACTAGCCAAACAACTCCAGGAACTATTAGAAAAAGGATTTATTAGGCCTAGCTCCTCTCCATGGGGAGCCCCTGTTCTCTTTGTCAAGAAGAAAGACGGCTCTTTTCGAACGTGCATCGATTACCGAGAATTGAATAAACTAACGATAAAGAATCTCTATCCATTACCTCGCATCGACGACTTATTTGATCAACTCCAGGGATCAAGTATGTATTCTAAGATTGATCTGAGGTCTGGTTACCATCAACTGAGAGTCCGGGAAGAAGATATTCCTAAGACAGCTTTCAGAACTCGTTACGGTCATTTCGAATTTCTTGTTATGCCTTTTGGGTTGACAAACGCACTAACAATATTCATGGATCTCATGAACCGGGTGTGTAAACCCTATTTGGATAAATTCGTGATAGTCTTCATCGACGACATACTTGTCTACTCCAAGAACAAACAAGACCATGTTGAGCATCTAGCCCAAGTATTGAAAGTACTCAAGGAAGAGCAGTTGTATGCAAAATTTTCCAAATGTGAGTTCTGGATACCCAGAGTCCATTTCCTAGGACACGTCATTGACAGCGATGGTATTCACGTAGATCCTGCGAAGGTTGAATCCATAGTTTGACATCTCCCAAATCACCAATAGAGATCCGCCAATTCTAAGGCCTTGCCGGATACTATCGCCGATTCATCGAAGACTTCTCCAAGATAGCCCAACCAATGACCAAACTCACTCAGAAAGGAGTAAAATTTAATTAGGGAGAAAAGGAGGAATCAGCTTTCCAGTTGATAAAACAAAAGTTGTGTAGTGTGCCTCTCTTATCCTTGCCCGAGGGCAACGATGACTTTGAGGTATATTGTGATGCATCATATAAAGGATTGGGGGCAATATTGATGCAAAGAAAGAAAGTTATTTCCTACGCTTTTAGGCAATTAAAGAAGCATGAGAAGAACCACACTACCCACGATTTAGAACTTGGAGCGGTAGTCTTTGCCCTAAAAATTTGGAGGCATTACCTTTACGGAACAAAATGTACAGTATACACCGACCACAAGAGTCTGCAACATATATTAGATCAGAAAGAGCTTAATATGAGGCAGCGTCGTTGGATTGAACTGTTAAGCGATTAAGATTGTGAAATCAAAAACCATCCATGTAAAGCAAACGTAGTTGCTGATGAACTGAGCCGTAAAGATAAAGACCCACCCATGAGGGTTCGAGCCTTAACCATGACCATCAATCTGGATCTGCCCAAGCAAATCCTTGAAGCACAAACCCAAGCACAGAAACCCGAAAGCCTCTGGAAAGAAGACATAGGAGGAATGCTTCGAACCGACCTCTCTAAAGAGAAATTGGAACCAAAGGCGGACGGAACATTGTGCTTACACGGGAGGAGTTGGTTACCCCGTTATGGGAATTTGAGGGACATAATCATGCACGAGTCACATAAATCCAAATATTCAATACATCCGGGATCGGAAAAGATGTATCAAGATATGAGGAAATTATATTGGTGGCCAAACATGAAGGATGACATCGCCACCTACGTCCAGAAATGTTTGACATGCGCACGTGTCAAAACAGAACACCAATGGCCATCCGGTTTACTGGTATAGCCTGAGATACCTGAATGGAAGTGGGAAAATATTACCATGGATTTCGTGACGAAACTCCCAAAATCATCACGTGGATATGATGCCATTTAGATGATAGTCGACCGACTCACCAAGTCTGCTCATTTCATGCCCATCAAGAAATCTGACTCCCTATCCAAGTTGGCAAGGACATACCTTAATGAAACTATAACCAAACATGGAGTACCAGTCTCAATAATCTGCGACCGGGATAGCAGATTCACCTCCAACTTCTAGAGGGCTCTCCAACGAGCCATGGGTACCCAACTGGATATGAGCACCGCCTATCATCTACAAACGGATGGTCAGAGTGAGCGAACCATCCAAACCCTAGAGGACATGCTAAGTGCATGTGTAATTGATTTTGGAAATGGTTGGGTCGAGCATATACCTTTGGTTGAGTTTTCCTACAACAATAGCTATCACACCAGTATCAAGGCTGCCCCTTTTGAAGCCCTTTATGGAAGGAAATGTCGCTCTCCTGTATGTTGGGCAGAGGTAGGTGAGTTCCAACTCACCGGGCCTTAATTGATTTAGGAGACTACAGACCGAATTGTCCTTATAAAACAGAGACTGCAAGCTGCTCACGATCGACACAAGAGCTACGAGGATAAAAAACGCAGACCCGTACAGTTCAAAGTGGGAGATAACGTCATGCTAAAGGTATCACCATGGAAGGGGATTATACGATTTGGAAAGCGAGGAAAGTTAAATCCATGATATGTGGGTCCTTTCAAAGTGATAGCCAAGATCGGGGAAGTGGCATACCGTTTGGAACTGCCGCCACAACTAAGTCGGATACACCCCACCTTCCATGTATCCAATCTGAAGAAGTGCTACGCCGAGAACCTTTGGTTATGCCCTTAGAGGGATCCATATCGATGACCAACTCCAATACACGAAGACACCAGTGGAAATCATGGAGAGAACAAACAAGAAGTTAAAACGTAGCCGCATTCCGTTGATCAAAGTGCAATGGGACTCGAAGAGAGGACCCGAGTACACTTGGGAACGAGAGGACATCTTTGAAGCCAAGTACCCTCATCTTTTCACTTAAAAGCTAACTATGATTTTAGTAGCTTTGAGGACAAAGCTAAAATAACGGGGTGGTGCTGTAAAAATCAATGATTTTACCATGATTTTATGTAATGAGTTTCACCCATTAATCCTAGAACATTCACTCATGTGTTATATCTCTATAAGTTATGTGTGAACTTGTCCACTATGTACTTATACTTCTACAATTACTTTGCTATGGTAATATGTTGAATAACTAAACCTTTTACATAAGACTAGGATAACAAGTATTGAAAGGTATAACAAACTATGTATGCCCAACACTTAAACAAATCATGGGGAAAATGTTGTATGAAGTATTTGTACTATATATATATATATATGTGTGTGTGTGTGCACAATATAGACATACATACACATCTTGGACTAGCCCAAGAACCCTTATCCTTGTGTGCTAGCCCAACATAAGCCCAACATGGCCCAACTTCCTTTTTGGGAAGCTAGACACAACACCCCATGAGGTGGAAGATGGATGGATGCCTTGGTTTTTGAAAAGCCAACACTTGGTACATACTCCCTTACCAAGACAATCATATTCCTTTTGCCTTCCTTTCTCTCTTTCCTCCTTAAGCCGAAAACTCTCTCTCATTCTTCACATTCCCTCATACAACTAGATCTCACTCCTTCTTCGTCTTTCTCTCTTAAATGATTCGGCTATAAACCACAAAAATCCAAGGTTATTCATTAAATCTACTAGATCCTTGTCCCATAGTAATCTCTAATCATTTGGTAGCATCATCATCATCTTTGGAGGCATTATACCAAGCCCTAGTTGAACCTTAAAGGCCACGGCTTGGTTGGTATTTAGGGTTTCTTCATCATCATTGATTAGATCTCTAACCTCCTTGTTCATATAGATCCTCCTTGGTAACTTTGAAACAAGAAAGGTATACTCCTTATGTTTCTTCATTTCCACTTGCATGCATAATCATTCACCTATAAACACATGTAAATAACTTGTTAGAATCAAGATTTGGTAAAGCCATGGCCACTCTAGGTCACGACATATTTTAGACCACCATAGTCATGGTTAAAACTTTTTAATAAAGGAACCCTAAGGCTTGTACTCTATGTTTTAACATGACTAAAAAAATCATATGAACCATTTTATGAATTTAAATATCGCATAAGTTACAAATCTCACTTTTTGGAATCTTGGTTAACTAATAATCATGGATCTCGTAAAGTAAGCTTGTGTAACTCAAAAGACATGGAAAAACATGACCTTGAAGGTCACGGCATACATGAATAATGTACATATGATTTATGTGCTAAGTTTAAATGATGAAATATGTATCATTACATGTTAAATGGACTATTAAAAATCACTAAAATGTTATATGTACTTAGATGGTCTTTTTGTCTAGGTTGGTTTATGAAAGATCTTGGAAACATGCAATAAGATTACATGATTGTATTGGAATTTATGAATGTATATAAATCATAAGATTAGCTAAAAACCTCATCTTGGAAATACCAAGATTAAAGGTCTAGTCGTAGGCTATATATGGTGTACATTGACTATGATTTGTTTTCTTAATATATACATAGCTAGATCTTAATATGGAAACACTTGCAAGTACATGTAACCTTAAAACAAGACTTAACATATCTTAATAAGCTATGATAATTATAGCCATGAGTTATAAGCTCATGTTAGAACTTATGACTTATATAAGACCTTGTGACTAAATATGAATAAGCTAAGTAGTAAGCTTATGAGAAATACATGAATTAGTATTAACATAAAATGGAAAAAGTAATATTAAAAGACTAATTAAGCCCATGCAATATTAATCCAAGACTTAATAGACCCAATAAGCTCATTTGATAAATCTTAGTACCCTAATGGACTTAAGATTACACTTAGGCCCATTTAACTAATTAAAGGACTTAAAAATGTATTTAAGCCCAATAACTGATTTAAAGGCCCATTTGAATAAATTAGTGGACTTGAAATATATTTAAGCCTACTAGATAGCCCATTAGATGTTTAGCGCATTTAATGAGCCCATACTATGTTTAAATGTTAAAATAAAAGTTTTTTTAATAAAATATAACTTATAAAAACTTTTTGGATTAAAATGACAGTTTATGAAACTTAAGCACTAAAACCGTAACCTATGAAACTTGTTTTGATAAACTAGTAAACACAAGGGACTGGAAATGAAATTATCTGAAAGTCTAGGGTTTAATGAATACTATCCGTGCAAATTAGACCCTAGGGACCATTTTGGGAAGGTTCTAAAAGTTATTTTGTCATTCTAATACCCTAAGGACCATTTTGGCAATAATCCGAAACTTAAAGAAGCCCTAGGGGCTGTTTTTGTTATTTTATGAAAGTCATAAAACCTAGACTTAACTAGGGGGACTAAATTTGCCATTAACCGAAAGTCAAACAAGCCCTAGGTACCAAACATGTAACATCCGAAAGTTTTACTTATTTAAAAACATGGAGGGACCAGTTATGCCATAATCTGAAACATAAACTAGCCCTAACCCTAATTACATTTTTATTTAGTAAAACTTAAATGAACACGAAACCCTAAGGACTAATTGTATAAATTCTTAAGCTTGTGAATTATAAATTATTTTACGAATATTAAATAATTTATGGAAACATTAAAGGTTTAATAAATATTTATAGGAAATATTTATATCGTTGCTTTAGGGAATAAAATGTATGAACGTGTATATATATATATATATATATATATATATATATATATATATATATATATATATATATATATATATATATATATATATATATATATATATATATATATATATATATATATATATATATATATATATATATATATATATATATATATATATATATATATATATATATATATATATATATATATATATATATTCCTAGATTATTTTTAGGAAATAAAATCATATGAAAATGAATTGTATACTAATGCATATGTCATAAAACGTAAACGGATATTTTAAGTAAGACATCTTGTGTTTGCTTAGCAATGAAACTTATATAGATAAGTTTAAATGAATATTGACGATACTTGAACTACGGTTATTTATATAAATATCGTAGCATAAATGAACTAACTAAAATCTGTATAAGCATACATATATGTTCTTTGTACTATCTATTAAGACTGTACCATTTGATTAGGCATAACTTTTGGCGTGAGCTTTATTTGGATATTCGTATTAAACAGCTATTGCCTACTCCCACGTGAGTTTACAGCCCCATATAAACTTTTGATAAAACCTTTCCTCTATGGGAAATAAAATATGCAAACACTTTATGGACATAACAGAAGTGTATAAACTTGACTATGATTGATTATTATTGGAACTGTTAAATTGTTGTAAATTGCCCGAATGTTATAAATATATCTATTAGGGATTGACCATCCCCATCTGGGTGAGTCATGCTCACTGTGCCTTGGCCGGGACAACAGATGTATACCATGTTGGAACTGGGTTGGATGTCTTTTTGTAAGACACTACGTCCTCATCTATTGAGGACTATGGAAGGTTAAGCTTTAGTTTCTAATAATAAACAAATGTAATCTAAAGTTTAGTAAGAATGCTTTGTGCATTGTTACTTCTATGATTAATGTATGGCCAAACTAATTAATTGTTAAAACCTGTAAATTCACCAACTTTATGTTGACCCTCTAGCATGTCTTTCACAGGAATATGAAGTTAGTACGTGGTGTGTGCATGGTCTCCAGCATCTTAGTAATCTGCATTGTAGGACTCGTCAGGGGTTCTATTTGGGAAACACAAACAATCACCTTTCATCATGTTTAAGACAATTTTTATTTATTTGTTTAACAAACATGTAATTTGATTTGAATAACTCTTTATCTTATGCTCTATGGACTATATGCTATCGATCCACCCTAGTGACATCTCCGTGGATATTTCCGCATAGTTCGACCCTACCCGGGGTGTCACATGGTTGGACGCATCATGTTAGTGGTTTTCATTTGTTTAAAGTTTCTCAAAAGCTAAAGCTACTGAAAAAACCTCTTCGCAAGCTATTGATTAAAAAAGGTAATATTCATACTAACGTCTCCAGGTTACGTAAGGAGCTTGATAAAGTACAATCAAATTTGGACAAGAACCCGGACAATAATGAACTCCGTGAGATTGAAGCAACGACTGTTGGTGCTTTTCATGACGCTTTGTTACTTGAGGAATGTTTTTTAAAGTAGAAGGTGAAAATCACGTGGCTTAAGGAGGGAGATACCAACTCGGCCTACTTTCACAAAGCTATAAAAAGCTGCAATAATAGAAGCAGAATTGATGTCGTTATAGCTAGTGATGGTAGTGTGTTGGAATTTGACCAGGTTTCCGAAGGGTTTGTTGCACACTATGAATGTTTCTTGGGCCAAGCTAGGGAAACATTGGAGTTTAATACTACTGGTCTTTTCCAAACTAGGTTTTCTGAGGAGTCAGCGTTGCATATGACGCGCAACATCGGCCGTCAAGAAGTTAAGCAGGCCATTTTTGATATGGGGAACGATAAATCCCCGGGTCCCGATAGCTACATGGCTTCTTTTATCAAAGATGTATGGGACATTATTGAAGATGATGTGACGAATGCGGTTACGGAATTCTTCACTAATGGTCGCCTTTTGAGGGAACTGAACCATACCATCATTGCTCTCACCCCAAAGATCAATTCTCCCATTCGGATCAACGACTATCAGCCCATCTCTTGTTGTAATGTTTTGTTCAAATGCATTAGCAAGATAATTGCTAATCGTATAAAGGGGAGCTTGAGGAGTCTTGTGAGCCTAAATCAGTCCGCGTTTGTGTCGGGTCGTAGTATTGCGGACAACATTCTTCTTACACAAGAATTATTGCATAATTACCATTTGGATAGAGGTGTTCCGAGATGCGCTTTCAAAGTTGATATTCAAAAAGCATACGACACGGTTGATTGGAAGTTTCTTTGTGAGGTTCTTTATGGTTTTGGTTTCCATCCTCGCATGATATCTTGGATTATGGAATTTGTAACTTCTACCTCTTTCTCCATTAGCATCAACGGGTCTCTTCATGGTTTTTTAAGGGGAAAGGGGCCTTCGTCAGGGTGACCCTTTGTCTTATTTATTTACGCTTATTATGGAGGTGCTCACTTTAATGTTACATAGAAAGGTTCGTGAGGGGGAGTCTTTCAGATTTCATAGATATTGCTCGAGATTGGACTTAATTAACCTTTGTTTTACGGACGATTTATTTTTGTTTGCTCATGGGGATGTGGAGTCGGATACTGTCATCAAGGAGGTTCTGGATGAGTTTAAGGAGTTCTTGGGTCTCACTTCGAGTCTTCCTAAGAGCACGACCTTCTTTTTCAATGTTTGTATTCTTAAGGTTATCCCTTTTGAAGAAGGTCATCTCCCGATCAAGTACCTTGGGGTTCCACTTGTTTCCTCTAGGCTGTTTTTAAGAGATTGTAAGGAGCTTTTCGAAAAGGTTAAGTCTCGTGTTCAAGATTCAAAGAATAAAGTGCTTTCGACCGCATGTAGACTACAACTTGTTCAATCTGCCATTCGCTCAATGCATGTCTTCGGGCGGTGTTTATTCTCCCTTCTCGTGTGTTGTTGGACATCAAACAAATCACGCGTGGTTTTATTTGGTGTCATGGCAATATGCAAAAGGGCAAAGCCAAAGTTGGTTGGGATGTCATTTGTCTCCCGAAAGATGAAGGGGGCCTCAGAATTCGAAGATTGGATACGTTTAATAAGGCGCTTATGGTCCCTCATGTGTGGAAGCTTTTGTTACTTAAGGAGTCCTTGTGGATCAAATGGATCCATGAATATAAGTTGTGTGGGTGAAATTTTTGGGACTTACCTATTCGAGTGAATATGACGTGGGGTTGGAGGAAAATTATACAAATTCATCCGCTAATTAGGGAATTTATGTGGTACAAGGTTGGTGACAGGTCTAAGGTCTCGCTCTGGTTTGATACTTGGTGTACTCATAGTCCACTTGCTAATTTCATTACTCCTCGGGATATTCACAGTGCGGGACTGAGACACAATACTACCATCCGTGATGTTATTTCAGATGGCCAGTGGGTTTGGCCCAGTTCTCTTCGTGATAAGTATAACGTTTTGGATACCATTGTTGTTCCGAATGGGTCTGACCTTCATGATTCGTTATACTGGAAAATAGACTTGAACTCTGATAATCCTTTCTCCGTTTCACAGGTCTGGTCTTCCCCTCGTCCTCGTAATGTGAAGGTGAATTGGTTTAATATAGTTTGGTTATCTGGCTGCATCCCGAAGCATGCTCTCAATTTGTGGCTAGTGTTTAAACAGAGGCTGAAGACTCGGGACCGGATGTTTCCTTGGGATGTTTCTGCTTCGATGCCTACTATTTGTTCTTTATGCGAATATCAACCGGATTCGCACGCACGCCTTTTCTTTGAGTGTCCGTTCTCGCAGCAGGTGTGGAACAAGGTTCGTGGCTTGGCGGATATTACTTGCTCTAGCTCCTCTTTTGATCTGATTGTTGCTTTTTTTAAGCCATGGGCTTGTCAAAGCATGACTAAATGTGTTATATCCAAGTTGATTTTAGCAGCGGCAACATACTTTATTTGGTAAGAGCAAAATTGGAGATTATTCAAGTCTTCAAAAAGGACGGTTGTTCAAGTCAGTGATTTCATTATTTCAACAGTGCGGCTGAAATTATTGACATGTCGTTTCAAGAAGTCTAGAGATGGGAGCCGGTTTGCTCATCTTTGGAGTCTGCCGGAATCCATGATTATATAATGTGTTTATGGTGTTTTTCGGGTTTGTGCGTCCTTAGGTAGTTTTTTCCTATTGCCGTTATTGGCTTTGTATTATATTTTTTTTTCATATGGCATGTCATATGAATTTATAGTTGTTCAAGCTATGGATTGAGGTTAATGTGACACGTTAGTCACATTCCATTGTACTCATCGGTTTTTTGGGATGGAATATATTTTACCGGGGTGAGTCCCCTTTACCCAAAAAAATCGTATTACAATCTAGCGCCATAATCTAGACGATGAGTTACAAAACGACGATGACTTTCTCGAGGGATAAGCGAACAATAAAATTCGGAGTCGATAGGTATAATGGTCAATGAATTAAATCTTCGCATGTCGTGTAAAACGGTGATATAAAAATCAACAAATTATTATGAAAAACCATGATATTAATCAACACGATTTTAAGAAGTGTTTCAAGATGTGTGACTCACACGATGGCGTTTAGTCTTTTCCAGGGACACATTGAGTAACACAACGGTCTAGAGACTACTTTTCAAGACGTCCAAGCACAAACAGCCGAGAAACGATTTGGATATCTATATAGATATCTCAAAGGGTAAAATAATGAAAATAACACACGTAGATGAATGCATGTAAGGTCATAATATAAATTTTTTGCAATAAAAGCAATTTGAATACTTCAAAATAAATACAATGAATAATCAAAGATTTGTTTAAGTTAATCATTAATAAATGATAGAATTTTATCGAAAAGTTTAACGATATGACAAGGCGATCCCATATATACTCATATACAAATAAAGGGATCATAGTATTTATTTATAAATACATGGAAATAAAAGATACGTAATGTAATAACGCATACTAAAATTGTAATTTCAAAAGTAGCTTGAACCTGAAGTTACGCGAAGTCATGTGCACCGACTCTTCGAAAAATAAAAAGTGACAGTTATAGTTTAGGTTTTCAGGAAAACGACCTAGTTCTCTATAACTCATGGCTCTAATACCAATCTTTAACACCGCCAAATTTATACGCAGCGGAATATATCTTTGGGTGCTAAACAATGGTACAATAACACATAATTTATAAAGAACGACTCGAAAAGAGACGTTTTAAATTTACCTTTCCTAAAACATTTATCAAAGTAGCATAGTCCCAAGACATCGTAACCAAAATAGATATACAACAAAAATTTTATTTGTTTTAAGCAAAGAAACGATAAACATTCAAAGAGTTTCAACAACAACATCAGTGCACAACTTCAATCCCGTGACCACCAAGCTTCCACTTCTTGATTACCTAAAATACATGTGAGTAAAATGATCAGCACAAATGCTGATTGAAATCTATAGGTTTATGTAATCATTTTGACCACAAGCAAAGATTATAATTTAGTGGTATACTTGCAATCAACAAGCATCGAATAATTTGCATCAACAACTATAATTGTATATAGCAACAATTGCATTAAGCTCATGGAACCGAACCTTTAGACACTCCCTTTAGGTCTAATAAGACAAGAGATTTATTAATTGTCAGTTACCTCCAGATTATTGGTACATTGTCATATACCTGACTTCTCAATACAATATGTCCGTACAGTGGGCGTCCATGCCTAAGCATCGAGGGACATCACCTACAAACCAAACCGAGGCGGCTTCCCTCGTAGATCTATTAGTTGTACCAGTGGCTAGCCCATCATAAGCTATTTAACGGTCCACAATTGAGGCTTTAACAAGGGCAATTTACTTAATGCAATTTAACGCAACCACGGGTCTATTCATATAGGGACAAGCATAGCAAAACAACTTGTGTTCTTTTTTTTAACAGAAAAAAAGAACACAACTTGTGTTCTAAGTTTATAATAACATGTATTCCCCGTCGCGGGTATTTAAAATATTTGAATGAGCTCAAACGAGGCTATAGACTCACCTTAAGTAGTAGAAGTAGAGATGACGACCGTCGACGATAGTAGATGCCCAGTAAACACGAGAACCGCAACCTAGCAAATAAGGCGCGTACTTTAATAATATGCCCAAGTATAAACTTACACTTAATATAATCTAAAATCAACAATTTTAAAACAACAATAAACCTCAAGAACATCCCATGCATGTGATATCACTAGACACTATTACAAAGTCTCTTTTACTAGACAACACCTCCAAAACATTCTGCCGGAACATGTGACAATCTAACATTTTCAGGTAGTGAATTATTTTCTCGTATAATATTTTGAAACTTATTTTTGTGTTGGTTGATGAACTCACAATTTACGGATTTAAATTTGGGCTTACGTGCATAATTTAGCGTCCTTTACGACTAAACCGGAAACCTTAGGATTACGTATTTACGTTTTTGAACTCCGTTTTTTATGAGACAATTTTTATTAGATTCGTTTTGTGCCGTTGATTCATAATTTATAAAAACATTTTTCGTAAAACGACCCGAGGGCACGCAAGTCGAGGAAACTAGAATCGAGGAGTACCCATAAATTAGCGGGATGGGACAAAATAATTTATCCCACCCTACTATGCAAGGGACGGCCCAAGCTAGACACCACATCAAGGATGTGCCATACTTTTAGCTCTTAGCTTACAAGTGTAAGCTTAGCCTTACACTTAAGCTACTTCCATCAGAAAACAACTAGCTAACTCATTTACCACCATTTCTCTCATGCAAAAAACTCTCAAACTCTCCCAACTCTCTACCCATTGCCGTCCCATATTCAAGAACAAACACCCCATTTGATCTTTTCTAGCCACAAGATACTTGTTATCTAGCTATATTATGGAGTAACCTTGAAGCCTTGATTGCTTGGTGGCCATTTTAACAACAAAGGAGGTGATTTGCTTGTGTCCTAGGGCTGATTTCTCAACAAACTTTCTTGGTGTTTGATGATCTTGGAGATATATTTTGTGTTCATCAAGTTGTTGTCTTCCAAAAACAAGATATACTCTTGGTTGGTAAAGAAGATCATCCTTTCCATTTTCTCTTGTTATTTTTGTAAAGATCAAATGTATTTTCTTTCTTGTTTTATATGTATATGATTAATATATAATGATAAAAATGTTGTGTGGGGATCAAGTGTTGATAAATATGCTTAAAAAGATTAATAACCATAAGAAACAAGGCTAAAATCATGCTTAATTTGTTGGCTGTATAAAAACAGTATGTAACCAAAACTTAAACTGATAAATTTTCATGGTGGAATCCATTTACAGTAAGTATAAGATGTCATACACATGTGAGAGTTGGCCATGCAATGGAATCATTAAAATGAGTGAGATATGATCAAAACAAGATGAGTGTGCTAATCTGAATAGTATGTTTTGTAGGGACTGTTAAAGATAGTTAAACATAAAATGAGCAGTAGCTATAACTAACTTATTTGTAGCACATAATATGGAGTTCATGCCATCCAAAAATGAGCTTCTAATTCATTGTAGAACTCTAGATATGATAAAAATGGTGAAGATGAAACTAAAAATCAGATTTTGAAGAATTACTGTTTAATACTATTATATAAGCACTCAAATTATATAGTATAAAATGTGAAATTAAAACCCACTAACTTATGAATTTCATTTATATAAATATGTATAAGGTTAAATAAATGGACAATTTATAAAAATGGTAGTTGAATAATATTTATAAGTTATAAAAACTATAAACATGATTTTTACGACTTTTTCGGCTATTACCGTAAAATTAACGTTTTTCGCCAATTAAAACTTAGACGATCAAAGTCGTCTAATGTAAAGTTTTTAAAAGTCATATACTGATATATAAGTATCTAATGCAAGTAAAAACCGATAAAACTCGAACTATAGGACATACGGACATTAACGAGCTAAGTAAGCATATTTGACTAATAATTGGACTAAATAAGTTAAACACTTATAAAAAGTACTTATTGGGCTTAACCCATTTGGGCCCAACATGTAAAGTGTAAATACTGATAATACAAGTTTAAAATGGACTAATACAAGTTAAAGAACTTATAATAAGCTTATTGGACTTAAAAACATGTAAATAGGTAAAACTAGTAAACTAGTAAAAAGTTACCAATACATAAACACTAAATTGAGTAAATAAGGATATATAAACCCACTTGATCATCATCATATGTACAAAATCATCATATGTATATTTGTTATTTTGATAAAAGTCATTGGACAAGAGTCTAAGACCGATTATTATTTATATAGGTTTCCGTGACCGAAGCACGCTCGTAGCCGATAATCCGCCTTTCATTATCAACGTGAGTTCATAGCCTCGCACTCTTTTAAATGTTTTATAAAATGATTTGTAAACCCGCGAGGGAGATAACATGCTAGTTTTTGATAAAAATAGAACACAAGTAGTCCCGATGGTATGCTTAATGATATGGACCCGAATGATGCTATGACCCTATAAATGAGATAAAAAGGATTATTAGTAGTTAGGTTATGTCACTCAAAGTCCCATTAGCATGAATTGTGAACTACCGGGATTTGGTAGACGCTTATGCATATGATAGTACTATTTGGGGACGATCACCCCAGTTCGCGCCTTGACGGTTGATCCCCGTCGTACCACATTTATTGGTAAGCGAATTTATGTATGAGAAGATTTACATAGCGTGATTTTTGTGACGACACGCTAACTTAGATGGGCAAATTGTTTGTCGGGTTCGCGGCCCGTTGTTTTCATAGTAAGGTAACAATGTCATGCGGCTAATAATAATCCAAATGAATTCAAATGTAATCCAATAACGATGCTAATAACAATAATAATATTACCTATAATGGTAATATTGAGGCTACGGTCTCATGGACGGTTTAAGATGTATGCTTGATTTATATATTGCTTGACTAGCAATACGAGGACTTACTTCTGATATTATACTTGTGTTCTGATTTCAAAAATTGTTTTATATAACGGTTTTATTAAACTCTATGAATTCACTGGGCATTCGCTGATATGATTTTTGCATGTTTTTATCTCAGGTGCTTGAAGGTAATCCGGATGGAGATCGACTCTGATGGCCCACATAATATTAAAAATGTTCATTCAATCTATGTTTTGTAAACTTAATGACCTGTATAATTTGGGACCTGTTGTACACTTTAAAACTTTTTATCGAATGAATGTATGTTGAACCTTGTACAACCATTTTTATGTGTTGTCTATGATTGGAGTTATTGTGCTATCCCGTAACACTCTAAAAGACCCTTCCGCTGTACCGATACGAAAATTGAGAGTGTTACAGAACATACCGGATGTTCAAACTGATTTCCCATAATTAGACTACTCCGTTTTTGACGAAAATTGGTGACAAAATCACACATAACCTGTATAAGACTCAGTTTAAATTTCATTCAAAAATATTAATCCCAAGACCTTCTGCTCAAAGCATCTTTAGATTTCAAAATCTTGGACAGTTTTGTACCTTTGACTTATAAAACCATTTTGACCATCTTAAGCAATACTATTTTCAAATCCGAAACTTGATTGTAAAAATAGACTCAAAAGGTTACATTTAGGCCCTGAGTTCAGCCTTTGAACATTTGTACAACTCTAGCTATAATCCCCGAGATTTGACCCAATATCGACAACAATTTCGTATTGAGTCGATACGCGGGTACACGAATAATCAAACTAGCGTATCTTCCTCCTCGTTTTGAGTTGGAAGGCCTACTTTATAACAAATCGAATCTCTCGACATCCTATACAACACCATCCTATCAAATCAAACTTTTATAAAACTTTGACCCATGAAAAACACCCCTAAACCTGCTGGTCAAAAATACACTCTTGAAAATCATATTAAACCATTATTCTGACTCATTTTAACATCAGCCATGCTCCTAGTATTAACTATATATCATCCTAATCAAATTAACACAACCCTAATCACTTTCATGTCATCTTTTAATAAAAACCCAAATCAAAAATCTTACATGAAATGATCAAAATTTATATATAATAACAATAACAACAAACGTATTCATAGACTTTGGATCAAACTTAACCAAATCTTCTTGAAAATAAAAGTTATTGCATGTTGATAAAATTAGGTTCAAAAGACTCACAAAGGAAATTTAGGAACGAGACTTATCTTGGTTTTGTTGAATCAAACTAGGAAAAATGATGATGATGGGGGGATGGTGTAAACAAGAAGAAAAGAGAAGGAAGTGTGTGTTTTTTTGATGAAAAAAGGAGGTGAAGTTAGGTGGAAAGTTTATTTATAGTGGGTAAATGGTAATTTGTGAATAGTTTTGGACTAAAATACAAAGTATAAGTTAAAAAGCGAGAAGTGAACCACAATGAGAAACATACTTGCCCCATTAGCATGCATATAACGGAGCAACCAGCCCCCTTCAACATCTCTCATAATGTGTTCTACGCTGTTGAAAGCTAGATCCACATGAGGTGTGTAATGCATAGCTAAAAAAACGCCAGTCACTATCTGAATGACTAAACAAATACCAGCTAACGGACCGAACCCCCACCAATAACTAAGATTGCTCGGGGTTGGATAATCTATCAAATGCTGATTAAGTATGGAGAATATAGGTTGTTTAAGAAAGAAAGAGAATGGTGTCCCCTTTCGCCCAGGGGACATCGTCGGAGAACAATGTCGGGGACAGGGTGAGAACCTTCCGTTGCTTACACCCTTTAAGTGTTGGTTCTTCCGGGGATAGGTCTGGTTTCAAGATCTATGAACAAGAGAGATCCCTAAATCTCCATTTGAAAAAAGAGATGAATAGATAAGGCGAAGCCAGCTGAAGGAAGGGCGCTAACCCCTTTCTTCGTGCTTTTTACGAAAGATCGCTTGCCATTGAACGGATCACAGGAAAGAACCCAGCAGATAGAATCCGGTAAAAGACTATTAGTCGACTTTTCAAAGATTCCCGAGAGTCGGGTTTCGTAAAAATACTTTTTAAAAGTTTAAACGCACACGAAAAATAGTAATATAATTTCGACATGACTTAATACACAATTAAACGAAATCGTCAAAAAAATTAAATATCAAAATGATCGATAATAAAATGTAAAATTTTGGGCATCCGTCGGTATCGCGATCACTAGTAGTCCTCGTTCCTCGTCAAAATATAAAATAAAATGTTCAATATCGGTTTCAACTTAAACCGTTAAACGTAATAGTATTGAACGCCATTAAATGTTTAAAAAATAATTGAAAATTTGAATTAAATAATGACCTTATTTTTGCGTGTTTACAGTTAGTGTGTAGATAGGGCTATTGTGAGTTCATACATATGCTAATAAAGGTATATCTTAAACCTATTTTGATTCTTTCTTTTTCATGCATAGTCTTGCTAGATTTATGCATGCATGTTTCTTATTATATGTGTTCTTGAAAATAAAAAGACGGAAAATTATTTTATGTTAATAAAATGTTAGATCTATATGATTTTTGGACGGTTATATTAAATCCATGCAAATTTAACTATAACTTGAAGTTTTTATAAAATATATGTAAGTATATTTTTATATCTATAAACTTGAAAGTGTTTTTACTATATTATCTATGTTGATGAAATTTTGAGGGAAACTAGTAGTGTTACTACTAGTGGTTTTACTTGAAAATAGACTTTTATAAAAATGTTGTATTATGTCTGAAACTTGTACAAGGCTTAAAGGGTTATGAAAATCGTTTTGACACTTGATTAGTAAAAGATTTTGAAAATACAAGTTAATACCTTCGTTTCGATATATTATACGCTAAAATCGGAGTTAAAATGAGCAACAGATGGTCGTTTGTTGTCATAGTGAAAAATGTACGTTTTTTGAAAACTTGTACGTTTACTTGCTGTCTAGATTTTCAAATTGGTCGAAATCGTTTTCGAGTTAAACCGAGCTATTTTAAGTGTCGAAATGAGTACTAACTATTGTATATGATTGTCAGAAGTGTTTTAAAAAGGGTAAAAGCGCGAAACGGAAATACTTGGATTATTGTCAAAATTCGTATTACTTGAAAGTGGAAGTTGGTAATTTGCGAAAAAGGAGCAATTGGTTGATTGTGATTGAGAAAGTGTTGAAATTAGGGGATATTAGGTTGCGATTTGAGTATTTACTAAAAATGGAAATTTTCAAAATGACGCCGAAAGGCTGTCGAATTTTTTGTAGAAATCGTGTCGAGAAATTTACCAAGTTAAATTTGGGTAAATTAAAATTTACGTCGAAAGGCTATAGAAATTCCGTCGAGTCATAAATAAATATTTTTACCTAAGTATAATATATTACTTATAAGGATATAATTTCGATAAGTCATATTTTATCTATGAAACAACGCATATGATTGATAAGTAATATACGTGATGAACTTATGAGATTTATTTGCTAGCGCCTAAACTTTAGTATTATATTTAGGTTGTCGCTAGTGGTGTTCGCTATTACTTGATCAAACTTGTGCAGTTTGTATCATTGCTTGAGGTGAGTTTATACTGAGTTTATAATTCCGTATTAAGCTGCTTTCTATGTTTAATGTTTTGGGATGTGATAAATGCTTTTATACTTGCTTTTGGACGGAATAAAACTGGTTTCCGTGAACGCTCTATGAGCATTGTTTATGACATAGCTTAAGTTGCTTTAGCCATAGTCCCCCACTATCATGAATCGTTAATTACTCTGCTGGAGTAAGCTCTTATGTTCTGTATAGATCTATTGAGGTTTGAAAACCTTTACTCGGGCATTCTGACGTCTGACGAGTGTATGTCATTTGTGTGAACTGAGTTATCTTGGCTGGATACTCATTTAGGGCAATTTATATGTAGAACTATTTCATGTAATGGATCATTAGTTTCGATGTCATGCGCTTAGCTATCATAAATATTGTGAACACCCGATTTATCCTACACTTGGCACTATACCTCCTATAGTTGCATGTGTACATGAACTGAACTTTTGCGGTCATCTTCTATGAATTTGAATTGAAACCTATATTCTTACCAACTTAAAAAATGGTATTCGGCGGAATCATCTTAAGTCTGTGTACCTTTTTGAGATCGAGCCCCCCACCCAACAAGGAAGGCATATCCCAGTAAATTACCTAGGCAACCATGGCTAACCAAGTTGGGGCTGGATTCGAACCCCCGCCCTTTTGCTTGACTTGGTTGACTGCGTGCGTATTTGATGATGATGATGATTTTATGCTTGTATGGAGTACTTGGAGTCCGCATGCATTTCATGGCTATCTTCGGATATTTATCCACTTATGCCTTTGAACAATTATCTCGTTGATGTCTAAAACCTTATTCTTCCGCTACGTTATCTTTTGAAAACTGAGACCTTTGTACTTTATTACTTTTATTTCAATTCAACGAGGTATTTTTATAAACCGTATCATTTAGAGTCGTTCTCTTGTACCCTGAACTATGATAAAACGACGTTACATCCCTAAGCTTTACCGCTTCTACATGCCACATTTTTAGGTTTTATAGATTTGGCATCAGAGCCTTGGTTATAGAGAATTAGGTTTAGCCTAGACTATAACCGATGCGTGCTACATGTTTATACTCTGTGTACGTAATGTACTACGTAAGATAAAACTATATGTTATATGTAATATATATTATGTAATACGTAATATGTATTATATACATATGCATTTCGCATGATTTACATGCTTTAATTTCTATACATGATTATTTCATGCATACCCTACAACTGCTCTAACGCGTGACTGGTTGTTTCAGGTTATGTCGTCGTCTACTATTACTTACCAGTCCGACTCTACTGATTTGGAGAAGGAAGAAGAGGAGATTGAGTTGATACCAGGTTGGGTTGAATTAGAAGAGGAGCCGAAAGTTGACCCTGAGGAGTATGATTCTGACGAGGATCCGGAAGAGGATGATGAGATTGAGCTTGCTGAGTTTTCGGATACTTCTGATGTTGTTGAGGGAATGCCACCGGTTGTGCATCGTACTTTGATCAAGTGGGTTAGTGATAGTGAGGATGGTGGAGAGGGTAATCCGGTTGATTATCATAATGATGATGGTGAGGATGTGAAGAGTGATAATATTGAGGTTGCTTCACCTGGAGTGATTGGATCACCGTTACTTAGGCTAGGACTTGAGGATGGTGAGATGAGTGGATATGAGGTAGACAATGAAGAAAGAGATGAGATAGACGCTGAGGTTAAGGGTGACACTAATGTTAGGATGGACTTAGTTTGGAGTGATAGTGATGATGTTGATGATGAGGTTAGGGTTGAGTTACCACTTGTGTCTGATTATGAGGGACATTAAGATTTTCTTGCTCATCGTGGATTGATGACTTGTACTGCCGATCGTGATATGACTGTTGTATCAGAGGGAGTTGTGCCTATTAGAAGGTGTGATATTAGGAAAACATCTAACTTGAGGAAGAAGTATGTTGTTCCTTGTGAGAGATGTAGAGATCTTAGGCAGGCAGCGTGGAGTTTGACACCTGCTGAGGTTTACACCGATTCTGATGATACCGTACCACCTGGTGATGGAGTTGGACCATCTAGTGTTAGATCCCGAGCCTTATTTGATTCTTCAACATACTTACCTATTCCCCCATGGAAGAAGTGTCGTATGCCTAATTCATACACTACACTTATGACATCACCTACTCATGAGAGCCGTGCTATTACTACTGTTTCTACACCACCTACACATCATATTGGAGAGCCTTATAGACGTAAGTCATGTGTTGTTATGTTAGGATCTGATAGGGATTCAGATGTTGTTCGTATTCGTCGACTTGAGGATGCAATCGAGGGTTTGATAGAGGATGTTGAGGATTAACGTGATTTGTTGGATAATGCGCGTAATCATATTACCACTTTGAGGCGTGAGTTTGAGTTAGTTCATAGTGGAGATCGAGCTGCAGTATAGGGCCCGAGGGGTGACCATAGAGTTGTGATGTGAGTGATTGTCATCGTCGTACTTAGAGTTTCGTCATTATCGTTTCGAATTCTAGTGTAGATTGACATCTATTATCTTTTGGGCATTGTATCCACTAAACTAGAGTAGTACTCACTACTATGTTAGTTGGAGTATACTAGATGTAAACGAAACTCGTATTTTGTGACTATGTACTTGATATTCTTATTATGGATGGGAATGTGATCTATTTACTTTGATAATTGACTATCTATACTATGTTTTTGTATCGTTAATTTCCGCATTATTAGCATAACTAATATATAACGTGTATATTCGTGCTTCAATATTCCCTTGCATTGTTGTCTTAACGTAGAGAAACAATAGTGAACATGCGTGCTGGGATGACTGATGAGCCATTAGAGGAAATAATTACACAACATGTGACTGCTATTGTGGCTAATGTTCAAGCTAACAACGTGAACTAGGCACCGCTAAACAATCTTGATATTCGACCACCTAAGCCGTGCACATATAAGGACTTTAGGAATTGTGACCCTCTTAGTTTTCATGGTACTAAAGGAGCTGTTGAATTAGCTCGTTGGGTTGAAAAGATGGAGTCTGTGTATTAGTGAGTGTGTTGTAGGAAACCAAGTAACTTTTGCTACTTGTACTCTAGCTGTTGGAGCATTGACATGGTGGAACACGCATGTGCAAACTGTTGGAGCCGATGAGGCGTATGGAATGAGTTGGGATGAACTTAAGAAATTGTTGACTATGGAGTACTGCCCTCGTAATGAGATTCAGAAAATGGAAACTGAATTGTGGAATTTGACTGTGAAGAGTAATGACATTGGGGCGTACACTAGGAGATTTCAAGAGTTATGTTTGTTATATCCTGGAATGATTCCTGATAAGGAGAAAAAGGTTTAGCGTTATATTTGGGGTTTGCCTAGTAGTATACAAGGATATGTGACATCGTCTAGACCGACTAAAGGTAGTGATTCTATAAGGTTGATTCACAATTTAATGGACCAAATTGTTCGGGCAATTTCCGGAAGAGCTGTGGACAACAAGAGAAGATGGGGAAATAACCCGAGGAACAGTCATGGACAATACTCGAACGAAAGGCAAGAAACTATGAAGGCTTACACTGCTGGTACTAGAGAAAAGGGAGTCTACAATGGACGTTAACCTTGTGTAGCCGATGTAAGCGTCACCATAATGGACAGTGTAATGTGCAATATCACAACTGTAAGAAAACTGGACACACTACTAAGGACTGTAAGTCAACACCTAATCCGAAAGCCAACGTTAACTTTTTTGATTGCCAACAAAAGGGACACTACTTAATGAGTGCCCAAAAGAGAAGAATCAGGACCAAGGAAAGGTTGTTAAGACTGGAGAAGCTCGTAGAAGGGCTTATGTGATAGGAGGAGGAGAAGCACAACAAAACTCTGACGTTGTTACGGGTACGTTTCTTCTCAATGGTCGCTATGCTTCAATTTTGTTGATACTGGCGCATATACGAGTTTTGTGTCGACTACCTTTAGTGTTATAATGACGTGACCCCTTCGCCTTTAGAAACTAGTACACTATCGAGTTAGCTAATGGAAAGTTGATAGGAGCCACACTATCCTTCGTGGATGTAGTTTGAATCTTTTAGATCATCCTTTCGTTATTGACCTTATGCCACTTGAGTTAGAAAGTTTCGACATGATTATTGGAATGTATTGGTTGTCGAAGCATCGTGCTACGATTTTATGTGACCAAAAGGTTGTTCGTGTACCGTTTAGTGATGGTGATTTGGAGATACAAAGAAATGGATGTAATGGAAAGAGCAAGTCACCATTCGACATTATTGTAAAATCCATGATTTTACCATGAGAATAATGTAATAAAAATCTACTCAATGATCCTAGATCATTTCTCAACCTAGTAATAGTAATCGTATTTCGAGGACGAAACTCAAGGTGGCATGTGGATGGTGTAAAAACCCGAGATTTTTCGTTCCTTAAATAATAATGAAGTACGTTTCAAAAACCCTTTTTGAACCATACAAAAACCATCGGATTTGAAAATTTGACAAAAGTCATACAAACCGCGTACCGACAATTCAGTAATTTAACTACATAAATTATTGTCGAGAAATACGTGAAAAACAATTTGATTAAATTTTTTATTATTACTTACATCTACCGAGGGATTAAACGAGAAGTATTTCTATTAAAATGACACTTACGTTATACAAACAATAAATGACAAATACTTTTCATTTAAATAAGCGGACACGTTCTTCGTATTTATACGTCATATAAATACCCCATGTTATTGGAAAAATGATTCTAAGATCAATGACGCGGTTTCGTAAAACGAAACTAATTTTATAAAATGTAAACGAGCCCCGAACCGTGTATTAACGAAAGTATACTATAAGATGCACTTTAGTCCCTACACTACTAGGAACCTTCCACTTTGTAATTTACTAGTTCATATAAAAAGGGAGAACTAGGGTTTCATCCCCACTTTAACCCTAGCCTCCACACAGACACTTCTCCATCTAAAAATGGCAACCGCCATTTCTTTGACCATTTTTTCGGCCACCTTAGATCTTGGCCGCCACTTTTATCTTGTAGATCTAATAGATCTATAATGAGTACCACCATTGTCATGGCTAAATAATCCCACAACCGCCACCATGCTCTGGGTGTTTGTCTCGGATTCCTGCCCTAGCCGCCACCTCCCTCCATCTTCGTGGCCACCACAGCCACCATACAGCCACCAGTCGTGGCCTCTATCACCACCTGCCGTCATCACCATCATAGCAGCCACCAGCCGTGGCATCTTCATCATCTTCAGCCACCACATTCGTGGCCACCAACCACCACCCACCTCCGTTGTTAACCACCATCCGTGTCCTCCATCACCAACAGCACCCGTGGCCACCAACCACGCAGCCACCATCCTCCACAGCCGCAGCAGTCTTGCTGCCATCACCCACTCCCTTCGCAGCCCATTACTGCCGTCACCACCAAGTCACCACCATGCTCTTCCACGACCACCTCCACCTACAGCCGCCAGCTGAGGTGTGGTTGTTTCGGGTTTATACACAACAAAGGGTGAAGGGGGTATTCGGATCTGCTTGAAAGACCCACATGGGGTGCGTTTGGATCTGCTGATTAGCAGTCAGTTAACGGGGTGTTTGGTTTTAGGGCAGAAAACATACAAGGGTGCATCCGGTTAACCTAGATCCACAAGGATCTATTCGAATCTATATTGATTTACTGTCGGGAGCGACATGCATGGCGTGGAGATCGAAGATCTGCTGTTAAGCAGCTTCGGGGGCGTTTGGATCTGCTGATAAGGGGGTGTTTGGGACTGCTGATAACATGCATGCTGATAAGGGGGTGTTTGGGACTGCTGATAACATGCATACTGATAAGGGGGTGTTTGGGACTGCTGATAACATGCATGCTGATAAGGGGGTGTTTGGGACTGCTGATAACATGCATGCTGATAAGGGGGTGTTTGGGACTGCTGATAACATGCATGCCGATAAGGGGGCGTTTGGGACTGCTGATAACGACTAATGCATGTTAGATCCCGGAGTTATAACGATAGGGGTATACTTATGTTTATGTTGTAAGATGTAGACATGCATATAGTGTTCCCACCGATAGTTGTAGTGTTCCCACCGCTAGTATATATACACCAACTGACCATTTAAAAACTTACCACCGTTAATATTAACTACCCCCAAAAGTTCCCACTGAAAGCTTAACAGTTCCCACTGTTAGCTTTACAGTTTCCACTACTAAGCTTAACCGTTCCCACTGCTAGCTATTCAGTTACCACTGCTAGACTAACCTAACCACTATCTACATGTTATTCCCACTGTCCTTATAAAATAGCCACTATTGGTACACAAAAACTATTCTAGAATAAAAATAGTATATTTTTATCAACATGTTATAAACCAAGATTTGATTAATAATAATTTATTTATTATTCTTTGAACTTAATAAATTATTTAATGAGATTAATAATTTATTTTAAAGACTACAATGTCATACTCATTTTATAAACAACGGGAATACACGGAAACAGTGGATAAACAACATGCACACTTAACCATCTACAATTATATACTCGATCATCATCGAGCTGTGTTGTACAAGTGAGTTTACAGCCCCCTATAAACTTCGATAAAACTTTCCCTTTTTGGGAAAGAAAATATGCAAACATATATTGGACATAACTGGATTGTATAAACAGGATTATGATTGCTTACTATTGAAACTGTTAAATTGTTGTAAATCGCTCGAATGTTATAAATAGATCTATTAGGGATTGACCATCCCCGTCTGGGTGAGTCATGCTCACTGTGCCTTGGCCGGGACAACAGACGTATACCATGTTAGAACTGGAATGGGTGTCTTTCTGTAAGACACTACGTCCTCATCTGTTGAGGACTATGGGGTTAAGCTTCAATTTCTAATAATAAACAAATGTTATTTACATTTTAGTAAGAATGCTTTGTGCATTATTACTTCTATGATTATTGTATGTCGAAACTAATTAATTGTTAAAATCTGTAAATTCACCAACTTTATGTTGACTGTTTTAAGCATGCTTTTTCCCAGGTTATTTAGCAAGATTATTTGAGCATGGATTGAGCATCATTTAGGAGCATAAAAATGACGAGGGATTATCTTTTACTGGGATATTCATAACAATGTTATTCAACGAATTAAACAATTGTACCAATTCAAAGTTTACATCAATTGTATTTCAAAAATCATATAATTATGATCTGTGCTTTGTAAGCTATTTGCTCATCGATCCACCACTGTGATACATGCTGATATGGGGGTGTTACAGAGAATGGTATCAGAGCTTTAGTTATAGCGAGCCAGATTAATTTTTAAATAAAATAAGAATAAAAATATTTTTCTTTTATTTAAAACTAGACTATAACTTTATAAAAATCTTTTGGGGATTTTTTTTGGGACATACTTAAAGAGCATAAAGCATAGAGAGCATGCATAACTATATGATTTAAGTGTGCATTCCTTATTCTATGCATTTGTAATTATTGATTGTACTAGATGCTAACTTGTGCGTATTTACGTATTATAACTATTTAATATGTATTATAGAAATATTAAATACTCAAGATACTTAATAAAACAAATAAACATGCCATGTTAGTAAGGAGCTTTATACTAAAGATGTTCCATCTCGATATTACGTTTTGACTGAGTGGTTGGGTTTACGATTTAAAGTGCCCTCGCTCCTCAAACGTTTATAGAATAGCTTTTGAATTATGACGGACCGAACAATGCATTATAACCACGAACAATCTAATACATAACAGCCACATGGAAATATTTAAATGGAAATTTAAATAAAAACTTTGGGAACATTAGAAATCTAACAGAATCTCTAGAACCCGTTAGAAAATCTAAGAAGATTTTTTTTAAGTCTCTAAAAACCTAAATAGATCTATCTATTTTACTCAATCTTGGAAAATCTAAATTGATTTTTATAAAAATCTAACTGAATAATATGCGTCTTGCGAAATCTTGGGGGAAATCTAAACTATATTTTTTTTAATCTTTAGTAAACCTAATTAGATTTTATAATTTTTTCTTTGGAAATTTAGACTTAATCCTTAAGAACCAGTAATAAGCTTGTAAGGTTTCATAAACTTCACACCTAGATAAATGGTTAAGTATTATTAACTGTCTACTTAAGCCAATACAATATAGCCGAACCATTAACTAAGCCCATTCGGCTATCCAATGCCAAGTAAGCCCACTTAGCAAACCTTGAAACATAAATAGACTAAAATATGTTTAGGCCATTTAGGAAGCCCATTAGGCCCAGTTATTATCTTATGAACCGATGTAATAAAACTTGTAACAATAATGGATCTAAAAAGGTAATTAGGCCCATTAAGAAATCCTTAGCTCATAAAAAAATTGTTAATGAATCTTGTAAGCTCAACAAGGGTTTGGGAAGCCCATTAGCTCTTTTGGTACACTTAATAAGCTCAACTAGTGATTTTACACTTAAGTAAAGTTTTTATACTAAAGATATAACTTATAAAAACTCTTAGACAAAGAACGTTAGTTTATAAGACTTATGGATTAAAACCATGACATTTGAAACTTGTCTTGATAAAACAGAAATTATAAGGACTAATATTGTAAATATTTGGAAGTGTGGGGATTAATAAATACCATTCGTAACTTATTAGACCTTAAGGACCACTTTGTAAATTTTTGGAAGTTAAACTGTCATTTTAGGACTCTAAGGACTAATGATGTAATTAGCCAAAACAATTAGAAGCCCTAAGGATTAGTTCGCCACTTATTGGAAATTATAAAACCTAAGGTTAAATTGAGGGATTATTTTCACCATCTCCCGAAAATACTAGAAACCCCAAGGACTAAAGCTGTTAAGAGCCGGAAAATGTACATTTGGTAAAATATAGAGGGACTTGTTTTGCTAATGGCCGAAACTTAGGCAAACCCTAGAACCTTTATTTCATTTAAGGTATTAAAACTTGAGCATACTATCTTTGCATAGTTATTCGATGAATAGGAACTGGTTAGTCTATTCTAACCACTAGGATAACTGACAGGCCACTTAATGAAAACGAATTTATAACAAACATAAAAATTGAAATATTTAAAAACAGACTAGGAAGCATTACCTAGCGAACTACATTTCATTAAATGTTTGAATTTGTTTTTATGTGTATATATACATATATATACCTTATTAGAAGGAACTATAAGATATAATGCCTATGCTTATGATTGTAATATATATTATTATATATTATATTATACATATGAACTCCTTGTTTGATGCGTACTGTCGCGCACGTTATAGCGCGTCAACATTTATTTTCTCCCACTTATGATTTCGTACGTATATCTACGGAACACGACTCATTAACGACTCATATACGCGTGCTTTTACTCATATCATGTGATATTATTTGGATAAATTTGCATCTGTAAATGATGCGGTGGAACCCAAAATCAAGGTACTTATGATTCTATATTTATGGGACCTGAGTCTATTGATCTTAAGTTAATTATGATTTCGTCTTTAGACGGTATGGGACGTCTAAAGGTGAAACCATAGGCCACCGGACCAGAACTTTACTTGTAAAATTCGTATCACGGTGGAATGGGACGCCCGAAGACGAAAGTTATAACTAAACGGGCTGTAAAGTATCTTAATAATATCTATTATCTTAGATGTTATATTTATCCTAAATAATAAGCCTTGCCGGGAATATTTAGGTAAGGTGGGCTATAAAAACATTATTGAAACGAGAAAGGACGCTTGTTCGTTTGAATAAAGAAATCATAGGTCACCGAATGAAGTTATAAATTTCACCTTACATGGATAAGGACGCTTGTCGATGTAAATAGAAATTTATAATTACATGGGCTTAAATGTATTCGACATAACTCATTATTGATATTATTTTATGTATCCGACTATGTAACGTATCCCTCCTTGACACGCGATTTCCTCCAGTAATATCTTATCGTTATTACATCACCATCTAGAAACCTAAGAAGACTCGTATTCATCTCTTTTGGATCATAGCATTGTGCTTTTGATTTTTGGGCTTATCCTTAGCCCAAATATTATTTCCGCTGCATTCGATCGCGTTAGGGGACGTCCATTTCCGTTGCATTTGATTCCTTTAAGAATGTCCATTTTCCGCTGCATTTGAATCTTTTAAGGGTGCCTACTTTCCGCTGCATCTGACCCCTTTTAGGGAGAGTTCTTTTCCGCTTCATTTTGAACCCTTTTCGGGAATGCCTACTTCCGTTTCATTTGACCCCTTTGGGGTGTCACAGAAAAGAAAGCTGGTTCATCTGCAATTGAGCAATGAAACTTCGATCATTCGAGGTGATGGTAACACAGACTGTTTTACACTAGACTTAGTGTCATCTCTTGTACCGACGACCAGAAATACTTGGTAAGAGGATGCCCTATCTTCTTAACCTACATTTCTTAAGTCGGCGAGGAAGACAAACCCAAGCATAAAAGACATGCCCAACTCTCAATGGGTGTATTTTGTAGGGTTATGTTCGTCATCACCCAAAAAGCGTTATTTGATGTCCAAAACTCTTTTGGACAATCTTTTCCTTTTCGGATCCAATTAGTTCGACAATACCATTGTCCAACTAGCCTTGAAATGAATGACTTCCCCCTTTTAGAAGTCAAAATTTGTGCAAATTTTGGATCACTTACATTGAACGCACAACCTTTCCAGCATCACACAAGATGCACACTTCTTTATTCTTGGTATCTTCTTTGATTTCCATCATTTGAAGTACTTCTTCTCTATGCAACTTATGCCCCAGCTCAGTCACAAATGAAGCAGATTCTTTGTAACTTCCTACCCAAGTAACACCAATAATAATCTTAGCCTTCTCACTAAGAGAAGCTTGGTGTCAAGCTAATGTTGCCTTCCACGGGCTAGAAGTATATCGGGAAGCCCTTCGCGTGAAAATTTTTGACGCAAGAGCGGTACCAGCCAAAGCTATATTTCCAACTTGACATCGCATCAGCCTATTAAAGCTTAATAGACTAAAAATCTCTTGAAGAACTAGTAGTAACATTAATGAACTGTTATCTACGCACATCAAGACACATTGGGGCCCCGGAGGCACATCCAATGAAAACCAAGACTTAAGACGAGTTTGTCCTAGTCAACCCAACCTTGTAAACTTAAAACTTGAGTTCACAAGATTACCCGCTCAAGAAAATGTACTCTCACTTATTCCCTGAACAAGTAACTTCATTTTTAGCTTCAACAACGAAACTAAATAACGGGATGGTGTAAAACCCCTAGAAATTTGGGTTTCTACACACGCCACCGACTTAATTAACGTTATCATTCATCGTACTATATTGTAATAAACTACCTTTACAATGTATCATCACAAGACTTACTGTGATTGGGCGAATGATTTCTTAAACTTCTAAGTGACTCGTGAATTGTGCATGATAGCTTGAATACAACCCGAAAGCTTATCATGGTAAACAAAAGATCTAGTACATCTACCCAAATCATGCCCAGCAGATCCGCTAGATAGGGCTGGTACTGGTAGGGCTGATAAGTCTGCAGGTGCCGACAGGGTACTCTACAATACCTCTATAAACCAATCAGGACTCCTTAAACTAACTGAGTACAATTAGCAACTAGGACCGCAGTCTGCTAACGACTCCTCGAAGGTAGGCGGTCTCTGTTGTCACTCAATCGTGACAAACAGCTACTAGATCAAAGAAGGTGGACAAGGACCGCCCTTGTGCAGTAGAGAGATGTGGGTCTCACGCTGAAGACCCCCCTCCAAGGTGTCATGATGCCGATGGAGGAAGTAGTTCTACTCCAACAACCACTTCAAAGCCTCGTGGCCCAATAACCTCTTGCTATCTGGGTATCCACCCATATGGTCCAAGAAAGAGAGTCTATGCGCTCATGCATGGCAGTGTACTCCACCTGACCTGCTATCAACAGGCTGTGGACGTCCGTCATGTTCTGCTCCTGGCTCATGGCTAAAGCAGCAATCCGAACTTGAACAGGATCAGCATGTCCAGTTTCGGAACCCTCTCCGACCTCAAAACTTGACTCATAAGTTATCCAGATAAACATCAATCGTCGTGAGCTTAACCAACTAAATGTAGTTAACCCTACATCAACTTTTCCTAGTTGACAACTTCCAAAGTTTTCCCTCTCTTAATTGTCATTAATTGATCCGCGAGCTTCTATCGCTATATCGGATTAAAGGTCAAACTTTCGGATAATACTATCCATCCATAGTAGTAGCAGCATCCAAATACTGCTCAATCGGATGTATAGGGCGACCCAGATAAAGATCTCTTTGCATTGCTTTCTATTCATCCGTAATGGTAGCATCACTCAGATACTGCCCAATCGGATTTATAGAGCAATCCGAATAACTATCTCCTTACATTGTTGGCATCATTTGTTTCTGAGCATGTCTAAGACGAACCTTTAGATCTATGACATCTATACCCTAGCAGATGACAAATTTTTTAATAGCTTCGAGGATGAAGCTAAAATAACGGGGTGGTGCTGTAAAATCCATGATTTTACCATGAGAATAATGTAATAAAAATCTACTCAATGATCCTAGATCATTTCTCAACCTAGTAATAGTAATCGAATTTTGAGGACGAAACTCAAGGTGGCATGTAGATGGTGTAAAAACCCAAGATTTTTCGTTCATTAAATAATAATGAAGTATGTTTCAAAAACCCTTTTTGAACCATACAAAAACCATCGAATTTGAAAATTTGACAAAAGTCATACAAACCGCGTACCGACAATTCAATAATTTAACTACATAAATTATTGTCGAGAAATAGGTGATAAACAATTTGATTAAATGATTAAACGAGAAGTATTTCTATTAAAATGACACTTACGTTATACAAACGATAAATGACAAATACTTGTCATTTAAATTAACGGACACGTTCTTCGTATTTATACGTCATATAAAAACCCCATGTTATTGGAAAAATGATTCTAAGATCAATGACGCGGTTTTCGTAAAACGAAACTAATTTTATAAAATATAAATGAGCCTCGAACCGTGTATTAACGAAAGTATACTATAAGTTGCACTTTAGTCCCTACACTACTAGGAACCTTCCACTTTGTAATTTACTAGTGCATATAAAAAGGGAGAACTAGGGTTTCATCCCCACTTTAACCCTAGCCTCCACATACACACTTCTCCATCTAAAAATGGCAGCCGCCATTTCTTTGACCATTTTTCCGGCCACCTTAGATCTTGGCCGCCACTTTTATCTTGTAGATCTAATAGATCTATAATGAGTACCACCATTGTCATGGCTAAAAACCCCACAACCGCCACCATGCTCTGGGTGTTTGTCTCGGATTCCTGCCCTAGCCGCCACCTCCCTCCATCTTCGTGGCCACCACAGCCACCAACCGTGGCTTCTATCACCACCTGCCGTCATCACCATCATAGCAGCCACCATCCGTGGCGTCTTCATCGTCTCTAGCCACCACATTCGTGGCCACCAACCACCACCCACCTCCGCTGTTCACCACCATCCGTGGCCTCCATCACCAACAGCAACCGTGGCCACCGGCCACGCAGCCACCATCCTCCACAGCCGCAGCAGCCTTGCTGCCATCACCCACTCCCTTCGCAGCCCATTACTGCCGTCACCACCACGTCACCACCATACTCTTCCACGGCCACCTCCACCCACAGCCGCCAGCTGAGGTGTGGTTTTTTTTTTGGTAAAAGGGTAACAATGACCCTGGTAAATAGAACCAAAAAAAGCGTTGAAGTACAATGAATGTGGCTTAAATACCACATTAACCGCAAGCTACAGGCAGCTTGTTAAACAAATGTTTATGACAGACCATAAACATTAACTAGTCTAGAATGATGAAAAATATAAGCTAGACAAAAACCAAGACGAAAACATAAAATTACAAAGAAAATAATAAACCATCAACATAGGATCAACCAGTTGGAGTGCTTGCACCAATATGAGTGTTGAGAAGATTTACCAATTCATCATAGACAATCTCGACTTCCTCCTCATTATCTTCTTCGCTAACTTGAACCACTTCTTCCATTCCAAACTTGGACAAAGTTGAAAATTTATTAGAGGTAGAAACAATGCTCATTGGATCCTTACCTTTATTCAGACCACTAGGGTTGCTAGACTGTTGTGACTGACTAAATTTAGTATTCAACTGTTTACCATTATCACCACTCTTACTTGTAGCATCCAAGTGATTTTTTGGACGAAAAGCAACAGACTTACCTGTTTGAAAACCCTTGCTCAATGGAACACCTCTTGGGATTTGATTCCCTAAGTTACCTTTGTTCTTCTTCCTCTTGCTTTGCACTTGTTGGAAACCATCACTATCAACATGAGTTGTCACATTTTCAACCACTTTAGGTTTAACATTTTTCGGACAAGTAACAAATGAATGGCCAAAAATACTACAAGTAGGGCATCTAGGAGGTTTCCATTCATACTCAACACGAATAGTTTCCTTAGTGAATCCAGGGCCTTCAAGATCGGGGACACCAATAGTAATGTTTTCCATGAACTCCGAATTAGCATTCATTTCAATTAGACACCGGGCGAAACTACTACGTCCCCAAGACTCTTTACACATAGTATTAGTATAAGTGTCCATCATGATAAGCTTACCAAGAAACGAAGCAATTAAACTAATACCTTCCTCTTCAAACACCTGTAGCGGTACATCATGAAACTTAACCCATACCGGAATGCGAGTTAGTTCCTCTTTTAGAAGATTCGTATTCATAGTCCATTTCTTAAGAAAGATAGGCGAATTCCTTACCATCCACGGACCACCTTCAAGAACCGCATTAAGCCCCTCACAAGTCCCAAATTGAAAAAAGAAAAATCCTTTTTCATTCATCATAATACGTTTCAGACCATGTTTGGCCCAGTTATTCTTAGCAAAATACTCCACCACAGGAAACGCTATCCTTTTACCAAGAAAATAACCATATAAAGTATTGTGGTAGCGAGTATTTACTTTCTCAACAACCTTCCTAGGGATCGAGATATTAACCCCTTCACAAACACTGTCACTAACACAATGAAAATTAGATGAAGATGAGACTCCATCAGAGTTAATACCTTGATTAGTGGATGTAACCATTCCAGCTTCAAACTTGCAAAGTAGATCCAGAATTTCTTTAGCACGATCTTGAGAAAGCAATGCCCATAATGGATGTTTATTCTTCTTTAGTTCATGCATAAATACACCTGCATCACAAACCGTAAGAATCGTAACACCAAATAACTCCAAAACATCATGTAGATTACACGGATGCATTCCATTAATGGTGGCAGCTTTTCCAATCAAGTCAACGAACTCATCACTAGAAGAGGTTGCCTTAACCACATGGGGAAAAGCAATCATATCAGTTTCAAGTTTACACAATAATGCCACAATTTCCTTAGAACGCTCTTTAGAAATCAGTGCACACACAGGATCCTTTCTATCCTTAATTTCTTGCCCAACAGCACGAATATCTTGAATCTTGGTGATACCAACCCCAAGCAATCCAAGCACCTTTTTAATGTCAAGTGGCTGCATAGCATTAATCTTAGATGCAATAGACTCAATTACCTCAACACTTGGTTTTGAAGACATGATGAATCTTAGACAAATTTGCACTAACAGCCGATCGGTTCAACAAGTAGCCAAAACTGAGAAAAAAGAACACCAATAATAGACTAAAACAGCCGACCACCAATGTCTTTAATGAGGATGCGAATCAATAAATGCACAATTGATCCTTACACAATAACAGGTCAGCCGACAATAGCTGCAATGATTGGTCAGTTGCAATGAATTGATGTCAGCCGCCAACCAAGACCGGACCCACCAATCAAAGAAGAAGTCAACCGACGAACCACTGGCAATAATGAAGGATAACAGCCGCCCACTTAATTAACCTTAAACAATATCAAAAGTCAGCCGCCACAAGATAACAGCCGCCCACTTAATTAACCTTAAACAATGTTAGCCGACAAGAGTGAAGGTCAGCCGACCACTTGCAATAATGAAGGATAATTAAATGCTACGATAAAACGACACCCTCACACAGCGAATACCTAAAAAAACAATTATTGCGATCACTTATTTAAACAAAACAAATCAAGACTATTTGTCCAGGTAGCACATCCAAACCGACTTAAAAGAGACAATTAACCACCCACGAGAGAAAACAATACAATCGCACAATACAATGACAGCAAAAAACGAAAATTAAAACCAATTTAATTTATCCTAAAATCAATCAACCAAATAAAGACTTTGTTAACTCAAGAATAATCAGTGATTACTCGAGAAAACAGCATCATTATAAGGTATACGGATTAAAGGAAAAAGAAAATTAGATTTATGCGAAGAGGGGATTTTTTGGCTGCCATTGATGTTTTTTAAGGTTTTTTATTTTCCAGCTGAGGTGTGGTTGTTTCGGGTTTATACACAACAAAGGGTGAAGGGGGTATTCGGATCTGCTTGAATGACCCACATGGGGTGCGTTTGGATTTGCTGATTAGCAGTCAGTTAACGGGGTGTTTGGTTTTAGGGCAGAAAACATACAAGGGTGCATCCGGTTAACCTAGATCCACAAGGATCTATTCGAATCTATATTGATTTACTGTCGGGAGCGACATGCATGGCGTGGAGATCGAAGAACTGCTGTTAAGCAGTTTCGAGGGCGTTTGGATCTGCTGATAAGGGGGTGTTACTACTGATAACATGCATGCTGATAAGGGGGTGTTTGGGACTGCTGATAACATGCATACTGATAAGGGGGTGTTTAGGACTGCTGATAACATGCATGCTGATAAGGGGGTGTTTGGGACTGCTGATAACATGCATGCTGATAAGGGGGTGTTTGGGACTGCTGATAACATGCATGCCGATAAGGGGGCGTTTGGGACTGCTGATAACGACTAATGCATGTTAGATCCCGGAGTTATAACGATAGGGGTATACTTATGTTTATGTTGTAAGATGTAGACATGCATATAGTGTTCCCATCGATAGTTGTAGTGTTCCCACCGCTAGTATATATACACCAACTGACCATTTAAAAACTTACCACCGTTAATATTAACTACCCCCAAAAGTTCCCACTGATAGTTTAACAGTTCCCACTATTAGCTTTACAGTTTCCACTGCTAAGCTTAACTGTTCCAACTGCTAGCTATTCAGTTACCACTGCTAGACTAACCTAACCACTGTCTACATGTTATTCCCACTGTCCTTATAAATAGCCACTATTGGTACATGAAAACTATTCTAGAATAAAAATAATATATTTGTATCAACATGTTATAAACCAAGATTTGATTAATAATAATTAATTTATTATTCTTTGAATTTAATAAATTATTTATTGAGATTAATAATTTATTTTAAAGACTACAATGTCATACACAGTTTATAAACAGCGGGAATACACGGAAACAGTGGATAAACAACATGCACACTTAACCATCTTCATAACAATATATTTAAATAATTAAATATATATATACTTTGATAAATATATTGATAATTAGAATAAGCTTATGACTTATTAGACTGCATGCATTTATTATTTATGCATATACTGAGACATACTTAATTGCTTAGGTGTTTGATGTACTGTGTGCTTAGAAATTATATACTTGATCATCCTCGAGCTGTGTTGTACAGGTGAGTTTACAGCCCCCTATAAACTTTGATAAAACTTTCCCTTTTTGGGAAAGAAAACATGCAAACATATATTGGACATAACTGGATTGTATAAACAAGATTATGATTGCTTACTATTGAAACTGTTAAATTGTTGTAAATCGCCCGAATGTTATAAATAGATCTATTAGGGATTGATCATCCCCGTCTGGATGAGTCATGCTCACTGTGCCTTGGCCGGGACAACAGACGGATACCATGTTGGAACTGGAATGGGTGTCTTTCTGTAAGACACTACGTCCTCATCTGTTGAGGACTATGGGGTTAAGTTTCAGTTTCTAATAATAAACAAAAGTTATTTACATTTTAGTAAGAATGCTTTGTGCATTATTACTTCTATGACTATTGTATGTCCAAACTAATTAATTGTTAAAATCTGTAAATTCACCAACTTTATGTTGACTGTTTTAAGCATGCTTTTTCCCATGTTATTTAGCAAGATTATTTGAGCATAGATTGAGCATCATTTAGGAGCATAAAAATGACGGGGGGTTATCTTTTACTGGGATATTCATAACAATGTTATTCAACGATTTAAACGATTGTACCAATTCAAAGTTTACATCAATTGTATTTCAAAAATCATATAATTATGATCTGTGCTTTGTAAGCTATTTGCTCATCGATCCACCACTGTGATACCTGCTGATATGGGGGTGTTACAATTATCTCGTGTACTAAGGCTCAGAAGTATTTGTTGAAAGGTTGCCATGTATTTTTAGCTTGTATTACCGAGAAGCCGATTGTGTAAAAGAGATTAGAAGATGTACCATTATACGCGATTATCGGGAAGTCTTTCCCGAAGATTTTTAGGATTACCGTCAACTAGACAAGTTGAATTTCAAATTGACTTGATACCGGGAGCTGCACTTGTTGCTAGAACGCCTTACCGTTTAGCGCCTTCGGAAATGCAAGAATTATCAATGCAACTACAAGAGTTGACTGACAAAGGATTCATAACACCAAGTTCTTCACCCTGGGAGCGTCGGTCTTGTTTTTTAAGAAATAGGATGATGTTTTAGGACGTGTATCGACTATCGCGAGTTGAAGAAGCTAACCATTAAGAACCATTATCTGTTACCTAGGATAAATGATCTGTTTGATCAATTACATGGATCGAGTGTTTACTCAAAGATTGACCTAAGGTCTGGTTATCACCAGTTAAGAGTTCGTGAGGAGGACGTTGCTAAGACTGATTTTAGGACGAGGTATGGACACTATGAATTTCAAGTGATGTCATTCGTTTGACAAACACACCAGTTGTATTTATGGACCTCATGAATCGGGTGTGTAAACCATATGTGGATAACTTTGTCATTGTGTTCATCGATGATATTTTGATCTACTCAAGGAATGAGAAAGAACACGAGGAACACCTTAAGTTAATATTAGAATTACTTAAGAAGGAGGAATTGTATGCCAAGTTTTCGAAGTGTGATTTTTGGCTACCAAGATTACAATTTCTAGGTCATGTTACTAACAGTAAAGGAATTCATGTTGACCCCGCCAAGATTGAGTCAATGAGGAGTGGGCTACTCCCACGACATCAACTGAAATATGTCAATTTTTAGGTCTCGCCGAATACAATCGGAGGTTTATCGAGGGATTCTCGAAGATCTCAAAACTATTGACTAAGTTGACTCAGAAGAAAGTGAAATACGGGAGAAAAAGTCGAATTAGCATTTCAGAAATTGAAACAAATGTAGTACAGTGCGCCTATTTTATCGTTACCCGAAGGATCGTAAGATTTTGTGGTTTACTGTGACACCTCAGCAAACGGACTAGGTGTGGAATCCTAAGATTCACGGATCTTTAAGCTACTATGCATGATCATCGTTCATATGACATTTAATCATAGCGGAAAAGAACAATAATAACGAACAAGGTGTTTATAACAAACATTTCATCTTTTATTCAACAAGAAAACTTAAACACATAACTTAGGCATCTTACAAAGACACTGACGCCTAGAGATACACTTTGCTTGCAGCTTAACATTGTATGTGAAAGTGATAATCAAAACCTAAGACCCCTTGGTTCCTTTTATAATATAAGGACCAGGGATATACAAGAGATAGAATCAAATAAAACATGTAAATCTTCTATTCCTATATACTATATTCTAAATTTTTATCATAATAAGAATCCATAAATCGCAGAAACAGTCCTTCCATGTTTTCATCTTCATGTTTCTGCCACATCAACTTTTAGACCCAACAATCTTCCCTTAGTTGATGTAGGCAAAATTTCTTTGTGTATCTCTTGTAATAGTACAAGATCTCTAATTTGCTTCCACTCAAGTTAAACATCTATATCTTCCCCTTTTTATCACATCAATAGGGAAGTAAAAAGTGTATGCAATCGAAGATTCTCAAAAGTGGGCTCTCTGTAATGAACTTGAAGAAATATAAATACAATATTCTTGGTGTAGAAGTAGAATAGCCCAAACCTGTGTTCCATATCTTGTACTAACCACGTGACTCCAAAACTCATGACTATAATGAGTAGACTCCAAAACTCACGGCTATAATGAGTAGAAGTCTCTTTGACAAAAAGAATCCTCACTGGTGCCAATGAGACACATACAATTGAAACTACGAGAATAGAGCGTCTTAAGAAAAATCTCGTACCTTTGCTACCTTTTTATCAAGTCCTTTATCACAACTTAAAGCACCTACAAGTTATATTCAAACCCTCACAAAATTTGAAGATATGATAGAACACCAATCTGCGAAAATATACTTCGAAAGATTAACTTTACCATAAAAATTGTTCCCCTTAATCATATATGTCTCTATGAAAAATATCTGAGCCATTAATATCATATTGATATTCTATATAAATATGAGATCCCATGTACCTAAGTGTGCAACTACCTCGTTTTGTGTGCAAAAACTCAACCAAAACTCCAAACAGCAGCAAATCCTTCATCACCCGATATCCATCGTGGTCCGATAAATAAAAACAATGTGTTGTCCAAAATCAGACAATACTGTTCAGGGGATAGAACAAGTATATCAGACAAAGCTACTTCTGTCAGAGGCTAGAATATAATTGTCAGTGGCTAGAGCTAGCCTCTGACGCTGACAGTGGCTACGAACCTCTTGACAGTGGCTACGTAGAACTTAACAGTGCCTAGAAAATATGTCAGTGGCTAGACAACTCTTCCTTAATCTAGCCCACAACTAAACCACGACTTATGCCCATATATCACGTACCAAAATAACATGTTTCATTAATTGGCTCCAAAAATATATTGCACACAGCATATTGCGTAGTCGTGATCAAAGGATCTTTTCCACGTTTTGTGCAACAAATCCCGACAATCTTGGCCACAGTTATTTCCATGTTTTGTAAACATAATCAGTCCCAAAACAAGAAACAAATATATCCCAAAAGTGTGTTTGATTAAACACGATGTAAATAACTTGGATCATGGGAATACATGTTGTTGCACCACCACCAATATACAACCGTCAATACCCATGCATCTCTTGCTTCTTGCTGCTTTGTGTCATATATCAACTTCATACAAACCAAATGTATACCAATTTTCCTGGTTACATCATTATCTCACGTCCATAAGTGAACCAGTAACTTGTTACCAGCAAACCAACATCAATATGCTCGTTTCATTAAACACAAAAAACATCATGCAGCATCGATCAACATCGATCAGATCTAGGGTTAATAAGTAAAACCCTAATAATACACTATGAATCTGACTTTGGTCATTTTCTTCATGTGTTTTGGAACCACGATCTTCAATCTTTTCTGTTTTAAAATCGAGCTAGGGTTTATACACCCTAGTTTTAAGTTTATAACAAAAACATAAAACTTGAAAAACTTTTATGCAACCAACTTCGACTGCCTGTAAACTTTTCTAGAAAGCTCATCTTCAAAATCGCTCCAGTGAGATCCTAGATATATGTTTAAAACATACACGCCAAGTTTCATGAAGATCCAACGGTTAACGAAACAGTTATGTCCTTCCAACTGCTGTTGTACACACAAAACCGACCATAAAACCCTATACGGTTTCTTCTTTATTTTAAGACACGAAAACCTTATTAATCCTAGCATCGAGAGCCACGAGGCTCTGATACCAATTATGGAATCTTAATATTCACGGATCTTTACGCTACTAGGCATGATCATCGTTCATATGACATTTGATTATATCGGAAAAGAATAATAATCATGAACAAGGTGTTTAGAACAAATGTTTGATCTTTATTCAACAAGAAAACTTAAACACATAACCTAGGCATCTTACAAAGACACTAACGCCTAGAAACACCCTTTGCTTATAGGTTTACATTGTATGTGAAAGTGATAATTAAAATTTAAGACCCATTGGTTCCTTTTATAGTATAAGGGTCAAGGATATACTGTTGTCCCATATTATTTGATGATTAATGATAGAATATAGATGAAAAAATATGAATTGCTAGAGAGAGAAAGTAGTAAGAGAAAGTAGAGAGAAGATGGAAAACTAGGTGATATTAGATTAGAAGAATTAAAGATACAAATGAACAATCCACCCTTCCTAACATGCTAGGAAGGGCCTTATATAGCCGGGCTTACATGTAACCATAATGGGCTATATTGTTTGGACCGGGCTTGTCTTTTGGGCTTTAAGTAGCTAAAATCCAAGCCCGTTAACCACGACTATTTAACTTACTATTATAACGTTCTAATGAATATTACAATAATAAACTATGACCGAGTATTCTTGTTTGACTCAATATTTTAAGGCTAACAATCTCCCCCAATGTGAGGTCATTCCTCTTTAATATTAGGAGTCTAATGGAGATTTATGAATTTCGTCATAAATGAGTCTTGAACGTGTAACAGTAGTCTTGTTCCTTCATGCAGTGATCTTTGAGCCTTTGTCATTATCTTTCGACTTAGTCTTATATCTTGAGATCTTCAAATCATTCTTGACTTATCTTTGCCATCCTGCGATCTTGTGTCTTTATCCACATGCTCATACATTGCATAATCTTGAAAGCTTGCGAACAATCTCCTTTGAAGAGAGGTCATTCCTCTACATTAATTGATAAGGAAGATTTTGATCATCAGAGTTGCGGAAGTCTTTAGCTTTCTTGATTGTTGAATGTCTTTGGGTATGAGAATGTGGTTTTGAATCTTCGACTTTGCTGAGTACACCATAACGTCACCTTCTTGAGACAAAACATAGACACGGACTGAATGGCTGTGACATTCGTCCTAACTCGGTAGCGTTTTACCTCCGGTCGGTGAAGACCGTTACACGATATTAAATATCGTACCTGTGATTAGGTAGATTCAATTAAGAATCTCCTTGACAGGGTTTCGCGGCTGTACTAGCCGTTCTCTTTATTCAACCGTCTCAAAGCAGGACTGCGAACATAAAGAGTGAATCAATTGGATAAATATCCGCTTGATTAAAGGCGTCAATTCAAATTCCTGGAACAAGTTTGATTCATTAAGAATCTTACCATTGTTTATTTCTAGTTGACACTAGCTTGATTCATAAGAATCTCAAAAGTCATCTACCGTAGCGCTGTTTGATGTTGACGCTAGAAGGATTTCCATTCGTTACTGTGAATATTAATGAATATCACTCTGAATGTTCTGGCAAGACCATAAAGATATTGCGTAGAAACCTTAAACGAGTTTGAATCAATTCAGAATCAAACCACTGTTGCTTGTCAGTTTTACACATGTTCAATGCATAAAGAATCTTGCATATGACCTACCGCAGTGCTGTTTAATGTTAACACTGGAAGGATTTCCACTCATCATTGTGAATACTAAGTAGTATCACTCTGAGTGTTCTAGCAATATCATAAGGATATGGCGTAGGACTCTCTTGTTCGTCATTCGTGTGTCCTAACAAGATTTGATTGATCTCTTGGCTCTAGACTTGATTTGTGCACTTTTAGTGGTCGGAGGCTGGAGCAGATGCCACCTATTCAATATCAACTATCTCGGAATGAGAAAGCTAATAGAATTCATGTTGTTCTCCGTGACAATAAAACAAACTTCTTTTAAGAGAAGCGTGAGTAGCTAGGAAAGGGTTGTGCTTCACATCACTGGGTCCATGTTGTCTTCATGATGTGTTGACCCGGTTTCTGCCGAAGTTTTATGGAGGGCTTCTTTCTTTACACCCATTATCCTTACATTTCTTTTTCATTCTTCAACCCCTTCAATGCTTACCAAGACATCATTACTAACACCTTGTTGTGATTGTTCCAGTGCTAGCATCAGTAGTTAGTCGACATTTAGCTACGTTCACATTCTACTCCATCTTTCCTACGGACTTCTAATAATCTATTGGATTTTCCCTAGGAAGATCCCTCCGGTTCTGGTTGGATCATAAGACTTAAACCTAACCACCCTTTTGACACCAATAACATCATGAATTAAAGATGTTGTGGGTATTTGATCGAAACCATGGGTGCTTGAGTCTTTAGATCACATTTTAATCACATTTTCTCCCATATCTCTAATATATAAAATCGTTTGATATTAGAGATACCAAATTTTATTAAAATATATTTTTGAAAAATAGTCTTGAAACATTTCGGGAGAAAAGTGTGTCAAACTTAGCATGAATTTGGAATGCTCCCCCTCAAAAATTGATCCAATTGAATTGTCTTTGTGAGGATATGAGCCACATTAAACTTTTGAGGATAGGAGTTGTTGAACACACAATTTTTGAAAGATTTTGAATAATCATTGAGAAATTCTTGAAAAAAATATGTTCAACGCTTTTTGAAAAATCAATTCTTTTTGACGAAAAAGTTTTTCTAAAGCATAAACTTGAGTTCATAGACTTTGAATGTCTTGACAAATCCACTCAAGTGTAAGAAGATTTACCTTCTTTTGCTGAGGGTAAGAGCACGAAATCGTACACTCCCCCGTGAATATAGTTCCAGGTTGCAATCTGAAAGTGATTACAAGCCATTGTGTGGAGCTCAAAACGTTGAATGTTTTGGGACAATCTCAACCCAAGATAGATTGCTCTACCTGTTGTTTGGAAATATTTTCCAAAATACACAATTTCCTTTATTAAAAGAAATGACATGTTTTGAAAAATATTTACAACTTTCATTCGAGATTTATGTACACACCCGTGTCGTTATTGAGCGACATTTCTAGGTACGTCCATATTATCGATACTGAAAGACATGTCGAGAAGAATATTTTTGGTTTTTTAAAGATTTTTAATTTTGTGTTTTGCTTTTATGTGTTTTATATTTTTTTTATTTTGCTTTTTAAAAAATATTTACAAGTAGATGTTTGATAGGTGAATCAAGCAGGCTTCTTTGCCAGAAAATCAAGTTCTGCTGGAGTCAAACATCTCATACCAATTTTCCTAACTAGATACGCAAACCTCTCTTTCGAAAGAGCTTTTGTAAACAAGTCAGCTAATTGGTAATCAGTTCCAACAAAGTATAGTTCAACAATACCCTTTTCAACTTATTCCTTAATGAAGTGATATCTGACATCAATGTGCTTCGTGCGGGAATGTTGTACCGGTTTGCAGAAGATGGCTATGGCGGACTTTGAGTCACAGTACATAGGTACTTTATCAAAGTGGAAGCCATAATCAGTGAGTTGTGTTCTCATCCAAAGAACTTGAGCACAACACGCAGATAGAGACACATACTCCACTTCGGCTGATGACAGTGATGTGTAATCCTACTTCTTGGAAGACCATACCACAAGCTTATCTTGACCTATAAATTGTGCACCACCAGAAGTACTTTTACGTGTATCAAGACACCCTGCATGATCAGAATCTGAATAGGCCGTTAGAAAGAAACCGGTTTCCCTCGGATACCAGAGTCCCAAATGAATGGTATTCTTGAGGTACCGAAAGATCCGTTTAACCCCCTTGAGGTGATTTTCAGTGGGTCGTGCTTGATATCGTGCACAATAACACGTAGCATGTGATATATCTAGTCGGCTTGCTTTTAAGTACATGAGGGAGCCGATCATGGAACGATATTTCGTTTGATCTATGGCATCTCCCTCCAAATCAGCATCTAGGGATATGGTTGATAATGGTGTCCCAACGGGGTCACATGAGGTCATACCATGCTTTTTGATTATCTCATGACAATACTTAGCTTGGTTAATAAAGATACCACTTGGGGATTGGTGAACTTGAATTCCTAGAAAGAATTTTAGTTCGCCCATCATTGACATTTCAAATTTGCTGTGCATGACTTTTTCAAACCATTTTGAAAGTTTTGGGTTTGTAACACCCCCAAATTTATACAATTCAATACAGCGGAAGACTCGTTGGTGTTACGGGATAGCACATTACTCACATCATAGACAACACTTAAAAATCGCGTCGTTTAATAATAAAGCATTTCCATTCATAAATATAAGATTTACATAGGTCCCAAGTCATTGTATTTCATACAGGTTTTACAAAGCATTTGAATGGAAATTATTATTTAAGTGCGGGCCATGAATTCTTGTTGTCTTCCCGAGATTTACCTTCAAGTACCTGAATAAGACATGTTAAAAGAAAAGGTCAGCGAAAACGCCGAGTGAATTCATAGAGTTTAATGAAATCCATCAATATAACATCGGTATAAAATTATTACCGAAAATCATTTTGTACAAATCTTTGTAATAGGCCATAAAATAGCCAAAGTCATTTTATACAAATCCTTATCAAAAATCATAATATAGGTTGTTGCCTTCAAATCCATTATACGAACCAATGTCGTAAAAACATCATACAACACGTTTTATAACGTTGTATAAAGTTAAATAAAAACCGTTATATGGATATGTTTATATAAAACCAAAACACGAACATAATATCAATAATAAGACCCTATATCGCTAGCCAGGCAATATACTGTAATTCAATGCATAAAACAGTATTTTTGTTATTGGATTATTATAAGCTGCATGACATTGTTACCTTACTACAACAAACAACGGGTAGCTAACCTGAAACTCATTTTCCCATCTAAATTAGCATGTCGTCACAATAATCACGCTTGTGTAAATCTTCTCATACATAAATTCGCTTACCAATCAATTTGGCACGACGGGGATCAACCGTCAAGGCGCGAACTAGGGTGATCGTCTCCAAATAGTACTATTATATGCACAAGCGTCTACCAAATCCCGGTAGTTCACAATTAATGCTAATGGGACTTTTAGTGACATAACCTAACTTTAATAATCCATTTCATTTCATTTATCGGGTCATATAATCATTCATCGGGTCATACAATCATTCGGGTCCAAATCAATAAACAAATAATCGGGACAAATGGTGTCCTATTTTATCAAAACTAACATGTCATCTCCCTCGTGGGTTTATAAAACATTTCATAAAAACATTTAAAAGAGTGCGAGGCTATGAACTAACGTGGATTGGGAAAGGCGGGTTATCGGCGATTCGGATGTACGTACGTGCTTCAATCACGGAAACCTAGACAAATAATACTCGTCTTAGACTCTTGTCCAATGACTTTATAAAAACCATGAATATGTCTATATATGATGATTTTAAAAATATGATGATGATCAAGTGGGTTTATACATCTTTACTCATTCATTATAGTGTTTATGTGTTGGTAACATTTTTATACTAGTTATACTAGTTCAATTTAATTACATTTTGAGGCCCAATAAGCCTATTACAAGCCCAATACTTTTCATTAGCCCAATTATACTTTTAATATCAGTATTATACTTTACATGTTGGGCCCAAATGGGTTAAGCCCAATAAGTAAGTTTATAAGTGTTTTACAAAACTAGTCGGGTTTATAGTCCAATAAGGCTACTTTGGCCCGTTAATGTCTATATGTTGTAAACTCGGGTTTTATCGGTTTTTACTTGTTATATAAGTTGATATATCAGTATGTGAGTTTATAAAAGTTTACATTAGACGGGTCCGACCGTCTAAGTTTTATTTGAAAAAAACGTTAATCTTTCGGTTTTAGCCGAAAAGACGTAAAACTTAAGTATATAGTTTTATAACTTGGAAAAATATTTATACTTGTAATTTATAAAACATGTCCCATTTTAATATCAATATATATATACTTCATTATTTATGATTATTATCAACTAGTGGGTTTTATATATGTATATTTTATAAATACAAAATTTTAAGTGCTTATATTATATACTATTTATTTTATCAAATTTGTCCTAAATATTCAATCTACTAAAATGTCCATATCTAGATTTCTATAATGAGATAGGACCTCAAATTTTTATGACAGTAACTACATCATATGTGCTCCATTTTATTCCCTTATAGCTACTGATGAATCAACATCTAAATATTTTAATAAATTCGTCCAAAACAGTATAGGCAGATTTGCACTCTAAACTTGTTTTGATCATATCTCACTCATTTTGATGATTCCATTGTATGGCCAACTCTCACATGTGTATAACACCTAATAATTACTGTAATTTGATTCCACTATGCCATTTTATCAGTTTATCATTTGGTTACTTACTGTTTTTATACATCCCTCATATTTAGCAAGATTTTAACCTTGTTACCTATGGTTTTCCATCTTTTTAACCATATTTATCAACACTTGATCCCCATACAACATTTTTATCATCATATATTCATCATATGCATATACATTAGGAAAGAAAATACAAGATTACATAATCAAAATAACAAGAGGATAGGAAGAACAATTTTTATACCACCAAGATTAACTAATTTATGATCAAGGCTTGGATTTTTGATGGCAAAACTTGTGATATATCAACACCAATCTTCAAGACTACCAATACTTGTAAACTTCTTGTAGAAATCAGACCTTGGACATCACTAAATCACCTCCTTGGATGTTAGAATCACCTCCAATCTTCAAGGCTTCAAAGGAGCATCATCATGTGTGTAGATAACACATGAATTTATGGTAAAAATTGATCAAGAGTGGTGTTTGATGGTAGTTTTTGGACGGAACAAGGAGAGAGAAAGGACAGAGTTGTGTGTGGTATTGCATGATAATGAAATGTGTAAATGGTTTAGAGTGGATGGTTTTGTTATGTGTAGCTTACAAGTTAAGCTTTAAGCAACAAGTGTAGCTTGTAAGCTACAAACTTGACACCTCATGGTGTTGAGTCATGGTTTTGGCCGTCCCATGTTAGTGGGGTGGGGCAAAACTTGTTTTGTCTCATCCCACTAATTTACGGGTATTCCTCGATTCTAGTTTCCTCGATTTGCGTGCCCTCAGGTCGTTTTACGAAAAACGTTTTTATAAATTATGAATCAATCGCACAAAACGAATCTAATAAAAATTGTCTCATCAAAAACGGAGTTCAAAAACGTAAATACGTAATCCTAAGGTTTCTGGTTTAATCGTAAATGACGTTAAATCATGAACGTAAGTCCTAATATCTTCTCGTAAATTTGTGAGTTTATGAACTAACTCAAATTTAAAATCCCAAAATAATATTCACGGATAAATTTATTTCCTGAAATGTCGGACTGTCACCAAAACGGTGTATGTAAACGTAAGCACGTAACGTAGAATCCTCCGGTTTAGACGTAGTCGATGCTACTTCAAGACGCAAACCCAAATTTCTTCCCAAAATAAGTGAGTTCATAATAAAACATTAAAATAATGTTTTCAAATAATACTTGAGAATAAAATATCAACCATAAATTGACGGATTGTCACATCATTTACCCCTAAACAGGATCTTTGTCCTCAAATATCAATTTATCTTACTACTCGCTTCTTATAGAGTTAAAGCCATGTGGGTAATTCCTCCACATTCGGTCTTTTTCTCACAAGTGTAATCCATTACAATACGCGAGTTTCATCAAGCATAACTATGGGAATAAGATCAGGCTTAATGTTGACTTACTTTCTCTATCCATGATGTTCACGGGTTTTTGATGAATGCAACTTTTCGCCGATCTAAACTTTATCAAGAATAATTCAGATTTTCGCTTGATAGACCTTTTATCATGTTCGATATACGAAACATAATTCACGCAGCCCTTGAAGTCCTAGGGTAGATCCAGCTTATATGCCTTTCAACGAACTTTTTACATCATCTCAATGGTCCAATACAACAGAGACTTATTTCCCATGATCCTTCAGATCATCAATTCATTTTTACAAGGTGAAATTTTTTGGCATAACTTCGCTACCCATCATGCACTTCAAGATTTACACTTCATATTCACATAACCTTCTGCCCTCTACTGGCAGTCAATAATCAGATCCTAATTTCAACAATCATTCCAGGTCTCGCGGGTCGGGTATTTTGTATGGTTAGGTTTGTCGTCATAGGAAATCTTAAACATAAAAGACATGTCCAACTCACAATGGGTGTATGTCAGGTGTCTTCATCCCAACTCCTGCTTACAGATGCTCTCATATATATCCTCACAAGATTCGATCTCGATCCTAATACGATAATTATCAATGATAATCTTTCCAAAGGAAAGCGATTATACGGTTTATTACCAAAGGTCAATCATTCAAACATAAAACAGTACTTCTAGTATTTTGTATCGTTACTTTACCTCGTCCCTTCGATTAGGGTGGTAAACAGTACTCTCATCAAGGTTCGTTCCCAATGACTTTTGAGCAAATCTCTAGAAGTTTGATGCGAAGCGCGGATCTTGATAGAGATGATCGATACATGCACACTATGTTAACACAACTCCTTTAAATACAAAGAGTCAATTTCTTCATCGAGAATCTATCATTAACGGGAATGATATTAGTAGATTTGGTCAATCTGTCGACGATGACCCAAATTGAATCAAATTCAGATGATGACCTTCGCAATAGTTAGACGTTTACTAATGTATGAGGCGATGTCTGTCTTCATAATTTTCCATCAGTACAACTTCTTCAGATAAAGATACACTTAATCAGAAATGGCATGAATAGAACACTTAAACTTATAAGATTCCAACGTGACTACATCTCACAAACCTCCATATTTAGGCAACAATAAGCGGCCTTTTAATCATTTAACGTCATCGGCTCTTATTACTAATGGTTCACATTGGCCGCGAACCCCCTGTTATTATTTATATTATCCTTCTTTTCAAGTATCGGCTATTTTTAAATTGCTCGGCAATTTATTTTGCGCCGTCATTATTAACAAACACAATCCTAATTGATTCTTTATCCTTTGTTGATCCCAAACTTAGATCGATTTAGTTTTATGTATACGAGATTAGATCAAGTAATAAACTTAGAGAAACCTTTGTATATGTATATGACAATCTAAGTGTTATGCGGAATTAACACTTAAACAAGAACACACAAGATATAAACAAACTTTCACTTTGATTAATGATATCAAACTTGCTTACAATGAAAGTAGTTTACGTATGAAAACTTATATAGAACAATAACCTAAAGGTATTCTTTTATAGACATAAGAAGCCTTGTACAATAATCTACGTATCAACTATTCTAGGTAAAGATAAATATAGAAAATACATTGTTGTTCCTATCTTTACTAGAAGTAATCTAGAATACAATAAACGCGTAGAGTATATCCTTCCATAAGTGCTTGTCTTCAATGCATCAACGCTTGACTTTGTCTTGTCAACGCTTGATCTGTCAGCGTTTGTTTACTCCTATCAACGCTTGTTTTAATCTTGTCAGCGCTCAAGTAGACTAGCTATAATTTATTCCCAACAATCCTCCCCTAAACTTGATATCTACTCTAGTGATCAAGTTTCTGAATAAACATTAAGAACTAGGAGGAATCTTACAAACCTTCTCATATTGGTAATAAATAAATATGATCAAGTCTTTTGCCACGTCACTTGAATAATCAATTTCCAACTGTGTGTTCTTCATCTTCTCCAAGACTTCCTTGGACATGAAATACTGACCATCTACAAGTAGATACTCAGCAAACTTTGTAGAAATCAAATAATAAACACCAGCAGCTGAATACAACCTCCATTGAAGACCACTGAGATCATCTTCAAGATCCTTCCAAATAGCAGGATCTTCATCAATTGGTCCACACATTCTCTTGAATGTTGACCACAGTTTTATTCCATTGACTGAAGTTGGTGCTTCAGTCACATACTTGGCTTCTAATAACCTCCATAGATCTACCAAGTCTTCTCTGTCAAAACTTGCAAACAAAGATATAAGGGTGGTAAAAGTGTGAACCTCTTTTCCATACCCGCCAATCTTCCAAAACCCACATTCATCTTCTTAATAGCTTACAATAGGGTTTCTGGAATCAAGTGGTAACACTTGTACCATATCTGAAGCTTCTAATGGTGAGAGCTTGAGGCTCTTTCTTCTAACAACTTCACTTGGATATAATGGATCCATATCTTTGGGAAACTCAAGAGGGACTCCCTTTTTCACTGGTCTGGGAACAAACATTGCCTTCTTGAGCTTCATTTCCTCTGCAAGTTCTTCTTTTCTTTCATTAGAAAGAAGTCTTAGAGTGTTTACTTCCTGCACTCTAACCCAAATGGGATAAGCTCTACATTCCAACTCTTCAAATGTCAACCCAGTCAATTTCTTATAAGTCCACCCTATTCCATGACATCTGAGCAGCATGAAGTACAACTACTTTCTATCCCTTTTCAAATTTGAGAGAACATTGCTTGCTTTGTGTTTCAGAATGACCTTGCAATCCTTTTGTACTCTGAGAAGAATCTCCAAACCCCATATCTGATCTGAAATGGTCAAGTGTGGATTCTCCATACACCTATCTTCCCAAGCATGGTACATTTGAACCACCTCTGGCATATCAAAATCAACCTGCAATTTCAACTCATTCAATTTCTCCTTGGCCAGCTCATCACCATACTCAAGTCTTTCTGGTTGTTCTATGATCATAACACTTGAGTCTGAACTAGCTTCATCACTTCCTTCTTGCTCTTCTGTGAAGAAACCTCTTTGATGATGGATGATGACTGGAATACATCAACCTCATTTTCAGGTCTGTCAACGCCCAATTCTGCTTTGTCAGCGCCCAAGATACTCATGTCAGCGTTTAAATTCTGATTGTCAATGCTTAAATTTCCTGCCTCAGCGCCTTTTGCAATTTCCTCCAACATGGCTGTAAATGACAAACTTAAGCTTGTAGGAGAGACTAGAGACGTATCAAAACCTGTCTGTTTCTTCAAACTTGTTAGGGCCTCAGCAACATCCAAAGATTGACCATCATGAGAGCCCTTATCACTCACATTTATTTGTTCATCCTCCCCTTTGGAAGATTCCTCCATCCCTCTCCTTGTACTAGCAGTCTCCAAGATAACAATCCTCTCCCTCAATTGCTTGAGTTCAAGGCCTTGTGTGCTGACAACTTGTACCAAGTCTGCATTTTGCTTTTGCAAGCTCATGCAGATAGCCGTCAATTCCATTAGGGTCATTGGTTCCAATCTGCCCTCTTCTAAAATGGGTATTTGACCTCCCAAGTTAGATTCATTGGGTATGGACGAGGTCTTAATTATGGTAGGACTGTCTTGGCCAGCTTCGAAGCCAGAACCAATAGTCCCAGCCTCATCCATAACACCAACCACACTTGTGGTGGTGGTTCTCTCTGCTACATGGATAGGACCACCAGAGGAGAACACTCCAGTAGTCCTTTGGCTTTTTTGTAACCTATATTGTGTTGGGGGAGAAGAAGATGTGGGTTGGGTGGATGTGGGTTGGTTAAGGGGTGTTTGGGTCTGTGAAGGATATGTGTCAACGTTTGAAATAGGCACATCAACGCGAACATTTAACGTGTCAGCATCGAAGGGTTCTTGGTCAATTTGCATATGTTATGGTGAAGGTAAAGGTTCAGGTATTGGGTCAATTTGAGGTTGGGGGTCTGGTTGGGGTTGTGTTGCTTTAATGACAGCAATCATAACAGGGGTGAGTGGTAGATCACGATGTGGGGGTGAGTTCATCTTCATAAAAATTGCTTTCTTTTGCACAGGGATCTCATAAAAATCATCATGATCCCTTGTGCAGTAACCTTGGACATCAAAAACCATTTGTAAAAATCTGGGATAAGCTAAAGTCATTTTGTTCCCTTTATTTTTACACATGCCCTCAAAAATTGTTTTGGAATAATTAAACTTTTGCCCAGTAGCAATGCACACAATAGCACTTGCAATAGATCTATTGATCTCATTGTGTGCAGTACACTTGGGACTCAAACATTGCAAGAGGACATGTATTAGGTACTTCCACGCTGGGGGAAATTCCTGTTTATGATATTTATTTAAAGTTCCTTGAGCAGGAAAAGGATAACCCAAAGCCCTTAGTCCTTGTTCTATTTCACTAATAGGGAGGGTGGTTATACCATCAGCATCATCAAGATGCAAAGCTTGGCGTACCAAAGCTTCAGTAACCACCTATGTGCGCCCATGAACAATAGAAGATAATGTAGTCACTCTATTAACTATTGAGGAACTTACATTGTTCCAAAACTGTTTAATATGTGTGACAGGAATGAGTGGTGCATGAGAAAGAGCATACCTAAAAGGAGATGCGTTCAAATACGCCACCATTTGTGTGTATTGGGGAAACAGAGTATCATCAGCTTCAAGATACGCGATCATGTTGTGTTGACTTCTGAATCCTAATTCCAAATCACTTGGTTTGAATTTTGGTGCCATTGTTGAAAGTTGTTTGAATGATTGATAAAGATGAAGTTGATAAGAGAAAATTATGTTAGACAAGAATAATAGGTACCCTTTTTAAAAATAGGAGCCAAATATATAGGAGAATAAAATGCATGTGATTGGCCCAAAAATAGGCAAGTATTTTCAAAATGCAATCATGAAAATATTTAAAAAGAATAAGTTTATCTCATGCATTAAATGAAAGTTATCAGCCCCCAAAATTACGGCCTAAAAATATGTCAAAAAGTAACAACTGGGTAGGTCCCATTGAGTGTCAACGGTCAAAAATAACCCATCAACGCCCAACGGCTATATTCTTGTCAACGTTTTCCAAAGCCATGTCAGCGTCTAAATTGGTCACAACAACGCTTGGAAAAATACTTGTCAGCGTCCAAAAATAAAAATGTTTAAAAATGAAAAATGACCTTAACAAAGTAATTTATCCTAGAGAAGATAACCAAAAAGTTGATAATTATTATAGGGCGGCAAGCACTGTCCACTTATGCACACTTGCTTATGCAAGATAGACATAGCAGTCCTCTAGTGTCCCTTGCTAACCAAAAATCTTAACAACTAAGTTACCTTATAAAATACCTTGTTACTCCCAGGTAAAACCCATGACAAAATCATTCCCAAGTCTCCCAACAGACCACAACCAATTCTAAGCCAAAAATGTCTTGGCAGCATGCATAGTATATCAACTTTGCATGCTACAGTGCCTCATGATTTAGTAAAACTAACTCATACTCACCTGTGGACTCAATCTAGAATTGTGATAAGAGTATCATATGGATACCCAAACATCCTAAAGGTTCCTAAAACCTCCCCTTAAACTATGATACATATGTTGCTGAAAATATGCATGAACATAAAAAACTTATGTCAAGATAGGAATTAAAAATTCCAACCATCATCCATAAATAAAAACATGTCCAAATGTTTCTCCAATGATCCTTAAGGAACTCTGTATCCAATGGTATACTGCTAACACCACCTGCACATTTAGATTGAAAACCACAAAACTAACATTGTTGCTGACAACGCCCCGATAACACATGACAGCGTTGAGGGAAGCTTTGTCAGCGTTAGACAAATATATTGCTGACAACGTCACAAAAACACTTATCAGCGTTCAAGCAACCTTTGTCAGTGTTAGAAAATATAGTGGAAAATCTAAATCTTCAAAAAGACCAATAACAATGCATTATCCTGTACATACTTTTACAAAAAGACTCCAAAACACATATTATGTGAGATTGATCATTCCAATACTTGTTACCAAGTATTGAAACCTTCCAGCATCAAAAGGTTTAGTTAGTAAATCTGACACATTTTCTTCTGTGTCAACCCTATCTGGTTGTATTAAACCTTTTTCAAAACAATCTCTTATAAAATGGTATCTAATTTCTATGTGTTTAGTTTTAGAATGATGTACAGGATTCTTAATAATGCATAAAGTGTTGTTATTGTCAACAAATATCTTGGTATGCATGAAATTATACCCATAGTCCAACAGCTGGTTCTGAATCCATAAAACTTGTCCACAACAAGCAGCTGCAGCCACATACTCTGCTTCAGTTGTAGAATTAGCCACCACTGTTTGTTTCTTACATTTCCAAGATATCAACCTGCTCCCAAGAAACTGACATCCACCAGTTGTGGATTTCCTATCAAACTTATCACCTCCATAGTCACTGTCTGAATATGTAATAAGCTCCAATTGTGAATCCTTAGGGTACCACAAGCCAAGACTAGGGTAGCATCTTAGGTACCTAAAGATCCTCTTGACAGCATAAAGGTGACATTCTTTGGGAGTCACCTGATGGCGTGCACAAGCACACACAGCAAACATGATGTCAGGTCTAGAGGCTGTGAGATACATCAATGAACCAATCATTGATCTATAGTGTCTGACATCAACATCCTTTCCATCTCCAATCTTTCCCCAAGGGTGTTCCCTATCCATAGGAGTAGTAGCCCTCTTTTCATGTGGAGAAAAGCCAAACTTCTTCAAGATCTCTACCACATATTTATCCTGGGAGATGAAGATACCATCTTCTTTCTGCTGAACTTGTAAACCAAGAAAGAAGTTCATTTCCCCCATAGCACTCATCTTGAATTTGTCTGTCATAAGCTTGGAGAAATCCTCACTCATCTTCGGATCAGTAGACCTCAAAATGATGTAATCAACATAGACCTGAACAAGCAACACATCCATACCTTTCTTCTTTGTAAATAGTGTCTGATCTATAGTGCCCCTTTTGAAACCATTGTCCACCAAATAGGTAGACAAAGTACCATACCATGCTCTTGGGGCTTGATGAAGGCCATACATAGCCTTCTTGACTCTATACACCTTGTTTGGATTCTCTGGATCCTCAAAACCAGGAGGCTGCATCACATGTACCTCCTCAAAAATTGTTCCATAGAGGAAGGCACTCTTGACATCCATTTGATAGACAGTGAAGCCCATGCAGGATGCATAGGCTAGAAAGATCCTCATAGCTTCAATCCTTGCGACTAGTGCAAAGACCTCCTCATAGTTTATCCCCTTCTCTTGTGTATATCCCTGAGCCACTAATCTTGCCTTGTTTCTGACCACAATACCTCTTTCATCTCTCTTGTTTCTTAGAACCCATCTTGTCCCAATAGGTCTGACATATCTGGGACAATCCACCAGCTCCCAAACATCCTGAATTGCAAATTGGTGAAGCTCATCCTGCATTGCTTCCACCCAACTTGGTTCTTTGAGAGCATCAAATATCTTCTTGGGTTCCTGTTGTGACAGAAAACAGGCAAACAAACATGCTTGCATAAGAGGGGTATCAACCTTCTTGTGTATATTGGCAATAAATCCACCAAGACCTTGATGATATCTTCTAGTCTGAATAGGAGTCATAATATCACCAATGATCTGAGAAGTAGGGTGATTCTTCATAGTAGAAGTGAGAACTCCTCCTTCAAAAAGTCTGGTGTCTTCAATCTCATTCTCCAAGTTGCCAATATCTTCTTCTTCAGACTCTCTTTCATCAACATGAGGATGAATCTCTTCATATAAATTAGAAGGTTCACCTTGTTCAAAAGTAGAAGAGAAAAGATGTGCAAAAGTGTTGTCAACGCCTGAACCTTGGTTGTCAGCGTGTGGGCTAACAACGCTTGAACTATTGTTGTCAACGTCTGAGCCATCAACGTCTGAATTGGTCTTGTCAGCGCTAGATTTGCCTTTGTCAGCGCCTGAAGGACCATGCATGTTGTTATCTGGTGGTACTTGAGGACCACCATTATCTTTTCCAGCAGCAGCAACAGCAGCAAAAGCATCTGTCCATATGGGAATTGTGACATATTCTAGTATAGGAGATGACTTTTCTGCTTGTGATCCAATCTTTTCATGAACCTGTGTACCTGAAACATCAACAACTTGTTCTTCCACAACATTTGAAGTTACCTTCACAATGTCTGGATTAGTCACAGGCATATAATTTAAAGTCCTAGATAAAGGTTCCAAGTCAAACAACCAATTTGGACCACTTTCTGGATCACTAGGTTTACTCTCTAAAAACCTAACATGTACTCTTTCAAGTATACGTTTTTCCTTTTTAAGATAAACCCTATACCCCTTGCTCTGCACTGAATACCCCATGAAATAGCCTTCATCACCTTTTGCACTAAATTTACCTAAGGCATCACTATCTAAAACTACTACATGACAACCAAAAGGTCTGAGAAAACCAATATTAGGTTTTCTTCCCCAAAGTAACTCATAAGGTGTTTTGTTCTATATTTTGTTGACCAATGCTCTATTTTGAACATAGCAAGCTGTATTAACAGCCTCAGCCCAGAAAGCTATAGGGAAATGAGCATCAGCCAACGTGGTTCTGGCTGCTTCAATTAGGGTTCTATTCTTTCTTTCTGCAACCCTATTTTGCTGAGGGGTTCTGGCAACACTAAATTGCCTAGTAATTCCTTTCCTGGCACAAAAATCATCTAACACTTTATTCCTAAATTCACCACCATTATCACTCCTAAGCATTTTAACTTCATTACCCGTTTTCTTCTCAATCTGAGTGATAAAATCAATTAAAGTGTCAGTTGTATCACTCTTCATGGCTAAAAAGAAAGTCCAAGTAAACCTAGAAAAATCATCTGTGATGACAAAGCAGTTGATTTACCATTTAAACTCTCTATATTGTTTGGACCAAATAGGTCCATATGAAGCAAGTGAAGAGGTCTAGTACTAGAGTGCACCTGTTTGGACTTGAATGAGACCTTGTGTTGCTTGCCTTTAAGACATGCAACACAAGAGTGGTCATTGTGGAAAGCCTTTTCAGGCAAGCCATCAACCAAGCCAAGTCTCACAAGCCTATTTATATTCTTAAAATTTATGTGCCCTAGTCTCCTGTGCCATAAATTACTCTCATCTACTGAAGCTTTAGCATAAAAACATGACATATTGCTATTCATTCTAATCCCATTCAGATTCACATTATATATGTCTTTATGTCTAGGTGTTCTATAGTCAACATATTTCTCATCAAGGATCTTATAATCCTTGCTTAACACCAAACATTCAGTATCAATAAACATAACTTTATTTTTGTTATCACAAACTTGTGATACACTAAAAAGATTGTAATCAAGTTCCTTTACCAAAAATACGTTCTCAAAACGTAAGTTCTTGGTGAGAAGTGTTCCTTTGCCTGTGATAGTACCATATCCGCCTCCAAAGTAAACCTTATCACCATCCTTAATGGGAGTGAAGTTCGTCAGATAATCTTCCTTCCCTGTCATGTGCCTTGAGCATCCACTGTCCCAATATCCATAATCATTGACCTGTTTTTGAATGCCTTGCACATAAAGAAAACAAGTTAGTTTTCTTTGGGAACCCAAGCCTTAGCAGACTTGGATTCATCTGGTTGTTCAATAAGAATAGACTTGGTTCTCATAACAACCCCTTGATCATCCTTCTTTGGATGAAATACCCAGTTAACCCCAATAGGTTTTGTAATGACCTTTGAAATGTAATTAAATCTATTGCAGGTCACTGAAATCCCATTATCATTAGGGTTTTGATCTTTCTTTGGTCTCCATGTTAACCTTGAAGAAGCTTTATACCCCTTACCCTGTGGTTGCAAATATTTAGGTCTGGTCACGTTTCTGTTAGCGTTGGAATTGGTCTTGTCAACGCTGAAATTACCCTTGTCAGCGTTGAACCTAGGGTTTGCTACAGAAACCCATTGCCTATTAGACCAAGTATTTGTCTTTTGAAATGGTCTTTGTCCATGAGTGTTAGACCCTCTAGTGAAGAATAGGGCAGGTCTAACAACTTGTGGACTTTGCTGCACACAAGGTTTTGGTCTGATAACGTTTGACTTTCTAACAACGCTGACTTTGGAAGCGTTGACACACTTATATGCTAAATGTGAAACGCTACCACAAGTGTAACAGGCTTTTCTAGACACAACCCTAGGTCTAGAAGAGAAGAAGCATGTTCCATCATTGCTAACTTGGCTCTTAGGTGACCTAGTATTCCTATACATCTCTACATACTTAATGCTAGGTTTTCTAACAGTGTTTGAGCCAAGGTCAACAGCCTTACCAGTGATTGGGTTTGTAACCTTAATGGGGGTTGACTCATTAGGACTTTCACATAACAAGCCACCCTTAACAAATAAGGTAGGGTTAGCTTTCTTCCATTCATTCAAGTCAGTCAACTTCTGTTGATACTCTTCAACTGGGGTAACGACTCCTGGTGGAGGAATGAATTCCTCCTCTTGGAGTTCTGGTAAACCAGTCCAAGATAGGTCCTTTTGTTGGACAACATAGAAGTCACCAACTGGTGGTGGAACCACAGAGTAGTCTTTCATCCCAATCCCAGTCATGTCCTTAGGATCCCTTTGTTTACTCACACATTCTCCTAGGGTTTGTGTGGCCTTATCAAATCTTTGAATTTTAAGACCAACATTATCTTTATTCTTAATGGCCTCATCTAACTTAGCCTGTAGCTCACCATTAACCCTTTCCATAATGCTCCTAATATCATTACTAGCATTCAACTCATGTTTTAAGATATTTATTTTATCTTTTAAATCAAATTCCATTTTCTTGTACTCAGAAACTGTCTTCTTAGTTTGAGTGAGAGCTAATTGATAGTTAGATAGTTTGCATCTCTCAGTACTCACATCATCTAATAGCCTTAACACCTCTTTATTAAGTTTCTTAGTATTTAACCTACAACCCTTACTGCAAAAGGCATCATCGTATACCTCATTATCAGATGAAGAGGAGGAGTGTGCCATGAGAGCATATTGAACATGCTCTTCTTCTTCTATCTCAACAACCAAAGCTTTATCCTCTTCCACATCCTTAGCCAAATAGCTCCAGTCCCATCCCATACCATCAATTCCTTGAACTGCAACCATGGCCTTAGGATCTTGAGCTTTAACAATTTGACTTGAAGGTTTGCCAGCATCAGATCTTCTAGGAGATCTGCATTCCCTCATGAAGTGCCCCATACGATGACAATTGTAGCATTCAACTTTGGATTTATCAAATCCAGCTGTGTCCTTTGCATTGAAGGTCATCTTCTTCTTAAACCTTCTATTCCACCTGTTTGCTCTTATACTAGCAAGAGCCATGTTCCACTTAATATCCATCTCTTCCAAGTGCTCATCACTTATCTGCTCAAGGTCCTCATATGTAATCACTAAACCATTGGGCAAAGAAGCAATATAAGCACACACAGTATCTAGATCCAAACCAACAGGTTTAACTCTTGGTGAGTCACATTTATATGTGTCAGCGTCTGAATAGGAGACGTTGACAGGACATGTTCCAGCGTTGACACATGATGATCCAGTAACTGGATGCATGTAAGAGTCCTTCTGATTATCACTATGAGAGAAGAAGGCCATATTACTGTTGGTAGACTTGCTTCCATGCTCCAAGAGAGTTTCATTCTTCAACAGCCTCAGTTTGTTGTAGATATCATCAAAAGTAGAACTTTTGTGAGTGTTGTTGGCAAGTATAGATCTTGCCTCAATCTTCTACGCCTCACCAAGACTTTTAAGAAAAGTGGCATTGATGTCAACATCACCAAGTTGTGTCCCCATGAAGGACAATTTGCTTGTAATGTCAAGCAATCTGCTTCTCACACTGCTAAGCTTTTCATTAGGTTGAGCCTTGAAGACAACATAATCATGCATGAGTTGCTTCTTCTTCTCTTCCTTAGTATCTTCATTGCCACCATATGCAACTTCAAGAGCTGCCCAAAGGTCTTTAGCAGATTCATAACCTCTGTATTTATGTTGGTTCTCCTGTCCCAAAGAGAGTTTCATAATATTTAGGGTTTTCATATCAACCCTTTTCTTTGCTATGTCTTCAACAGCCACAACTCTACTATCCTCTGGCTTTTCTCTCTTATCTGCTTCTGAACATCCAGCAACAGCTGCTCTTCCACCAATAGCATCAGCAATCTTTTGGGCTTTATTGAATGTGTTTCCATATTCAATAATCTCTCAGAGTGTATAGTCACAGATCCCCAGATATTGCTCAAAGTTGAATTTCCACAATTCAAAGTTGACAGCATCAAGCATGGGAATCTTGATGTTTGGTAAAGGTGAGGAGGAGGTGGGTACTTCTGGATTTGACATGATGTTTTAGGGTTTTTGTGAAAATTAGGGTTTTGATGATTTTTAGGGTTCTTGTGTTCTTTTAAGATCAAAAGTTCCTCAACAAGCTCTGATACCACTTGTTGATCCCAAACTTAGATCGATTTAGCTTTATGTATACGAGATTAGATCAAGTAATACACTTAGATAAACCTTTGTATATGTATATGACAATCTAAGTGTTATGCGGAATTAACACTTAAACAAGAACACACAAGATATAAACAAACTTTCACTTTGATTAATGATATCAAACTTGCTTACAATGAAAGTAGTTTACGTATGAAAAGTTATATAGAACAATAACCTAAAGGTCTTCTTTTATAGACATAAGAAGCATTGTACAATAATCTACGTATCAACTATTCTAGGTAAAGATAAATATAGAAAATACATTCTTGTTCCTATCTTTACTAGAAGCAATCTAGAATACAATAAACGCGTAGAGTATATCCTTCCATCAGTGCTTGTCTTCAATGCATCAACGCTTGACTTTGTCTTGTCAACGCTTGATCTGTCAGCGTTTGTTTTACTCCTTTCAACGCTTGTTTTACTCTTGTCAGCGCTCAAGTAGACTGGTTATAATTTATTCCCAGCATCCTTTTTACATAATGCGTCAGTATTTACATTCATCTTTCCTGATCAAATAATTATCATGTTCACAATTTACTCAGAAATTTTTTCTTCATATTTTCTAAGTTTTAGTTTCGTCTCAACTATCATTTTTATTAGTTTTGCTCAATTCGACGTTTAAAGCGTCGATAAGTATTACAAGTAATTAAATAATAAATATTTAATTTTTATGAAACGTAAACGTAAAAAATTTAAATTTCTTAGTTCGACCAATTATATAAAATGTTCAAAATAAATTTGAATTTAATTAACACGATTTTTGTTCATTTATCGAAAATAATTATTAAGATTCGTAAATGCTCGAAAAATCTTTGTTTATACTTTGGTCAAAATTTTCTTAGTTGACAAGCAAATATTGTCGTTTCAAATTTCAAGTCATGGTTTAAATGGTTTCCTCAATCCCTCTTAGGTTGTCTTGAGGTATACACAAACATTTACCCCTAAACATGAGTTTAGTTAAATGATTTGGGTATGATGGAATAATCCCTTAAAATTCCTTTTGGTAAAACATTTGTCAAAACATATTTGCACTTTATTTTTGGTATATCCCAAAGCCTTAATGGCTCTAATCTTTGAAGAGTCAATATATCCTATTATCTATTAATCATACGGTCAATTAATATAAAGGATTAAGTCTTTAATCACATGTTAATTATTCAAGGTACAGGTTTTCATTGTTCGGCCAATTCAGGGCAATCTATAAATAATTATTAACTCCTTCTTATTCTTAGAAACAAACAAATGGTCCTTAATGATCACGAGCATGAATTTATCAAATTACAGCCTACATACATGATTCGCCAAATTTATGGATGCTACATGTGCATTGGTCAATCCAAACGACATCACATGAAACTCATAATGTTTATTACAAGTTCTGGATGTAGTGATTTGAATAGATAATCTTTTTCGCGGACGCGAAGTTGATGATAACCATGCCGAGGATCAAATTTTTAGAACATATGCTAGAACCTTTTAAATGATCGAACAAATCTATCATCTTGGGTAGTGAATATAGATTTTGATCATCAATTTACCTAGTTCACGGTAATTCAACAAATATAAGGAATGATAACACCATAGCTCTTCATAATGACGAGCTTGGTAGAATAAAAGCTTTCTCCGACAACTCTCTCAGTTGTACGGTAATTCTTTTAATTCAGATGGTGCTGACGTACAGTACACAAGCCACAGGTGCAGCACCGGGAATATAATAAATACCAATTTCAACTTTCCTTAATGGCAAAAGTCTAGGTAATTCACCAATAAATACCTCCTAAAGTTTCAGATAACAGAAACATCTTTTAATAAATTCATATTAGGTTCTTTCTAGATTATATATCTATGACTAATTCACAACCATTCACGGCAAGTCTAAATGTAGGATATGGTCATCCATCAAGAATTATTTAGATCACTTTTGATAATCAACATCTTATCATTTAGGGGTATTCTATTCGAGTTCCCATCAATTAAGACAATGTCGTCATGTCATAATCAATCAATCCATTCTACTGGCACTATCAAATTTTCAGTTTTATTGTCGTCGATAAGATGTGAACTTCTCAAAAGACTAATAATAATTCATAATCCTTCACAAATTCAAGGATATCAGGAAACATAACTAACCTTAAAAGAGTAAGGTCAACGCATAATCTACGCGAGAGAATTTCAGATCAGATACAGACGAAAACATTTTATGAATATGAATATATCCCATGTTTTCATAATTTGAGTACGCATTCGAAAGCTCCTCGGATCGTTACCCAGGTCATTCAGATGAAATCAAATCAAAATAAATGATAGGAACTTCGATACATCCAATCGGGTATCAACACTCGGTAATCAAATATTTTTCCAAAGAATCTCGCCACAGGAGAATTGGACAAGAAGGGAATATCAATTTGTCAAATAAGACAATTTCCACAGATGAGTAAATTCGACTCAGAAGAATAAATAGTACGGGCACATATGTAGGTGTCCCTAACAATATGTCCCTATTTTTCACTTCTTGCAGATCTTATAAAATTTAATCTTTCACAATCTTCAAAGAAAACTTAGTGTTTATTAATAATTTCATGGTGACTACTAATCAGCCTTGCATGGTCCCATCCAAATTGTATGTAGGCGCGTAACTATATACAATTTCAAGATTAACAATGCAATACTTAGTTCGTCAAAATTTTATCATCATGTTTATAATAAAAACATTTTCATGCTTAATTCTTAAATAAGAATCAAAAATAAATTTACAAAGATTTTCTTTGTTATGAAAACAATTAAGTTTTCCAAGGTGTTTTATAAACAACTTCATTTCGATAACGATCACTTATAAATCTCACTTTGAATAATCCTTATAGTGATGAAAATTCAGTTTTTCTCAAGGGATACTGTTTTATCTTATAAAAACAATGAGTGATCTACAAAAGAGTGATGAAAATTTGTTCATCAAGAACTAAATACAATCTAATAGGAAATGAGCTTTAGCCAAATAATCATGAGGTTTATGACCTCGATGACACTCAAAAAGAATAATTCACAACGTAACTCAATTCGAGATGAGTACTTGTTCAATGGTTGCATCACTAATGCGAACATTAGGATGAAGCAATAAAAGATAGATAACATCGATACATGTAGGATTTAGCAAACAAAGGTAGTATTTTCATTAATCACAAACAAGTCAAAATTGCACCGTAACACATTATGTGTCACTATGTCATACAATTCCAAGAACTCATCCTACCAACTGATGTCTTAGTTAAGTTAGGGATTTTTAAAAGATACCACAATGAATACTAATCTACAAGAGTCATTAGGTGTCCCACCTTTCCCGGAAGATCCATCGGTCCCAATTCAGAAGAAGATTTCTTCAATTTATTTATTGGACACTAGGCATCCTCGTCATTGGACAATGGCCTAGGAACAACCCTTAACATGAATCAACAATCAATTAAAACCTTATAATTCAATCAAAGAACTTAACGACTTCCTCTTAACAAATTCTTATTCCATACAAGTAAAATTTTACTTAATTCAAGTTTCAATCAACTTATACTCAATTCGATATCCTACCTAATTCTCCAATACTTTCAACCTTATTATTAAACCTTAAAAGGGCAATAAAGTTCGATATGAACAATACTTAATTTTCAATCCTATAGCTCTTACAACAATAGTTATCAAATGATTAACTAGTATGAAATGACTCGATCATTCAATTAGACTTCTTAGAAAGGTACTAGTGGCATGAGGCTTTTGGGTAATGGTTCCAATGACAGCCTCAAGTGTAACATTCACCCTTTCGATTTCAAATTTAAGAATTGGGTGACAACGAATTAGATGACACCTTTCCAGGTGGTAACGTTTTGTCAAACTCCACTCTATAAGGAAAGATCGTCATGACATCGATATCAGAATTAATCTCGCCAATTCTTCTTTAATATCATAATCAACTACTATCAACATTTCTACGAATATCAACCATTTGTTGGGATCATAAATATACACAACTTGGTTTATATCTGGAATAGCTAGATTTCCTAAAGGAATAACTTAGAATAATTTACTAGGGGATTTTAGGGTTCCTTGTGACAATCTACGTCGTATAAATAACTCGTATAAATATCAAAATAATCATCAAACAATCATGTAATAAAATTACATCATATATATATATATATATACAATCCAAATTATACATATATTAAAATAACACTTCTCAGCCTGGCCTTCTCGGTAACTCGGGAATTCTTCGGCACCGTTATAGTCAAAAGATTTTTAGACATTTTTAGAAAAATGTTGATAGTTAAAAGATTTTGAAATGTTTTATTCAAAACCTTGGTTTTAAAAATCTTTCGTTCTCTATAACGAGAGCTCTGGTACCAAACTATAACACCCCCAAATTTATACAATTCAATACAGCGGAAGACTCGTTGGTGTTACGGGATAGCACATTACTCACATCATAGACAACGCTTAAAAATTGCGTCGTTTAATAATAAAGCATTTCCATTCATAAATATCAGATTTACATAGGTCCCAAGTCATTGTATTTCATACAGATTTTACAAAGCATTTGAATGGAAATTATTATTTAAGTGCGGCCATGAATTCTTGTTGTCCTCCCGAGAATTACCTTCAAGTACCTGAGATAAGACATGTTAAAAGAAAAGGTCAATGAAAACGCCGAGTGAATTCATAGAGTTTAATGAAATCCATCAATATAACATCGGTATAAAATTATTACCGAAAATCATTTTGTACAAATCTTTGTAATAGGCCATAAAATAGCCAAAGTCATTTTATACAAATCCTTATCAAAAATCATAATATAGGCTGTTGCCTTCAAAACCATTATACGAACCAATGTCGTAAAAACATCAAACAATACGTTTTATAACGTTGTATAAAGTTAAATAAAAACCGTTATATGGATATGATTATATAAAACCAAAACACGAACCTAATATCAATAATAAGACCCTTTATTGCTAGTCAGGCAATATATTGTAATTCAATGCATAAAGCAGTATTTTTGTTATTGGATTATTATAAGCCGCATGACATTGTTACCTTACTACAACAAACAACGGGTAGCTAACCCGAAACTCATTTTCCCATCTAAATTAGCGTGTCGTCACAATAATCACGCTTGTGTAAATCTTCTCATACATAAATTCGCTTACCAATCAATGTGGCACGACGGGGATCAACCGTCAAGGCGCGAATTGGGGTGATCGTCCCCAAATAGTACTATTATATGCACAAGCATCTACCAAATCCCGGTAGTTCCCAATTCATGCTAATGGGACTTTTAGTGACATAACCTAACTTTAATAATCCATTTCATTTCATTTATCAGGTCATATAATCATTCATCGGGTCATACAATGATCGGGTCCAAATCAATAAACAAATAATCGGGACAAATGGTGTCCTATTTTATCAAAACTAACATGTCATCTCCCTCGCGGGTTTATAAAACATTTCATAAAAACATTTAAAAGAGTGAGAGGCTATGAACTCACGTGGATTGGGAAAGGCGGGGCAGGAGACGGCCATCTCAAGGCACATCACGACCTACAGGCAACACCGGCGAGACCTGGGAAGGCAACCCGATTGGGAGTCAGAGGATCCAACCTGCAGCCTCCCGGACTTCATATTCATCATTTTTGAAAGCGGGGGTTCGGATGTACGGTACGTGCTTCAATCACGGAAACCTAGACAAATAATACTCGTCTTAGACTCTTGTCCAATGACTTTATAAAACCCATAACTATGTATATATATGATGATTTTATAAATATGATGATGATCAAGTGGGTTTATACATCTTTATTCATTCATTATAGTGTTTATGTGTTGGTAACATTTTTATACTAGTTATACTAGTTCAATTTAATTACATTTTGAGGCCCAATAAGCCTATTACAAGCCCAATACTTTTCATTAGCACAATTATACTTTTAATATCAGTATTATACTTTACATGTTGGGCCCAAATGGGTTAAGCCCAATAAGTAAGTTTATAAGTGTTTTACAAAACTAGTCGGGTTTATAGTCCAATAAGGCTACTTTGGCCCGTTAATGTCTATATGTTGTAAAGCTCGGGTTTTATCGGTTTTTGCTTGTTATATAAGTTCATATATCATTATGTGAGTTTATAAAAGTTTACATTAGACGGGTCCGACCGTAAGTTTTATTTGACAAAAACGTTAATCTTTCGGTTTTAGCCGAAAACACGTAAAACTTAAGTATATAGTTTTATAACTTGGAAAAATATTTATACTTGTAATTTATATAACATGTCCCATTTTAATATCAATATATATACTTCTTTATTTATGATTATTATCAACTAGTGGTTTTTATATATATATATTTTATAAATACAAAATTTTGAGTGCTTATATTATATACTATTTATTTTATCAAATTTGTCCTAAATTTTCAATCCACTAAAATGTCCATATCTAGAGTTCTATAATGAGATAGGACCTCAAATTTTTATTACATTAACTACATGATATGTGCTCCATTTTATTCCATAGCTACTGATGAATCAACTTCTAAATATCTTAATAAATTCATCCAAAATAGTATAGCCAGATTTGCACTCTAAACTTGTTTTGATCATATCTCACTCATTCTGATGATTCCAATGTATGGACAACTCTCACATGTGTATAACACCTAATACTTACTGTAAATTGATTACACTATGCCATTGTATCAGTTTATCATTTTGTTACTTACTGTTTTTATACAGCCCTCATATTTAGCAAGATTTTAACCTTGTTACCTATGGTTTTCCATCTTTTTAACCATATTTATCAACACTTGATCCCCACACAACATTTTTATCATCATATATTCATCATATACATATACAATAGGAAAGAAAATACAAGATTACATAATCAAAATAACAAGAGGATAGGAAGAACAATATTTATACCACCAAGATTAAGTAATTTATGATCAAGGCTTGGATTTTTGATGGCAAAACTTGTGATAGATCAACACCAATCTTCAAGACCACCAATACTTATAAAATTCTTATAGAAATCAGAACTTGGACATCACTAAATCACCTCCTTGGATGTTAGAATCACCTCCAATCTTCAAGGCTTCAAAGGAGCATCATCATGTGTGTAGATAACACATGAATTTATGGTAAAAATTGATCAAGAGTGGTGTTTGATGGTGGTTTTTGGACAGCACAAGGAGAGAGAAAGGAGAGAGTTGTGTGTGGTATTTCATGATAATGAAATGTGTAAATGGTTTAGAGTGCATGGTTTTGTTATGTGTAGCTTACAAGTTAAGCTTTAAGCAACAAGTGTAGCTTGTAAGCTACAAACTTGACACCTCATGATGTTGAGTCATGGTTTTGGCCGTCCCATGTTAGTGGGGTGGGGAAAAACTTGTTTTGTCTTATCCCACTAATTTACGGGTATTCCTCGATTCTAGTTTCCTCGATTTGCGTGCCCTCGGGTCGTTTTACGAAAAACATTTTTATAAATTATGAACCAATAGCACAAAATGAATATAATAAAAATTGTCTCATCAAAAACGGAGTTCAAAAACGTAAATACGTAATCCTAAGGTTTCCGGTTTAATCGTAAAGGACGTTAAATCATGAACATAAGTCCTAATCTCTTCTCGTAATTTTGTGAGTTTATGAACTAACTCAAATTTAAAATCCCAAAATAATATTCATGGATAAATTTATTTCCTGAAATGTCAGACTGTCACCAAAACGGTGTATGTAAACGTAAGCACGTAACGTAGAATCCTCCGGTTTAGACGTAGTCGATGCTACTTCAAGACGCAAACCCAAATTACTTCCCAAAATAAGTGAGCTCATAATATAACATTAAAATAATGTTTTCAAATAATACTTGAGAATAAAATATCGACCATAAATTGACGGATTGTCACAAATAATGTCATTAACATAGATCTGCAAAAACAAAATGTCATCCCTATATTTATAAGTGAACAAAGTTAGATCATTGGAACCTTTTGAGAAACCTTTGGAGACCAGAAATTTCGAGAGCTCGTCGTACCACGCCCTTGGAGCTTGCTTGAGTCCATAAAGTGCTTTGTGGAGACGATACACCTTGTCAGGATAATGAGGATTGACGAATCCTTCCGGTTGCGTGACATAGACTTCTTCCTTCAAAGGACCGTTAAGAAACGCCGTCTTTACGTCCATTTGATACACGATGAATCCCTTATGTGCATCATAAGCAAGGAAAATCCTGACCGCTTCCATTTGAGCTACTGGTGCAAATGATTCTTCCAAATCAATACCCTCTTTCTGACCATACCCTTTAGCCACTAGCCTAGATTTATTCTTGATGATCGTGTTCTCTTCATCCATCTTGTTTTTCCCGATCCATCGAAGATTTAATGGTATTACATCGTATGGTCTATCAACAAGTTCCCAGACTTTAAGTCTTTCAAATTGTTGAAGTTCATCCGTCATCGATTTAATCCAAGCATGATCGACCATGGCTTCTTTGATGTTTTTCGGTTCAGTTGAACTCACAGCGAGTGTGAACATACGAACATCGCCATCGGTGTTAAGCTGTCGTCTTGTACGAACGGGCTGTGAAGGGTTTCCAATTACTTGAACCAAAGGATGATCTCGGGTCCAATGATGTGTTGAAGGATGTTGTTGGTAGAACATATGCATATTTGATGGATCAACATGGCGAGTAGAAGACTCCAGTTTCGTGTACCGGTGTACCGAATGGGTTGATAAATTCGTCTTCGTCAGATAATGCATTGTCTGCTTGATTTTTGTTCTCTAGAGCAATGACAGTAGTTGTTGATGTTGTAGGAGTGGTTGTTGATGTGATATTCCGAGGAGGTAAATCTGCAGCAACCCGTGTTGAAGTAGATAAAGTTGTATCCTTTTGTTGACGATGATCGGTATCATCATTCTTATCATGAGTGACAGCGGAAGACTTTGATACAACATGTTTCTTCCCCGTGAAATATTCCTCATACATTGGTCCATATAACATTTCCAACTATTCAAGTGTCGTGTCCACTATCATATCTGCTCTAGGAACATGTTCAGGAACCAGCTTTGAACTTAACGGTTCATTGCTGTGGTCTGGAGTTCCAGTTCCGTGTGGTTGTGCATAGAAGTCTTTTGTCGTTGTGGATCGGGACTTAAACTGTTTTGTTCAAGTGCCATCTCTTGTAATTCATCAAATCGGATGTGAATAGTCTCGACTTTTAATTTTGTTCTCTTGTTGTATACTCTATATCCCTTAGACTGAGTTGCATATCCCACAAGAATACATGCATCACCTTTCTCTTTCATCTTATGTAAATTTTCACCATCTCGTATAATGTAACAAGCACATCCAAAAACATGAAGGTGTTTGAGTGAAGGTTTTCGATCATGAATTATGTGATATGGTGTCTTTTCGTGTCTAGTAATAATTAAGGAGCGATTTTATGTGTAGCACGCGGTTGACACGGCTTCGGCCCAAAAGTATAGTGGAAGTTTTGAAGCGGATAATAAAGTTCGAGCAGCCTCAACTAAAGTACGGTTTCGTCTTTCAACAACGCCGTTTGTTTCGGGTGTTCGAGCAATAAATGTTTCATGTTCAATTCCTTCGGCTTCAAAATAGTTTATTAGATTTGAATTCAAAAATTCTGTACCTCTGTCAGTACGAACCACCTTTAACTTGAACTTGAAGACCACACTGTATGAGTTTAAGAAAGCTGATGAGAACTTAAGGTGTTTCATCCTTGGACCTCAAGAAGTGAGTCCATGTGTACCTTGAGTAATCATCGACAATTACCATAATATATTTCTTTCCATTGATACTATGAACACGCATGGGACCGCACAGATCAATATGAAGAAGATCTAACCGTCCTTTTGAGCTTGGTGTAGTTTTTGTCTTGAAACTACTTCGTTTAGCTTTACAAAGCTCACAAGAAGAACAAAGATGATCTTTGATGAATTTCAAGCTTGGAAGGCCTCTCACAATATCTTTCTTGGAAAGCAAGTTGATGGTATCAAAATTAAGATGAGATAAACGTTGATGCCATAACCATGCCTGATTCGATGAAGCTTTATCCATGAAGCAAATTAGAGTTGATGAAGTTGTGTCTTGTAGTGAAATTGTGTAAAGATCAGTACCCCGTGTACCGGTAAGTAAGTCATTCCCATCATAATCACGAACAAAACATGTCTTCTTTCTGAAAGCAACCTCCAAATCTGCATCACAGAATTGACCAACCGAGAAAAGATTGTGATTGAGCCCTTAGACGTAGTATACCCTTTTTATCGTAATATTCCCTTGAACCAAATCTCCGTATCCTAGGATCGGTGCAAATTGATCATTTCTGAATCAGACCGTACCCAGTAACTTCTCCACGAAGTTAATTAGAAGCTTGAGATTCCCCGTCATGTGCTTCGTGCATCCGGAGTCAAGTATGAAGAGAATTATTTGTATCACCTGTAGAAGAGTTAGAACACGATGGAGCATTTGTAAAATTGGATACCACTTTAGTTGTGATTTCAGATTCATTGGTGTCCTTAGCAACATTTGAAGGTATACTAACACTCGTTGTCACATTTTCTGTCCTAAATTTAGGCATCCATTTATATCCTGGAGGACACTGATTAGCAAACCACCATTTCCAAGACTTGCTAGCAGACTCATATAATTCCTTAATTCTGCTTCTAGGATTCTTAGTGGTGGAGTCTGATGCATTAATTTTCTTAGTAGGGGTTGCACCAAAATGGTTCACATTGCGTTTGGGTTTACTAGCACTAATAGGCTTCGCAACTTGCTGCTTAGTTCTAGTATCTACGCCTTTTACAGTATTCATAACATATATAGAATGATTAGCATTAGCACATTTTCCACATTTGACACAAACAAATTTGACATTCATAGCATTCAAATCATTCAAAACATTCAAATCGTCATTACACGCGATTACAGACTTTTTATTCTTAAAAACATTCAAATTCCTAGGGTGTTCTTCTACTTCCTTCATCTTCTCTTGACTCTTGTGTTGCCAGACCTTATCATTCACTTGAGTGCGCTTAAGTTGAGGCCGGCTAACACTAGCAGTGGAGACTAATCCTGTAGTAGAAGACACACGAGTATTAGTGTTTCTAAAAGTCTGAGGCGATTGACTAACTTTGTTTGTGGGCTTAGTGGTCATTCTATACATCCTTGGTTTAATCATATTATTGTGCTTAACGCTTGGTGCTATGACATTCCTTATGGGTTGATTCTGTGGTAACCTTTCCTTTCCATCCATCTTGGGGGAAAACACAGGTTTTGCAAACGAGGAATTTGATAAAGCAGATGGTTTTCCCAAGATAGAGGATCTATTCACTTTAGAGGCATTGGGTTGTCTAATAACAGGTTTCTTAACACTCCACAACTTTCCCACCCATCTTAGCAACGAGTTTCTGCAACTCTGCTATCGCTTTTTCCCTGTCTTGTAACTGAGCTTTCAACCCTTTAATTTCCAAATTCTGTTCATTCATTTCTCGAAACATTTTGGAAAGTTTTTCTTGAAAGTTATTATCATGTGGAAAACTACCAACGTCTTTTTGCAAAGCAAGTTCAAGAAAATGACAATGTTTTTGAAGGAAATCAGTTTTGTGTTGAAGTAACTCAAAACCCTTTTTATCAACATTTTCTTTACGTTTCGAAAGCTCAAGTTCAAGACGCTCACATTCTTTGATTTTATCAAGATATTTGCATGCAACATCAGAATATTCATCAATATCAGCACAAGATGTAAAATAAGCACACATAACATCTTTAGAAACGCATTCTTGAAAGAGTAAATCATATTCATCTTAAAAATCAGACTTCTCCATTTGAAGATCATCAATGTTTTTCTCAATAGACTCAACATATTTTAAATCATCAAACATTTCAGTCTGAATTAACTCCTCAAATTGAAGAACGGTTTCTTTAATCAACGTCGTATTTGGAATTAAGAGTTCTTTCACAAGCAAGGTAATATCTTGAGGAATCGGGCGTTTCCACTCATCATTTTCACGTTTTGCCCAATCTCTTTCAACAATAGATTTAACATTATATATGTGGTGTTTAAGAATACCTAATGTTTTCCTACTCTTTCTTTTGGACTCATCTAGAGGAAGGTAGTTCATATATTTGTAAACATTAGATTTCTTAGGGGCAAACGCTTTCTTCCATTGAATTCTCTTTTGTTTGCTGTCTAAAAACACTTCCTCACGAGATTTCTGAGTTTGTTTGTTGAAAAGACCATAAAGACTATTCTCATAAGCATAATTATATGGTTTCACAAACTCCTTATTGACAAGTGGTCGACTATCATCATCCCAAAGGGCAGTCTCTTCACTATCAGCGCTAACAGGCATGCAATCAAGATCGGTCCTTTCAGACTCATCAAGATAAAGACGTGGGTTCACAGCTTGAGCTTGGGCAAGGTACTCAAGACTTGCAAAGCTAGCTTGACCCTTAAACATCGACGGAGGTGCTATGATTCTAACAGTTTGAATAGAATCATGCGTGTTATAAACAACTTTCTTCAAAAACTCAACTTGTTCTTCTAGTTTCGTTACTTTTTCGGTATCTTTTCATGTCTACTTTTGAAGTCTTGTTTTAACGCTTCTACCTCTTGTTTCTTAACCTCGAGAATATTAGTAGAATCGATAGTGGTCATAGAGAGCTTTTGTTCAAGTTCATTAACTTTGGTATTGGCAAGATACGTTTTTTGACGTTCATCCATTAAGAAAAAATTATATTGACATTTCTCTTTGGCTAATAATTCAAGAGTTGTGTTATATTTGTTTTCAAAATTGTCCTTTTGACTTTTTAACGCACTACCCTTGTACCCCTCAAGCTCTTTGGTTTTCTGAAGGAGCTCATCTCTATAACTTTCATTTGTCTCACTAGATTTGATTAGAGCAGCTTTGCATTCTTCAAAATTTTGAGCGAGTGTAACACCCTACTTCGATAGGTGGACCGTTACAAGTAATTATGGCGTGTCATCAAAGCATGCAAGGTAATATGTAGTAAAACATACATGACTATATGGAAAACCAGAATCAAACATCAGTTCCCAAAAATAAACCCAAAACATAAATAAAATAAATGAATGAATGAAAGACTAAACAAGCATAAGTATATGAAGGAAAAAGGAGAAGAAGTGTATGGCAGCTTCCATCCTATGCACGTCCTCCAAATGCTCGAGTCTGTCCTTAGGTACCTGCCGTTTTGGGACATAGAAAGGAAAGTAATGGCTGAGCATAAGGCTCAGTGCACGGATATATGACATAGTATGAATGGTTGAGATATAAATAAGACTAATAGCAGCGGAAATGTATAATTCCTGGAAAACCTAGTTGTCTGTTGTGTTAACTGGTTTTAGTTCTGAAAACATAGCTTACGTTACTTATGAAAATATGTATTAGTTAATGTACCAAAAGCCAATATAGGTCATGAGGTCAACAACGTGCATGAATACTTGGAGGGGTGACCTCGTCATGCAAATTAGAGGGGATGCCTCTAATTAACTGGTAAGTGGGTAGGAGAGATCAGCTCCTTGTAAAGGATGCAAGGCACACACCACATTCACCATGAAATCCTGACTGAAACATGTAACTAGGATGCACCCATACGCCCCACATGATAATATAATAATATAATGGCCAAATAACTGAAAAGGGACGCCACGAGCTATCACTCCGCTGTGGTGAAGTCATAACACTAGTGCCTCTAGTGTTATGGTTATGGTACCTCCATAACTAGGTGAAACTGGTCATGCATGTATATGGCTAAGGTAACTAATAAAACATAAGCATTTAATCTGTAACTACTGGGGAAAACAGTTAGCTGCATACGGGAAATCCTAATGAAGGAAGAGATTGTCCTTACTGAAGGACGGGAAATCCGTACCTTATGTCCAGTGAACGAAGAAGACGAACAGAAGGAAGTCCTACTTCGATCTCAGTTATGCTACATAAATAGTATACGGGTATAAGTATTCTGATTTCGTAACTGATTTTATATCGTGTCTTGGCTTGATTTATATGTTCATGCCTTGTTTTACTAATTTTAATGTTATGTTGTGTTTTAAGGTGTCTACTCTTGAGGTTTTAGTAACGCTAGAGGAGATATCTAATTTGTTTTCTATTCCTTTGAATACTGTGCGTGACATTGAAGTGTTTGCAAATGGTGTGAAGGCAAACAAATTTCCTAAATGGTCTACTTTACCAAAGGAGACCACTATGCTTTATTATAAAGCTTTGTGTGAACGCCATAAGAATTTAACTAGCAGCACTTCTTCACTCAGTTCAGGTGGTTCGAGTGTGCACTCTGCACAAATGGTTAAGGAAATAGACCTTGAAGCTAAGGCTGCTACCATTAATGGTATGCAATTGTGTAATCTACAGGCGGTTTTGAAATTATTTGGTGTAACGATTCGCACGTTTGCTGACGCGAGTGGATTTATGCATGAATTAAGTATGAAGAAGCATCCGTTGTGGGAATTGATCTCACCTGATCGTGCTAAAGAAATTCTGATGTTACTTTGCAGATTTGAAGGTGATATGGTTACGTCTACTAATGGAGGTATTAATACAGTCTCTTCTTCGTTTAATTCTGAAAATGTCTATGAAGGGGTTAATATCTCTATTCCTAGGAAGGTTGTTGAAACAGTAAATGCTCGCTACCATAACACTTTATATGGTTACTTTCTTGGTAAAAGGATTGCATTCCCTGTGGTTGAGTATTTTGCCAAGAATAACTGGGCAAAACATGGTCTTAAGCGTATCATGATGAATGAGAAAGGTTTTTTCTTTTTTCAATTTGGATCTAGTGAGGGTATTAATGCGGTTCTGGAAGGTGGTCCGTGGATGGTTCGTAATTCACCAATTTTTCTTAAGAAATGGACTATGAAAACGAATCTTCTAAAGGAGGAACTAACTCGTATTCCGGTATGGGTTAAATTTCATGATGTCCCGCTTCAGGTATTTGAAGAGGAAGGTATTAGTTTAATTGCTTCGTTTCTTGGTAAGCTTATTATGATGGATAATTATACTGATAATATGTGCAAAGAGTCTTGGGGTCGTTCTAGTTTTGCTCGTTGTCTTATTGAGATGAATGCTGATTCGGAGTTTATAGATAACATTACTATTGGTGTCCCTGATCTTGAAGGCTTTGGTTGTACTAAGGAGTTAATTCGAGTTGAATACGAATGGAAACCGCCTAGATGTCATACTTGTAATATTTTTGGTCATTTCGGTGATTCTTGTCCGAAAAATGTTAAACCTATAACGGTTGAAAAAGTGACAACTCAAGTTGATAAAGATGGGTTCCAACAAGTGCAAAGCAAGAGGAAGAAGTACAAAGGTAATTTAGGGAATCAAGTTCCGAGAGGTGTTCCATTGAGCAAGGGTTTCCAAGCAGGTAAGACGGTTGTATTTCGGCCAAAAACTCACTTGGATACTACAAGTACGAGTGCTGATAATAGTAGTAAGTTGCATACTAAATCTGGTCAGTTGCAGCAGTCCAGCAATCTTAATGGTCCGAACAAGGCTAAAGCTCAAATGAGCAGTGTTTCTACATCAAATAAATTTTCATCTTTGTCCATACCTGGTATTGATGAAGGGGCTCAAGTAAGCGAGGAAGATAATGAGGAGGAGGAGGGAGTCGAGGTCGTCTTTGATGAATCGGTGAACCTTCTCAATTCTCATATTGGGGCAAGCACTCCTACTGGCTGATCCTATGTTGATATTTTATTATTTTCCTCGTAACTTTATGTTATCGTCTTGGTTTTTGTCTAGTTTATATATTTCCAGCATTCTAGACTAGTTAATGTTTATGGCCTGTCGTAAACATTTTGTTTAACAAGCTGCCTGTAGCTTGCGGTTAATGTGGTATTTCAGCCACATTCCTTGTACTTCAACGCTTTTTTTGGTTCTATTTACCGGGGTCATTGCTACCCTTTTACCAAAAAAAAAAATGTTATGTTGTGTTTATCATGTATTTTGTATGTTCTGATTAAGTATTACTTGTATTTCTTGTATTATTATACTTGTTGTGTAATAATAAGTAACTTCCTAAAAATAGCAGGTTTCCTAAAATAGAAAGTTTCTAAAAATAGAAAGTTTCCAAAAATAGATTAACTTCTTAAAATAGATAAGTTTCTAAAAATAGAAAGTTTCCGAAAATAGTAAGTTTCTTGAAATAGAAGGTTTCCATATTTAGAAATAAGCTTAATTAATAAGCTAATAGTATAAGCTTAGTTTTACTGATTAAATATACTAAGTCATGTGATTAATAATATAGTTTATTAATTATAACATGTTAATTAGATAAACTATAGGTTATAAGATTTAATTCAGTATAAGCATGATTTAATTAAACTAAAGTGTATAAAATACTTAGGTGAAACATGTATTAATATCTATATTAATATAACCTAAGTCATGATTATTAAGTAATTATATGTCATGTTTTAATAATTAAATAATTACTATAGTCTAATTTAAATAATAAAATACTTAGGTTATAATCATGTATTATTAATAATAATAATAAACCTAAGTCATGTTTTAATTAAATTAATTAGGTATCATGTTAATTAAATTTAATTAACTTGAAAAAATATATGCACATGTAAACTAATTAAACTTGTAAAAAATAATTAACCCGATCCCGTGTATTATTTATTAAACTGTGCCAGCGAACCCGTGAAAACCCGTGAACCAACACCCCCGAAAACAATGGCAAACCGGCCTAATCCGGTTTCCCCTACTCTCGGCAAGTTGCCATCGGCTGCTGCCAGTGCTCTTGTCCTGCTCGCGCAGCCGCTGACCACAAACCAACCACGAGGACACCCCTGACGTGAGTCGGGGTGCCTTGTTCCCTGCTGCCGACTGTAACCCAACACCACCGAGACCTTTGTCTCGTGTGGTGGTGCGAACCAAGCGACACCGAGAGTCGTAGGACTCTCGGTTGTGCGGCGGCCTAACACCAAAACCCGAAAACAACCTTTATTATTACCCACCATGATTCTAACATGTTAATTAATCTTAATTAATTATTCCCATGATCACATGTTCATAAAAACATAATAAAAAATAATTAGAAAGGTTTTCGGATTACCCAAAACACGTGGAATGAATAAATCTTGATCTCAAAAACACACTCTTAATCAATAACTAAAATCAAAACCCCGTCCTCCTTTTAGGCTTGCTACCAGCGGCTAAACCAGAACATCACGTTCTCCTTTTGGGTGTTACTGGCGGCATAACCAGAACATCACGTTCTCTTTTTGGGTGCTGCTGGAAGCATAACCAGAACATCACGTTCTCCTTTTGGGTGTTGCTGGCGGCATAACCAGAACCGGCGGCCACCATGAGGCCTGCTAGGGTTTTTGCTTTGTTTTGAAAATGTGATAAATTAAAATGTAATGATTAACCTTCCTGCCATATTTTTGTGAAGTGGGTTGGGTCATAAGGCCCGTTTCCTTTCTTTGTGTACGCGGGTAGGTGGGGCCCACAAGGGAAACCCGAACCTTTTCATGCTTAATAATTACATGTTGGTACATTTGTATTGCTACGTTATTATAATTTATTCGTGTTATTATAAATACTTGTACGTAATCGCAATAATAATATACGTAAATACATATTTATGTGTTCGTGATTCTAACGTTCATGATTTCATGTTCGGGATTATAATTATTATTGATAATAATTATCTTGTATTAATACATACTTAATACTTATCGTGTAATAACGCGTACGTAATTATTGTAATTAATATTCGTGATTCGTGTTCATGTTATATAAAGAAAGTTGTAATCTTGTACGTACGATTATTAGTATACTGTTCATGGTAAAAGCATGCGGGTTTTACAACTCTTCCCCCCTAAACAGAATAATTCGTCCCCGAATTATAGATAAAGTAAACTGTAAGAGAAACCTAACCGAATCAAAACGGGAAAGATATGCAAGATAAAAGGACATGAAGGTGACATGCTAGAATGAACGTGTAACGTGACATGGCTAAAAAGGACATGGAACGTGACGTGATTGAAGAATCTTACTGAATTATGGAATGATTAGAGGATAAAATCCGGATAGACTCGTCCGTTTCGAAGTGGCTTCCCTCTCGGAACGGTTCCTTCACAAGATCTTGACACAAATGATAAATCTTGGTCCTCCTGACCTTGACTTGAAAACACGAAGAGTTCATGGTTACCAACGTAAGATAGATCCCCTGAATTTGATCGAGGGAATAAGAATTAACGTGCAAGGGTAACTGAAACGTTATAATGCGAAATAACCCAAACTAACTGATAATAGTAATGTCTTAGCAATGATACGCGAGACATACTGAAACGTAGTACGTGAAAAATTGTGAACGTGATACGTGAACAATTTTGAACGTGTTACGTGGAGATATAGTGAGTGTAGTATGAGCAAACATATCGTGATCAATGATACGTGTAACATATCGCGAACGTGATATCAGGAACGTGGAATGAACATGACATGTGAAACATATCGTGAACATGGAATACGGCGGCGGTAACGCCAAATGCTATAAGGAGAGACGTGGAATGTGACGTGAAACGTCTATCTGAGGATAGAGAGTTATAATAAACTTGAGTCTGGTCTCTCAAGTTCTTGCAAAACTTCCCAGAATGAATAATGGACGTAACATCGTAAGCCAGGAGACAATCATGAAAGTGAATTGTTTCATGAACGTGAGTGTGAAAGCAAGTCGTAAAATTTTAACAAAGACGTGAACGTAAATAAGGAGCACAAATGTGAACCTTCGTCTGGCCCGATAGCTGAGGGATTACCAAGTGATCGGATGAGCCCTGGCTGGAACACGTCTGATCAATCTGTTGGTTCTGAAATCCTTGCGAATGTAAGGATTCTGCAGACTTGGTCAAACTATTGACAATAACCCAGATAGCACCATGCTTCTTTTGAGTTTGCGTTAATCTGGTAACCAAAATCCTTGGAAATCTTGTCCCATTTCTGTTCACCTGTTTCCGATGATGGAAAACATCGTAGTCAGTTGGTGTTCTAGCTTAGCCTGTTGGTATGTCAGGTACTTAGATATGAAAGTAACTATATCTTGCTTCGTAGAAACTTGATACATAGAAATTTGCGGAATCCATGTGATGCAGCGTGTCACTGTAATCAACCAGAATTTAAATTGGAAAATTTCAAGGTGAAATTTCTCCTGTCGTAGAATTTGCAACATAGTGGAAATATGGTCTTCCTGCTCTTCTCTAGACCTAGAGAAAAATCAGGTTATCCTTGATGAAAACACTGATGAATTTGTTTACGAGTTCATGAAAACTCAATTTATTAAGTCCATAATGCTGATGGGGCATTTATGAGACTAATACAAAATCATGAATCTAGCATGACCGAGTCGAATACGAATAGCAGTCATGTAAATGTCCTGCTCTTTCACTCGTCACTGTTGGCAGCATGATCATGAATCCGATCTTGGAAAGTGCTTAACACCCTAAAGTTGATTGGACATGTTGTCAATACGTGTAGGAGAATAATGGTTATGGATGGTGATTTGTTTTAAATCGACGGTAGTCGACACATAATCTCATGTTATTGTCCTTCTCCTTGAAGGTTCTTCTAGAATGTATGGGAAGATTTTGGTATAATCCGCTAGTTATGCGTAAAAGGACTTCAGTGGTCATGTCTTAACTGAAAGCTAGAAAATTTTAGCAGTCATAGCTAATAACGCACGTGCTTGTAAAGCATAGATAATTTGTACATATTTTCCTGATGGAAAACCATGCTGAATGTATTCAAGAGCCTGAAAAATATTGTACAAAATCATGAATCGTAGCAGGGTGTGCTGTTCGTAGTCCATAATTAGGATTAAATTCAACTCGTGTCTGTCCGAGGTAATGCGTTATCAGCTTGGATCTCATCATTAGGCTGAAGGAAAACCTTCGTATACATGGGGAATACGAATGGCGTCCTTTATGGTCATGAATATATGAAATATAGGTGCAAGAAATGAAAGTGTCATCGAGAAACGTGATAGATCTCACTGATACGCTGGTGATGGTACTGAAATTCTTGTGGCCTGATTAATACATGGCACAACAAAATGGATATACCCTTTGGAGGGTACCCTGAATTTCTTAGGGATGTTCTAGAATTTGACTTGAGTCATGTGTCTTGACTCATGTCTTGGAAATATAAGCATGACATGTGTTTTGACTGGTGTCTTGACATGTGTCTCGAGGTGTGAAACAAATAGACTACAAATATTAGGTTATTTTGCCAGAATTGGCGGATCGGTTGGACTACTGATCCTTTGTATTTCTGATCATGTCCGCGGCCGGAACTTCTGTTGCGATTGCTAGGATAGTTGCTGTCACAGTAGTGGTTACTATAGTCATGTCTGTCAGTTCCATGATGGTCATTCTCATAACTGTGATTCATGTAACTATTCAGCTGAGTGGTCGGCTGGTACCAGTTCGCACTCATATGACTGCAACGAAAACTGAATGACGTGCGATATATAACTAAGAATTAGGAATCATGATTGATGAAAATCGTCTAGTGGTGAAGCATCTTCTCGTCCGATCGCTTTGACCTAACGCCTTTGTCATCGTATTGTAAGATCTCCAGGTTGTGAACAGCATCAGCATCTCGTAGCGTCTCTATAATCCGCAGCATCAACCCTTAGTAACATCTCCAAGCTATGAGCGGCATCAGCAATTTGTAGAGTATCAGTAAGTGGAATACGCACATGGGATACGGTACATGGAGTACACATGGAATGCACGTGAAATGATCGGTATGGGGTCGATAATCTGACATGTTTAAGGAAAATAATTGGTCAAATGGTTAGAAAGACCATCATGATAACGTGGCAATGCCAGTATATACATCATTCTGGTTGCATAGAGAAACGCTAATGTGTGCTTAAACGAATGTCAACGATGATTTTACTGAAAGCATGATTAATGAAAACCAACCATGACTATCATGAAAGAAGGATTTAAATGAATTCCAACAGTGTCTTGCATGAAAGCATAAACAACAAAAGAGGCGTAAGACGTAATCACATGAAGACGAAATCATCATCAAGAAACATGAAACAACCTAACATGAAGGAGTGGATAACATAATCAGCATGAAACTGAAGTTAACCATGACAGTATGAAAACATACTTGACATAAAAACATAGTAACTTATGAGGGGACATGAAAAAAAATCTATGCCAATAAATCATGAGAAAAATTTTGTGCATGAAAACAGTGCATGAATACATGATGCAGTTTATAAAAACCTTTATATGCGCGAGGGTGAATGTCAATGGTCAGTTTAACCAAAACAAAAGACATGGCGAGGGGACGCCTATGGGTCGGTCCCAAAGTTAAAAGTTTCGATAAAAGCACATGCGACTAAATAGGGCCAGTCTTGTACCAACCATTACTTAGTCAAAATTCCGGCAATGATGATACATGAAACATAAATAAGTAAAAATCATATGTCAAAACTTATCAGAAATTTTTTTATGTGCCTAATTATGAACTACTGGGTTCAGTCCACATAGCCACAGTTCACGAGGAACATCATGCATAAAACAATGACACATAACTACATATGAATGACGGTTGTCCATCCATATTAGTAAAACAATATCGATGAAAACATCAAGGTTAAAACATCAAGGTGCTGAAAACATCATGGTTAAAACAATAATACGCTGAACACATCAATACGTGGAATAACAAGCTTTGGCTTAGGAAGCTCCTGGTGACTACCCACTAGTCACATGTCAAGTTTTAGAGCCTACAGGTCGAAGCCTTGGCTCTGATACCATAATTGTAACACCCCACTTTGATAGGTGGACCGTTACGTGTAATTATGGCGTGTCATCAAAGCATGCAAGGAAATATGTAGTAAAACATATATGACTATATGGAAAACCGGAATCAAACATCGGTTCCCAAAATAAACCCAAAACATAAATAAAGTAAATGAATGAATGAAAGACTAAACAAGCATAAGTATATGAAGGCAAAAGGAGAAGAAGTGTATGGCAGCTTCCATCCTATGTACGTCCTCCAAATGCTCGAGTCTGTCCTTAGGTACCTGCCGTTTTGGGACATGGAAAGGAAAGTAATGGCTGAGCATAAGGCTCAGTGCACGGATATATGACATAGTATGAATGGTTGAAATATAAATAAGACTAATAGCAGCGGAAATGTATAATTCCTAGAAAACCTAGTTGTCTGTCATGTTAACTGGTTTTAGTTCTGAAAACATAGCTTACGTTACTTATGAAAATATGTATTAGTTAATGTACCAAAAGCCAATATAGGTCATGAGGTCAACAACGTGCATGAATACTTGGAGGGGTGACCTCGTCATGCAAATTAGAGGGGATGCCTCTAATTAACTGGTAAGTGGGTAGGAGGGATCAACTCCTTGTAAAGGATGCAAGGCACACACCACATTCACCATGAAATCCTGACTGAAACATGTAACTAGGATGCACCCATATGCCCCACATGATAATATAATAATATAATGGCCAAATAACTGAAAAGGGACGCCATGAGCTATCACTCCGCCGTGGTGAAGTCATAACACTAGTGCCTCTAGTGTTATGGATATGGTACCTCCATAACTAGGTGAAACTGGTCATGCATGTATATGGCTAAGGTAACTAATAAAACATAAGCATTTAATCTGTAACTACTGGGGAAAACAGTTGGCTGCATACGGGAAATCCTAATGAAGGAAGAGATTGTCCTTACTGAAGGACGGGAAATCCGTACCTTATGTCCAGTGAACGAAAAAGACGAACGGAAGGAAGTCCTACTTCGATCTCACTTATGCTACATAACTAGTATACGTGTATAAGTATTCTGATTACTGATGACGTAACTGATTTTATATCGTGTCTTAGCTTGATTTATATTTTCATGCCTTGTTTTACTGATTTTAATGTTATGTTGTGTTTATCATGTATTCTGTATGTTCTGATTAAGTATTACTTGTATTTCTTGTATTATTATACTTGTTTTGTAATAATAAGTAACTTCCTAAAAATAGCAGGTTTCCTAAAATAGAAAGTTTCCAAAACTAGAAAGTTTCCAAAAATAGATTAACTTCTTAAAATAGATAAGTTTCTAAAAATAGAAAGTTTCCGAAAATAGTAAGTTTCTTGAAATAGAAGGTTTCCATATTTAGAAATAAGCTGAATTAATAAGCTAATAGTATAAGCTTAGTTTTACTTATTAAATATACTAAGTCATGTGATTAATAATATAGTTTATTAATTATAACATGTTAATTAGATAAACTATAGGTTATAAGATTTAATTAAATATAAGCATGATTTAATTAAACTAAAGTGTATAAAATACTTAGGTTAAACATGTATTAATATCTATATTAATATAACCTAAGTCATGATTATTAATTAATTATATGTCATGTTTTAATAATTAAATAATTACTATAGTCTAATTTAAATAATAAAATACTTAGGTTATAATCATGTATTATTAATAATAATAAGAAACCTAAGTCATGTTTTAATTAAATTAATTAGGTATCATGTTAAATTAATTTAATTAACTTGAAAAAAATATATGCACATGTAACCTAATTAAACTTGTAAAAAATAATTAACCCGATCCCGTGTATTATTTATTAAACTGTGCCATGAACCGAACCCGTGAAAACCCGTGAACCAACACCCCCGAAAACAATGGCAAACCGGCCTAATCCGGTTGCCCCTGCTCTCGGCAAGTTACCACCGGCTGCTGCCGGTGGTCTTGTCCTGCTCGCGCAGCTGCTGACCACAAACCAACCACAAGGACACCCCTGACGTGAGTCGGGGTGCCTTGTTCCCTGCTTCCGACCGTAACCCAACACCACCGAGACCCTTGTCTCGTGTGGTGGTGTGAACCAAGCGACACCGAGAGTCGTAGGACTCTCGGTTGTGCGGCGGCCGAACACCAAAACCCGAAAACAACCTTTATTATTACCCACCATGATTTTAACATGTTAATTAATCTTAATTAATTATTCCCATGATCACATGTTCGTAAAAACATAATAAAAACTAATTAGAAAGGTTTTCGGATTACCCAAAACACGTGGAATGAATAAATCTTGATCTCTCAAACACACTCTTAATCAATAACTAAAATCAAAACCTCGTCCTCCTTTTGGCTTGCTACCGGTGGCTAAACCAGAACATCACGTTCTCCTTTTGGGTGCTGCTGGTGGCATAACCAGAACATCACGTTCTCCTTTTGGGTGTTGCTGGCAGCATAACCAGAACATCGCGTTCTCCTTTTGGGTGTTGCTGGCGGCATAACCAGAACCGGCTGCCACCATGAGGCCTGCTAGGGTTTTTGCTTTGTTTTGAAAATGTGATAAATGAAAATGTAATGATTAACCTTCCTGACATATTTTTGTGAAGTGGGTTGGGCCATAAGGCCCGTTTCCTTTCTTTGTGTACGCGGGTAGGTGGGGCCAATAAGGGAAACCCGAACCTTTTCATGCTTAATAATTACGTGTTGGTACGTTTGTATTTCTACGTTATTATAATTTATTCGTGTTATTATAAATACTTTTACGTAATCGCAATAATAATATACGTAAATACATATTTATGTGTTCATGATTCTAACGTTCATGATTTCATGTTCGTGATTATAATTATTATTGATAATAATTATCTTGTATTAATACATACTTAATACTTATCGTGTAATAACACGTACGTAATTATTGTAATTAATATTCGTGATTCGTGTTCATGTTATATAAGGAAAGTTGTAATCTTGTACGTACGATTATTAGTGTAATGTTCATGGTAAAAGCACGCGGGTTTTACAGTGAGGGTAGCATTAACATTTTTTAATTGCTTGTGACTCTGTCTAGTTTCTTTAACATCTTGTTGTAAAGTGGAAATTAAATTAGCAAGAGCAAAACGTTCCTCTTCATCATACTCATTTGCATGTTGATCATCCTCAGACTCATTATTGCACATGTCTGATGAATTAGGTGTGGTATTACTATCAACCGTTTCCATCATATGTGTGTCATTAATGGCATTGGGTAGATCACTATGCTCATGAATATCACCAAACACATTATATTGTTCAATAGTGTGTACCTTATCGATTGGGTCAGTGTCAAAGATAGAATCGTTGTCATCTTCAGTGACTTTGAGAACTTCTTCAACCTTGGCCATGTACGAGTAATGTTCATAGAGTTCTTGATTAAAATCTTCATCATCAGTGTCATCAAGCATTGCTCCTTCATCAAATGACAATTTAACCCCTGCTTCCATCTTCTTGCATAGCAGCATCTTTTCCTTGTGATAGCTAGAGTCTCTAACCCTTTTCGGCTTCCTGCATTCCTTTGCCATATGCCCATAACCTTGGCAATTAAAACATTAAATCCCACCTTGATGAACCACTTGACTTCCAACAGTTTCCCTATTCCCAGTAGCAACAGCAATCCTCTGAGTATCATACTTGGCAATTTGTTGATCATACCTTGCAGAACCCTCAACATGCGTTGGATTATGTCGATCATACCTAGAAGGACTTGCACCACGTCGACGTGTGTCATAACTTGGAGGACTCTCAACATATTGGTTCTTTGTGTTAGATGATGTTCGAAGATTGTTGTTGGTGGGTTTGTAGATTTTCTGGTAAGTCTTCATTATGAAAGCAATTTGTTGTTTCATCTCTTGATTCTTTTGAGATTGGTCTTCGTCACTATCTTCTTCAGATGATGACTCAGATGGTGGTGATGGTGCTCTTGGCACTTTACCTCGTGATCTTGTGGATGATGAAGACTTAGATGATATGGAATATCGTGGTGAGGATGATGTAGTGAAGTATGGCTTAGGAGCACGAGAGCGATGATCTTGAACATGTTGAGTGGTAGTCACTAAAGCAAGTGGATTAGCCGTCTTTGCAACACGTTCAACTCGAATCTCATTTGCTTCATTCTGAAATTGCTTCAATATATCAAAGAGTCGATGATATGAGACCTCGTCTAACTTTTCTTGTTGTTTCACTAAAGTGACGAACCGTGTCCAGTCTGGTTGAAGTTGTTGAAGAAATTGAACATTGACTTGCATGGTGGAGACTTGCAGATTATTTCTTGTCATGTCATTCATCATTTTATAAAACCTGGAGTAGTATGAATCAATTGATTCTCCATCCCTTGAAGTAAACTTGCCAAAGTTCCAAAACAAGTTTGTTTTGACATCTTGTTTGTTGAGTGATTCTCCTTGTTGCAAGCGTTCAATAGCAGTCCACATTTCATGTGCAGTAGGGCATGCATCAACCGTGGAGGAAATATCATCTCCAATCCCACTTATAACCATATAGATAGCTTCCTTCTCCGCATCATGCCAAGCACAATTTTCAGGTGTGAGATCGGATCTTGTTTCATCACGTTCACTTGCGGGTAATGCATCAGTAGTATCAGTGGCTGGTCTTGGAGGAATTGATATCTTCTTGAATACATATGGTCCATGAGTAATACATTACCTCAAGGCATCACCATTAGGTCTTGTATCAAGGTATCGTATGAAACGTGATTGCCATTGAGCATACCGACCAGACACAAGCATTGGTGGTCTCTCTTTGTTACCCGCCACCATGATATTGTTGTTTGTGACACGATACTCTTGAGTAGAATCCATATCTAGAGACTTGAAATTGATGAAGTGAAAATGGATCTTAAGTAGATGTGTTGTGATTGTTGTTGTCGATGAAAAATGTTAAAAATCCCCTAAAAATTGTCTTCACAAGAAACCAAAAATTCGAAGGCGAAAAATCACACGACCCCTTCTTCGGAATAATGACCCTTCTTCGGATAAATGGAACTTTTTCGGAATTTTGTGATGTTTTTAGAGAATTTGAGATTTTCGGAATAAGTGATGTTTTCAGAGAATTTGAGATTTTCGGAATAAGTGATGTTTTCAGAGAATTTGAGATTTTCGGAATAAGCTTTTTTGGAAATGGTGATATTCGGATAAATTCACTTTTTCGGAGAAATATCTCCGGATAATACACTTTTTTTAGAATAAACTAAATTCTGATAAAATGATATCTTCGGAATACAGAAATCTTCGAAAAAACCACAAACCTGATTTTCGGAAAAACCCCAATCTTCGGAATGAGTAGTTTCTTCGGAATGAGTAGTTTCTTCGGAATAGCAAAACCCTTTTATGAAATACCAATTTTCAGAATATTAAAACCCCTTTCCGAAGATATTTCTTCAGAATGTTCTTGTTGGCCAATATAGCTACTGTATACGAACGTAACCCAAAAACCCATCCAAACACCTCAAAAACTTATGATTTTAACCACAAAAACCTAACCAAATCCGTACCACATCTATGTAAGTGATTTATATCAAGATTTATAGCCCGAAAAGCTTAAAAAAATAATTCGGGATGATTTAGATGAAAAATCAACCGGACCAAACTCTAAACCAAACAACGAATAACAAATCTACTCTGTGGCGATTGATACCAAATGTTGTCCCATGTTATTTGATGATTAATGATAGAATATAGATGAAAAGATATGAATTTCTAGAGAGAGAAAGTAGTGAGAGAGAGTAGAGAGAAGATGGAGAACTAGGTGATATTAGATTAGAAGAATGAAATATACAAATGAACAATCCACCCTTCCTAACATGCTAGGAAGGGCCTTATATAGCCAGGCTTACATGTAAGCATAATGGGCTATATTGTTTGGACCGGGCTTGTCTTTTGGGCTTTAAGTAGCTTAAATCCAAGTCCGTGAACCACGACTATTTAACTAACTATTACAACGTTCTAATGAATATTACAATAATAAACTATGACCGAGCATTCTGATTTTTTGTAAACTCTAATTACATTAAAAACCCTAAAGAACATCTATGGCGGCAGAAAAGTCTTTCTTGTCGGCAAGTGTGTTTTTTCTATTGTTTTTTGTTTAAATCGGTCGCTGGGCTACCTTGTTTTTTCTTAGGGTTTTTTAGGGTTTGTTTTAAGTTAATTCGTTCTTGTCTTCTTTCGTCGGCTGTATTTAATCGTTGCAACATTAATTTTTCAATTGGTCGGCTGACCTTAATTCGTTCTTGTCTTCTTTCGTTGCAACATTAATTTTTCAACCGTGCAAATCATTAATTTTTCAATCGTTGCAACATTAATTTTCTTGTCTTCTTCCGTCGGCTGACCTAAATCGTGGGCGGCTGACCTTAAATTAATTAAGATTGGTGTCGGCTGACCTTTGATTGGTGTCGGCTGACCTTTGAAGTGCAAATTAATTAATCTGAAGGGGTCCTTGAATCTTGTTTTGGTTATCTTTTTGTTTTACGATAAAAAAAAATAGTTACTGTTTGTTTAGGGTTTATTTTCCGTGGTTAGGGCTGTGTTTGATTGAACATGGATTCGAGCAATGAAAATGATAAGCCATTGTTCACAGGTTGGAATGATAGGGATATGGTGTCTAATCTTAAGGTTTTAGTAACGTTAGAGGAGATATCTAATTTGTTTTCTATTCCTTTGAATACTGTGCGTGACATTGAAGTGTTTGCAAATGGTGTTAAGGCAAACAAATTTCCTAAATGGTCTACCTTACCTAAGGAGACCACTACGCTTTATTATGAAGTTTTGTGTGAACGCCATTTGAATCTTACTAGCAAAACGTCTTCACTCAGTTCAGGTGGTTCGAGTGTGCACTCAGCACAAATGGCTAAGGAAACAGATGACTCTATTCCAAATGTTTCCTCTTCTTGTGATGTATCTTTGGACCTTGCAGCTAAGGCTGCAACAATTAATGGTATGCAACCGTGTAATCTACATGAGGTTTTGAAATTATTTGGTGTAACGATTTGCACGGTTGGTGATGCGGGTGAATTTATGCATGAATTAAGAATGAAGAAACATCCTTTGTGGGGATTGATCTCACATGACCGTGCTAAAGAAATTCTGGAATTGCTTTGCAAATTTAAAGCTGATATGGTTACGTCTACTAATGGAGGTATTAATGCAGTCTCTTCTTCGTTTAATTCTGATAATGTCTGTGAAGGGGTTAATATTTCTATTCCTAAGAAGGTTGTTGAAAAAGTAAATACTCGCTACCAAAACACTTTATATGGTTACTTTATTGGTAAGAGGATTGCATTTCCTGTGGTTGAGTATTTTGCTAAGAAGAACTGGGCAAAACATGGTCTTAAGCGTATCATGATGAATGAGAAAGGTTTTTTCTTTTTTCAATTTGGGTCTAGTGAGGGTCTTAATGCGGTTCTGGAAGGTGGTCCGTGGATGGTTCGTAATTCACCAATTTTTCTTAAGAAATGGACTATGAAAACGAATCTTCTAAAGGAGGAATTAACTCGTATTCCGGTATGGGTCAAGTTTCATGATGTACCGCTACAGGTATTTGAAGAGGAAGGTATTAGTTTAATTGCTTCGTTTCTTGGTAAGCTTATTATGATGGATAATTATACTGATAAGATGTGCAAAGAGTCTTGGGGTCGGTGTAGTTTTGCTCGTTGTCTTATTGAGATGAACGCTGATTCGGAGTTTATAGATAACGTTACTATTGGTTTCCCTGATCTTGAAGGCTCTGGTTGTACTAAGGAACTAATTCGTGTTGAATACGAATGGAAACCGCCTAGATGTCATACTTGTAATATTTTTGGTCATTCCTTTGATTCTTGTCCGAAAAATGTTAAACCTACAATGGTTGAAAATGTGACAACTCATGTTGATAATGATGGATTCCAACAAGTGCAAAGTAAGAGGAAGAAGTACAAAGGTAATTTAGGGAATCAAGTTCCGAGAGGTGTTCCATTGAGTAAGGGTTCCCAAATAGGAAAGACGGTTGTTTTTCGTCCAAAAACTCGCTTGGATACTACAAGTACGAGTGGTGATAATAGTAGCAAGTTGAATATTACATCTGGTCAGTTGCAGTAGACTAGTAATCCTAATGGTCCGAACAAGGGTACAGCTCAAATGAGCAGTGTTTCTACATCTAATAAATTTTCATCTTTGTCCATGCCTAGTATTGATGAAGAGGTTCAACTAAGCGAGGAAGATAATGAGGAGGGAGTCGAGGTTGTCTTTGATGAATCGGTGAATCTTCTCAACACTAATTTTGGGGCAAGCACTCCTACTGGCTGATCCCATGTTGATATTTTATTATGTTTCTCGTAACTTTATGTTATCATCTTGGTTCTTGTCTAGTTTATTTATTTCCAGTATTCTAGACTAGTTAATGTTTATGGCCTGTCATAAACATTTTGTTTAACAAGCTGCCTGTAGCTTGCGGTTAATGTGGCATTTCAGCCACATTCCTTGTACTTCAACGTTTTTTTTGGTTCTATTTACCGGGGTCATTGTTACCCTTTTACCAAAAAAAAAATGACCGAGCATTCTTGTTTGACTCAATATTTTGAGGCTAACATATACAAGAGATAGAATCAAATAAAACATGTAACTCTTCTATTCCTATATACAATATTCTGAATTCTTATTTATAAGAATCCATAAATCGTAGAGACAGTCCTTCCATGTTTTCATCTTCATGTTTCTACGACATCAACTTTTAGACCCAACACTACGAGCAGTGTTGATGCAAAGGGAGAAGGTTATCGCATACGCGTCTTGCCAATTGAAAACTCATGAGAAAAACTACACGACTCACGACTTAGAACTCAGAGCCGTAGTGTTTGCTTTGAAATTATGGAAGCGTTACTTTTATGGAACCAAGTGTATTGTCTTCACCGACCACAAGAGTTTGCAACATATTCTTGATAAGAAGGAACTGAACATGAGATAACGTCGATGGATCGAGTTGCTTAGTGATTATGACTGTGAGATTCGTTACCACCCTGGGAAGGCCAATGTGGTGGCGGATACACTAAGTAGAAAGGAGAAACTGATTACATGTAAAGTTAGGTCGTTAGCTATGATTATTAGTTTGAACTTACATGCGTAAATTCGTGAAGCACAAACTAAAGCCCTTAAACCGGAACATGTTGAAGCTGAGAAACTAGGAGGAATGGTTACTAAAAAATTGGAGACTCATGTTGATGGAACGCTATGTCTGAATGGGAGAAGTTGGTTACCACTGTGGGATGTGATTCTACACGAGTCGCATAAATCTAAGTATTCGATTCACCTAGGATCTGACAAGATGTATCATGATATGAAAAGCTATATTGAAAGCTGAAATTGCTACTTACGTTGGGAAATGTTTGACATGTTCTAGGGTGAAAACAGAAGCCCAAAACCCATCTGGACTGTTGGTACAACCAGTGATTCCTATGTGGAAATGGTAAAACATAACCATGGATTTGGTAGCTAAGGTGCCTAAAATGACAAATTGATTTGACACAATTTGGGTAATTGTGGATCGACTTACGAAATATGCACACTTTTTGTCTATGAGAGAAGATGTTAGAAATCCACTTTATGTGACGACATTTAAGAATTCCCATTAGTTATCATAGTCACTCACACAAAGACTAGACTAGGAAACTATGTATAGTGTAGGTGCATGAGTGACTATAAATACCCCTCCAAGGCTTCCAAGGAGGGTTGTTGATTGTGTTTTTCTCTTTTCGTTTATAACATTCTCTTTCTCTATCTAGAAACACCTACAACCTCTCTATCTCTCTCTAAAAACACCTACAACCTCTATCTCTCTCTAAAAATGGCAACAACCTTCTTCCACCACCCTAGACCATCGGATCTCATATTATTGCAAACCCACAGAAAATGATTCCATGGACAGACTTACGAGACTTTACTTGAAGGAAGTAGTCTTTAAACACGGAGTGCCGATATCGATCATTTCTGATAAAGACGGAAGATTCACTTCACAATTATGGAGATCACTTTAGAAAGCGTTGGGTACGCAATTGGACATGAGTACTGCTTATCACCCGCATACTGATGGACAAAGTGAGAACTATTCAAATGTTAAAGGTCATGTTGCGTGCTTGCGTGCTTGACTTTGGAAAGCAATGGGATAGACATTTTTCTTTAGTGGAATTCACTTACAACGGTTATCATACTAGTATTAAGGCTGCACCATTTTAAGCGTTTTATGGACGTAAATGTTGTTCGCTTGTTTGTTGGACTGAAGTCGGGGATAGTCAACTCACTGGTCCTGAACTTATCCGTGAAACTACCGAAAAGATTGTTCAAATCAAGAGCTGAATTCAATCAGCCAGTGATCTACAAAAGAGTTACGCCGACGTTCGACATAAGCCTCTCGAATTTCAAGTGGGAGACCGAGTGATGCTAAAAGTATCGCCTTTGAAAGGTGTAGTACGTTTTGGCAACCGAGGAAAGCTGAACCCCCGTTGCATTGGACCTCTCAAGATTCTAACAAAGGATAGAACCGTATCTTATCGTCTTGAGTTATCGCAGGCATTGATCCGTTTACATCGTACTTTTCACGTTTCGAATCTAAAGAAGTGCCTTTTTGATGAGACACTTGTTATACCGTTGGAGGAACTTCGAATCGACGAGAAACTAAAATTTGTCGAGGAATATGGTGAAATCTTAGACCGAGAGGTCAAGTGATTCAAACAGAGTCGTATTCTGATCGTCAAAGTGAGGTGGAATTCTAAACGTGGACCTGAATTCACTTGGGAGCGTGAGGATCAATTTCGTAAGAAATATCCGCATCTATTTGACAACTCTAGAACCCGTGACACTCCTAAGCTTTAAGGACAAAGCTTCTCTAACAAAGGGAGGATGTAACATTCGGTAATTTTCCTGACTTGTTAAATGACTATTATACCCTTTGACTTTTATTTAGTCAATTATGTGCTTGAACTGTGTTTGAACCGGGAAGTTATCCCGCGTTTTCTGGAAAACCGTCTGATGACGTGTAATGACTTGACACTGTGCTCAGTCATCATTCTAAAAATATTATGTGAATCTGACCAAATTGCTGTGACGGTCAATGAATTGACGATAATCCGTGAGATTTTTCGTAACTGTGAATTACGTGCTTAACTGTTTAATTTTAACAGCGTGATTGTTCTTTACGTGATCTGAGTATTTAATTGCTTCAATATATATTTACGTGTACGTATTTTATATTTTTTCTATTTATAGAAATGAATCGTATTTTTGTGAATAATTAATATACGTAACGAGTTTCCGTATTTTTCGTTGTTTTTACGTTTAATCGTTGTTAACATGCATAAAACGTTTTATAAATCATAAAATGTCATTTTTCTTCGACAAATCATAAAATTACTATATTTCGTCAAATTTCTAAGTTTTACGCATTTTTAAACTTAACTATATACTTTTCAATAATTACCTAAAACAAGTTAACCTTTTTACCATAAACCTTTTAATAAATTACGACAAGCAAAATTTTGAATTATTTACCCATGTGGGACCCCTAAAAGCCGCGCCTAAACCAAGTATCACCATAACGGAAAGTTGAAAATTGTTACTAGGATATGTGTTTAACCTTAATACACAAATAAACATTTTAACTTATATAACTTTTAACTTATTATAATTGTTGAGAATAAAATTAGTTAAGTCATCTAGCCGCTGACAAATGCAATCAAGCCACTGAAAATGTAAAACCCGCATAGAAATACCATGAACAGTACACTACGTAAAACTAGAATAAATTAAAACTTTGCAGTTATATAATATGACACGTGTCACGAACATTGAAATACAAGTATTACGTAGTATATAAATGCACGATAAATATTATTGAATAATATTTAATTCACGAACATTTAAAACACGAATGAACACGAGAACTTTACGTATAATATTGGTCACGAAAAACATTTGGTTTGCCTCTTGGGCTTTGGTGTGCCCGTGGCAAAAACAAGAGAAAGAAAGGGTCGAGCCTATTTTTGGAATAACTCGTAAAAATAAACTACAGGGATTTCATTATACAGAATTTAAGAAAAAGAAAAGAAACCCTAGCCCCTCTTTTTCTTGGAGCCGCGACAGCCATCACCATCAAGGACGATTCATTGTATTTTGATCCTGGTTTATTACGTAGTCGTGTTCGTGTTCTCCTTTTTCATTCATTCACACAAACGGTATATCAAAACCTTAATCTCTTCATTCTTTTTATTTTAATTATGAACACATGTTTTTAGATCCTTAAAATTCATAATTAAAACATGTCATTGGTAATGGTTTGATCAAGGAACGAGTTTTAAGGTTGTTTGTTTACACCAAACCGAGAGCTAAAGCATCAGCCGAGACCCCCATATGGACTCGGTGGTGTTTTGGTTCGGACAACAGCAACCACCAAGGTCCCAGGGGAAACCTTGGTGCGGCAGTGGCTAGGCAGGCGAGGCAAGGGAAACCACCGGCTTCGGCCGGTGTGAGCTTTTGTCCGGCAATGGGAAGCCGCAACCAAGTAGCGGCAGCCAAGGCTGCAGCCGCCGGCTGTGCAACCACTGACCACCACCACAGCCGTGGCTGTTGGTGGTGAGTCGGTGTCGGGTTTTTGTTTCTCGAATTTCAGGCTCGGGATACTTTTATTAATTTAGTTTATTAAGTTAATTAAATTAATGTACATGACCAATTAATTAATTTAATTAAAACCATGACTTAGGTTATATTATTAAAATTAATAATACATGTTTAACCTAAGTATTTTTATTTGGACATTTGTTTTATTAATTAATTATTTTACTTAGATTACATGAAATAGTAATTTATTAATTAATTAATTCATGACTTAGGTAATTTATTTATTAGATCAATCATGTTATAACCTAAGTATTTATTTAATTTAATTTAATTAAAACCATGCTTAATTAAATTAAATTGTATAAGGTAAAGTTTATTAAATGGAACATGACATTTTATTAATTAATAAACCATGCTTTATCATTATTAATTGATAATAACATTAGCCTAAGTATTTATTTAATAGACTTTACTAATAAACTATCATTACTTATAACTTATGATTAATAAGCACTAGCTTATATTTTTTGACTTATTAATCCAGCTTATTTCTATTTATAGAAACTTTCTGTTTCAAGAAACTTGCTATTTTTGAAAACTTTCTATTTTTTCGAAACCTGCAATTTTTAGAAAGTTACTTATTATTACACTACAGGTATAGTAATACAATAACACATGAAATACATAATCAGAATACCAGTAAAACATGAATAAATACAAGATAACATTTAAAACAAGTAAAACATTACAAGAACATATAAAATAAGTTAAGAACACACAAGAACCAGTAACATACTCAGTAATGAGACAACTCATACATGTCCCTTATTTATGTAGCACTTGTGAAGTCGGAGTAGGACTTTACCTCTTTTCATCTTTCATCGTTCACTGGACATAAGGTACGGATATTCCGTCCTTCAGTATGGACATTCCTTCGTATGTATGATTAGGATTCCCCGTTTGAAGCCAACTGTTTTCCCCAGTATTTTATATGTTTTGAATGCTTATGTTTTGTTTTAAATGCCTGAGCTATATATACATGCATGCCACGACATCTAGTTATGGAGGTACCATAACCATAACACTAGAGGCAGCAGTGTTATGACTTCCCCACGACATAGTGATTTTGCTCGTGGCCTCCTTTTTAGTCTTTGCCATTTATTTATATTATCGTGTGGGGCGTATGGGTGCATCCTAGTTACATGTTTTTACAGGATTTTCATGGTGAATGTGGTGTGTGCCTTGCATCCTTTACAAGGAGTTGATCTATCCTACCCAGACTTATATAATTAGAGGCAACCCCTCTAATTGCATGATGAGGTCACTCCTCTATGTATTCATGCACGATGAACCTCATGATCTATATGGGCTCTTGGCTAATTAAAATACAGTTTTCTTATAAAAACATAAGTCTTTTCAAACTATAAAACCAGTTTTATAACATGTTCTGGGTTATCTAGGACTTATACATTTCCGCTGCTAGTCTTTATTATGGTTATGTAATTTCATATTATGTTATATATCCGTTCACTGGGCGTTTTGCTCACCCCTTTCCTTTTCATGTTCTTAAACGGCAGGTACTCAGGGATGCACTTAGGACCTTGAGAGTATGTGCATCTGGACGAAAGCTATCCAGCCTCCTTCACCGTATGCATTATCATACATTATTTATTTTGGACATTGTTTAGTCCTTTCCTTTTAGTACTTCGCATTCATGTGTGTGAGCTTATGTTGGACTAAAAATGTTTTTTTCATGTATTTCCTTTTATGGTCATTTTATGTTTAGACATTTACCTTGCATGCTTTGATGACACTCCATAATTGTCTTGTGATATTCCATTTATCAAAATGTGTGTTACAATTATGGTATCAGAGCCAAGGTTTCGACATGTAGGCTCTAAAAACTTGACCTGTGACTAGTGGGTAGTCATCAATGTCTCCCTAAAACTGACAGTTTGTTTTCATGCATTTGTTTCATGTATCATTGTTGTAGGAATTTTGACTAAGTAATGGTTGGTACAGGACTGGCCATATTTAGTCGCATGTGCTTTTATTCGAATCATTTTGTTTTGGTGAACCGACCCATAGGCGTTCACCCTCGCCATGTCACTTTTGTTTTAATGAACCGACCAATAGGTGTTCATCCTCGTCATGTCAATTTTATTTTGGTGAACCGACCCATAGGCGTTCACCAAAACTCATGTCGTTTTTGTTGGCTATGCCTTCATAAACTGTTACATGCATCATTTCTTATGTTTATCTTGTGTTCTAATCAGATTAATCATTGTATTTTGTTTTATACTGTTAGATGGTTACACACGTGAGCAAGACATGTAGGCATCTATCCAAGCTGCTCTACAAGCTTTACTTCCCCAACTCAGAAATGAGAATCGTGCTGAGGTTCAAGCCAACCAAAATCAGCATAAGAATCATACTCCTCCTCATCCACCAGCTACTCTCATTACTTTGCTGGAAAGGTTTAATAAGTAGCGACCTAAATCCTTCGAGTAGACTGATAGCCCATCTGAGGCTGAGAGCTGGATCGCACATGTTGAGAAGATTTTCGACGCCATGGGGTGTGTTCCTGTCTTCAAGGCGAGACTTGCTTGTTACAAATTTGAGGGAGACGTGCTGTCATGGTGGAAAGCACTTAAGCAGTCGAATGGAGGTAACTACTGGGTTACTGGCTTGACTTGGGTGCAGTTTAAGGAGTTGGAAAGCTAAGCAGGATCGGCTCAAGAGGGAGTATCATGGCATTCGATAGAGAGCTGGAGAGAATAGTACGGAATTTATGTAGAGATTCCTTCGACTTGCTGGATGTCTTGGCGCAGCAGTCGGGACTGCAGATGAGCAGGCGTATCACTTTCTCTGGGCTCTTCGTACTTTTGTCGCCAACAACTTGGTGTGTGCTACATTTACTACTGTGGCGCAGGTGGCAGATGCAGCTCGCAAGCTAGAGATGCTGCATGAGAGATACGAGTTTGGTGAAGCAGACAGATCGGAGAAGAGGTATATTGCAGTCATCAAGCGTTAATCATTTCATTCAATTCAGTAACTTCCATTTTATATCATTCTCTATACAATTGCATCTTTCAGGCAAAAGACTAGAGACCGGTCCCAACCGGCTACCCGGTAGTACCAGCCTATGGGAAACGATCAGACTCAGGATCGTTCTGCATCTGATAGGCGTGGTGGTAGTGACAACTACCGTAACAATGCCAACAACTCCGGCAACAGCAGGTCCCTATAAATTTTTCATTTCTATGTTATGTTACTTTATGATTCGTAAATTTAGGAACATTGGAAACGGACGGGAGCAGGACCGTAGAGGTTCACAGCCTAACCGTGCAGCTTCATCTAGTATTACAATCTAAACTTCCCGTGTAGTCATGTTTGTACCCCAATAATCATGTCTCACGCATACTTTCTGAAACAGGTTCCCAACCAGCTAGAGCACCTGTTGGAGGGTACACTCACCCCCTTTGCACTACGTGTAATCAAAGACACCCAGGGTCGTGCTGCCATGGTAGTGGCACCTTCTTCAAATGTGGCCAGCTGGGCCACATGATGAAGGATTGCAAGAAGGGTGAGACTGAGGGTACTTCTGGGCATGCTGATTACAAGCCACCTCTGACTACTGGACGTGTGTATACTACCACGCGGGACCAAGAAAACAAGTCATCAGGTGCCATCACTAGAATCTTGTTTATGTATGGTCAAGCTGCTTGCGTTTTGTTCGACACGGGTGCGACTCATTCAATCATATCCACTACTTATGCTAATCGTGTTAGGATATACCCTATGCCACTAGAAAATGTCTTAAACATTTCTACGCCCCTGAGACACTTTGTACGCATCAAACATGGGTACAAAGATCTTCTCCTTGAGTTTGAGGACATAATTCGTTCAGTTGACGCACTTCCATTGGAGATGTGCAAATTCGACATGATCTTAGGCATGGACTGGTTATCCAAACACCACGCCACCATAGATTTCCATTCATATCGGGTTATTTTCGGTGATTTCAACACGCCAGAGTACATTCACAATAGTTTTATACCAGGAAAGTGGGTACAAATCATATCAGCCTTACAGGCACGTGCCTTACTGTCACATGGCTGTGAGGGTTTCTTAGTTGATGTTCATGATATTGAGGCTGAATCTCCATCCATTCAGGATCAGCCTATCGTGTCAGAATTCCCCGACGTTTTTCCTGAAGAACTTCCGGGCATACCACCTGCTCTTGAGGTAGAGTTTAGCATTGAACTCATCCTAGGAGCTGAGCCAATATCCAAGGCTCCTTACCGCATGGCTCCCATTGTGCTTAAAGAGTTAAAGGAGCAGCTGCAAGAACTTTTGGAGCGAGGTTTCATCCGCCCTTGTGTATCTCCATGGGGTGCACCGGTGTTGTTCGTGAAGAAGAAGGATGAAAATATGCGATTACGCATTGATTACTACGAGCTTAATAAGATCACCATCAGAAACTAATATCCTTTGCCACGCATTGATGATCTGTTTGACCAACTGCAAGGCGCCAAACATTTCTATAAAATCGATCTGAGGTCTGGCTACCATCAGCTACGAGTGAAAGAGAAGGATATCTCAAAGACTGCTTTCCGTACACGCTATAGATACTACGAATTTGTAGTCATGCCTTTTGGACTTACCAATGCTCCAGCAGTCTTCATGGATCTGATGAACCGTGTCTTCCATGAGTTTCTGGACAAGTTTGTTATCGTTTTCATTGATGATATTATGATTTTCTCTAAATTCAAGGAAGAGCACGAAAACCATCTTCGTACAGTACTACAGATACTTTGCCAGAAACAGTTGTATGCCAAGTTCTCCAAGTGTGAATTCTGGTTGAGCAAAGTGGCGTTTCTAGGCTACATCGTATCCGCAGAGGGTATAACCATGGATCCTGTGAAGGTTGAGGATATTACCAAGTGGTCAAGATCGACGTCGACGACTGAAGTTACCAGTTTGCTAGGCTTAGTTGGTTACTACCACAGGTTCGTAGAGAACTTTTCACGACTAGCACTGGCATTGACCAAACTGATGCGCAGGGGGAGAAATTTGTTTGGACTGAAGAAAGAGATAAGAGCTTTGAAGAACTAAAGCAGAAGTTGGTATCTGCGCCTATTCTTACTCTCCCATCTGTCACAGGTGGATTTCAGATCTATAGTGATGCTTTAGGGAAGGGTCTTGGCTGTGTTCTCATGCAACATGGGAAAGTGATTGCTTACGCATCATGACAGCTTAAGCCTTACGAGGAGAACTATCCTACCCATAACTTAGAGCTTGTAGCAGTTGCGTTTGCACTGAAGATTTGGAGGCATTACTTGTATGGCGAATCATGTGATATTTTCACGGATCACAAGAGCCTGAAATATATCTTCACCCAGCGTGAACTGAACATGAGGCAAAGAATATGGTTAGAGTTGCTGAAGAATTATGACATTAATCTTCAGTATCATCCCGGCAAGGTGAATGTAGTGGCATATGCTCTTAGTAGAAAGTCGAGTATGATCAACGACATTAAGATAGAGTAGGAAATCATACGTGACTTGGAACTACTAGACATAGAGTTCATGGTACGTGGACATCATGGCTACTGGGCTAATCTTAAAGTTGATCCTAACTTACTCTCTAGGATCAAGGAAGCTCAGAAGGATGACGGTGAAATCTGGGCGATTATTCAGAACATAGACCAGCAGACGGAATTTCGGGAAGATGATGACGGTGTCATATGGTAGGGCACTAGACATTGTGTTCATGATGATCTTACACTCAAGGAGGCTTTGCTGACTGAAGCTCATAGCTCCCTATTCTCTATTCATCTTGGTTCGACAAAGATGTACCACGACATCAAGCAACATTTTTGGTGGAGTGGTATGAAGTAGGACGTTGCTACCTTTGTCTCCAAATGTCTTACTTGCCAGCAGGTTAAGATTGAGCATCAACGATCTAGTGGTCTACTACAACCATTGGACATTCCAGAGTGGAAGTGGGACAAGATCTCCATGGACTTTGTCACCGGCCTTCCACAGACCAATGTTGGGAATAAAATGTAGCCAGTACACTTGAACGCTGACAAGAAGAAAACAAGCGTTGATAGGAAGAAAACAAGTGTTGACAGATTAAGCGTTGACAGGAAGAAGTCAAGCTTTGATAGGTTGAAGACAAGCACTGATAGAAAGATATGGTCTACGCGTATTATGTTTCTAGTTTGTTTCTAGTAAAGATAGGATCAACAATGTATTTTCTATAATTATCTTTACCTAGAATAGCTGATACGTAGACTCTTGTACAAGGCTTCTTATATCTATAAAAGAAGACCTTTAGGTTATGTTTCAAATAAGTTTTTCATACGTTTAACACTTTCATTGTAAGCAAGTTTTTTATTATCAATCAAGTGAAAGTTTGTTTTACAACTGTATGTGTGGTCTTATTTAAGTATTAATTCCGCATAATACTTAAATTGTTTTATACACAACAAAGTTTCTCTACGTGTTTAACTTGATTTAATCTCGTTTACACAAGCTAAATCGATCTAAGTTTGGGATCAACAAGTGGTATCAAAGCTTGTTGAGAAAGTTTGATCTAAAAGAACACAAGAACCCTAAACTACCAAAAACCCTAATTTTCACAAAACCCTAAAAATACCATGTCTACCCCAGAAACAAACTCCTCCTCCTCCTCAAACCACAACATTAAGATTCCCATGCTAGATGCAGACAACTTTGAGCTATGGAAGTTCAACTTTGAGCAATATCTACAAATCCATGATTACACCCTATGGGAAATCATTGAATATGGAAACACACTCGATAAAGCTCGAAATATTGCAACTGAAATAACAGTTGTTCAAGGCTCTACTGAAGAGGATAGAAAAGAAAAACCTGAAGATGGTAGAGCTGTGTCTGCTGAGGACATAGCAAAGAGAAGGGTTGATATGAAAACCCTAAGCATTCTGAAACTCTCTTTGGGTCAAGAAAATCAGCACAAATACAGAGGTTATGAGTCTACAAAAGATCTTTGGGCAGCTCTTGAAGTTGCCTATGGTGGTAATGTTGATACCGTGGAAGAGAAAAAGAAGCAACTCTTGCATGAGTATGCTGTTTTTAAGGCTCAACCTAATGAGAAGCTAAGTAGTGTGAGAAGCAGACTTCTTGACATCATAAGCAAGCTATCCTTCATGGGAACAGTGATTGGTGATGTTGATATTATCGCCACTTTTCTTAAAAGCCTTGGTGATGCATGGAAGATTGAAGCAAGATCTATAGTTGCCAATAACACTCACAAAAGTTCTACTTTTGATGATGTTTAAAACAAACTGAGGCTGTTGGAGAATGAAACTATTTTGGATCATGGAAGCAAGTCTACTAATGGTAACATGGCCTTCTTCTCCCATAGTGAAGGTCACATTGATCAGAAGGAGTCATACATGCACCCAGTTACTGGATCAACCTGTTTCAACGCTGGATCATATCCTGTCAACGCCTCATATTCAGACGCTGACACATACAAATTGACTCACCAAGAGTTAAGCCTGCTGGTATTGATCTGGATACTGTGTGTGCATACATTGCTTCATTGCCCAATGGTTCAGTGATTAGATATGAGGACCTTGAGCAAATTAGTGATGAGCATTTGGAGGAGATGGATATTAAGTGGAACATTGCTCTTTCAAGTATAAGAGCAAACAAATGGAATAGAAGATTCAAGAAGAAAATTACTTTTAATGCTAAGGACACTGCTGGATTTGATAAATCCAAGGTTGAGTGCTACAATTGTCATCGTATGGGGCACTTTATGAGAGAATGCAGATCTCCAAGAAGATCTGATGTTGGAAAACCCTCAAGCCAAATTGTTAAGGCTCAGGATCCCAAGGCCATGGTTGCAATGCAAGAAATTGATGGTGTTGGATGGGATTGGAGCTATTTGGCTAAGGATGAGGAAGAGAATAAAGCTTTGGTTGCTGAGATGGAAGAAGAAGAGAATGTTCACTATGCTCTCATGGCACACTCCTCATCTTAATCAGACAATGAGGTATATGATGATGCTTTTTGTAGTAAGGGTTGTCGTTTAAATACTGAAAGACTTAACAAAGAGGTTTTAAGGTTGTCAACAGATGTGAGTAATGAGCGATGCAAATTGTCTAAATATCAACTTGCTCTTACTCAAACTAAAAAGACTGTAGCTGAGTATAAGAAAATGGAGCTTGACCTAAAAGATAAAATTAATATCTTAAAACATGATTTAAATGCTAGTACTGATATTAGAAATATCATGGAGAGGGTCAATGCTAAACTATAGGTAAAATTAGATAAGGCTATCAAGAATAAGGATAATGTAGATCTTAAAATTCAGAGATTTGATAAAGCCTCACAAACCCTAGGAGAATGTGTTAGTAAACAAAGGGATTCTAGGGACATGACTGGGATTGGGATGAAAGAGTATGCTGGTGTTCCACCACCAGCTGGGGACTTCTATGGTGTCCAAAGAAAGGACTTATCTTGGACTGGTTTACCAGAACTCTAAGAAGATGAATTTATTCCTCAACCAAGAGTCCTTACCCCAGTAGAAGAATATAGGCAGAAGCTGACTGACTTAGACCAATGGAAGAAAGCCAACCCTACCTTGTTTGTCAAGGGTGGCATGCATAGTGATAGTCCAAATGAGCCTACCCCTATCAAAGTAACAAACCCAATCACTGGCAAGACTGTTGACCTTGGCTCAAACGTTGTTAGAAAACCTAGCATTTAATATGCAGAAATGTATAGGAATACTAGGTCACCAAAAAGCCAAATTAGTGATAATAGAACAGGTTTCTTTTCTTCTAGACCTAGAGTTATGTCTAGAAAAGCCTGTTATATTTGTGGTAGCTTTTCACATTTAGCCTATAAGTGTGTCAACGCTTCCAAGGTCAACGCTAACAAAAGGTCAAACACTGTCAGACCCAAAACTTTTGTGGAACAAAGTCCACAAGTTGTTAGACCAGCCCCATTCTTTACTAAAGGGTATAACACTTATGGACAAAGACCTTTTCAAAAGACAAATACATGGGCTAATAGGAAATGGGTTCTTGTAACAAACCCTAGGTTCAACGCTGATAAGGGTAATTTCAGCATTGACAAGACCAAATCAAACGCTGACAGAAACGTTGCCAGACCAAATAATGTTAAATATTTGCAACCACAGGGAAAGGGGTCTAAAGCTTCTTCTAGCTTGACATGGAGACCTAAGCAAGATCAAAACCCTAATTTTAATGGGATTTCTATGACCTATAGCAGATTTAATTATATTTCAAAGGTCATCACAAAACCAATTGGGGTTAACTGGGTGTTTCATCCAAAAAGGGATGAACAAGGGGTTGTTATGAGAACTAAGTATGTTCTTGTTGAACAACCAGATGAATCCAAGTCTGCTCAGGCTTGGGTTCCCAAAGAAAACTAATTTGTTTTCTTTATGTGCAGGGCATTCAAAAACAGGTTAATGATTATGGTTATTGGGATAGTGGATGCTCTAGGCACATGACTGGGAAGGAAGATTATCTCACAAACTTCACTCCCATTAAGGATGGTGATAAAGTTTACTTTGGAGGCGGATATGGAACTATCACAGGCAAAGGAACTCTTCTCACCAACAATTTGCGTTTTGAAAACGTGTTTCTGGTAAAAGAACTTGATTATAATCTTTTTAATGTATCACAAGTTTATGATAACAAAAATAAGGTTCTTTTTACTGATACTGAATGCTTGGTGTTGAGCAAGGATTTTAAAATACCAGATGAGAAATTCATTGATTATAGAACACCTAGACATAAGGACATTTATAATGTGAATCTTAATGGAATTAGGATGAATAATAACTTGTCATGTCTTTATGCTAAGGCTTCAGTTGATGAGAGTAATCTATGGCACAGGAGACTAGGGCACATTAACTTTAAAAATATAAACAGACTTGTGAGTCATGGCTTGGTTGATGGTTTGCCTGAAAAGGCTTTCCACAATGCCCACTCTTGTGTTTCATGCCTTAAAGGGAAATAGCACAAGGTCTTATTTAAGTCTAAACAGGTGCACTCTAGTTCTAAACCACTTCACTTGATGCATATGGACCTGTTTGGTCCAACTAATATAGAGAGTTTGAATGGTAAATCATACTATTTTGTCATCAATGATGACTTTTCTAGGTTTACTTGGACTTTCTTTTTAGTCTTGAAAAGTGACACTGTTGATACTTTAATTAACTTTATTAACCAAATTGAAAAAAAAACTGGTAATGAAGTTAAGATGCTTAGAAGTGATAATGGTGGTGAGTTTAGAAATAAGCTGTTGGATGATTTTTGTGCCAAGAAAGGGATTACTAGACAGTTTAGTGTTGCCAGAACCCCACAGCAAAATGAGGTTGCTGAGAGAAAGAATAGAACCCTAATTGAAGCAGCCAGGACTATGTTAGCTGATGCTCACTTTCCCATTGCTATTTGGGCTGAGGCTATGAATATAGCTTGTTATGTTCAGAATAGAGCATTAGTCAACAAGATACATAATAAAACACCTTATGAGTTACTTTGGGGAAGGAAACCTAATATTGGTTTTCTTAAACCTTTTGGTTGTCATGTAGTTGTTTTGGACACTAGTGATGCCTTAGGTAAATTTAGTGCTAAAGGTGATGAAGGCTACTTCATGGGTTATTCAGTGCAGAGTAAAGGATATAGGGTTTACATTAAGAAGGAAAATCGTATACTTGAAAAGGTACATGTTAGGTTTTTAGAAAGTAAACCTAGTGATGCTAAAAGTGGTCTAAATTGGTTATTTGACTTGGAACCTCTATCTAGGACTTTGAATTATATGTCTGTTACTAATCCAAACATTGTGAAGGTAACTTCAAATGTTGTGGAAGAACCAGTTGTTGATATTTCAGGTACACAGGTTAATGAAGAGGTTGGATCACAAGCAGATAAGTCATCTCCCATACTTGAGTATGTTACTATTCCCATATGGACAGATGCTTTTGCTGCTGCTGCTGCTACTGGAAAGGAAACTGGTGATCCCCAAGTATCACAAGTTAACAACATGCATGGTCTTTTAGGCGTTGACAAAGGAAAATCTTGCGCTGACAAGACAAATTCAGGCGTTGATGGATCAAACGTTGACAACTCTAGTTCAGGCGTTGATAATCTTGGATCAGGCGTTGACAACTTCTTTGACCATATTTTCTCTTCCAATTTTGAATAAGGTGAACCTTCAAGCAGAAATGGAGAGGTTCATACAGATATTTGATGGAAGAGAATCTGAAGAAGATATTGTTAACTTGGAAGATGAGATTGATGACAACAGACTTTTTGAGGGAGGAGTTCTTACTTCTATAATGAAGGATCACCCCTCTTCTCTCATTATTGGAGATGTGATGTCTCCTGTTCAAACTAGAAGATCTCATCAGAATCTTGGAGGATTTATTGCCAATATACACAAGAAGGTTGATACCCCTCTTTTTCAAGCATGTTTGTTTGCCTGTTTTCTGTCACAACAGGAACCCAAGAAGATTTTTGATGCTCTCAAAGAACCAAGTTGGGTGGAAGCAATTTAGGATGAGCTTTACCAATTTGCTATTCAGGATGTTTGGGAGTTGGTTGATTGTCCCAGATATGTCAGACCTATTGGGACAAGATGGGTTCTTAGAAACAAGAAAGATGAAAGAGGCATTGTGGTAAGAAACAAGGCACATTTAGTGGCTCAAGGATATACACAAGAGGAAGGGATAGACTATGAGGAGGTCTTTGCAACAGTTGCAAGGATTGAGGCAATCAGGATATTTCTAGCCTATGCTTCCTGCATGGGCTTTACTGTCTATCAAATGGATGTGAAGAGTGCTTTCCTTTATGGCACAAATGTTGAGGAGGTTTATGTAATGCAGCCTCCTGGTTTTGAAGATCCAGAGCATCCAGACAAGGTATATAGAGTCAAGAAAGCTATGTATGGACTTCATCAAGCCCTAATAGCATGGTATGGCACATTGCCCACCTATCTGGTGTAAAATGGATTCAAAAGGGGCACCATAGACCAGACCTTATTTACAAAGAATACTGGTAAGGATGTCTTACTTGTGCAGGTTTATGTAGATGATATCATCTTTGGATCATCAAACCCAAAGATGAGTGAAGACTTTTCCAAGCTTATGACAGACAAATTCAAGATGAGTGCAATGGGGGAGATGAACTTCTTTCTAGGGTTACAAGTTCAGCAGAAAGAAGATGGTATCTTCATCTCTCAGGATAAATATGTAGCAGAAATCTTGAAGAAGTTTGGCTTTCTCCATATGAGAAAAGGGCTAGTACTCCTATGGATAGAGAACACCCTTGGGGAAAAGTGGGAGATGGAAAAGATGTGGATGTCAGGCACTATAGATCAATGATTGGGTCATTGATGTATCTCAAAGCCTCAAGACCTGACATTATGTTTGCTGTGTGTGCATGTGCACGCCATCAAGTGACTCCCAAAGGGTGTCATCTTCATGTTGTCAAGAGAATCTTTAGGTACCTTAGATGTTATCCAGATTTGGGATTATGGTATCCAAAAGATTCACCATTGGAGCTTATTGCCTATTCAGACAGTGATTATGATGGTGAAAAATTTGATAGAAAATCCACAACTGGTGGATGTCAGTTTCTTGGGAGTAGATTGATATCTTGGCAATGCAAGAAACAAACCGTGGTGGCCAATTCTACAACTGAAGGAGAGTATGTAGCTGTAGCTGCTTGTTGTGGACAAGTCTTATGGATTCAAAACCAGCTGTTGGATTATGAGTATAATTTCATGCATACCAAGATTTTTGTAGACAATAACAGAATTTTATGCATTATTAAAAATCCTGTACATCATTCTAAAACAAAACACATAGAAATTAGACATCATTTTATAAGATATTGTTTTGAATAGGGTTTAATTCAACCAGATAGGGTTGACACAGAAGAAAATGTGTCTGATTTATTAACTAAACCTTTTGATACTGGAAGGTTTCAATACTTGGTAACAAGTATTGGAATGATCAATCTCACTTAATATGTGTTTTGAGGTCATATTGTAGAAGTATGTACAGGATATGCATTGTTATTGGTCTTTTTTAAAAGTTAGATTTTCCACTATATTTGTCTAACGCTGACAAAGGTTATCTTAACGCTGATAAGTGTTATCGTGACTTTGTCAGCAACATGTTAGTTTTGTGGTTTTTGATCTAAGTGTGCAGGTGGTGTTAGCATTATACAATTGGATACAGAGTTGCTTATGGATCCTTGGAGAATCATTTGAGCATGTTTTACTTTATGGATGATGGTTGGAATATTTATATTCCTATCTTGACATAAATTTTTATTTACATGCATCTTATTTGGCAACTTGTGTATCACAGTTTAAAGGGAGGTTTTAGGAACCTTTAGGACTTTTGGGTATTCTTATAATACTCTTATCACAATTCTAGATTGTGTCCACTGGTGAGTATGAGTTAGTTTACTAAATCATGAGGCACTGTAGCATGCAAAGTTGACATACTATGCATGCTGCCAAGACCTTTTTGGCCTAGAATTGGATGTGGTCTGTTGGGAGACTTGGAAATGATTTATAATGGGTTTACCTGGGAGTTACAAGATATTTTATGAGATAACTTAATTGTTAAGAATTTTGGTTAGAAAGGGACACTAGAGGACTATTATGTCTATCTTGCATAAGCAAGTGTGCATAACTGGACAGTGCTTGCCGCCCTATAATAATTATCAATTTATAGGTTATATTCACTAGGATAAATTACTTTGTTAAGGTCCTTTTTCATTTTTATTACTTTTATTTTTGGACGCTGACAAATATTTTTCCAAGCATTGTTATGACCAATTTAGACGCTGACATGGCTTTGGCAAACGTTGACAAGAATATAGCCGTTGGGCGTTGATGGGTTATTTTTGACCGTTGACACTCATTGGGACCTACCCAGTTGTTATTTTTGACGAATCTTGGGGCCGTAATTTTGGGAGTAGATAACTTTTAATTAATGCACAAGATAACTTATTTTTTTTTCAATATTTTCATCATTATATTTTGAAAATACTTGCATTATTTTTTACCAATCACATGTGCCTATCTCTCCTATATATTTGGCTCCTATTTTTAAACAGAGTACTTCATATTCGTGTCTAACACTTTTTCTCCTATTATTCATTTTTCATCAATAATTCACAAACAACTTTCTTCAACAATGGCACCAAAGTTTAAACCAAGTGACTTAGTATTGGGATTCAGGAGTCAGCACAATATGATTGCTTATTTGGAGGCTGATGATACTTTGTTTCCACAATACACCCAGATGGTGGCGTATTTGAATGCATCTCCAATTAGGTATGCACTTTCTCATGCTCCTCTCATCCCTGTCACTCATATTAAACAGTTTTGGAACACTGTCAGTTCCTCAACAATTAATAATGTGACTACATTAACAGCTATTGTTCATGGGCGTACTTGGGTGGTTACTGAAGCTTTGGTTCGCCAGGCTTTGCATCTTAATGATGCAGATGGTATAACCACCCTCCCCATCAATGAAATAGAACAAGGACTTCGGGCTTTGGGGTATCCTTTCCCTGATGAGGGTACTTTAAACAAATATCATAAACAAGAGTTTCCCCCAGCCTGGAAGTACCTCATACATGTCATCCTTCAATGGTTGAGTCCCAAATGTACTACACATAATGAAATTAACAAATCTGTTGCTAGTGCAATTGTGTGCATTACAAATGGGCAAAAGTTTAGTTTTTCAAAACTGATTTTTGATGACATGTGTAAAAACAAAGGGAATAAGATGACTTTGCCTTATCCCAGATTTTTGCAAATGGTTTTTGATGTGCAAAATTACTACACAAGGGATCATGATGATTTTTATGAGATCCCTGTACAAAAGAAAGCTATTTTTAGTAAGATGAACTCATCCCTCACCGTGAATTACCCCTCACCCAAGCTATGCTTGCTGTTACTGCAGCAACACAACCCCAACTAGACCCACAACCATAACTTGACCCAATACCAGAACCTTTTCCTTCACCTCAAAACATGGAAATTGACCAAGAATCCTTCAACGCTGACACATTAAATGTTGGCGTTGACACAAGTAATCCAAACGTTGACACCTTTCCTTCACAGACCCAAACACCCCTTAACCTTCAAACTACAACCCAATCCACATCATCTTCTACACCCCCTGAATATAGGTTGATTAAACGCCCAAGGACTACTGGAGTGTTCTCCTCTAGTGGTCCTAGCCATGTTGCAGAGAGAACCACCACCACAAGTGTGGTTGGTGCTACGGATGAGGCTGGGACTATTGGTACTAGCTTAGATGCAAGCCAAGCCAGTCCTAACATCTTTAAGACCTCATCCATGCCCCATGATTCTACTTTGGGAGGTCAAATACCCATTCTAGAAGAGGGCAGATTGGAACCATACACATTGATGGAATTGACGGCTGTCTGCATTAGCTTGCAAAAGCAAAATGCAGACTTGGTACAAACAGTCAGTACACAAGGCCTTGAACTCAAGCAATTGAGGGAGAGGATTGTTATTTTGGAGGATGCTAACACTAGGCGTGGGATGGAGGAATCTTCCAAAGGGGAGGATGAGCAGATTAATGTGAGTGATAAAGGCTCACATGATGGAGAATCTTTGGGTGTTGCTGAAGCTCTTACTGCATTGAAGAAGCAACCAGGTTTTGATACATCTCTGGTTACTCCTAAAAATTTGAACTTGTCTTTTACAGCTATGTTGGAGCAGTTTACAAGCGGCGCTGAGACAAGTAATTTGAGCGTTGACAAGTAAAATTTGAACGCTGACACACCAAGCGCTGACAAGAGTAAATTGGGCGCTGACACAAGGAATTTGAGCGTTGATAGACCTGAAGATATGGTTGATGGATTCCAGTCATCAGCTATCATCAAAGAAGTGTCTTCACATGTACCACCATCATCCTAACCCATCATTGATCCATTAGATAAGGGTAAAGGAATCATGGTAGAAGTAGAAGTTCCAAAGGATGCAGCACAAGTAGAGTTTGATTTAAGGTTGGCTGCACAACTTGTGGAACAAGAAATAAAGAAGGTAGGTGAGTCACCATTTGTTGTCACTTCTGAGGAACAAGAAGGAAGTGATGATAGAAGTTCATATTCAAGTGTTATGATAATTGAACAACCAGAAAGACTTGAATATGGTGATGACTTGGCAAGAGAGAAGCTTAGAGAGTTAAAATTGCAAGTAGACTTTGATATGTCAGAAGTTGTTCAGATGTATCATGCTTGGGAGAATAGGATTATGGAGAATCTAGATTTGACAATTTCAGACCAAATTTGGGGATTGGGGATTCTTCTAAGAGTTCAAAGAGACTACAATGTAATTCTGAAACATAAGGCTAGCAATGTTTTCTCACTACTGAAGAGGGATAGAAGAAAGCTTTACTACATGTTACTCAGATGTCATGGAACTGGATGGACCTTCAAGAAATTGCAGGGATTATCCTTTGAAGAATTGGAGTACAAGGCTTATCCCATTTGGGCAAGAGTGCAGGAAATGAATACTCTTAGACTTCTTTTAGATGAGAGGAAAGAAGAACTTGCAGAAGAGATGGAGATTCAGAAGGCAATGATTGTTCCAAGGCCTTTGAAGAAGGGAGTCCCACTTGAGTTTCCTAAAGATCTAAATAAAGTGGTTCCTAGTGAAGCTGTTCTTAGAAGAAGCATTAAGCTCTCACCCATGGAAGCTTCAGATATGGTACAAGTGTTGCCTCTTGATGCCAGAAACCATATCATTAGCTATGAGGATGATGCAAGTGGGTTTTGGAAGATTGGCAGATATGGGAAAGTGGTACACACATTTACTACTCTTATGTGTCTCTTTGCAAGTATGGATAGGGAAGACTTGGCAGACCTTTGGAGGTTGTTGATGGCCAAGTATGAGACTGAAGCACCTACTTCAGTCAATGGAATAAAGCTTTGGTAAACATTCAAGAGAATGTGTGCACCAGAAGAAGAAGATCCTGTTTGGAAGGATCTTGAGGATGATACCAGTGGTCTTCAATGGCGTTTGTATTCAGCTGCTGGTGTGTATTATTTGAGCTCTATAAAGTTTGTTGAATATCTTCTTGTAGATGTTGAGTATCCCATGTCCAAAGAAGTTTTGGACAAGATGAAGACAACACAGCTGGAGATTGATTATTCAAGTGATGTGGCCAAAGATCTAATTAGGCATGTTTATTAACAATATGGTAAGATTTGTAAGATTCCTCCTAGTTCTTAATTTTTATTCAGAAACTTGATTACTAGAGTAGATATCAAGTTTAGGGGAGGATTCTTGGGAATAAAATGTAGCCAGTACACTTGAACGCTGACAAGAAGAAAACAAGCGTTGATAAGAAGAAAACAAGCGTTGACAGATCAAGCGTTGACAGGAAGAAGTCAAACGTTGATAGGTTGAAGACAAGCACTGATAGAAAGATATGGTCTACGCGTATTATGTTTCTAGTTTGTTTCTAGTAAAGATAGGATCAACAATGTATTTTCTATAATTATCTTTACCTAGAATAGCTGATACGTAGACTCTTGTACAAGGCTTCTTATGTCTATAAAAGAAGACCTTTAGGTTATGTTTCAAATAAGTTTTTCATACGTTTAACACTTTCATTGTAAGAAAGCTTGTTATTATCAATCAAGTTAAAGTTTGTTTTACAACTGTTTGTGTGTTCTTATTTAAGTATTAATTCCGCATAATACTTAAATTGTTTTATTCACAACAAAGTTTCTCTACGTGTTTAACTTGATTTAATCTCGTTTACACAAGCTAAATCGATCTAAGTTTGGGATCAACAACCAAGAGGAAGCATGATGCCATATGGGTCATTGTTGATCGACTAACCAAATCAGCACATTTCCTACCAATCCGAAAGGATGACTCAGTTAGCAAATTGGCTGACCTCTATCAGAAGGAGATCATGAGATTACATGGTACTCCATCCTGTATCATCTCTGACAGAAATCCTCGTTTTACATCTCGGTTCTGGAAGAGTCTACAGAAAGCATAGGGCACCAGACTTAAGCTTAGCACGACTTTTCATCCTCAGACAGACGGACATTCAAAGCGTACCATTCAGACACTAAAGGATATGCTTCGAGCTTGTACTTTTAAATGTACAAGAAGTTGGGACGACTATATCTACTTAGTAGAGTTTGCATACAACAAAAATTGGTACGCCAGCATCAAGTATGCACCGTTTGAGATGTTGTATGGCAGGAAGTGTCGCGCCCTAATCTGCTGGGATCAGGTTGGTGAGTGAATTCTTGAAGGTCCGAAGATGATATAGGTGACCAACGAGAAGGTCGCCAAGGCGAAACTGCAGGAAGCTCATGCACGTTAAAAGAGCTATGCCAACAAGCACCGGAGAGATTTGTACTTCAACGTGGGTGATCATGTCTTTCTCAAGGTGTCACTGGCGCGTGGAGTTAGGCGTTTTGGAAACAAGGGAAAACTCAGTCCTTGATTCATCGGACCGTTTGATATCCTCGAACGTGTCGGCGAGGTATCGTATTGTTTGGCGTTACCTCCGCAGCTATCTCACGTCCAAAACATTTTCCATGTGTCCTTACTCAGAGGATACAACTATCATCCCCTACATATCATTCAGTATCCACTCGAGCAGATTCGTGAGGATCTTACTTTTATTGAGGAACCCGAACGAGTTCTTGATCGTCAAGAGCGAGCCATGAGGAAGAAGACGATCCCATTCGTCAAAATCCTTTGGAGGGACCATCCTGAGCGGGAAGCCACTTGGGAGATGGAGGAGTCTATCTGGACTTCTTACCCTCATTTCTAGTTTTGATTCAGGTATGTTTTGTAAAACCCGCATGCTTTTACCATGAATAGTACCCTTAAGATCGTACGTACTAGATTTAAACTTTCCTAATATAGCATGATTACGATTACGTGTTAGGATTTTACGTATTACGTACGTGTTAGAACACGATAAGTATTTACTACGCACGAGCACATAATAATTATTTGACAATAATTAATCACGAACATGCGATCATGAAATCATGAACATAATTAAAACACGAACTATTATTAATTACGTATATATATTTATTACGAGCGTAATTAAATATATTAGATCACGATAATTACGTAATGAGAACACTTAAAACGCGAACACAAATAATCACGAACGAATAACTTAACATAGAGACACGGAAAAAGGTACGGGTACCCTAAGTGGGGCCCCCTACCCGCGACTACAAGGGACAAATGGGCCAAGCCCATTTGTAATTTTTACTAAAGGGGTTAAATGATTTTTCACTACTCATTTTTTACAATTACAGAAGATTTTTAGCAAAAACCTAAACCCCTCCTTCTTCTTCCTCTTTTGGCCGCCACCCTCAAAACACCACAAGGAGGTGGTTGTTGATCTTGGATCTTGGAATATTAGTTGGTGATCGTGTTTGTTCTTCGTCCTTTTGATCCATGAATTCGGTAAATCCTTTTTAAACCTTTTTCTTTTGATTTGATCTTTTAATAAATCAAGAACATGTTATGTTTTTTACAAAAACCTAATAAATAAACATGGATCTAACATGAATTGAGGTTTAATAAAATCAAAAGTATGGTTTTAAGGGGTGTTTGTTTTGGCCGCAGCCTACACCGAACCCAAGGGGGGTTTCGGTTTGGCCAACCGACCACCACCGAAACCATATGGTCCCGGTTGGTTGGTGTGGGTCCCATGGCAGCATCAAGACACGGGGTACCCCGATTTGGTTTGGGGTACGGTGTCGATTTCATGTCATGTTCATGGTTTTGATTCTAGATCCGGTTCATGGTGTATATTTAGTTTTTTTATTATTTTATGATCTTATGTTAAAAAAATTAAATTAATAAAATGACATGATTAATTTAATAACATGACTTAGGTTATTTTAATTATTAATTATCATGAATTAATTAACCTAACTATTTTTATATTTTAGACTTATAATTAATTAATTATTTAAAAACCATGATTATAATTAATTAATTAACATGACTTAGGTTATATTATTAATAAATAATAATACATGTTTTAACCTAAGTATTTAACTTTATTTAATTAAAAACATGTTATACTTTAATTAAATATTTAACCTATAGTTTAATTTAATTACATGAAATAATTATTAAACTATACATTATATCATATGACTTAGAAAATAATCATGAAGACACTTAGGCTTATATACTTAGCTTATTTAAGCAGCTTATTTCTAATTATGGAAACTTTCTAATTTTAGAAACTTAATTAAATAAGGCAGCTAATCTATTTATGGAAACCTTCTATTTTTAGAAACTTATTTATTTCTGGCAGCTATTCTATTTTTGGAAACTTTCTACTTTTGGAAACTTTCTATTTTTGGAAACTTTCTATTTTTGGTAACTTTCTATTTTTGGAAACTTTCTATTTTTGGAAACTTTTTATTTTTGGAAACTTTCTATTTTTAGAAACTTTCTATTTTAGGAAACCTGCTATTTTTAGAAAGCTACTTATTATTACACAGTAAGTATAATAATACATGAAATACCAGAAATACTTAATCAGATTAAACAGAATATAAGATAGACATAGTTTAAGGCTTTAAAACAGTAAAACATGGTAAGAACACATAAAATAAGCTAAGACATGACATAAACCAGCTACGTATTTAGTAAGCAGATACTTATTCATGTATGTATTTATGTAGCACTAGTGATACGGAAGTAGGATTCCTCTCTGTTCATCTTCTTCGTTCACTGGACATAAGGTACGGATTCCCGTCCTTTCAGTATGGACATTCTTTCCTCATTAGGATTTCCCGTATGCAGCCAACTGTTTTCCCGTAGTATGAGTTACGTGTTTGATTGCTTATGTTTAATTAAGAATACCTATAGCCATATACATGCATGACCAGTTTCACCTATTTATGGAGGTACCATAACCATAACATTAGAGGCACTGATGTTATGACTTCACCACGGCAGAGTGATTGCTCGTGGCGTCCCTTCAGCTTTTGGCCATTCATATTATATTTATCATGTGGGGCGTATGGGTGCATCCTAGTTACATGTTTTCAGTCAGGATTTCATGGTGAATGTGGTTTGTGCCTTGTATCCTTCACAAGGAGCTGATCCCTCCTACCCAAAAACCAGTATAATAAATTAGAGGCATCCCCTCTAATTTGCATGATGAGGTCACCCCTCCAAGTATTCATGCACGGTGGATTTTCATGACCTATATTGGCTAATGATAAAATATGACAAACAGTTTTTACAAGATAAACATAAGACTTTTCAAACTATAAAACCAGTTTTATCAAGACTTAACCAGGTTACTCGGGACTTAGTTATCTTTCGCTGTTATATGTTATATGCTTATCCTATTCATGCTTTATTGTACATCCGTGCACTGAGCGTATTTGCTCAGCCGTTTTCCTTTTCTATGTTCCCAAAATGGTAGGTACTCAGGGACGCTCGTAGACACTAAGAGTACGTGCATATGGACTGGAAGCTGTCTAGCCTTCTTTACTTTATGCATTTCCTTTCTTATGATACATTTGCTATGGACATTGTTTAGTCCTTTCCTTTACTATACTTATGTTTGTGTGTGATGAGCTTTACTTTTGGACTACCAATGTTTGATTCCGGTATTTTCCTTTTATGGTCAAGTAATGTTTAGACAATTTTCCTTGTATGCTTTGATGACACGCCATAATTGCACGTGACATTTCCATTATCAAAATGGGGTGTTACATGTTTCCTTTCAGTTTATATTATCCAAAATTGGGGGCGAATTATTCTTTTTAGAGGGAAAGAGTTGTAAAACCCGCATATAAATACCATGAACAATACACTACATAAAACACGAATAGATTAAAACTTTCCAATTATATAATATGACACGTGTCACGAACATTAAAATACAAGTATTACATAGTATATAAATGCACGAGAAATATTATTGAATAATATTTAATTCACGAACATTTAAAACACGAATGAACATGAAAACTTTACGTATAATATTAGTCATGAAAAACATTTAGTTTGCCTCTTGGGCTTTGGTGTACCCGCGGTAACAACAAGAGAAAGGGAGGACCCGACTCATTTTTGGAATTAACTAGTAAAAATAAACTACATGGATTTCATTATACAGAATTTTTAATAAAGAAAAGAAACCCTAGCCCCTCTTTTGCTTGGAGCCGCGACAGCCATCACCATCAAGGACGATTCATTGTGTTTTAATCTTGGTTTATTACGTAGTCGTGTTCGTGTTCTCCTTTTTTATTCATTCATGCAAACGATATATCAAAACCTTAATCTCTTCATTCTTTTTATTTTAATTATGAACACATGTTTTTAGATCCTTTAAAATCATAATTAAAACATGTCATTGGTAATGTTTTGATCAAGGAACGGGTTTTGAGGGTGTTTGTTTTGTTTCGGCACACCAAACCGAGAGCTAAAGCTCTCGGTGGCTTTTTTTGCCCACCAGCCGAGACCCCCATATGGGCCCGGTATTGTTTTGGTTCGGAAAATAGCAACCACCAAGGTCCCAGTGGGAACCTTGGTATGATAGTGGCTACATAGGCGAGGCAAGGGAAACCACCTGCTTCGGCCGGTGTGAGCTTTTGTCCGGCAGTGGGAAGCTGCAGCCAAGCAGCAACAGCAAAGGCTACAGCCACCGACTGTGCCACTGACCACCACCACAACTGCGGCTGTTGGTGGTGAGTCGGTGTCGGGTTTTTGTTTCTCGGGTTTTGGGCTCGGGATACTTTTATTAATTTAGATTATTAGTTTAATTAAATTATCGTACATGACCAATGAATTAGTTTGATTAAAACCATGACTTAGGTTATATTATTAAAATTAATAATACATGTTTAACCTAAGTATTTTTATTGGACATTTGTTTTATTAATTAATTATTTTACTTAGATTACATTAACTAGTAATTAATTAATTCATTCATGACTTAGGTTATTTTATTTATTAGATAAATTATGTTATAACCTATGTATTTATTTAACTTAATTAAATTAAAACCATGCTTAATTTAATTAAATTGTATAAGGTAAAGTTTATTAAACGGACCATGAAATTTTATTAATTAACAAACCATGCTTTATCATTATTAATTAATAATAACTTTAGTCTAAGTATTTAACTTAATAGACTTTACTAATAAACTATTATGACTTATAATTTATGATTAATAAGCACTAGCATATATTTTTAGACTTATTAATCCAGCTTATTTTTATTTATGGAAATTTCTATATCAGGAAACTTGCTATTTTTGGAAACTTTCTATATTTGGAAGCCTACTATTTTTATAAAGTTACTTATTATTACAATACGAGTATAGTAATACAATATCACATGAATACATATTCAGAATACCAGTAAAACCTGAATAAATACAAGATAACATTTAAAACAAGTAAAACATGACAAGAACATATAAAATAAGTTAAGAACACACAAAAAACAATAACACACTCAGTAATCATATAACTCATACATGTCCCTTATTTATGTAGCACTTGTGAAGTCGGAGTAGGACTTTCCCTCTTTTCATCTTTCATCGTTCACTGGACATAAGGTACGGATATTCTATCCTTCGGTTTGGACATTCCTTCGTATGTATGATTAGGATTCCCCGTTAGCAGCCAAATGTTTTACCCAGTATTTTATATGTTTTGAATGCTTATGTTTTATTTTAAATGCTTGAGCTACATATACATGCATGCCACGTCATCTTTTTATGGAGGTACCATAACCATAACACTAGAGGCACCAATGTTATGACTTCCCCAGGACGGAGAGATTGCTCGTGGCGTCCTTTTCAGTCTTGTCCATTTATTTATATTATCCATGTGGGGCGTATGGGTGCATCCTAGTTACATGTTTTTACAGGATTTTCATGGTGAATGTGGTGTGTGCCTTGCATCCTTCACAAGGAGTTGATCCCTCCTACTCATACTTATATAATTAGAGGCAACCCCTCTAATTGCATGATGAGGTCACCCCTCTATGTATTCATGCATGGTGAACCTCACGACCTATATGGGCTCTTGGCTAATTAAAATACAGTTTTCTTATAAAAACATAAGTCTTTTCAAACTATAAAACCAGTTTTATAACATGTTTCAAGTTATCTCAGACTTATACTTTCCCCTGCTATTAGTCTTTATTATGTTTATGTAATTTCATACTACGTTATATATCCGTTCACTGGGCGTTTTGCTCAGCCGTTTCCTTTGCATGTTCACAAACGACAGGTACTCAGGGACGCACTTAGGAACTTGAGAGTATGTGCATCTGGACGAAAACTATCCAGCCTCCTTCACCTTATGCATTATCATACATTATTTCCTTTGGACATTTTTTAGTCCTTTCCTTTCAGTACTTACATTCATGTGTGTGAGCTTATGTTGGACTACCGATGTTTGTTTCTGGTATTTCCTTTTATGGTCATTTAATGTTTAGACATTTACCTTGTGTGCTTTGATGACACACCATAATTATCCTGTGATATTCCATTTATCAAAACGGGGTGTTACAAACAAGTTTTTATCAAGCCGCTGACAGCATAGGCGCAGACAAGAAGAATCAAGCCGCTGTCAAGACTTAAAGACTTATTAGCTATTAAAGTCAACACGTTTTGTTAAGTTAGGAACATATGTATGAATATTGTATTTTGTTATGTTTATCTTGTTATATCTTCCTAGAATAGTTTATCTATAGCTTAATGTACAAGGCTCCTTATATGTATAAAAGGAGGCCTTATGGTTTATGTTTTTATACACTTTCATTCACATTGTTCACCATTCATATTATTAATCGAAATTGAAAGTTTGGTATATGTGCTTTGTTATTTGTTCTATGTTTTATGTATTAATTCCGCATAATACTTAGATTGTTGAATACAAAAAGTTTATCTACGTATTATACTCGACCTAATCTTGATAATACAAAAGCTTAATCGATCTACGTTTGGGATCAACAAGTGGTATCAGATCTTGTTGAGGAACTTTTGATCTAAAGAACTCAAAAACCCTAAATCGCACGAAACACTAAAATCGTTGAAAACCCTAAAAACATCTAAATATCATGTCTACTTCAACTAAAACTTCACACTCATCCTCAAATCACAATCTCAATTCCTATACTTGATCCTGATAACTTTGAACTTTGGAAGTTCAATTTTGAGCAATATCTCCAAGTTGATAACTATGTTCTCTGGGAAGTTATTAATTTTGGTAACCAATTCAAAAAGGAAGAAAAGATTGCGGCTATAGAAGCACGAAGAGCAGCTCAAAAGACTAGAGATGAGCTACTTGCAAAACCTGAAGATGGAAGGGCTATTTCAACTGTTGAGATAGCAGACAAAAGGAATGATATGAAGGCTTTAAGCACTCTCAAACTGGCTCTTGGTCCTAAGTAGCTACATAAATTCAAAAAGTATGAATCTGCTAAGGATCTTTGGGAAGCCCTTGAAACCATATATGGTGGTAACGAGGAAACAATCAAACAAAGGAAAAAGCAGATGGTAATGGAGTTCACTGTGCTTAAAGCTCATTCTAATTAGAAGCTAAGTGAGGTGAGAAGTCATCTTCAAGATATCACCAGCAAGTTGGCTTTCATGGGAACAACGTTTGACGAAGAAGACATTAGTGCTACCTTTCTTGGAGGTCTTGGTGATGCTTGGGAAATTCATGCTAAATCAATCATTGCTACTGAGGCTCACAAGAATTCCTCATTTGATGATATATATAATCAACTGAAGGTTAAGGAGCCTAAATCTATGCTCAAGCAAGGAAGCAAATAAACATCAGGAAGTATGGCATTCATCTCCCATAATGATTCCACAGCCGCTGACAATGTTTCACTTGTCAGCAGATAGAATTCACATGTCGACGGCTCAACTCCATCAGCCACTTACACATACAATGTTGGCTCACCAAGTCTTAAACCAGCTAGAATTGACTTAGATAATGTATGTGTATACATTGTTGCTTTGCCCAATGGTTCTCCAGTCTCTTATGAAGATCTTGAGCAAATCTGTGATATTGATCTTGAAGAAATAGACATCAAGTGGAATATGGCACTTAGCAAAGATCCAATAGGTGGAACAAGAGATTTGGTAGGAAGATGACATTTTTTTGGGTAAAAGGGTTTAACAGACCTGGTAAAATATATTTCACCAAAAAACATTACAATCCAATGGAATGTGGCAGAAGTACCACATTAAGCTCAAGACAAAGCTTGAACATTCAACACCAAACGAGACAAACCCTCGTGGTTACAAACAAATAGAAAACACTACATAAGAGACAACCAATTCCTTAGACTTCAATAAAAATCGAGAGCTTCCAAAGACGAATAAACTTCCTTCCAACCCACGATTTCTTAAATCTACAAGTTAACAGCTTAAGCCTAACCGAAGATTTAACAATCTCTACCAATTGAGATGGAGATCGTTTAGCATTTTGAAACAACCTCCGGTTTCTCTCTTGCCAAATGTAATACACACTAGCAGTAATCACCAACTTGGCAATAACACTCCCATCTTGACGCCTACTAGCATTTGGCAAAATATGAACCATAATAGATCCAAAATTCGGACCTATATTCTGCAAATCCGCCAAAACCTTAACCGAATCCTAAACCTGAGTAGAGAACACACATTCAAAAAATAAATGGTCATGAGAATCCGGTTGAGAGAAACACAAAGGGCAAAGCAAATGATCATCAGAGTGCATCAATTCTTGCGTACGCAGCCTACGCTTCACCAACAACCATAAATGAAATGAGTGCCGAGGAATACAACCTTTGAACCAGACCACCCTATACCAGTCAACAGGATCATTCCTAGGTCGAATACAATTCCAAACCGTAGCCACAGAAAATGGAAACACAGTACCATCATCTAATCTCCATTCCAAACGGTCACGAGAATCCGGATCTAGAACAGGAGGAGGAATAGCCGTAACTAACGGGTACTTCACGTTCCAGTCAGCAGGCCAACTCCAGGACAAACTAGCAACTGCCTCATAAACCCTAGAAGCTGTATTGAACCCCGCCCTGTAGATATCACGAGTAGACATAGAATTGGCCAAAGGGCCAGCCACACACCACGTATCATACCAAAGCGACGTATAACTACTATCACCAATTCTGGACCACACAAACTTGCGGATAATAGGTCAAATTAACAACATCTTCCGCTAACTCCATGTCAAACTACCCCGAATCGAAATATCCTAAAAATTACGACCTCTAAGCTTGTACGAATGGATCCACTGAACCCACAAAGACTCTTTACAGACTAGAAGATTCCAAATATGCGTAACCATAAGAGCTTTATTGAAAATATCAAGATGACGAATCCCAAGCCCACCCTCACTTTTAGGAAGACACACAACTTCCCAAGCTACTTTAGATTTACCTCGCTGCATATCACCTTGACACCATAAGAAGCCCCACATCATTTGCTCAAGATCCAGTAACAATCTGGTAGGCAAAATAAATACGGATGCCCAATACACACGCATAGACCCAATAACCGATTGAACAAGTTGAAGACGACCCGCTACCGAAAGGGATTTATTCTTCCAATCTCTAACACGATTATGAACTTTCTCAATCAACTCCTGACAATCCCTGTAAAGTAACCGAGATGATACCAAAGGCACACCAAGATATTTAACAAGCAACCTACCTTCTTCAAATGGCAAAGTTTGTAAAATGGCAATTTTAACATGAGTGAGAACATTACAGAAGAAGGCAGTGCTCTTGGGAAGATTAGGAACTAACCCGGAAGAAAACTTAAACTCTTCCAAAGTATCCATAAGAACTCTAGTATAATTAGCATCACCATGAGCAAACAAAAACAAATCATCAGCAAAACAAAGATTAATAATCTCCATATTCGAACAATGACGATGATAAGTAAACCGCTCAGAATATCTGACCCTCCATTTTATCATTAAAGTAAACACCTCCATAACTACGTAAAAAGATAAGGAGACAAAGGATCACCTTGGCGCAGCCCCCTCTTACCCAAAATAGCCATGGAGAATGCCGTTAACACTAACCAAAAACGAAGTAGTAGAAACGTATTCCATAATCCAACTAACCATACAGTCATGAAACCCAAACGAATGTAGAAGACCCCGAAGTAAATTCCAGTCCACCGTGTCATAAGCCTTTTGAATATCAATCTTAAATGCACACCTAGGCTCACCACGATCCAAGTGATAGTTATGCATAAGCTCTTGAGTAAGCAAAATATTATCCGATTTTCGCCTTCCCGGAACAAATGCTGATTGGTTTAAACTAATCAGTCCATTCAATCTCCCTTTAATACGATTAGCCAGAATCTTGGTAATGCACTTGAATAACATATTACAACAAGAAATAGGCCTATAATAATTAATACGAGTTGGGGATGCCACTTTTGGAATAAGAGCAATAATGGTATGGTTTACCTCTCGAAGAAGCTTCCCATTAACAAAAACTGTTGAATAGTCTTAGTAACATCATCACCCACAATATTCTATGCTTCTTTGAAGAAGACAGCCGTATACCCATCAAGCCTAGGGGATTTATCATTCCCCATAGAGAACACGACAGATTTAACCTCCTGAGGAGTAACCTGCCTAATAATATCAGCCACTTCCACCTCATCAAGCCGATTAGGAAACAAATCCAAGGACATGACAGGAGTAGTAACATCCTCTTGACTAAGAAAAGCCTCATAATGAGCAACAAAAGCAGGGCCTACCAGCTCATCAATAACCGTTACACCCTCCATATTAGTAACAACATTAATACGATTCCTTGAAACCCTACTCTTGACAGCCTTATGAAAATAAGCCAAATTAGAATCACCAACCCGATGACTTAATTGTCATAGAAACTGCTGGATTTGATAAATCCAAAGTTGAATGCTATAATTGTCATAGAATGGGTCACTTTATGAGGGAATGCAGATCTCCACTTAGGAATGATGCTGGAAAGAGCTCAAGCAAAGTCATAAAGTTTGAAGATGTTGAACCAAAATCTATGGTAGCCATGCAAGGGATTGATGGTCTTGGATGGGATTGGAGCTTTATGGAAAATGATGTGAAGCAGAATCAAGCATTGATAGCTGAGAAGGAAGAGGAGCGTGTTTAATATGCTCTTATGGCTAAATCTTCCTCTTCATCAGATAATGAGGTATATGATGATGCTTTTTGTAGTACTGGTTATAGGCTAAACACTAAAAAACTTAATAAAGAAGTTTTAAAATTAAAATCAGATGTTTCTTATGTAGAGATCAAACTAGCTAACTATAAAAGGGGTCTTGCACAATCTGATGGGATGGTGGAAGAATATAAGAAAATAGAATTTAATCTTAAAGATCATATCACTGTTTTAACTAGAGATCTAAAGATTAGCAATGAGGCAAGGGATTCTCTTATGGAATCTTGATCTAAGTTGAAACTTCAATTAGATGAAGCTATTAATGCTAAGAATGATGTAGGTCTTAAAATTGAAAAGTTTGATCAAGCCAGTTCTCTCTTAGAAAAATTTGTAAGTGAATAACGAAACCCTATGGACATGACTGGAATTAGAATGAAAGAGTTTGCTGATGTCCTACCATCAGCTAGAAATTTCTATGGGGTTCCTCAAGGAAAAGACCTTTCTTGGACTGGCTTGCCAGAATTCCAAGTGGAGGAATTTACTCCTCCACCACGTGTTCTTAGCCCAGTTGAAGAATATAAGAAGAAGGTTACTGACCTAGAACAATAGAAAGAAGCCAATCCTTTTCTTTTTGTTAAGGGTGGACTGCTTAGTGATGATACTGTTGAACTTAAACCCAATTTTGTGAATAACCCTAATACTGGTAAAACTGTTAATCTTGGCTCACCAACTAAAAACAAACCTAGTGTTAAATATGTAGAGATGTATAGGAAACCTAGGTCACCTCAAAGCCAGGACAGTGTAAATGTAAAACCCGCATGCTTTTACCATGAATAGTACCCTTAAGATCGTAGGTACTAGATTCAAACTTTCCTTTTATAGTATGATTACGTTCACGTGTTAGGATTTTACGTATTACGTACGTGTTAGAACACGATAAGTATTTATTACGTACGAAGACACAATAATTATTTAACAATAATTAATCACGAACATGCGATCATGAAATCATGAACGTAATTTAAGCACGAGCTAATATTAATTACGTATATATATTTATTACGAACACGAATAAATATATTAAGTCACGGTTAATATTTAACGAGAACACATAAAACACGAACACAAATAAACACGAACGAAAACTTAAATAACGAGACACGGAAAACGGTACGGGTACCTCATGTGGGGCCCCCTTACCCGCGGCTACACCAAGAGATGGGCCAAGCCCATCTAAATTTTTAACTAACAAGGGTTAATGTGAAATCTTGTATTCACTTTTCACTTTACACTAAAACAAATCAAAAACCTAAAAAGATTTTTCCCTTTTCCTTCTTGCTCTCTTTGGCCGCCGCACATAACAACAAGAAAGGGGGTGTTCGTTTGATATTGATCTTGAATTTTGTACGAGTGTTCATGTGTGTTCATCCTCGTTCGATCCACGCATTCAGTATACCCTTTTTAATTCTTTTTCTTTTGTTTTGATTTAAATAATTAAATAAGAACATGATGTTTTTAAAAACCTAATTAAAAACATAAATAAAACATGTAATTGGTTATGGGGTAAATCAAAACGGAGGTTTTAGGGGTGTTTTGTTTGGCCGACGCCTAAACCGAACCCCAAGGGGGTCTCGGTTTGGCTTATAGACCACCACCGACACCATAAGGTCCCGGTTTGGTGGTGTGGGTCCCACGGCAGCAGCAACAAGGGGGAAACCCCGAAGTGGTTCGAGGTATGGTGTTGATTTCGAGTCCGGTTCATGGTTTCTAGTCATGATCTAGTTCATGGTTTATGTTAAGGTTATGTTTTAATAATCATATGTTAAAATTAAATTAATAATTATATGACATGATTAATTTAATAAAACATGACTTAGGTTATAATTTAATTATTAGATCATGAAATTATTAACCTAAGTATTTATATTTTTCTAGACCTTATAATTAATTCATTATTAAAAACCATGGTTATAATTAATTAATTAACATGACTTAGGTTATATTATTTATAATTAATAATACATGTTTTAACCTAAGTATTTAACTTTATTTAATTAAAAACATGATATAGTTAATTAAATACTTTTAACCTATAGTTTATTTAAATTACATGTAATAATTAATAAATTATACATTATATCATTATGACTTAGAAAAATAATCAGAAAACACTTAAGCTTATATACTTAGCTTATTTAACCAGCTTATATCTAACTATGGAAACTTTCTATTTTTAGAAACTTATTTAATTAAGGGAGCTAATCTATTTCTGGAAACTATCTATTTTTAGAAACTTATCTATTTTAAGCAGTAATTCTATTTTTGGAAATTTCTATTTTTGGAAACTTTCTATTTTTGGAAACTTTCTATTTTTGGAAACTTTCTATTTTTGGAAACTTTCTATTTTTGGAAACTTTCTATTTTTGGTAACTTTCTATTTTTGGAAACTTTCTAATTTAGGAAACCTGCTATTTTTAGAAAGTTACTTAATATTACACAGTAAGTATAATAATACATGAAATACAAGAACTACTTAATCAGAATAGACAGAATATAAGATAAACACAGTTTAAAGCTTAAACCAGTAAAACATGACATGAACGTATAAAATAAGCTAAGACATGACATAAAACCAGTTACGTATTTAGTAATCAGATACTTATACACGTATGTATTTATGTAGCATTAGTGATACCGAAGTAGTACTCTCCTCAGTTCGTCTTGTTCGTTCACTGGACATAAGGTACGGATTCCCGTCCTTTCAGTATGGACATTCTTTCCTTATTAGGATTCCCCGTATGCAGCCAACTGTTTTCCCATAGTCTAAGTCTATATGTTTGATTTGCTTATGTTTAATTTAGAATACCTATAGCCATATACATGCATGACCAGTTTCACCTAGTTATGGAGGTACCATAACCGTAACATTAGAGGCACTGATGTTATGACTTCACCACGGCGGAGTGATTGCTCGTGGCGTCCCGTCATCATTTGGCCATATTATTATATTTATCATGTGGGGCATATGGATGCATCCTAGTTACATGTTTTTCAGCAGATTACTCAGTGTGAATGTGGTTTGTGCCTTGCATCCTTCACAAGGAGCTGATCCCTCCTACCCAAAACCAGTATATTAAACTAGAGGCAGCCCCTCTAATTTGCATGATGAGGTCACCCCTCCAAGTATTCATGCACGGTGGATTTTCATGACCTATATTGGCTAATGGTAGAATATGTTAAACAATTTTTATAAGATAAACATCACGCTTTTCAAACTATAAAACCAGTTTTACCAAGACTTAACCAGGTTATTCGGGACTTAGTTTCTTCCGCTGTTATATGTTATATGCTTATCCTATTCATGCTTTATTGTATATCCGTGCACTGAGCGTATTGCTTAGCCGTTTTCCTTTTCTATGTTCCCAAAACGGCAGGTACTCAGGGACGCTTGTAGACTTTAAGCGTACGTGCATATGGACTGGAAGTTTTCTAGCCTTTCTTTACTTTATCCTTTATCTTTACTTTGATACACTTGTTATGGACATTGTTTAGTCCTTTACTTTACAGTACTTATGTTTGTGTGTGATGAGATTTACATTTGGACTACCGATATGTGACAATCCGTCAATTTATGATTGATATTTTATTCTCAATATTTATTTGAAAATATTATTTTAATGTTACAATATGAACTCACATATTTTTGGGAAGAAATTTGGACTTACGTCTTGGAGTAGCATCGACTACGTCTAAACCGGAGGATTCAACGTTACGTGCTTACGTTTACATACACCGTCTTTGGTGACAGTCCGACATTTCAGAAACCGTGAATATTATTTTGGAGTTTTAAATTTGTGTTAGTTCATAAACTCACAAATTTACGAGAAGAGATTAGGACTTACGATTTTATTTTAACGTCCTTTACGACTAAACCGGAAACCTTAGGATTACGTATTTACTTTTTCGAACTCCGTTTTTGATAAAAAAAAGTTTTATTAGATTCGTTTTGTGACGTTGATTCATAATTTATAAAAACGTTTTTCATAAAACGACCCGAGGGCACGCAAATCGAGGAAATTGGAATCGAGGAATACCCGTAAATTAGTGGGATGAGACAAAAACAAGTTTTGCCCCACCCCACCAATATGGGATGGCTTAACTTAGCCAACAACACATCTCATGTGTCAAGCTTACAAAGTAAGCTAGGACACATGTCCTACTTACTTTACCAAACTAGCAACCTAACAAAACCATTCAAGACTAAACCACTAACTTCATTTTCACTCATGCAAACCACCAAAATCCTCCCTCTCTCTCTAAATTCGTCCCATTTCAACCAAAAACACCCTCATATGATCAATTTTAACCATGAAATCATGTGTTATTCACACATATGATGAAAATCCATTGAAGTTATGAAGATTGGAGGTGATCTTAACATGTAAAAAGGAGTTTTCAAGGGACTTTGGGGCTGATTTCTCAAGGAGTTTTCATGAAGAACAAGGGCTGATTTTTGGAGGAATCTACAAATACTTGGTGGCCCTAGAAGTGGTGTTGATATCTCATAAGATTGGTTACCCAAAACCAAGTCTTGTTCATCAAAAACCTCATCTTTTCATCACTAATGGTGGTATAGAGATTGTTCTTCCTATCCTCTTGTTATTTTGATTATGTAATCTTGTATTTTCCTTATTTATGTATATGTATATGATGATGAATGATGATAAAAATATTATGTGAGGATTTGGTGTTGATAAACATGCTTAAAAAGATGGACAAACTACATGAAAAATGGGTAAATCTTGTTTAAATGGTAGGCTGTATAAAAACAGTAACTAACCACATGTTAGACTGATAAAATGATGAAGTAGAATCAATTTAAAGTAAGCTATGGGTCTTGTACACATGTGAGAGTTGGCCATGCAATGGAATCATTGTAATGAGTGAGATATGATCAAAACAAGTTTAAAGTACAAATTTGAGTTCACTGTTTTGGACGATTTTTAGAAAATACTTAGAGGATGATTCAACAGTAGCTATAGAAGAGTTAAATGGAGCAAATATCATGTAGTTTATGTCATAAAAATTTGAGCTTCTATCTCCATATAGAACTCTAGATATGGCAGTTTTGGTGAAGATGAAAATAAAAATCAGATTTTGAGAATTAATGTTTATTACTATTATATAAGCACTCAAAATTATATTATATAAAATGTAAAATTAAAACCCACTAACTCATGAATTTTATTTATATAAATATGTTAAAGGTTAAATAAATGAATAAATTATAAAAATGGTAGTGGAATAATATTTATAAGATATAAAAACTATAAACTTGATTTTACGACTTTTTCGGCTATTACCGTAAAATTAACGTTTTTCGCCAAATAAAACTTAGACGACCAAACCAGTCTAATGTAAAGTTTATAAAAGTCATATACTGATATATAAGTATCTAATACAAGTAAAAACTGATAAAACCCGAACTATAAGAAATACGGACTAAATTAACGTTATTGGACTAATAATACAACAAAAATGGACTAAAATATTTATGAACTTATTATTGGGCTTAACCCATTTAGGCCCAACTTGTAAAGTGTAGATACTGATAATATAAAGCATAACATGGATTAATACAAGTTAAAGAACTTATAATAAGTTTATTGGACTTAAAACACGTAAATAGGTAAAACTAGTAAACTAGTATGAACGTTACCGACACATATCACTAAAATGAGCAAACGAAGATATGTAAACCCACTTGATCATCATATATAAATAATCATCATATGTATACATAAGTGTTATTTTTATAAAGTCATTGGACATGAGTCTAAGACGAGTATTATTTGTCTAGGTTTCCGTGATTGAAGCACGTACCGTACATCCAAATCGCCGATAATCGCCTTCCCACATCAATGTGAGTTCATAGCCTCGCACTCTTTTAAATGTTTTTATAAATGTTTTATAAACCCACGAGGGATATAACATGTTAGTTTTTATAAAATAAGGACACCATTTGTCCCGATTGTTTGTTTATTGATTTTGGACCCGAATGATTGAATGACCCGATTGTATGACCCGATAAATGATTAAAGGACCCGATAGATGAAATTAAATGGATTATTAAAGTTAGGTTATGTCACTAAAAGTCCCATTAGCATGAATTGTGAACTACCGGGATTTGGTAGACGCTTATGCATTTAATAGTACTATTTGGGGACGATCACCCCAGTTCGCGCCTTGACGGTTGATCCCCGTCGTGCCACATTGATTGGTAAGCGAATTTATGTATGAGAAGATTTCCATAGCGTGACCTTTGTGACGACACGCTACTTTAGATGGGCAAAATTGGTATCGGGTTAGCTACCCGTTGTTGGTTTAGTAAGGTAACAATGTCATGCGGCTTATAATAATCCAAACTAACGAAATACTATTAGACGCACCGAATTACAAAGTATTGCATGACTAGCAATACGGGGTCATACTATTGATATTATGTTTGTGTTTTGGTTTTCATAACCATATTCATATAACGGTTTTTATTTGATTTTATACAACGTCGTAAGACGTATTGTATGATGTTTTTACGGCATTGGCTCGTACAATGATTTTTAAGGCAAATGCCTATATTATGATTTTGATAAAGATTTGTATAAAATGATTTTGGCTATTTTATGGCCTATTACAAAGGTTTTGTATAAAATGATTTCGGTAATAATTTTATACCGATGTTATATTGATGCTTTATTAAAACTCTATGAATTCACTCGGCGTTATCGCTGACCTTTTCTTTTAACATGTTTTATCTCAGGTACTTGAAGGTAATTCTCGGGAAGACGACAAGAATTCATGGCCCGCACTTAAACAATATTTTTCCATTCAAACACTTTGTAAAACTTTTGTAGGAAATGTAATGACTTGGGACCGATGTAACTTTGGTGTTTATGAATGGAAATGATTTATTAGTAAACGACGCGATTTTTATGCGTTGTCTATGATGTGAGTAATGTGCTATCCCGTAACACCAACGAGTCTTCCGCTGTATTGAGTTGTATAAATTTGGGGGTGTTACAGTTTGGTACCAGAGCTCTCGTTATAGAGAACGAAAGATTTTTAAAACCAAGGTTTTGAATAAAACATTTCAAAATCTTTACTATAAACATTTTTCTAAAAATGTCTAAAAATCTTTTGACTATGACGGTGCCGAAGAATTTCCGAGTTACCGACAAGGCCAGACTGAGAAGTGTTATTTTAATATATATATAACTTGGATTATATATATATATATGATGTAATTTTATTACATGATTGTTTGATGATTATTTTGATTTTTATACGAGGTATTTATACGACGTCGATTGTCACAAGAAACCCTAAATCCCCTAGTAAATTAATCGAAGCTATTTTCGTAGGAATTCTAGCTATCCTAGATCTAAACCAAGTTGTGGATATTTATAATCCCAACAAATGGTTGATACTCGTAGAAATGTAGACATTAGTTGATGGTGATATTGAAAAAAGAATTGGCGAGATTAAATCTGATATTGATGTCATGACGATCTTTCCTTATAGAGTGGAGTTTGACAAAACGTTATCACCTGGAAAGATGTCATCTAATTCGTTGTCATCCAATTCTTAAATTGAAATCGAAAGGGTGAATGTTGCACTTGAGGCTGTCATTGGAACCATTACCCAAAAGCCTCATGCCACTAATACCTTTCCGAGAAGTCTAGTTGAATGATCAAGTCATTTCATACTAGTGACTCATTTGATAATTGTTGTTGTAAGAGCTATAGGATTGGAATTAAGTGTTGATTCATATCAAGCTTTTATTGCCCTTTTAAGGTATGTAAATAAGATTGAAAGTATTGGAGAATGAGGTAGGATATCGCATTGAGCGTAAGTTGATTGAAACTTGAATAAAGTAAAAATTTAACCCGTATGGAATATAAGATTATTAATAGAAGTCGTTAAGTTTTGTGATTAAATTATAAGGTTTTAATTGATTGTTGATTCGTGTTAAAGGTTGTTCCTAAGCCATTGTCCACTGACGAGGATGCCCAGTGTCCAATAAATAAATTGAAGAAATCTTCTTCTGAATTGAGACCGATGGATCTTTTGGGACATGTGGAACACCTAATGACTCTTGTAGATTAGTATTCATTGTGGTATCTTTTAAAAATCCCTAACTTAACTGAGATATCAGTTGGTAGGATGAGTTCTGAGAATTGTATGACATAGTGACACGTAATGTGTTACGGTACAATTTGACTTGTTTGTGATTAATAAAAAGACTACCTTTGATTGCTAAATCCTACATGTATCGATGTTATCTATCTTTTATTGCTTCATCCTAATGTTCGCATTAGTGATGCAACCATTGAACAAGTACTCATCTTGATTTGAGTTACGTTGTGAATCATTCTTCGTGAGTGCCATCGAGGTCATGAACCTCATGATTATTTGGCTAAGCTCATTTCCAATTATATTGAAGTTAGTTCTTGATGAACAACTCTTCATCACTCTTTTGCAGATCACACATTGTTTTTATAAAGTTAAAACGGTATCCTTTGAGAAAATATAATTTTCATCACAATAAGGATTATTAAAAGTGAGATTTATAAGTAATTGATATCAAAATGAAGTTGTTTATGAGACGCTTTGGAAACTTAATTATTTCCATAACAAAGGAAATCTTCGTAAATTTATTTTTGATTCTTATTTAAGAATTCAGCATGAAAATGTTTTTATAAATATGATGATAAAATTTTGACGAACTGAGTATTGCATCGTTAATCTTGAAATTGTATATAGTTGCGCGCCTACATACAATTTGGAATGGACCATGCAAGGCTGATTAGTAGTCACCATAAAACTAATAAATAAACACTACATTTTCTTTGAAGATTGTGAAAGATAAAATTTTATGGGATCTGCAAGAAGTAAAAATTAGGGACATAATGTTAGGGACACCTACATATGTGCCTATAGCATCTATTCTTCTGAGTCGAATTTACTCATCTGTGGAAATTGTCTTATTTGACAATTGACAATTCTTTCTTGTCCAATTCTCCCATAGTGAGATTCCTAGGAAAAGTATCTGATTACCGAGTGTTGATACCCGACTGGATGTATTGACGTTCTTATCATTTCTTATGATTTGATTTCATTTGAATGACCTGGGTAACGATCCGAGGAGCTTTCGAATGCGTACTCAAATTATGAAAACATGGGATATATTCATATTCGTTAAATGTTTTCGTCTGTATCTGATTTGAAATTGTCTCGCGTAGATTATGCGTTGACCTTACTCTTTTAATGGTAGTTGTGTCTCCATATATCCTTGAATTTGTAAAGGATTATGAGTTATTATTAGTCTTTTGAGAAGTTCACATCTTATCAATAGTAATGAAACTGGAAAGTTGATAGTGCCAGTAGAATGGATTGATTAATTATGACATGACGACATTGTCTTAATTGATGGGAACTCGAATAGAATTCCCCTAAATGATAAGATGTTGATTATCAAAAGTGATTTAAATAGTTCTTGATGGATGACCATATCCTGCATTTAGACTTGAAATTATACCGTGAATGGTTGTGAATTAGTCATAGATGTTATAATCTTGAAAGAACCTAATATAAATTTATTAAAAGATGTTTTCGTTATATGAAACTTTAGGAAGTATTTGTTGAGGAATTACCTAGACTTTCGCCATTAAGGCAAGTTGAAATTGGTATTGATTATTTTCCGGTGCTGCACTTGTGGCTTGTGCATTGTACGTCAGCACAATCTGAATTTAAGGAATTACCGTACAACTGAGAGAGTTGTCGGAGAAAGATTTTATTCTACCAAGCATGTCATCATGAAGAGATATGGTGTTATCATTCCTTATATTTATAGATTACTGTGACTGAGTAAATTGACAATTGAAAACGATATCCATAACTCGAAATGGAAGATTTGTTCGATCATTTACAAGGTTCTAGTGTATGTTTTAAAGATTTGATCCACGACATGGTTATCATCAACTTCGCATCTGCGGAAAAGATTATGTATTCCAATCACTACATCCGGTACTTGTAATAAACATTATGAGTTTCACGTGGTGACGTTTGGATTGACTAATGCACATATAGTATTCATAAATTTGATGAATCACGTGTGTAGGCTGTAGTTTGATAAATTCATGCTCGTGATCATTAAGGACTACATGTTTGTTTATAAGAATAATAATGAGTTAATAATTATTAATAGATTGCCCTTAGATGACTGAGAAATAAAAACATGTACCTTGAATAATTAACACGTGATTAAAGACTTGAACCTTTACATGATTTAACCATGTGATTAATAAGATAATGGAATATATTGACTCTTCAAAAATTAAGAGCCCTTTTAAGACTTTGGATTTTACCAAAAAGAAATGGAAACATGTTTTGACAAATGTTTTAACAAAAGATTTTAAAGGGATTATTCCCATATACACTAAACATTTAACTAAACTTCTGTTTAGGGGTAATGTTTGTGTATACCTTAAGACAACCTAAGAAGGATCGAGGAAAACATTTAAACCATGACTTAAAATTTGAAATGACACTTTTTACTTTTCAAACTAAGAAAACTTTGACCAAAGTATAAACAAAGGTTTTTCGAACATTTACGAATCCTATTAATTATTTTCGATAAATCAACAAAAATCTAATTAATTAAATTCAAATTTATTTTGAACATTTTATATAATTGGTCGAACTAAGAAATTTAAACTTTTAACGTTTACGTTTCATAAAAAAAAAATTAAATAACTATTGTTAATTTACATATAATAATTATCGACGTTTTAGACGTCGGATTGAGAAAAACTGATAAAAATGATAGTTGAGACGAAACTGAAACACAAAAGATATGAAGAAAGAATTTTGAATAAATACAGTTATGATATTTATTTCATCAGGAAGGTGAACTTAATTACTGACGCATAATATAGAAAGAATATCTGAGTGAATTGCGGACATGATAATTATATCATCATGAGAAGTGAATATAAATACCGAGGCATTATGTAGAAAAGATAAAGAACCAATTAGGACATGTACCTTAATAATGAAGGTGCAATATAAATTGCCGAACGATATAAAAATAAACAATGTTTGTAAAAAGGATAATATAGATAATAAAAAGAGGTTTCACGGCTAATGTGAACCACTAAAATTTAGAAGCCGATGGCGTTAAATGATTTAAAAATCCATTTGTGATTGTCTAAATATGGAGGATTGTGAGATATAGTTATGTTGGAATTTGTAAGTATAAGTATTCTATTTATGTCATTTATGACTAAAAGTATCTTTGTCTGAAGAAGTTGTACTGATGGCAATTATGAAGGCAGAGATCGCCTCATACATTAGTAAACGTCTAGCTATTGCAAAGGTCATCATCTGAATTTGATTCGATTTGGGTCATCGTCGACAGACTGACCAAATCTGCTAATATCATTCTCGTTAATGATAAATGCAAAAGAGTTATGTAAACATAGTGTGCCTGTATCGAACATCTATATCAAGATCCTCGCTTCGCATCGAATTTCTAGAGATTTGCTCAGAAGTCATTGAGAACGGATCTTGATGAGAGTACTGTGTACCACCCCAATCGAAGGGACGAGGTAAAGTAACGATACAAAATACTATAAGTGTTGTTTTATGTTTGAATGATTGACCTTTGGTAATAGACCGTATAATCGCTTTCCGTTGTAGAGATTATCATTGATAATTATCGTATTAGGATCGAGATCGAATCTTGTGAGGATATATATATTAGAGCATCTGTAAGCAGGAATTGAGATGAAGACACCCGACATACACCCATTGTGAGTTGGACATGTCTTTTAGGTTTAAGGTTTCCTATGATGGCGAACCTAACCTTACAAAATACCCGACCCGCGAGACCTGAATTGATTGTTGAAATTAGGATCTGATTATTGACTGCCGGTAGTGTGCAAGAGGTTATGTGAATATGAAATGTAGATATTGGAGTGCTAGATGGGTAGCAAAGTTATGCCAAAATTTTTAACCTTGGAAAAACGAATTAATGATCTGACAAATCATGGGATATAAGTCCCCGTTGTATGGGACCATTGAGATGATGTAAAAGATTGGTTTGAAAGGCATATAAGCTGGATCTACCCTAGGACTTCAAGAGCTGCGTGAATTATGATTCGTATATCGAACTTGATGGAATATCTATCAAGTGAGAATCTGATTGTTTCTTAGTAATGTTTAGATCGGCGAAAAGTTGCATTCATCAAAAACCCGTGAACATCATGGATAGAGAAAGTAAGTCAATATTAAGCCTGATCTTATTCCCGTAGTTATGTTTGATGAAACTCGCGTATTGTAATGAATTATACTTGTGAGAAAAGACCGAATGTGGAGGAAATACCCACATGGCTTTAACTCTATAAGAAGCGAGAAGTAAGATGATCTTTGAGGACAAAGATCCTGTTTAGGGGTAAATGTTGTGACAATCCGTCAATTTATGATTGATATTTTATTCTCAATATTTATTTGAAAGTATTATTTTAATGTTACAATATGAACTCACATATTTTTGGGAAGAAATTTGGACTTACGTCTTGGAGTAGCATCGACTACGTCTAAACCGGAGGATTCAACGTTACGTGCTTACGTTTACATACACCGTCTTTGGTGACAGTCCGACATTTCAGAAAATAAATTTATCCGTGAATATTATTTTGGAGTTTTAAATTTGTGTTAGTTCATAAACTCACAAATTTACGAGAAGAGATTAGGACTTACGATTTTATTTTAACGTCCTTTACGACTAAACCGGAAACCTTAGGATTACGTATTTACTTTTTCGAACTCCGTTTTTGATAAAACAATTTTTATTAGATTCGTTTTGTGACGTTGATTCATAATTTATAAAAAAGTTTTTCATAAAACGACCCGAGGGCACGCAAATCGAGGAAATTGGAATCGAGGAATACCCGTAAATTAGTGGGATGAGACAAAAACAAGTTTTGCCCCACCCCACCAATATGGGATGGCTTAACTTAGCCAACAACACATCTCATGTGTCAAGCTTACAAAGTAAGCTAGGACACATGTCCTACTTACTTTACCAAACTAGCAACCTAACAAAACCATTCAAGACTAAACCACTAACTTCATTTTCACTCATGCAAACCACCAAAATCCTCCCTCTCTCTCTAAATTCGTCCCATTTCAACCAAAAACACCCTCATATGATCAATTTTAACCATGAAATCATGTGTTATTCACACATATGATGAAAATCCATTGAAGTTATGAAGATTGGAGGTGATCTTAACATGTAAAAAGGAGTTTTCAAGGGACTTTGGGGCTGATTTCTCAAGGAGTTTTCATGAAGAACAAGGGCTGATTTTTGGAGGAATCTACAAATACTTGGTGGCCCTAGAAGTGGTGTTGATATCTCATAAGATTGGTTACCCAAAACCAAGTCTTGTTCATCAAAAACCTCATCTTTTCATCACTAATGGTGGTATAGAGATTGTTCTTCCTATCCTCTTGTTATTTTGATTATGTAATCTTGTATTTTCCTTATTTATGTATATGTATATGATGATAAAAATATTATGTGAGGATTTGGTGTTGATAAACATGCTTAAAAAGATGGACAAACTACATGAAAAATGGGTAAATCTTGTTTAAATGGTAGGCTGTATAAAAACAGTAACTAACCATGATAGGTGTGTAAACACCCATCTTTTCTACCACTTTATTACAATAATAACCGGACCAAAACATGTATTTTATGTCTTTTATGTCGGAATTATGCGTGGTTTGTGTTTTTGTTGTGATTTAGGATAAAAAGGTGAAAAGTGGAGAAAACACGGACATTCACGGGCATTTACGGACTTTTATTGAAGAAAAAGATAAAAGACGAAGTCAAGAAGTCAAGAGTGCAAAAAGAACGGAAGTCCACGACCAATTCTGAAGATTTATCGAAGAAATAGTCAAAAGACGGAAGTTTATCAAAAGCCGAAGAATTCAAGTCTATTTATTGAAGAAATTAAAGACGAGTTCATAGAAATCCCGAAGCTAAAAGCTCTTTAAGTCCACATTTAATGAAGATTTAAAGAAGGAGGGACTTAATCTTGCAATTAAGAAGAAGATTAAAGAAGGAGGGACTAAGTATGCAATTAAGGAAGCTTCCTAAGCAAGCTTTAGTCTCCCCTATAAATAGATTAGATTAGTTATCATTTCACTCTTGTTGGCTAAGTGTGACAATTAGCTCTTCCACCATTTAAATACTTGTCATTTACATTAATTGTCAATTTAATTACCTTGTCTTGAACCTTAAATTCATTTAATTTCAAGTAAGTTTCCTTTTAATTATTGTCAATCTTTACTTTATCTTGTCAGTCTCTTATCTACCTTTCTTATTCTTTGATTTGTTGTGTTTATGTTTATGTTCATGCCTTTATTTTGATCCAAAGTGGTTTTTGATTATTGTGGTAAAAGTTGTTTAATTTCATGTTTTTAATTGATTGTTGATGCTTATTCATTGAATCGTTACTGTTTAAATTCATACGTGTGTTTGATTTTGATTACTTTGTGTTTATACCTGTTACTGTTAACATCTTCCTTGTTCTTCGGAAGTATTGCTTGTTTCTGTGTTTCCAGAAAGAGTTCCGAACCAAGGAAAGGATAGAAGGTTTCATTCGGAAGTCTAAAGTTCCGAATCAAGGAGCTTCATCCGGAAGTTAAAACTTCCGAACCAAGGTTGCTCATTCGGAACTTCAAAAGTTCCGAACCAAGGGCCTTCATTCGGAACTTCAAAAGTTCCGAATAAAGGAGCTTCATCCGGAAAGTTCCGAATCAAGGGGTGACCAAAACTTCCGAATCAAGGCAAGATTTACAAGATTCCGAATCAGCAAGTTCCGAATGAAAGATTGTTTTGGATAAGTGACATATTCATACAAATTTGTTCCGGATCAAGGATTTTGGTAATATTCCAAGTGAAGAAGAATCATTTCAACCAAAGGTGACATTTAGGACGAGTGATTGTTTCAAACGAAGGTTTATTCCGAATGAGCTGTATTCAGGTTCTTATTAGCTTTTATCTTTAGTTTTTATCTTCAAGCTTTATTTTACTTGCCTTTTTATTTAATTGCACTTTTAGATTATTTGCCTTAGTTTTAGTCGCACTTTAAGTTTGCCTTAGATAGATTTAAGTTTACGTCATTTTACTATAGTGCCCTTTAATTTTAGTCACGTTTTTAAATACTTGCACTTTGCTTTAATTAGGCTTAGATTTACGTTAAGAGCACTTTTACTTTTAAGTCTTTACACCTTTTAATTTTAAAACACTACAACGACACATCTTTGTTCCACCAAAGTTCAACTGAGACACACATAAAACACAAGTTTTTCAATTCGAAGAGATTGGTACAACGAATCTTTTTAACCTGAGTAAAATCTAGTTATCAAATGGCGCCGTTGCCGGCTCTTTTCGTTAAGATCAACAGTTTTCTGTGCTAGACACGTTGCTTTTTGGGATCCGTTCACTTGTGAACGTTAATTTTCTTGCCTAAAAATTCAAAAATCATAAAAATTAAAAATTGATAAAAAACCATAAAAATTAAAAATTTCAAAAATCCAAAAAGATTTCATCTTTATTGTGTATATATATTGTCTTTGTGTTTGGTTTCTTTTTCTTTTGCATTTTCAGGTGTATGCGTACTAGATCTTCTAATTATCAAGAGCCCGAGCCTCAAGAAGATTTAGATATGGCAGGTGTTAACAACAACATTCCACCGAACCTGAATAATAATAATAACAACAATGCTCTTCCACAGCCCGATCTTCGGACCATGGAGGAACTTTGTCAACCAACAATGTTTGGACGAGGAGGACCGATTGCACCGATGCAAATCAACGCTCCTGAGTTTTCGTTGAAGCACCACATGATTCAGCAAGTACAAACAAACCCATTTAGAGGATTGCCTGATGATGATGCCAACAAACACCTCGACAAGTTCATTACAATCACCCAAAGCATGAAGTTGCCTGGGGCCACAATGGATGTACTCCGCCTACAACTCTTTCCACATACTTTATCGCATCATGCCGAGAAATGGTTTGATCGTCTCCCGAAGAATTCTATTCACACTTGGGATGACATGACTCAACGCTTTCTTTCACGCTACTTTCCACCATCCATGGTCACAAGCCTTCGCAATTAGATCAGCGGTTTCATGCAAGACCCTGATGAATCTCTTTTCGACGCTTGGGAAAGATATAATGTCTTGATCGACCGTTGTCCAAACCACAACATGCTTCCGGTCACCTTGATCGATACTTTCTACAACGGTTTGACTTTTCGCGATCGTGATACGATCAATGCAGCCGCCGGTGGCACATTCATGAAAAGGAGACCCGAGGAGTGTAGAGAGTTAATTGAAAACATGACTACTCATCATAAGAACTGGGATTCCTCTGCTTCTTCTAGAAACAACACGAGAGTCAATGTTTCCTCAACCTCAGCAAACCCTGAGATGACCGAACTCACCCGCATGATGGCTGAAATGAGCAAAAGTATTACGCTTCTCGCTTCAAACCAACAACAACAAGTTAAAGCGGTCGCTAATCCTTGTGAAACATGTGGCGGTCCTCACTCATACACCGATTGTCCTTCGACACAAGGAAATCCGGAAAATGTGTATGCAGCTTACGGTAATTATTCACCGGAAAATTACCAAGCTAGACAACAAGGGGATAGAAACCTGCTGAGCTACCGTTCCAACAATTACCTTTCACCCGGTTTTTCTCCTCAAAACCAAAACCCCGCCAACAACTACAATAGAAGCAACCAAATCCCACCTCGTGCTTCTAACCCTTATCAACCACCCACCCAACAACACCCACCCATTAATCCCGATGTTGACACAATCATGAGAACTCAAGGTGAGCAAATCAAGAATCTACAGAGCCAAATAATCAATTTGAAAGGAGATATCTTGAAGCAAGGTAATGACATCAGAACCGAGGTTCGTGAAAACCTTCAATCCTCCTTCATCACTCAAACAACTGAATTAAAGAATCTATTGGCTAGTTTCTTGCCCGAAGCTCAACCTTCTTCTTCCTCGGGTTCTCTACCTTCAAACACCGTCACTAATCCGCGAGCTAATGTGAGTGCTATAACTACGCGTAGTGGAATTACCATTGTCAATCCACCTGATTCACCACCATTATCTACACCTCCTCCACCACCATGTATCCCTACTCCTCTTACACTTAGTGATAGCACACCATTACCGTCTCCACCTCGTCATGACGATGTATCTCGGAAGGACCCTTCAACATCACAACCTTCACCAACTACACCCCCACCTAACCCTTATCAACCCAGAATCCCATACCCTTCTCGCATAGGCAAGACCAACGAGCTAACCAAAAATGACTGTAATGTAATGAAATATGTGGATATGCTATCTAAAATGACCATCAACATTAGCCTTGTTGAAGCACTTTGCCACATGCCGAAATTTGTCAAAGCATTCAAGGAATTGCTTAGCAAGAAGGAGAAGCTGCTTGAACTCGCCAACACACGCTTAAATGAAAACTGCTCTGCAGTCCTTCTTAGAGAACTTCCGGAAAAGCTTGGAGATCCCGGTCGTTTTGTGTTGTCTTGCGTGTTCAACAAAACTGAAGAATTTACTGCCCTTGCTGATCTCGGGGCTAGTATTAATTTGATGCCACTCAGTGTTTGGAAAACACTATCATTGCCCGACCTCATTCCAATAAAGATGACTCTCGAACTCGCAAACCGCACTCTCGCTTACCCCGTTGGTATAGCCGAAGATGTGTTTCTTAAAGTTGGCACATTTACTTTCCCGGTCTATTTTGTCGTAGTTGATTATGAAATGGACCCTCGTATTCCTCTAATACTTGGTCGGCCATTCTTGAGAACCGGACGTGCTTTAATAGATGTGGCCGAAGGTGAGTTAATCTTACGAGTCGGGGATGATTCTAAAATTTTTAGAATGGGGAAGCTTACAGGCAAATCCTTTGGAGGCCGAGAATCAGTGAATATGATAAATGTGCTCGATGACTTTACCGTCTACGATAATCCTTTATTCGAGTCTTCCACTGATAATCCACTCTTTGAAGATGATGTGGATGATTCTCTTCCTACTTTGGAAGCTCCTCCCATTTATGATTCTCCACCGGTCTTCGATGCTTATGATGATGATGATTCTAGCTCAGATTCGGATGATTTTAACTGTACTTCTGAGTATCCCGAGCTGCCTACATATGATGATTTTGATGAGGCGGATACTCTCTCGAGCGATTCTTCACATGATGAAGATCCTCCGCCATCACTCGATCCTACCATGGACGATTATTCATTCGAGAAAGATTTCTCTGAATTTCTCAACACATACTTCCCTCATGAGAGTGATGCACCTCCTTTAGACATTGAAGATTATCGTCTTGATCCTACTTTGGATTTGAAGAGCATTTTGTCCAAGGAGAAGAAACCGGTTGACACCGAAATCCGTTGCACGTATGATTTGACACCTCTTTGTCCCACTTCTGAGGACGAGGTTGTGCTTCTTTGCGGATCTTCTTCCCACTCGGCTGCGCCTGAGTGCTATTTTCCCCTAAAGGAAAAGGTGTTCGACCCCGGTATTGCAATCTTTAAGCCATCTCAGTATCCACCTGATGAAATAAAAGGAAATATCTTTGGAAATTTTGAAGACATGCTTGCTCCACTTCAACTTTGCTTCCACCGTGCTCCATCGCTGCTTAAGGGAACCTTGCCATTTCTCTTTTGGCTTGCCTTGTTCGCCTTAAGCTCGTTCTTATGGATGGATGAAAACTATGTCTTTGATCCTGGTGGATTTGTTTCATGCTACTTCCGTTGATGCTCAAGGTCGAGTCAGGCTCACGACTCGGTTAACAAAAATCAAGCGCTTCTTGGGAGGCAACCCATGCATCTATCTTTTCGCTTTTTTTTACCATAAGTGTAGGGGGGACCCCTTGGATTGCTATTTCCTCTCCTCACTTCTTAATCAGGGATTCGAGCTTCAAAAGATCCACTCTTAATGATTCTTGACGACCCGTGATTCCGTGTTCTACTTTATCCCGGTTCTATCCTAAACTCTTTTCGATTCACTATTTTATATTTTCTCAATATTAAAATAGGAATCTCTTTAGTTGTCCTTTCCTTAGCAAGATTTAAACAACGTGCACAATGTCCTAAGTGTAGGGGAGTTTACTCCCACATGCTTAAACATTGAGGACAATGTTTATCTTAAGTGTAGGGGGGACTTCTATCGAAGTTAAGTGGTCTTTTCCTTGTTTTTGTCCTCATTTTAACCGGAAAATCAATTTTTCTACATTTTTCAAAATTTTTGATCTATTTTGGCCTATTAGTTGTTATCTTTGTATAGTTATTTTCTTTCTCCGCTAGAATAAATGTTTAATAAGTGGTTTTAATTTTCAAACGTTGTGAATCTTTTGACTCAATCCGAGTTTACTCTAGCTAGTATCCTTAACGTGTTTAAGTCAAGTTTTGCTAGGCTTTTATATAGGGAGCTATAAAACGCGAAAGTCTTAACTTTTACGGGTTAAGAACAAGAACTTTTCGCAAGTTCCTATAATTGATCCTAGAGAGTCGTTTATCAAGGGAACTTTAAGACGCGATTTCTAAACTTGAAAAAGTCTAAGAATTTGCAAGATCCTATAGGCGACTCGAAAACCCAAAACTTTGATTTAATAGGCTAAGTATCCACGAGTCTCATTACTTGAGATTTTAAACTGTGGAGAACGAGAGATGATAGAGCCAATTATAAGTTCGGTATTCTTTCATGAATTTATGTGAGTTAATTATGAGCCTATTCTCCCATCGCTTGCTAATAATTTATTTGCTAATAAATAAGGTTGTACGATTTGAAAAGTTACTTAGCTTCTAGCCCCAGATCGTTTAAAAGTTGCTCGGTAATGACGAGAGTTCATAGCCAAGGCATAACTTATGAAGCGGGGCGCGAAGATTGGCGAGTCCGAAAAGGCCCTAACAAGGCATGAGGACTAAGTTTTGTTGCTAAAGATCCAAAGTGATGTGAAGAATCATTTATCGAAAATCAATATGAAGGATCGAGACACACGACGTAAAGCAAAACTCCCCAAAAGTCATGGAGAAGTGTATCCGAAAAGACCCTAACAAGGTATGAGGATAAATAGATCCAAGTCAATAAAGGAGGCGGATCGTTGTATATCAAAGTCCAAAATAAAGATTGGAGAAAAATGAAGAAGTCGTGGTCAATATATGAAGAATCTCTCAAAAATTCCAAGTGAAGAAATTCCAATTATGAAGAGAAGACCATTATTTCATGAACGTCTCTCAAGATTTGAAGTATGAAGTCGCTGCCAAATATCGGCCCGAGAAAGGTCTCAAATCGCGAACCAAGTTATGCCAAGATATGAACTTTCTGATATCCCGAGAAGCAGTTTTAAAAGATTTGGTCCTTTAGCTAACTATTGATTAAATCATGCACTTTATTTTCAGACTAAATAACTATCGAAATAAGTCAAACAATGCATCTTCGTGATCATTCAAGACAACAATAAAATATAAGAGATACCCCTAGGAATAAGGGAGTCTAAGTGAGTAATTGGCCCACATGAGTTCGTGTTAGTTTACTAACTTATAATAACAATGATCTCGTTTTTAAGCTTGGTTTGGAGAAAGTGAAAACTTGAGGATGATAATTATTCATAACATTTTCAAAACCCAAGGTATGCTTTTGATTTCTTTATTTTGAATGTCTTTAATTTTCTATCTCTTTAATAAAGGCCAACGTGGATTGATTATGATGAAAAGTGTAACCTTGCTTTGTAACTAATGCATTGCATGAGGACATTGCAATGGTCAAGTGTAGGGGATTTGATAGGTGTGTAAACACCCATCTTTTCTACCACTTTATTACAATAATAACCGGACCAAAACGTGTATTTTATGTCTTTTATGTCGGAATTATGCGTGGTTTGTGTTTTTGTTGTGATTTAGGATAAAAAGGTGAAAAGTGGAGAAAACACGGACATTCACGGGCATTTACGGACTTTTATTGAAGAAAAAGATAAAAGACGAAGTCAAGAAGTCAAGAGTGCAAAAAGAACGGAAGTCCACGACCAATTCTGAAGATTTATCGAAGAAATAGTCAAAAGACGGAAGTTTATCAAAAGCCGAAGAATTCAAGTCTATTTATTGAAGAAATTAAAGACGAGTTCATAGAAATCCCGAAGCTAAAAGCTCTTTAAGTCCACATTTAATGAAGATTTAAAGAAGGAGGGACTTAATCTTGCAATTAAGAAGAAGATTAAAGAAGGAGGGACTAAGTATGCAATTAAGGAAGCTTCCTAAGCAAGCTTTAGTCTCCCCTATAAATAGATTAGATTAGTTATCATTTCACTCTTGTTGGCTAAGTGTGACAATTAGCTCTTCCACCATTTAAATACTTGTCATTTACATTAATTGTCAATTTAATTACCTTGTCTTGCACCTTAAATTCATTTAATTTCAAGTAAGTTTCCTTTTAATTATTGTCAATCTTTACTTTATCTTGTCAATCTCTTATCTACCTTTCTTATTCTTTGATTTGTTGTGTTTATGTTTATGTTCATGCCTTTATTTTGATCCAAAGTGGTTTTTGATTGGTAAAAGTTGTTTAATTTAATGTTTTTAATTGATTGTTGATGCTTATTCATTGAATCGTTACTGTTTAAATTCATACGTGTGTTTGATTTTGATTACTTTGTGTTTATACCTGTTACTGTTAACATCTTCCTTGTTCTTCGGAAGTATTGCTTGTTTCTGTGTTTCCAGAAAGAGTTCCGAACCAAGGAAAGGATAGAAGGTTTCATTCGGAAGTCCAAAGTTCCGAATCAAGGAGCTTCATCCGGAAGTTAAAACTTCCGAACCAAGGTTGCTCATTCGGAACTTCAAAAGTTCCGAACCAAACTTGTTCATTCGGAAGTCAAAACTTCCGAACCAAGACTCTTCATTCGGAACCTCCCGAATCAGTAACTTCCGAACCAGTTCCAAAAGTTCCGAACCAAGGGCCTTCATTCGGAACTTCAAAAGTTCCGAATAAAGGAGCTTCATCCGGAAAGTTCCGAATCAAGGGGTGACCAAAACTTCCGAATCAAGGCAAGATTTACAAGATTCCGAATCAGCAAGTTCCGAATGAAAGATTGTTTTGGATAAGTGACATATTCAGACAAATTTGTTCCGGATCAAGGATTTTGGTAATATTCCAAGTGAAGAAGAATCATTTCAACCAAAGGTGACATTTAGGACGAGTGATTGTTTCAAACGAAGGTTTATTCCGAATGAGCTGTATTCAGGTTCTTATTAGCTTTTATCTTTAGTTTTTATCTTCAAGCTTTATTTTACTTGCCTTTTTATTTAATTGCACTTTTAGATTATTTGCCTTAGTTTTAGTCGCACTTTAAGTTTGCCTTAGATAGATTTAAGTTTACGTCATTTTACTATAGTGCCCTTTAATTTTAGTCACGTTTTTAAATACTTGCACTTTGCTTTAATTAGGCTTAGATTTACGTTAAGAGCACTTTTACTTTTAAGTCTTTACACCTTTTAATTTTAAAACACTACAACGACACATCTTTGTTCCACCAAAGTTCAACTGAGACACACATAAAACACAAGTTTTTCAATTCGAAGAGATTGGTACAACGAATCTTTTTAACCTGAGTAAAATCTAGTTATCAAACCACATGTTAGACTGATAAAATGATGAAGTAGAATAAATTTACAGTAAGCTATGGGTCTTGTACACATGTGAGAGTTGGCCATGCAATGGAATCATTGTAATGAGTGAGATATGATCAAAACAAGTTTAAAGTACAAATTTGAGTTCACTGTTTTGGACGATTTTTAGAAAATACTTAGAGGATGATTCAACAGTAGCTATAGAAGAGTTAAATGGAGCAAATATCATGTAGTTTATGTCATAAACATTTGAGCTTCTATCTCCATATAGAACTCTAGATATGGCAGTTTTGGTGAAGATGAAAATAAAAATCAGATTTTGAGAATTAATGTTTATTACTATTATATAAGCACTCAAAATTATATTGTATAAAATGTAAAATTAAAACCCACTAACTCATGAATTTTATTTATATAAATATGTTAAAGGTTAAATAAATGAATAAATTATAAAAATGGTAGTGGAATAATATTTATAAGATATAAAAACTATAAACTTGATTTTACGACTTTTTCGGCTATTACCGTAAAATTAACGTTTTTCGCCAAATAAAACTTAGACGACCAAACCAGTCTAATGTAAAGTTTATAAAAGTCATATACTGATATATAAGTATCTAATACAAGTAAAAACTGATAAAACGCGAACTATAAGAAATACGGACTAAATTAACGTTATTGGACTAATAATACAACAAAAATGGACTAAAATACTTATGAACTTATTATTGGGCTTAACCCATTTAGGCCCAACTTGTAAAGTGTAGATACTGATAATATAAAGTATAACATGGATTAATACAAGTTAAAGAACTTATAATAAGTTTATTGGACTTAAAACACGTAAATAGGTAAAACTAGTAAACTAGTATGAACGTTACCGACACATATCACTAAAATGAGCAAACGAAGATATGTAAACCCACTTGATCATCATATATAAATAATCATCATATGTATACATAAGTGTTATTTTTATAAAGTCATTGGACATGAGTCTAAGACGAGTATTATTTGTCTAGGTTTCCGTGATTGAAGCACGTACCGTACATCCAAATCGCCGATAATCGCCTTCCCACACCAATGTGAGTTCATAGCCTCGCACTCTTTTAAATGTTTTTATAAATGTTTTATAAACCCACGAGGGATATAACATGTTAGTTTTTATAAAATAAGGACACCATTTGTCCCGATTGTTTGTTTATTGATTTTGGACCCGAATGATTGAATGACCCGATTGTATGACCCGATAAATGATTAAAGGACCCGATAGATGAAATTAAATGGATTATTAAAGTTAGGTTATGTCACTAAAAGTCCCATTAGCATGAATTGTGAACTACCGGGATTTGGTAGACGCTTATGCATTTAATAGTACTATTTGGGGACGATCACCCCAGTTCGCGCCTTGACGGTTGATCCCCGTCGTGCCACATTGATTGGTAAGCGAATTTATGTATGAGAAGATTTCCATAGCGTGACCTTTGTGACGACACGCTACTTTAGATGGGAAAAATTGGTATCGGGTTAGCTACCCGTTGTTGGTTTAGTAAGGTAACAATGTCATGCGGCTTATAATAATCCAAACTAACGAAATACTATTAGACGCACCGAATTACAAAGTATTGCATGACTAGCAATACGGGGTCATACTATTGATATTATGTTTGTGTTTTGGTTTTCATAACCATATTCATATAACGGTTTTTATTTGATTTTATACAACGTCGTAAGACGTATTGTATGATGTTTTTACGGCATTGGCTCGTACAATGATTTTTAAGGCAAATGCCTATATTATGATTTTGATAAAGATTTGTATAAAATGATTTTGGCTATTTTATGGCCTATTACAAAGGTTTTGTATAAAATGATTTTCGGTAATAATTTTATACCGATGTTATATTGATGCTTTATTAAAACTCTATGAATTCACTCGGCGTTATCGCTGACCTTTTCTTTTAACATGTTTTATCTCAAGTACTTGAAGGTAATTCTCGGGAAGACGACAAGAATTCATGGCCCGCACTTAAACAATATTTTTCCATTCAAACACTTTGTAAAACTTTTGTAGGAAATGTAATGACTTGGGACCGATGTAACTTTGATGTTTATGAATGGAAATGATTTATTAGTAAACGACGCGATTTTTATGCGTTGTCTATGATGTGAGTAATGTGCTATCCCGTAACAACAACGAGTCTTCCGCTGTATTGGGTTGTATAAATTTGGGGGTGTTACACGATGTTTGGTTCTGGTATTTTCCTTTTATGGTCATGTAATGTTTAGACATTTTTCCTTGTATGCTTTGATGACACGCCATAGTTACGCGTGACATTCCATTATCAAAATGGGGTGTTACAGGTATGGTATCAGAGCCAAGGCTTCGACCTGTAGGCTCTCAAAATATGACTTGTGATTAGTGGGTAGTCACTATGGTCTTCCTAGAACTGACAGTCATTTTTCATGCATTCATCATTTTTATGCATACATATATATGTCATTGTCGCAGGTTTATGACTAAGTAATGGTTGGTACAGGACTGGCCCTATTTAGTCGCATGTGTTTTATCGAAACTTTTAAATTTGGGACCGACCCATAGGCGTCCCCTCGCCATGTCTTTTATTTTGGGTGAACTGGCCATAGGCGTTCACTCTCGAGCATACAAAAGTTTTCATAAAATTGCATCATGCATTCATACACAAATTTTCTTGCATAAAATTTTCTCTGGATTTGTTGGTATAAATTTTTTTCATGTATATATATTTTATGTTTTTGTTTTGATCTGTTAATCATATGTTTTATGTTATACTGTCAGATGGTTCTCACACACGAACAGGAACAACTCAATGATGCAATCCAAGCTGCAATGCAAGCTTTGCTTCCTCAGCTGTGGAATGACATCAGGGCTGAGGTTCAGGCTGCCAACAATCAGCAGCATAACCAAGCACCTCCTCCTCCTCCTCCAGTGACATTGGCAGTATGGCTGGAGAGATTCAACAAGCTCCTTCCTCGAGCTTTTGAGAAAACAGATAGCCCCAGTGATGCTGAAAGCTGGCTGGCTCACATCAAGAAGATTTTCAATGCTATGGGTTGTGACCCCGCGTACAAGGAGAGGTTGGCATGCTATCGGTTCGAAGGCGATGTGCTAAATTGGTGGTTAACGTTGATGTAGTCTGAGGGAGGTGACGATTGGGTTGTTGGTTTGACTTGGGCTCAGTTCAAGGACAGGGTGATGTAGCAGTTCTTTCCCAAGGCTGAGCAAGACAAGCACAAGAGGGAGTACCATGGGATCCGAAAGAGAGCTGGGGAGAATAGTAACGAGTTTATGCAACGCTTTCTTCGCTTAGCTGGTTTCCTTGGTGCAGCAACAGGTACTCCTGAAGAGCAGGCACACCACTTTAGCTGGGCTCTTCGCACATCGGTCGCAAACAATCTGGTGTGTGCTACGTTCACCACTGTAGCACAAGTGGCCGATGCAGCACGTAAGCTGGAAATGCTACAGGAGAGAGATGAGTTCGGGGAAGTTGAGAGACTCGACAAGAGGTAAACATTCGTATTCAAGCGGTGACCAATCCGTATTCTTTCTATATATGTCAATTATTCATCTCTTTAAAATGTATCTTCCTGACAGAAAACTGGGGACCGGTCTCAGCCGGCTACTCAGCAGCAGCCTCATCAGCCCAAGGGAAACGGTTAGAATAACGACCGTTCTGCTACGGATAGGCGTGGCGGTAATGATAATTACTGTAACAACGCTGGACACTCCAACAGCAGCAGTTCCTAATACTTACGCATTTTCTTATGATTTTATGTTATAACTCATATTCTGACACTTTAGCAAAACTTCTACCAGGAACCATGGAAACGGTAGGGATAAGAACCAGATAGGTTCACAGCCTAGCCATCCAGCTATCACTGGTATTCAATCTTACGATTATCCGCATTGTCCTTTGTACCCTATTATCATGTCTTATGTAAAATGTTTTATCAGGTTCTCAGCCAGCCAGAGCACCTGCTGGAGGGTATACTCATCCTCTTTGCTCTACTTGCCACCGCACGCACCCAGGGCCATGTCGTCGTAACACTGATGCATGCTTCAAGTGTGGTCTTCCTGGCCATATCATGAAGGATTGCCGTAAGGGCGAGATGGAGGGCACATCGTGTAACACTCTCAAATTTCGTATCGGTACAGCGGAAGGGTATTTTAGAGTGTTACGGGATAGCACAATAACTCCAATCATAGACAACACATAAAAATGGTTGTACAAGGTTCAACATACATTCATTCGATAAAAAAATTTAAAGTGTACAACAGGTCCCAAATTATATAGGTCATTAAGTTTACAAAACATAGATCGAATGAACATTTTTATTATTTTGTGGGCCATCAGAGTCGATCTCCATCTGGATTACCTTCAAGCACCTGAGATAAAAACATGCAAAAATCATATCAGTGAATGCCGAGTGAATTCATAGAGTTTAATAAAACCGTTATATAAAACAATCGTTGAAATCAGAACACAAGTATAATATCATAAGTAAGTCCTCGTATTGCTAGTCATGCAATATATAAATCAAAGCATACATCTTAAACCGTCCATGAGACCGTAGCCTCAATATTATCATTATAGGTAATATTATTATCGTTATTAGCATCAATATTAAATCGTATTGGAATACATTATGGATTATTATTAGCCGCATGACATTATTACCTTACTATCACAAACAACGGGCCGCGAACCCGACAAACAATTTGCCCATCTAAGTTAATGTGTCGTCACAAAAATCACGCTATGTAAATCTTCTCATACATAAATTCGCTTACCAATCAATGTGGTACGACGGGGATCAACCGTCAAGGCGCGAACTGGGGTGATCGTCCCCAAATAGTACTATTATATGCATAAGCGTCTACCAAATCCCGGTAGTTCACAATTCATGCTAATGGGACTTTGAGTGACATAACCTAACTACTAATAATCCTTTTTATCCCTTTTATTGGGTCATCGCATCATTCGGGTCCATATCATTAAGCATACCATCAGGACTACTTGTGTTCTATTTTTATCAAAAGCTAGCATGTTATCTCCCTCGCGGGTTTACAAATCATTTTATAAAACATTTAAAAGAGTGTGAGGCTATGAACTCACGCTGATAATGAAAGGCGGATTATCGGCTACGGGCGTGCTTCGGTCATGGAAACCTATATAAATAATAATCGGTCTTAGACTTTTGTCCAATGACTTTATCAACATAACAAATATACATATGATGATTTTGTACATATGATGATGATCAAGTGGGTTTATATATTCTTATTTACTCATTTTAGTGTTTATGTATTGGTAACTTTTTACTAGTTTACTAGTTTTACATATTTACATGTTTTAGGTCCAATAAGTCTATTATAAGTTCTTTAACTTGTATTAATCCATTTTATACTTGTATTATCAGTATTTATACTTTACATGTAGGGTCCAAATGGGTTAAGCCCAATAAGTAATTTTTATAAGTGTTTAACTTATTTAGTAAAATTATTAGTCCAAATATGCTAACTTAGCTCGTTAATGTCCGTATGTCATATAGTTCGGGTTTTATCGGTTTTTACTTGTATTAGGTACTTATATATCAGTATATGACTTTTAAAAACTTTACATTAGACGGGTTAGATCGTCTAAGTTTTAATTGGCGAAAAACGTTAATTTTACGGTAATAGCCGAAAAAGTCGTAAAAATCATGTTTATAGTTTTTATAACTTATAAATCTTGTTCAACTACCATTTTAATAAAGTCTCCATTTATTTAACCTTATACATATTTATATAAATGAAATTTATAAGTTAGTGGGTTTTAATTCACATTTTATACTATATTATTTGAGTGCTTATATAATATTATTAAACATTAATTCTTCAAAATCTGATTTTTAGTATCATCTTCACCATTTTTATCATATCTTGAGTTATATAAGGATATAGAAGCTCATTTTTAGATGGCATAAACTTTATATTATGTGCTACAAATAAGTTACGTATAGCTACTGCTCATTCCATGTCTAACTATCCTTAACAGTCCCTACAAAACAGACTATTCAGATTAGCACACTCATCTGGTTTTGATCATATCTCACTCATTTTGATGATTCCATTGCATGGCCAACTCTCACATGTGTATGACATCTTATACTTACTGTAAATGAATTCCACCATGCAATTTTATCAGTTTAAGACTTGGTTACTTACTGTTTTTATACAGCAAACAATTTAAGCAAGATTTTAGCCTTGTTTCTTATGGTTATTCATCTTTTTAAGCATATTTATCAACACTTGATCCCCACACAACATTTTTATCATCATATATTCATCATATACATATACAACAAGAAAGAAAATACATTTGATCTTTACAAAAATAACAAGAGAAATGGAAAGGATGATCTTCTTTACCAACCAAGATTATATCTTGTTTTTGGATGACAATAACTTGATGAACACCAAATATATCTCCAAGATCATCAACCACCAAGATAGTTTGTTGAGAAATTAGCCCTAGGACACAAGCAAATCACCTTCTTTGTTGTTAATATGACCACCAATCAATCAAGGCTTCAAGGTTTCTCCATAATATGGCTAGATAACATGAGATTTGTGGCTAGAAAAGATCAAATGGGGTGTTTGATGGTGTTTGTGGGACGGCAAGTATAGAGAGAGAGAGAGGAGAGTTTTAAGTTGTTTGCATGTGAAAAATGGAAGTGAATGGTATGTGTTAGTGGTTTTGCTAGTTTAGGTGGGATAATAAGCTTCCATGTTAAGCTAACTTACATGTGCAAGTTAGTTAAGTGTAAGGATGCCACATCAAAGATGTAGTGTCCTTTTTTGGCCGTCCCATAGTTAGTGGGGTGGGATAAACTTGTTTTGTCCCATCCCGCTAATTTACGGGTATTCTTCGATTCTAGTTTCCTCGATTTGCGTGCCCTCGGGTCGTTTTACGAAAAATATTTTTATAGATTATGAATCAACGGCACAAAACGAATCTAATAAAAATTGTCTCATCAAAGACGGAGTTCAAAAACGTAAATACGTAATCTTAAGGTTTCCGGTTTAGTCGTAAAAGACGCTAAATTATGCACGTAAGCCCAAATTTAAATCCGTAAATTGTGAGTTCATCAACTAACACAAAAATAAGTTTCAAAATAATATTCGAGAAAATAATTCACTACCTGAAAATGTTAGATTGTCACAGCTTTTCCTCCTAAAAGGGATCAACGTCCTCGTGATCCATTTCATTTTGATGTCCGTTTCTTATTGAAATCAAAGAGGTGCGGATATTTCTTCCACATTTCATCCTCTCGTTCCCAAGTAAATTACGGTCCATGCTTTGAATTCATCGGATCTTGACAATAGGTATCCGAATTTGTTTCAGTTGCTTTACCTCACGATCCATAACCTCTACGGGTTCTTCGATAAAATGTAACTTCCCATCTATTCGAATCTTATCCAACAAAATTTTCTCATCACTCACTGCTAGACATTTCTTCAGATTAGATACATGGAATGTGTTGTGAACACCATGAAGTTCTGGGGGTAACTCTAGTTTGTAAGCCACCAGGCCTACTCTAGATAAAATCTTAAAGGGTCCAATATAGCGGTGATTCAATTTTCCTCGCTTTCCAAATATTATAACGCCTTTCCATGGCGATACTTTCAACATTACTCGATCACCCACTTTAAAATCCATCGGCTTCCGCCGCACATCCGCGTAACTTTTCTGTCTACTACGGCCAGTCAACAACCTATTCTTAATCTGAACTATCATCTCCGTAGTCTCCCGGATCAATTTCGGTCCCGTGAGCTGGGTATCCCCAACTTCACTCCCACATACATGAGATCTACACTTCCTACCATACAAAGCTTCAAACGGTGCAGCCTTAATACTAGAATGGTAACTATTGTTATACGAAAACTCTGCTAAAGGCAAATGTTTATCCCAATTCTTACCAAAATCTAACATACAAGCTCTCAACATATCTTCTAGTGTTTGTATCGTTCTTTCACTCTGCCCATCAGTCTGGGGGTGATAAGCAGTGCTCATGTCGAGATTCGTTCCCAAAGATCTTTTGAGAAATTTCCAAAAATTCGATTCGAATCTAGGATCTCGATCTGAAATGATCGATACAGGCACTCCATGCTTGCATACAACATTCTTAAGATAAATACGAGTCAACTTCTCTAGTGAGAACTGCTCTTTAACCGGAATGAAGTGTGCTGATTTGGCCAGTCTGTCGACAATGACCCAAATCGAGTTGTTTCCAGATGATGTTCTAGGAAGCTTGGTGATAAAGTCAATCGTAATTCGCTCCCACTTCCATTCAGGAATCTTTGGCTGTTGAAGTAGTCCTGATGGCTTTTGATGTTCAGCCTAGACTCTAGCACAAGTCAAGCATTGAAGAACATATATAGCAATATCAGCTTTCATGTTCGGCCACCAGTACAACTTCTTCAAATCATGGTACATCTTATCAGATCCCGGATGAATGGAATACTTAGATTTATGGGATTCTAACATAATCAAGTCTCTTAAGCCTCCAAACTTAGGTATCCACATACGACCTCTTAAGCATTTCACTTCATCAGCTCTAACCTCTAAAGGATCTCCTTCTCCTCGGAACCCTTCATTAACAAAATTTTCTTTCTTACAGGCTTCTATTTGCGAATTTCTAATTTGCTCAGGCAAATTATTGTGCACGGTCAAGACTAGAGAAAGTACCATGATAGGCTCTCTATCTTTCCTTCTTAATGCATCGGCAACAACATTGGCTTTTCCTTGGTGATATTTTATATCACAATCATAATCACTTAACAATTCTATCCATCTTCGTTGCCTCATGTTCAATTCCTTCTGATCGAGAATATACTGTAGGCTTTTGTAATCGGTGAATACCGTACACTTGGTGCCATACAGATAATGTCTCCACAACCTAAGAGCAAAGACTAAAGCTCCTAACTTAAGATCATGAGTAGTATAATTCTCCTCATTCTTCCTTAATTGCCTAGAAGCATAATCTATCACTTTTTCTCGCTGCATCAAAACAGCTCCATAGCCTCTAAGAGATGCATCACAATATACTACAAAATCTCACACCCGTCGGGTAATGATAAAATTGGCGCACTACATAATTTTTGCTTCAATGTCTGAAATTCTCCATCCTCATCACTTCCCCAAACGAAAGGTTTATTCTTCTGGGTAAGCCTAGTCAAGGGTTTAGCTATTAAAGAAAATTCTTTAATGAATCGCCTATAATAGCCAGCCAATCCTAAGAACTGTCGCACTTCCGTTGGCGTTGTCGGTGCAGACCAATTCTTAATGGCTTCAACTTTGCAGCATCAACATGAATTCCATCCTTGTTAATCACATGACCAAGAAATTGCACAGAATCTAACAAAAAATCACATTTCGAAAACTTAGCATACAACCTTTCATCCTTTAACAAATTCAAAATAATCCTTAAATGTTCTCTATGTTCATCTTCATTCTTAGAATAGATTAGAATATCGCCAATAAACACAATCACAAATTTGTCCAAGTAGGGCTTGCACACTCGATTCATTAAATCCATGAAAACCGCAGGTGCGTTAGTTAACCCAAATGGCATTACTTGAAATTCATAGTGTCCATAACGAGTTCTAAATGCAGTTATAGGAATATCTTCTTCACGGACGCGAAGTTGGTGATATCCTGACCGCAAATCTATCTTAGAATACACACTAGATCCTTGTAGTTGATCAAACAAATCATCAATCTTAGGTAAAGGATATCGATTTTTAATTGTCAACTTATTCAGTTCCCTATAATCAATGCACATACGGAAAGATCCATCCTTCATCTTAACGAACAAGACTGGAGCTCCCCAAGGCGACGAGCTCGGTCGAATAAAACCTTTATCAGACAACTCCTTAAGTTGTTCAGATAACTCCTTTAATTCAGAAGGGGCTAATCGGTAAGACGCACGTGCCACCGGTGCAACACCAGGAATTAAATCGATTCGAAACTCTACTTGCCTTATCGGTGGAAGTCCAAGTAAATATTTAGGAAATACCTCAGGAAATTCACAAATAATAGGTACATCTTCCAATCGTTTCTCCCTAGACTCATTCCAGGTCACTTGAGCTAAGAATAACTCACACTGTTCATGATGTACTTTTGGACTTTAATACATGAAACGATTTTCAAACGAGATTCACCTCGATTGCCATCAATTACTAACTTCCTATTCCTAATAGGAATCTTAACCTTCTTTTCTCCACATAAAATAGTATCATTATTCAACGACAACCAATCCATACTAATAATAATATCAAAACTACCTAATTCTATCAACATCAAATCAATCGGAAAGGAATAGTTCAAGAGTTTTGGAGAGCATCCTTCTAGTAGCTTATTAGTTTCCACTAATTTACCATCAGCTAATTCCACCTCGTAACTGGTATTTATCTCAACAGGTTCAATGTCAATAAGGGCACTAAATTTAGTGGATACAAAGCTCCTATCAGCACCCGAATCAAATAAAGCAACAACATAATGATTGTTGAGTAAAAACGTACCAGTAACGATATTCGGATCCTCTTTCTTCACCTCAATTGTTCCAAGTTGATAGACACCACCCTGGGGGTTTCTTCCAGGTACAATCGCTTTCAACTTGGGGCATTCCGATTTCCTATGACCTTCTTCATTACAGTTGAAGCAAATGGTTCCCTTCTTACACCTTTCAACCTTATGTCCAAGCTTTCCGCAATTTCGGCACTTCCAGCAGTCGCCAGCATGCCTCTTGTTGCCACACTTAGGACATCTATCATCGTTGCGCCGTGTGTTGTTGGTAAGAGCATTTGCATTCCCCTTTCTCTGGTTCTGACGACGATTGAAATTCTTCCTATTATCACCTCTATCTACACGATCACCATCACCCTTTCTTTTCTCACCAACATGGGCTTCATCTTCCCTATCCTGAATTATATGTCCAATGAGTTGGTAAGCCATTCGAACAGCATAATCAATGGTCAGTGGTTTAGATGATGTCACATCCCCCCGGATATTCTTGGTCAACCCTTTAATATATTGCTCAATTCGGATCTCTTCGGGTTCCACCAATCGAGAACACAACAAGGCCAACTCATGGAATCGGTTTGTGTAACTATCAATGTCCACACCTTTCATTCTCAAATGAATCAACTCTTGTTCTAACATAATGATCACACTACGGGCACATAATTCCAAAGTCATCCACTTCTTAATTTCAGCCCAAGGAGTAGCATTAACAACATCAATACCCATGAAAGCACTTCTCCCGTTCCACCAAGTCAACGCACGACCTTTAAGAGTAGTCATAGCAAAAGTCACTTTATCTTCCTCCTTACACTTACTAATCCTAAACACCGACTCAATCTTCTCAATCCACTGGCTTAATCCTATAGCACCTTCAGTTCCATTAAAAGGTAGAGGTTCACACTTCATGAACGTCACATAAGTACAGCCACCAACTTCAGGTGCATTAGTTCCAAGTCCTCCTATATTTCCTCCAGCATTAGCATTCACATTATTAGCATTCACATTCACATTAGTACCACCAATTCTACTACCGCCAGCTCCACTACCGCCAGCTCAACTACCGCCAGCTCAACTACCTCCAGCTCCACTACCGCCAGCTTCATTTCTAGCATTTGCCATAAATTCAGTCATAGATGCGGTAACTTGCTCCGTAATAATCCTACGTACATTATCCTCAGTCACTGCTTTCTTGGGTGGCATAGTTCTATAATTTCACAATTTCAAAGTATTAAGCATTCAACCAATAAGGGATTCATATAATATGTATTGAATTCATAATTAAGATACAAATAAGGCACAATATGGAATTCAAGACAAGATACATATTTCATTAGATTTGTAACAAAAGCATTGTCTTAATTACATCCCATATCAAAGTTCTAGCACTATACATACTCAAAATTTGTGCCAGGTCTACTACTAAAAAGTCGGTATAGTCAAAGTTACAAAAGATACAAAGGTTACTACTAAACACAGACTGGTCTACTGAGAACCGCCAGATGGTCCATCATCCATCGTCTTCTGTATCTTTGTCGGACGATCACTAGACACATCTTCAGCTGGGCGCTTACGAATCACTCCTCTTTTAACCATATCAGCATAAAATCTACTATTCCAACCCACAGATATATTCAACTCCTTCTCAGCTTTCTCACGCATCGCACGAGCTACATTCAACTGAATCTCCATAGAATTCACCTTTTTCTTCATAGTAGCAAATTCACCACTTTCTAACACAGATAACCTCCTAAAAGCCTCATTCAAACCACGCTCCACATCAGTCAAATCCAAACTAAGCAATTCCCGCTCTTTCTCACCAACCTTAGTCTTCGACTCCAAATAAGCAACATGAGTCTGAACAACACCTAATCCAATCTCTGTCATACTACTCTGAGCACGGGAAGCATCTAAATCATGTATTAAGGCCCAAGATGCAAGACCATCAATATGAGTAGCCTCTCGAACACTAGAAGACTCTCCTATCACACGTCTACGAGTAGCAATACCATCAGTACCGTCAGGTGCATTATCATCCTCATCCTCCTCTGATTCAGAATCAGATTCAGACGATTCAGACATTTCATCTCTAGGTAGCTCAACCTCAGAATCAGACAAATAAACTGGAGGGGGTAAGGGCTCGCCCTCCAGAACATCATAAGGGTAAATAAGCTCAGCTTCCTCCTCATCATCAACCTCATCGTCTATACCTATATCCTCCTCGACATCCTCGTCATCAATCTCATCATCTATATTATCTATACCAATCTCATCATCATAATTCTCAATATCAACATTATCAATCTCATTCTCTACCATATCAACCTGAGGGGCAATCTGATCTCCTAGTCCTATCTCGGGCTCCGGATCCTCAAATGGTTCTTCCTCATCGTCCGTATCATAATCTACTAAGTCTAAATAAGGATCATCATCTACATTAGGTTCGGGAATAGCATGGTTCTCTACAGGAATATTAGGGTCAGCCATGACAATCTGCATTTATATATATACCTCGTATTAGGAGAACATACTTATTAAACAATTACATACTGAAATCACGATATATACATATATATAAATTAAATTATATATATCAAAATATATATCTTCTCAATAGGGCTTGTTGGTAACGTCGGAGATCTTTGGCACCGTTATAGTCAAAAGATTTTTCAAATATTTTCTCAAATGTTCATAGTTAAAAGATTTTGAAAAGTTTTGTTCAAAACCTTGGTTTTTAAAATCTTTTTTTCTCTATAACGAGAGCTCTGGTACCAAACTGTAACACTCTCAAATTTCGTATCGGTACAGCGGAAGGGTCTTTTAGAGTGTTACGGGATAGCACAATAACTCCAATCATAGACAACACATAAAAATGGTTGTACAAGGTTCAACATACATTCATTCGATAAAAAGTTTTAAAGTGTACAACAGGTCCCAAATAATAAAGGTCATTAAGTTTACAAAACATAGATCGAATGAACATTTTTATTATTTTGTGGGCCATCAGAGTCGATCTCCATCCGGATTACCTTCAAGCACATGATATAAAAACATGCAAAGATCATATCAGCGAATGCCGAGTGAATTCATAGAGTTTAATAAAACCGTTATATAAAACAATCGTTGAAATCAGAACACAAGTATAATATCAGAAGTAAGTCCTCCTATTGCTAGTCAGGCAATATATAAATTAAAGCATACATCTTAAACCGTCCATGAGACCGTAGCCTCAATATTACCATTATAGGTAATATTATTATCGTTATTAGCATCAATATTAAATCGTATTGGAATACATTATGGATTATTATTAGCCGCATGACATTGTTACCTTACTATGACAAACAACGGGCCGCGAACCCGACAAACAATTTGCCCATCTAGGTTAGCGTGTCGTCCCAAAAATCACGCTATGTAAATCTTCTCATACATAATTTCGCTTACCAATCTATGTGGTACGACGAGGATCAACCGTCAAGGCGCGAACTGGGGTGATAGTCCCCAAATAGTACTATCATATGCATAAGCGTCTACCAAATCCCGGTAGTTCACAATTCATGCTAATGGGACTTTGGTTACATAACCTAACTACTAATAATCCTTTTTATCCCTTTTATTGGGTCATCGCATCATTCGGGTCCATATCATTAAGCATACCATCGGGACTACTTGTGTTCTATTTTTATCAAAAGATAGCATGTTATCTCCCTCGCGGGTTTACAAATCATTTTATAAAACATTTAAAAGAGTACGAGGCTATGAACTCACGTTGATAATGAAAGGCGGATTATCGGCTACGGGCGTGCTTCGGTCACGGAAACCTATATAAATAATAATCGGTCTTAGACTTTTGTCCAATGAATTTATCAAAATAACAAATATACATATGATGATTTTGTACATATGATGATGATCAAGTGGGTTTATATATTCTTATTTACTCATTTTGGTGTTTATGTATTGGTAACTTTTTACTAGTTTACTAGTTTTACCTATTTACATGTTTTAGGTCCAATAAGCCTATTATAAGTTCTTTAACTTGTATTAATCCATTTTATACTTGTATTATCAGTATTTATACTTTACATGTAGGGTGCAAATGGGTTAAGCCCAATAAGTAATTTTTATAAGTGTTTAACTTATTTAGTTAAATTATTAGTCCAAATATGCTAACTTAGCTCGTTAATGGCCGTATGTCATATAGTTCGGGTTTTATCGGTTTTAATTGTATTAGGTACTTATATATCATTATATGACTTCTAAAAACTTTACATTAGACGGGTTTGATCGTCTAAGTTTTAATTGGCGAAAAACGTTAATTTTACGGTAATAGCCGAAAAAGTCGTAAAAATCATGTTTATAGTTATTATAACTTATAAATCTTGTTCAACTACCATTTTTATAAAGTGTCCATTTATTTAACCTTATACATATTTATATAAATGAAATTTATAAGTTAGTGGGTTTTAATTCACATTTTATACTATATTATTTGAGTGCTTATATAATACTATTAAACATTAATTCTTCAAAATCTGATTTTTAGTTTCATCTTCACCATTTTTATCATATCTTGAGTTCTATAAGGAGATAGAAGCTCATTTTTGGATGGCATAAACTTCATATTATGTGCTACAAATAAGTTAGTTATAGCTACTGCTCATTCCATGTCTAACTATCCTTAGCAGTCCCTACAAAACAGACTATTCAGATTAGCACACTCATCTTGATTTGTTCATATCTCACTCATTTTGATGATTCAATTGCATGGCCAACTCTCAAATGTGTATGACATCTTATACTTACTGTAAATGGATTCCACCATGCAATTTTATCAGTTTAAGACTTGGTTACTTACTGTTTTTATACAGCCAACAATTTAAGCAAGATTTTAGCCTTGTTTCTTATGGTTATTCATCTCTTTATTTTTTTTGGTAAAAGGGTAACAATGACCCCGGTAAATAGAACCAAAAAAAGCGTTGAAGTACAAGGAATGTGGCTGAAATGCCACATTAACCGCAAGCTACAGGCAGCTTGTTAAACAAAATGTTTATGACAGGCCATAAACATTAACTAGTCTAGAATACTGGAAATAAATAAACTAGACAAGAACCAAGATGATAACATAAAGTTACGAGAAACATAATAAAATATCAACATGGGATCAGCCAGTAGGAGTGCTTGCCCCAAAATTAGTGATGAGAAGATTCACCGATTCATCAAAGACAACCTCGACTCCCTCCTCATTATCTTCCTCGCTTAGTTGAACCCCTTCATCAATACCAGGCATGGACAAAGATAAAAATTTATTAGATGTAGAAACACTGCTCATTTGAGCTGTACCCTTGTTCGGACCATTAGGATTACTAGTCTGCTGCACCTGACCAGATGTAGTATTCAACTTTCTACTATTATCACCACTCGTACTTGTAGTATCCAAGCGAGTTTTTGGACGAAAAACAACCGTCTTTCCTATTTGGGAACCCTTACTCAATGGAACACCTCTCAGAACTTGATTCCCTAAATTACCTTTGTACTTCTTCCTCTTACTTTGCACTTGTTGGAATCCATCATTATCAACATGAGTTGTCACATTTTCAACCATTGTAGGTTTAACATTTTTCGGACAAGAATCAAAGGAATGACCAAAAATATTACAAGTATGACATCTAGGCGGTTTCCATTCGTATTCAACACGAATTAATTCCTTAGTACAACCAGAGCCTTCAAGATCAGGGACACCAATAGTAACGTTATCTATAAACTCTGAATCAGCGTTCATCTCAATAAGACAACGAGCAAAACTACACCGACCCCAAGACTCTTTGCACATCTTATCAGTATAATTATCCATCATAATAAGCATACCAAGAAACGAAGCAATTAAACTAATACCTTCCTCTTCAAATACCTGTAGCGGGACATCATGAAACTTGACCCATACCGGAATACGAGTTAGTTCCTCCTTTAGAAGATTCGTTTTCATAGTCCATTTCTTAAGAAAAATTGGCAAATTACGAACCATCCACGGACCACCTTCCAGAACCGCATTAAGACCCTCACTAGACCCAAATTGAAAAAAGAAAAAACCTTTCTCATTCATCATGATACGCTTAAGACCATGTTTTGCCCAGTTATTCTTAGCAAAATACTCAACCACAGGAAATGCAATCCTTTTACCAAGAAAGTAACCATATAAAGTGTTTTGGTAGCGAGTATTTACTTTTTCAACAACCTTCTTAGGAATAGAAATATTAACCCCTTCACAGACATTATCAGAATTAAACGAAGAAGAGACTGCATTAATACCTCCATTAGTAGACGTAACCATATCAGCTTCAAATTTGCAAAGCAATTCCAGAATTTCTTTAGCACGGTCATGTGAAATCAATCCCCATAAAGGATGTTTCTTCATTCTTAATTCATGCATAAATTCACCCGCATCACCAACCGTGCAAATCGTTACACCAAATAATTTCAAAACCTCATGTAGATTACACGGTTGCATACCATTAATTGTTGCAGCCTTAGCTGCAAGGTCCAAAGATACATCACAAGAAGAGGAAACATTTGGAATAGAGTCATCTGTTTCCTTAGCCATTTGTGCTGAGTGCACACTCGAACCACCTGAACTGAGTGAAGACGTTTTGCTAGTAAGATTCAAATGGCGTTCACACAAAACTTCATAATAAAGCGTAGTGGTCTCCTTAGGTAAGGTAGACCATTTAGGAAATTTGTTTTCCTTAACACCATTTGCAAACACTTCAATGTCACGCACAGTATTCAAAGGAATAGAAAACAAATTAGATATCTCCTCTAACGTTACTAAAACCTTAAGATTAGACACCATATCCCTATCATTCCAACCTGTGAACAATGGCTTATCACTTTCATTGCTCGAATCCATGTTCAATCAAACACAGCCCTAACCACGAAAAATAAACGCTAAACAAACAGTAACTATTTTTTTTTATCGTAAAAACAAACAATAACCAAAACCCAGATTCAAGGACCCCTAGAAAATTAATAGAGACACTAAATTAATTGCAACCTTAAATGAATGCCAAATTGCACCACTTGATAATGTCAGCCGCCAAGAAGAAAGTAATAATTTAAGGTCAGATTCAAAGGTCAAATTGTGACTCGATAAATTGCACTTCAAAGGTCAACCGACACCAATCAAAGCAATTAATTAATTTAAGGTCAGCCGCCCACGATTTATGTCAGCCGACAAATTAAATTAACCACATAACATATTTATCTTTTAAGCATATTTATCAACACTTGATCCCCACACAACATTTTTATCATCATATATTCATCATATACATATACAACAAGAAAGAAAATACATTTTATCTTTACAAAAATAACAAGAGAAATGGAAAGGATGATCTTCTTTACCAACCAAGATTATATCTTGTTTTTGGATGACAATAACTTGATGAACACCAAATATATCTACAAGATCATCAACCACAAAGATAGTTTGTTGAGAAATTAGCCCTAGGACACAAGCAAATCACCTTCTTTGTTGTTAATATGGCCACCAATCAATCAAGGCTTCAAGGTTTCTCCATAATATGGCTAGATAACATGAGATTTATGGCTAGAAAAGATCAAATGAGGTGTTTGATGGTGTTTGTGGGACAGCAAGTATAGAGAGAGAGAGGAGAGTTTTGAGTTGTTTGCATGTGAAAAATGGCATTGAATGGTATGTGTTAGTGGTTTTTCTAGTTTAGGTGGGATAATAAGCTTCCATGTTAAGCTAACTTACATGTGTAAGTTAGTTAAATGTAAGGATGCCACATCAAAGATGTGGTTTCCTCTTTTGGCCGTCCCATAGTTAGTGGGGTGGGATAAACTTGTTTTGTCCCATCCCGCTAATTTACGGGTATTCCTCGATTCTAGTTTCCTCGATTTGCGTGCCCTCGGGTCGTTTTACGAAAAACGTTTTTATAGATTATGAATCAACGGCACAAAAAGAATCTAATAAAAATTGTCTCATAAAAAACGGAGTTCAAAAACGTAAATACGTAATCCTAAGGTTTCCGCTTTAGTCGTAAAAGACGCTAAATTATGCACGTAAGCCCAAATTTAAATCCGTAAATTGTGAGTTCATCAACCAACACAAAAATAAGTTTCAAAATAATATTCGAGAAAATAATTCACTACCGAAAAATGTTAGATTGTCACACATCGGGACATGCTGATACCAAGCCGCCTCCTACCACCGGGCGTGTCTACACGACATCTCGAGACCAACCCAACAAGTCTACAGGTACCATCACTGGAATCTTGTATATGTGGTCAAGCTGCGTGTGTTCTTTTCAATACGGGTGCTACTCACTCGGTCATTTCTACTGCTTATGCTAAGAACATTAGGATGATCCCCATGCCACTAGAGAATAGGCTTACTATTTCCACGCCTTTGAGGGACTCTGTATTAATCACCCATGTATACAAGAGTCTTCCCCTAGAATTTGATGATAAGGTTCGACCTGTTGACGCACTTCTGCTGGACATGAATGACTTCGACATGATTTTGGGCATGGATTGGCTATCCAAGCATCATGCTACCATAGACTGCCATTCATATCGAGTTATCTTCGGTGATGTTAATGCACCAGAGTACATTCATAACGGGTTCGTACCCGGACGGTCTATACAAATCATATCTACCCTGCAAGCGCGTGCACTACTGTCACATTGCGAGGGTTATCTAGCTACGGTTCATGACATGGATGCTGAATCTCCATCAATTCAGGATCAACCTATAGTGTCGGAATTCCAAGAAGTATTTCCAAAAGAACTTCCAGGCATACCACCTGCACGAGAAGTGGAATTCAATATCGAGCTTATTCTAGGAGCTGAACCAATCTCCAAGGCTCCTTATCGCATGGCTCCCATAGAGCTAAAGGAGCTGAAGGATCAACTACAAGAACTTCTAGAACGAGGTTTCATTCGACCGAGCGCATCTCCATGGGGCGCACCGGGTCTTATTTGTTAAGAAGAAGGACAGCAGTATGCGTCTTTGCATAGACTATCGTGAGCTCAACGAGATTACTATCCGGAATAGGTATCCACTGCCGCGTATAGACGATCTGTTTGACCAACTCCAAGGGGCCAAACACTTCTCCAAGATTGCCTTAGGTCAGGCTACCATCAGCTACGAGTTAAGGAGTAGGACATCGCCATGACTGCTTTTCGTACCCGCTATGGCCACTACGAGTTTCTAGTTATGCCATTCGGCCTGACAAATGCCCCATCAGTGTTCATGGACTTGATGAATAGAATCTTCCATGAATTTCTGGACAAGTTCGTCGTTGTCTTCATCGATGACATCCTGATTTTCTCAAAGTCCAAGGAGGAACACGAAGACCATCTTCGTACAGTACTACAGATTCTTTGCCAGAAGCAGCTGTATGCTAAATTCTCCAAGTGTGAGTTCTGGTTAGACAAGGTGGTATTCCTAGGTCACATTGTATCAGCAGAAGGAATCACTATGGATCCAGCGAAGGTTGAGGCCATTACTAAGTGGCCGAGGCCGACATCAGCGACGTAAGTCCGCAGTTTCTTAGGCTTAGCTGGCTATTACCCTAGGTTCGTGGAGAACTTTTCCCACTTAGCACTACCATTGACCAAACTGATGTGGAAAGGGGAGAAATTCATCTGGACTGAAGAACGAGAGAAGATCTTTGAAGACGTGAAGCAGAAGCTACTATCTGCACCTATTCTTACTCTCCCATCTGGTACGGGTGGATTTCAAATCTAAAGTGATGCATCGGGGAAGGGACTTGGCTGTGTTCTCATGCAACATGGGAAAGTGATCGCGTACGCTTCACGGCAGCTTAAGCCTTATGAAGAAAATTACCCCACGCATGACTTAGAACTTGCTGCAGTCGTGTTTGCATTGAAGATATGGAGGCACTACTTATATGTAGAATCATGTGACATTTTCACGAACCACAAGAGTTTGAAGTATATCTTCACTCAACGTGAGTTGAACATGAGGCAGAGGAGATGGTTAGAGCTGTTGAAGGATTTTGACATTAATCTACAGTATCATCCCGGAAAGGCAAATGTAGTAGCAGATGCTCTTAGCAGGAAGTCCGGAATGATCAACGACATTAAAATTGAAGAGGAAATCATAAGAGACTTGGAGCGACTAGACATCGAGATCATGGTACGTGGACAACACGGTTATTGGGCTAATCTTAGAATAGAACCCGAGTTACTCTCTAAGATCAAGGAAGCTCAGAAAGATGATGGAGAAATCTGGGCGATAGTACAGAATTTGGAGAAACAGACGGAATTCAGAGTAGATGCAGATGGTATCGTATGGCAGGGCACGAGACTTTGTGTTCCTGATGATCAAGAACTCCGGGAAGCCTTGTTAGCTGAAGCTCATTGCTCCCCATTCTCTATACATCCTGGTTCGACTAAGATGTACCATGAAATCAAGAAGTACTTTTGGTGGAGTGGTATGATACAGGATGTGGCCACTTACGTCTCCAAATGTCTTACTTGCCAGCAGGTTAAGATCGAGCATCAGCGATCTGGCGGTCTCCTTCAACCGTTAGATATTCCAGAGTAGAAGTGGGAGAAAATCACGATAGATTTTGTTACTGCTCTTCCGCCTACCAAGAGGAAGCACGATGCAATTTGGGTCATCGTAGATCGACTTACCAAATCAGCTCATTTCTTACGATCCGCAAGGAAGATCCGGTAAGTAAACTCGTCGATACGTATAGAAGAGAGATCATGAGACTCCACGGTGCTCCATCCAGCATCGTCTCAGACAGAGATCCTCGTTTCACTTCGCGATTTTGGAAGAGTCTGTAGAAAGCTTGGGGTACACAACTTAAGCTTAGCACGGCTTTACATCCTCAAATGGACGGACAGTCGGAACGAACGATTCAGACATTGGAAGACATGTTGAGGTCATGTGTGTTGGAATGGACAGGTGATTGGGACGATTACATCTGTTTGGTGGAGTTTGCATACAACAACAGTTGGCACGCAAGTATCAAGTGTGCTCCTTTCGAGATGTTGTATGGCAGAAAATGTCGCGCCCCAATCTGCTGGGATCAGGTTGGCGAGCGAACACTTGAAGGACCAAAAATCATAGAGATGACCAATGAAAGGATCGCAGTAGCTAAGCAGAAACTTCAGGAAGCACGGTCACGTCAGAAGAGTTACGTCGATAAGCATCGTAGGGACATACATTTTAATGTAGGATATCACGTCTTCCTTAAGGTTTCGCCGGCACGTGGTGTTAGACGCTTCGGGATTAAAGGGAAGCTCAGTCCTCGTTTCATCGGACCGATTGATATCATTGAACGAGTCGGTGAAGTATCTTACCGGTTAGCGTTACCTCTGAAGCTTTCGCATGTACACAATGTATTTCATGTGTCCTTACTCAGAGGGTACCAGTATCATCCCCTTCACATGGTTCAGTATCCACTGGAACAGATACGTAAAGATCTCACCTTCATAGAAGAACCCGAACGAGTTCTTGACAGACAAGAACGAGTCATGACAAGGAAGACGAGTCCATTCATCAAAATCCTTTGGAGGGATCGTACCGAGCGGGAAGCCACTTGGGAAACAGAGGAGTCTATCCGGGCTTCTTACCCTCATTTCATATTTTGAATTTGGGTATGTTCTTCTTTTCTAGTTTACTTTATCTATAATTCGGGGACGAATTATTGTTTTTAGGGGGGAAGAGTTGTAAAACCCGCATGGTTTTACCATGAATAGTACCCTTAAGATCGTACGTACTAGATTAAAACTTTCCGTTTATAGTATGATTACTTTCACGTGTTAGGATTTTACGTATTACGTACGTGTTAGAACACGATAAGTATTTATTACGTACGAAGACACAATAATTATTTAACAATAATTAATCACGAACATGCGATCATGAAATCATGAACGTAATTTAATCATGAGCTAATATTAATTACGTATATATATTTATTACGAACACGAATAAATATATTAAGTCACGGTTAATATTTAACGAGAACACATAAAACACGAACACAAATAAATACGAACGAACACTTAAATAACGAGACACGGAAAATGGTACGGGTACCCCATGTGGGGCCCCCTTACCCGCGGCTACACCAAGAGATGGGCCAAGCCCATCTAAATTTTTAACAAACAAGGGTTAATGTGAAATCTTGTATTCACTTTTCACTTTATAGTAAAACAAATCAAAAACCTAAAAAGATTTTTCCCTTTTCCTTCTTGCTCTCTTTGGCCGCCGCACATAACAACAAGAAAGGGGGTGTTCGTTTGATTTTGATCTTATATTTTGTACGAGTGTTCTTGTGTGTTCATCCTCGTTCGATCCACGCATTCGGTATACCCTTTTTAATTCTTTTTCTTTTGTTTTGATTTAAATAATTAAATAAGAACATGATGTTTTTAAAAACCTTATTAAAAACATAAATCAAACATGTAATTGGTTATGGGGTAAATCAAAACAGAGGTTTTAGGGGTGTTTTGTTTGGCCGACGCCTAAACCGAACCCCAAGGGGGTCTCGGTTTTGGCTGATAGACCACCACCGAGACCATAAGGTCCCGGTTTGGTGGTGTGGGTCCCATGGCAGCAGCAACAAGGGGGAAACCCCGAAGTGGTTCAGGGTATGGTGTTGATTTCGAGTCTGGTTCATGGTTTCTAGTCACAATTCGGTTCATGGTTTATGTTAAGGTTATGTTTTAATAATCATATGTTAAAATTAAATTAATAATTATATGACATGATTAATTTAATAAAACATGACTTAGGTTATAATTTAATTATTAGATCATGAAATTATTAACCTAAGTATTTATATTTTTCTAGACCTTATAATTAATTAATTATTAAAAACAATGGTTATAATTAATTAATTAACATGACTTAGGTTATATTATTTATAATTAATAATACATGTTTTAACCTAAGTATTTAACTTTATTTAATTAAAAACATGATATATTTAATTAAATACTTTTAACCTATAGTTTATTTAAATTACATGTAATAATTAATAAACTATACCTTATATCATTATGACTTAGAAAAATTATCAGAAAACACTTAAGCTTATATACTTAGCTTATTTAACCAGCTTATATCTAATTAAGGAAACTTTCTATTTTTAGAAACTTATTTAATTAAGGCAGCTAATCTATTTATGGAAACTTTCTATTTTTAGAAACTTATCTATTTTAAGCAGTAATTCTATTTTTGGAAACTTTCTATTTTTGGAAACTTTCTATTTTTGGAAACTTTCTATTTTTGGTAACTTTCTATTTTTGGAAACTTTCTAATTTAGGAAACCTGCTATTTTTAGAAAGTTACTTATTATTACACAGTAAGTATAATAATACATGAAATACAAGAAATACTTAATCAGAATAGACAGAATATAAGATAAACACAGTTTAAAGCTTAAAACAGTAAAACATGACATGAACGTATAAAATAAGCTAAGACATGACATAAAACCAGTTATGTATTTAGTAATCAGATACTTATACACGTATGTATTTATGTAGCATTAGTGATACCGAAGTAGGACTCTCCTCAATTCGTCTTCTTCGTTCACTGGACATAAGGTACGGATTCCCGTCCTTTCAGTATGGACATTCTTTCCTTATTAGGATTCCTCGTATGCAGCCAACTGTTTTCCCGTAGTCTAAGTTTATATGTTTGATTTCCTTATGTTTAATTTAGAATACCTATAGCCATATACATGCATGACCAGTTTCACCTAGTTATGGAGGTACCATAACCATAACATTAGAGGCACTGATGTTATGACTTCACCACGGCGGAGTGATTGCTCGTGGCGTCCCGTCAGCTTTTGGCCATATTATTATATTTATCATGTGGGGCGTATGGGTGCATCCTAGTTACATGTTTTTCAGCAGATTACTCAGTGTGAATGTTGTGTGTTCCTTGCATCCTTCACAAGGAGCTGATCCCTCCTACCCAAAACTAGTATATTAAATTAGAGGCAGCCCCTCTAATTTGCATGATGAGGTCCCCCCTCCAAGTATTCATGCACGGTGGATTTTCATGACCTATATTGGCTAATGGTAGAATATGTTAAACAGTTTTTATAAGATAAACATAAGGCTTTTCAAACTATAAAACCAGTTTTACCAAGACTTAACCAGGTTATTCGGGACTTAGTTTCTTCCGTTGTTATATGTTATATGCTTATCCTATTCATGCTTTATTGTACATCCGTGCACTGAGCGTATTGCTCTACCGTTTTCCTTTTCTATGTTCCCAAAACGACAGGTACTCAGGGACGCTCGTAGACTTTAAGCGTACGTGCATATGGACTGGAAGCTTTCTAGACTTTCTTTAGTTTATGCATTATCTTTACTTTGATACACTTGTTATGGACATTGTTTACTCCTTTCCTTTACAGTACTTATGTTTGTGTGTGATGAGCTTTACATTTGGACTACCGATGTTTGATTCCGGTATTTTCCTTTTATGGTCATGTAATGTTTAGACATTTTTCCTTGTATGCTTTGATGACACGCCATAGTTACGCGTGACATTCCATTATCAAAATAGGGTGTTACAATAAATAGGACAGGGTTTTATCAATCTAAGCCTAAGTTTGTGTCTAAGAAAGCTTGTTACACATGTGGGAGTTTCTTACATTTGGCCTATAATTGTGTCAATGGATACACCATAAACCCTGATAATAGGTCAACTATGGTCAACCCTAGACCTTTTGTCCAACCAAGTCCACAGGCCATAAGACCAGCTCCTTTCTTCTTTAAAGGAGCTAATACCCTTGGACAAAGGCCCTTTCAAAAGACCAAAACTTGGTCTAATAGACAGTGGGTTCCTGTAGCAAACCCTAATTTAGTCGCTGACAGGAACAATTTATCCGCTGACAAGACAAAACAAGTCGCTGACAAATCTAGGTTTGGTATGAAAATGCCACAACTAGCTACTGTCAGACCTTATGTTAGACCAAGTAATAATAGGTATTTGAAACCTAAGGGACAGGGGTCTAAGGATTCATCCAGTATAACATGGAGACCTAAACAAGAACAAAACCCTAATTTTAATGTTGTTTCTATGACCTGTAACAGATTTGAATATCTTGAAAAGGTCATTACCAAATCTATTGGAACAAATTGGGTGTTTAGGGCACAAAGGGATGAATAGGGGGTTGTTACAAGAAATAAGTCAGTTCTTGTTGAACAACCATATGAATCCAAGTCTGCAAAGACATGGGTTCCCAAAGAAAACTAATTTGTTTTCATTATGTGCAGGGCATTCAAAAGCAGGTCAATGATCATGGATATTAGGACAGTGGATGCTCTAGGCACATGACGGGAAAGGAGGATTACTTGACAGATTTCACTCCTATTGTTGATGGTGATAAAGTGTACTTTGGAGGAGGTTTTGGGACTATATCTAGTAAAGGTGAACTTATCACTAATAATTTAAGATTTGAAGAAGTTTTTCTGGTTAAAGAACTTGACTATAATTTGTTTAGTGTGTAACAAGTGTGTAACAACAAGAACAAAGTTCTTTTTACTGACACTGGATGTTTGGTGTTAAGTAAGGACTTTGAGATTCTTGCTGATAATTTCATTGAGCTTAGAACACCTAGACATAAAGTCGTTTATAATGTTAATCTCAATGGCATTAAAATGAACATCAACTTGTCATGTCTTTATGCTAAGGCTTCAGTAGATGAATGTAACATATGGCACAGAAGGTTAGGGCATATAAACTTTAAGAACATGAATAGACTTGTGAGACATGATCTTGTAAGAGCATTGCCTTCAAAAGCATTCCACGATGATCATAATTGTGTTTCATGTCTTAAAGGCAAGCAGAACAAGGCCTCATTTAAGTCAAAGAGTGTGCATTCTAGTTCAAAACCACTTCACTTGCTTCATATGGATCTGTTTGGCCCCACCAATATAGAAAGTCTCAATGGTAAATCTTATTGTTTTATCATTCTAGGTTTACTTGGACCTTCTTTTTAGCAGAGAAAAGTGACACTTCTAAGACTTTAATTAATTTCATTTCTCAAGCAGAAAAGAAATCAGGATATGAAGTTAATATTCTTAGAAGTGATAATGCTGGTGAGTTTAAGAACAACCTTTTAGATGCCTTTTGTGTCAATAAAGGAATTTCTAGGAAGTTTAGTATAGCAAGAACTCCACAGCAGAATGGTGTAGCTGAAAGAAGAAATAGAACACTTATAGAAGCAACTAGAACCATGTTGGCAGATGCTAGTTTACCCATTGCTTTTTGGGCTGAGGCTATGAACACAACATGATATGTTCAGAATAGAGCCTTGGTCAATAAGTCCCACAATAAGACTACTTATGAACTACTTTGGAATAAGAAGCCTAATATAGACTTCTTTAGGCCCTTTGGATGTCATGTAGTAATAATGAATACTAGTGATAACCTAGGCAAGTTTAATTCAAAAGGTGATGAGGGATATTTCATGAGATACTCCGTAAATAGCATGGGGTATAGGGTTTATAACAAGAAGTCTAGGATTCTCACAGAAAATATACATGCTGACTTCTTGGAGAGTAAACCTAGTGATCCTGAGTTTGGACCAAATTGTTGATAATGAAGGTATACAGGTCAATGAGATAAAAGGATCACATACAGATGAACCCACTCCTTCTTTTAATTTTCATACCTATTTGGAGTGCAGAGTTTATTCAAGAATCTGCTGCTACAAAAGAAGAGGAAATAAAGCAAAAAGTGGAGCCATAACGTGATGAAACAGTGAATGAATCTTCATCCTCTGACAACTCCATACCAGCCGCTGACACATTAGATTCAGCCGCTGACAGCTGGCTTTCATCATTTGACAAAAATATTCTTGAACTTGTTGAAGAACCCATACCCAAAGAAGGTGTCACTGGCCACGTTCCAGCCGCTGACAACATATCTCCTACTTCAATTAGGCATAAAAGTAGTAACTATGGGGATCTTGGCAATTTAGAATCCACAATTCAAGACAACCCAATATTTGGGGGAGGAATTCTTACAAGGTGGCTAAAATTCATCCTTCCACTCAAATAATTTGTAATAACCCGAACTTGACGTCATTATTTTATCCTAATTATATAACGGATTTGTAATTTCTAAGTAATAACGAGTATTATTATATTTGACGGTATTAGTTGAAACCGATAATGTGTGACTATAATTAATTGTTGTGACGATGATAAGTACTAATGGTGATCGCGATGCCAATGGATGCCCAAATATTATATTTTAGTATCGATTATTTCGATAATTGATATTTTTGAAATTTTTATTTCATTACGTATTAAGTCGAGTCGAACTTTATTATTTCGTTTTGTGTACGTTTAATTATTAAAACGAACGATTTAACAAACGAGATTTATATTTTTATGAACCTGGGACAAAACCCGACTCTCGTAAATATTTTTAAAAATTGACTGGTAGTCATTTCCCGCTTTTTAACTAATATTTACAACAAAGGCCAAAAGATAGCCTTATATACACTTTTAGCCCCTCCACCACTATATATAAACTTCAACTAACACACATAACCTTATTTTTCACCTACAAAAAAATGTGTTCTCTCTTCCTTTCCCTCTCTAGCTCACGGCCAAGCCACCACCACCCAAATCCACCATCAAATTTCATGATCTTGCAAATCCAATCAAAGACCCATTCCTATAATTGAAAGATGAACATTTTGGTATGAAAATTTCACACATGCATCAACTTTTATTTTTCAATGATTTTCATGATGATCAAGTAATGTTTGATCCATTTTTATTGTTGTAGGGTGTGTTATTATTATTATATAATTGATTTTTATTGTTGCATGTTTGATTTTTGATATGGGTTTTGAAGGTATTAATCATGCAAGTGATTTAGATATGTTATGAGATGTTGTAGATGACGGGTTAGTATATTTGAGGTGTAGATGATGCTTAAAATGGGTCAAAATGGTTGTTGATATGATTTTTAAAAAGGTGATTTACATCAGTAGGTTTAAGGCCGATTTCTGTACTGTAGATATTGGATAAAGTTTGATATTATTCGATATTGTTGTAGTAGTCGTCGAGACACTCGTTTCGATATAAGATAGAGCTTTTAACTCCTAACGAGTCAAAAGTTATGCTAGTTTGAATATTCGTGTACCGGGAGACGAGTATTGACACAATACGAAATTGTTGTCGATATTTGGATCGAATCTCGGGGACTATAAGTTGAGTTTTAAAACTGATCAAAGGCTGTTGTTAGGTTCTAAACTTAGTATTTTGAGTCTATTTTCAAATTCAAGTGGCGATTTTATAAATGGAAATGTTTAACAAGGTCAAAATGGTTTTACGATGCAAGTGTGCAAAACTGTCTGGTTTTTAATGTCTAAAGATGTATCGAGCAGGTGGTTCTAAAATGTGAATCATTTGATGAAATTTAAACCGAGTCTTCTACAGATTATAAGTGAGTTTTTCATCAAGTTTCGTCGAAAACGGAGTTGATTAGGTATGGTAAAACAACGTGTACTTTTGGTAAGTATCGGCTGAGTATTTTTGCGAGGTACTTAACCTCGCGTCATAGTTTAAGACGAGAGGCTAATCTATTAGCTTCTCAAAGTTTTAAAAGGATATAAGTCTTATGTATGGGTGTATATTCTGAGATTGGAGACCCATATAGGGTACTTGAACCGTATTGATTGGGCATCTTGAGATGGATCAATATCGAAGGTGCTAGTCTTGGAAAGCTAGTACATGCTGTGGGGTTTAGAAGGGAATCACTTGCATTTATTGGTCATGTCTATGTACATACTAGTTTGAGTCATTGATTTTATTACATTAAGTATGTTTTGAAATACTTAAGTATGTGGCTAAGCGCGCACCTTATTTGTTAGGTGGCGGTTGTGATGTGTATATATTTGGGAGGCATCTTCACTTTGGCGATCACTACTACTACTAGCTTCGTATCCCATCTAAGGTAAGTCTATAGCCTCGCTTTTACACTATTTTGTAAATGGTTTTCAAACCCGCGAGGGGGAATACATGTTTTTCATAAACTTAGAACACAAGTCTTTTATGGTATGCTTGTCCCTCTATGAATGGACCCGTGGTTGCCTTTGAATTGCATTAAGTGATTGCCTTTGTCAAAGCCTCAATTATGGACCGTTAACTAGCTTATGATGGGCTAGCCGCTAGTACAATTAATAGATCTATGGGGGAAGCCTCCCCGGTTCAGTTTGTGTGGACTTGTCACAGAAGCTTAGGCCCGACCTCCACACAGTTTGAGCATATTGTATTGAGAAGTCAGGTATACGGCAATGTACCAACAATCTGGAGGTAACCGACAATTAATAAATCTCTTGTCTTATTAGACCTAACGGAGTGTTGAAGGGCTCGGTTCCATGAGCTTAATGCAATTTATGCTATATACAATTATTATTGTTGATGCAAATTATTATTCGATGCTTGTTAAGTATGCCACAAACTTATAATCTTTGCTTGTGTTCAAATGATTTGTAAAACCTATAGACTTGCTCAACCTTTGTGTTGATGATTTTACACATGTATTTCAGGTAATCAAGATGGATATCAGCGAAGCATGCGAGGAGGAAGTTGGTGCTTACTTGTCTAAATCTTTATTTACTTTTCCATCCTATTAAATGAATAATTTCTTTTTAGCATTTAATGTATTGTGATTGGTAACGGTTTTTGGGACCAACGCTACTCTGATTTTATACATATTGGGATGGGAAACTTTTTGGACAAGATTGTATAATATCTTTAACGTCTCCTTTAAGGTCGTTTTCTATGATTGTGTGTGATGTGCTATGAGTAGCGCCCCATAGTGGTATTCTGCTGCGTGGTAATTTGGGGGTGTTACAAATTGGTATCAGAACCACACGTTATAGAGAACTAGGTCGATTTTGAAAATGTCCTAAACTATAGCTTTTGGTGCGTTTTAAAAGGTTTTAAGCACGCAACTACTCCGCATGGCTCCAGTAAGGTTATTCTTGTATTACTTTTTATTGATTGTGATAATGTGAACCTATGTGTATGTAAGAATGGTAGTATGTATATGTATGCATAAACTATGGTATTTAAAGGAATTGCACGCGAAGCAATGTTCCTTAAACAATTTTCGTACATCTTATAATGCGGTTTTGTATCGGATTTGGCATCACCGCCAATCACCGATCTTGATAATTATGTATTATCTGAATACGAGTATGAAACTTGTTTGATACTTTGAGTATGTATAGTTTCGTAACCTGTCTCATATCGATTTGTTTATGTTTGATTGTTATCATCGTATCGTGATGTGCCGTTTTTGGACATCTCCTTTCGAAACGTAATTGATAAATGCGATGTTCGTGTTTTCGATACTCCTTATGATTTTGAAGAATCATTTATCCGAGGCGACATCTCCTACGTAATGCGACGTGTGATTAAATTTTATATGACCACTTTTTATTGGCGAAAAGGAAGATGCCAATGTTGGACCTAAGATATATATATCCTAATCAAATATATATAGTTTGGGTACAACAACGAGATGCTCGTATTAGTCAATCGGTTGAGTGACTTATTACTGTGTATCTAAATGGAATGGGACATTTAGATATATAGATTTTAACTCACCCAACTAAGAGTCGTTTAAGGTTGTCTTATTTAAATGGATTAGGACATTTGAATAAGAAAATTTTAAACTACTAGACCCTAGATTGTCGTGTTTTCCTTATTCAGATGGAATGGGACGTTTGAATACATAAATCATGATATAAGTTTATTGACACCTTGTATTTACTATCGTATTTGGATATGATATCGTGTTGAGAGGTAGTAATACTTGAGTAGGATGACTTATAATCGTTTTGTTGAAATGGATTGGGACACCTTTTCATTTGAACAAGAAAGTTATAAGTTCCCGAACCGTAAATTTATAAATTCTTGTATACATGAAAGGGGACGCCTTTTGATGTAGACAAGGAGTTATAAATGAGTGGGCCCAAGTATGTCTGGCTTGATTTGTGGATGTTTGGTGTGCGTACGTCTTCCTTCGAATCGTATTTTGTTGGTAAGAATCGTTCGGTGTCGTTGTCATTATGATGATCCTCGACTATCATCTATGTACGAGTAACCCGTTGGACTTCTCTCGAATTATGATTTATTTCGATGGACCATTTCTAATGTGTCTTGATGATCGCAAGCTTTATAAGCAGATTGTTAAGAATCGTTGACCGTTCCGAGAATAGGCGACTTGTTTAAGCAAAACCAGGATTTAGGCATGTACTTGTGGATTGACTGAGGATCAAGTTATCAAGGCGACTTATCGTGGATGTGAAGATTTTGGGATTTAGTTTCTACTATTGAAGGGTCACCGAAGACTTTTATTGATGATAAAACTCTTGGAGGCCAGCATGACGAATTAAACGAGGAATATGATGCATCACCTTGAGCACTGAAGTAGAAACAATCAAGACACCTCTATATGATGAATGATGAAGTAGAAGGATGCCTTTATATGATGAACACTGGAACTGAAGTTAGTGGGACACATTTAGTATGCTGAGCATTGGAGCAGAAGCTGTTGATATGCCCGATATGTGGTGAATCTTCGCCAATGGACCAAATTTCTTAATGATTGGAATTAATAAATTCGTTATCACTCGAGGACTATATTGTAACCGACACCGCAAATGGAAAGATTTTGGAGATCAAGTCGTTTTATCAAGGCTTCGTTCAAGGTTTTCTCGATGACAAACGATGGAGATCTATATTGGATGTTTATGTTCGACCTTTTCTTTTATGTACTTATATGGTGTGTGATCTAGTCAAATGATCGTAAGTTGTGAGAACTTAAGACGGCATCATCCGATGACGTCCGATCATGGAGAACACATATTATGTAATATCTTTTTGACTTTCAACGACGATGTTTATTGAGACTTTAATGTGCGTGAGTGAAGTGAGATGGTGTCTTCGTATTATCTTTTGAGTAAGGATCCGTGTGTGAGCACCCTCTGATGACAAAAATGTTTTTCCTGACAGTTCTTTTTTATGTGTGTCCATGGCTATCCGGCCAATGGATATCTGTTAATTTGAAACCTTCCTTTTGACTGGACTTACCCGAAGGTCCTGTCATTTGTTCTTGTCATTGAATGAGCTTCGTGTAATTCATAAAATTTTCGTGTGTCGAGCTTGAAGGAGTGATTGGTGGACATGGATTTATTCATCCCCCTTTTGGTGAAATACAACTTGAAGACAAGTTGTGTTCTGTAAGAAGAACCAGTGGAGATCATGGATCAAGGTTCAAGTGGGATCGTGAGAGCTTCTTTAGAAGAAAGTTCCCTTATCTTTCCTAGTGGAACGCAATACGAATATGAGGCGAGGTGAGCGCCGGGACGTCGCTCCATTAAGGTGGTGAGGATGTAATAACCCGAACTTGACGTCATTATTTTATCCTAATTATATAACGGATTTGTAATTTCTAAGTAATAACGAGTATTATTGTATTTGACGGTTTTAATTGAAACCGATAATGTGTGACTATAATTAATTGTTGTGACGATGAAAAGTACTAATAGCGATCGCGATGCAAATGGATGCCCAAATATTATATTTTAGAATCGATTATTTCGATATTTGATATTTTTGAAATTTTTATTTCATTACGTATTAAGTCGAGTCGAACTTTATTATTTCGTTTTGTGTGCGTTTAATTATTAAATCGAACGATTTAACAAACGAGATTTATATTTTTATGAACCCGAGACAAAACCTGAATCACGTAAATATTTTTAAAAATTGACTTGTAGTCATTTCCCGCTTTTTAACTAATATTTACAACAAAGGCCAAAAGATAGCCTTATATACACTTTTAGCCCCTCCACCACTATATATAAACTTCAACTAACACATATAACCTCATTTTTAAAAAAATGTGTTCTCTCCTCCTTTCCCTCTCTAGCTCACGGCCAAGCCACCACCACCCAAATACACCATCAAATTTCATGATCTTGCAAATCCAATCAAAGACCCATTCCTATAATTGAAAGATGAACATTTTGGTATGAAAATTTCACACATGCATCAACTTTTATTTTTCAATAATTTTCATGATGATCAAGTAATGTTTGATCCATTTTTATTGTTGTAGGGTGTGTTATTATTATTATATAATTGATTTTTATGGTTGCATGTTTGATTTTTGATATGGGTTTTGAAGTTATTAATCATGAAAGTGATTTAGAGATGATATGAGATGTTGTAGATGATGGGTATAGTATATTTGAGGTGTAGATGATGCTTAAAATGGGTCAAAATGGTTGTTGATATGATTTTTAAAAAGGTGTTTTACATCAGTAGGTTTAAGGCTGATTTCTGTACAGTAGATGTTGGATAAAGTTTGATATTATTAGATATTGTTGAATTAGTCGTCGAGGCGCTCGTTTCGATATAAGATAGAGCTTTTAACTCCTAACGAGTCAAAAGTTATGCTAGTTTGAATATTCGTGTACCGGGAGACGAGTATTGACACAATACGAAATTGTTGTCGATATTTGGATCGAATCTCGGGGACTATAAGTTGAGTTTTAAAACTGATCAAAGGCTGTTGTTAGGTTCTAAACTTAGCATTTTGATTCTACTTTCAAAGTCAAGTGGCGATTTTATAAATGGAAATGTTTAACAAGGTCAAAATAGTTTTACGATGCAAGTGTGCAAAACTGTCCGGTTTTTAATGTCTAAAGATGTATCGAGCAGGTGGTTCTAAAATGTGAATCATTTGATGAAATTTAAACTGAGTCTTCTACAGACTATAAGTGAGTTTTTCACCAAGTTTCGTCGAAAACGGTGTTGATTAGGTATGGTAAAACAGCGTGTACTTTTGGTAAGTACCGGCTGAGTATTTTTGGGAGTTACTTAACCTCGCGTCATAGTTTAAGACGAGAGACTAATCTATTAGCTTCTCAAAGTTTTAAAAGGATATAAGTCTTATGTATGGGTGTATATTCTGAGATTGGAGACCCATATAGGGTACTTGAACCGTATTGATTGGACATCTTGAGATGGATCAATATCGAAGGTGCCAGTCTTGGAAAGCTTGTACATGTTGTGGGGTTTAGAAGGGAATCACTTGCATTGATTGGTCATGTCTATGTACATACTATTTTGGGTCATTGATTTTATTACATTAAGTATGTTTTGAAATACTTAAGTATGTGACTAAGCGCGCACCTTATTTGTTAGGTGGCGGCTTTTGATGTGTATATATTTGGGAGGCATCTTCACTTTGGCGATCACTACTACTACTAGCTTCGTGTCCCATCTAAGGTAAGTCTATAGCCTCGCTTTTACACTATTTTGTAAATGGTTTTCAAACCCGCGAGGGATGATAGGTGTGTAAACACCCATCCTTTTACCACTTATTTCTTACTAAAACAAGACCAAAACACGTATTTAATATCATTTGTGTGGAATTATGCGTGGTTTTTGTGTTTATTGTGTTTTCAGAGCCAACCGGATGAATATTGAAGAAAACATGGGATTGCACGGGTTTTATCGAGGAAAAAGACTCAAGACGAAGTCTATTGTCCAAGAGATGCAAAAGATTTGAAGTCATTGCGCCTATTTGAAGATTTATCGAAGAAAAGGCCAAAGATGGAAGATTAATATATGTCGAAGAACTCAAGTCTATTAAACAAAAGATTATAAGACGAGTTGGAATTATTCACCGACACTTCGCAAAATCCAAAGTCGGAAACGTTTATTTAAAGAAACGTAAAGACTAAAGAAGAAAGAAGAAAAGAAGCCCATACACAAGCCCATATCACACGCCTATATAAAGATCCCACTTCACAATTTTAGAGGGCCTTAGTCTTTAACTTAGTTTTAGTTTTCATTTTCTCTCTAGTTTTAGAGAGGGAAAGTTCCCAACTTTCTCTCACTAAATTTTTCCTTGTTTTCATCTTTCAAATTTTATGCTTTTCATGAATCTTTGTATTCTAAGTTTCTTAATTAAAAGTTTAAGTTTAAGTTTGTGTTCTTTAATCTCTTCCTACTTTTCTTGGTTTCATTTTTCCTTTAATCCGAAAGCTACAATCCTCACGGTTTGGTTCCGTTTCATGTTCAAGTAATTAAAAGATTAATCTTTTTACTACTTTTTAAGCTTTTATTTGATTTAGGCTATAAGTTCTCCATGCTTATTGGCTTATCTCTTGTTTAAGCTTATCGTTTTCGGATTTCATCAAGTTTTTAGTCATTCAAAAGCTTCGTTTATAAAGTTTATGATCACATGTTTTTAAAAGTTGTCAAATTTTAGCTTTTTGAGTTATTTAAAGTCACGGTTAAAGTAGCTTATTGTGTATGCTTAGTGAAGTTTCTTGCTTATTACTATTCTCGGATTGATTTTGTATCCATCGCAATCCAAGGGTTTATGCACATTCCGACGGTTTGATTGGTTTAGATCGCAATAACCCTTAAGGGTTTTACTTTGCGATCGGGTGGTCTTTACCCCCTATTCCGATCTGGGATTGCGATCGCATATTGCGATCGTACATTCTGACGGGATTAAGGTCCTTTTTAAGTCGAAACTCTGGCCATTTTTAGTTTACAACTTTCCGATAGTAAGTCATTGCGACAGAAGTGTTTACGATATTCCGATCAGACTTTCCGATCTAGAACATTCCGATAGAATTGCATTTCGATAGACCATATTCCGACAGCTTTGATTTTAGTATTCCGATGGTGACTTACATGAACATTCCGATGGACTCCACTTTGACATTCCGATGGGTTGTTTTAGTTATATTCCGATGCTTATGTCTTTGATGCATTCCGATAGAAATTATTTTCAATATTCCGATAGAACAAGTGTTTAAGTATTAGTTCAATTAAGTTTTCAAAGTATTTGTCTAATCTTTTCTTCACGTTTTCAAGCATTCAGTTTTTAAATCGTCAATTCAGTTTAATCTTTCAAAGCTTATAATTTACTCAACGCCACTTACATTTATTTGCTTTTAGTTCGAAATAGATAAACTAACCAACACCTTTTTATTAACCAAGAACAAATCATTCCACTTAGAGCTGAGATTAATTCGAGGAGATACTGAGACTAATCTTGAACCCATAGCAAATCATTTGTATCAAATGGCGCCGCTGCCGGCTCTTCTCGTTAAGATCAACAGTTTTTTGTGAGAACTTGGATTTTGGGATCCGTTCGCCGTGAACGTTACTTTTTCATAAAAATTTTCAAAAACCCTAAAAAATATAAAATTTTCAAAAATCCTAAAAATTAAAAAACATAAAAACCAAAAATATTTTTCCTTTGTTTTTGCCTTGTTAGTTCTTTTGTAGGTGCATGCGTACACGATCAACGTCTTATCAAGAGCCCGAGCCTCTCGAAGACTTAGACATGGCCGGTGTACAAAACAACAACAATAACCCACCTCAAAACAATAATAACAATAACAATCCACCACTCAACAACAATAATAACCACAACCATGAGCCTCTACCAGACAATCGCCCAATGATTGAACTTCTGCAAGCACATGTAGATGGCAACAATGATCCAATTGTCATACCCGCGTTTGCAGCCAACAACTTTGAGCTCAAATCCGGCTTTATCCAGATGGTCTCTGCTCAACCATTCTTGGGGCGTACCATTGATGATCCACATGACCACATCAAGAGATTTCTACAACTCACGAATACGGTCAAATTCAATGGTGGTCCACAAGAGGTAATCCGTTTACAACTTTTTCCCTTTTATTTAGAGGGACAAGCCCGGCATTGGCTTGCTAAGGAACCGCCACAGAGTATTCTTACGTGGACAGATTTGGAGACCAAGTTTATCAACTACTTTTTCCCACCCTCTCGTACTACCGCTTTGCGGAATGAAATCATTAATTTTGAACAAAAGTACGATGAGTCTTTTAGTGAATCTTGGGATCGTTTCAAAGATCTTTTAAGAAAATGCCCACAACATGGTTTTACCAAAGTGCACCAAATTAACACTTTTTATAATGGTTTAAGCATGAATGACCAAGATTCACTAAACAGTGCCTCGGGGGGTAATCTTTTGGCTAAGACTTCCAATGCTGCTTGGGATGTCATTGAAAATAAGTCTCGTGTGCAAACCAAGAGTGTTCGGACCAATGTCACTAGTGTTAGTACTAGTGACAGCGATAAGCGACTTGACAAAATCACTGCGCTTCTTGAATCGCTTGCTACCCAAACCGCCAGCAACACCAACAGCATCAATGCTAAAAACGCTCAAGTCAATGCTGTTAGCCAACCATGTGAAATATGCGGGGGTCCTCACTCTTACGCCACTTGTACCGCCACCCAAGACTACCCTTCTGAGAATGTGAATGCAGCATACGGTACCTATCCTCTACCCGCTTATCAAGCTCGTCCTCAAGGTGACCGCAACCTGCTTAGCTACCGCTCCAATAACTATCTCTCACCTCCCGGTTTTACTCTTAACAACCCAAACCAACAAAAAAACCTCAACCGCCCTCCTCAACAACAACAACAATCTCGTGGACCATACATACCACCTCACAAACAACAACATCCACCGCAAAGAAACCACCAAGTTTACCAGCAACCTGCTAATCAACCACCCGCATACAATGCTCCTCCCAACCAACCCACCGCATTACACCAAGACATTGGAACCTACATGAGGACTAATGATGTGATCGTGGACAATCTCCAACAGGAAGTGCGCAACTTGAAAGTAGACCTGGTGAAACAAGGGAACGATCTGAGAGCTGACATGAGAAACACTTTGGATAGTCAAACGAATGACTTAAAGAACATGATGGCTAGTTTCTTCCAAGGTAATCAACCCTCTTCTTCGGGTACTCTTCCGAGTAACACCGTTGCGAATCCAAGAGGGGAGATGAAAGCAATCATCACTCGCAGTGGCAAAGGTACCAAGGAACCCGAGCTTCCTATACCTCCACCGGTGCTTGTGACTAAGAAGAACGAGTCCCCTGCTCCTATTACTCCTCCTTCTACTTCCCCAATTTCTCCGCCTCTTACTTCTACCCCTCCTCCACCCAAGGATGTGAGTGATCCTTCGATCCCAAAGCCTTCCTCTTCTTCCGATATACCTTATCCCTCGAGGTTGAGGAAAGAGAAGCTAAAAAGCAAGGATGATATTCAGGTTTCGAACTTTCTTAAAATGTTTAAACAATTGAATTTCAACATCTCCTTCGCTGAGGCTCTCGCTCACATGCCTAAGTACGCGAAAATGTTCAAAGATCTTCTTAGCGACAAGGAGAAGCTTCTTGATATTGCTAACACCCAACTTAATAAGAATTGCTCTGCAGTACTCTTAAGGAAATTGCCAACCAAGCTTGGCGATCCGGGTCGTTTCTTAATCCCTTGTAACTTCCCGGGAGTAGAGAATTGCATGGCCGTAGCCGATCTAGGTGCCAGTATTAATCTAATGCCTCTAAGCGTTTGGAAGCAATTATCTCTCCCTGAGCTAGTCCCCACCAAAATGACTTTGGAATTAGCTAACCGTACGGTTGCTTATCCAGTGGGGATAGCCGAAGACGTCTTTGTAGGAGTCAACAAATTCACTTTTCCTGCCGATTTCGTTGTCGTTGACTACGACATGGACCCTCGTGTGCCATTGATCGTTGGTCGTCCATTCTTGAGGACCGGTCGCACTCTCATCGATTTTGAAGCCGGTGAGCTTATCATGAGAGTGGGCGACGATAAAATCGTCTTCAACATGGGAAAGTTGTCTAAACAACCTTATTCATACGAGAGTGTTAATTGTATTGACGTTCTGGATGAGGCTTGTGAAGAACACATTATTGATGCTTGTAAATATATACCTACCTCTCTTCCCAATGTTGAGACCGTTTCCTCTATTGATTCGTCACTGTCTCTATTTGAAGAAAGTGATTTCTTTTGGAAAGATCTTGAAGCCACCATGGGAGATGTGCACTAAGCAAATGACGATTCTCCCACCGATTGGGATGAAGACATGCATTTCTTTGAAAACCTTCTCAAAGAAGACAATCTTTCTCCACCATCTCCCACGGTTATTGCTATCGATGCTCCGACTTAGAAAACGCCTCCCATCGAAAATCCTCCGGATTTAAAACTTAAGGAGTTACCGCCCCATCTCGAGTACGTGTTCCTTGAAGAAAACAAGAAGTCGCCTGTCATCATCGCGAAGGACTTGAAAGAAGAAGAAAAATCTCGCCTCATCGCCGTTCTTAAAGATCATAAGAAGGCAATTGCTTGGAAAATTTCTGATATCCGCGGAATTGATCCGAACTTTTGTACTCACAAGATTCTCATGGAAGATGACTTTAAACCCGCAATCCAGATCCAAAAGGGTTAATCCTAAAATTCATGACGTCATCAAACAAGAGGTTATCAAACTTCTAGATGCCGGCTTGATTTACCCTATTTCGGATTCACCAGGGGTAAGTCCCGTCCATTGTGTGCCCAAGAAGGGCGGAATAACCGTTGTTTCCAATGAACACAACGAGTTGATTCCCACTCGTCTCGTTACTGGGTGGAGAGTTTGTATTGATTATCGCAAGCTCAATGATGCCACGAGAAAAGACCACTTTCCTCTTCCCTTCATGGATCAAATGCTCGAGCGTCTAGCTGGTAATGACTATTACTGCTTCTTAGACGGTTTCTCCGGGTATTTTCAAATTCCCATCAATCCCAAGGACCAAGAAAAGACCACATTCACTTGTCCCTATGGAACATTTTCTTACAAACGCATGCCTTTTGGTTTATGTAATGCTCCTGGGACGTTCCAAAGGTGTATGATGGCTATCTTCCATGACATAGTGGAAGACACTATGGAAGTATTCATGGATGATTTCTCGGTTTATGGCGATTCTTTCTCTGCTTGCCTTGCCAATTTAGAACGTATGCTTAAGCGGTGTGAAGACACTCGCCTTGTTCTTAATTGGGAAAAATGCCATTTCATGGTAAAAGAGGGCATCGTGCTAGGACACAAAATCTCCAAAGCCGGTCTCGAAGTAGACCGTGCTAAAGTCGATGTTATCGCTAAGTTGCCTCCACCTTCAACAGTGAAGGGTGTGAGAATTTTCCTTGGTCATGCGGGCTTCTACCGTCGATTCATCAAAGATTTTTCTCAAATCGCTCGCCCGATGACCCACCTCTTGGAAAAAGATACTCCTTTTATCTTTTCCAAAGAGTGTATCGAAGCCTTCAACTCGCTTAAGGATAAGCTAACTAAGGCACCCGTCTTGGTTACCCCTAATTGGGAGTTGCCTTTCGAGTTGATGTGCGATGCTAGTGACTTTGCTATTGGAGCGGTTTTGGGCCAAAGAGTGAACAAACACTTCCAACCAATCCATTACGCTAGCAAGACAATGACTGGGGCTCAATTGCATTATACGACAACCGAAAAAGAGCTTCTAGTTGTTGTCTATGCCTTTGAAAAATTCCGCCCCTATCTTGTCCTTTCCACCACAATCGTTTACACCGATCATCCCGCGCTGAAGTACTTGTTGACTAAGCAAGATTCCAAACCAAGACTTCTTCGCTGGGTTTTGCTACTCCAAGAATTTAAAATCGAAATTCGCGATAAAAAAGGAGCTGAAAACCTAGCCGCGGATCATCTCAGTAGACTTGAGGATCCTTACCAAGGGGATCATCCGATAAAAGAAATCAATGATTCTTTTCCCTTGGAGACCTTAATGTCTATCAACTCGACTGCTGATGAAACCCCGTGGTTTGCGGACATTGCAAACTACTTGGCGGGTGAAATTCTCGTTGACGGGTTAACATCCCAGAAAAAGAAGAAGTTCTTTAACGACATTAAGACTTACTTTTGGGATGACCCGTATCTATTCAAGAAATGTGCTGACTTGATTATTCGCCGATGTGTTGATGGACCGGCAGCTTTAGAAATCCTTGACGCTTGCCACAAAGGACCCACCGGTGGTCACTTTGGTCCCAACTACACCGCCAAAAAAGTGTTTGAATCGGGATTTTATTGGCCTACCATTTACCGTGATCCTCACGAGATGGTTAAACATTGTGATGCTTGCCAAAAACAAGGCAAGATCACACATAAAGACGAGATGCCTCAGAATTTCATACAAGAATGTGAAATCTTTGATGTTTGGGGTATCGACTTTATGGGGCTATTCCCTTCATCTAAAGGAAACAAATACATCCTTGTAGCCGTTGACTACGTCTCCAAATTGGTTGAAGCCAAAGCTTTACCCACTAATGACGCAAGGGTGGTTTGTAACTTTTTGAAATCGCTATTCGCTAGATTCGGTGTGCCTCGTGCCATTATTAGTGATCGCGGGACTCATTTTTGCAACGACCAATTTGCTAGAGTCATGGCTAAGTATGGTATAAATCATCATCTTTCCACCGCTTACCACCCACAAACTAATGGCCAGGCTGAAATATCCAACCGAGGATTAAAGCGAATTCTCGAAAGAACCGTGGGAGAGCATCGTGCCTCATGGGCTGATAAACTTGATGATGCTTTGTGGGCTTTTCGTACCGCATACAAGACTTCGATTGGTTGTACACCATATCGTCTCGTGTACGGGAAAGCATGCCACCTCCCCATTGAGTTGGAGCACAAGGCTTACTGGGCCTTGAAGTGGGCTAATTTTGATATCAACAAAGCCGGTGACCTACGCAAGATCCAACTCAATGAGCTGAATGAACTCCGTAATGAGGCTTATGAAAATTCTTTAATCTATAAGGAGAAGACTAAGCTCATTCACGACTCTAAGATTAAAAACCGAGAGTTCCAAGTTGGAGACAAAGTTTTACTCTTTAACTCTCGGTTGAAAATCTTTTCGGGCAAGCTGAAATCTCATTGGTCCGGCCCATTCACCATTGCCCAAATTTTTCCATATGGTACTCTCGAGCTCGCTCAACCTAATGGACCAAATTTTAAGGTGAATGGCCAACGAGTGAAGTTGTACTTTGGTGAGGACATCTCTTAGGAGATGATTCCATCCCTCACCACGTTCCCCATGAACTAATTTTGGGTCGAGTCAGGCTCGTGACTCGGTTATCAAAAACAAGCGCTCCTCGGGAGGCAACCCGAGTATCTCTCCTTTTATGTTTTAACCTCCTAAGTGTAGGGGACCTATATAGGTGTTTGTATTTGTGTGGTGATGTGATTACAGGGATAAGTGCACTCTTGGAATCTCTGAAGAACCGTGCTCCCGTGTTATCCGAAATCCGGTTCTATCTCTCAAAAATAGTGATTCAATTCTCTTCATACTCACATTTGAAATTGATCACTTTAGTCGTCTCTTCCTTAACTTGAGTTAACCAACGTGCACAATGTCATAAGTGTAGGGAGACTTTTCCCACATACTTAAACATTGAGGACAATGTTTATCTTAAGTGTAGGGGGGACTTCTATCGAAGTTTTAAGTGGACTTTTCCATGAAAATGCCTTCATTTAACCAAGAAAATCATCTTTTTCAACATTTTTCAAAATTTTAATTAACTTTGGCCATATAGTCGTAATTTTTAAATTTTTCTCGTTGCTTTCATATGTATATATCCCGCAATAAAGTCAAAAATATTAATAAAGTGGTGTAGCTAGTTTTGAAATTTTTGACATATTAGGCCCGTTGTGATTATTTTGACTCAACCCGAATAGACTTATCCAAGTTTATTCTAGCTAGTATCCTTAACCATGTAGACCTTAATTGGTTTATTAGGCTAAGTATCCACGAGTCTCATTACTTGAGATTTTAAATTGTGGAGAACGAGAAATGATAGAGTCAATTATAAGTCGGTATTCTTGCGCAAGCTCACTTGGTGTAATTATCTGCCTATTCTCCCATCACTTGCTAATAATTTATCTGCAATAAGTAAGGTCGTACGATTTGAGAAGTTACTTAGCTTCTAGCCCAAGATCATTTAAAAGTTGCTCGGTAATGATAAGAGTTCATAGCCAAGGCATAACTTATGAAGCGGTGCGCGAAGATTGGCGAGTCCGAAAAGGCCCTAACAAGGCATGAGGATTCAATTTTATTGCTGAAGATCCAAAGTGATGTGAAAAGCATTATTCCCAAAATCAATATGAAGGATCAAGACTCACGACGAAAAGCAATCAACTCCCATAAAGATCATGGAGAAGTCTATCCGAAAAGACCCTAACAAGGTATGAGGATAAATAGATCCAAGTCCGAAAAGGAGGCGGATCGTTGTATCTGAAAATCCCAATTAGAGATTGAAGAAATAATCATGAAGTCGTGGTCAACAAAGTTGGAGTACCCCTCAAAAGTCTCCAAGTGAAGAAACTCTATTAACGATGAGAAGACCATTATCTCAAGAACGTCTCTCAAGATATGAAGTATGAAGTACATGCCAAATATCGGCCCGAGAAAGGTCTCAAATCGTGAACCAAGTTATGCCAAGATATGAACTTTTTGATATCCCGAGAAGCAGTTTTAAGAGATTTTGTCCTTTAGCTAACTATTGATCAAATCGTCCTACTTTGCTTTCAGCCTAAATAACTATCGAAATAAGTCCAAAAATGCATCTTCATGATCATTCTAAGACAAAAATAAAATATAAGAGATACACCTAGGAATAAGGGAGTTTAAGCATTTAATTAAGCCATGTGTGTAAGTGTTTGATTTTCTAACTTATAATGACAATGATCTCGTTTTTAAGCTTAGTTTGGGGAACGTGAAACTTGAGGATGATAAATCTTCGCAGCACCGAAGCCCTAATGTAAGTCCTTGATCTCTTTGCAAGTTATTTCCATCCTTTTGTTTACTTTAAAGTTTTGATTTCTCTTAGTATTTTAATTTTTGTTTAGTAGTATTTTAATAAGGCCAAGGTTGATTGATTATGAGGAAAGTGTAAATTTGCTTTATCACTAAGCATTGCATGAGGGCGTGGCAATGGTTAAGTGTAGGGGATTTGATAGATGTGTAAACACCCATCCTTTTACCACTTATTTCTTACTAAAACAAGACCAAAACACGTATTTAATATCATTTGTGTGGAATTATGCGTGGTTTTTGTGTTTATTGTGTTTTCAGAGCCAACCGGATGAATATTGAAGAAAACATGGGATTGCACGGGTTTTATCGAGGAAAAAGACTCAAGACGAAGTCTATTGTCCAAGAGATGCAAAAGATTTGAAGTCATTGCGCCTATTTGAAGATTTATCGAAGAAAAGGCCAAAGATGGAAGATTCATATATGTCGAAGAACTCGAGTCTATTAAACAAAAGATTATAAGACGAGTTGGAATTATTCACCGACACTTCGCAAAATCCAAAGTCGGAAACGTTTATTTAAAGAAACGTAAAGACTAAAGAAGAAAGAAGAAAAGAAGCCCATACACAAGCCCATATCACACGCCTATATAAAGATCCCACTTCACAATTTTAGAGGGCCTTAGTCTTTAACTTAGTTTTAGTTTTCATTTTCTCTCTTGTTTTAGAGAGAGAAAGTTCCCAACTTTCTCTCACTAAATTTTTCCTTGTTTTCATCTTTCAAATTTTAAGCTTTTCATGAATCTTTGTATTCTAAGTTTTTTAATTAAAAGTTTAAGTTTAAGTTTGTGTTCTTTAATCTCTTCCTACTTTTCTTGGTTTCATTTTTTCCTTTAATCCGAAAGCTACAATCCTCACGGTTTGGTTATGTTTCATGTTCAAGTAATTAAAAGATTAATCTTTTTACTACTTTTTAAGCTTTTATTTGATTTAGGCTATAAGTTCTCCATGCTTATTGGCTTATCTCTTGTTTAAGCTTATCGTTTTCGGATTTCATCAAGTTTTTAGTCATTCAAAAGCTTCGTTTATAAAGTTTATGATCACATGTTTTTAAAAGTTGTCAAATTTTAGCTTTTTGAGTTATTTAAAGTCCCTGTTAAAGTAGCTTATTGTGTATGCTTAGTGAAGTTTCTTGCTTATTACTATTCTCGGATTGATTTTGTATCCATCGCAATCCAAGGGTTTATGCACATTCCGACGGTTTGATTGGTTTAGATCGCAATAACCCTTAAGGGTTTTACTTTGCGATCGGGTGGTCTTTACCCCCTATTCCGATCTGGGATTGCGATCGCATATTGCGATCGTACATTCCGACGGGATTAAGGTCCTTTTTAAGTCGAAACTCTGGCCATTTTTAGTTTACAACTTTCCGATAGTAAGTCATTGCGACAGAAGTGTTTACGATATTCCGATCAGACTTTCCGATCTAGAACATTCCGATAGAATTGCATTTCGATAGACCATATTCCGACAGCTTTGATTTTTAGTATTCCGATGGTGACTTACATGAACATTCCGATGGACTCCACTTTGACATTCCGATGGGTTGTTTTAGTTATATTCCGATGCTTATGTCTTTGATGCATTCCGATAGAAATAATTTTCAATATTCCGATAGAACAAGTTTTTAAGTATTAGTTCAATTAAGTTTTCAAAGTATTTGTCTAATCTTTTCTTCACGTTTTCAAGCATTCAGTTTTTAACTCGTCAATTCAGTTTAATCTTTCAAAGCTTATAATTTACTCAACGCCACTTACATTTATTTGCTTTTAGTTCGAAATAGATAAACTAACCAACACCTTTTTATTAACCAAGAACAAATCATTCCACTTAGAGCTGAGATCAATTTGAGGAGATACCGAGACTAATCTTGAACCCATAGCAAATCATTTGTATCAAGGGAGAATACATGTTTTCCATAAACTTAGAACACAAGTCTTTTATGGTATGCTTGTCCCTCTATGAGTGGACTCGTGGTTGCCTTTGTATTGCATTAAGTGATTGCCTTTGTTAAAGCCTCAATTATGGACCGTTAACTAGCTTATGATGGGTTAGCCGCTAGTACAATTAATAGATCTATGGGGGAAGCCGCCCCGGTTCAGTTTATGTGGACTTTTCATAGAAGCTTAGGCCCGACCTCCACACTGTTTGATCATATTGTATTGAGAAGTCAGGTATACGGAAATGTACCAACAATCTGGAGGTAACCGACAATTAATAAATCTCTTGTCTTATTAGACCTAACAAAGTGTCTAAGGGCTCGGTTCCATGAGCTTAATGCAATTTATGCTATATACAATTATTATTGTTGATGCAAATTATTATTCGATGCTTGTTAAGTATGCCACAAACTTATAATCTTTGCTTGTGTTCAAATGATTTGTAAAACCTATAGACTTGCTCAACCTTTGTGTTGATGATTTTACACATGTATTTCAGGTAATCAAGATGGATAGCAGCGGAGCATGCGAGGAGGAAGTTGGTGCTTACTTGTCTAAATCTTTATTTACTTTTCCATCCTATGAAATGAATAAACTGCTTTTAAACATTTAATGTATTGTGATTGGTAACGGTTTTGGGACCAACGCTACTCTGATTTTATATATATTAGGATGGGAAACTTTTTGGACAAGATTGTATAATATCTTTAACGTCTCCTTTGAGGTCGTTTTCTATGATTGTGTGTGATGTCCTATGAGTAGCGCCCCATAGTGGTATTCCGCTGCGTGGTAATTTGGGGGTGTTACATAATTGGTGATATTGATACTCATGTTCAGACTATAGGGAAAAAGAAGATTCAAGGTGGATTCATTGCTAATATTCCTAAGAAGGATGATACTCCTTTTGTTCAAGATTGTTTGTTTGCCTGTTTCCTCTCTCAAGCAGAACCAAAGAAGATCTTTGATGCTCTTAAAGAACAAAGCTGAGTTGAAGCAATGCAAGATGAGCTTCATCAGTTTGCAATACAAGATGTTTGGGAACTTGTGGATTGTCCCAGGCATGTTAGACCTATTGGAGCACGCTGGGTTTTAAGGAACAAGAAAGATGAGAGAGGTATTGTGATTCGAAACAAGGCATGGTTGGTTGCTCAGGGATATACACAGAAAGAAGGTATAGATTATGAAGAGGTTTTTGCACCTGTTGCTAGAATATAAGCAATAAGGATTTTCCTAGCCTATGATTCCTTCATGGGTTTTAAAGTCTACCAAATGGATGTGAAGAGTGCCTTCTTGTATGGTACAATGAAAGAAGAAGTGTATGTGATGCAGCCTCCTAGTTTTGAAGATCTTGAGCATCCAGACAAAGTTTATTGAATGAGAAAGGCAATGTATGGCCTTCATCAGGAACCTAGAGCTTGGTATGGTACACTTTCCACATACTTGGTAGAAAATGGCTTTAAGAGGGGCACCATAGATCAGTGATTATTTCTCCAAGCTTATGACAGATAAATTTCATATTAGTGCTATGGGAGAGATGAACCTCTTTCTTGGACTACAAGTTCAACAGAAAGAAGATGGTATGTTTATTTCTCAAGATAAATATGTGTCTGAAATTTTGAAGAAATTTGGTTTCTCACCTCATGAGAAACGGGCCAGCACACCCATGGATAGAGAACACCCCTGAGGAAAGCTTGGAGATGGAAAGGAAGTTGATGTCAGGCATTATAGATCAATGATTGGTTCATTGATGTATCTCACAACTTCAAGGCCTGACATTATGTTTGCAGTATGTGCATGCGCACGTCATCAAGTGAATCCTAAGGAATGTAACCTTCATGCTGTCAAGAGGATTTTTAGGTACCTTAGATGCTTTCCAACTTTGGGATTATGGTACCCTAGAGACTCTCCATTGAAGCTTATTAGATATCCAGACAGTGATTATGGTGGTGATAATGGGGATAGGAAATCCACAACTAGGGGATGTCAATTCCTTGGAAGTAGGCTTATATCTTGGCAATGCAAGAAAGAAACTATAGTAACCAATTCAACAACTGAGGCTGAGTATGTAGCAGTTGCTGCATGTTGTGGGCAAGTGCGATGGATTCAAAATCAGCTATTGGACTATGGGTACAATTTTAAGCATACTAAGATTTTTGTAGATAATAACAATACATTGTGCATAATTAAGAATCCTATACATCATTCTAAAACCAAACACATAGAAATCAGGCATCACTTTATAAGGGATTGTTTTGAAAAAGGTTTGATTTATCTAGATAAAATAGACATAGAGGAAAATGTGTCTAATCTTTTGACTAAAGCTTTTGATGTTGGGAGATTCTAGTACTTGGTTTCAAGTATTGGAGTGACCAATCCATAAAATATGTGGTTTTTGAAATTAATGTAAAGTATGTACAGGATGTGCACTGTTATTAGTTTTTGTAAAAGTAAAATTTTCCACTTTATTTTTCTATCCACTGACAAAGGCATTCTATCCGCTGACAAGTGGAAAGAAGCCGTTGACAGCTTTTGTGGTAGTTTTTGTTGTTTTTCATTTAACAATGCAGGCATTTAGGGATATTGTACATATGGATACAGAGTTGCTTATGGACTAAAGGAGTGTCCCAAAAGGTTTATTTATGATGGTTGGAATGTTTACATTCCTATATTGAAATAAAAATTTTGTCACATATATTTTTGAGCATTCTCATCACAGTTTAAGGGGAGGTTTAGGATAACCTTAGGCTCTTGGGTATTCTTAGAATGCTCTTATCAAAATTCTAGATTGTGTCCACATGTAAGTGGGGGTTAGAAGTTATGATGCCATGTTTATAAATATGGTGGATTTCTAATTCTTGAGGTACTATAACATGCACGTAATTTATTTTACATGCATGCTGCCAAGACATTTAGACCTAGAATTGGGCTGGTTGGTTTGGGTGACTTTGGTTACATATTTTTGGGATTACCTAGGAGTTACAAAGATATTATATGAGATGACTTCATTCTTAAAAACTTTGTGAGCAAGGGACACTTGAGGACACTCATGTCTATCTTGTTTAAGCAAGTGTGTGTGATTGGACAGTGCTTGCAAAACTCTGTCTTTTTGAAGATAAGATAACTCTCTTAGGATTAATTTTCTTTGTTAGGTATTTTATTTTTGTACTTTTTATTTTTGAACTCCTAACAAACTAAATTTTATCCACAGATAAGCACATTTTTAGCCCCAGACAAAGCAATTTTATCCTCTAACAAATATAACTGTTGCCGCTGACAAAATTTTTACCGTTGAAAAACACTGGGTCCTACCTAGTTGTAACTTTTACGATATTTTGAGTCGTAATTTTTGTGGAGTGGTTATTTTCTTTAATTGATATGAGATAAGTTTTATTTTCAAAGATTTTCATTATTCCTCTTGAGACTTTTTCTCACTTACCTATATTTTCAACCAATCACATCCGACTTATTTCTACTATATATTTGGCTCACCATATTATGTTCAGGGCAACTTGCATTATTTGTTTTACATACATCTTTTACACACTAACCTTTTAAATTCATTAAAAGCTTTTCACTTTCATCAATAGCGCCAAAGTTTAAAACCATTGATGATGTCTTGGAATTCAAAGATCAACATAATATGCTTGCATATTTGACCAATGATAGAGAACAACTCAATACACACAGATGATAGAGTATCTGTTGGCTTCTCTATTAAGGTATGCTTTAACTCATGCTCCTGTCATCCCTGTCACACACATCAAACAGTTTTGGAACAGTGCTAGTTCCACAAAAGTTCATGGCGTGACTAGAATAGAAGGCATCATTCATGGGAAACAATGGGTGATCACTAAGGCTTTTGTTCGCCAAGACTTGCATCTTAATGATGCTGGCGGTATTGTCACCCTTCCCAAAGAGTTACTACATGAAGGCCTTCAAGGCTTGGGGTACAGACTCCCCCCAACAGGGAAAATAAACAAATATTCTAAGGGTCAGTTTCCCCAACCTTGAAGTTTTTAATACATGTCCTTCTCCAATGTCTTAGTCCCAAATGCTCTTCATTCAATGAAATCAACCGTTCAATCGGTAGTGCTCTTGTTTGTTTGGCAAATGGGCAACTTTGTAATTTTTCTAAAATGATTTTTGAAGGCATGTTGGACAATAAGGGTAGGAATATGACTCTTGCTTACCCAAGGTTTTTACAAATGGTTTTTGATCTCCAAGGAGACTGTAGCAGGGATCATGAAAACTTTTATGAGATCCCTGCACAAAATAAAAAGCTTTTTATCACCCTTAACACAGAACCATATGGACCCTTACCTTTGACACCCCCTATGCTTGTTGTGATTGAAGCAGCCTTACAGCCACAACCCCAACAAGAACTACAACCAGCACCCCAACTAGACCTAATACCAGAACCACAACCTGATCAACCACCACCTTAACAACCACATCTTGAACTTATTCCTGAAGCCGCTGGCATTTATATGTCACCCGCTGACACTTCCATTTTACCCCCCGACACCACCCAAATAGACCCAAACACCTCTTCTGAATCCCCACCACAAAAACGACAAAGTACTGTTGGGGCGTTCCCCCTTGGTGGTCCTAGCCACGAGGCAGAGAGAGCCACCACCACAAGTGTGGTTGGTTCCATGGAGGTGGTTGGACCTATTGGCCTTATTACAGGTCCACTATAGCTAAGTCCACCACCATGCCTCATGATTCCTCATTCAGGATTGAGTCCCCCCATATGGATGAGGGCAGTATGCAACCTATGACTAACATGGAATTGACGGTGCTCTGCATGACCTTACAAAAGTAAAATGCAGAGTTTGTACGGAAATTGACAGCCCAAGACCTTGAACTTAATGCTTTGAGCGAGAGGATTGTACAGTTGGAGACAAGGAGACGGTTTGTAGTAGAGTTAATGAAAGGGATTTTACTAGTTGAAAGTTCGTTATTCTCGGTATCTTCTCGAATTGATTTTCGGTTAATTGTGTGAGATTAGTTGTTCTTGGTGAAACAAATATTTTTGGATTTGGTAAAATAAATGTGCAAGACTTAATAATAAATGGCGAGTAATTAAAGCTAAAACTAGTTAAAACGTAAAATGGTGCAATATTTAAAACGTTAAAAGTAAATGACGTAAAATTAAAACTTAGCGAAAAGTAAATTGACAATTAAATAAAAATGCAAAACGAATTAAAAATGAACTAAAAATAAAACGAGAGAACTTGACACTTAAACTAAAACAAAATCATAAAACAAAACAAAAACAACCCATCGGAATACACCCGATCGGAATCCAATCGGAATCCGATCGAAATGTAACCCCATCGGAAAGGATGGTCGGAATGTGCTAAAGGGTCAGATCGGAATATATTCCGATCGTTTGATCGGAATGTACCAAATCCACCCGTCGGAATATCATTAAAGCTAGCCAGTCGGAATGATGGAAAAAGTGATGCAATCGGAATATAAACACAACAAGCTGATCGGAATATCGTAAATGCAAGTAATCGGAATGTAGTAAAAGGGGCAAATCGGAATATGGAAACAGGCTACAATCGGAATCCACTAAACCCTTTTCCGATCATACGATCGGAAAGAAGGGATGGTGCCTGGTCGGAATACCCGATCGGAAAAGGGTTTACACCCTTTCCGATAAGCTCCTATGATCCGAAAAATAAGCTAAGGCTTTAAGCTATTTGATTAAGCTAAAACCAAAGCTAACACGAATCAATAATGGAAATGGACTAAATAAGCACGAAGATAAACACTTTTTAAATCAAACTTTTAAGATGAATACTTTTAAGAAAACTTGAAATCAAATAAGCATTAGGATGAAATAAGATCAAAGATGAACATGAATCAAAGATAAGCAAAGTAAGAAAGGTAGAAGAAGATGATTAAAAATAAGAGTTTGATTAAAAGAAAAGATTTCAAGATTAAAAGACTTACTAGAATTGAAGAAATTAAAAGTGCTTAACAAGAAATTGGAATACAAGAAATGAAAATGGTGGAAAGGGTGGTTTGTCAAACCACCCAACAACTAGAAAAATGAAAACTAATGGTCTATTTATAGTGGTGATTATGGAGTGGCTTAGGAAGCTTCCTCCCTCTTTCCTCTTTTCCTTAATTGCGTCATTAGGTCCCTCCTTTCTTTAATCTTCTTAAATTTTGGACTTAAATGATTTTGTCTCGGGATTTCTTTGAACTCGCCTTGTATTTTCTTCATAAATAAGATTCGAGTTCTTCGGCTTCCGTCTTTTGACTTTTTCTTCGATAAATCTTCAGAATTGGTCTTGGACTTCCGTTCTTTTTCCACTCTTGATCTTTCGACTTCATCTTTCGTCTTTTTCTTCGATAAAAGCCCGTGAATGCCGTGTTTTCTCCACTTTTCACCTTTTCGTCCTAAATCACAACAAAAACACAAACCACGCATAATTCCGAAAAAAATGACATAAAATACACGTTTCGGCTCGGTTATTATTGCAATTAAGTGGTAAAAAGGATGGGTGTTTTCACACCTATCAAATCCCCTACACTTAACCATTGCAATGTCCTCATGCAATGCATTAGTTACAAAGCAAGTTTACACTTTTCATCATAATCAATCCACGTTGGCCTTTATTAAAGAGATAAAAAAATTATAAACATTCAAAGTAAAGAAATTAAAAACATACCTTGGGTTTTAGAAAATGTTATGAATGATCATCATCCTCAAGTTTTCACTTTCTCCAAACCAAGCTTAAAAACGAGATCATTGTTATTATAAGTTAGTAAACTAACACGAACTCATGTGGGCCAATTATTCACTTAGACTCCCTTATTCCTAGGTGTATCTCTTATATTTTATTGTTGTCTTGAATGATCACGAGGATGCATTGTTTGACTTATTTTGATAGTTATTTAGTCCGAAAATAAAGTGAACGATTTAATCAATAGTTAGCTAAAGGACAAAATCTTTTAAAACTGCTTCTCGGGCCCTCATAAAGTTCATATCTTGGCATAACTCGCTTCGCGATTTGAGACCTTTCTCGGACCGATATTTGGCAGCGACTTCATAATTCAAACCTTGAGAGACGTTCATGAAATTATGGTCTTCTCTTAATAATGGAATTTCTTCACTTGAAGTTTTGAGAGATTCATACTTGGACCACGACTTCTTCATTTTTCTCAAATCTTTATTTTGGACTTTGATATACAACAATCCGCCTCCTTTTATGACTTTGATCTATTTATCCTCATACCTTGTTAGGGTCTTTTCGGATACACTTCTCCATGACTTTTGGGGAGTTTTTGCTTTACGTCGTGTGTCTCGATCCTTCATATTGATTTTCGATAAATGATTCTTCACATCGCTTGGGATCTTTAGCAACAAAATATAGCCCTCATGCATTGTTAGGGCCTTTTCGGACTCGCCAATCTTCGCATCCCGCTTCAATAAGTTATGCCTTGGCTATGAACTCTAATCCATACCGAGCAACTTTTAAACGAACTTGGGCTAGAAGCTAAGTAACTTTTCAAATCGTACAACCTTATTTATTAGCAGATAAATTTTTAAGCAAGCGATGGGAGAATAGGCTCATAATTAACTCACATAAATTCACGAAAGAATACCAAACTTATAATTGGCGCTATCATCTCTCGTTCTCCACAGTTTAAAATCTCAAGTAATGAGACTCGTGGATGCTTAGCCTATTAAATCAAAGTTTTGGGTTTTCGAGTCGCCTATAGGATCTTGCAAACTCTTAGACTTTTTCAAGTTTAGAAATCGCATTTTAAAGTTCCCTTGATAAACGACTCTCTAGGATCAATTATAGGAACTTGCGAAAAGTTCTTGTTCTTAACCCGTGAGAGTTAAGACTTTCGCGTTTTATAGCTCCCTATATAAAAGCCTAGCAAAACTTGACTTAAACACGTTAAGGATACTAGCTAGAGTAAACTTAGATAAGTAAACTCGGGTTGAGTCAAAATATTCACGACTTTTGAAAATTAAAACCACTTTATTAAAATTTATTCTAATAAGGAAAGAAAATAACTATACAAAATTAAAAACTAATAGGCCAAAATAGATCAAAAATTTTGAAAAATGTCGAAAAATCAAATTTTCCGGTTAAAATGAGGACAAATACAAGGAAAAGGCCATTTAACTTCGATAGAAGTCCCCCTACACTTAATATAAACATTGTCCTCAATGTTTAAGCATGTGGGAGTAAACTCCCCTACACTTAGGACATTGTGCACTTTTGTTTAAATCTCGTGAAGGAAGAGACAACTAAAGAGATTCCTATTTTAATATTGAGAAATATAAAATAGTGAATCGAAAAGAGTTTAGGATAGAACCGGGAAGAAGGGAACACGGAATCACGGTTCGTCAAAAGTCATCAAGAGTGTGTCTTTGAAGCTCTAATTCCTGCACATGATAAGAAAGAAAGCAAGAAACACCACGGGGCTCCCCCCTACACTTATGGTAAAGATAGATAGATAATTGGGTTGCCTCCCAAAAAGCGCTTGTTTTTGTTAACCGAGTCACGAGCCTGACTCGTCCCCGAATTAAATGGTCCATGGGGAAGCCTCGAATGTGATACCGGGATCAAAGACCTTGTCCTCGTTCCCGGTTGACATCAACAAAGGAGAGGCGGGGGGATAAGTCTTGAATGGGAGAAAAGTCCTTTCAACATACGAGAAGTATGTGAATTCAAGATCCACGGGAGGTGGGTTGGGTAAAGTAAGCACATTGTCCTCCCCCAAAGACAATGGATGCTGAGCGAACGGCAGAGCCGTATTGTTATCAATCATAGCATAATCAATGTCACCTCCCGGGTCAAAGCACTCATCCTCCGTGATAGTGGCTAAAGGGGAGGATGAAAGGTGCTCGGGAGGGGGACTTGGGACAATGTCTTCCTGCAGCAAATTATCAAAAATAATGTCCCCCTCCAAATCATCGTCATCATTACCTGGTGGTATGGAGTGAATGTCGATTTCTTCCAGCAATGGGTCATTATCGTCAACGGGAGGAATAGATGGAGGCAAAGACTCGGAAAGAGGAGGAGAAGTCAACGCTTCGATTTGAGCAATAAAAAGGTGCACTTTCCGTAATCTATCTCGAAGAAGCACGTCTTCCACCTTATTCACAAGATCATGTTCATCGGTGAACTTCTCGTAAACCGGAGAGAATAAATCGTCATCACCCGCATCTCCCAGTGGAGATTGAGAAATTTCAAAAGTGAAATTCTCATAGCTTGGAGAAAAATCGTCATCATTTGGATCGACCTCTTCCGTAAGAGTAACGTCGTCCTTAAGCTCCATAGCAGGTAAGTCACAAACCTCATCATCAAACACTTTATCAAGACCAACATCACTAAGCTCATTCAATGTATCACACTCCTTAGACACGTTTGGGATATTGAGAGGAGGGATAATAATCGCGCTAGGATATTGAGCAGTAAGGTCATTCCAAGAAATAGTAGGCTCATCGTCATCATCATCATAATAGTATGGATACACCGGGGGAGGAGTATAAGTCTCGATATTCGATATTTGCTCCTGTCGTTTATCCTCTTGATATTTTTCGATGATCTTGTTGAAAGCTTCTTGAAGTTGTTGACCTTGCTTAGCAAGAGTGGCCCATTGTTTGTGGGAGCTCAAATGTTCGAAGGAGGGTTGATGATCGATGGGGTGTTGTGGGGGTTCAAAATGTTGAAAACCTGAATTATAGCATGGTTGTGGCTCATAGGAGTTCATCGGTTGAGAAGAATCATAAACCGGGTTTGGTTCATAATAATCCATTGGTGAAGAAAACTGAGGACACGGATTTTGCTCATAACAATTCATTGGTTGACAATAATAGGTATCGTGAGGACCCCCACAATTTTGGCAAGAAGGTTAAGGAGAAAAGTCGGGTGCGTCTTGTGGATAGCTATTTTCATTGTCATAATTGTACCCCGGTTCTTGTCCGTGAACAGACGGGTATTGAACTGGGCACGAAACATGCCAATGAGAATCGCTTCCACAATAGATGCACGGGGAAAGAGTAGGTGGGTTCAAAAAGGATGAATTAAGTGAGTGGCACAAAGGACAAAATCCTGGTATTAATTGTGTATCTTTGATATCGATTCCGCACCGCTCACATGCACACCATTGACAAGAGTCGTTCCCGTACAATTGTCTCCCACACCCGACGCAATGGACATAAAAATCCATAAAGAAAGATAGAGAAGCAAGAAGAATATTTTTGGTGCAAAACTTTGAAAAAGAAATGCTTTTTATGATTTTTCAAATGTTTTTGGATTTTTGAAAATTTTGGACACGAAAAATAACGTTCACGAGTGAACGGATCCCAAAAGCCAACGCGTCTTTCATAAAAAACCGTTAATCGTAACGAAAAGAGCCGGCAGCGGCGCCATTTTAAAGAAAGGGATTTTACTAGTTGAAAGTTCGTTATTCTCGGTATCTTCTCGAATTGATTTCCGGTTAATTGTGTGAGATTAGTTGTTCTTGGTGAAACAAATATTTTTGGATTTGGTAAAATAAATGTGCAAGACATAATAATAAATGGCGAGTAATTAAAGCTAAAACTAGTTAAAACGTAAAATGGTGCAATATTTAAAACGTTAAAAGTAAATGACGTAAAATTAAAACTTAGCGAAAAGTAAATTGACAATTAAATAAAAATGCAAAATGAACTAAAAATAAAACGAGAGAACTTGACACTTAAACTAAAACAAAATCATAAAACAAAACAAAAACAACCCATCGGAATACACCCGATCGGAATCCAATCGGAATCCGATCGGAATGTAACCCCATCGGAAAGGATGGTCGGAATGTGCTAAAGGGTCAGATCGGAATATATTTCGATCGTTTGATCGGAATGTACCAAATCCACCCGTCGGAATATCATTAAAGCTAGCCAGTCGGAATGATGGAAAAAGTGATGCAATCGGAATATAAACACAACAAGCTGATCGGAATATCGTAAATGCAAGTAATCGGAATGTAGTAAAAGGGGCAAATCAGAATATGGAAACAGGCTACAATCGGAATCCACTAAACCCTTTTTCGATCATACGATCGGAAAGAAGGGATGGTGCCTGGTCGGAATACCCGATCGGAAAAGGGTTTACACCCTTTCCGATAAGCTCCTATGATCCGAAAAATAAGCTAAGGCTTTAAGCTATTTGATTAAGCTAAAACCAAAGCTAACACGAATCAATAATGGAAATGGACTAAATAAGCACGAAGATAAACACTTTTTAAATCAAACTTTTAAGATGAATACTTTTAAGAAAACTTGAAATCAAATAAGCATTAGGATGAAATAAGATCAAAGATGAACATGAATCAAAGATAAGCAAAGTAAGAAAGGTAGAAGAAGATGATTAAAAATAAGAGCTTGATTAAAAGAAAAGATTTCAAGATTAAAAGACTTACTAGAATTGAAGAAATTAAAAGTGCTTAACAAGAAATTGGAATACAAGAAATGAAAATGGTGGAAAGGGTGGTTTGTCAAACCACCCAACAACTAGAAAAATGAAAACTAATGGTCTATTTATAGTGGTGATTAGGGAGGGGCTTAGGAAGCTTCCTCCCTCTTTCCTCTTTTCCTTAATTACGTCATTAGGTCCCTCCTTTCTTTAATCTTCTTAAATTTGGGACTTAAATGATTTTGTCTCGGGATTCCTTTGAACTCGCCTTGTATTTTCTTCATAAATAAGATTCGAGTTCTTCGGCTTCCGTCTTTTGACTTTTTCTTCGATAAATCTTCAGAATTGGTCTTGGACTTCCGTTCTTTTTCCACTCTTGATCTTTCGGCTTCATCTTTCGTCTTTTTCTTCGATAAAAGCCCGTGAATGCCGTGTTTTCTCCACTTTTCACCTTTTCGTCCTAAATCACAACAAAAACACAAACCACGCATAATTCCGACAAAAATGACATAAAATACACGTTTCGGCTCGGTTATTATTGCAATTAAGTGGTAAAAAGGATGGGTGTTTTCACACCTATCAAGAGTCCTATGGTGAAGCAAGGAAGGATTCTTACAAAGGGAAGGATGAACCAACAGAGCCCTTCATTGCAAGTAATAAAAGTTAAAGAGGGTTCTTTTATTGAGAAAGAAATAGTTGATGCTCTTACACGTATGAAGGAACAAGGGCAAAGGCAGTTTGATTCATCCAAGGTGTCACTGGTGACTCCTAAGCAGCTATGATTTGTAGAATTGATTAAACAACAAGAAACAGGGTCAACCGTTGACAAGACAATTCTACACGCAGACACTTCAATGGTAGCCGTTGACAAACCCATAGATGTATCCCAACCATCTTTGGTGTTTAAGGAAGTTTCTTCACAGGTATCCCTATCTACTTTGCCTATTATTGATCTCAAGGATAAAGGAAAGGTAATTATGGTAGAAGTAGATGTCCCTAAGGATGATGCACATGTCCGGTTTGATGCCATGTTGGCTCAACAAATTCAAGAAAAGGAAAACAAGGGACTTAGGAAAAGAGATATAGAAGCTCAGATTAGCTCAGAATCTGAGGAAATAAGGAGAGTTGATGAGAGTGAGGAGGAGAGCAGTGAACATGGTTCAACTGTTGGTGATGTGGATCTTGATGAACCAGAAAGGTTGGAGTATGGTGAGGATGAGGTTGCTAAGGAAAAGTTAAGGTAGTTGAAGTTGTAACTTTATTTTGATGTGCCTAAAGTTGCTAACATGTTTTACGGGTATGAACAAGGAAATGTGGGAGATCCAAGTATTACCCTCTCTATGCAGATATGGGGATTGGAATTGTTGCTTAGGATTCAGCATGATGTCAAGGTGATCCTAGCAAATAAAGCTTCAAATGTTAAAGCAAAGTCAAAGACTGCAAGGAGGTAGTTATACTACTTATTTCTGAGAGGTCATCATGCTGGTTGGACTTATAAAAAGTTGAAGGATTTATCTTTGACCAGTTGGAGTATTTAGCTTATCCCATTTGGCAACAAGTTAGTGAGCAAAAATAATAAGTGTGAAAACACTTATCCTTTTACCACTTATTTCCAATAATAACAAGACCAAAACGTGTAATTTATGTCGTAAAAGTCGGAATTATGCGTGGTTTGTGTTTTTATTGTGTTTTACGACCAAATGATGAAAAAGGAAGAAAACACGGGCTTTCACGGGCTTTTATCGAAGAAAACGAGAAAAGACGAAGTCAAAAGATCAAGAGTGCTTAAAGAACGGATGTCCAAGACCTATTCTGAAGATTTATCGAAGAAAAAGTCTAAAGACGTAAGTTTAATGAAGTCGAAGAACTTAAGTCTAAATTAAAGAAGAAAATTATTAAGACAAGTTCAAATCCCGAGACGACGTCAAGAAAAGACAAAGAATTAAATCGAGTCGAGAAGACGTGAAGAAAGAAAGAAAGAAGAAGCAACACATGCACTCCTTCCCATTTTCCCTATAAATACCCTCCTAATACACATTAGGAGGGTTAGTTAGTTTTTTAGTAGCTAGTTTTACTTTTAATTTTTCTTTCTAGTTTTAGAGAGAGAAAGTTCCCAACTTTCTCTCACCAAGTTTTTCTTTGTTTTCATCTTTTAAATTTAAGCTCTCTTTAATCTTTGTATTTGGATTCCATTAATCAAATTCAAGTTAAGTTTTAAGTTTTTAATCTTCTTCTACATTTCTTGGTTTACTTGATTTTTGATTCGAAATCTTTTCTTTGATCCGAATCCTCCATGATCCGTGATTGAAGTTGAGGTTGTATGTTAAGAAAGTGCATTTCTTGTTCTTACAAAAGCTCGTACACGTTTAAGCCATAAGCTCTCTATGCTTATTGGCTTATTTCAAGTTCTAGCTTATTGATTTTCTAATCTCTCAAAGGTTTTTGTCACGATTAAAGTTCCTTTCATAAAGTGTTTAATCTTTATGTTTAAGAGTTGTCAAATTTAAGCTTTTTGAAATGTTTAAGGCTCGGTTAGAATAGCTTATTGTATCAGCTTATTGAGTTTTTAACTTGCCATCAACTTCGGATTAAGTTGAGCTTCCATCGCAATCTTCGGGTTTCTACACATTCCGACGGACTTCTTGGTTTTTATCGCAATAACCCATTAAGGGTTCTACTTTGCGATAACTTGGTCATTCCCCCTTATTCCGATCCGGATTGCGATCGCTCATTGCGATCGCATATTCCGACGGGACTAAGGTCTTGGTTAAGACGAAACTCTGCCCATTTTTCGACAGCAACTTTCCGATAGATCAACATTGCGATAGAGGTGTTTTTAGTTATTCCGATCTGAAACATTGCGACCTAACTCATTCCGATAAGCATCATTCCGACAGAGTTCCATTTTACATTCCGATGGGTATTCAGATTGGTATTCCAATATACCTGTGCATGGGTTATTCTGATGGCTTGTTTTAACTATATTCCGATGGTTTTAGCTTTGGTGCATTCCGATAGAAATGAATTGCATTATTCCGATAGAAAATGTTTTAAGTTTTAAAGTTTTACATAAAGTCTTTTTCTAAATAACTTTCAGTTTAATTCTTAAACGCGTTAATTTTACTCAACGACATTTTCATACTTGCTTTTAGTTAAAATTAGATAAACAAAACCAAACCATTATCTTGTTCACTAAAAGACGATTGAGTCGCACTTTAGACTGGAAATCAATTCGAAAAGATTCGGACGATAAGATTTTATATGTGGTGTCAAAAGCCAAGTATTAAATGGCGCCGCTGCCGGCTCTTTTCGTTAAGATTAACGGTTTCTAGTGACAGACGCATTGAATTTTGGGATCCGTTCTTTGAACGTTATTTTCCTTGCTTTAAAAATTTTCAAAAACCCTAAAAAATACAAAATTCTTCAAAATTACAAAAACATTGAAAAATCATAAAAAGCAATTCTTTTCCAAAGGTTTTGCACCAAAAAGATTATATAGATATTCTCTCTGTGTATTTTTCTTCTGCAGGTGTATGCGAACTAGATCTTCGAACTATTCTGAGCCCGAGACTCGTGAAGATCTAGATATGGCTGGTGTTCATAACAACAATAATAATCCACCTCTACCCAATTTGAATAACAATAACAACAACAACAACAACAACAATGTCCCCCTACCTGATTTACGAACAATGGAAAAATTGTGTCAACCCACCATGAACGGACGTGGAGGCCCGATTGCGCCAATGCATGTCACGGCTCAGGAGTTTTCGTTGAAGCATCACATGATCCAACAAGTGCAAACTAACCGATTTCACGGAATTCCGGATGATGATGCCAACAAACATCTTGACAAATTCATTACCATCACCCAAAGCATGAAGTCCCCCGGTGTTTCTATGGATGACCTTCGCCTTCAACTATTTCCCCACTCGCTTTCTCACCATGCCGAAAAATGGTTTGACCGTCTCCCAAAGAAATCTATTCATACTTGGAATGACATGACTCCACGCTTTTTGTCACGCTACTTCCCACCATCCATGGTCACAAGCCTTCGTAACCAAATTAGTGGATTCATGCAAGACAATGATGAATCGCTCTTTGATGCTTGGGAACGATACAATGATTTGATCGACCGTTGTCCAAATCACAACATGCTCCCCGTCACTCTCATTGATACTTTCTATAATGGTCTCACTTTTCGTGATCGTGACACGATCAACGCCGCCGCCGGTGGTACTTTTATGAAAAGGAGACCGGAGGAGTGTCGAGAGTTGATTGAAAACCTGACTACTCACCACAAGAATTGGGATCCATCCGCATCCTCAAGATCTAACTCGAGAGTCAATGTTTCTTCTACTACCTCCAATCCCGAGATAACCGAACTTATCCGACAAATCGCGGATATGCACAAGGATTTCATGACCATGGCCACAAACCACTTTCAACAAGCTAAAGCCGTTGCTATTTCTTGTGACACATGTGGTGGTCCTCATTCTTACAATGATTGTCCTTCTACCCAAGGCAATTTTTCTGAAAATGTTAACGCAGCGTACGGTACTTATCCCACGGGAGGCTATCAAGCTCGTCCTCAAGGAGACCGTAGCTTGCTAAGTTATCGTTCAAACAACTATCTTGCTCCACCCGGTTTCCCTCCTCCAAACCAAAACCAACAACAAAGCTATAACCGAAACAACCAATCCCAACCTCGTGCTAATAATCAATATCAATCCCAAAGAAACCCATACCCAACTCAAGGAAATTCTCAAGCTTACCAAGCTCCACCTCTCAATCAACCGATGGCATTGAATCCAGACGTCGAGACGTTCATAAAGACTAATCGAGAGATGGTGACGAATCTTCAGAGTCAATTCGTCAACTTGAAGGGAGAAATGGCGAAACAAGGGAACGATATTCGAGTCGAGCTAAAGAATGACATGGCAAAACAAAGCAATGAGATTCGTGCAGACATGAGAGACTCTTTCAGCACTCAAGCGCTTAACATACGTGATATGATTGGTTCGCCCTTCCAAGGTAATCAACCCTCTTCTTCGGGTACTCTTCCGAGTAACACCGTTGCGAATCCAAGAGGGGAGATGAAAGCAATCACCACTCGTAGTGGAAAAGGTTATACGGAACTCGAGCTTCCTACACCTCCACCCGTGATTGTGAACAAGGAAAAAGAGCAACTTTCTTCACCTCCTTTGCCTTCTACCCCCATTTCTCCACCACCCGTAGTTGTGAGTGATCCTACTCCCCTAAAGCCTTCTTCTTCATCCAATATACCTTATCCTTCAAGGTTGAGGAAAGAGAAGCAAAAGAGCAAGGATGATATTCAAGTTTCAAACTTTCTAAAAATGTTTAAACAATTGAATTTTAACATCTCCTTTTCCGAGGCTCTCGCTCACATGCCTAAATACGCGAAGATGTTTAAAGATCTTCTTAGTGACAAGGAGAAGCTTCTTGACATTGCTCAGACCCAACTTAATGAGAATTGCTCCGCCGTTCTCTTAAGGAAATTGCCCACCAAACTTGGTGATCCGGGTCGCTTCTTGATTCCTTGCAACTTCCCGGGAGTAGAGAATTGCATGGCCCTAGCCGATCTAGGTGCCAGTATAAACTTAATGCCTTTAAGTGTTTGGAAGCAATTATCTCTCCCCGAGCTAGTCCCCACCAAAATGACCTTTTAGCTAACCGTACGGTTGCTTATCCAGTGGGGATAGCCAAAGACGTCTTCGTTGGCGTTGACAAATTCACCTTCCCGGTGGATTTTGTTGTCGTTGACTACGTGATGGATCATCGTGTTCCATTAATCGTTGGACGTCCCTTCTTGAGGACCGGTCGCACTCTCATTGATGTAGCCGCGGGCGAAATAATCATGAGAGTTGGTGACGATAAAATTGTCTTCAACATGGGTAAGATTTCTAAGCAACCTTATTCACATGAGAATGTTAATGCTATTGATGTTCTCGATGAGGCTTGTGAAGAACATTTTCACGATGCTTGCAAAAGTACTCTCTCTTCTCTACCCAATGTTGAGACCGTTGCCTCAATTGCTCCGTCATTGACTCCTTTTGGAGAAAGTGACTTGGATGATTTCGAAGCTAGCTTGGGTCCTCTCGATATTAAGTATGATGATTCTTCCACCAATTGGGATGAAGACATTCGTACTATTGAGAGACTTCTCAATGAAGACTCGTTTTCTCCTCCTTCTCCTAAAGAGGTGACTAATGATGATCCATCGTTAGTTACACCATCTATTGAGGATCCTCCTACTCTTGAGCTTAAGGACCTACCTCCTCATCTTGAGTATGTTTTCCTTGAAGACAACAAGAAGTTACCAGTCATCATCGCAAAGGACCTGTAAGAAGAGGAAAAATCCCGACTTATCGCCGTGTTGAAGAAACATAAAAGAGCTATAGCTTGGAAAATCTCCGACATTCGCGGAATTGATCCTCACTTTTGCACACATAAAATTCTCATGGAGGACAACTTTAAGCCCACATTTCAAAGCCAACGAAGGGTGAATCCTAAAATCCATGAAGTCATCAAAAAAGAGGTTATCAAACTTCTTCATGCGGGTATGATTTACCCTATTTCGGATTCACCATGGGTTAGTCCAGTCCATTGTGTGCCTAAGAAAGGTGGAGTCACCGTTGTGCCCAATGCCAACAACGAGTTGATTCCTACACGTCTTGTTACTGGGTGGAGAGTTTGTATAGACTACCGCAAACTCAATGATGCCACGAGAAAGGATCATTTCCCTCTTCCTTTTATGGACCAAATGCTTGAACGGTTAGCGGGTAATGAATATTACTGCTTTCTTGATGGTTTCTCGGGTTATTTCCAAATACCCATCGATCCCCAAGATCAAGAGAAGACAACATTCACTTGTCCCTATGGCACATTTGCTTACAAAAGGATGCCTTTTGGCTTATGCAATGCCCCCGGGACTTTCCAAAGGTGCATGTTGGCTATCTTCCACGACATGGTTGAGCAAACCATGGAAGTCTTCATGGATGATTTCTCGGTCTTTGGGGATTACTTCTCTTCTTGCCTTGCCAATTTGGAACGTATGCTTAAGCGGTGCGAAGACACTCGCCTTGTTCTGAATTGGGAAAAATGCCATTTTATGGTAAAAGAAGGCATTATGCTAGGACACAAAATCTCTAAAGCCGGTCTTGAAGTCGACCGTGCTAAAGTAGATGTCATAGCCAAATTACCTCCACCTTCAACCGTGAAGGGTGTGAGAAGTTTTCTGGGTCATGCGGGCTTCTATCGTAGATTCATTCAGGATTTCTCTAAAATCGCTCGCCCGATGACCCACCTCTTGGAAAAAGATACTCCTTTTATCTTTTCTAAAGAGTGTATCGAAGCCTTCAATCTTCTTAAGGATAAGCTAACTAAGGCACCGGTCTTGGTTACCCCTAATTGGGAGCTACCCTTTGAGTTGATGTGCGATGCTAGCGACTTTGCTATTGGAGCGGTTTTGGGTCAAAGAGTGAATAAGCACTTCCAACCAATCCACTATGCTAGCAAAACAATGACGGGGGCTCAATTGCATTATACGACAACCGAAAAAGAGCTTTTAGCTGTTGTCTATGCTTTTGAAAAATTTCGCCCCTATCTTGTTTTATCCACCACCATCGTATACACGGACCATTCCGCGTTGAAGTACTTGATGACTAAGAACGACTCTAAGCCAAGACTTCTTCGCTAGGTTTTACTCCTTCAAGAATTCAACATTGAAATTCGTGACAAAAAGGGAGCCGAAAATCTAGCCGCGGATCATCTGAGTAGACTTGAGGATCCATTTCAAGTTGATCATCTTAACAAAGAGATCAATGACTCTTTCCCCCTTGAGACCTTAATGTCTATAAATCTCACTCTTGATGACACCCCGTGGTTTGCCGACATTGCAAACTACTTAGCGGGTGGTGTTCTCATCAAAGGGTTAACATCCCAACAAAAGAAGAAGTTCTTGAATGATGTTAAGACTTACTTTTGGGATGACCCTTTTCTATTCAAACAATGTGCTGATCTGATCATTCGTCGATGTGTTGATGGACCGGCAGCTTTGCAAATCCTTGCTGCTTGCCATAAAGGACCCACTGGTGGTCACTTTGGTCCCAACTACACCGCTAAGAAAGTGTTTGATTCTGGATTCTATTGGCCCACCATTTATCGTGATGCTCACGAAATGGTTAAGCATTGTGATGTTTGCCAACGCCAAGGCAAGATCACACATAAAGATGAGATGCCTCAAAATTTCATACAAGAATGTGAAATCTTTGACGTATGGGGCATCGAATTTATGGGGCCATTTCCATCATCCAAAGGGAACAAGTACATCCTCGTAGCCGTTGACTACGTTTCTAAATGGGTTGAAGCTAAGGCTCTCCCAACGAACGATGCGAGGGTGGTTGTGAACTTTTTGAAGCAGCTTTTCGCTCGATTCGGCGTTCCTCGTGCTATCATCAGTGACCGCGGGACTCATTTTTGCAATGATTAATTTGCAAGAGTCATGGCTAAGTACGGTGTCAATCACCGTCTTTCCACCGCTTATCATCCCCAAACCAATGGGCAAGCCGAGATTTCCAATCGTGGATTGAAGCAAATTCTGGAGCGTACTGTGGGAGAGCATCGTGCCACGTGGGCCGATAAGTTAGATGATGCTCTGTGGGCTTTCTGTACTGCTTATAAGACCCCGATTGGTTGTACACCTTATCGTCTTGTGTACGGGAAAGCATGCCACCTCCCTATCGAGCTGGAACATAAGGCGTACTGGGCCTTGAAGTGGGCTAACTTCGACATCAACAAAGCCGGTGATCTTCGCAACATTCAACTCAACGAGCTCCACGAAATGAGGAATGAAGCTTACGAGAAATCACTGATCTACAAGGAGAAGACCAAGATCATTCACGATGCAAGGATTAAGAACCGAGAGTTCCACGTTGGTGACCAAGTCTTACTTTTTAACTCTCGGTTGAAGATCTTCTCTGGCAAGTTGAAGAGCCGCTGGTCTGGTCCATTCACCGTCGCCAAAGTCTTTCCTTATGGGACCATTGAGCTTTCTCAGCCAAATGGGCCCAATTTCAAGGTGAATGGCCAGCGTTTGAAGCTATACTTTGGTGAGGACATCTCCCATGAGATGATTCCATCCCTCACCACGTTCCCCATGAACTAAATTGGGTCGAGTCAGGCTCGTGACTCGGTGAACAAAAACAAGCGCTTCTCGGGAGGCAACCCGTGATCTATCCTTTACTGCTTTCATAATAAGTGTAGGGGGGAGCCCCGTATGTGTTTGTTGTCTTGTTTCTTATCTTGTGCAGGGATTCAAGCTTCAAAGAGCACCTTGATGACTTTTGACGAACCGTGATACCGTGTTCCCATCTTCCCGGTTCTATCCTAAACTCTTGTGATTCAATATTTCATATTTCATATGTTCACATTGAATTCACTATAGTTTTCCTTCCCTTAGCAAGATTTAAACAAAGTGCACAATGTCCTAAGTGTAGGGGAGTTTACTCCCACATGCTTAAACATTGAGGACAATGTTTATATCAAGTGTAGGGGGACTTCTATCGAAGTAAGTGGTCTTTTCCATGAATTTGCCCTCATTTTAACCGGAAAATTTGATTTTTCGACATTTTTCAAAATTTTTAATCTATTTTGGCCTAATTGTATAGTTGTATTTTCCTCTGTTATGATTATTTTCTTTCCTTGCTAGAATAAATTTTCAATAAAGTGGTTTTTAAGTTTTTCTTAGTCATGAATATTTTGACTCAACCCGAGTTTACTTATCTAAGTTTACTCTAGCTAGTATCCTTAACGTGTTTAAGTCAAGTTTTGCTAGGCTTTTATATAGGGATCTTTAAAACGCGAAAGTCTTTTATCTCGCGGGTTAAGAACAAGAACTTTTCGCAAGCTCCTATAATTGATCCTAGAGAGTTGTTTATCAAGGGAACTTTAAAATGCGATTTCTAAACTTGAAAAAGTCTAAGAATTTGCAAGATCTTATAGATGACTCGAAAACCCAAAACTTTGATTTAATAGGCTAATCATCCACGAGTCTCATTCCTTGAGATTTTAAACTGTGGAGGACGAGAGATGATAGAGTCAATTATAAGTTTGGTATTCTTTCGTGAATTTATGTGAGTTAATATTCTCCCATCGCTTTTTAATAAATTTAGCTGCAATAAATAAGGTTGTACGATTTGAAAAGTTACTTAGCTTCTAGCCCAAGATCGTTTAAAAGTTGCTCGGTATGGATTAGAGTTCATAGCCAAGGCATAACTTATTGAAGCGGGATGCGAAGATTGGCTAGTCCGAAAAGGCCCTAACAAGGCATGAGGCTGCAGTTTGTTGCTAAAGATCCAAAAGTGATGTGAAGAATCATTTATCGAAAATCAATATGAAGGATCGAGACACACGACGAAAAGCAAATACTCCCCAAAAGATCATGGAGAAATCTATCCAAAAAGTCCCTAACAAGGTATGAGGATAAATAGATCCAAGTCCTAAAAGGAGGCGGATCGTTGTATATCAAAGTCCAAAAATAAAGATTGGAGAAAAATGAAGAAGTCATGGTCCAAATATGAAGAATCTCTCAAAACTTCAAGTGAAGAAATTCCTATTATGAAGGGAAGACCATTATTTCAAAAACGTCTCTCAAAGATTCGAAGTATGAAGTCGCTGCCAAATATCGGTCCGAGAAAGGTCTCAAATCGTGAAGCGAGTTATGCCAAGATATGAACTTTATGAGGTCCCGAGAAGCAGTTTTAAAAGATTTTGTCCTTTAGCATATTGATTAAATCGTTCACTTTATTTACGGCCTAACTAACTATCGAAATAAGTCAAACAATGCATCCTCGTGATCATTCAAGACAAAAATAAAATATAAGAGATACACCTAGGAATAAGGGAGTCTAAGTGAATAATTGGCCCACATGAATTCGTGTTAGTTTGCTAACTTATAATAACAATGATCTCGTTTTTAAGCTTGGTATGGGGAACGTGAAACTTGAGGATGATAAACGTTCATGGCTGCCAAAACCTAATGTAAGTCTTTGATTTCTTTACTTGTTTCTATCTTTTTATGTTTAGCATTTAATAAAGGCCAAGGTGGGTTATTTATGATGAAGAATGTAAACCGTGCTTTAAAATTAATGCATTGCATGAGGACATTGCAATGGTCAAGTGTAGGGGATTTAATAAGTGTGAAAACACTTATCCTTTTACCACTTATTTCCAATAATAACAAGACCAAAATGTGTAATTTATGTCGTAAAAGTCGGAATTATGCGCGGTTTGTGTTTTTATTGTGTTTTAGGACCAAATGATGAAAAAGGAAGAAAACACGGGCTTTCACGGGCTTTTATCGAAGAAAACGAGAAAAGAGGAAGTCAAAAGATCAAGAGTGCTTAAAGAACGGATGTCCAAGACCTATTCTGAAGATTTATCGAAGAAAAAGTCTAAAGACGGAAGTTTAATGAAGTCCAAGAACTTAAGTCTAAATTAAAGAAGAAAATTATTAAGACAAGTTCGAATCCCGAGACGACGTTAAGAAAAGACAAAGAATTAAATCGAGTCGAGAAGACGTGAAGAAAGAAAGAAAAAAGAAGCAACACATGCACTCCTTCCCATTTTCCCTATAAATACCCTCCTAATACACATTAGGAGGGTTAGTTAGTTTTTAGTAGCTAGTTTTACTTTTAATTTTTCTTTCTAGTTTTAGAGAGAGAAAGTTCCCAACTTTCTCTCACCAAGTTTTTCTTTGTTTTCATCTTTTAAATTTAAGCTTTCTTTAATCTTTGTATTTGGATTCCATTAATCAAATTCAAGTTAAGTTTTAAGTTTTTAATCTTCTTCTACATTTCTTGGTTTACTTGATTTTTGATTCGAAATCTTTTCTTTGATCCGAATCCTCCATGATCCGTGATTGAAGTTGAGGTTGTATGTTAAGAAAGTGCATTTCTTGTTTTTACAAAAGCTCGTACACGTTTAAGCCATAAGCTCTCTATGCTTATTGGCTTATTTCAAGTTCTAGCTTATTGATTTTCTAATCTCTCAAAGGTTTTTGTCACGATTAAAGTTCCTTTCATAAAGTGTTTAATCTTTATGTTTAAGAGTTGTCAAATTTAAGCTTTTTGAATTGTTTAAGGCTCGGTTAGAATAGCTTATTGTATCAGCTTATTGAGTTTTTAACTTGCCATCAATTTCGGATTAAGTTGAGCTTCCATCGCAATCTTGGGGTTTCTACACATTCCGACAGACTTCTTGGTTTTTATCGCAATAACCCATTAAGGGTTCTACTTTGCGATAACTAGGTCATTCCCCCTTATTCCGATCTGGATTGCGATCGTTCATTGCGATCGCATATTCCGACGGGACTAAGGTCTTGGTTAAGACGAAACTCTGCCCATTTTTCGACAGCAACTTTCCGATAGATCAACATTGCGACAGAGGTGTTTTTAGTTATTCCGATCTGAAACATTGCGACCTAACTCATTCTGATAAGCATCATTCCGACAGAGTTCTATTTTACATTCTGATGGGTATTCAGATTGGTATTCCGATAGACCTGTGCATGGGTTATTCCGATGGCTTGTATTAACTATATTCCGATGGTTTTAGCTTTGGTGCATTCCGATAGAAATGAATTGCATTATTCCGATAGAACATGTTTTAAGTTTTAAAGTTTTACATAAAGTCTTTTTCTAAATAACTTTTAGTTTAATTCTTAAACGCGTTAATTTTACTCAACGACATTTTCATACTTGCTTTTTGTTAAAATTAGATAAACAAAACCAAACCATTCTCTTGTTCACGAAAAGAAGATTGAGTCGCACTTTAGACTGGAAATCAATTCGAAAAGATTCGGAAGATAAGATTTTATACATGGTGTCAAAATCCAAGTATTAAGAACATACACCTTCAGTTGTTTGATGAAAGAAGAGAGGAGATAGAGGAAAAATTGAGAATCAAGAAAGAATCAGTTGTTCCTAGGCCTGTGAAGAAAGGTGGAAAGTTTTTATTCCCTGAGTTTAGCCCATTGGATGTAAAGTTTAATGAAGGTCCTTTGAAGAAGAATTTGGAACTTTCTCCTTTGGAAGTTGGTGACATTGCTATTGTGATACCCCTTGACTTCCGAAATCCCATTGTTAAATATGAAGAAGATCCAACAACAGGTTTTTGGGTGATCATAAGGTATGGGGATGATAACGCTAAAATCTAACATATTTATATGAGCGTATTCGTGGTGTTTATGCATATATTTATATGATTATTATGAACATATGATACTTAATGATGCTTATTTGTTATTGTAGGTTCATCAATGGTTACATCACGAGAAATGAAGAAAAGACGTGAATTGGAGGTGAAAATATGAACGAGACATGAAAGTGTAGCTCTCGTATGATAAATAATACAATGATAAGGAGTCTTGGAAAGTTTGTAAGAAAGAAAGGTGGAAGAAAAGAAAGAAGAAGGACTAGAAGGAAAAGTATGGAAAATGGCTCAGTTGCCACCAGCAACACTTAGCTTGCCTCCATCAAATCAACCTTCATTTTGCCACCAACATCAAAGTAGCATTCAGTTGCCACCAGCAAGCAAGTCCTTGCCTCCATCAAACCAACCATCACTTGCCACCAACATTTCTCCTGCAGCCACTTATCCAAGAAAACTTAGACACCTCCATTACTTCACCTTGCTCACCAAGTTCAGCCATAACTCCATTGTAACTCCTCCAAGCTTCATTACACTCATTATTACACATCTTTGGCTCCAAGAAAACTACTTGGTGGCCAAGCATAATTCAAGTCTAAATAAAACCCATAGGGTAGTGTTTATAATCATCTTCTTGATTATCAAACCCATCTTCATATCCATCATATTTCTGTGATTTTGATATCACCCCTCACCCAATTGGTGAGGAGTGGTGGATTTGGTAGCCATGTACATGCAATAAGCCATTTGTGATGTAGAGAAGAAAACCACACACCATAAACAATTCAATATCCAACAATCCTTATTCCCAAACACCCCAAAAGGCTCTATACTCGCACCAAGAGGTTGATGTCCAAGAAGGTTATGGGTAGGACGAATTGTATATTGGTTTTTCTATTGGTTAGAATCATTTGGATACTTTGTAGCTATGGATTCTAATGTTTGGTAACTTCTTCTTTATTATTCAATGTAGTTTATGTTCATGATTCATGGTGATTCTTGTGTTTATGATATTGTGAATGTTGTGATACTTGTATTGTTTATATGATAACTTGTGATAAATGGATGTTTGGATTTTATTAGTGCTTGTCATTGGATTATGGTGATAACATTATATTTGGTTGAATTGGAACTTGTTCTTGTTTATCAATTTGGTTAATCATTGTTGAGTCTATAATGTCGGAATTTATTCTCAATATGGTTGATTTCAATTCGTTAACCGACTAATGATTTGTTCTTGTGCTTGTGAATGTTGTGCAAGAAATTTAATAAACATAACAAGTAATGGTTTAATCTAGATTATAGGTCGAAGGGAGTCTTTTGAATATATTGTTTTAATCATCTTTCAAGTAAATGGAACTTATCAAATTGATAACACCAAGTCTATGGGTCGAAAGGATTCTTGTTGTTATTTGTTTAGGCATAAAGCTCATGAGTGACCGATTGAGACTTATGTATACTTGATTTATAAAGCACTAGTGTCTTATTATTGGTTCTATAGGTCGGAAGGATTACCTTTAATATGTTTTCCAAACTATGCATCCATATGTCTATATGATCATTTGACCATACATGTATGTTCTTTGTATGCTTATGCCTTTAACGATTCTCATGGTGGTGTGATCATGACAATCATACTTACCATTGCTACAAACAACTACACTTGAGTATAACCAAGTCCCATGGGACGACCTTGACTTACCACCCTAATTGCAACATGACTAGAGTATACTTGCTCGAATTTGTGTTCCTAATTATATCGCTAATTCTTGTTATAAATTTAAAACCCAATGTGTGGAAAGATCGCATATCAAGTTTTTGGCTTCTTGTCTAGGATTTGTATTTGAAATTATTTTTAAATATACCTAGCGTACGAGCACATCAAGTTTTTGGCTCCGCTGCCGGGGACTTGCTAGTTCATACTCTTGAGTTTGTTTGTTTGTATCTTTGTTAGTTGGAATCGTTATCTTGTTGATTGCTTGCTTGCTTGTGTCCTTGTTTCTTGAATCGTTTGTGTTACCACTTTCTACATAACCCGAAACAGTTGTTATACCCCATTTACCCGCATAGGGGGGACGAATTTCGCATAGGAGGAATTCGGTTGTTGGTTGATTACTCAATTGGAGGCTTTGAATTGCTCTAAATTCCGTTCTTAGTTTGTTGCTCTTGAATGATTGCTCTAGCCCTTGACAAAGGTTAGAGCACCCTTTGCTTAAAATCTCTTAATTCTCAAAAGTTGCTTACATAGTCTTAGCGCTAAAATCAAATATTTGGTGTTGGGATTTTCTCTCTTGTGTTAAATTGCTTGTTTAAATGATTGATTGCTAAATGTGTCCCAAAGTGCTTGTTTCAAAAACCCAAACACCTTGTCCCGAATCACTCTAGTCGATGACTAGAACTACTTGACCACATAAATTGTGTTTGTTTGTTTGTTTTCTTGTTTTGTGATTTTGTGACTTGTTATGTGTCATGTGCATAAGTGTGTATATGTGTTTATGTTCTTGCGTTCTTGTATGCTTGTGTGCTTGCTTGTTGCATTTCTCATTGTATGCATTTTTGTGTTTTTCCTAGTTTAAGGGGGCGTTTGGATTCATCATTTTCTAACGATTTTGATCATTATAAAAATTCTCCTTTAGTCAAAATAAATGGTATTTGATACCTTTAGTCATATTTGTTAAAATAAAAAATCAAAAAAAATTGTTTTGAAAATAAATGGAAAATACATGAAAAATAAAAAAAAGACTTAGAAATCTAGTTTTTGTCATTTGTTTCATGTTATGTTTTAGAAGTGCATTGTATCATGTCTTATTTTGTTATTAGAATGTTTTGTGATAAATGGTTTTACTAGTCTTGCTAGCTTATTAGTCTTTTCTTTTTATTTCGTGCTTATTTTTGCTTTTTCATGCATATTGTGTTCTTAAGGGTGTGTTTGGATTAAGCTTTATCTCATACGCTTTAATCATTCTAGTAGAAGTGTTTTTACAAAAATTGTTAGTTTTAATGTTATAAGAAATTTTGAAAAAAAAAGAAAAAAAAACAAATTTTGCTGCACTAGAGCAGTTGCCGCCGGCAAGACATGACTGCCGGCCAGCAACTGACCCACTGTTTTCCCCATGCCGCCGGCACCATGACCTTGCCGGCCGGCAAATTTCCCAATGTTTCTCCTTGCCGCCGGCAACACCCCCTTGTCGGCCGGAAAGGTTGTCATGCCAAAAAAAAATATAAAAAAATAAAAATATAAAAAAAATTAAAAATTGCGTTGCCGGCGGCAAATGCCCCTTGCCGGGAGGCAAATCACCTTCTGTTATTACGTTTCCGGTGGCAACTATGCCTTGCCGGTGGCAACTGAAATTTTCTGGAAAAAAAAAACTTTTTATCTTCTTTTATTTGAAGTAGGCCTTCACCAAAACCATTCCTAATTGTGTTTTACACTTGTTTAACATCCGTTAATCGATTTTTTAACCAATTATTAATAAAGCGTATATCCCGCCCAACCACCCCGTTTTAGTCATTTTGTGCCTTGTTCGTATTTCTATTCGCCCCGGTTAATTCCCAAACCCCGTGGATAGAACCCGAAGTCTAGAAAACCATCCGGTTTAATAGATTTGGTACAAAACCTCTATTATATGTTTTTGTTTCATTTAATATAAAAAAATTAGTTTCTCTTGTTAGTTTCTGTTGAGTCATGTAATGTTTTTAACTGTTTAGATTGTTTTTATTTGTCATATGTGTGATGTATATATATATATGCATGATGTTTGTTCTTGTTTGTGTTAGTTGTCTTGTGTGTGCTTCATTTTGTTTGCATGTGTGCTTGTTTGTGTTTGTTTAAGTTCATGTGGTTAATGTATGAACTTTGTGGGTGTGTTCGCTGGAAACCCTCACGAGACTACAACTCGTCCACTCGGGATACCGAGGGGTTTAAAGGCTTGTTGCATATGCTAAATGCAATCGTGTTGCCTACGAAAGTGTGCTTAATAAATTAACGTGTTTTGTAGTTTAGTTTATTTTGCAGGTTCAATAAAGCTTATGGATGATGGATTGGCTATGATGGGTGATTGGTATGTGTATACACCTGATGGAGATGAAATCGCTTGATCTTCCTTACTTGGCATCTTATCATATGGAGATCAATTGTAATTTCTTAGCCCAAGAAGTTTCGTTTCTCTTGGACTATTTATTTTATTTCCTCACTTTTCATGCTTTGAAGTTTATTTTAAATATTGAGTCTAATCCAAAACATAAGTGTGAGGGGAAATAAATGTGAAACCAAAACCGAATTTTCAAAATATTAATTTTTGGGCTAATTATAAAAAAGAAGATTTAAAAAGAATAAAAAAAGGGAGAGTTTGTACACTTGTTTTCCCTTAGGATTAAAATGTTTCACACATTTGTATGTAGATATATTTCAATAAACATCCACATGCTTTAAAAAAAATAAAAAATAAAAAATAAAAAAATAAAAAGTTTTAGTGAGATCACACTTGTGTGATATAAGTGTATATGCGTGACAAAGAGGCAACCGTGGGAATTATACCCAAAAAGCCTTTTACATTTTTCTTCTTACCTAGTTGCATCGATTAGATAACCACCCATATTAACCCTCTTGTTAGCACTCTCGTTTAGTGCTAGATACCCTTAGAACACCCGTTGAGCCATTCTTTTCATTTTTGTTAAATCCAATAAAAAAATATCTAACCTTAAACCTTAGCCTAACCCTTGTTAAAGTCTAAATGGTGGGTTGTTAGTTGCTTGTATGGTGTTTTTGATGATTATTAGTTGCCACAATTCGCTATGTGTGTGTGTGCCATTCCAACAAAGATGGAGATTGATCACTTTTATATTTGTATTTTTTGTGGTGTGTGCTAAAGCGAAGTGTGAGGGGAGCATGTGATGTATGTTGAAAAAAAAAATTTGAAAAAAAAGAGCAGGATGAGAAAAGTGAAAAAGAAAGAAAAAGAAAATAAGTCATCGAAAAAAAAGTAACAAAAAAAAGTGATGACAAAAATAGTCAATGAGATATATTATGAAGATGAAGGAAGACGAAGTATGTTTAGATAGCGATTAGCCAATGTGCTAAGACGTGATATGTGTATGTGTTGATCGATATGTGTTGAATAAAGCTCGTAGCTATGATCATTTTTGGGCTTGTGATATGTCCGGTGACTAGTAACATGGGACTTAGACTTTTAACTTGTATATTCGTGACACCTCTTATAAATATCCCATGTCTTATCCATACCCATTAACCCAAATCCTTAGCCTTAACCCACCAGCAAGCAAGTCCCTGCCTCCATCAAACCAACCATCACTTGCCACCAACATTTTTCCTGCATCCACTTTTCCAAGAAAACTTAGACACCTCGGTTACTTCACCTTGCTCACCAAGTTCAGCCATAACTCCATTGTAACTCCTCCAAGCTTCATTACACTCATTATTACATATCTTTGGCTCCAAGAAAACTACTTGGTGGCCAAGCATAATTCAAGTATAAATAAAACCCATAGCGTAGTGTTTATAATCATCTTCTTGATTATCAAACCCATCTTCATATCCATCATATTTTTGTGATTTTGATATCACCCCTCACCCAAGTGGTGAGGGGTGGTGGAATTGGTAGCCATGTACATGTAATAAGCCATTGGTGATGTAGAGAAGAAAACCACACACCATAAACAATTCAATCTCCAACAATCCTTATTCCCAAAGACACCAAAAGGCTCTATACTCGCACCAAGAGGTTGATGTCCAAGAAGGTTATGGGTAGGACGAATTGTATATTGGTTTTTCTATTGGTTAGAATCATTTAGATACTTTGTAGCTATGGATTCTAATGTTTGGTAACTTCTTCTTTATTATTTAATGTAGTTTATGTTCATGATTCATGGTGATTCTTGTGTTTATGATATTGTGAATGTTGTGATACTTGTATTGTTTATATGATAACTTGTGATAAATGGATGTTTGGATTTTATTAGTGCTTGTCATTGGATTATGGTGATAACATTATATTTGGTTGAATTGGAACTTGTTCTTGTTTATCAATTTGGTTAATCATTGTTGAGTCTATAATGTCGGAATTTATTCTCAATATGGTTGATTTCAATTCGTTAACCGACTAATGATTTGGTCTTGTGCTTGTGAAGATTGTGCAAGAAATTTAATAAACATAACAAGTAATGGTTTAATCTAGATTATAGGTCGAAAGGAGTCTTTTGAATATATTGTTTTAATCATCTTTCAAGTAAATGGAACTTATCAAATTGATAACACCAAGTCTATGGGTCGAAAGGATTCTTGTTGTTATTGGTTTAGGCATAAGGCTCATGAGTGACCACTTGATTGAGACTTATATATACTTGATTTATAAAGCACTAGTGTCTTATTAATGGTTCTATAGGTCAGAAGGATTACCTTTAATATGCTTTCCAAACTATGCATCCATATGTCTATATGATCATTTGACCATACATGTATGTTCTTTGTATGCTTATGCCTTTAACGATTCTCATGGTGGTGTGATCGTGACAATCATACTTACCATTGTTACAAACAACTACACTTGAGTATAACCAAGTCCCATGGGACGACCTTGACTTACCAACCTAATTGCAACATGACTAGAGTATACTTGCTAGAATTAGTGTTCCTAATTATATCAGTAATTCTTGTTATAAATTTAAAACCCAATGTGTGGAAAGATCGCATATCAAGTTTTTGGCTTCTTGTCTAGGATTTGTATTTGAAATTCTTTTTAAATATACGTAGCGTACGAGCACATCAGGGGGACAAGGTTCATATGTTCACATCTCATATGTCCCTGTTTTGCAGTATTGACAGAGAAGATTTGGAGACTCTATGGAGTCTATTGAAGGAGAAGTATGAGGCCGATGCTTCCACTTCTCCAAATGGAATAAAGATTTGGTCAACATTCAAGAGAATGTTTGACTATGATTAAGTTGATCTAGTTTGGCTGGATTTGGAAGATTTAAGCACTTTGGAGTGGCGTTTGTATTATGCTGTTGGAGTTTATCATCTCTGTACAACAAAGTTTTCAGAGTTCTTGCTGGTTGACATGAAATATTCATTGTCACAAGAAGTTTTGAAGAAGATGATGATCACCTAGCTCAAGGTTGACTATACCAATGGTGTTGTTTGTAAGAATCCTCTATGTATGTTGTTTTATTTAAAGAAACTTGATTTTAAGGGTAAATATTAAGTTTAGGGGAGGATAATTGGGAATAAAATTACTTAAATCATCTAGCCGCTGACAAAGGGAATCAAGCCACTGACAAGGTATTATCAAGCCGCTGATAGCATAGGCGTAGACAAGAAGAATCAAGCCGCTGTCAAGATTTATTAGCTATTAAAGTCAACACGTTTTATTAAGTTAGGAAGATATGTATGAATATTGTATTTTGTTATGTTTATCTTGTTATATCTTCCTATAATAGTTGATACGATAGCTTAATGTACAAGGCTCCTTATATGTATAAAAGGAGGCCTTAGGGTTTATGTTTTTATACACTTTCAATCACATTGTTCATCATTCATATTATTAATCGAAATTGAAAGTTTGGTATACGTGCTTTGTTATTTGTTCTTTGTGTTAAGTATTAATTCCGCATAATACTTAGATTGTTGAATACACAAAGTTTCTCTACATATTATACTTGATCTAATCTCGATAATACAAAATCTTAATCAATCTAAGTTTGAGATCAACAATAACCTCAATAATACACTTTCATTTTTCACATACAAAAGTCAAAAAAATCTCTCATCTCTCTCTCAAAAACACACGACACAAACACAAACATAAAAACCTCCATTGTGGATTTTCAAAAGCTCAAAAATAAGAAGGACTAGCACTTGCTTTATAAAACCAAGGGTTTATACAAGTAAAAGGAAGCAAGGGTTTTTATAGTTTGGTTAATTGGGTTGATTTAGTAGAAGTTTGAAGAAGTTTATTTTCTTGGTGATTATTAGTTGACTATAGAGGTGAGCAGGTCCGACCGAAACCGAATAGGCCCGACCGAACCGAGCTAACGAAATAACCGATCCTAAAACTGAGCTATTCGGTTCGGTAATCGGTTTCAAAATAGTAGTTTTTCGGTATCGGGTCGGTTCGGTACTAAAACCGAGTAAAGCCCGAGATGGCCTGAAATAGCCCGGTAGACTTTTATTAGGGTTGTACTGGTGTAGTTTTGTCAGCCGCTTTCTCTCAATCGTCCATTATTCCCTCGATCTTCATCTTTTTATCTTTATTTCTTTTATCCCTTATTCCCTTATTCTTAATCTTGATCTCCATCTTATTCCCTTATTCTTGATCTGCTCATTCTCTCGATCTCCATCTTTGATCAATCAAGAAGATATAATAGTAAGGGTGTGTTAATCCTTGTGGTGGTTATCATGTGTGCTTTGTGGTGGTTGATATGGTGTTCAGGAAGATAGATTTAGAGAGATGATGATGTTGTTGCCATTGTTTTTGTTGGAACAAATTATCAGTCTGTGTTTTTTCTAGGTACATGACTCAGAAGAAAGAAAAGTGGAAATTAATGAGTCAACATGAGATGGTGGTCAAAGTTTGCACATGAATTTCCATTTATAAAGAAATTAGGCGGTGGTAAAAAATGGGCTTGTTGTCGGTTTCGGTACAGCACAACAAAACCCGATTTACCACTGAACCGAACCGAGTTTTTCGGTTTCGGTTTCGGTCCAAGATTTACACCTTTTTTGGTTTCGGTTTAACTCGGTACGAGTCGGTTCGGGTCGGTTTTGGCCTGAAGCTCAGCCCTATTTTATTCGTGTGTAGATCGGGTTATTGTGAGTTCATACATACGCTAATCAATGTTATTTCTTACACCTATTTTGATTCTTTGTTTTTCATGCATAATCTTTGCAGATCTATACATGCATGTTGCTTATCATATGTGTTCTTGAAAATAAAAGATGGAAAATTATTTTATGTCGATAAAATTTTAGATCTATATGATTTTTGGACGGGTCTATTAAATTCAGGCAAATTTAAGTATAACTTGAAACTTTAATAACATGTATGTAAGTATATTTTTAGATCTATAAATTTGAAAGTTTTCTTACCATATTATCTATGTTTATGATAATTTAAGGTAAACTAGTAGTGTTACAACTAGTGGTTTTACTTGAAAATGGTTGAAAATGGATTTTTACAAAAATGTTGTATTCAAACAGAAACTTGTACAACGCTTAAAGGTTATGAAAATTATTTTGACACTAGATTAGTTCGAGATTTTGAAAATGCAAGTATATACCTTCGTTTCGATATATTATACGCCAAAATCGGAGTTAAAATGACCAAGATATGGTCGTTTGTTGTCGTAGTGAAAAATGTACGTTTTTCGAAAACTTGTACATTTACTTGCTGTCTAGATTTTCAAATTGGTCGAAATGACGTTTTCGAGTTACACCGAGATATTTTAAGTGTCGAAATGAGTACTAAATATTTTATATGATTCTCAGAAGTGTTTTGAAAAGGGTAAAAGCGCGAAACAGAAATACTTGGATTATTGTCGAAATTCGTTGATTTATTACTTGAAAGTGGAAGTTGGTATTTTGCGAAAAAAGAGCTATTGGTTGATTGTGATTAAGAAAGTGTTGAAATTAGGGGATATTAGGTTGAGATTTGAGTATTTACTAAAAATGGCAAATTTCAAAATGACGCCGAAAGGCTGTCGAATTTTTTGTAGAAATCATGTCAAGAAATTTACTAAGTTAAATTTGAGTAAATTAAAATATCGCCGAAAGGTTTTCGAAATTCCGTCGAGTCAAAAATAAATATTCTTGCCTAAGTACAATATATTACTTATAACGATATAATTTCGATAAGTCATATTTTATCTATGAAACAACGCATATGATTGATAAGCAATATATGTGATGAACTTATGTGATTTATTTGCTAGCGCCTAAACTTTAGTATTATATTTAGGTTGTCGCTAGTGGTGTTCGCTATTACTTGATCATAATTGTGCGGTTTGATTTCTTGCTTGAGGTGAGTTTATTGTGAGTTTATAATTCCCTATTAAAGGGCTTTCTATGTTTAATGTTTTGGGATATGATAAATGATTTTATATTTGCTTCTGGATGCATTAAAACTGTTTATAGTGAACGCTCTATGAGCATTGTTTATGATATAGCTTAAGTTGCTTTAGCCATAGTCCCCACTATCATGAATCGTTAATTACTCTGCTGGAGTAAGCTCTTATATTAATGTTGGGTCAGTATTTACTGACCTTGAAGCAACTCTAGGATTTGAATATAAAATCCCCCTAAGTGTTTCATGTTCAGCAGAAAGGTGGCTTTATTGAAGCATGACCAGAGTAACAAAGATTCCTACTAAAGAATGTTTTGCTGAAGGATGTTCAGATTTACTTTTCCAGAGAAGTTAGAAGACAAAGGAGTCTTTGCTTCAAGAACTAGGCGGTCGAGTTGCTGAAGAAAAAGTCATGAAGAAGATATTTTAGTTTAGTTTGGCTTGACAATACCAAACTGAATGATGACGATCTCCTCTAGGATACTTAAGACACTTCATTATTCTGAAGGTTTACATTAGGCAGGAAAAGATTTACTTTAAGTCAAAGTAGGAAAATGTTGCTTGTATTATTAGTTATAAGTACAACCTTTATCTTTTCATAGATTAGTTTATTTGTACTATGTACTCTTTATCCAGCATGGGCATCAACCACCCACTGGATAAACACATGCATGGAAACATGTGAATGTAAACCCTAATATGCTTCTCCTATAAAAGGGAAGCATATGGGAGAGAAACGACCAACCTTGAGATTAGATCTAGTGGTCGTTCAAGCTATGTCTTGAGGTTAATGTGGTTTTTGAGCCCCATTCCATTGTACTTAACGGTTTTTTGGAGTAATATATTTTACCGGGGTGAGTCCCCTTTACCCAAAAAAACGGCCAACCTTTAGATTAGAAAGATAGCAATCTTCTAACAGCCATTTGTTTCAACATTAACCAAACCGTATAGCCAAAGGCATATGAACGTTTTGGTTAATACTTAAACTCTTAACATTGGTTAGAAGTTTTAGTAGAGGAGATTACCCCACATTTTCATCCAACCACTTTGTTATTCCGCAAACAAAGTGGGTTAGAGATTCTTTATTGAGTTTTAATAAAAATGTATACGTTAAAAAGTATTTGGTATTGTTGTTTTATTTGTTCTTAGTTCTTACTAAATAATAAAACAACATACTTAAATCTGATTAACAAGTTACTACTTAAGGTTGATAAGTAGTAACGATTTAAACGGGACTGGTATCAGATCAGTTTGATTTATAAAACCTCTTATTTTCATTAAACTACTCATTTTAAGTTTTTAAAATCAAGATTCAACATGGTTCAAGTAATAACACAAACCCTATAATATAGGGGTAGCGCACTCAATGCTGCTCTTGTTCTAAAGGTGGCAAACTTCACAAATTGTAAGAAAAGGTTCATTGTCCACATGGTTGGAATCGAACCCAATCCCTTGGAATCATTGAAAATGGTCCTTTTGTTCCCATGGTTGGAGACAATATAAAAAACTAAGGTACAGTGGACTGCTGATGAGGGAAAAGCTACTAACCTAGATCAGCGACTCAAAAGTCTCATCATGTCCGTACTTCCATATGACCAAATGAATTCTATTGTGAATTGTAAAACAGCTAAATCTACATGTCAGGGCCTTATATTGTATCATGAGGGACCCTCTGATGTGAAATAAATAAGAATAATGGATGTAAAGCTTCAATACAACACCTTCAAAAACTAAGAAGGGGAAACCCTTACTCAAACTTTCACCAGATATAACGCTCTAATGAATGAATTAGTAGATGATGGTGTTGAACTTTCAAAACTAGAAATCAACATAGTTTTTGTTAATGCATTGCCAAAGAAGTGGCTCAATTTTTGCTAAAGCTTGAAAAATGTTAATCACATTAAAGATTGTGATCTAGCTTCTCTTTTTGGAAATCTAAAATATGAAGAAATCCTAGTTGATGGGATTTATGAAGGCTCCAGTAAGAGTAAAGCATTAACAATTGATACACCCTTGTCCATGGCCTTCTTCGGTGAAGCTGTCATTCAGGACTACCAAGATATTCCTGATGATGAAGAAGAGACAAGAATTAGTGAGGAATATCTAAATGACCTTCAAGAGTAATTTCATGAAAGAGCTCTTCTAGCCAAGTATAGAAGGTTCTTTAAAAAGGGAGGGAAGTTCTCCAGCACTACAAAAGCCACAACTAACACTGTGTGTTGTAAATGTGGAATGCCTGGTCACTTTGCCAAGGATTGTTATTCCAAAACATCCATTCCTTCTTATCCCTCACCAGCTCAGTCCCGACCATCTGGTTCATCTCCATTTCAACAAAAACAAATTGCTTCATCTTCTTTTCAACAACAAAGGGCTGAACTTAGGCCAGCTAAAGATTTGAGGTAAAGTATAAATAAATCAAGGCGAGACTGGCTCTCATGAGTACTGAAAGTTTATCCTCAAAACCCACCAAGAAATAATAGAACAAGGGACTCATTGTTGAAGCTTATGAATGGGATGAAGAGGAAGTGTCCTTAGATGATGATGAAATGGTGAATGTAAAATGTGTTGATGGCAGTTGTTGATGATGAAGGCTCAAATTCTAATGTTGTGGACAAAGAAAGTGCTCAAAATGGTGAATGGGTCAATTTCACAATCAAAAAGGTACAAACTCTTCTTGAGTTAGAAGATAAGGATGACATTAAATTTGTCTTTGATTACCTGTTTATTGATCAAAAATTTGTTGAAGAACAAAGAAACAATCTTCTTGAAAAATATCCTAAAATTGTTCTTAGACTTGAAGATCATGAAAGTAAGTTAATGGAGCTAAAAGAGGCTAAACTTGATTTACTTATGTTTCAACAGTTAAACAATGAAATCATTGATGAAAAAAATCTTTAAGAGTTGAACTAAAAGAAGCAAAAGATATTGTTAAATCATGGCTTAGAAACTCTGATAGGGTTAATTAGTGCATCAATGAACAAATTGCTCCTCAAAAAAGGAAAATGCTTGGTGCTGAAGGATCCTCCAGCACCAACTCTCATGATATTGTCTGTGTCAAAGCCTCTAATGAGGAAGGTAGCTCGATCCCTGACATTGTAAGGTCGGGTGAGGAGAATTTACCATACCATGGCACTAGACGTATCATTCTCCCTGAGTTTCATGCAAGTGTTGATTCATTACCACCTGTTGAGTCTTCAATTACTGAAGATGACTCGGATGATGATTTATAGACTTTAGTAAGCACCTCACTTCCTCTTCTGGAGAAACTAGTTGGTGTTGAACCCTCTACTGGTCCAAAATCAATCTAGTCAATCATCAAGTCTCACACAACATCCCAAGCATGTCAAAATTGACACATCAAAAAATTCTCCAGCTCCTTCTGAGAGTTCACATATGGGAACTACTTCTTCAGTTTCATCAAATAAACTGAAGAATGCTAGATCTGAGGAAGATGAGAGAATGTCTCTTGTTATGCAAGAGATCAATGATCTTTAATTACAACTCAAGCAACAACAAACACCAACTCGATTCCGAGATGAAGCCTCAAACTCTTCACATTATAGATATAAGACACAAATCAAAAGGGCTTGTGAGTTATGTGGTCTAAACAACCATCTCACTGAACCTTGCCTTAAACTTATTTATTGTACCAAATGTGAGAGAACTGACCATCACACTTGTGAACATACTGAGTATATGCTTGCTAAAACTAGTTTTGATGCTCATAACATTGGGGTATCTCATTCCAAGTGAAACATGCCTTTCCCACCATGTATTCATTATGGTATGAACAATCATCATTCAGATGACTGTCTCTATTACCCTATATGTAACATTTGTGGAAGTTGTGACCATGACACTCATGGACATAATCAAGTAATCTCTCTCAGAAGAGGCATCAAATCAAGGAACCCAAACTCTATTACCAAATGTTGTGAAACACGTGGAAGCAATGCCCACACAATATCTAATCACAATCATATATAGTGGTTCAAAAGAGGAGAAGCCCTTCAGGCTAAAAAGGCAAATGATGTTCAAACCTCTCCTTCTTCTGAGCAATCCTATTAATCATCCTCATCAAAAGGGCCTTTTAGATCTAGAACACCTTCCAGATCTAAGACACTCACCCATCAAAGGTGGGTTTCTAAACAACACTAACCATTTCCTTAACTTGTGCAATGTGATCTCAGGAAGCCTATTTGGTACTTTGATAGTGGCTGCTCAAGGCATATGACTGGAACCAAAAGTCATATGCGCAAGTATAAGGATGGACTAGGTCCTAAAGTAGTACTTGGTGATAACTCATCAGCTTCTACTGAAGGATTTGGTTTAGTGAAATGCATTGGTATAGTTTTCGCAAGGGTGGAATATGTCAATGGATTGAAGCATAACCTCATCAGCATCAGTCAACATTGTGATGCAAAATACCTAGTCCTGTTTGATGACAAAAAAGGTATAATCTTCTATTCTAATCATAAAATTGTGATGAGTTCTCTTAAAGTCAAATATGTTTATGTCATGAACATGAACTCTACTCATGAGACATGCTTCTTTGCTAGAGCTTCAGATATCACCAACTGGATTTGGCATAAGAGCTCTCACATCTTAACTTCAAAGATATGACGCAATTGGCAAAACAAAATCTTGTTATTGGTCTCCATTCACTTGTTTATTCTAAGGACAAACCATGCTCAGCATGTAAAAAAGGGAAGCACCATAGAGCCAGTTTCAAGACAAATCAAACTTTCTCAATAAAAGAAAATCTACTCCACATGGACTTGTTTGGCCCAGTATCACCTAGGGCCATTGATAGGTGTGTAAACACCCATCCTTTTTACCACTTAATTACAATAATAACCGGACCAAAACGTGTATTTTATGTCATTTATGTCGAAATTATGCGTGGTTTGTGTTTTTCTTGTGATTTAGGACGAAATTGTGAAAAGTGGAGAAAACACGGGCATTCACGGGCTTTTATTGAAGAAAAAGATGAAAGACGAAGTCGAGAAGTCAAGAGTGCAAAAAGAACGGAAGTCCAAGACCAATTCTGAAGATTTATCAAAGAAAAAGTCAAAAGACGGAAGTTTACTTAAAGCCGAAGAACTCAAGTCTAATTTATTGAAGAATTAAAAGACGAGTTCAAAATAAATCCCGAGCCAAAAGTCATTAAAGTCCAAGATTTAAGAAGATTAAAAGGCTTAAGGACTAATGGTGCAATTAACAAAAGTTTAAGAAGAGAAGGACCTAATGATGCAATTAAGAAGAAATGAAGGAGGGGAGGAAGCTTCCTAAGCACTCCTTAATCCTCCCCAATAAATAGTCATTAGGATTAATTATTTCATTTTGTTGGATAGTTTGACACACTATTTCTTCCATTTTATTTACCTTGCACCTTTAAATTCATGTCATTTACCTTATTGTCAAATTTAAATACATGTCTTGCACCTTAATTACCTTTAAATTCAAGTAAGTTTCCATTTAATTCTTGTCAATCTTTACTTTATCTTGTTAATCTCCTATCTTCCTTTCTTTAATCTTTATGTTGATTTGTTCATGTTCATGTTCTTGATTTTTATTGATTTATTTAAGTGGGTTTTGATTATCTTAATCATTATTGTTAGTTTTGTTGTTTTGGATTGTTTGATTATCATTAGTAGATGTTTTGTGATTATCTTGTGGTTGATTTTGTTTAGTTTCTATTAGATTAGTGTATACCTTGTTCCTTGTTCTTCGTGTTTGGCTGTTACTTTATTTTCCCAAGTTCTGATCTTCCCCAGATATTCCGAACGAAGGATTTCAAAGGGTGTTTATCCAGAATATTGGATATTCCGGATCAGTTGAGTTTATTCGGAATAATATTTATTCCGCATCAAGGTGCTTTATTCGGGATATTAAAACATTCCGAATCAAGGTGCTTCGTTCGGAATAATATTCCGGATCAACCAAAAGTTTCGAATCAACCTTTTATTCAGGATCAGCAGGATATTCCAGATCAAGGGAATATTCCGGATCAACCTAACATTCCGAATCAAAAAATATTCCGGATCAAGCAAGTTCATCCGGAATAATTTATTATTCCGGATCAAGGAGTTTATTCGGAATATTTTGACATTCCGAATCAAGGGTTCTATCCGGAATATTATTCCGGATCAAGAATTATTCCGGATCAAGGGCAATATTCCGCATCAAGGTTTTATTCCGAATAGAGAAGTTATTCCGGATAGGTGACATATTCCGAGTAAGCAATTTATTCCGGATCAAAGACTTTGGTTGATATTCCAAGTAAAGAAAAACATTCCGAACGAAGGTGACATTCCGGATGAGTGTTTATTCCGAATGAGGGTATTATTCCGGATGAGCTAATTTTCAGGTTTCTTTAATTTCAGTTTTTTAGTTTCTGTTTTTAATTTTTAATTTTCAAGCTTTATTTTTCCCGCCTTTTTACTTAGTCGCACTTTAAGTTTATTTGCCTTAGATTTATTTTAGCCTTGCCTTAGTTTTAAGTTTTAGTTGCGTTTTAAGTTTGCCTTAGATAGATTTAAGTTTGCGTTATTTACTTTAATTGCCTTTTAATTTCCGTCACGCTTTTAAATACTTGCCATTTACTTTAGATTAGACTTAGATTTACTTTCTCGCCATTTACTTTAATTGTTTTGCACATTTTATTTTAAAAACAACCAAAAATATTTGTTTCACCAAAAAAAATAGAGTCATACTTTAAGCCGGAAATCAATTCGTTAAGATACCGAGAAAACGAACTTTAATCAAAAATATTTATTTTAAAATGGCGCCACTGCCGGCTCTTTTCGTAAAGATTAACGGTTTTCTGTGAGAGACGCGTTGCTTTTTGGGATCCGTTCACTTGTGAGCGTTATTTTTCTTGCCTAAAAAATTCAAAAAACCATAAAAATTAAAAATTGTTAAAAATACATAAACATTAAAAATTTCAAAAATCCAAAAAGATTTTATTTTTATTGTGTATATATATTGTCTTTGCGTTTGGTATTGTTTTCTTTTGTCTTTGTAGGTGTATGCGTACTAGATCTTCTACTTATCAAGAGCCCGAGACTCGAGAAGATTTAAGTATGGCAGGTGTTAACAACAACAATAATCCACCGCACCTCAACAATAATAATAACAATGTTCTTCCACAGCCCGATCTTCGGACAATGGAGGAGCTTTGTCAACCTACCATGTTTGGACGAGGAGGACCGATTGCGCCGATGCAAATCACGGCTCCGGAGTTTTCGTTGAAGCACCACATGATTCAGCAAGTGCAAACAAATCCTTTTAGAGGAATGCCTGATGATGATGCCAACAAACACCTCGACAAGTTCATTACAATCACTCAAAGCATGAAGTTGCCCGGTGCCACAATGGATGTTCTACGCCTTCAACTCTTCCCACATACTTTATCACATCATGCCGAGAAATGGTTTGATCGTCTCCCGAAGAATTCCATTCATACTTGGGATGACATGACTCAACGCTTTTTGTTGCGCTACTTTCCACCATCCATGGTCACGAGCCTTCGCAATCAAATCAGCGGTTTCATGCAAGAACCCGATGAATCTCTTTTTGACGCCTGGGAAAGATATAATGTCTTGATTGATCGTTGTCCAAACCACAACATGCTCCCTGTGACCTTAATAGATACTTTCTACAACGGATTGACTTTTCGAGATCGTGATACGATTAATGCAACCGCCGGTGGCACATTTATGAAAAGGAGACCCGAGGAGTGTAGAGAGTTAATTGAAAACATGACTACTCACCACAAAAATTGGGATTCCTCTGCTTCTTCAAGGAACAACCCGAGAGTCAATGTTTCTTCCACTTCAGCAAACCCCGACATGACCGAATTCACCCGCATGATGACCGAAATGAACAAAAGTATCTTGCTTCTCGCTTCAAACCAACAACAACAACAAGTTAAAGCGGTTGCTAATCCTTGTGAAACATGCGGTGGTCCACACTCATACACTGATTGTCCTTCTACTCAAAGAAATCCGGAAAATGTGTATGCAGCTTATGGTAATTATTCACTAGAAAATTACCAAGCTCGACCACAAGGGGATCGAAATTTGCTGAGTTACCGATCAAACAACTACCTTTCACCCGGTTTTTCTCCTCAAAACCAAAACCCCGCCAATAATTACAATAGAAGCAACCAAATTCCACCAAGAGCTTCTAATCCTTATCACCCACCCGCTCAACAAAGCCCACCCATTAACCCTGATGTTGAAGCAATAATGAGAACCCAAGGTGAGCAAATCAAGAATCTGCAGAGCCAAATTATAAATTTGAAAGGAGATATCACCAAGCAAGGGAATGAGATAAGATCCGAGCTTCGAGATAATATTCAATCCTCCTTCAGCACTCAAACAAATGATATTAAGAATATGCTGGCTAGTTTCTTACCCGCCGCTCAACCTTCTTCTTCGAGTTCTCTACCTTCTAACACCGTCACCAATCCGCGAGCGAATGTGAGTGCTATTACTACCCGTAGTGGAGTTACCATCGTAGGTCCACCTATCCCACCCCCATCATCTACACCTCCTCCACCACCATTTATCCCTACTCCTCCTACACCTAGTATTAGTGCACCATTACCGTCTCCGCTTCGTCATGACGATGTATCTAGGAACGACCCTTCAACATCTCAACCTTTACCTACACCTACACCTTCACCACCCAAACCCAATATCCCTTATCCTTCTCACTTAGGCAAGACCAACGAGCTAACCAAGAATGACTGTCAAGTGTCGAGCTATGTGAAGATGCTCTCTCAAATGAACATCAACATTGGCCTTGTTGAAGCACTTGTCCACATGCCGAAATTTGTGAAAGCATTCAAGGAATTGCTTAACAAGAAGGATAATTTGATTGAGCTCGCCAACACACGCTTAAATGAAAACTGTTCTGCAGTTATTCTTAAAGAACTTCCGGAAAAGCTTGGAGATCCCGGTCGTTTTGTGTTGCCATGCATCTTTAACAAAACTGAAGAATTTACTGCCCTAGCTGATCTCGGGGCCAGTATTAATCTTATGCCTTTTAGTGTTTGGAAAACACTGTCATTACCCGACCTTACTCCAACAAAGATGACTCTGGAACTTGCAAATTGCACTCTCGCTTACCCCGTTGGTATTGCCGAAGACGTGTTCATTAAAGTTGGCACATTTACTTTACCGGTCGACTTTGTGGTTGTTGATTATGAAATGGACCCTCGTATTCCATTAATACTTGGTCGGCCATTCTTGAGAACCGGACGAGCTCTAGTTGATGTTGCCGAAGGTGAGTTAATCTTAAGAGTCGGGAATGATGCACAAGTTTTTAAAATGGGGAAGCTTACAAGCAAATCCTTTGGACGAGAATCTACAAATATGATTAATGTGCTCGATGATTTTATCTACAACAATCCTCTATTCGATTCGTGTATTGATAATCCACTTTTTCAAGATGATGTGGATGATTCTCTATCCAATTTGGAACCTTCTCCCATTTATGATTCTCCACCGATCTTTGATGCTTATGATGATGATTCTAGCTCAGATTCGGATGATTATGATGACCTTACTTCCGAGTATCCCAACATGCCCATTTATGATGATTTTGATGAGGCCGATACTCTTTCGAGTGATTCTTCGCATGATGAAGATCCTCCGCCATCACTTAATCCTACTTTGGACGATTACTCATTTGAGGAAGATTTCTCTGCTTTTCTCAATACTTACTTCCCTCGTGAGAGTGATGCACCTCCTTTGGACTTTGAAGATTATCGTCTTGATCCTACTTTGGATTTGAAGAAAATTCTTTCAAAGGAGAAGAAACCGGTCGACACCGATATCCGCAGCACATATGATTTAACACCTCTTTGTCCCCCTTCTGAGGACGAGGTCGTGCATCTTCTTCGCGGATCTTCTTCACATTCTGCTGAGCCTGAGTGCTATTTTCCCTTAAAGGTAAAGGTGTTCGACCCTGGTATCAATATTCTTGAGCCATCTCAGTATCAACCTGATGAAATAAAAGGAAAAATCTTTGGAACTATTGAAGACATGCTTGCACCACTTCACCCTTGCTTCCACCGTGCTCCATCATTGCTTAAGGGAACCTTGCCTACTCTTCTTTGGCTTGCCTTGTTCGCCTTAAGCTTGTGCTATTTGATGGACGAAAACTATGTATTTGATCCTGGTGGATATGTTTCTTGCTTCTTCCTATGGTAATCAAGGTCGAGTCAGGCTCACGACTCGGTAATCAAAAATCAAGCGCTTCTTGGGAGGCAACCCATGTATCTATCTTTTAGCTTTCTTTATCCTAAGTGTAGGGGAGACCCTTTGGTGTTTGCTATTTCCTCTCTTCTTATAATCAGGAATTCGAGCTTCAATGATCCACTCTTGATGATTCTTGACGACCCGTGATTTCGTGTTCCCATTTTCCCGGTTCTATCCTAAACTCTTTTCGATTCACTATTTTATATTTTCCAATATTAAAATAGGAATCTCGTTAGTTGTCTTTTCCTTAACGAGATTTAAACAACGTGCACAATGTCCTAAGTGTAGGGGGTTTACTCCCACATGCTTAAACATTGAGGACAATGTTTATATTAAGTGTAGGGGGGACTTCTATCGAAGTTAAGTGGCCTTTTCCTTGTATTTGTCCTCATTTTAACCGGAAAATCAATTTTTCGACATTTTTCAAAATTTATGATCTATTTTGGCCCATTAGTTTTTCCCTTTTGTATAGTTATTTTCTTTCCTTATTAGAATAAATTTTGAATAAAGTGGTTTTAATTTTCAAACGTTGTGAATCTTTTGACTCAACCCGAGTTTACTTATCTAAGTCTACTCTAGCTAGTATCCTTAACGTGTTTAAGTCAAGTTTTGCTAGGCTTTTAGATAGGGAGCTATAAAACGCGAAAGTCTTAACTCTCACGGGTTAAGAACAAGAACTTTTCGCAAGTTCCTATAATTGATCCTAGAGAGTCGTTTATCAAGGGAACTTTAAAACGCGATTTCTAAACTTGAAAAAGTCTAAGAATTTGCAAGATCCTATAGGCGACTCGAAAACCCAAAACTTTGACTTAATAGGCTAAGCATCCACGAGTCTCATTCCTAGAGATTTTAAACTGTGGAGAACGAGAGATGATAGAGCCAATTATAAGTTCGGTATTCTTTCGTGAATTTATGTGAGTTAATTATAAGCCTATTCTCCCATCTCCTGGCAATAAATAAGGTTGTACGATTTGAAAAGTTACTTAGCTTCTAGCCCAAGATCGTTTAAAAGTTGCTCGGTATGGATTAGAGTTCATAGCCAAGGCATAACTTATTGAAGCGGGATGCGAAGATTGGCGAGTCCAAAAAGGTCCTAACAAGGCATGAGGGCTATATTTTGTTGCTAAAGATCCAAGTGATGTGAAGAATCATTTATCAAAGATCAATATGAAGGATCGAGACACACGACGAAAAGCAAAAACTCCCCAAAAGTCATGGACAAGTCTATCTGAAAAGGCCCTAACAAGGTATGAGGATAAATAACGCCGAGTCCAAAAGGAGGCGGATCGTTGTATATCAAAGTCCAAAATAAAGATTGGAGAAAAATGAAGAAGTCGTGGTCCATGTATGAATCTCTCAAAACTTCAAGTGAAGAAATTCCAATTATGAAGAGAAGGCCATTATTTCATGAACGTCTCTCAAGGTTTGAAGTATGAAGTCGCTGCCAAATTTCGGTCCGAGAAAGGTCTCAAATCGCGAAGCGAGTTATGCCAAGATATGAACTTTATGAGGTCCCGAGAAGCAGTTTTAAAAGATTTTGTCCTTTAGCTAACTATTAATTAAATCGTTCACTTGATTTTTGGATTAAATAACTATCGAAATAAGTCAACAATGCATCCTCGTGGTCGTTCAAGACAATAATAAAATATAAGAGATACCCCTAGGAATAAGGGAGTCTAAGTGAATAATTGGCCCACATGAGTTCGTGTTAGTTTGCTAACTTATAATAACAATGATCTCGTTTTTAAGCTTGGTTTGGAGAAAGTGAAAACTTGAGGATGATGATTATTCATGACATTTCCAAAACCCAAGGTATGCTTTTGATTTCTTTACTTTGAATGTTTGTTATTTTCTATCTCTTTAATAAAGGCCAACGTGGATTGATTATGATGAAAAATGTAAACGTGCTTTGTAACTAATGCATTGCATGAGGACATTGCAATGGTCAAGTGTAGGGGATTTGATAGGTGTGTAAACACCCATCCTTTTTACCACTTAATTACAATAATAACCGGACCAAAACGTGTATTTTATGTCATTTATGTCGGAATTATGCGTGGTTTGTGTTTTTGTTGTGATTTAGGATGAAATTGTGAAAAGTGGAGAAAACACGGGCATTCACGGGCTTTTATTGAAGAAAAATATGAAAGACGAAGTCAAGAAGTCAAGAGGGCAAAAAGAACGGAAGTCCAAGACCAATTCTGAAGATTTATCGAAGAAAAAGTCAAAAGACGGAAGTTTACTTAAAGCCGAAGAACTCAAGTCTAATTTATTGAAGAATTAAAAGACGAGTTCAAAAGAAATCCCGAGCCAAAAGTCATTAAAGTCCAAGATTTAAGAAGATTAAAAGGCTTAAGGACTAATGGTGCAATTAACAAAAGTTTAAGAAGAGAAGGACCTAATGATGCAATTAAGAAGAAATGAAGGAGGGGAGGAAGCTTCCTAAGCACTCCTTAATCCTCCCCTATAAATAGTCATTAGGATTAATCATTTCATTTTGTTGGATAGTTTGACATACTATTTCTTCCATTTTATTTACCTTGCACCTTTAAATTCATGTCATTTACCTTATTGTCAAATTTAAATACATGTCTTGCACCTTAATTACCTTTAAATTCAAGTAAGTTTCCATTTAATTCTTGTCAATCTTTACTTTATCTTGTTAATCTCCTATCTTCCTTTCTTTAATCTTTATGTTGATTTGTTCATGTTCATGTTCTTGATTATTGATTTATTTAAGTGGGTTTTGATTATCTTGATCATTATTGTTAGTTTTGTTGTTTTGGATTGTTTGATTATCATTAGTAGATGTTTTGTGATTAGTTTGATTTAATCTTGTGGTTGATTTTGTTTAGTTTTTATTAGATTCGTGTATACCTTGTTCCTTGTTCTTCGTGTTTGGCTGTTACTGTATTTTCCCAGGTTCTGATCTTCCCCAGATATTCCGAACGAAGGATTTCAGAGGGTGTTTATCCGGAATATTGGATATTCCGGATCAGTTGAGTTTATTCGGAATAATATTTATTCCGCATCAAGGTGCTTTATTCGGAATATTAAAACATTCCGAATCAAGGTGCTTCGTTCGGAATAATATTCCGGATCAACCAAAAGTTCCGGATCAACCTTTTATTCCGGATCAGCAGGATATTGGATCAAGGGAAATTCCGGATCAACCTAACATTCCGAATCAAACAATATTCCGGATCAAGCAAGTTCATCCGGAATAATTTATTATTCCGGATCAAGGAGTTTATTCGGAATATTTTGACATTCCGAATCAAGGGTTCTATCCGGAATATTATTCCGGATCAAGAATTATTCCGGATCAAGGGCAATATTCCGCATCAAGGTTTTATTCCGAATAGAGAAGTTATTCCGGATAGGTGACATATTCCGAGTAAGCAATTTATTCCGGATCAAAGAATTTGGTTGATATTCCGAGTAAAGAAAAACATTCCGAACGAAGGTGACATTCCGGATGAGTGTTTATTCCGAATGAGAGTATTATTCCGGATGAGCTAATTTTCAGGTTTCTTGAATTTCAGTTTTTTAGTTTCTGTTTTTAATTTTTAATTTTCAAGCTTTATTTTTCCCGCCTTTTTACTTAGTCGCACTTTAAGTTTATTTGCCTTAGATTTATTTTAGCCTTGCCTTAGTTTTAAGTTTTAGTTGCGTTTTAAGTTTGCCTTAGATAGATTTAAGTTTGCGTAATTACTTTAATTGCCTTTTATTTTCCGTCACGCTTTTAAATACTTGCCATTTACTTTAGATTAGACTTAGATTTACTTTCTCGCCATTTACTTTAATTGTTTTGCACATTTTATTTTAAAAACAACCAAAAATATTTGTTTCACCAAAAACAATAGAGTCATATTTTAAGCCGGAAATCAATTCGTTAAGATACCGAGAAAACAAACTTTAATCAAAAATATTTATTTTAGCCATTTGTCATGATAAATATACACTTGTCATTGTTGATGAGTACTCTAGGTACACCTGGGTATATTTTCTAACAAAGAAAAGCCATGCACCAGATACCATCATGTCCTTCATCAAAAGATTTGAAAATCAAAATGACACTCATGTCAAACAACTTAGAACTGACAATGGCACTGAATTCAGAAACCACACACTGATCATTTTCTATGATGACAAAGGAATTTCAAAAAATTTCTCATCACCTTACACACCTGAACAAAATGGTGTGGCTGAAAGAAGGAACAGAACTTTGATTGAAGTAGCAAGAATAATGCTTGTTTGATCTGCTCTCTCTAAACATTTTGGACTGATGATGTAGCCATTGCTTGCTACACTCAAAATAGATCCATAATTGTGAAGAGACACATGAAGACTCCCTATGAAGTCTTTAGGTGGAGAATTCCAAACATCACATTCTTACATGTGTTTGGGTGTCCAGTATTCTATAATCACAAGGATCACCTTGGTAAGTTTAATGAAAAATTTGATGATGGTTACTTCCTTGCATACTCACTAGTATCTAAAGCATATAGAGTCTTAAACACAAGAAGACAATGTATTGAAAAAACTTTTCACATCACCTTCAATGAAATCTCTAAAGCTCTCAAGTTTATAAACCGTCAGTAGATGAACTTCATATTTATGAATCTCACAACTATCCATCTGATGAATTTCAACACTACGAGCCTTCTCAAAGATATCAAACAAATGATCCAGTTCCTCATATTGATCCATTTGAAGATATGACAAGTCCTACAAAAGTAATTCCTTCAGTATCTAATATTGATGACTGTCAATCAAGGGATCAAAATGATCAATCTCAAAATGATCAGAATGATCAGTCTTAAAATGACCAAAATGACCAGTCTCAAACAAATGACCAAAATGATCAGGAAGGTCACACAAATGATCAAAATGATCAGTCAAATGAAGCTAATAAGGAACAACCTGAGCCTTGTGTCCAAAACTCTCTAGTTGTCTCAATAGAACTAGGTCTTGGGGATTTTCCTTCTTAACAAGAAGATAATCCTCCAATGATTGAACCTTTGTCTATGGAATATCCTTCACTAGAAACTAGAGACAACCCAATTTCAATTCCATGTCATGGACTTCCTAGTTCTAACTCTTATCATGATACCAGTGCTTATTCACCAGTTGCACAAAAATATTGGACTAAAAATAGTCACATTCAGCTAATAAGCATAATAGGCAATCCTAGAGAAGGTAGAGTCACTAGATCTATGGCAAGAAACTAGCAATCCTAGAGAAGGTAGAGTCACTAGATCTCTGGCAAGAAACTAAGTGTTGCTTCACCTAGAGAATGTATTTATGTTGATTTTCTCTTAGAAATTGAACCTACAAAGATTTCTAAAGCACACTCTCACACTAGATGGGTAGATGCCATGCAAGAGGAACTAAATCAATTTGAAAGAAATAAAGTTAGAAATTGGTTCCTCTTCCATATGGTAAATCAACCACTGGTACCAAATGGGTTTACAAACTCAAAAGGGATGAAACCAATGTGGTAACCAAAAATAAAGCTAGGCTGGTGGCTCAAGGATTCAATCAAGATCTTGGAGTTGAATTTGATCAGACTTTTGCTCTAGTTGCACGTATGGAAGCCATACGAATTTACTTACATATGCCACTTACATGAACTTCATCATCTATCAAATGGATGTCAAAAGTGCATTCCTAAATGGTGACCTAAATGAAGAAGTTTATGTCAAATAGCCTCCTGGCTTTGAGAGTAGTAAATACCCAAATCATGTCTACAAGCTACACAAAGCTTTGTATGGACTGAAGCAAGCCCCAATGGCCTGGTATGAAACTCTCTCAACATTTCTCATTAAACATAAATTTGACAGAGGAAAAATATATAGCACCTTGTTTATCTATAAATCCAAAACTAACACCATTCTAGTACAAGTTTATGTGGATGACATCATCTTTGGTTCAACAAACTTGAAATTTTGCAAACAATTTACCAAGCTTATGACCAGCAAGTTTGAGATGAGTATGATGGGAGAACTCACATACTTTATTGGTCTTCAGATAAAACAATCTGACCAAGGCATCTCCATCAATTAAGAAAAATATGTCAAGGATTTGCTGAAGAAGTATGATATCAAATGTACTTCAGTAAAAACACCAATTGTACCCCTAACAACTTAGGACCTTATCTTAATGGACAATCGGTCAATGAGACTCAGTTTAGAGGTATGATTGGTTCTCTCATGTATTTAACAACAAGCTGACATTCAATTCTCTACCTACCTTTGTGCAAGGTACCAAGCAAACCCAAAGGAATCACACCTAACTGTTGTAAAGAGAATCTTCAAATACCTAAAAGGTACACCAAGTCTAGGCCTCTGGTACCCCAAGTCCTCAGGATTAGATCTCAAAGGGTATTTAAGCTCTAACTATGCTGGATGCAATTTGGACAGAAAAGGCACTTCTGGTGCTTCCCAATTGCTGGATGGCAAACTTTTGTGTTGGATTGATAAAAAGAAAAAATCAGTTGCCGTGTTTTCAGCAGAAGCTGAATATGTGGCAACTGTTGGATGTTGTGCCAATGTTTTATGGATGAAAAGCCAATTGGATGACTTTGACATAGAATATGAAAAGGTACCATTTTTTTATAACACTAGTGGTATTGCAATTTCCAATAATCTAGTCCTTCACTCAAGAACAAAACACATTGATATCATATATCACGTTATCAGAGATCACATTGCGAAAGGGGACATTGAATTACATTTCATCCCCACTCAATATCAATTGGCTTCTATCTTCACCAAACCACTGGATGAACAAACTTTCAAAAGATTTATAATGGAACTTGGTATGTTGAACAATGATGATACAAAACCTGAACCTTCAGCATTCACTGAAGAGTCCTAGAGGTTCAGTATATGATAACTGTTTTTTATTTATGTAAAGTAGTAGTTTCTGAGTAAAGGAGTGTGCAATGTCATGTGTCTATTTCACATTATGTGATTATGTACATGATGTTTTGTTGCCTTATTTGACACACCGAAGCTGAACAATTAATCACAAAAATCATCAAGTGTTTTCTTCAAAATTATCTGAACAAATTTTTTAATACAAATGAGTAGCTAGGCCTGAGTAGAGGAGCGTGCAATGTCATATGTCTTGTTCACTTATGTGAACATGTATATGGGGTTTTGTCGCCTCATCTGACAAACTGAAGCTCACAAGTATTTCCATGAGTTTCAGCATATCTGGCTAACAGCTTTTAAAACCAATCAATCATGTGTTTGAAAAGAATTGAATGCCATTGAATTTCTCTTTGAATAAATAAAAATACAAATACAAATACATTCTTTGAAAAGTACTGCTAATTTATTAAGAAAAATCAAACATCAACATCTATAGTCAACAGCCCTCTGACACAAGAGGTGTTTCACTGTTCAAAGTGTCATAAACCAATCTTTTTCTGCAAATCATTAATGGGAGAGTTTGTGCCAAATATTCAAAAGAAACCCTAATTTTTTGTAACTACTCCAAACGGTTTTAACAAAACGTATAAAATTTCTTTTAAGTTTTATATAAATCTTTGGATATTTGGATTTCATATCACTTTTATAAAAGATTTTTTTCTCAAAACACACACAAACTCTCTCATCTTCTTCAAACAAACACACAAACAACAATGGCATAATCGTCTTCACAACAAAATGTTGAGATCATCCTAAACCCATCTACCATGTTAATTATCCAATAGAGGATATTATCTTTAAACTAAACAATCTTGTTCTTCTTGAACCTAAATCTCTATCATCTGTTCCTGGGAAGGAGGTCTTAGATTTTGTGTCAAAATGTGTGCTTAGGGAAGCATTTTTAAAGACCAAGGGATGATGTTACAAAGTTCTTTGAAGGAATTTTGGTTTACAGCCCAGCTCTCTAAGAGCAAGAAGTCGATTCAGTTTGATTCTACATTTGAGATATTCATGGTAAAATTGGTTTAAAATTATTTAGAAGGGTTTTGGGTTTAAAGTACTTGGATAATGCTGGTGATTATGAGGCTATACATGATGATTTTTTTGTGGTAAAAACTTTTTTGTTAAATTAGGTATACTGAAGAGATAACTGAAAAGGGTGGGATGAAGAGAAGTTGCTTGCCACCTAAGTGGAACTTGCTGATGACTATTTTGATTGAGTGTTTGGGGGAAAACTGGTGGGCTTGATCAAATTAATCAAAAAGATGCTATCATAGTATATTGTCTGGCCAAAGGGGTCAAAGCTAATTTTGGGAGGTTAATTTTTGAAGATCTTCATGAGAAACTGGAGAAAGGACCAGGGAGAAAAATGTGGTATACACCATATTTTTGTCTCTAATTTTTGCTGACCATCTTAGAGAATCATATCTCAGCTCCAGGGAGAAAAATTAGTATTTCAACCATTTGGGCTTAAGCACTGGAACATTCCAGTTAGTACTATTTATCCTCCCTTCACACAACCCATGCTGGCCATCTGTTCAGCAGAAGGGCCAGTAGTGTACAAAACTCCTAAGGACACTACTTCAGTTGGAGAAGGGGATCTAAAAGCCAAAAAGCCTGGAGCTTCATCTGGACTTCGTCAGAAGCATACGTCGATTAATACTAAGAAATCTAGACTTGAGTCCAAGAAGAGGAGTGCCCACACAAATCGTTCATCTAAGGAGGTTTCTGATGTTCCTCAAGGATATGTTTCAAAGAAAGCAAAGTCCTAGACCAAGGACCAAAACCCAAGCCAGACGCCACCTTCATTACCCGCTGAAGGTGGCATGCATAAAGAGGCCTTAAAGGTAACCCCTATCCCAAATTCTTTAGGGGATGAGGGTGAAGAAAGAGCTCACCCTCAGCTCAATAGAGTGGAGTCAGCATCGGTAAGCACATTAAATTTGAATTCATTTCCAATTTCCTTACCAGATCCTTTCATTTGTCACTTTGAGTCAACATCAGGGCGTGAGGCGTCAGCAAATATAACAGCTGATGTTGACCCTGGCCAATCTGTTACTAATGATGTAGTCCCCTAACAACAGGGTCCTACTGAAGGGACCAAAAACGTACTCGTTAATCTAAACTTATCAGGGACTTTTTCTCAAGATCCATCAGGTCAAACCAAGCCTGGTGGTGAAGAAGTTGAAACGATCCTCACACTAAAGGTGATGCTTCTGGAACAAAGAAGTCATCTTAGGAAGTTCCTCCTACCACTGGCGTCAAGGTGAGACACTTGCCTTCATTCATGTTTAATATGTCTTTAGTATACTTGGAGAAGGAATTTGGCTTTGATGAAAGAGCTCAAGTCAATCTTGATGAGAGTGATCCAGAGGACGATATTGTTGAACAAACTCCAAAGCCACCCTCTCCCATGGGGGCTCAACAGGTAAAAGAACTAACCAATCAAGTATTGGTTCTTCAATCACAAGTTGATAAGCTCAAAGCAGATAAGGTTCTTGCTGATGCTGAAATTGCCACACTTAAATCAAGACCAACTCCTCCTACTGCTAAGAAAATCAAGGATGTCTTACTGGAAGCTCTAAAACCTAGGGTGAAGGATGTGGTCACCACCACTTTTCTGAAGCAAGAAATGCCATCCCTTCTGGACTCCTTTAATAATGCTTCTATGGAGTTTCCTCCAAAGATTTTGCCAATGCTTGGTCAAGTTAATGCATTATATGATACATTATCAAAGATCAAGCACCGGGTGGCCTTGCTGGAGCAACAAAATTTGACCTTATTTGAAGAGGTTCAACAGAAACTTGCTGCTATGGATAATGTTCCAGCAATGCTAGACAAGGTACAATCCGCACTTGCTTCTATTGTTGCCTTTCTTCCTCCTGGCGTGTCAGTAGAAGTTGCTACACATTCTTCTGTTGAGGGGGAGAAAACCACTACCATTCGGCATCTATTTCAAAGGCATGCACAGAAGAAGGCTCAGAAGCAACCATAAACATCCTATGAGTCACCATTTGCTGATAAAAGCCCAGCTAATACTAAGAGGGAGTCTTCGGCTAAAAACAGTCACATTGATGGTCTTACCACCAATGATGACATGAATGATGATGGTTCACCTCCCATTCATCCCAAACAAACCCACATTCGAGTTGCTTTTATGAAACTCAAATAAGAACGTACCGTAACAATAAGAGCACACGCCCTTTTCTGGTTTCGTTATCAAGTCAGGACTGATCATAACTACACTGACTTGGACAAGACACTTTCTTATTATCTGCATTCATTTTGAAAACATTAGAACTAACAAACTATATCAAAATTAAAATGGAAAAAACGTAGAAATGACACCCTATAAACTGGTTCGTTCTTTGATCAAGATCACATACAGCTAAAATGAAAAACACGTAACTGATACCTCCATTTTTTTCGTCTCTAACTCGGTTTTCCTTTTTTCATGGTTCTCTCAAGCTTGGATCTTCACCTCATGATCTCGGGGGTTGACTGGATATGCATTAAAAACCGCTTATAGCGACTAAAAATCTTTATAAAACCTGATAATACGGGAGTTTAAAAGAAAAGCTTACCTCGCCATATATTTTCCATATTCCGTGTAACGACCCACTTTGATAGAAGGTCGTTATGTCATAATTATAGCGTGTCATCAAAGCATACAATATATAATGTCATAAAACATAAAGGACCAAAAAGGAAAGCCGGAATCAAACATCGGCCCCCAAACATAAGCTCAACATGCATAAAGTAAATGAAGTAGAAAGGACGAAAACAGGTTGTCCAACAAGCATACGTATTTAAAATGCAAAAGGAAAAGAAGTCTAAGGTAGCTTTCATCCTATGCACGTACTCTCAAATATATAAGTGTGTCCTTGGGTACCTGCCGTTTGGGACATGGAAAGAAAAAATACGGTTGAGCAATACGCTCAGTGAACGGATATAACGACATGAATAAGAATAACTGAAATATGAGTAAAAGATATGAAATGCAACAGAATATGTGTATGTCCTGGAAAACTTGGAAGATGTTTATAAACAAAAGAAATATTTGAAATGTCTTAAGTTTATGCATGCAATATAATTTAAATGTCCACGAGCCTATATTAGTCATAACATATAAACAATGTGCATGAATACATAGAGGGGTGACCTCGTCATGCTATTAGAGGGGTGACCTCAAATAAATAATAATCTGGGTGGAGGGATCAGCTCCAATGTGATGCAGTGTAGAGCACACACACTAAAACCAATCACCTGTACGTGTAAACCTGAAACTAGGATGCACCCATGCACCCATATGCACCCAGGAAGCTCTTCTTAGCTGTGTGCATTCTCCTCATGCACAAGATTTTCTCTTTACTATTCCTATTGACGGGTTGGGGCAGCGGATGAACCCACGTCAGTTTAGAGTTGTCTTGTGTTATCGTTTGGCGGTCCCTTTGTTTCTTGATGGTTCTTTTTGTCCGAGTTGTCACATGCATCGGATGGACCAGTGGGGTGACCATGTTGTTCACTGTTCTAGTGAGATGGGTGTGAAGTTTCGGCATAATCTGGTGCGCGATATGTTGTTTGATATATGTTCTAGAGTTGGTGTTTCTGTGGATAGAGGCCCCTTTTGGATTTCTTTCAGCTGATGGACGAGACCTTCGTCCAACGGAATTATTGTTGCATAATTGGTCCCAAGGCAAAGATGCTTGCTTGGATGTTACGGGTGTCTCTCCGTTTGCTGGTGCAGGTTTAGATTCGTGGGTCCCCGGGATTGCTTTGTGGACTGCTGCTCAGAAGAAAAGGATGAAGTATTCTTCTATTTGTGCAGAGCACGGTTATTCGTTCATCCCTTTTTCCTTCTCTACTTTTGGGGAGCTTGAAGAGGAAGCCATGGTTACTCTTTCGCGTCTCAAGCGCTTATCTGTTTGTCATTCTAATGATGCTAGGAGTGGCTCTTTTCTATTTTCTAGACTTGGTTTATGTATTCAAAAGGGGGTGGGAGCGCAGCTTGTTTCGCGGCTCCCTTCCATTTTTGTGTGATTAATAAATAAATGATTTTCAATTAAAAAAAAATAATAATAATAATAATAATAATGGCCAAACTGAACGTGGAGGGACGCCGCAAGAAATCACTCTCGTTGCGGAAGAGTCATGACATAGATGCCTCATATGTCATGGTTATGGTACCTCCATAACTAGGTGGTCATATAAGTCATGGTCATGCATATATATATATATATATATATATATATATATATATATATATATATATATATATATATATATATATATATATATATATATATATATATATATATATATATATATATATATATATATATATATATATATATATATATATACTATTTTCGTAACCCGCCCAACCGGCGGGTTCGGTTCATAATTTTTTTTTAGAAAAAACGTTGACCGTTTTATTTGTTAGAAGTTGGACATATATGGTTTTCCTGTGTTTGTTAAAAAAAATAACCTTTGATTAAGTTTGGGCTTGGCCTATCTAGTGAACGAATTATATCCCTTGTTAATCTTCTAATGTTCACAAATAAACGGGTGTGTATTTGTCTATGTATATTTAAAAAATATTTAAAAATAAGTTATATTTGTTGACAGTTGGACATATACAAAACGTTTGGACAGGCGTGTTGATGTGTCCTACAAATAGATGCGAAAAAAAACAAAGTATACCAAAGCCTCGAAGACTTTAGAATTAATTCTATATACAAAAATAATCATCAAAATGGTTATGTGTTAAATCATTAAATGTGGATTTAAGTGTTTGTATTCTCATTTGACCCTTTTTGATATTAAATCAACTAAATGGGGCTATCTATTTTGTAACTACCTCAAGTTACTAAATTATAATACTAACAACTAAATATTAAATAAAACATAAATATATAAACTAATACTATATTTTTTCTTGAAAACAATATCACACATGGCGAGGAGTTCTATCGGATCTATTCATGTTTTTGGCCTCTCGTTATTACTTTAACACGTTACTAAAAAATTAACACGCACTAAAAAACTTCTACTAAAGTTAAATAGACATCACCCCTTTCAAATTAGTCGTAGAAAGCCTTCATCAACCAATCATTAGTTAAAGACAATAATAAAAGAGATAACGTAAAGTCAAATGACGATGACTAAGCCTCTTGTAATCAAATACATTTTATATTGGATGTTAGATTAAAAAAATGAATTTTTGATGGCTTAGTTATCAAGAAAAAAACAAAGGGTGCATGAGTTAAGATAGTGGCTGCTTAATGGTTTAGAGACCCACATAATCAAAATCGTTCATTAATGAATAGAATAACTCAGAGGTATTAATTTTTTTTATAAAACAAGTAAATCTCTAACCGCCTAAGCAGTTCATATACAGTAGTTCTGTTTGGAATAGGGACAAACTGGCTCACGTCATGCAACATACAATCGTCATCTCTCTCGTTCACTAATCCGGTGAATATAAAGCATGCAAATTTTCAGTTCTTTTACTTTCGCGCCATTCATTTTTTACTGTCAGGAACACTGCAGAAACTACTAACCATGTCATGGGTGCATCAAGTAATTATTCGACAACTCAATGGAGCAAACAAGGTTAAATCAAGGACAAGCAGGAACAGCCGAACAGCAAGATAGCGTGGTCTCATTCCCAAGAAGAGTTGGATGCTTTAGCAATGTCATCCTTGATCCAACTTTGAACTCATTTGACAACAAAGAAGTATTGTAAATAAATGCACAATATTAAAACATAATAACCCATAATAATTCGACAATGCAGTTAAACGTAAGTATTTACAACTTACTTGGAATGTTGTGATGAGAGGGAAAAACATTTTCCCTCTTTCATTTGTTTTTCCAAAATGCTTCTGATGTAGCGAGAAAAACAAAATAGATAATTGAATCTGTTGATTCACAAAGAATGCCAGACACAATCCTCCCAACTATCGTTGATTTAAAAAGAATACCGATAATCAGGTAAACTCCAACAATCGTTGATTCAACGAATACCCGATTATTAAGAGAAAATTGAACAATAAACCCTAACCTGGATTCAAGTCAATTAACAAAGACTAAAAGTCTGTTTTTTTATTCATAACTTCATTAATAATTCAATACAAATAAGTCCTAATTTTATAGGAAAATTAAACTTGGGCAAAAAGATAAAAATTATTTTTAAAAAAAACACAAAATAAGATTACTAAATAAAAGATACCACAAATTAAACTAAATAACCAGTTTATTTTTTATGTTCCTCCATCATTCTTCCTCACTTCAAAAAACTCGTCCTCGAGTTTGTGTCGCTCGTCCTTGTACTCGTAGCATCCAAGTTTGCATCTCTTGCATCAAGTTTCCTTTCTTTAAAATGACTCGACCACGAATCTTGATCGTCTTAAAACCCAACTTATCGATCATGATATTTTGGATCATTGTAGGACAAAGATTTTTAGCCACAACAACAGTGTCTTCAATATTGTCTTCTTCCCCACCAAATTCTTTTTTCGCCGTAAATCCTTCTTTTTCCTCAATGACATCTTCAAAGTCTGTGTCATAAACTAACATCGGTTCTTCTTCATATTCATCAAATATGGGAGGTCCATCATAATCATCACTAGCCGCACCATAATCTTCCCATTCATCAGAAGAACCATCAACCTCAAAAAACGGATATGCTAACATCTTAATCAGGAACTTCGGCTCATGATACCAACTGATGTAGCGAAAAAACAAAGTAACAAAGATAGATAACTGAATCTGTTGATTCCCAGGGAATACCAGACACAATCCTCCCAACTATCGTTGATTCAAAAAGAATACCGATAATCAAGTAAACTCCAACAATCGTTGATTCAACGAATACCCGATTATTAAGAGAAAATTGAACAATAAACCCTAACCTGGATTCAAGTCAATTAACAAAGACTAAAAGTCTGTTTTTTTATTCATAACTTCATTAATAATTCAATACAAATAAGTCCTAATTTTATAGAAAAACTAAACTTGGGCAAAAAGATAAAAATTATTTTAAAAAAAAAACCACAAAATAAGATTACTAAATAAAAGATACCACAAATTAAACTAAATAACCACTTTATTTTTTATGTTCCTCCATCAGCTTCTATCAGCTGTGGTAACATGTTGTCCGTGGTCGTAGCTTAAAGGATGATTTTATCTTATCTAGGAGAAGAACCAGCCAACTGGTTTGCATCAACATACAAATACTTTTTAGCGGAGATTGATGCATGCTTAGGCTATCTAACACTCTATGGGAGGAAGCAGGCCTTCTGCTTGAAGTAAGTGAATGACTGGGATAATAAGGATAGCAAAGAGTGGGTCAAAAAGAATCCTTAACTATAAGGGTAGCTAAATGATAGGGTAAGCTCCGACCAGGGATCTGTCTTGGATAGATATTCCCTTTAGTTGAAGGATAGGCTTTTCCCGCTCCTATGAAGAAGGGAGAACAGCAATCCTCGTGATATAGAGAGATAAGTAGTACTACTGTAGAAGCACTTTTGAATGAAGGATCCTCTTTCTTATAGCCTAAAAGTATATTTTGTTGTTCGTTTCACAGTTACTACCCACAACCTTGTTGAACAACTTGATTATCATTTCTTATATACCCGCAAGTGGGATGTTAGTCTCTCTCATCATTATCGACTCAGTCTTTCGGGTTGGTTCCTTTGATGATACTGGTTTCCAAGAAAAGGGTACCCTTGTTAACTGGAATGGACTTCCATCAGCTAGCTTATATACATTTTACTTTCATGAGAAACGAACGTCAATTTTCAAAGGTAATGCATCTTCTTATTAGCAAATTAGTATTTATATATTTGTGTACTCACTTGATAGCACATGTCTCCGTAATTACTATTTAATGTTGCTTTGTTTTGCCTTTTGTATGCTTACTTACTCACTAATGGAAGTTGTTGGTTACCTTATGTTTGGATCAAGGGTAGACAGACTCTTAGATAAGCTTAAAGCCTTCCAGCATACAATATAAGCTCAAGAGTGGCCATATGTACCATATTGGTTAATCAAATAGCTAAATATGCACTAATGGCAACACCAATTGTTAAGACTATCGAAGCACGATTTCAGGCATCTTCTTACAATAAAAGAATGCATAGCTTCCTAATTAAAAGAATTCTGATGATAAGTATTGTAGTTGTCACGTTGTCCCTTCCCTTTTTTGGGTGTGCGTCACTTCATAAACCATGCTATGAACATCAGAATGCAAGTGATTTTATACGCATCAGTTGAGTACAAAATCGAATAAAGTGAAAATCTGGATGCCACGTAAGAAATGGCATGTATCCTACAGTACGTATCATCAGTATAAGCTGAAAAGACATGTAAAAAGAGATAGAGTTACCTCCCTAACATTTGAAGTGTCTCTAAAATCGAATCTATCTTCATATGTCTCTTTAGTATCGGAATCATTATCACTAACCACCGATCAATCTGTGACTTCATCCTTTTCAGCAAGGGTAAATCCATTATTCCAAATTCACCCAACATCTAATTCCTTCATGGGTGTTTGTCAATGCCAAGTGAGTGTTTTGACCAATTGATTCAGATCTATTTAGTTTAATCCAAATAATTTTTCATGTACATATAATATTTACACTCCAAAGATTGTGCATTAAGATACTTGATCACGAAAAAATATTATTTACCTTTACATTTTGCCATGACTGCCAATTGAAATGATCAAAGTTAACTAATGTTTTTGTATAAAAGTAAGGAGATTTTGGGACCTTGAAGGAAATTCGTCTTGATAAGGATGGTGTGCTTGAGTCAACATAACGTCGTTACTTAGGCCTGTTAATATGAAAAGCGGTATGCATGAAAAGAACATTCAGTATACACTACCATAGCTAATAATATTCAGATATGTCCGTATCTTAGAATAAGAAAACAGTTGACCTGCAAATGCAATATATCAGATTCTCGACTACGAAAGCATTGAGATGCAAGAAAAATTCATTACTTTTGCTAATATACTTGTTACTTGAATGGCCTTGTTACATTGACCTGCTCAAATCTATGAAAAATTATTTATTTTTCATTCTGACAAGATACATTAACTCAGTGATGCATATAAGAATCCTCATCGGTTCCTGAAAAACATAAGTCACAGATTAAGATATAAGGATGTAGTAACCCACTCTTGTAAAGGCTGTGGACCTTTGAAGTAATGGCGGAAATTTCGATCCTTATTGTTCAACGTCAAGTTGGGGGCTGTATTAAAACATCCAATGGGTCAACTGGATAACACGGTCAGAATTGGCAAATAAAAAAGAAATGAAAATTAAGCAACTTCATTAAGGACAAAACTGTATAATATATAAACATATAAGAGGTCGCAAAAGGGAAATTCGGGTGTGATTAGTGACACTCTAACCAGATTCAGTTACCTCGCTAACCACATCAGCAAAGTGTCTGCTACTTGTGGTTTTTCAAATGCTTAAATGGATATAATAGCCTCAACTACAGCTTTAAGGGATGCAAGAGCTTCTAAGTCGATTTCCCTAGCAATTTTGACAACGACTTCTGGGATGGTTAAAAATATATCTTATCTTATCTTACTATATTATAAAGTATTTGGGACTTTTGTAACAAACTTTTGGTTGGCTGAATTTTAAGACTTTTTTACTTAATATATAAAGCAAATTTTTAGATATCTTCCTCACATTAACAACATTTTGTAACAAACTTTTATAACAACCTTTAAAATAACTTTTTAGCTTTAAATTGAAATATCTTTTTATATATTTATTATTTACATAATCTAAATTCACTATATTTTCTAAAATTTCGTGCTCTTTAATTCAATATCCATTTCGAAATTTTTTATTAACTTTTAGTTTTTTTTCATTTATAACGGGTTTATTTTGATTTAATTTTTTTACCATTTTAAATTAATCTGAATACGAACTTCATAGGTAAGATGGTAGCATTTGTTTGCTTTAAAAATCGTCATTAAGTACTCGCCGCCGCTTTGCGCGGGCACCATACTAGTATGTAGCTTTTTAAAATACAGTCCTACTTGAATAATTTCAGTAGGTCATTTAGCTAAGCCTCAAGAGCCTTTCTCTAAATTGCTCCATAACACTAATGAAATAATGATTTCTTATTAGGAGGTAATTGTTACCTAAGAATCCGATATTATTTAATATGCAACAACATAACTTACATAGGCAGAACTGAATGCAGAAACCAGACATATTTGAAAGTATCTTCAATGGGTTCTCATAGCCACGGATGGCACAAAAAAATAGAAAAAATATAGAAGGAATGACATAATAAATCAATATAAAAAGACTGTAAGAACTTCAAGAAGTTTCACAAACCTTTATTTGATTCACGACTTATCGCAGTGCTGATGTGGCTATGAAAGGAAAAGACAAGCTGTATAAGCTTTCTAACTTTACCGATGCTGGAAATCTGAATAAACTCCTCCAAGCTATATGTATAAAAATTAAAGAATTAAACACAAACTCGTTTGTAGAATTTATACTTTGTTAGATCAAAGTTATGAATTTACACTTCATATATCGTTTTCTTGTAAAGAAGTGAGAGTTGTTGTTTGCACAGGCGCGACAAACTCATCATGTAAAGAACAACATTTTGTTGAGATCTTTAAATGCATTACCGAAACCTCCCTCTTTCTTCCCACAAAAAGCACACTCGATTTACTTCAGGCCCAGCAGATATCGTCACATTTCCATCTCTTTGTTTAACCAAATATTATTCTTTCACTATGCCTTGAGCTTTATCCTTTGCATCCTCTGCCTGCAAAAACTGTATCAATAAGATGAAGAGGGTAAAACATCATGCTCAAGACTACCGGTGACAATTTTCTTTCATATATATGCGTTGATTTGGGTTGTGTTAAGTCTTAAACAGTCAAACAAATTTTTACTAAAGTAAACTGATATAATGGATCCCACGGGTTGAAGGGAATCCAGAAGATATACTTAATGCACCCAACCTCCTACATGATATTACGTCAAAACAGCTTTGGGTTAAAACAACTACTTTTTTGAAATTGTTCTCCAGTTTAGAGAAGAAAAAATTTTGATATCTAAAAATAAATGCTTTAGATGGTTGGATGCATTAACTTTTTCCAAACTTTAGACCCTTTCGACCCGTTCCTCTTTTGGGTGAACTTGTAGGTGTTGGTTAAGACAACATAATAGACACAATTATGGATGTAAATTCATTGAACTGACCTTTTTATCAAACATATTGTTCGGTTTGGTTTTTTGGTGACTGGTGGTAATTGAAACAGCTGCTAAGGTGAAACAGCTTGTTCGGGAACTAAAAAAATGTGAAGACACAATTAGCATTTGCAAAAGATCTCTGTAGTTGATGGTTTATATAGTTCATAACAATTATTTAAAACTCTAATATGGATCAAAGAACGCATAGCGGAAGCGATTAACAAGATCATTAATTTAACATAATTATATTAATACGACGGAACGAACGGCAACTAGGGTTTATCACGAACACCACCAAGAATGTAATCTAAAGGAAGATTATATCACGCTCTTGTACACACGTAATACAACGAGTTAACCGTGAGTCTAGCACGATCAAACCGAGCTTCAACGCTTATGGATTATCTACCCAATAACCCTAGAGAGGGATTAAGACTAGATATTAAGCTAAATCGAAAACCAACCGAAACCCTAATTGGTGAGGGTGTGGCCGGCGATCAAGAGAAGAAAAGGGAGAGGGATGGGTGAAAAATTATGAAGGCTTTAGGTGTTTATATAGGCTAGAAAAACTTGATCTCCAAGTAAAACACCAATTAGGAAAGAAAATCTTTTCCCCCTTCCTTTTTCACCCTTAGGCCGACGCCCCATTAAGGCCCAACTAGGGCTTCCGGAACTTTTCCGTTTTCCTTCTTTTAGCTTCTATTTAATTCCATAACGGTCGTTATAACTTAACTTTTATTTATCAACGATCGTTAGTTAAGTTTAGGTTTGATTTAATAAATATATATAAAATATATTTAATAAATAAATTAACTCTTTACGTTATGTGTGCAATCCCGTGATCCCGAGTTCGATCCTATCTCACGACTATTAATTTTAAGTCCATAAACTTTCAGCTCCCACTTGGACAAAATTCTAATATCGTGATCACATTGACTAGCGTCTAGTTACACTAGCTATGTCACTAGTACAAACCGGGTAAGGTCTCCTGGACAAGAACCTTCTAATGATTACATCATTATTATTATCCTTTCATTTCAAATACATTGTTAATAAGGATATGGATCTAAGTCATTCCTTCATTAACTATTCTGTTTCTCGTTTACGGATATAGCAAGATTACCAAAACACATTTGGGTGTGGCCACACAAACATCTTACTACTCCCCCGAGGGGCCCAGTTGTATTTATACTTCAAAATAAATTTTGAAGGAAACGAATCCCATTTCGACTACAAGCAAAACACATGAACTTCGCAACACTTCTGAAAATAACCCTTATGACTACCAGTTACGTTTAGCGTTAGGTTACCTTACAGAAATGCACTACATTCAATGCAGTTTTCTGGTATCTCAGGTCTAAGGATAACTATTTATGATTTACTTAATGACAAAGATCCATAAAGTAAAATCACATAGTTGGGATAAGTCCAATATTTGATCCATCAAATATCATCCAAAATTGACCAATATACTTTCAAGTATACTCTGTCAACATTTTGAATTGTCTTAGTTTAATAATACTCCCATATTATTAATCGACAACGGACATTTAGAAACATCAAAATGCTCACGGATTAAAACATGTAAAATAGGATACAAAATTAAATAACAGAAAAATAAACGAAACCCAATCTTTATTTCATCAATTTAATAATGTCTTACATCCTTTATCCAAATACTAATCAACAGATTTATTGCATGAATTCGCTAGCTAGTTGCAGCCCAATTGCCTTGGCATGCTTAACTACCTTTGGCCTAGATAAAGCCTTAGTAAAAGGATCAACTACGTTATCATCTGTGTGAACTTTTATTAATTTTATTTCTCGAGCTTCCACTTGTTCTCGAACGTAGTGATATCTACGTTTAAAGTGTCTGGCGCCCTTCATGACTCTAGGGTCATTGGCGAATATTATTGCAGCAGAATTGTCGCAATATATATCAATAGGTTCTTTAATTGAAGGCATCACTCCAAGATCACCAATAAACTTCCTAATCCAAACAGCTTCCATTGCAGCTTCTGAAGCAGCCATGTACTCAGATTGAGTCGCATGCATAGCAATGGTTTTCTGCTTACTACTCTTCCAGTCAACTGCTCCTCCATTGATGACAAACACGTAACCCGTCTGAGACTTCGTATCGTCTTTATCACATTGCCAGGACGCATCACAGAACCCTGTTACATTCAGTTCTGTGTCTGGTTTACCCCCGAATACCAAAAACATATCTTTCGTACTCCTCAAATACTTTAGAATATGTTTAACAGCAGTCCAGTGGAACTTTCCTGGATTCTGTTGGTATCTACTGACCAAGTTCTGAGCAAACGCCACATCAGGCCTTGTACATCTTACAGCATACATAATAGATCCTACTGCCGAAGCATAAGGCACCTTCTTCATGTAAGCCACCTCTTCAGGTGATGATGCATCTTTCTCATGACTTAACTCATGCTTAACCTCCATCGGTAAGAAACCTTTCTTAGAGTTATGCATGTTGTATTTCTTTAATATCTTATCAATATAAGCATCTTGACTAAGACCAATTAACCGTCTACTCCTATCTCGATAGATTTTAATTCCCAGAATATATGCAGCTCTCCCAAATCTTTCATAGAAAAACATTTACCAAGATAATCCTTAACTTCCTTAAGTCTTGGAATGTTACTTCCCATGATTAATATGTCATCGACATAAAGAATTAGGAACACTACATTACTCCCACTAGCTTTGCGGTATACACATGGCTCATCACGATTTTGAATAAATCCGAACTTTTTGATTTCTTCATCAAATCGCTTATTCCATTGACGTGATGCTTGCTTCAAACCATAAATAGATCTTTGAAGTTTGCACACGCGCTTTGGATATTTAGGATCAACGTACCCTTCCGGTTGTTGCATATAGATATCTTCATCTAAGCGACCGTTTAAGAAGGCGGTTTTAACATCCATTTGCCATATCTCATAGTCATAGTATGCTGCTATAGCTATGAGAATCCTAATAGCTCGTAAGTCTGCTACAGGAGAAAATGTCTCCTCGTAGTCTATGCCAAAAGTTTGAGTAAAACCTTTAGCCACTAAACGTGCTTTATAGGATTGTACATCACCATCCATGTCAGTTTTCTTCTTATAGATCCACCTATTTTTCACTACTTTAGCATTTTTAGGTGCGTCTACAAGAATCCAAACATCATTGATTTCCATGGATTTCATTTCCTCATTCATCGCAACTATCCATTTTGACTTTTCTGGATCAGACATTGCGGATCGATAGTTAGCAGGTTCACCAAGATCCCCTACTTCCTCCTCATCATCCTCTATGTAAAGACATAGTTTGTCCGGCGCACGTATAGTCCTTTGAGACCTACGTGGAGGAATTAATTCCGGTGGAACACTCAGACTTTCTGGTTCTTCAGGAATTTCTTCGCTAGTATTTTCAGAAGGCAATGTATCTTCTTGAATTTCTTCAAGATCATAATTTCTCCCACTGAATTCTTGATTTACAAGATCATTTTCAAGGAAATCTCCATACCTAGCCACAACTATTTTGTTCTCAGCCGGATAATAAAAGTAGTAACCCATAGTTTCCTTAGGGTAACCTACAAAGATACATTTAACTGAGCGTTGTTGGAGTTTATCTTCAGAGTCACGTTTCACATACGCCTCACAACCCCAGACTTTTAAATAAGACAAATATGGCTTCTTGCCATGCCATAGTTCATATGGTGTCTTATCAACCTTCTTTGTGGGAACCATATTTAGAACACGAACAGCAGATTCAAGAGCATAATCCCAAAAAGATAATGGTAAAGTTGTAAGATTAAACATAGATCGTACCATATCCAATAATGTACGATTTCTCCTTTCAGATACACCATTTTGTTGTGGAGTATATGGAGAAGTGAGTTTCTGAACAATTCCATTCTCACTTAAATAATCTTTAAACTCTTGACTTAAATATTCACCACCACGGTCAGAACGAAGAGCTTTAATCTTCTTTCCCAGTTGTAACTCTACTTCTGCTTTAAACGTTTTGAATGTTTCAAATACCTCATGTTTATGCTTAAGTAAATAAACATAACCATAACGGCTATAATCATCCGTAAACGTCAAGAAGTAGCTAGCACATTTCCTTGACACATGTCTAAGTGGTCCACACACATCAGTATGTATTAAACCAAGTAGCTCAGTAGCCCTTTCAATATTGCTATTAAAAGGTTTCTTGGTCATCTTTCCAGAGATACAAGATTTACATTTATCAAATGATTCATCATTGATACTTTCCAAAAGCCCATCACGTTGCAGCTTTTGTATGCGAGTCTTCCCAATATGGGCAAGCCTACAATGCCAAAGATAAGAAGAGTTCTTGTCTAACTTACTCTTCTTATTCATGCTAAAAACAGAATTATTTTTCCTCTTGGAATTTTTATCATGCATGTTAATTTCAAAAACACCATTCACAGAAATTGCATCAAAATAGAATAGACCATCTTTGAAAACAGAAATTCTATTATTATCAATCGTGTGAGTAAATCCAAGATCCAACATACAAGAAAAGGAAATAACACCCCTAACAATTGTAGGTGCATAATGACAATTATTTAAAGACAGTACTAAACCCGAAGGTAAAACTAATTTAAATATTCCTATAGCTTCAACCGCTGCTTGTGCGCCATTGCCCACTTGCAGCAATTGTTCCCCATAGGATAGTCTCCTCTTCAACTCAAATCCCTGCAGGGTATTACAAATGTTAATACCACATCCCGTATCATATACCCAGGAGTTTGATTTGTATGAAAGATTAAATAACTCTATCATAAATAAGTTACCTGAAGATGGTGCTGCAGCAACTTGCTCAGCCTTCTTCTTATGTTCTGCCATTTCATGGAGATAGAGAGAGCAATTCCTCTTCCAGTGTCCAGTCATCTTGCAGTAGTGGCAAGTCTCATCTTTCTGAGATTTCTTAGCAAAGTTCTGCTTTGGCTTAGATGTAGTCGCAACTTGCTTGCTCTTATCAGCCTTGCCTTTGCCTTTCTGCTTCTTATTCCCTTTCGGTTTAGGTTTAGACACTCTACCCTTTTGTACATAAAGTACTTGAGGCGTAGCAGTGGATGCCTTATCTTTCAAACCCTTTTCGAAGTCAATGAGCATTGCATGCAAATCATTCACTGTCTTCCCCGTGCAATGCATATTATAGTTACGAACAAAATCACCAAAGTCCTTATTAAGGGACCTATTGATCAAGTTAATAGCCATATTATGATCGAAGGGTTGTCCTAGTGCGATGAGTTGTTCCATATAACCCCTCATCTCCATGTAATGTGCACTTACGGACTTTCCAGGAGCTTGCTTGCAGCTATGTAGAGCATCAACCAGATCATAGATCTCTACAGCTTGTGGCGTTTCATACACTGCCTTGAGTTCATCAAGCATTTGCTTAGGAGGAAATAGCTCATACTTACTTTGAAGTGATGGAGCCATTCTCCCCAACATTACAGCAGCCACCTCATGGTGCTTCTTAACGTTAGCAGCGTGTTGAAGCCTTTCCGCATCAGATGCATCTTCAGCAAGATCCTCCGGAAAAGGAGTTTCCAAGATATTGATAGTACCCGCTGCTCTCAGAACAATTCTTAGTGAGCGGTACCAATCATTGAAATTCGGGCCAGTAAGTTCAGGCCGTTCAAAGAAAGCTTTGAACGCCGAGCTTATTGTCAGATTGCTTTCGGGTTGAGCCATTTCTACAGAAATAAGTTCAAACATTAGTATTTTCGATAATACAATTCAAGAAAATAAAATTACCCCGGTAATAAAACCATAGTATTTTCCTTGAAAAACTAGAACCCATATTGACATAGATTCATCACATCAGTTGATCTGCTAGTGACAAATGTATTCAACATAGTAACTTGTCGAACAATAATTGCCTAAATCAAATTGCAATTTCTAGATATGTTAGGGATTTACATTGCCAAAATCATTTGCATTGTAAACATGTTTTATCCCTACTTTATGCCTTAAGTTTCCAGTTCTCACTGAGTAACTCAATTAAGTCGACTAATCTAAAGAACGTAAAACCTTCATGTGCAATCTTATTCAGTCATGAAGTTTTCTCTCCATTACAACATCGTCCGATATCTTATATGACGACAATTGTAACTTCAAGTGTTCGTCAATTAGAGGGCATATGACTTAAATTTAGGGTATAGATTTTGGTGTCAAAATCATGTACAGAGAAGCATGCATACATCTCCATATCATAAGTTTAATAAAACGTTTAGTAAACTTTTTGGTGAGACTAAAAGTTCATCATATACTTGCAAGTTGAGGTATTGGTTAAACCAATTAAAGATTTTACACACAACTAAATTCACACCGTACTTTTTCTAGAACGTTAGTTATAGCACAAAGCAATAACTTTATTCATTGTGTTTCGGATGTGAATTAATGTAGTTGAATCAACCTTAAAGAATTGTACCAATAACAACCGTAGGTAATTCCAATTTTGACGCACAGGCGAGCCGGGAATTTGGTCAGCGTAAAAGCATAGCACCTCCTTCCTTAACCGGGTACATGACCAGCGGTGCGTTATACCCACTTTATAGTTTGCCAAAATTGAGTAGGCCGTTAAGTTGCTATTGCAATTCTAATTAACGCAAATCATATGAATTTTACATCTCAAAACAATTCATTAATTTTGATAAGATTTAGTCCATATTATTTTTCTAGGAAAAAAATTACCCTTGTTTACAACATACAATAAAAAAACGTATGAAAACAAGTAGTACAAAAAAAACTAAATCAAATAGCCACATGCAAACCAATTTATTCAAAGAACATCAAATCTAGGGTTTTTATAAACATAAAAAGTCTTCCCTAATTTTAAAACTTTGAATCAAATAAAGCAAATAGCAATCAAAATTATATGATCCGTAAGAAACATGCATGTTTATTACGGATCTCCCACATTCTCTTAACAATTAAAAAAACACTACGGATCGTAACCACACATGACATAACAATTAATTCATGCAAAACATCTAAAGTCAATTACCATGTAATTTTAGGGTTTACAAAAAAAATTTTCTTTAATAAAAATTCGACAAAAGTCGATTTTAATAATAATAAAAAACAAAACCCTAATTTTTCATAAAACCTAAAAAACAACATGTAATTTTTAACACAAATCATTATTAGTTAAAAAACTTTAGATCTTGATAATTATAATCATGTTAAAACGGCTCTCTGATACCACTGATGGTTTATATAGTTCATAACAATTATTTAAAACCCTAATATGGATCAAAGAACGCATAGCGGAAGCGATTAACAAGATCATTAATTTAACACAATTATATTAATCAAGATTAGGGTTACATACCTTTATCCTAGCAAGATCCACAAGACGACGGAACGAACGACAACTAGGGTTTATCACGAACACCACCAAGAATATAATCTAAAGGAAGATTATATCACGCTCTTGTACACACGTAATACAACGAGTTAACCGTGAGTCTAGCACGATCAAACCGAGCTTCAACGCTTATGGATTATCTACCCAATAACCCTAAAGAGGGATTAGGACTAGATATTAAGCTAAATCGAAAACCAACCGAAACCCTAATTGGTGAGGGTGTGGCCGGCGATCAAGAGAAGAAAAGGGAGAGGGATGGGTGAAAAATTATGAAGGCTTTAGGTGTTTATATAGGCTAGACAAAACTTGATCTCCAAGTAAAACACCAATTAGGAAAGAAAATCTTTTCCCCCTTCCTTTTTCACCCTTAGGCCGACGCCCCATTAAGGCTCAACTAGGGCTTCCGGAACTTTTCCGTTTTCCTTCTTTTAGCTTCTATTTAATTCCATAACGGTCGTTATAACTTAACTTTTATTTATCAACGATCGTTAGTTAAGTTTAGGTTTGATTTAATAAATATATATAAAATATATTTAATAAATAAATTAACTCTTTACGTTATGTGTGCAATCCCGTGATCCCGAGTTCGATCCTATCTCACGACTATTAATTTTAAGTCCATAAACTTTCAGTAGTGAGCTAGAAGAAGAAAATTAAACACTTAGAGAGGTTCATGAAGAGGAAGATCACCCTGCAGATGACATGGTATCTAATTACCCATCTTTGCTCAGTTAATTAGTTCTTGACAGTTATTTGAAATCATACTGGTGATCTCTTAATGCAATGTGATATCAGATGTGTGTAATACATAAGATCCTCTTTCAGTTGTTCTCATAAAATAGAAACTTAATGGAAATCGTGGAATTCTACTAACTGAGCATGCAGGATATGTGGCACATCATTCAGGAACTCCTCCTTAGATTGTTCTCATAAAACAAATATTACATTGTCTTTTACAAACACACTTCATAAAAATAGATATTTCCTAAACAAAAATAGATATTTCAACTAAAGAATTTAATTTACATCCAAATATATTACGTTGCTTTTTACACATGCACTTCAAAAAAACAGATATTTTATCTCTACAGTCACAGTGAGGATCCATGTGTAGAATACTACTTCTACTCTTACATTTCAATTTCCTTATACTTGAGTTGAAATAATGCATTTACATTTAGTTTTAGGTCACTCCATTGCAAATATAGATGCTTCAATAGTGGCTGGTTAATTACATCATGAAGCAATTAGCTGTTGAAGAGCTTTTAACTTCTAAGAACATATAAATCTTCTTGTGTAGTTTGGAATTGCTTACATGCTAAAATGGTTGTTTCAACTTTCAGTAACCAACTCGCTTTCAAGAATCAGATCTTTACAAATCGCACTTAATCATATATTCTATTTTGATACTATAGAGTAATATTTATAATGGTTATTAATGTTGATTACTTCAAATCAATGTGCACATACCTGGATTCTGATTTCCAAATATGACTTATGTAAGTGCAGTACCACCAGCTTCTCCATGTTATTAACCAACCATATATTGATGGCGATCCGAGGGTCCCTTTGAGCGAACAATACGTCAACAGGTCTCCCACCTGTCAGAACTAAATCTATCGGTTTTCTACTTGTAGCAGAAATTGAGGTTATCAGATCCTTCTGATAACCAGGTAAAAGAAGACGTAATCTGTTATGTTCTTTATTGCCTTGGATCAAATCGAGACCAACAACCACAATTACGAAACCAGCTTCTTGGGATATTGAAAATGTTTTAAAAAATCTGCCCTTAGAAGTACAAGCCACGTTTAGAAAACCATATGAATAAATTGTATTGTGTGCATGGCTAAAAAAAATTTATCTGATACTACATGCAATAATGATAGGAACATAAATTGAAGATTTCAAGTATTGAATTAATTTTGGGATCCAAAATTATGTAAAGACTCACTTTTTTAAAGCATTAAACACTCCAACATGTGTTTTATCAAGTTTTTCTTTTTACTTTTTTGAAGATTCCACCAGAATGAGGCCTGAGCCCTCTTAAAGTAACTTCATTATAGGTTTAGATGCAAGAATATGGGGTATCTCTTGTAACATATGAGAAGAGATGATAGATAGAGACCAAGTCCACACGTAAGTGATGAACCACTTGCACCAGTTATGAGAGATACCAAAAACATTTGGCACGTCGATAATAATCTTAATTTTTGGAATGGCGAGTTCAATCTGTACTTACCTTTGTACCTGTCATATTGATTGGTCAATATCAAAGTATGGGTAGTTGTGCAATGTGTTAAACAGATCATTCTCGGTTTTTTGGAGGCGTAATATGTTTAACACGACATTCCATGAACAAATAAATAAAATCTAAAATTCTAAGTATCATTTTCCTAAAGTTGCATATATGTCCGCTTCAAGGAAGATGACATTTTAATAACCTAAGAAATCCGAAACAAGTGATGGTAATAAGGAAATCACAAAAATAATCGTCTATAGATTGCGTAATGAGAAAGAATAATTACATCACTTGGTTCGATAATAGCTTGATACCCACTGTGAGGAGCCATGGTAGACAGTTTTAATTAGTTTATTTTCTAAAATTTTGATGAAATAAGCACTTGTATATAAGCATATGAGTAGGTGCTTTCTTCACAAATTTCTCGTACCTAATACACACAACACAACAACCAAATACATATGATTATGCATTCTGCAAATGGGCTTTGCATATGTAAGAAAACGTACGTCAATTCAGGCATGGACCTTGCGAATGCGGATGAAATCCATATAAGTTGTTGGATGACGCTATTGACCTTAGAAGTCAAAGTGTGCCTTAAAGTGTATGTGAGAAACTGTAAACTTACATCATGCCTAGGATGGTTCCTTATGAAACTTCCATCCGAACATCCATTAAGTCAGCAAATTCCGAGTGCCAGAATAATATCTGCAAAAAGGAAGCGATAATGAAATTTCAGTTCACAATTATCACAAGTTGATGCTTTGAAATCATCAAAAAAGTTGACAAATTGCAAGAATTTACATTAGTTTCCAAACGGATGGGTCACTGGCAAGATGATGCATTGCTAAAGATCGATATAATCTCGTGATTGTTAGTCTTAAATATTAAACTCCACTACATGTAGATCACATAGTGGTTCCTGAAGATGACCACTTGTTGCCCGTTTCAACAGAAGATGATCCTGATAATTGGCAAGTGTAGGTTATAAACTACTTCAACAATCCAACATCCATATCCCTCCACATCCCCTCTGAAACAAAATTGCTAAACCAGAATATTAGGTAGCATATAAGAGTTTTCAAGACAAGCAAATCAAAAAAATATTCTAGCATAAGTAGTTCATTATTTATTTTCACATGCTATTAGCTCGAACAAAAGATGCAGAATGTTATGAAGAACATGTCTCAAATACTAAAGCCAAACTTGTCCAACAGATACAGTAGAAGGGCATCACAGACAAGAATTATAGCTATTTAACAGCTTCCAGTCCAGTAAAAGCAAGCAGAGAAGAGAAAAGGTTGATGCTCAACTGATGATATCAGGAACTTTGCTCCATTTAACACTAAACGTCGTCAAAAAATCTACAAAAGCAGAGAACAACTACAAAAACTTAGCTACCAAATATAGACCTGATGTAAAGAACCCACTTTATTACAAAAGTTGAGAGAATATAGAAAGAATCTAGTTTTTTAAATCCAAAATAAGTTGAGAGCATTTATCACCTTAAAAGCCTGTTTATCGAAGAGAAGCTGAGAGTAGACCTATTTACATACTTGTAGTAATGGATACCCTATGAACTCCACCTGCAAATATAAAGAACATAATAAGCATATAAGCACTCAAATAAATGATTCCAAACACCCCTTAAACTGAATATTGGTACATTATATCAAGAACGCTAAGATAAAAGCAACGCCTACCTTTTAAAAGTTTCAAGTTTAGTAGTAGCAAGCTAAGCTGCGAGCACCAGCAAGCCAATATGCATTGGTGTTGCGAATAGCAATCTTATGGAGCCAAATAGAACGGTACCAAAGTAATTAGCGTAGCACTATTTGAATAGTTATTCTTACCACCAAAAGGAGATATATATACTTTTTAGAAACAAATCAAAACGCAACAGAAAATATCAAGATGAAAAGTGAGTAACTGGTCTTAACACCACATCCATCTACATTATCTGGCATCTCGTAAGAGATATGGCTTTGAAATGTGTATAGTTGAAGTTCGTTTTTCTCAGTTCTTAACAAATTGAAAGTCCTAACAATATCGAGTTTTTAATTGTTTTTGGTTGGTAAAATTTTTTTGGATATTCTATTGCTAATTCAAACAAAGCCTTGTTAAAATGAAAAATAACGTCTACTTATATGTAAAACAAAGTGCACATACCAAATTTTTATTCAATTAAAATGCTAAATGTAAATTCCACAAACTATAAGGACTGAAAATGTAAATTCTATGAAATATAAATGCCAAAAATGTAAAGCCAGAAAGTTTAAGGACTAAATGTGTAAATTCAGTAAACTAGATGGACTTACAATGAAAACTTAACAAACAATGTAACTAAATTCCAACTAATTGAAAACTAACTAACTACTTTTGAACAAACTTGAAAAATGCAAGGACTGAAATGTAGCAAACCCTAAAAAATTGGAAGATTAGCAAAGTTTTCAAACAGCTTAATAATAGAAGGACCAAAGTGCAATTTTTGACACTATTTGAACAAAAACGGGTTCAATGACAAAATAAGCTCGTTTGAGCTTATTTCTCAACCAAATTTGATCAAACCAGTTTCAAACGTTTTAAAATCAAAAGTTAGCTAGACCTATCCAAGGAATTAAGCTAAAAGTGATTAGAACTCTGATAAGCTAAATTCAATAAGCTCAAATTAAGCTACCAATTAAGCTAGACTTGCACTTCTTGATTTTAATGAAAATTCTTGTTAAACAACTCAAAAGAAAGACGGGATATCAAGTCTCAAAGAAAATGATCAAGTAATAAGCCCTAAATCTGAAAATAAGCCAAAATTGTGCTTATGTTGACTTTCGTTGACCAGAATTTTCAAAAAGCTCAAAATCTCAAAATTTATCCAGGAACACTTTTGGAATGAAAATGTGAAAGAAAATTAGCTAGTTTATGAAGTAGAAAATGAGATATGAGAAATCAGTTTGCATTTTACTATAGGGAATTGCATTTGCTCTAATGCTTAAACTTTGGCTTATTTCTTACTCAATTCTTGATACTGTACAAATTCCTTTTACACATTAAAAGTTCATATGTTGAGTGAGAAATGAGAACCGGTTTGAAAAGATTTCATCAAAGATTAAAGAAATGCCAATCAAATGACAATCACAACTTTCTGAAAATATGTTTGTTAAAAACTGACCCAAACCTTTTTTATGACCAATTGCCTTTTTGACCAAAATCTTGACTAGAAAATGACTGAAAACTAATTGTTATGACTAAATGACTTGAATTGAACAAATACTTGCCAATTGCTAACACTTGAAAAGCAATTACAAGCTAATGCCAAACACCACTTTTCTGATATATTTCAAACTTTTATGAAGAATTTTTAAGCTAATGATTAGACTGAATGAAAAGTAATATCACAATAAGTTCAATAGCTGAAATGAAGTGTATTTGAACTAGAAACAAGCAGTTAAACTCACTAGTACTCAAAATGATTAGTAAAGCTAGAATGACTGATAAATGTGGAAAAACAGGACAAGAACTAGACCTATAAGCAAGTATAAGCTACACTTAAGCTACAAAAGCACTAAAAGCATATCAGATATAAGCTAACAACTTTTATCATGCATTCAAACAAAGATTAAGCTAGGAATGAAGCATGCATTCAACAGTTAAGTGGAATTACAACTCAGAATACAAGACCTTTTAGCTTAGGCCTCCTTTGGGGAGTAGAGGAGCGCTGAGCTCTCTAAACCAGTGCTAACCATCACCTTAGCACTAGAACACACTAAACAGCTACAATTCAGCAACTACCAACCACCAAATCTCCATTAATGGACTGCAAACTTCAAAATCTGCTAGAACTTGGACTTGGATGAAAAGAACAGGTACAACAGCTCCAAAAACTTCACAAGTAGCTAATCATGATCAAGCTATGATCATAACTAACTAACAACAGCAACAGGATAACAATGGTGCAAGTATGAACAGTGATTAAGGGGAATGAAGTGAATTTTTATTGATTTGATTGAGAAAGTAGTTATAGAACTGGTAAGTTTGTTACAACTAACTATAACAGACTCAAGAGTTTGTCAGACTCTTGAGTTGTTAAGCTACAACTAAGCTGAGATGAAAGAAAAACTAAAAGTGTGTGTGATTTCACACTTTTCTACAATACAAGAAATGAGACTAATCCAAGGTATTTATAGACAGCAAATGTGAAGTGGTTGGGGTTGGTGACGTGTTAGAACCAATCAGAAACTTCCACGTGTAACATTCTGCTCAATTGAGTTTTGCAGGTTATGAACACATTTGGGGATTTCTTTGTTGTTGATCTTGAGTGTAATTGATTGTGATCATTGAATTCGTCTCTCAAAACCGATCACTTTTCATGTTTATACCATCTTCTGAAATTGCCTCTAGCTAAATCCCGTTCCTGGTAAATTGTGTTGTAGAAGATGACACGTGGCAGGATTGTATTGGCCATGGGAGTAGCACACAGATCATTATCTAAAGTGGATAATTCTGATTATTGCATGTTGCATTTCTATTGGTTGAGAAAGACTTAGTGCGCAGCACTATTGGGATTTGCTCAATTAATGTTGGCGGCTGAAAGTGGGTAATAAATGAGCTGACTTGGTGATCCTTGTCACTTGTTCCTTCACTTCTCATTGGCTGATATTGGTTTCACACGGATTAAGCTTATCATAACTTTCCAAAAATGGCAGAATAAGTCCCTTAACTTGGCAGAATGTAATTTTGAGCTAGTAACTTCATTCTTTTGGCAATTTAAGTCCTTCCACTTGCAAACTTGATCAAGAAGCTCCTTTGACTTGGTTGACTTAAGAGTTGACCAGATTTGACTTTGATCTTGACTTTGTCATATTTACACTTTTGGTCCTTCATCTTTGGCAGATTGTCAAGATAGGTCTTACACTTCAAAGTCTTGTCACTTTTGATCCTTCTTTGTCTTTTTCATCAAATTAAGCTTGATTTTCCTTTGTTTGCTTGAAAATGCATCCTTCTTACCTATTTGAGCACAAACACAAAACATACCACATAATTCCGCTTTATAGCACAAAGTTTAGGTATTTTTCTTGTGTTTTAGGGTGATTTGTTGATAAATTGATATGAGTTTTTGCTCATATCAGGCATCATTAGAGTAGGGCCCATCATGACCCGGAGATCTAACACCAGAAAGTGAGAAAGCAATGCTGCATGTTTCCTTTGGTACAAATAATTTAAACTTATGACCATTAACAACATATTCAACAACAAATGCCATTCTTCTGTTATGCTGCAACTATGGGAGGATTCATGGCTTTCTGATAGAGGAGTATAAGAATAAACTTGTTATTTAGTTTTATTTTGTCATATTTTCTATTTAGTTTTCTTATTTTGTGTTTCCTAAGAATACTATTGTTTTCTTTTTCCTCAAGTTTAGTTTTCTTATAAAAACTATGACTTGGGTTTATTGTATGATGATTGAGATATGAATAAAAAACACGGACTTGTAGTCTTTTGTTAATTGACTTGAATTCAGGCTAGGGTTTATTGTTCAATTTTCACCCTAATCATCGGGCATTCGTTTGAATCAACGATTGTTGGAAGAGTTGATTCTGGTATTCTTTGTGAATCAACAGATTCAATTAATTATCCTTGTTCAAACTGCATCAGTTGGTATCAAGAGCCGAAGTTCCTGTTTAAGATGTCTTCAAGAAGAAGTAGGAATGTTCATGATGTGTATGAACAAGAATTGGAGCATCGTATTATGGCAAAGATAGAGGAGCGAATGGATCTATTCTTTGATAAATTGACTAACCGGATGAAACACTTGAGGAACCGGCGTGGTGATCGTAACGGTCGGGGTATTGAACATGGTGAGTCAGAAAACCCATTTGTTGATCCCGAAGATGACGATGATGATGTCGTTTGTAGTGATTATGAAGCAGCCCCGGTTTATGATGAAGAACCCGAGGAAGAGGAGTATCCTTTTGTTGACATTTATCATAATTGTCAAAAAGAAGAAAATGATGTGTCATCTTCAGATGTTATGTTGGATGTTGAAGAAGAATCAATGGCAGTTTATGATACTGATCTTGAAGATGTCATTGAGGAGGAAGAAGGATTTTTTGGGGAAGGAAGATTCGGTGGAAAAGAAGACAACATCGAATACGTTGTAGTTGTGGCTAACGATCTATGTTCTTCCATGATCAAAACTACATTAAGTGTTGATTCTTCAAAACTCGTTGTTTCAAACCCTCATGAGTTATTTTGGTTGCAAAAAGGTCAAATGGGTGGTTGTTAGTATCTTGATTGAAAAAAACACATATCAAAAAACCGCACCCATGGTCGGTAAGTATGGTTTTAGGACGATCAAGGTTCGAGGTCGATTCCTTAGAAATAAAGGGAATTTGATGCAAGGGATACAAATTTGGATGCTACGAGTATAAGAGACGAGTGAGACAAACTCGAGACGGGTTTTTTGAAGTAAGGGAGAATGATGGAGGAGCATAAGAATAAACTTGTTATTTAGTTTTATTTTGTCGTATTTTCTATTTAGTTTTCTTATTTTGTGTTTCCTAAGAATAATATTGTTTTCTTTTTCCTCAAGTTTAGTTTTCTTATAAAAACTACGACTTGGGTTTATTGTATGATGATTGAGATATGAATAAAAAACACAGACTTGTAGTCTTTTGTTAATTGACTTGAATCCAGGCTAGGGTTTATTGTTCAATTTCACCCTAATCATCGGGCATTCCTTTGAATCAACGATTGTTGGAAGAGTTGTTTCTGGTATTCTTTGTGAATCAACAGATTCAATTAATTATCCTTGTTCAAACTACATCACTTTCTTGACTGATCTCTAAAAATAAGCCACAATAAAATAAATATGACACACAGAAACCCCTGATCATAAACAAATAAATAGAGTTGAGAATTCTAACCACCAAAATATCTGTGACATGCATGCTTGGAGGATCTTTTGTAGAATAAATTCCCTTTCTTCCAGAGGTAGCACGAATTCAACTACAAGAAGATTCTCACAGTGATCTGACACGTACTGAAATCGATATAATCTCTAAAATCAGATTAATATACACGTACTAAAATCGATAAATATAAACTTGTACATTATAGTCAGACACAATAATCTGTCAAACACAGGTTCCATAATGTTATATACATTAAGCTTCACGTGTATTAAATCTAATAAGTGCATACATATCATGATCCCGCATTCACATGATCCCTTAGCAGCAAGTAATCTTCGAGCGTCATGGAAATCATGCTTGATCAATTAGACACCAATAGAATGAGTCAACTATTTTAAAGGCATGACAACATTAGATTTACAAAAACATTCATTCTGTTGCTGGAGGAAGTCGTAAAAGTACAAAGTTCCATTAACAAAGTTCCTTCCATGAATATTTTTAAGATGGTGATTAACATCACCCCATATTGGTGATTAACATCCAAAACAAATCTTTCAATGATGTAGCAAATTTATTCAAGATACCTGTTAGATAGTAATGACGTATAGTCCCCAGCCGGGTCATGAACCCGGCCCACGGGTACTACCCGTATCTGATTGGTGTATTTTGCATACACCTAATAGCATGTTAATTTAGCTTAATTATATATTTATTTGTTGTTATATATGTACTTTGTGTTTGTTTTGTGATTATGTAGGTTACGAGCGAAATGAAATAATATGACCGCTTAATTAATTTTTTTTGGAGAAAAGATATTGTGAGCGCCGATAAATGAAGAAAAAATATTGAAGAAAAAGATTTGACCGCGTCGCAATATTTTCGGTCATCTTTTATTTGTCCGGGCTTCGTTTGAGCATATGTTGGCGTTGGGTTATATTTTATTGGGCCAAAGTTATTATATGTTAAAAGAATTAAAAAAAATATAGTTATTGGCCCATTTGGACCCAATGGCCCAAAAGCCTAACCGACACCAAGCACAATTATAAAAGAAAGAAAAAAAACGTGACAAAGGGAGGACAGAGGCGAGTCGACATTGATTATTCACAAGGAGTAGGAGTCGATTATTATATAATTCACAAAGAAGACTATTGGTTGGCAAAGGGTCAATATATATATTGAATTGTGGAAGTAGTCGACATATATTGCAACATTGTGAATAAAAAAACAACAACAGTGGAGAATCACAAAGTGGAGCCGTAATAGATATATAAAAAAAAGAATGATGGTTGAGATTAAGCGGGTCGGGTACATCGCGATGTCCGGCTAATTTTGTTGTAATTCCTTCCGGTAACTTTGTTTATGGTTTGATCATTACTTTTGGGTTATCATATTTTTACTACATTGATTTATGATTTATTTATAAATTATTTTTATTGACTTAATATTATGTTTAATTAATTGTGTGAGATAATTTATTATTAGTTAACGACTCATACTTATTTTATTTAGTTAAAAAAAAGATGGTCGTATAATAAACATAAGTTGTACCTAACTAAATTGTTAGAACATAATTATTGGTTGGATTAATATAAGATTTATTATCGCGAGTAATTGATAAACATAATAAATGCCAACATTAATTCATTCATATTAAGTTAAAATAATCTTTGTAATTGGTTCTAAAAAGTTTCGATAATCCATAAGTGTGATCAACCATAAATAGTAGGAGCTGGAAGGGATTGCATTTTCCTTTTAATTGTTTACATCTTTATTTTATTTTTCTAGCTTTACTATTAGCTAAATAATTATTTTAATTTTTAATCCGCATTTTTATTATTAAAAGTATTTTAGTTGTTAGATTTCAAAACCAAAACTTTGATTGATCAGTGATCACCCCAAAACTTAAACTATAACCACATAGTCCTCGTGGATCGATACCCGCTTACCCTATCTAGTATAAGGTAATTAGGTTATTTTTGACCGGCACTTCGACATCGATCAAAAATTTGGCGCCGCTGCCGGGGATTCAGTGAGCTTTTCGTTTAAGTTTTTGTTAATATTTTTCTTTAATAAAATACAAAAATACAAAAAGATTTTATTTTTCTTGTTTTGTTTTGTTTTGTTTTGTTTTGTTTTGTTTGTTTGTTTTGTTTCTTGTGAGTGTGCAGGTTAGTGTATGCGCACACGTAGATCGGGACGTACATCACCGTTAGCTTACGATCCTGAGGTTGAGAAAAGTGCACGGTTAAGAAGGAAGACGTTTCGACAATTTTCTACTAATCTTGATTTTTTAGGTTTAGCAGATCTTTTCGCTGAAATGCCAGGTGACGAAGATGTTGGCGGAAGTGCTAGCGGCAGTAGTAGCGGAGAAGAATCTCCACCACGGGGTGTTGATTCTTATTACAGGCTGGGGATCTTCGAGGATCCCTCGCCTATCGTTTATCCGGATCCGGTTAAAGGGGTTACAAGTAACTTCAAGATCCAGCCGAACCTCATAGAAATTTTGCCAGTGTTTAGAGGTCGTGAGGAGCCATACGCACATCTGCGAGAATTCTTCTCAATTGCTAACACACATCAGGTTAATAACATTACCAAGGATGAGGTAAGACTTCGCCTTTTTCCTTTTTCTCTTAAAGATCAAGCTAATGACTGGTTCTCATCTCTTGAGCCAGGTAGTATTAACTCATGGTCTGAAATACAATCTGCTTTTCTTGAGGAATTTTATTCTATAAGTAAAACTGCTGCCATTAGGAATAAGATTAAATCCTTTCGTCAAATCCCAGGCGAGCAGTTTCATGAAGCATTTAATAGACTTAAGGAGTTATTAAGAACATGCCCTCATCACGATGTTACAAAATGGGAGCTTGTCAAAGTCTTCTATGATGGGTTGGATTATAACAACCAACAATTTGTGATGGCCACTAGTGGGGGTATGTTTTTCTCGCGACCTATGGAGGAAGAAGGGGAGTTTTTTGAAAAACTAAGCAAAGGTTCTAAGACCCAAGCTTCAGTGGATCGAAACAACCACCCATCTTCCGCCAATTATGTGTCTAACCAACGTGGCACAAATTCTGAAATTAGCGAGTTAAGTAAGAAAGTTGATCTTTTGTTAAAAAATATAGGAAAAGGTGTGCCGAATGTGTCTAACGTGTCGCATAGTGGGTGTTCAATGTGTGGTGATCCGAGTCACTCTGTCGATAATTGTCAAAGTTGGGGGGCACCACCAAATGAGGAGGTAAATGGAGTCTATGGTGGTCGTCCACGAAATGACCCATTCTCCGAAAGTTACAATCCTGGATGGCGCAATCACCCCAACCTCCGTTGGAAAGATGAAGACAATCGCCCTAATAATGCCCAACAACAACACTATGGTTACAAACCAAGGTATGAGGGTGGTGATTCATCTAATTTCCAACAAAATTCTTACAATCATAGGCCACAACAACAATATCCAAATCAGGGCCAAGGCCAAGATGACAACCGTCTCTTGAACCTTGACCGAAAGTTTGATAGGCTTATGGATTCATTGTCTACAAACAATCAAGAGATTAATAGAAAATTTGAGGTCACTAATCAAAGACACGAGACCACTACTAAATCTATTGCAGCTCTTGAGAGACAAGTTGGTCATTTAGCGGATCAATTAAGCAAAAGAGATGAGAGAAGGCTACCGAGCTACCCCACCATGAATCCCGCACACAAAAAAAATGGAAATGAGCACGTGAATATGGTGACGTCTCTTCGAAACGGTAAAATCTATAACAATGACAAGGGAATTCCAAATTCTCCTGATGTCGAGGATTTCGTTACCGATGACGAAATTATTCTTGAAGGTAAAAAATCTGATAATGTTAAGTCCGGTTCTGAGTTGGTAAATGATTTGTTAAATGATTTTCCTAAACCAACAACACCGAATCCTAAAGCTACTGAATCTTCCGAAGTTGGGGAGGGTGGTGTGTCCAGCACACCTTACCCTACGGCTTTGGAGAAATCGACGTCTGCAAAGTTAGCTAAAAAGGGTCCTCATGCTGAGGATATGTGGGAGACTTTCAAGCAAGTTAAAATCAATCTCCCCCTTATTGATGCTATCAAGCAAATTCCTGCTTATGCCAAGTTTTTAAAGGATTTGTGTACTCAGAAGAGGAAGCTGAAGGCGTCTTTGCCTAAAAAGATTGACCTAACTGAGCATGTTAGTGTAGTCTTATCTAGCTCTCTTTCTCCTAAATTTAAAGATCCTGGAGCACCGTTGATTTCAGTGGTGGTCGGAAATATTGCCATTAAAAAGGCGCTCCTTGATCTTGGTGCCAGTATTAACATCCTTCCTGCTAATTTGGTCGATAAGTATGACTTAGGAACTCTTCGTAAGACAGACACTATTATTTCCTTAGCCGATCGATCTACTAAAATTCCTAGAGGTATCTTAGAGGATGTTATTGTGAAAGTTGATGATTTCTATTACCCAGTTGACTTCTTTGTTATGGACACCGAGTCACAATACAAAGATGTTCAACCAACTATTATCCTTGGGCGCCCATTCTTAGCCACGATAGATGCTAGGATTAATTGTCGAACTGGCGCCATTGATATTGCATTCGGTAATAAGAAGATAAGATTGAATGTGTTTAATTCTATGAATTATCCTACGATGAATGAATGTTACCAAGTAGATGTGATCGATGAGGAAGTCCAAAAACATGCACCCCGTATGCTTAAGGATGATCCTTTGGAATTATATCTAACTGGTGATAATGAGGAGATTCTTGATGTTGCTGAAGTTCTAGAGATTCAAGAGTGTTTATTCACTTCTTTGGACCATCAAAAACCACCTTGGTCGTATAAAGCGGAGCCCTTACCTTCTACTTTTGACACGGCTACGAAGCCGTCTTTGGAGGTGCCTCCAACTCTTGAGCTAAAACCTTTGCCATCCAATATCAAATATGCTTTTCTAGGTCCTAACAATACTTTACCCGTTATTGTTGCGTCTGATCTTTCTGAATCACAAGAGGAAGCACTTTTACAAGTGCTTTCCAAGTACAAAGCGGCAGTGGGATGGACAATTGTAGATTTGAAAGAGATCAGCCCTTCATTATGTATGCATCGAATTGTTACGGACCCAGATATTAAGCCAGCAAGAGATGCGCAAAGGCGTCTGAATCCTAATATGAAAGAGGTGGTGAAGACGGAAGTTCTTAAATGGTTAGATGCCGGTATTATCTATCCCATCTCGGATAGTAAATGGGTAAGTCCCACTCAAACGGTGCCTAAAAAGGCCAGAATCACCGTTGTTGAAACCGAGAATGGGGAAAACCTCACAACCCGACCAGTCACTGGGTGGAGAGTTTGTATAGATTACCGTAAGCTGAATAATGCCACATCTAAAGATCATTTTCCACTACCTTTCATTGATCAAATAGTTGAGAAGCTTTCTGGTAAGAAATTCTATTGCTTCTTGGATGGGTACTCCGGTTATAATCAAATACCCATCCATCCTGATGACCAGGCCAAAACTACGTTTACGTGTCCATACGGGACGTTTGCATTTCGAAGAATGCCTTTTGGCCTGTGTAATGCACCCGCTACCTTTCAGCGGTGTATGATGAGTATCTTTTCTGACATGGTTGGAGAATCTGTAGAGATATTTATGGATGATTTCTCCATCTTTGGTCAATCCTTTGAAAGCTGCCTTAATCAGCTTGAAAGTGTGTTAAAAAGATGCACCGAAACTAATTTGGTGCTTAGTTGGGAGAAGAGCCATTTCATGGTTCGAGAGGGAATTGTATTAGGGCATGTTGTGTCTGAAAAAGGATTTGAGGTTGACCGTGCCAAAGTTCAAGTAATTTCAACCCTTCTTCCTCCCACTACCGTCAAAGGTGTGCGTTCTTTTCTTGGTCATGCCGGGTTCTATAGGCGATTTATTAAAGATTTTAGTGCAATAGCAAAGCCTCTTTGTAATCTACTCTTAAAAGATGCACGCTTTGACTTTGATGAATCGTGTCTGAAAGCATTCAACATGCTCAAGCAAAAGCTTGTAGAAGCCCCTATTCTGCAATCACCTGATTGGAATAATATGGCCGCTTAATTAAATTTTTTTGGAGAAAAGATATTGTGAGCGCCGATAAATGAAGAAAAAATATTGAAGAAAAAGATTTGACCGCGTCGCAATATTTTCGGTCATCTTTTATTTGTCCGGGCTTCGTTTGAGCAATTGTTGGCGTTGGGTTATATTTTATTGGGCCAAAGTTATTATATGTTAAAAGAATAAAAAAAATAGTTATTGGCCCATTTGGACCCAATGGCCCAAAAGCCTAACCGACACCAAGCACAATTATAAAAGAAAGAAAAAAAAACGTGACAAAGGGAGCACAGAGGCGAGTCGACATTGATTATTCACAAGGAGTAGGAGTCGATTATTATATAATTCACAAAGAAGACTATTGGTTGGCAAAGGGTCAACATATATATTGAATTGTGGAAGTAGTCGACATATATTGCAACATTGTGAATAATAAAACAACAACAGTGGAGAATCACAAAGTGGAGCCGTAATAGATATATAAAAAAAAGAATGATGGTTGAGATTAAGCGGGTCGGGTACATCGCGATGTCCGGCTAATTTTGTTGTAATTCCTTCCGGTAACTTTATTTATGGTTTGATCATTACTTTTGGGTTATCATATTTTTACTACATTGATTTATGATTTATTTATAAATTATTTTTATTGACTTAATATTATGTTTAATTAATTGTGTGAGACAATTTATTGTTAGTTAACGACTCATACTTATTTTATTTAGTTAAAAAAAAAGATGGTCGTATAATAAACATAAGTTGTACCTAACTAAATTGTTAGAACATAATTATTGGTTGGATTAATATAAGATTTATTATCGCGAGTAATTGATAAACATAATAAATGCCAACATTAATTCATTCATATTAAGTTAAAATAATCTTTGTAATTGGTTCTAAAAAGTTTCGATAATCCATAAATGTGATCAACCATAAATATTAGGAGCTAGAAGGGATTGAATTTTTCTTTTAATTGTTTACATCTTTATTTTATTTTTCTAGCTTTACTATTAGCTTAATAATTATTTTAATTTTTAATCCGCATTTTTATTATTAAAAGTATTTTAGTTGTTAGATTTCAAAACCAAAACTTTGATTGATCAGTGATCACCCCAAAACATAAACTATAACCACATAGTCCTCGTGGATCGATACCCGCTTACCCTATCTAGTATAAGGTAATTAGGTTATTTTTGACCGGCACTTCGACATCGATCAAAAATTTGGCGCCGCTGCCGGGGATCAGATGGAAACAGTGGATGTGGTTTACTTGGAACCAATCCAACCGTCTCAATAGCTCATACGAGTTATGTCTGGCTGAAGACGGTAAACTTAGCGCTTCGTGGGAGGCAACCCGTGGTTTGTGGAACTTTGTGGGTGTGTTCACTACAAACCCTCACGAGACAAAACTCGTCCAGTTGGGCTACCGAGTGGTTTAAAGGCTTGTTGCATACGCTAAATGCAACCGTGATTCCTACGAAAGTGAGTTAGGTTTTTGTTTTTTGTGTGAGTTTGTCAAATTGATTTTTAACCAAAATTTCAATTTAAAGTTTTTTGCATTAGGGGAAATGCAATGCTTTAAGTTGAGGGGGGGTGGAACATGTGTTACATGCTTTTGTGTGAAATTTTGGTCAAAATGGGTTAAAATGTGATTTTTGGGAAAAATTGAAAATTTTTAAAATTTTAAATCACAGTATAAGAGTCTTGTGCTAATTGGATGTGGAAGTTTCTTCTACATATATGTTTGTTGAATGTTTACAGATTCTGAAGGTTAGCTTGTGGATGATTTATTGGAGCAAGCTAGAGGATTTGTCCATAATTATCAGGTGCACCCGATTCCATTGTTTAATTTGGTTATTAAATTGATTTGATTGTTTGCATGTAGTTAGGCATATGTATAATTTAGATGATCAAACCACGCCGGTTGAATTCCCTCTACTTGCCTTTGCTTAGATCGAGTAGAAAGTTTGAATAAATAATATGCAATATGGTAATGTAATTATTGGGTTAAGACATTTAGAATTGATCTTATTCGGCCCGCCACCCGCGCACGGTGGCCTTTGAAAAGAGTTGGAGAACTGTCATAATTATTGGTGGTAGTCATATGCTGGGCTTGCCTATCTGATTCGTCACCCGCGCAAGGTGATACTTTAGTTGTTAGCATGGGTCAGATGCCAATTCTTATGATGGATAGCATTGCACTTAGCTGAGACAATTTTATGTGAAATAACCCAATCCTTGTATTGTTGTAATGAAATTAGGAAGGTTAGTTTGATTTAGTGCATTGATTAATTAGACTATGTGGTAGATAACTCCATCATGTGATGTACCAGTAAGCACGAAATATACTGTTCCCATTTAATTAAACAGACTTAATTAACCGGTTCTCATGTGCTAAAGTGTCTTAGTATGCACCTATAGGATAGATATTCATTTTTCTGAATAATTGGTCTTTATATCAACCTTAAAAGAAGTGTATTAAGCGTTCGGGATGACTTGTATAAGAAACGGTCTCGAATGGCTAAAAAAGAGAGAGCTTATGTGTGATGTGAAAAAAAAAGTAAAAAAGAAAAATGAAAAAAAAATGTGTGAAAAAAAAATGATGAGAAAAAAAAATGGAAGTATGTAAGCTAAAGTATGATGGCTTATGATGTGCTCTTATGCTATAAAAACTCCAATGTTATAAAAGGTGTACGATATTCTCACCTCTTGTTTTAGATTAATGTTTATATTGATTATAGGTGCGCATTAGGTACGTTGGACACATGGTTAATTATATGAAACATAAAGTAAATGGAATCAATGGGAATAGTTATGCTAAGTGTTTAAGAAGGACAAAAATATTGGTAATCATTTTGGATTATTTGTCATGTAGGATGGTTATTAGTGTATTAGATTGAATGTAATCTTTTTGATGAAATTTCAATTGTATGATAAAAATTATGAAATTAACATGCTTGTATATTTTTATTTTATTTTTACTTAGGACACGTAAAAGTTTAAGTGCGAGGGGATCTGATTGGTGTATTTTGCATACACCTAATAGCATGTTAATTTAACTTAATTATATATTTATTTGTTGTTATATATGTACTTTGAGTTTGTTTTGTGATTATGTAGGTTACGAGCGAAATGGAATAATATGGCCGCTTAATTAATTTTTTTTGGAGAAAAGATATTGTGAGCGCCGATAAATGAAGAAAAAATATTGAAGAAAAAGATTTGACCGCGTCGCAATATTTTCGGTCATCTTTTATTTGTCCGGGCTTCGTTTGAGCAATTGTTGGCGTTGGGTTATATTTTATTGGGCCAAAGTTATTATATGTTAAAAGAATAAAAAAAATAGTTATTGGCCCATTTGGACCCAATGGCCCAAAAGCCTAACCGACACCAAGCACAATTATAAAAGAAAGAAAAAAAACGTGACAAAGGGAGCACAGAGGCGAGTCGACATTGATTATTCACAAGGAGTAGGAGTCGATTATTATATAATTCACAAAGAAGACTATTGGTTGGCAAAGGGTCAACATATATATTGAATTGTGGAAGTAGTCGACATATATTGCAACATTGTGAATAAAAAAACAACAACAGTGGAGAATCACAAAGTGGAGCCGTAATAGATATATAAAAAAAAGAATGATGGTTGAGATTAAGCGGGTCGGGTACATCGCGATGTCCGGCTAATTTTGTTGTCATTCCTTCCGGTAACTTTATTTATGGTTTGATCATTACTTTTGGGTTATCATATTTTTACTACATTGATTTATGATTTATTTATAAATTATTTTTATTGACTTAATATTATGTTTAATTAATTGTGTGAGACAATTTATTGTTAGTTAATGACTCATACTTATTTTATTTAGTTAAAAAAAAGATGGTCGTATAATAAACATAAGTTGTACCTAACTAAATTGTTAGAACATAATTATTGGTTGGATTAATATAAGATTTATTATCGCGAGTAATTGATAAACATAATAAATGCCAACATTAATTCATTCATATTAAGTTAAAATAATCTTTGTAATTGGTTCTAAAAAGTTTTGATAATCCATAAGTGTGATCAACCATAAATATTAGGAGCTGGAAGGGATTGCATTTTTCTTTTAATTGTTTACATCTTTATTTTATTTTTCTAGCTTTACTATTAGCTTAATAATTATTTCAATTTTTAATCCGCATTTTTATTATTAAAAGTATTTTAGTTGTTAGATTTCAAAACCAAAACTTTGATTGATCAGTGGTCACCCCAAAAATTAAACTATAACCACATAGTCCTCGTGGATCGATACCCGCTTACCCTATCTAGTATAAGGTAATTAGGTTATTTTTGACCGGCACTTCGACATCGATCAGTATCCGGCCCATCACGAATGGGTGGGAATAATGTTATTTGAGCTCATGGGCTTGGATGAACAGTAACCTCACACACGTGTGTGGCCCACGGCCCGGCATGCCCGGTGCAGGGTTAGACAGAATCATACTCCTACTATGAGTAGGATTTATCTCAAAGGAGAGGATATTCACTCACCATAATTAGAAGATAACAATCAATATAAATCTGGTGTTTATCCTTTCCTTGGGGCCGAAGCATCAGTGACAGCCCATTAGGGTTTCACTGCCTATATAAGGAACCCCCAAGGGTTCCACAAAGGTAATACATTCTACACACTTTCAACTCTCTTCCGATTCCTATAACCCTAACCGATTACTTACTCTCACGCCGGAGTCTAATCGTGGGAAACATTCCCACGGTAAGCCTAACGCGTGTTGTTTAGTGTGCAGGATCCCAACCAGATAATTCACTTGGTGCAGGAGCCGGAGTCCAGCCAACCCGAATTAAGCCTAATTCGGGTCTAGCAAGGATCACCCAACTTTTGTATCAACAAGTTGGAGCCATCCGTGGGACCCTTACACTAAGCTAGAGCGAAATCTCATCTCGAATTCTCAATGACGAAGGGTCATCCGCAGGGAAACCCCAGGAACACAAATCCTGGGAATCGGAAGTCCCCAGGGGAAGGGATATTCATTCCCACTCGATCCCCTAGCAACCAAGCCGGTGGACCAAACAACGGATGTGGTCTTCAGTCCATGGGTATGACAAGCACGTTCCCTGTCACCCCACCACCTACTTCGACCTTGGATAACCCTGATCCAGGGAGTGCGCCCAACCCCCCTAACAAGGAGCCACGCAGACCATCGACTGAGGAAGAAGTAGAGGTCGAACCGCTCAGTGAGGAAGATCTCACTCGAGTTCTCACGCAGAACTTCGAGAGGATCGTACCAGGAATTGCATCAAGGTTGAACCTAGGGAGGGACCTCCAATCTAGGCTCAACTTTGGCCACGCCGGACCAGGCACCTCTTCTCAAACTCAAAGGAAGCGAAGGACACGACCTCAGGAGCGGAACCTCTTTACGGAAACTCGCCAACCCAGGAATGTGTTAGAACGCATAGGGGATCGTCTCATGCAAGAACTAATAGAATCCCGTGAGGAGGGAGAGAGGTCTGATGATAGGTGTAAAAACACCCATCCTTTTAACACTTAATTATAATGAAAACGAGACCATAACGTGTATTTTATGTCGTAAATGTCGGAATTATGCGTGGTTTGTGTTTTTGTTGTGTTTTAGGATCAAAATGTGAAAAGGGAAGTGTCACACCCCACCAATGGCAGAATATGGGGCGTGACGTATGGATATCATCACAACATGGCGTGTCTATAGAGATAGCTATATGAAATAAGAAATGTCATAAAATGGTGACACAAAAGTCATGACAATATCTCAACAATGCAGGAGTCTAGGTAAGTAGGTAACAGTCCTACCTCTTACCCACGACAAACAAATAACACTAACAATCAACATATAGGTTCATAGTATCACTATTCAAACACATGAAAATAAACTAAGAAGGAACGGGGATCTCCTTCTAAATGCAATCCTAATGCATCCAAATCTAGCCACTTCTATCCTCAAGCTTAACCACATTCTCACCTGAAAGAGACACTAAAACACGTCAACATAAAGTTGGCGAGAGTCATAGGTTTAGACTCAAACGCCAAAATCATACCATAAGCTGTGAGTACAACCAAAAGTTAAAAACGTATGGACAATGTGATACTAACATGCATTAACAAACTAACATTCAAGATTTAACTAATCAAACCAAAACCAAGTCCAAATCCAACGCTCCCAGCCTTACCAAACACCATACTCCCATAGGTACTCAAACACCTATGAACCAATCCCAAGGCCCCGCCTTGCCAATATCCCCTTGGTACCAAGTCAAAACATAAACAATCAAGAATTATCTAAAAGTTAATCACATAAGTATGCACACATAAGTCCATTACCAACGCCAAACTTTCACAGCATAAATTTATAAATAACATAACACAGTATCTCTTCCATCCCATCTGGAAGTCAAAAAAACAATAGTAAACATGGGACTATGAAACTCACCTGATTGAGCTTCTCCAAAAGTCCTCGCACTAGCAAAAAGCTAACAAACCAAAAACACATAATCAAAACATAATCCAATCACTAAGATGGCTCATCAACCTATGATGAACATCTAACCTCCTCTTATATAAATACCTCATTACACCCCTCTATAAAGCCCTTAACTCATTTTACTTCATATCCCGTCCCGTTAACATTTTACCCAAAACAGTCCCAGTTTTAAGTCTCCAAACTATAAGTCAAACGACCACCTAAATATACCCATGATCTCTGTAAAGGGAATATTTATGCCCTTACGTATGTTATCTAACACCTCCCACTTGCCCTAACCTTAAAGCTACTGTTAAGGCCCCGATATATATATATATACTTTTATCATTCCAGATTTACTGATTTTAAACATACACAAAGTTTGTTATGATTAGGGGGTCTTACCCTAAACCAAAACCTTAGCCCCAATGCAGATACTTACTATTATATATAAACCATCTCTCATGTTCGATAGAAGATCCCAGTGCAACTCTAAGTACCCCAAACAACCCAAAACTTAAAAAGAAAACAGGCTGACTTCAAAACTGTTTTGACCTCCGACTGTTGTAACCTGTTTTTGACCCACTTCCCGACCTCCAATTTAGTACTCGTTTCTTGCATTGGAAACCCACTTCAATTAAATTTTCAGGGATACTTGGATCGCAAAATAAGAGTTTGTAGAACTCCCAATATGATCAAAACAATTGACTCAAATTTCTGCCCAGTTTTTAAAAACGGGTTTAACTAAATTAACCTCATTAATTAACCATAATCCCACTAATTACAAGCCCTAATTTATGTAATCATTATAACATCATTATTATAACATTAATATACTGTGTTTAAAATAAACCCTAACCTAAATCCATCATAAGATGATTAAAGAAAACATTAAAATAATTAAATTAAAAGGGTTATGAAGGTTTACCTTTAATTTAATGGAAGATAAAAAAAACTCTGAAAACCCTAAAAAAACTCCAAGAACCGTGGACCTCTTTTTTTCTCCAGGGATTATGACTTTTGATTTAGAATAAAACATTATATAGGGTATGGGTGAATCCTAGTCCAACCCATAGCCCACTTTCCTTTTTCTCTTTTTTTCCATTTTCCCTTTCTTTTCTTGCGTCTACCAAACCGACCCAACACCCCCTTATTTCGTTTTTTTATTATTATTAATTAATATCTTATTAATATTACCTTATTTTTCCTTAATTTATTTCAGCTCCTAAAGCCTCCAAAACCTCAAAACCGTAAAACTAGTCAAATTTACGCGTTTTACCGTTAAAGACGTAAAATATACACTTTTATAAAAAATCTCAAATTTTGAAATAAACTTTATAACTAAGTCCTAAATGACTTAAAACCATCCCGAAAAATATCCATATGACTAATTATCTCATCCGAGACCTCTAAATGCTAAACCGTAAATCGTAGAAATACGATTTTCTATAATACATATACGTATACGTAAAACCACTAAATAACACCATCTCATTTCATAGTCACTACCATGTGAACTCATGAACATGAAATCATCACACATCGTTTCACTCACAAGGTACCTCGTACCGGAAACGATATTCAAACCACAATCTATACACACCAATAAGCACATAAACACGTAAAGACACGTAACTAGCACAAAATAAAACTAAGTTACGAACCTCAAAACCAAGGTTGTCACATCACTCCCTCCTAATAGAAATCTCGTCCCGAGATTTACTCCTTAGGATCAAACACATAAAAAATAAATCACATGAGGATACTTGTTCTAAACGAACTCCCCTCATTTCCACGTGAACTTTAGTTCAAGTTTCAAAATACCACATATACAAAACGAAAATAATTAAAATCATTGCCAAACTCTTGACCTCACAGTCAATAAATCTCACAGATGACTCTTTGATAGAACAAAAACTCTTATTAATACAAGTCCCGAATAACCGTACATGCAAATATGCATTCTCAAACAACATTTACCAATCTTAATACACGAAATATAACATGCATACCACTCATTTCCCTCCAGGAAATTCTATGCTCATAAGCTACTGGTCCGATCTTTCCAAAGATCACAAATGGACCTACAAAACACTACATCAACTCTTTCATTTTACCAAAACATATCACCCGTTACTATGGGTGAAACTTCCTACATAACTTTGTCACTAACTCTAGTGATTTCCTCCTTTCTACATAGTATCCCTTGTTGCTCTCATCTTTTCCACAACATCGTTACCACATTAGTAGCCTCTTTTACCAGTTCTAGTCCACAATAGGGACAACTCACCCTATCCTTTCATATAGTGCCTCAAATGGCATTTATCGACTTCTAGTATGATAACTATCATTATATGAAAACTCAGCCATCGCTAACGAGTTTCCTAACTACCTCTAAATCAATCACCCATGCCCTCAGTGTAACTCCTAAGCTTGTATAAATATCTCACTTGCCTATCCTTTTCCCAGTTAGCTGGATATACTCATATCCAATCATGTTCATCAACTCCCTTCAGTCCGTACCCCAAACTACTTAAAAATTCCAATTTCCTTACAAAGTGACATATGACGGTCTTTCACATATCCATTAGTTCTTCCAATCCAAATCATCTTATGATCTATACACATCATCAAAAGGACGGTTAACTCAGTTAGACCAAGCCCTTCGTCCCTATGGCACATCACACCTATAGCTCCTCATCCATTCGATTATCGATACTAAGCTTCCCAAACAATCGGTATAGGTCAGTGCCATTTCCTTTTCCACACTATGACAGTATTAGCCCGCGTCGTGCTTTATTCTACTCATTAAGCTCTACCAAAGTTTTACCTTCGGTTCCTATCTCGACCTATTTCATTCATGCTTCGCTTCTATACACACTTCCTTCTTCTTCCTCAACTCCTACCATACATCACGATGTGATGCTTTCCATTGTTTCTTCCCTTGCCACAATCCTTCATAAGGCATCCTATACATATTAGGCTAACTTTTACGCAAAACCCTCTATTCCATCACATCCGTACGCAATCCTTCCAACTTCTCAACTACGTGACTTCTCATTCCTCTTGAAATATGAGATGAATTAGTTTGTCTATCGACCATCACCCAACTTCCGTCGTACTTATTCCTCCACCCCATTATGTATCCTTTTCACCAATTTCGTCCTTACATCGCCCTTTCTAAGTTACTCCTATCTATGTAGGAAGTATAGTCTACGTCCCTTTTCTCCATATGATTGTCCAAGCCACACAACATACATGTTGACGCGTTCTCTGCTTTAGACAACTCAACTCGTGCAACCTACATCCTTCATCTAAACCACCCTAATACGTCATCCATACAGTTCAAGTTCGTCTCAGCTTCACTTCATTCTTCTTATTCCATGTCTCATCAACCATGCTTGCCTTTCCCAGATGGTACTTGGCCTTGCAATTTTCTTTCACCACTTAACTCCACCTATCACCTTTGTCAAATGTTCAATCAAGATGATTGAGTATGTGTTGGAGACGTTCATGATCCGTATAGATCATTCTCTACGTCTCGTACACCAAATGCCTCTAGCATTCTAGGCAGATATAACAATCCAGCTCCACTAATTAAGTCATATCTAGTTCTTTCAAATCTTCAGTTCTTGCAACGTATAAGCAATCGCCTTTCTTTGTCGTTCTCGTACACATCCAAATCTTTGCTCCACGTATCTTCATGCTTCGTGAATTCATCCAGTCCTTCCGATAATGCCAAGATCGGCTCATTATCCAATCCACCTCTTCAGCCTCCAAAATGCTTCCTCATCCTTCTTCACTACGCCCCTTGCTGGTTCCATGATATGTCATCATCTCTAACTACTCATCATGGTAGACTTAATACTAAAACTCACACTTGAAAATCTCACGTATAATTCCACTCCAAAACCAACACATACTTCGCCTCACTCTCCTTCTTAGACTTTGAGTAGATCAAGATGTTGTCGATACTCCCGATGACAACTCATTTATATACGTTCATGCACACTCGCTTCATTGACTCCATGTAATCCGCTAGTGCTTTGGCGAAGCCAAATGCATAACAGTAAACCCAAAGCGTTCATACAACATTCTTAGTAGTTTCAAATATGTCCTCCTTGAACCCTCTTTTAGCGGCAATACGAATAAATTCCTACCTCCTTCTACTTGTAAAATTCTACACGCATCTTAAAATATACTCCTAGTGAAAATATACTCTATATATGAAGAGAAGACCATAATTTCAAGAACGTCTTCTCAAGATTTAAAGTATGAAGTAAATGCCAAATATCGGTCCGAGAAAGGTCTCAAATCGTGAAGCGAGTTATGCCAAGATATGAACTTTATGAGGTCTCGAGAAGTAGTTTTAAAAGATTTTGTCCTTTAGCTAACTATGGATTAGATCGTCCTACTTTATTTTCAGTCCTAATAAACTATCGAAATAAGTCAACAATGCATCCTCGTGATCATTCAAGACATCAATAAAATATAAAAGTTACCCATAGGAATAAGGGAGTCCTAGTGATTAATTGAACCGTATGAGTAAGTGTTAGTTGTGCTAACTTGTAATTACAATGATCTCGTTTTTAAGCTTGGCATGGGGAACGTGAAACTTGAGGGTGATAAACATTCATGATACCAAAGCCCTAATGTAAGTCTTAGATTTCTTTACAAGTTTCTCCCTTCTTGCATTTTGTGATTTTCTATCTTTTAAGTTTTCCTTAGTTTCTATTGTTTAATAAAGGCCAAGGTAGGTTGATTATGAAGGAGAATGTAAATCTTGCTTTGTCATTAAGCATTGCATGAGGTCATTGCAATGGTCAAGTGTAGGGGATTTGATAGGTGTGAAAACACCCATCATTTTACCACTTAATTATAATGAAAACGAGACCATAACGTGTATTTTATGTCGTAAATGTCGGAATTATGCGTGGTTTGTGTTTTTGTTGTGTTTTAGGATCAAAATGTGAAAAGGAAAGAAAACACGGGCTTTCACGGGCTTTTATTGAAGAAAAAGACAAAAGACGAAGTCAAGAGATCAAGAGTGCAAAAAGAACGGAAGTCCAAGGCCTATTCTGAAGATTTATCGAAGAAAAAGTCTAAAGACGGAAGTTTAATAAAGCCAAAAAACTCAAGTCTAACTTATGAAGAAATCACAAGACGAGTTTAAACTAATCTCGAGACAAAGTCGAAAAAGTCGAAGAACTTAGAAGACGAAAAGGCGAGAAAGAAAGAAAGAAAGGAGGAAACCACCAACCACTCCCCTCTCTTATAAATACCACCCTCATTTGTTAGGAAAGGGTGTTAGTTTTTAGGAGTAGATTAGGAGTAGGGTAGATTTATGTTTTCTCTCTCTAAGTTTTATGCTTTCTCTCTCTAGATTAATTTGTGATCTTTAATCTTTAAGTTATTGTTATTGAATCTTTACCTTTTAATCAAGCTTTTAATTCATCTTCTTCTTCCTTTCTTGTTTAACCTATCCTTATGTTCATTTTTTTGGTAAAAGGGTAGCAATGACCCCGGTAAATAGAACCAAAAAAGCGTTGAAGTACAAGGAATATGGCTGAAATACCACATTAACTGCAAGCTACAGGCAGCTTGATAAACAAAATGTTTATGACAGGCCATAAACATTTACTAGTCTAGAATACTGGAAATATATCCTTATGTTCATGGTTGTGTTCTTGAGTTTTCATAGTTTTAATCAAGTGGGTTTTGATTGTTTTGGTTATTATTGTTAGTTTTGTTGACTGGTTTCGATTGATTATTGTTAGTTGATCATTAGTGGTTATTTTGGTTTAATCTTTAAGTTGATTTTGGTTAGATTTGATCAGATTCGTAGCCTTACGTTTTTCCATGTTCTTCGTAAGTTTTAGTTGCCCAGATTCCGAATCAAGGACTTTAGTTTAATTATTCCGCATCAGTTGAATATTCCGAACGAGCACTTTGTTTTAAATTATTCTGAATCAAGTTTTCCATCATTTTATTCCGAGTCAGCCCGTATTCCGAACCAAGGGTTTTGTCAAATTATTCCGAATGAGCTAAGTATTCCGAATGAAGGTTTTGTTTAAATTATTCCTAGCCAACGATTTTATTCCGAGTCAACCTTTTCTTTTAATTATTCCGAACCAACAGTTATTCCGAATGAGCACTTTGATTAATTATTCCGAATGAGTTTTCCGAATCACCTGTTTTTCCGGATGAACTGTTTATTCCGAATGAAGGAACATTATCCCGGGCCAAGCTTTTATTCCGGATGAAGGTGTCATTCCGGATCAGTAATATATTCCGGATGAAGCTTTTATTCCGAATGAAGCTTTATTCTGGATGAGTACTTTTTCTTGGATTTGTAATTTTTATATTTTCTATTTTATTTAGAAAAGTGACAGTTTTCTGGTATTTGTCTTTAGCTTATTTTTATTACTTCGCGCATCTTATTTTTCAGTCATTAGTTAATTTCGTCTTTCAGATTTATTTTTATTTATCGTTTCGCTTTAAGTTACGTTTTATTATTTGCATTGCTCCTTTGTTATTTGTCTTCGGTTTATTTTTTATCTCGCTTCGCATTTACCTTTTCAAGTAGAATAGATATCCAACTTCCCTTTTTGTTACCAAGAACAACTGAGTCACACTTAAACCTTAATCAATTCGAGGAGATTCGTGAACGAACAACCCTAGCAAAATCCAGTTATTATCCGAGGGTTCGCCCGAACGACCAGATCTGGAGCTAACCAGAACTAATCGCCGCACAAGCGTGTGGGATAGGATGAATACCGGGAAGAAGGCTCCTAGATCTTCTCATAAGGGCGGTCCTCACCCAAAGGATGGGGCACCGCCCCCTTCTCCCGGTCCATCAGGAGAGGACTCGGATGACCATCCACCCAAGCGTCGCCGACCTAGGCGCACTCCTCCACCGCCGCCAGACAATGAAGAGTACTATGGCGGCCCCAATTATCGAGAGGCGGAAGCAGAAGATCTTTCCCGCCCATGGTGTGACCCTAGTCTCACCCGCCCATGGGCAGATCCCAGGGAAGATCCTTTCACTCTCCGCATACGGAATTACTCCGAGGATACAAAGCGTTGCATGCCGGCGTGTGTCAAGACTTATAATGGGACTGGTGATCCGGATGATCACCTAAAGATATTTGACACGCAGGCGAAAATTGAACGATGGCCCATGCCTATATGGTGCCAAATGTTCACTTCAACCTTGATCGGCAATGCTCGTGATTGGTTTGAGGGACTTCCTCCGCGAAGCATTGATAGCTTCACTGAACTACGTACTGTGATCAAAAATAATTATACTCAGCGAAAGAAGTATAATAGGGACCCGGTCTCATTGGAAACCGTCAAGCAACGGCCGGGGGAGTCTACGGAGGCCTTCACTGAACGCTTCAATGACGAGTGCACACGCACAAAGACAATGACGGAACTTTTGAAAATTTCCGATTATATGCACGCCATAACAGACAGGGAATTAATCAGACGTCTCAATGACAAACGTCCGGAGAGGTATGACGAACTTATGGAAAGGGTCAGAAACTTCATAGAGGGAGAAACCGCGGTAGCCATGGCCTATCCTTCAAAAGGAAACAGCTACCGGTCGAACGACCAGTCCAGGAGACAGTCGGGCGGTCAAAACAACCAGAGCAGTGGGAGGGGCTCAGATTACAAGAGCCAAAACAAAGGAGGACGGTCGAAGGACAAATTTACCCCTCTAAAGATGTCCTACCGGGAGATCTTGCTGACGGAAGGGGCCAATTTCCCGAGACCTCCCCCAATGACGACTCCGCTGGACCGTCGTCAAGGAAAGCGCTTTTGCGAATTCCATAACGACAAGGGCCATGGCACGGAGGACTGTATCCAGCTCAAGAAGCACATTGAGTCACTGATCAAGTCAGGCAAACTCAAGCATTTGGTCAAGGATTGGAAGGATGGAAAAGACAACAAAAAGTATGACAAGAAGGATCCCTAAAAGGACAAACCTTCAACTATATACATGATCCAATCCAGGCAGCGCTGCACAAGGCAGAAAATTAGTCAAAAAATTTCATGCGGCAGAGAAATCTCATTCCCTCCCATCACGGCAAGCGATGTGATTGATGCGCCTCTCACTATTGAGATAAGCATTGGAACACACAATGTCCGCCGTACGTATGTGGATGGAGGGTTATCAGCAAAAGTACTATACGAACACTATTTTGTACAGTTACCACCAGAAATAAGAAGCCAATTAGTACCGGCCACGACGCCGCTCATCGGTTTTAGTGGAGACACCATCTGGCCAATCGGACAGCTGCGTCTGCTTGTAACCATTGGGAATGAAGAGCACTCCACCATGGCGTGGATGAACTTTATGGTGATACGCTCACACTCTCCATACAATGGGATCATAGGCAGACCAGGTATCCTGGCCATACGGGCGGTACCCTCCACGGCATACGGGATGATCAAATTCCCTGTGGAAGGAGGAATTGTCACTATCTATAACACAATCATACCAGCATCCGAGTGTCATGCCGTGACAACACCGGTTTCACCTGTTCCCCCCAAGGACGGATCACCACCTCCCAATTGGAAGGTAGCAATCCATCCTGATTACCCGGAACAAGAGGTATCCATAGGAGGAACACTCTCGGATAGCGGCAAGAGGGCCATGTGCTCTCTCCTGAAAGCAGACTTAGATGTATTCGCTTGGGAGCCCAAGCATATGACGGGCGTACCGCGTGCGATAGCAGAACATAAGCTCTAAATCCGCCAGGGATATCCTCCCGTTAAGCAAAAGAAGCGCGGTCAAGCACCCGAACGCAGCCAAGTAATATTGGATGAAGTACGGAAATTGGTGGATGCAGGTATCATGCGTGAGGTATACTACCACGAGTGGTTATCCAACCCAGTCATGGTCAAAAAGCATGACGGAAGCAGGCGCATGTGCGTGGATTTCACGGATCTGAACAAAGCCTGCCCACAGGACTCGGAGATTGATTGGAAGGTGGAATCCCTATGTGGATATTCCTTTAAGTGCTTCTTAGATGCATATAAAGGATACCACCAGATCCAGATGGCGGAAGAGGAAGCAGAGAATACGGCGTTCCATACTAGTCAAGACGTATACTGTTATACAAAAATGCCATTCGGACTAAAGAACGTCGGGGCAACATATCAGCGGCTTGTTGACAAATCCTTCGACTCACAGATAGGCTACAACCTGGAGGTCTACGTTGATGATTTAGTCATAAAAAGTCATACGGAGGATGCACTTCTCCGAGACGTCCAAGAGACGTTTGACACATTGAGGAGGATTAATATGAAACTAAATCCAAAGAAATGCACGTTTGGGGAAACGGAAGGAATGTTCCTTGGATATATGATTGATCCAAATGGCATCAAGCCTTGCCCGAAAAAGACGGATGCAGTGATACAGTTACCATCTCCTCAGACACGGAAAGAGGTGCAATCCTTAAATGGGAAGTTGGTCTGGCTAAACAGGTTCTTGTCAAAGTCCGCAGAGAAGTCACTCCCCCTATTCAAAACACTCAAGAAGTGCATTAAGAAGGGAGACTTCCGGTGGACAAAGGAGGCTGAAGAAGCTTTTGGTCAACTCAAGCAACACCTTGCATCTCTCCCTATGCTGGTAGCTCCCCGACCTAAGGAGGAGCTCATCATGTACCTATCAGCCACACATGGAGCAATAAGTGCGGTACTTATGACGGATAGGGACACAGTCCAAACTCCGCTCTACTTCATAAGTAGAACACTACAAGGGCCGGAGTAAAATTATTCTTCCATGGAAAAACTGGTTTTGGCATTAGTGTTTGCTACGAAACGATTGCGCCGGTACTTTCAGGCGCACCCAATTGTAGTTATTACTGATCAACCAATAAAACAAGTCATCTCTAGACCAGATGTGGCTGGTAGGCTACAGAAGTGGAGCATTCTATTGGGAGAACATAACATATCTTATAGACCAAGGACGGTTGTTAAAGGCCAAATCTTGGCAGATTTCTTGGTAGAGAAGCCGGATGAGGAGGAACCAATGTACAACGAGAGGAAACTCCATCAGAACCATGGGTATTATTTACGGACGGATCTTCATGCACGGATGGATCAGGAGCTGGTCTCATCCTTACGAATCCGGAAGGAATGGAATTCACGTACGCCCTGCGCTTTGAGTTCACAGCCACCAATAATGAGGCATAATATGAAGCGTTGATTGCGGGTTTAAAAATCGCCGCTAGAATGGGAGTCTGCAACCTTGAGGCCTACCTGGACTCATGGCTTGTCGCGAACCACATCCTAGGGGGGTAATAGCCAAGGAGGATAACATGGTTTGATATTTGGAGAAATTCAAGTCACTCATCGCGGCTTTCAGTAAGTTTTCTATCAAGCAGGTACCAAGAGGCGAAAACAAGAAGGCGGACGCTCTTAGCAAGATCGCGTCTACAAGTTTCGCCCACTTATCCAAGCAAGTCTTGGTGGAAATACTCAAGGAAAAGTCTATAACAGAAGGGGAAGTCGTAACTATAGTTGAGGAAGATGGACCTACATGGATGACCCCGATCATCAACTATTTGACTAATGAAACCCTTCCAGACGAGGAGAAGGCGGCACGGCACATCAGAAGGAAGTCGCATCACTTCGAGCTTCGAGAAGGTATTCTTTATAAGCGCTCTTTCTTACAGCCGTGGTTACGGTATGTTGGGCCACGCCAGGCTACCTATGTGATCAGTGAGATACATGAGGGGTTATGCGGCATGCACGCGGGCCCCCGATCCGTAGTAGCCCGAGCTCTACGCACAGGATATTATTGGCCTACCATGCATAGGGATGCACACAACATGATTCGCAAGTGCAGTGATTGTCAAGTGCACAGACCAGTACCACGACATCCGCGGCAGGAAGTTACACCCATTACATCCCCATGGCCTTTCTACAAGTGGGGGATTGATATCGCAGGACCTTTTCCCGTAGCTGCGGGGGGAGTTAAGTTTTTAATTGTCGCAATGGACTACTTTACACGCTGGATAGAGGCCAAGGCAGTCAAATCCATCACAGGCAAACAAGTTAAAAAGTTTGTTTGGGAGAACATCGTGTGCCGTTTTGGCATACCAGGAGAAATAATCTCGAACAACGGGAAGAAGATCACGGATAATCCATTCAAGGACTGGTGCGCAACATTGAATATCAAACGGCGCTTCGCATCTGTTAAGCACCCGCAGACAAATGGTCTTGTGGAACGAGCAAATAGAAGCTTGGGTGAAGGCATCAAGGCACGCCTGGAGGAACGAAGTGCCAAGTGGGTGGACGAACTGCCACATGTTCTATGGGCACATAGGACTATGATCAAAACAGCCAACGGGGACACCCCATTCGCATTGGCCTAAGGCACTGAAGATGTTATACCAGCAGAGATAGGAATGCCTACCATCCGCACAGTAGAGGTTAACGTCGTCACAAACGACGAGCAGCTCCGGATCAATCTGGATTTGTTGGAGGAAAAAAGGGAGATAGCGGCTATCAATGAGGCCAAGTCAAAGGCACAGATGAAGGCTTATTATGACGCCAAGGTTAAAGGTGTTTCTTTTCAACCGGGAGATTATGTCTATCGTGCTAACGAGGAAAGTCGAGCGGAGAATACAGGAAAGCTGGGCCCTAAGTGGGAAGGACCGTATGAGGTCACGGAAGCCTTAGGACGGGGCGCGTACAAGTTACGTGACATGGATGGCCGCGACCTGGAACGCACATGGAATATCTGCAATCTTAAAAGGTGTTATCTTTGAAAGCTACGACTTCCGCATGGACACTTCGCTATATCTGGCTTCAATGAAGATCCATGTGTTCTCTTTTTTTTGTTTTTATGCTTTCTAGGTTCCTTTTGTTTTTAGGATTTCCCTTTGTTGTTAAAACAAAAAACGTAAATGTTCTAATAAAATGCCGTGGTGCCTAGCTAGCTCCACGACTTGTTCTTGTGCAAAAAGTTTTTATTCTTTAGACTTCCTTATTGTCATATAGATTTTAGTTGATGTTACTACAATGTGCTATATCTTATTCATACGCATTCATTCAACACCGTACATGTACAAAACGTCTCCAGGCGGGGTAAGAGGATTAAGTGAACCTAATAATTCAACTTGCCGCATAAGAGGGATGCAACCCCAGTGACGCGGATCACGTATCCTTACTAGACACCTTACTCACAAGACGTTGTGATAAGTTTCCATATGCCGCGCTCACGCAGTGCTTTGCATGGTAAAGACGCACGCCGCACGTCTAGTAAAGTATAGACTTGATTGTATTATTTTTTAGTAAGATGTGACATGTCATGCAGTACAGGTATATGATATCTAAAACAAAAATATACAAAAGTTTCAAATTCAAAATGCCAAAATGTCTGTGGGCATCGCGGACTCGCATACATAAACATGACAAGTTATTACAACATCAGTTTTCGCCGTATACATACACGGACGAATAAAATAGTACAAATGTTTATAATGTAAATTAAAATGGAGGTAGGAACTCCCCCATCTCCCTCTTCCATTCTTCAATCAAGGTACGAAGAGCCTCCCCGCGAGCATTCCTCCCGTCTTGTGTCCTGGTCATGTTCGCATCTAAAGCCTCGGCCAGAAGTTTTTCACCTGTCATCACCTTTGACGCAGAGTCGTAGGTGGGCAAAGTCAGTGGGATGGGGTCCGCGGTGAGCTTGGACATTATTACCTCATTGGGAGCATCCTTTAGCGCTTCTAGCTCGTCTAGGAGGGGATGTTGGATTTCAGCAGGAGCATCCATTGATGCAGTCATCTTGTCCGCAGCTAAAGGGTTGTGGTAGGCGTGTTGGGTAATATCTTCCTTCTTACCTATCAGCTCTGCATCTTTAACCAGTCCCTCGTGCCTACCACGGTCAATACCATCCGAGACAACGTTAGCAAATGCCTGTAGCAGGTAAGGAGCTCCCGTCACCTTGCTCACGGCAAGCCGCATTCCCTGGCCAACCACCCATCTACGCCCAGCTATGGCTGTGAGCAAAGGAGGACACATCATTTTGGCGCAGTCCGTGGCCATCTCGCTTAGTTCGCCCTCAGCTGCTGCAGCCTGATCGTCCAGGATAGTCCGCACCTGGGTTAGCTCATCCTTCAGCGCGTCGCGCTCTTGAGCAATCGTGAAGGCTTGTACGGTTACGGCCTTAGTGGAAGCTTCGGTTGCGGATACCTATATATAAAACACTTAGAGTTATTTCAGAAACAACGTGGTTTTCTGTGTGCACAACTAAACATTAAAATGAGAGCATACCTTCTCGTTGGATGCAGCTAAAAGGTCCTCCAGCTCGGAAATACGTTCTTCACGGGCGTTAACGTGATGGGCTTGCTCCTGCACGGTTGACTCAGCCACGACCAAGGCTGCCTGCAGAGACGTGATGGTTTTCTCGTGCTTACCCACCAGTGCTTCACGGCGAGCTATCTTCTTGTCAACACGGTTAACATAAGTCAAAGCCTTGATTAGACGGCGTCTCAGGGCCGCACCAACCGTTACTTGGTGTGCATAGGACACATCAAACTGCTCCAGTAATGTTTCATGCTCCAGCTCGTCTAAATCCTGCGCCAGTGCTTGAGGCGTGATATGTTCAATAAATTCAGAGCACTCAGACTCCGCCTCCAACCTTGTTAAGCTAGATAAATCCCAAGCTAGGCGTAGGCTGGTGTCGGGTTCCTCAGAATATAGCTCCTCAGCATGGGTCACCGGAGGGGATGGATGTCTCATTGATGTCACGGGAGATGGTTCCCTTTCCACCTCCTTCTCTTGGGCTACGATCGACGAATCCGCCCTGTTATTAACGCACATTAGTTTTGTTTACCAATTTACTTTGAGTCGTAACGAAAGATACTTACGTAGTGCCAGTGATGGGTTCCGCAACGGTGGGAGCTACAACATTCACGGGGGTGGCCATCCAGACTTGCTCGTCAGCACGCGGTGAGGGGTCGACCTGGGCCGTAGCAGTGCTGCCTCCTTCCTGGTACTACGGATGGTCTTTCCTTAGTTTCTTTGGGGGAGCATTAGATACCCCCGCCCCGTCCCTAGAGTCTTTGCCATCCTCCCAGTGGTCTTTCTTTTTCTGGATGTGGGCTTGGGGGACCCAGAGACTTGGGTAGTTCCTTCATCCTCACCAGTACGGTTGTCAGTAGGGTTGGTGAAATCCTCTTCTTCTGCTTCCTCCTGGTGTGGAACGGTGCCCTCCAATAGCAACTCTCCACCATCTTTGTTATGGAATTCAAGCGGGGATTTCTCGATCACGGGCTCTCCCTCATTAGATCTCTGCTCGGTGGTTTCTTCCAGCGGGATGGTTCGGTCTGCGGTTGCATCAAGAAGGGGGAGTTCATTCTCTTTCAGCGGACGGAATCCTTCAGGCACTTTCATAGGATCGCCTTGGCGCAATAATCCGTGTAGGTTCATCTATGCGGACATATGCAATTATACGGATTGGTAAGTTCACAAAATGCAAATGTGGCATTTATTACATCTACAAATATAGTGGACCTACCCTGCCTACGTTCAGTCAGAAAGCACGGATACATATCCTCCCTCCCATAGTAGTGGCGACTTATCCCTACTAAGCACAGAAAGTGCTCTGCCAAACCCCTATGAAATTCTGTGCGGTGGGTATCTAGAATTTTCAAGTCCTTACTACTATAGTCTTTGGATTTGGGCGGAAAATCTTTGGGTACTCTGGTTTTAAGGACAAACGGGGTAGGGAATACTATCTCATCAACGAAGAAGTAGTGATCGTACCAGCTCTTAAGAGAGTCTGGGGGCTTCCTATACGTCATGGGGGTGTTCCCGGATCGTTTTTTGAAGGAAAGCCACCCATTCACTAGTTGGGCGGAGTAAAAGACCCTAAATAGATTTACGGTCGGGGTTACTCCGCATGTATGGCATGTAATCTCAAATTGATTGATTTTACACGCCCCTATGTAGTGCAGCTGGGTTATGTGGAAGTCATAATATAGAAGCATATCTACCAAAAACTTAGATAAGGGGATGCAGTAGTTAGCCGAATCGAATAGGCGCGTGTATA